>OX411826.1:1548706-3009912 GCA_948253155.1 Leucoma salicis | reverse complement strand
AGCAAGAAACTGGGCGTCCTGAACAGAGCCAAGCGGTACTTCACCCCGAGGCAGCGACTTGTGCTGTATAAAGCACAAGTCGCCCTCGCGTGGAGTACTGCTCACATCTCTGGGCAGGCGCACCAAAATACCAGCTCGACCCACTTGACTCCCTGCAAAGGCGTGCTGATCGGATTGTCGATGATCCCAATCTCACGGATGAGCTGGAGCCGTTAGGGCGGCGGAGAGACTTTGGGGCTCTCTGTGTGCTCTATCGATTCTTCAACGGGGAGTGATCTAAGGAAATGTTTGAGGTGGTGCATCGCCATTTTACCACCGGACCACGAGACTCCCTTTGATCTTTTGTTTTTTTTATTGCTTATGATGGCAGACGTCACGGCTCCCCTGATGGTAAGTGGTAACCGTCGCTCATGAACTCAACTATACCCAGAGTATTGTCAAGCCGCTGCGCATCATTTCATTTCTCAGACATGAAAAATGAAAGAATAAACGGCTATCTTCTGCTACAGCCAAAACACACCGACGTACTTCATGACTGGTCACACAGTAGACGGTGTTACCGACCCGTTCGGGCCCGATAGCAAGTGAATACTCTCACTTGGTACCCAGCCCTACCACCAGTAAAAAGGTGAGGGTACTTCCCCGATCAAGTCGGTTCATTCATGCTGGGAGCAAGGTTCTACCATGAGCTACTTAAAGTACTACTTGTCTACTTGCTAGCGTCTTCAGGCAGCTACGGTAACAGCTAACTATCAGGCGCACCATATGCTAACTAACCGTCAAAAGAATCTCTCAGATATGTCCATCCACCAGCCTTTCATCGTCCACTGCTGGACATAGGCCTCCCCAAAATGGAGGTTTTACCATAATCGCCACGCTTGGCAGGCGGGTTGACGATCGCAGTGGATGTTTTTAATACATAGGGGAACGCTGCTGCCCGGTCCCCCGATAATCCCTTAGTCGGCTTTTACGACACTCATAGGAAGAGACGGGGTGGAGCTATTCCGGCCCCACACGGCAAAAGATATGTCGCTTTCTCTGTAATATTTTTTCTTCCCCGGAGGGTTGAGATTTCTTATATGATGGGATGACATTGGACTAAAAGACCGAACTCGATACGTTTGTGTTTGTATCAGCCAATGACCTAATAAAAATGGACGTCGGGTCTAGTACAAAATTCACGAAAAAAGTGTCTCTAGTCGACCTATATGAATGTAGCTACATTATATTAATACATACAAACTTCAATACTTTGTGTTTAATGTATAGTGCTAAGCATGTCAAATGCTAAATATATATATAAAAATATCTAAATATTTATAGGGTTTGCGTCATTATTAGGTAAAATCTTAATTCTAAAATTAAGATTACCTGGTCGGTATAATGTATGAAAATACTTCTGACAGATGGTGCAGGCGTCACCCAAAGACGTTAAGTATGAATGTGTTATCGAAATTAGCAGTCAGGAGCAAGTGTCACGATGGATGAATAGGCAAAGCATCTGGACGGTATCCAGGAGATGCAGGTTCAAATCCTGCTCGTGACTGTTATTTTCGATTTCACATTTTTCACTTTGTGTTTATATAGTGTCAAGCATGTCAAATGCTAAAAATATATAGAAAAATATCTAAATAAGAATATTGAATAATATTCTAATTTGAATACCTTGTACCCTGTAGTTTTCTTTGCAAAGACTGGCGCGCGATTGTATCTCTTTTGGCTTGGACATTTGAGCGCAGACACGAGGTCCATTTGTTGGTAGGTCAATGGGTATCAGTCATGAATTTCACTTGGCTATTATTGGTTGACTAGATAGATATCTTAATCTAACATTTCGTCCTCAGGTGCTTCATGCGGAGAACGACTCGGCTCTTCTAGAAATAATTGCTCCCTTGTATAGCCCAGAATACAAATTCTACATCTGCACCAAAAACTCGGAAGGCAAGTTCGACCATCAAGGTACAGAAAATTGGAAGATTTTAGCAGTACACCACAAACTCTTACCATTATGGGTTTCCTTGATACTTATCGTCATTCTCCTGATGCTGGCTTCCCTATTCTCCGGTCTAAACTTAGGTTTAATGGCTCTAGACCGAACAGAGTTGAAGATCATAGCCAACACAGGAACAGAGAAAGAGAGGAAGTATGCAAAAGCCATCATGCCCGTACGAGCTCACGGAAATTATCTCCTGTGCACCATACTTCTGAGTAACGTGGCTGTTAACAGCACTTTTACGGTTATCCTGGACGACCTGACGTCGGGGCTCGTGGCTGTGATAGGGTCTACTCTGGCTATAGTCTTTATAGCTGAGATAACACCCCAGGCTATATGCGCTAGGCATGGGCTGCTGGTTGGTGCGAAGAGTATTTGGATCATGAAGGTGAGACATAGTAAAAATTAATACTAACTATTATAAAGCTGTAACAGAGGTGTGTCTGTACATTTAAGATATTTGAGAAAAAATTACTGTAATAGGCGTCACCCAAAGACGTTAAGTATGAATGTGTTATCGAAATTTGCAGTCAGGAGCAATTGTCACGATGACTGAATTGGCAAAGCATCTGGACGGTATCCAGGAGATGCAGGTTCAAATCCTGCTCGTGACTGTTATTTTCGATTTCACATTTTCCACTTTGTGTTTAATGTATAGTGCTAAGCATGTCAAATGCTAAAAATATATATAAAAATATCTAAATATGCAATAGGCTATTTAGGCGTGTCTAATCACAAAACATAATTTTTTATTTTTTGTCTGTTTGTTCGTTCGCGTATCACGCAAAAACTACTGAACGGATTTTGATGCAACTTTTTTGTTCGATAGCTTTTGATTAGACTTAAAAACTGGTATACATGTTATCCCGCTACTATATCGGGAACCTGAGATATAATCTAAAAACTAGCTTTTGGCTGCGGCAGATCCGCGGGCAAAGGCTGGTTAATTAAATAGTTATATTTCATATGTGAGCAGATATCCAAACTTGCGCCCTTTCCTCGCAGTTCTCTAGAATGCTAAGCCATCAAATGATAAAATAATAATAAGTTCTGTCACCGCCCCATTCGATCCGATAGATGTGAGATTTCATTCAGATGGCAGATAACTTGAAAAGATTACCGTTAAAAGAAGAGGGTAGGCGGATGACAAGTTTTGTTTGTACAGGGTATTTTCTTGGACGACTGAAGTAATGTAACATTGTTCCAGTGGCCCGCCAATACAGGCTTTATTTAGTGGGCTACTACCCTGTTCGTTGTCCCGAGCGACAGCGTGTGCGATTAGGTTCCTGCCTTAACAGCCGTGTAAGGCCGGCTTTAGAATTGTCCTACCCCTCTCCACCCATGGGAGTCGTAAGAGCTGACTGAGGGAATACCGGGAGAGTGGGCAGCAGCACTTCTTCGAGTATTAACAACATCCACTGCGATCGCCAACCTGCCTGCCAAGCGTGGCGATTACGGCACTATCCCCCTTTCTTGGGGAAGCCTATGTCCAGCAGTGGACGTTAAAAGGCTGATGGATAGAACAAAAAAAAGGGTATTTTCTTGATCAGACTTTTTTGTTTTTAACTAGATAACAAATTATTTGTAAAGGTTCTTTAAAAGGTAGCTGAGCATGTCAAGTGCTAAAATACAGATCAAAATTGTTTTTGGTGATAAACAAACTGGGAGTGCAACTTCCGCATTAATTATATCCCTGCCTACTGGGACCTAAATATGTTATAAAGTTATCCTTCAAAGATATACCTCTGCTATGTGTTCAAGTAACGATCGCTATGAGGAAAAATATTCAACTATATTTAACACTAAAATTAAAAAAAACGTCTCCAAAAAGTTTCATATCTGCGAAATGATATGATGGTACTTTTAGTATAGCCGTGTCCATGAGCGACGGTCACCACTTACCATCAGGTGGGTCTTGGCTCGTCGGCGACCATTACCAATAAAAACTAACTAGCTGCTAAATATATTTGCATCTTATTTCAGATCGTTATGGGCATTTGTGCACCCCTGGCATGGCCCACGAGCAAACTTCTCGACTACTTCTTAGGGGAAGAGATTGGCACACATTACAACAGGGAGAGACTAAAGGAGCTTGTCAGGGTAAGTCTCTGTACCACTGAAGCAATGTAACATAGTTCCAGTGGCCCGCCAATAAAGGCGGAGAGCCGGCACACAGCGGGCTTATTTAGTGGGTGAGAGCTCCACACTACCTTGTTCGTTGCCCCGAACGACGGAGTGTGCGGTTAGTACATTTATTCCCGCTTTAACAAAAAAAATGAGGTTATTCTTTGTCGTACTTATCTGAAGGGACTATACAGACAAATAATATATCTATCTATACTATTATAAAGCTGTAACAGAGCTGTGTACATTTAAGATATTTGAGGAAAAATTACTAAATTAGGCTATATAGGCGTGTCTAAACACAAAACATATTTTTTTAGAGTTTTTGTCTGTTTATCTGTTTGTTTGTTCGCGCATCGCGCACAAAGTACTGAACGGATTTTGATGCAACTTTTTTTGTTTGATAGCTCTTGATTAGACTTAACAACTGGTATACATTTTATCCCGCTACTATATTGGGAACCTGAGATATTACCTAAAAACGAGCTTTTGGCTGCGGCGAAGCCGCGAGCAAAGGCTAGTTTTTACTAAATGCTAGATTCAGTCATACAAAGACATGAATGGGCCGACTCGATCGGGGTAAAACCACCCTTTTTTTTCTTTTTTTTTTGTTAAGGCGGGAAAAAATGTTCCTAACCGCACACCCCGTCGTTCGGGGCAACGAACAGGGTAGTGTGGGGCCTGCACCCACTAAAGAAACCCGCCGTGTGCCGTCTCTCCGCCTTTATTGGCGGGCCACTGGAACTGGTTTACATTCCTTCGGTGGTGGGTAAAACCACCCTCACAGAACACAGTTTTGTATGGTGATTGAGAGCGCTGATGGAGGCCCAAACCACCTCCTATCCTATCCTCTCTTTATTATCCTTTCTATCATCTTATTATACTTCCTCTCCACGCCTTATCCCTATCTATGATATGCTTGTTTGCCACCCACATAGTATAAATAAATACTTTATAAAATCCAAAACTGCACGCCTCATAATCTTCATTTTTCACAATATAATTGATTATTTTGATAAGTAACTAATAATGTATTGGTCTTACTAAGTAGTTTTCAATAAATCACATAGATAGCTATAATTTCAAAAAATGCTAATCTGTTTCTTATGTCTTATACGCCATCTAGCGCTAATTTTAAGAAGTACTAATATATTGGTCTATAGAAGTAGTTCTACGAAATAAGGTAAAAATAAAAATATTCACTATTTTTTTGTTTATTTAATAACAATTAAACCACATCGAATCAAACCGTGAAAAGTAATAGGGCTCTATTCGTAATTGTACTGAAGTTAATACGAAAAAAAAAGACTCGATTAGTAAAGTATTTTGGTTGTTATCGTGTTTACATACATTACCTACAACAAACAGACGTCCAATACAGAACTTTTTTAAACAGTTTTTTAACTAGTTTAAATAACAAAAATGGCATAAAAACATCATGAGTGTCAAAAATAGTGTTTTTTCTTGATATGTGTGTGTATATATTGTTTTACAAGTGCAATATATAATAAATAGAGACATTTTAAGTTTGAAAAATCAGTTGTTCTGCGTAAAACTAAAATACTACCCACCTTAACGCTTCGCTTATGAGGCGTGCAAAAATGTTAACCCCAAGGAAGGGCTATCCCGGTGAAAAATAATATAGCATAAATTTCTTCAATTTACATCAGGTAACAAATCACGTGAACGACTTAGACAAAGAGGAAGTGAACATCATATCTGGTGCTCTCGACCTTCGCAAGAAGAAGGTTTCTGACATCATGACGAAGTTGAAGGACTGCTTTATGCTGCCCATTAATTCCGTGCTGGACTTTGAAACCATGTCTGAGATCGTCAAGTCTGGTAAGTAACTAGTTATGATTCACGATCCTATTGTAAGACATCTACGGGGTCTTTGATCAAAATTTATTTTTATCAACAAGCACTGTCTGCCGTTTAGCAGTAACGGCTTACAAATATACAGGTTGTAAATGACATCATACCGAAAATTGCAATTGTTTTTTTACTTACTTATCATCACGCCATCTTACCTTGCGGGGTAGGCAGAAAGAACAGAGTGCCAAAAGGCTCTATTCTTGCATACATCTCTCGCTTCCTCAACATTCATAATTTTCTTCATACACGCTGGAAATAATGCGGGACGAGCGACTAGTTAAGAAGATATGCAATGCGAAGCTGTATGGGGCCGGCTTTAGAATTGTCCCACCCCTCTCCATCTATGGGAGTCGTAAGAGCTGACTGAGGAAATACCGGAGGAGTGGGCAGCAGCACTCCCTCGAGTATTAACAACATCCACTGCGATCGCCAACCCGCCTGCCAAGCGTGGTGATTACGGCACTATCCCCCATTCCTTGGGGAGGCCTATGTCTAGCAGTGGACGTCGAAAGGCTGATGGATGGATGGATGGATGGACAATGCGAAAGCGGAAGGATGTGGGTACAGGGGGAGACCGAGACTCTCCTACCTAGACCAAATCGGTCATGTATTGAAGGAAGGTAGAGTCAGGAGTCTACGAAACCGGCGAGCGTGTATGAAGAGAATTATGAATGTTGAGGAAGCGAGAGATGTATGCGAGACTAGAGCCTTTTGGCACTCTGTTCTCTCTGCCTACCCTGCAAAGGCGATGGCGTGATGAAAAGTAATTTAATTTTTAATGACTAAATGATGTTGATGTTTGTCCAGGCTACTCCCGAATTCCGGTATACGAGGGAGCCCGCACGAACATTGTGACGGTGCTGTTCATCAAGGACCTGGCGTTCGTAGACCCTGATGACAATACACCGTTACGCACGCTCTGCCAGTACTACCAGAACCCCTGCAATTTTGTGTTCGAGGACGTCACCCTAGATGTCATGTTGAAGCAGTTTAAAGAAGGTAGGATTTTTTGAATACCCTTAATGAGCAAATTATGGACTAGGAAGACCGCTAAGCCATCGCCACTGCGGTCTAGAGCACTTCCCCGGATCGGAAGGGACGCAGGTTCGAATCTCGCTCGCAGAAAAATTCTCTTTTTCAACATTTTAACAAATAATTTGTTATATTTATATATATTTTTAGCATGTGACATGCTTAGCACTATACATTAAACACAAATGATGATGAAAAAATGTCAAATGCTAAAAATATATATAAATATTTATAGGGTTTGTGTCATTATTAGGTAAAATCTTAATTGTAAAATTAAGTTTACCTGGTCGGTATAATGTATGAAAATACTTCCGACAGATGGTGCAGGCGTCACCCAAAGACGTTAAGTATGAATGTGTTATCGAAATTAGCAGTTAGGAGCAATTGTCAGGATGGCTGAATTGGTAAAGCATCTGGACGGTATCCAGGAGATGCAGGTTCAAATCCTGCTCCTGACTGTTATTTTCGATTTCACATTTTTCACTTTGTGTTTAAATAATTTGTTCTTTAGTAACTGAGCATGTCGCGCTAAAATCAAAAATACGCTTTACGAGTTCATATGACCTGTCTAGTGGTAACGGCACAGAATAGGTACTAGTCCTGTAACGGTCACCAATACGGCATCATTCGTTGCTAACGCTTAGGGGCCGTTCACAAAATACGTAAGCAAACGCGGGAGGTTCGCTTGGTATAACTATATGTACAAGGAAGGACGGGAGTTCTAATGAAACTTGACGTTCGCTTTAATTGCATTGGATCGTGTACACGGTAAGAAAGAGAGAAAAGGTTTCTGATTTAGTGGCGCAATATTTATCTTTCACAAAAATGGTGTCATTGTGTGACGATACAAATAAGCTGTCACGGGACGTCCCGCAGATGTGAAAACATCGATTTTCTTTCTTTCTTAAAATATTGTTTGAGTCTTATATGGTAAGCGCCCTCAAGTTACCCATAGACGAATTAAAACTGTTATTGGTTTATTGATTGTCACTATACTTCCTAGTTAGATGCTTTTGAGAATAGATGGCGTTAAAAATAATTAAATAAATTAGCAACAGCCGGTTTTACCTCCCCTGATGTTTTCACGTCATAAACCACTAGAATTGTATGACATTACATCAGTGGTATCCCTTGTCGACCCCAAGGGAAAGCATATCTATAATAATAGCTACAAAAAGACAAAATCCTTCACTAAGCAATGTTGATCACACAAAGAGTAGTCCTGTGTGGACATCGAACCCATAACGAGCGGGAAGCCATACAAACAGGTAGACGGCTGAAAAATAAAATTCTCCACCAAGGTCCAGCCTCATTCCACATCACTAAAAATATTAAAACAAACCAAACGTCAGCATGAATCATATACATTCAAATATATTTTTACGAGCTATTTTTACGCGGCCGCGATTACGCTCTGGCCGTATTAAATTTCCATGGACATGTGCATCTTACTTGTTTACGTAAAAATAGCCCCTTGACTTTACTGTGAACTACCGGTAGATCTCAAAAACATAGCATCACGCCTGTATTCCCCGAAGGGGTAGGCAGAGGTGCATTACACACCCACGATTCGCCAGCTATGTTTAAGTCCCACGTAATAGGGGGCGAGCCTATTGACCTCTACCGGGCACATTTCCAAACTCCGGGCTGCTACTACCTTTTTTTTTTGTTAAGGCGGGAAAATTTTTTTCTATCCGCACAGCCCGTCGTTCCGGACAACGAACAGGATATTGTGTGGCCCTCACCCACTAAAGAAACCCGCCGTGTGCCGTCTCTCCGCCTGTGTTGGTTGGCCACTGGAACTATATTACATTCCTTCAGTGGAAAATAGTATAAAGGTTTTTGTATTGGTTCGGTGGCCCATTGGTATTGGTTCGGTGGGCCATTGGTATTGGTTCGGTGGGCCATTGGTATTGGTTCGGTGGCCCATTGGTATTGGTTCGGTGGCCCATTGGTATTGGTTCGGTGGGCCATTGGTATTGGTTCGGTGGGCCATTGGTATTGGTTCGGTAGCCCATTGGTATTGGTTCGGTGGCCCATTGGTATTGGTTCGGTGGACCATTGGTATTGGTTCGGTGGGCCGTTCTTCGCAAGTCGAAGTCTGAGCGCGTGTTTTGCGTATGGGTGGGTGTGAGTCCCTCGCTCGATCCACCCCAGCTCGCGGAAGAACGCCAACAGCCCCTTGGTGTTGCTGGTGATCCCTCGGAGAGAACTTGAGCTACCAAAGCAACCTGCCCATTTAGAACATCATAAAATAAAATATTAAACCAACGGTCGTTTCGCTTTATTGTTATTGAACGAAAGTTCGACGCGTGATTCACGCTATCAATCACGATTAAGCGAAACGAATGTTTCATAGAAGTCGTCTAGCGGGGTTTTATCGCTCACCAAAAGCGTCGAAGTCCTTTCTCAAGTCAGCTGTGGATAGTTTAGTAGGAAAACCAAATAATGCACGAAGAGAATGCGTTATAGATAACATCTGAGGCGCTACGGCATTCTCTTTACCCAAACTATCTAACAGCCGTAATACCTACAAGACTATACGGCTATGTTCCTGATCTTGCCGGATCTAGCTATGAATATTTAATTACTAGATCTACTTGTGACTCCGTTGGAACTTCAAAATATAAATACTCTATGGCACACTAATTATCTCTAAGCAAAAATAGTTATCCTAATGGGAATATATCCATTAATTTTTCTAATATAAGACTACTTGGCAATTTCTTTTTCTGGTGTCGGACTGTATTTATGCAAAATTTTATGATGATTGGTTCATTATTTACAGCGTGTAAGCGCAACAAACAAACAAACTCACTTTCACATTTTTATTAATTAGTAAATAGATTCTGCCCGCGAATCGGCTACTGTATAAAAATAGCTATCCTACGGGAACCATTTATTTATCTAGAATCTCCAAACTGTATTATGCAAAAAGTCGTGATGATTGATTCAGTAGTTATAGCATGAAAGCTTCGATCAAAAATGGAATAGATATCGCGTCGGCCCATAAAAACCGTCTCGGTAAATAACAGCGCACTTGAGAAGTGAGCTCTTATTTTGTTGAGTTCATAAAGTACTTTATTTGTTGCTATTTAAGCTTGATTTCACAGTATGTGTTTAGGCAGTAGTAAATTATTGCTTTTCTCGTTTTTTTGTGACGAATTTTTAATGATTTTTGACTTTATTACCGAGTGCCATGATTGTAATTAAGTTGAACGTAAAACTGCTTAAAACCTTTGTCTCAGTTCGTTAGTAAGCAAATGTAGCTGTATAAGTATATATTCACACGGTCAGTTTTTAGCTTGATTTTGTTTGTGACACTGTATCTTGTTGGTATTGATGATCGAAGCATGAAAGTATATTAACTATTAATGTTTGTTTACAGGTCATAAAGGTCACATGGCATTCGTCCAACGTATAGAGGAGGGAGATGGGGATCCGGTCTACGAGACAGTCGGTTTGGTCACCCTGGAGGACGTCATAGAGGAGATGATTCAGGCTGAGATTGTGGACGAGACAGATGTCATAAGTGAGTACTGTGATGTAGTACAACGCGATCTAGGAAACATATGAAAAACTTACAACAAAATATCAAATATTACTATGTTTTGTATGCGGCCAATGTGCTGTATGCGGCAAAATGCGTTTTAGATTTGGATCTAGTTCCCGATATAGTAGCGGGATAAAACGTACACCAGATTTTAAGTATAATCTAGACCTATCAAACAAAAATAATAATAATAATATCTGTGTTATGTAAGAATAGAAAACAGACGAGAATTGTAAAAATATTGTTTTGTTTTCACAGGTGCTTACATAGCATAATACAGCCATTATTTCTAAAATATCTTAAATGTACAGACATAGCCCTGTTGTACCTTTATAGTACAGACGAATGAATTTTGCATACTAAATGACTCTGTTAATGACGGCAATTCTGTGTTAATAGTAAAAATTTTATCTAGCTATCGCCGTTCTTGAGATACAGCCTGGTGACAGACGGACGGACAGACAGAAAAACAGCGAAGTCTTAGTAATAGGGTCCCGTTTTGACCCTTCGGGTACGGAACCCTAAAAAGGGGGGACGTTTAAAAAAATATGTTTATAAAACAGTTCCCCACCTGCCCCCTTAGTATGAAAAACGAAACGTTAGACGAACTTTCTTTTTGCTTCATCGTGATTGGTCGCCTGAATAACGCGTCGAAATCTAGACTAATCAGCCCCTTTAGAATAAAAAACGAAACGTTAGACGAACTTTCGTTTCGAGTCATTGTGATAGATCAACACTCCAACGCGTGATTCCTGATTAGTCGAGATTTCACGCGTGATTCCTGATTAGTCGATTGCGTGATTCAGGCTTTCAATCACAATGAAACAAAACGAAAGCTCGTCTAACGTTTCGTTTTTCATTCTAAGGGAGCAGGAATCACGCGTCAGACTGTTGATCACAGTATGTGTTTAGCCAGCAGTCAGAATGACTCGAAACGAAATTTCGTCTAACGTTTCGTTTTTTATTCTAAGAGGGCTGTTCTATATATGAAAATTGTAAAACAGCGTTACGATTTTAGTCTCACAAAATGGAATGACGTAATTTATGAAAAAAGTAATGAGACTGTTTTTCATGACTGAAATGCATTATAGCGCTATCTAGGGCACAAAGCCAGAATTAGTACATAGTTCCCTGAATATAGTGATTTTATACTAAGAGGAATATAACATAAACACTCTCCCATCCAGGCGACAACCGCACGAAGAAGCGCCTCACCCGGCCGGTGAATAAGTTCCAAGATCTTGCTGCATTCGCCGGCCACCACGAGCACCAGCGTGTCCACGTGTCGCCCCAGCTCACCCTAGCCGCCTTCCAGTTCCTCAGCACCAGTGAGTAATCCACGATCTTCGTACTTCCATTTGAAATTTATGAAAAAATATAATATTGGATTTTAACGAGTTATCAAGACTGATATTTAGGTGTACCACTGAAGTAATGTCACACAGTTCCAGTGGTCCGCCAGACGATGAGAGACGGCACACGGCGGTTTTATTTAGTGGGTGAAGGCCCCACACTACTCTGCTCGTTGCCCCGGAGACGGGGTGTGCGGTTGGGTACTACTCACTTGTTATAGGTTCCGGCCTCACTGACTAATTATCGTGATATGTAAAGGAATTCATAGTTTTTTTATACTACGTGGGAGGCCACCAAGTATACGACCCACCTGATAGTAAGCGGTTACCGTTAGCCTATAAACGCTAGCAACACCAGAGACATACGCGTCGTCATCTCCAAGAAAAGTAGTAGGAGGCGTTATTAACACAATCAATTTCTAAATAAAAATTCTTACATCTTCTATATTTTTTAATGTGTATAAAATAATGTTTTTATGATAGATAACACATCTAGAAATAAATATAAATAACTATGTCAAAGCCCAAATCTGAAAGTGTGATGGTTTCGCAGTAAAGTGTACCACAAAATGCACAGATGTGGGATAGTGATATTGATGTTATTACACAAATTAATTCACACAATCTTCCTCGTCAGGTGTGGACCCATTCCGCTGTGACTTAATATCGGAGACGGTTCTCCGTCGCCTCCTCAAACAGGACGTTATACAACATATCAAACTGAAAGGTGACGAGGATAAGAATGACCCCAAGAGATACGTCTTCCAGGAGGGAAAGCCGGTGAGTTAACCATTCTTCACACTAATGATACAACAACACAACATGAGCCTGAGGCGAGTGTATCCGCAACAAAAAATTGGCGATTGCAATCGCCACAAGCGGCCGGATTCCGTAGTAAAGCCTTTCATGAGAAGAACCTAGTAAGAAACTCATGTGCCACTTTTTTAAGTTGCCATTTTATTACAGTTTAATACGTATCATGATAACTAAAATGACATAACACAAATGAGGAGCAGCTCAAGCCTATTTTGTACCTTCGTATTGGGTTAAGATTTAATACAATCGGTTTAGAACTTCCAGAAATAATCTCACAAAGACACAGAGACATAACCAGTTTACTGAGTGGGTGAGAGACAATATACCGTTGCCTCCCCGGGCATTGTGTTGTGCGGTTAGTACTCCCTTAAAGTGGTATTTGGTGGTAACGTTATTAATTTTTAAATGGTGGTTGTTCACTGTTGGAATCCCTCTGATTCACACCCACCCACACGCAAAACACGCGCTCAGACGTAGAGTTACCTATTGACCTAATGGCCTATGAAGACTACATGCATGTTAAGTCCCGCCCTTCACTTGAAGGCCAGGACTTCCTGGCAGTCGTTACACATTATCAGAGATTTTTCATTAAAAAAAAATCTCGACTTGTCTAATTGTAAGATCGCGAGTTGTTCTAATTTGGTAAACAATTTCAGATCGGTGATCTGTGTAACTAATATTGGATTAGCTAAAACCTAATAGATTCAATCCGAATCCTTCAAATATTGGGATAAAGCTAGGATGATTATAAATTCGTGCCAACACACGCCATCTGTCGGCTAGGATGATTATAAATTCGCACCTACGCCATCTATCGGATGAGTATATACCATTTTGTTTCTAGGTGGACTACTTCGTGCTCATCCTGGAAGGCCGCGTGGAGGTGACGGTCGGGCGAGAGAACCTCGTGTTCGAGGCGGGTCCCTTCACGTACTTCGGCGTGCAGGCGCTCACGCAGAACGTCGGACTTGGTGAGCGAGACAAATAATTTTGCCCTACCGTGAAGGGTTTCACCCAAACACTGCTTTTTTCTGTAATTTCACTTATAATTTCCGAAACAGGAAGCAGAGACAAAACCAGAGTTGGATTTACCATTAATACCGCTCTGAGTACTGATGGATGCTGCCCTGAGTACCCTCAAGAATACCGCCCTAACTACCGTAACAAATACCGCCGTTGGTACCGTGAAAAATACTGTCACCTGTGCCTTAATAAATGCCGACCTGTATAACGTAAAAATGCGAAATGCAAAGTAATAAATTTTACTAGCGCCTAGCGCTGTGTGCAATGCACTCACAAATTCCGTCTATATAGGCTCATCACCGTAAACTACATTATACATATGTATAATGTAGTTTACGGCGATGAGCCTATTTCCATCGAACGGCTAAAGTTCTACCATAAATACTGCTATTATAGTGACAACCTCGATTTCTGACGGAAAAAGCCCAAACCACTTATCCTATCAGGGAATCGAACTCGGTACCTCGTGGTCTAAAATTGTATTATAATTCTGCCAGCACCAATGAAGCAATCTGAAATCAGGACGGTATCGAGTTATCGACACTACTTAGTAATAACGTAGAGACGGTGCACGACGGTTTGTTTACACCTTGCACTTTATAATCCCAGTAGTAGAATAATAATTAATTATGAATGTGTGTACAAGATTAGAGCCTTTTGGCACTCTATTCTCTCTGCCTACCCCGCAAGGGAGATGGCGTGATGATAAGTAAGTAAAATAATAATTACAGCCGAAGCCCCGGCGCCGTCATCCATGGGTTCTCTGCAGAACTTAAACATGGACTCGATGCTCCGCCACACCTTCGTGCCAGACTACTCCGTCAGGGCCATCGCTGAACTATACTATTTGACTATTAAGAGGTAAGTACAATCAATCAGTTAAAATCACCAGATCACCGACTCAGATGATTGAACTCATCAAAACTCTGACTATGGACCGGGCCACATTAACGGCCAATGTCAGTGCCCATTATCGCGATAATTATTGCGTTAACGTGATAAATTGGGTGGCCTCACTTGAACTTTTAATCTCTTTGATGTACCACCACCGCAGTTATGACCTCACGTCAAACGGCTACGTGAATGCGGTCGTCGAATTCTCACGATAAGTGGTGGCTACGCTAACGTCAAACGTCTGTTATCGCGATAATTAACGCCGTTTCCAATTAGTGTGGCCCGAGCATAAGGTACTTCCAAGCCGCTGCTCACAATAGACTTCTATATCCCGCTACAACTAAAACTCAACCGAGGTCCTTCATGATTGGTCACACGGTTACACTGATCTGCTCGGGTCCGAGTGACTTCCACTTGCCATCAGCCCTACCACCAGTAATGCAATTCGTGATAACTGCTTACTTACCTTAGTCGCCTCGTACGACATCTTCTGGACAGAACGAGGTGCTAATATATGAATTCATAATCTGTCACCACACGGATAAATAATTTTAGATTTGACACCTATTTGTAAACAGAACACGTGACATCTTGCGTGCTTCGGAAGGCACTTTAAGCAGTAGGTCCCGGGCTGTCTAATAACATCCTGGCAGTTGTCACTGGTTGTCAGAGGCCAAATAAAATATCTGACTCCGCGGTCTTGTTTTAAGATCGCCAATTATTGTCTTGGGGGGTAGCGGAGATCTGATAGAGTTGGTAATCAGCTGAAATAGAACAGATCGAGAGTTTTAAGTACAAATTATTTGTACTCTAAAAGTAGCTGAGCATGTCAAGTGCTAAAAATATAGATCGAAATGTTTAAAAAATAATCACGCCATCAAATAGTATGAATTTTAATTGCAGAATTAAACTTACTATATTGGATTAATGCATGTAAATGCGTTCCGATAGATGGCGTTGGTCGTTAAGACAAATGTGATGAGGAAATTGGGTATGGCCGTAAGGTAGTACGATAGCTCAGTGGATTAGAGCACTTCCCCGGATAGAAAGGGATGCAGGTTCGATTCTCGCTCGTTCTCTTTTTCCTCATTCACAAATAATAATTTGTACTCTAAAAGTAGCTGAGCATATCAAGTGCTAATAATATAGATCAAAATGGTTAAAGTAGTAAAGTTTAGAATAACGCTAGAGAGAATTCATCAAACACAAGTGGCGGAGTGACTTAAATACCGACCTCCCGCCCGAGTGCTGTCGGTTCGATTCTCGCACAAGACAACTCTTTGTGTGATCTACAAATGGTTGTTCTGAGTGTGGGTGTACTTTGTGTCGGTGACATTGTATGTTTGTAAAGTCCCCCACAATACAAGGATTATTCCTTAGAGTAGGGTGTTGACTGTAAAAAAAATACTTCCATATGCTTGAAGGTTTCCT
Organism: Leucoma salicis; assembly: GCA_948253155.1. Lineage (NCBI taxonomy): Eukaryota > Metazoa > Arthropoda > Insecta > Lepidoptera > Erebidae > Leucoma > Leucoma salicis. Next base: position 2,993,819 of record OX411826.1, on the reverse strand, counting down.
TACCATCAGCCCATCTAATAAGGTTTTTAAATTATATTACAGATCGATATACTTAGCAGCCAAACGAGCTACTCTCATGGAAAAGGGTGTTTTGAACCGCGGCGGTACCAACGAACAAATTGAACCCGAAGTGGATAAGGTATATTTTTAAATTACCTATTACTGGCACGGCTCTCTTCTCAGGGTAGAGATAGATCTGCCACTGAAGTAAAGTGACACAGTTCCAGTGGTACAACAGAAAAGTCAGAGAGACGGCACGCGGCACGATTATTTAGTGGGTGAGGGCTTCACACTGCCCTGTTCGTTGTCCCGTCGCTGTGCAACCGCACACCCCATCGTTCAGATAATTTTTTTCCCGCACTAACATAACAGGGTCTCTAATTAAATTTTCTTGATACTTGTGAAGGGTCCACACTAGGCCTAGTGAAGTACTCTGCTGTTTCAAGACAAGAAAATAAATTATAGTTTAAACACACAAACAAAACACACTTTAATACCTAGTAACTTAACTAAAAAAAAAAAAAAAAATAATAATAATAATCCAAAAAGGACGTGGGGTGCTTATTACTATAATATTCATAATAAACCAGCTATTTGATGTCAAGCACCCTATACTTTTACAATTATTTATGATATAGAAAGAAAACTATTTTTTATTGTCACCTTACAGAAAATAAACCCATAAAAATACAAATATGTCTGGTATTCATTAAACACAAAGTGGAAAATGTGAAATCGAAAATAACAGTCACGAGCAGGATTCGAACCGGCATCTCCTGGATACCGTCCAGATGCTTTGCCAATTCAGCCATCGTGACTCTAGACTGCTAATCTCGATACCACATTCATATTTAACCTCTTGGGTGACGCCTGCGCCATCTATCGGAAGTATTTACATACATTATGCCGAGCAGGTAAACTTAATTTTACAATTAAGATTTTTACCTAATAATGACACATCCCTATAAATATTTAGATATTGCTGCTCGTGACTATTGTTTTCGATTTCACATTTTCCACTTTGTGTTTAATGTATATGGCTAAGCATGTCAAATGCTAAAAATATATATAAAAATATCTAAATGTCTGGTATTATCAACAAAGTGACAGCAAGGCCTCCATTCAGCAATAATGCTGTAAAGTAACATTATATTACACTACATCGCTGACTTTCAATGGAGGCCCCGGTGACGTACGGATGTACAAAAATCAGCAAAGTAAATTAAAACTAAAGCAATTAAGTGCCATCCATCCATCCATCAGCCTTTCGACGTCCACTGCTGGACATAGGCCTCCCCAAAATGCCGGATAGTGCCGTAATCGCCACGCTTGGCAGGCGGGTTGGTGATCGCAGTGGATGTTGTTAATACTCGAGGGAGTGCTCCTGTCCACACCCCCGGTATTCCTCAGTCGGCTCTTACGACCCATGGGTGGAGAGGGGTGGGACAATTCTAAAGCCGGCCCCACACGGCGGAGCATTAAGTACAAAATTAAAAAAAGAAATATAAGACCTATAAACGAAAAACATTATTAAAATTAAAATTGTAAATTGAATAAATATGAATAAACAAAAAACATACAGCCAAATTGAGAACCTCCACCTTTTTTGGAAGTCGGTTGAAAATAATTAGGTACATGATATAATTTTCTAGTTTTTAGTTTCAAGCGTTTTTTTTTTTGTTTTTTTAAACTATTTTTTTTAAACACTGAAAAATGTGAAATCGAAAATATATATAGTGCTAAGCATGTCAAATGCTAAAAATATATATAAAAATATCTATTTTTTTTTTGTATATAGTCTTAACTACTGAACAAAATTGAATTAAATTTTTACGGAGACAAATTCACAGACAGTAGCTAGTATCTATACAAATAATTTGGAAAATTTAAGAGGTGTGTGCCTTGCCAATTCAACCTTGGTCTGGGATCGAACTGTATACCACTGTCTTTGCAGTCCACCAGGCGTCCGGGCTATCACTGTTATTGAGATAAGCGTAGGATAATTACTCACACTTATTATTTTCTCTACAGCTTCTTCGCGAAGGTGACGGTATGAGAATCGAGGAGATCAGAGAAGATAGATCTTTGGAGGAAGCGAAACCGGTAAATATTGCATTACAATTATTTCTAAATAACTTCATAAGCTCTGATATTTAATAGAATTAATTATTTTGAAAATAGAGAATAAAATCGCCCAAGGGCCGTTAAAAAAATACGTTCGCAAAAAATTAGGGATTACTTGGGGTCGCTTGGTGTGACTAAATGTGACAAGGGGCGATGAGATTTCTAAGAAAATGTGACGTTAGTAGTTTACTTCAATTTATTTAATCATAATATGACTGCAATGGCTTAGCAGTTTAGATCACTTCCCTGGATTAGAAGGGACGCAGGTTCGAATCCCGCTCTCAGCTCTCTTTTTCCACTTTCACAACAATTTGTTCTATAATGGATCATGTATAGTTAAAAAAAAAGTGGTAGAGGGTCTCGATATCGTGATGTAATATTAATTGCTGCATAAATAATGACACAGTATAATAATAGGGAGGGAGGTCCACAGAGGAGAATTTAGCGCAACGTATTTTATGAATGACTCCCAATCGATCGCAATAACATACCAATAGAGAAGATAGATCATTTTACGTGTTCATACTTGCTTATCATCACGCCATCTCCCTTGCGGGGTAGGGAGAGAGAACAGTGTGCCAAAAGGCTCTATTCTTGCATTCATCTCGCTTCCTCAACATTCATAATTCTCATCATACACTCTCTCCGGTTTCGTAGACTCCTGACTCCACCTTCCTTCAGTACATGACCGATTTGGTCTAGGTAGGTGAGCCTTGGTCTCCCCCTGTACCTACAGCCTTCCACTTTCGCATTGTTATTTAAATTATATCTTAAATGTTTTTTTCCACGCTGCTAGACATTGGAAGTTGCAAAAATAAGATATTAACGGTAATATATTATTTACTACATTGTTAGAACATACATACCAGCACCACTTCATTCGTTATTACACGGCGAGGTGAAAAAGCTCAACTGAAGAAATATTTATAAAAAATTTAATTAAATGGTTGTCTGTAAAGTCGGTTTACGGACGATAGTTTAACGTCATATATAGTACAGGAGCCGCCGCCTATTTTTTTAAATGATTAATAACAGGTTCAATCTTTGTGAGTAGGTTCCGTTCGACGAGACGCCCACTGAGAAAAACTTAACAATCGCGGGGGACTTAACGAACATACAATTTAACGGACACTAAGTATACCCAGACTCAGAACAACTATTTGGGATCACATAAAGAGTTGTCTTTTATGGGAATCGAACCTATAACACTCGGGCGGGTGGCCGGTATCTAAACCACTCCGCCATCAGTGCAGTCCTTTAAAGGACTTTATCTTAAAAGTAAAGTACAATACGCTTCCAAGAAACGGGTATTTAATATTGAAATTTATTCCAGCCTCTTCCCAGTTCTGCCAGCCCTCACACAAACGCCACCTTCAAGCCGAGCGAGAAGGGCGCCAAGAATCCAGAAGAAGAAAGACTCCTCCAGAAGTAATCCGCTTCCTAGAAGTGACACCCCTACTTCTATAGCCCTTGCAAATATTAACACAGTTATAACATACAATACAGATCTATTACTTAAATTAAAAAATATAACCAAATAGTTTAATTCTCCAAAATAATTACAGTCAATACCAAAATAGGTTAACACCTACTCCAATATCATTAATAACGATTATAAAATCATTAAATGTCACTCCAAAGGATTACGAGTTAAAAAAACTTCATATGAATAGGATTGCAAAAATGGCTTTATTCAAACACGAAATTAGTCATACTCTGAGAGCTGGTTTTAAAATCTAGTGTAGAATATTTTTTATATATTCGCTGCGACACCCACCTACGTGTATAAAATGTTGTGGTTTGATTCAAATATACCTATATGCGAAAATTAATAAAAGGATAAGTCCTGGAACACGATCGCAGCGCCGTCTACTAGGTCAAACTGATATGGCTCCAGATTTTTCGGTTTTCGTTAAGTGCTGTGGTGTGGATTTGGGGTGAACTCTGCTCTGATATGCAAAAATTATAAAAATTTTTCGTCTGCAATTGACAATTAAAATCCTGATACACGATCGCAGCGCCATCTACCGAGTCCAGTTCAGAATCAATGCCATCAACGGACACACTTAAAAGAAAAAAACTTTCTAAATCGCTCAGCCGTTTAGGAGGTCAGTGACATACACGAAGTAATTATATATATATATTGTTTCTGTATTTGGCAAGGGTTATAAAAGCAACATTATTAACTTGACAGCTTCCTTCTAGAAGTAACACCCCTCTCTAGTACGAACCAGTCTTCTAAGTACTTATTACAGGTACTTAAACTGAACACGATATTGTATTCATTTTTTTTATATTAATTTTTTTAATGCGGTTTTGTAATTAAGTGAATCGAGTGTTATTGTTGATTTTTATTATTATTTAAATAATAATTAAGTGAATTTTAGAATGTTTAACATTAATTGATAGAATATATAGTTATGCCGAAATGTACCTATTGCATAAAATTGATTTCGCGAAAATAACGTTTATAGTTCGAGTTTTCTATACGATATTACATATATGTGGGTTGATTCATATGTAAGTATTTTTATCTTAAACTAGCAGCTTTTCTGCGCAGAACCCTAATTATTTTTCCAATATATTTTAGTTACTACCTACTGCATCAGCCAGTGAGTTCCGTTCAAATGGGTCCAAGCGTTTAGGAGATTAGTTAGAACAAAAAGATAGGCAACGGATTTTTTGAATACTTTGTATATACTTTCGACAACTGGCAACCAAGAAACAAGACCGGAGCCAGACTTTTTATTCCGGACTGACAACCTGTAATTACTGCTAGGATGGTTATTAGTCATCCGGGACGCACTGCGACCTTCTGAAGCACGGAAGAGGTCAGGTGTCGCTTTTTGGTCACCCATTTGACTGCCAGCCGAGCGAAAGTTGCTTAACCTTGCTGAACAACGACGAATTACATACAGACACTTCGATTTCATTTATTTGTAGCTGTCGCTGTATGGTAATATGCAACATGCTGATTAATTTGGTGTAAATAACTCATTTTTGGACAATTTGTGGGTTGGTACACTTTGGCGTGACTGAGTATATTTTTAGTAGGTTTCTTTTGATATATATATATATATATAATTTTATAGGAATTTTAATATCAAAGTATTGTAATCAGCATTTTAGATTTATTATTATATAATCGCCAAGAAACATAGGTTTAGGATTGTTTGAATCAATCCTGATTTGGAACGTATTTGATGCTCATCATCACAATTAATGATGGGAAGGCTTACTGGTGGTTATAAAATAATTTAACTAACATTTGTAAGTCGCTATAATTTTAATAATTAACTAAACTCATTAAAATCAAGTAGTCAATTATATATTAGTGAAAAATCAAAATTATTTAAAATGAAGCAGTTAAAATGAACGAATAATCGAGTAGCAACTAACAGGCAATTTTAATCACATATATATTATACACATACATAATTACGGACAAGCACAAGATTCAGTGTACCAGTAATTCAAATTGAGCTGTAAAAACAATTATTTGAAGTGATTTTAAAATCGTGTAAACTTAAAAAAAATTAACAAGCAGTTACCGCTTTTTATTTTTGTTAAGGCGGGAAAAAATGTACCTAACCGCACGTCGTCGTTCGGGGCAACGAACAGGGTGGTAGTGTGGGCCCTCACCCACTAAATAAACCCGTCGTGTGCCGTCTCTCCGCGTATATTGGCGGGCTACTGGAACTGTTACATTACTTCAGTGGTAGGGGTCACTGCCAAACCACCGAAGGAATGTAACATAGTTCCAGATGCCCGCCAATAAAGGCGGAGAGACGGCACACGGCGGGTTTCTTTAGTGGGTGAAGGCAAGGCCCCACACTACCCTGTTCGTTGCCCCGAATGACGGGGTGTGCGGTTAGGAACATCCCGCCTTAACAAATAAAAAAAGGGGGTCACAGTCAACAAAAAGTTATCTATTTGGAACCCTAGTGTAGAGATCTGTGACACACAAATTGTAAAACAAAACGAGTATTGTTTTTGTACAATAATTATCAATTTGCAAATGTCAAAAGATTTAAACATCATATATTTAGCTATAACTGCATGATTAAATTTAATTCCATTCAGTAACTTCTAGTGGCAAAACCTTGCTTATCCCACCACAAATGGGCTGGCTCGATCAGGGAAGTACCACCCTCTCACAAAAGATTAGCCTAAAGCAATGGTAGGTACACCTACCGTCGTGTTTTGCATGGCGAGTGAGAGCGCCGAAGGCCCAAACCCCCTCCTTATTATCCTTTCACTCCACCTCCTATCCCTTTCCTTGAAGATGGCGACGCGCGAGTGATGCTTCTGGTATTGCTAGCGTCTACAGGCTATGGTAACCACTTACTGTCAGGTGGGCCGTATGCTTGTTTGCCACCCACGTAGTATAAGAACAACAAACAGAATGGGTTCATACATCTATCTGTATACATTTCTTTAATCGTCATAAGAGACACCATCAGCAAGGAATAGAGTGATGACACTATTCACTATCCTTCACCACACAAGGCCCCATCAGGTATAGCCTAATGACTTGGCAACGACCTCATGTGCCAGAATACCAATTAAAATAAACCAAGACTTGTGGAGCGTCACTCCAGATACTCCATTGAAATAAATGCCCCTTTTATTGTTAGATGTTGTAAAAATTAAGACCTCTACGTCCATAGGACCGGTCGGTCGGTGTAGAGGTTAGTATTAATCAGCAGTCTGCTATAACTATATTATTATTGTAATTCTCAATTATCATTACTCAAAATGGTCAGATAATAACATATATATACGTATATATAACCCCAATACTGAAGAAGTTAACGCCAAGAGCGCGTGCCACAAGGCGCTCACGAAGCTCCAAACGAACTAAGTCGTTCCACTTGACGACTACGGTCGTGGCGTTCCACTAACGATATCCAGGGCCCGTAGAATGTAACTCACTAAATCGCATCGACATCGCATTGTGACGTGACATTCTCATTGGTTGAGAGATTATCGTGATTGGTTGAGTGATTATTGCGACATCACGCGTATATGTCTCTATTACCAATCACAAATAAGACGTTACGATGTTGATACGATTTTGTGAATCACATTCTAAGGCTGCTGATAACCTAAGAAGTTCGTTCGAAGTGAAAATGTTGATAATACAACTCCGTTCCACTTGGGTTTTATAATTGAAACGCTTAGTAGTTAGTGGAATAGTAAAAATTGGGGGCGTGATCGTTGTGAGTGCCAAGTGGAACGCACTGATTTGTTGAAGTAAGAAGGATTTGACTTATTTCTCCGACCATCCGTATCGATCAGCGCCAATTAATGAGTTTCATAAATAAATTTCAAATTTGGGTGAGTACGAACTAGAATTAGGTACGTAGATTAAAAAGTCATATTTTTTTTCTTAAGTCTTATAAAGTACATTTTCTACAAACTACCCTCATCGTTTCTTACGACGCCGTCCGCAAGGATCACTGGGAATTTAATTCATGTAGCTAAAGGTAAATAAAATATTTTAAATTCACCATAATTTTAATGTCAATTTGTGATTAATGTAGTTTCTACGTAGTCAAAAGCATTTTAGGTCAAACTAGTTTTCTCTAGGCCAAAATCAGCTTGCCTAGGCCAAAAGAGATTTTGTTGGAATATACTCACTACTAATAATTGGCCAATAAAATATCATTAAAATCATTAGCCAAAATAAGCTAGTTTTTCATAACATTGCTTCCAATAGTTTTCTAAAATAATTAAGAATATTTTAAATATACAATTGTTGAATTAATGTTCTTTTAACTCGATAAGCAGAGCAGAGGTGTAGTGGTCAAATCTATACGAAGCTCTTTCATTTCCTTAGAGAAATATTTGCATTTTTAAGACATAAACCATTATGTAATGATTGTTATCATCGTTAACATCATCCATTGCACATGTGGCCACTCCAAGAGAGGAACACAACGGGTGATTCTATGCTGTACGCATCCAACGGCTTAATATAAGAGCTATATTCAATAATATCCAGCTAGCGCTCGTTTCGTAATAAAAAGGTAGGTTATTTTTGGCGGGAAATATTTTACCACTACACTGTGTTTGAGTTAAAAGATATAACATAAATATAAGAAACATATTTTTTAATAGAAATTTATCACAAACTGTGCCTTCCTTCATAAGCTTAAAAAAGTAAATGAATATTTGTATACTCGTATTTATTATACAAAATAAACAATGTATTTGAGTATTTTGTAATTTAATCAAAAAAATCACACTAATTAAATAAAAATACGTAAATTTTTATCTGCGTTTCATTGTCAACCCTTTTAATTGGACTGGTTCCATGAAAAAAACAATTAAACATAGTTTATAGCTGGAGGATTACAGCTCTAAGCATCTTATCCTTGCAACAGAATAATTTTATATCAGATTATAATCTGGTATGTTCCTGTACTAAAACCCTTTACAAATATAGTAGTCACTTCTCAGGGACTTCGATTTCAGAGTCACCACCCCTAATCAACGGTGGCAGATTAGGCAAGAGTCCTCCTGCTAGCAATCGGTGACCATCGCATGAACGAATAACGTCAAGGGAATCTCGAGTCAAAGCACCAGACCCCGTACGGCACCTCACACACACCTGACTTCGAGATTTTTCGAAATTTTGAGTTTATTTATTTACAATGTATCGTTGCTCTGTGAAGTAAGACGTGAGGAAACTTGCTAGCCTTTTTTTGTTGAAACGGGAAAAAATGTGCCTAACCGCACACTATCGTTCGGGGCATTTAGAATGGGGCCCTCACCCACTACATAAACCCGCCGTGTCTCTCTGCCTGTATTGGATCGCTGGAACTATGTTACATTACTTCAGTGGTAAACTTGCGTGCCTGAGAGATTTTCTCGACGGCTTGTGAAGTATGCTACCCCGCACTGAGGCAGCGTGATGTACCTAATCTCTCTCACCATGAGAGAAGACACGTAGCCAATGGTGAGACAGAAACAGCTGAGCTAAACAGAAAGGCTAAAAAGGTATAAAATAAAATTCTAAGAAAATCAATATTTATTATAGCTACATATTTGTACATTGTCACGTTGCTAGTTTACTGATGTCTTCGTATTGTACGCCTTTGACTAATCGACCCGTGAGGGGGCCTTCAGATACCTGAAACAAAAATTTTCCTTTATTCATGCAATATGTAATAGGTGTTAGGTAGGTACATTTGATGTGAAAACATCTAATGCGGAGGGAGGGTAAAACCGACTAGAAAGGCTCTATTCTTGCTCACATCTCTCGCTTCCTCAACATTCATAATTCTCTTTATACACGGTTGCGCACTTACCGTTTTAGGAGACAGACTCCACCTTCCTTCAATACATTACCTATTTGGTCTAGGTACGAGAGTCTCGGTCTCCCCCTGTACCTACATCCTTCCAATTTCACATTGAATATATTTTCTCAACCAGTCGCTCGTCCGACATTCTTTCCACATAACCATCGGATTCTCTTTCGCATTCCTTTTGCATACTGACCTCTACATCACAGCAATAATTATCGATATCGATGTTTTTTAACACGCCAGTGCCGCCTCGATACGCGCCATTCACAAAGCGAACATGTCGGCCAGCCGATGGTATCACTGTTTCCACGTGATTCTGTAACAATGGAGTATATTTAGATATTTTTATATATATTTTTAGTATTTTTTGACATGCTTAGCACTATACATTAAACACAAAGTGAAAAATGTGAAATCGAAAATAACAGTCACGAGCAGGATTTGAACCTGCATCTCCTGGATACCGTCCAGATGCTTTGCCAATTCAGCTATCGTGATAATTGCTCCTGACTGCTAATTTCGATAACACATTCATACTTAACGTCTTTGATTGTCTTTGATCTGGACGGTATCCAGGAGAGGCAGGTTCAAATCCTGCTCGTGACTGTTATTGTCGATTTCACATTTTTCACTTTGTGTTTAGTGCATAGTGCTAATCATGCATGTCAAATGCTAAAAATGTATATAAAAATATCTAAATAAAAAGTTTAAAAAGAGTTCTTTACTCACAGTAGGCTTGGCTGTGCCTGGTGTTGCCAAAGTCCATGAGCGGCAGTTAGCCGACGAAATAAAAAAAAAAATATATTAAAACATTTTGTTGACTTACTTGGTCCAGTTTAATCTTGACGTGGTCATCTATTAGCTTGACGAGCGCGCAGTATTTCTCAACAACCTTCTCGACGACAGCCTTCCGTTTATAATATTTGTCGCCCAGAGATTTTGTGGTAATCTTCACCAATATGCCTTCGGTCAACCAGTAGTCCTTCCTGAAATAAATTTTCAATAATAAACGGTATAAATTTTGCGAAAACTTTAAGCTTTCTTAATCGAGATATTAATTTATCACTATTCTAAAAGTACATCATAGATGTGGTCGTCAGTGGGTTTTTTAGGTATTTCCCATTTACCCAATTATAAAATTTTGCTAAAAACATCAAAACCACTATATATTTTTGTTGTTTACCTACAAAATGTGAGATCCCTCAATTCTTCATGGATCCCATCTCTAGATTTAAATAAAAACGGGACCAATCTGAAACTTTCCAATAAAAAAAATCATCAAATCTATAAATATATAGTTAGAAATATATCACCGGCAATAACTCACGTTGAGGATCGATTTAGTCGACCCGGGTTTCGAGTATATTCGATGCTCATCATCAGGGCGAGCGCGCAGCGGTGTCAACGAGTTCCCGGCGGGCATTGACACCGCTGCGCGCTCGCCCTGATGATGAGCATCGAATATGCTCGAAACCCGGGTCGACTAAATCGATCCTCAACGTGAGTTATTGCCGGTGATATATTTCTAATATGTATCAATCTCACGATAGTTTCAATACGAAAATATATAGTTATTTAGATATTTATATATATATTTTGATTGACGGGCCTCGTGGCGTGGTCGGTAGTGTAACCGTCTTCCGTGCACGAGGTCGTGGGTTCGATTCCCACTCAGGAAATTATTTGTGTGATGAAAGAAAATACTTGTACTGTGTCTGGGTGTTGTCTATCTATTATATGTATGCATTTACAAAAAAAAAGTAATATATGTATTATATCCGTAATCTGGTACCCATAGCACAAGCGTTAAGCTTAGTTTGGGACGTTGTGTGAAATGTCAGTGAATATTTATTTATATTAGCATTTAAAATGCTTAAATTAACCACAAAGTGTAAAAATGTGAAATCAAAAATAATAGTCACGATACTGCTCGTGACTGTTATAAATATATATTTATTCAAATCTTGCTATCAGTCTTTGGGACTATGAGCACATAAGTTGTAGTCTCATGGATAGAGTAGGGCTTGCCTCCCAAGAAATTGGCCCTTTCCTTAAGGTGCGTTAACTGCCTCTCCTGTTCCAAAATATCACGCCTTTTCTATATTATTTTCGACGACGAGACAAAGCGAAGCGCGGTTGTTGCCTCTAATCTATAGGCTACCTACTAGGTGGGCCGTAGGCTTGATGCCACCTGCAACGTAAAAAAAATATCCCTAAACCAAAGAGAATATTTTCACCTATTCGCCTTCTCTTTCGCGCGCTCTTCCATTTTCATAATCTCATCTAATGCCGACTGTTTGCTTCTAGCTTCTTCTGTTTTCTGTTTCTTGCTTGATTGTTCTTTAGCGTCTGGTAACTTGTGTTTCTTGTTGGTGTCTTCTTTGTACATTTTCAGAGCAGAAGTAGGTAATGTGTCAGGTTTTTTATCTAAAACGAAAATATGACTTGAATATCAGAACACGAAGTGTGAATATGTGAAATAGATAATCAGTAGCATCTTCTGGATTTCGTCTGAAAGGGTAATCCGACCATGCCAAGTGTCATAGTCAGTCATTTAATGCTCAGGAAAAGAGATGTAGGTACTACTTTTCATCCCCTTCCGCTGCACCGCAGTGGGTCAGCGGCTGAATTCCTAGAACCCGATAGCAGAGGCACCTACCAGGTTCTTCAAGATTTTGCAAGATTATCCCACGGCATTATTAAACATAGCATCACAGGTGAATTAGACACCCACAATTCGCCAGCTATGTTTAAGTCCCACGTAATAGGGGGCGAGCCTATTGCCGTCTACCGGACACATTTCCAAAATCTGGGCTGATACTGAGAATTTTAATTTTTACGAAAAAATTCAATAATACATGCCCGACCCGGGGATCGAACCCGAGACCTCATGATCAGCAGTTACTCACACTACCGCTGTACCATAGACAGTTATTGATTCTTCTATCTAAAGACCAAATTCGGAAGTCCACGCCTATGAAGTGGTGGTCTACTATTAATATCCATCCATCCGCCTTTCAACGTCCACTGCTGGACATAGGCCTCCTTAAGAGAACGCGACAACGAGCGGTCCCGTCATGGGGGATAATGCCGTAATCGCCACGCTTGGCAGGCGGGTTGGCGATCACAGTGGATGTTGTTAATACTCGAGGGAGTGCTGCTGCCCACTCCCCCCGTATACCCTCAGTCGGCTCTTACGACTCCTGTGGGTAGAGAGGGGTGGGACAATTCTAAAGCCGGCCCCACACGGCGACTATTAGTATAAGTCTTGATAATTACCCTCCATTTTCTTCTTCAAACTAAGGACCACTCGTTCTTGACTGCTTTCCCGTTTGAACTCAGAGTACGAAGGCTCTTCAGCTGTAGATTTGAACTCTTTCTTACCACGCTCCACTTGCTTTTGAATGAAGTCCAGCATCCTTTCCTGAAAAAAATTGTAGAATACTATTGCCTTCCTGATTTTAGCTTGAATGGGCTGGATGCAGACCGAGGAAATAGCACCCTCAACAACACTAGTTCCTACCCGCTACGTTTTCAGCTCAACACTGAAATTTTATAATGCATTTAGTAAAAAGCTGTCACCTAGAGAAATTTCAAAGAGTTTGGTGATTGTGCAAGCCAGAAACTAACTTTCTTGGGGTTACCAAACACAAGAAAACAGCATCACGCCTGTATTCCCCAAAGGGGTAGGCAGAGGTGTATTTACACACCCACGATTCGCCAGCTATGTTTAAGTCCCACATAATAGGAGGCGAGCCTATTGACGTCTACCGGGCACATTTCTAAACTCCGGGCTGCTACTGAGAAACACAAGAATTATCTTGTAATCACTTAAGTACAGTTCGGGTTATTGGGTTTTCAGAAAGAACTACCTCCTTCGTCCAATTTCTCTCCACTCATGTTGGAACCCCGTACCATGGGACTGCGAGAGTGAGAGAAGAGAGTTTGGGCACACACGAGTGCATTATAATATTTATCACATAGTTGGCTAGTGTCTTTTGACACTGGCGGCCATTATTATTTAATTTTTTTATTAGCACAGACACAAAAAAGCTGCGAGTCTACAAATTATTTTTACTGTAAGCAGTTTTAATTTAGTTATCATATGGCAGATCTAGCAGAAACTAAGGAGCCCTGATTGTGTGCCCAGAGTGTCTAGTGCTAGTAGTTGTGTCAAGATCGTAGAAATAGCGAAAATTCTCTTTAGACCGACCTGATCATCTTTGTCCATCTTCTCCTTTTTTGCCTTGGCCTCCTGAGCAGCAATTGCAGCTGGATCTCTGTCTATGTATGCCACAAACCATCCTTTTTCCGTCTCATCTACAACGCACTTGCCTTCACGGCCAAGCCATTTGACGAAATCTGTAAGTGTCTCCCATTCAGTTGCGTTCATATGCAAATGGTCCCTGAGAGCAAATATATTGTAGTCAAGAAATATAGCTAAAATGTCCTTACTAATAATACAACACACACATAGCATCACGCCTGTATTCCCCGAAGGGGTAGGCAGAGGTTTATTACACACCCACGACTCGCAAGCTATGTTTAAGTCCTACTTAATAGGGGGTGAGCCTATTGACGTCTACCGGGCACATTTCCAAACTTCGGGCTGCTACTGAGAATTTTTCTTTTTAGGAAAAAGCTCAATGACATAGCCCGACCCGGGGATCGAACCCGAGACCTCATGATTAGCAGTCGCATACACTACCGCTACACCACCGAGGCAGTTACCTTACTAATAATACAAATACGAGTAAGTTTTTTTTTAATTATTAAATTTTTTTGCTTTAATGCATGTAAATGCTTCCGATAGATGGCGTTGGTCGTAAAAACAAAATGTGATAAGTAGATTGGGATGATCAAAAGGCCTGTACTATAGCTCAGTGGTTCAGAGCACTACAAAAAATCTCTTTTTCCTTATTCACAAATAATTTGTACTTTAAAAAGAGGCAGAGCATGTCAAATGCTAAAAAATATAGATCCAAAATGTTTCGAAAATCGCGCCATCAAATAGTATGAATTTTAATTGCAAAATTAAACTTACTATATTGGTTTAATGCATGTAAATGCTTCCGATAGATGGCGTTGGTCGTAAAGACAAAATGTGACAAGTATATTGGGATGATCGAAAGATCTGTACTATAGCTCACTGGTTCAGAGCACTTCCCCGGATTGGAAAAGGTGCGGGTTCGATTCCCGCTAGTACAAAAAATCTCTTTTTCTTGATTCACAAATAATTTGTACTTTAAATTATTAATTTATTTTCACTTTGTGTTTAATAATTTATTTGTTTGTCACACTTAGACACCATAACTACTAAAACAATGTGCTGTAGAGTGAGATTTGAGAAACATTAAACCCAGAACACATGGCATGGGAGGTCAGTAGCTAGAATACTCCACCATTGGTGCGGTCTGGCACCTAGATGTGTAATCATCAATGTAAAAATCTCTAGGGACATTCCTCTTAAAGTGAAATGGATTAAGGCCAGTGTCTCCATACGGGCCTCCCGTCTACCAATTATGTGATAAGTTAGATGATACAATGCATTTGTTGATGGAATGTGATAGAATAGAGGGCATTAGAGGTTGAACTTGCAGTCAATATTGTATTATCTCAGCCGTTGACTGACTTGGTGGCTAAAATGTTTAAGCTTATTATACAGGCCCTTCAGTCAGGTGACAACACACAGCAGTCGTAAAACACATCCGATCAGTAAAAACCCATGAAGCTGACATGGTCACTAAGGTGCACCCAAGCCTCCAAAAAAAAATAGGAACAAAAAAAAAAGCAAATCTTGAAGGTATTGGTAAACATCAAGCTATGTTTTCCTTCACCGGGCTCTGTACTTACCTATTAGAAATATAATCTTGATAAACCTTGTTAGCGTTAACCCGTTTTGTACCAAACTGACGTCGAAGGAGTTCTAAATACCCATCAGCAAACTCCCTAGAGAAGTTATCGATGTATTTATTAGCATTATCAGCGAACAATAGCAGTTGGCGCTGATGAGATTCCGACATAGTGTGACATTTGAAGCCGTTTTCATCTCGGCATTGTTTCTGACACATTTGGCAGTACCATCGTAATTTCTGCAAGCCTTTGGCCTTTATTTTGTTGGCTATGTACTTTGGAGTACCCTTTTCTGCCTTCCCTCCCATTCTTCACTTGGTGAAAGTCACACACAAAGTGTATCGCTACTGTGGTGGTGCTATTCTGGCACTTAGTTTACACGACTAAGATTTTGTACTGTATTATTAGTATTATAATATAAAATCATGTTCTTTTATATACGCATTTTGCTTAGGAGAATTTGAGATAATTGAAAAAAGACACTATAACCCCAACTTCCAAACAATCACGAAAACAACCACAGAGTAGAAGTAATAGCCACAGACTTACAGTGCAGTGACAGCACAGCACAGGCTTACAAAGTTCTAACTTTATGTACCTAAAAACTCTATTCTTTTTAGAATGGAAGTAATAAGTAAAAAGGTATAAACTTATGTCAACCTACGCTAACACGAATGAAACCACGAACATCCAACTTGTTATTGCTAATCGTCTGTTGATTAATAATATTTTTAGGTAAATATTATTATGCTATTGAATTTTTAAAACAAAATTGCCTAGCTTTTATACTATTATTACTTATTTCAAGCAATCCCTGAATCAAATCTCATTAAAATCAGTTCACTACATGAATTATGAAAGCAAAACCAACAAAAGTTAGTTTAACAATAACAACAAAAATAAAAAATAACAAGAATAAAAACTTGACGTCGTGGGACATCTACCAAATGTGAAATATCGATATTATTTTGTAGAAATAAAATGATCATAACTTGACATAGTACTCCTCAAGACGAATTAAACGAGTATAAACTTGATAGGGTTGCGTTGTTTCATTACAGAGTTACTAGGGCCACCTTTCAGCTCCATCATCAGACCTTGGATACCATCTAAAGTACTCGTCAAGACGTATCAAACGATTCCAAACTCGATGGGGTTGCGCCGTTTCATTATAGTTCCTATGTCCCCCTTCCAGGGCCATCATCAGATCAGCTCCATGTCATCATAATATTGCATTGTCACGCGATATACATATGCGTGTAAAATTTCAGCTCATTAGAAAACCGGGAAGTGTGTCAAATTTAACTTACAAGATTTGAACGGGACAAGTACTTAAAATAGAAGCGTCGCCACGCTAACAGCCTATATTACCCTCCCTCCGCAATAGAAGTTGTACGAAGGTATGACTTATTATTTCC
The DNA here is from genome assembly GCA_948253155.1 of Leucoma salicis. Lineage (NCBI taxonomy): Eukaryota > Metazoa > Arthropoda > Insecta > Lepidoptera > Erebidae > Leucoma > Leucoma salicis. The sequence goes on along the minus strand of OX411826.1, from coordinate 2,977,111 downwards.
ATGCTTTTAAGCGATAAAATTTACGCACTTTCTTGGAGGAATAAAATATATTTAATCCTCCAATCACTCTTTGTAGTTTGTACTGTAGTAGTGTAGTGTATACACCAGACCATGGACATAATCACAAAGTACATTTGTATATACGGAAAGAATGGACGTATAAAAGACGGAAAGACATAAAATTATCAAACAGCACTTTACAGGACTGAGCACTGTGATCAAGAAATTTGCCAAGCGAGACACACTAATTACCAAAGAATGTCATCTCTTTCCTTAGAATCTACTCTTAGGTAACCGTAATAAATGTTTTAAAATTAACTTTGAAACATTGATTTAATGAACTGAATATTTTGTCATCGCAATTAATTCTTTCATTTATAATCTGTGAAATGTGAATGGTGAATGGTGAGCAGCAGCTTGACAATCTCTCGCTCTTCTCGGTGTAGTTGAATCCATGAGTCCATTTCCAACATTGTGATTTCCAAGTAGGTGGCGTAGGTGCCACAGAACAATATTACTCAAGACTCTCAAGAGGTAGGTGCCCCGTGGCTCGTCTACCACCACACGTAATAAAATAAATCTTTTATTTACCCCGTCGAAAAATAAGTAAATGTTGAATTTATACCGACTTCAAGGATAAGACAAGGTATTAACAATAACAAAACTCAATATATTTTTCTAAATACTAATATTTATTGATCTATGCGAACTTGGAACACTGTTTCCGTAACGGCGGTGGTGGCATCCTCAGTGAGGCAACGATGCTCTTTGTAGAAGACAGCTCCTTCCTTAGTCGAATAATGTCGAGTTCAGCCTGCCTCTTACGCTGGAAAGGCACTAATATTATCATTTAAGATGACGATTGAATTATGGACGAAAGTTAAAAATTGAGAGATAATGAAATCTCTCAATTTTGGACAACATGGACTTGAATGTGTGTTCACGAGCGGTGGCTACCCACATACTATCAGGTGGGCCATTAGTTCTTAGGCTTCCGTTAACAAAATCAAGTTAATCCAACTATTCCGAATACAAAGATGAATTTGATGATGCTTCTACACGCGAATTCATCTGCGTCGACCTCAAAATATATTGACATTGGACTGGGTGGGTCTAAACTGCTTATCAGGGTAAAAATATAATGTTTGTCAAGGCCATAATTTAAAAATATTTAATTTCGTAAAAAGGCTTTTATTAGTAGGTCTATATGTAAAAAATGCTTCGGGAGCTATTTATTCATTTTTCGGGATAAAAATTAACATGTTAATCCAATGTCTATAGAAATTTGTCTGTCTATCTACCTACTAAATTTCATATAAATCCGCTCAACAGTAAGATGAGTAGCACAGTAGGATTAGTAGGATAAGTAGAGTAGTAGGATTAGTATAATAGTAGGATTATTATAATAGTAGGATTAGTAGGGTAGTAGTATGGAGGGTAGTAGTATAATAAAATATTCCTGAAATTCATTTAGATATTCAATGATATTCGTTTTTTTTAAATATATTTACGGACATTTCACCCAACGTCCTCTGGTCCCAAACTAAGCTTAACGCTTGTGCTATGGGTACCAGATTACACGGATATGATACATAATATAACTTTTTTTGTAAAATATAGAATTTCAAACTTTCATGGTCAGTTATAATTCTAAACGTTTTTACAGGATTTATACCATGTAAATTTTTACTTACGAGTTTCCGATATTTCGGCACTGTTGCAAGCGCCATGATCACAATTGTAAATACAATATAATAGATAGAAAACACCCAGACGCAGTACAAATATCTGTGTTCATCATACAAATAATAATGTCCTGAGTGGGAATCGAACCCACGACCTCGTGCACGGAATTCGGTTACACTGCGGACTACGCCACGATGCCCGTCAAAGCTAAAAAGTATGGAGGGTAGGTAGTAAGGAGATAAGTTAAAAAAGTATCCACCTGTAAATAGCAAGTTATTAAAGCGCTGTTTTTTAAATCTTTCAACTTCCACTGTGGCGCCCGTTAAAAAATATGCAGGATTTACAATCTCAAGTATTTACGTAGTCAAATGTAATTTAGTAAATATAAAATGCACGGCCACAGAGCGGAAGTGTTTCTTTCCTTTTTAATTTAGTATCCTACTCTAATAGTTTATGGCGCTGTTTTTAAAATCTTTCCACTTGCACACGGCACAGTAGGCCGCCACCTTAACTGGCTCCCTTTCAGCGGACTCTTTTCAATACACTGAGTTAGTCCTCCTTACTTCTACCCTCCATAGGTAGTAGGATTAGTAGGATGGTAGGATTAGTAGGATGGTAGGTTTAGTAGAATATCTAGTAGGATTAGTAGGATAGAAGGTTTAGTAGAATAGTAAGATTCTTCAGAGTTCTTTGCTGATGGCTTTACCTTCATTTCATTGGCAAGTCTCGCTTCTACTTGCGCTACCCTGGATCGCAGCTCAGCGATGTCGCGCATTAATCTTGCGGCAGCCAGTTTGTTGTCAGCCTGAAACACAATTACTATTTAGTGGTAGATCATTAGGGCCCTCATCAATTACATCACACTAAATTCTAATCTTTTTGGCTCTCTTCTCCCTATACTAACACTGCGTCACAATTTTAGCAACTATTTCGTCACGAAATCGGGACTCCCTGATTCATTGAGTTAAAATTTATAGAAGCAATCGTGCGTCATATTTCCTTAGACCCCCCTTTCCATCTGTCACATTTCATCACCCCACCTCAGCTTGCGTAGATAACTCCTGGGTAGATTAGAGATATGTCATGCTGTTTTTATTCGTTAAGTGCGAGTGCTTGAGGCATCAAACCATTCTAAATTTATACTATTACTAGCCTTTGCCAGAGGCTTCGCCGCAGCCAAAAGCTAGTTTTTCGGGTATATCTCAGGTTCCCGATATAGTAACGGGATAAAATGTCTACCAGATTTTAAGACAAATCAAGGCCTTTCAAATAAAAAAATTTGCATCAAAATCCATCTAGCAGTTCTTTTAAATACATTCTAAAAAAATCTAGTTTAAATAATTTTCTAGTTTTTCAGTTATATCTCAGGTTCCCGATATAGTAGCGGGATAAAATGTATACCAGCTTTTAAGTCTAATCAAGTCCTTTCAAATAAAAAAAGTTCATCAAAATCTGTTCATTAGTTTTTGTGTGATGCGCGAACAAACAAACAGACAAACAGATAAAAAATCTAAAAAAAATCGTTTTGTGTTTAGACACGCCTATATAGCCTATTACAGTCATTTTTTCTCAAATATCTTAAATGTACAGACATAGCTATGTTACAGTTTTATAATAGTATAGATAAAGCTATATAGGCGTGTCTAAACACAAAACGATTATAATTAGATTTTTTGTCTGTTTATCTGCTTGTTTGTTCGCGTATCACGCAAAAACCACCGAATGGAATTTGATGAATTTTTTTTTATTTTATAGCTCGTGATTATACTTAAAAACTACATACATAACATTTTATCCCACTACTATATCGGGAATCTGAGCTATAACCTAAAAAACTAGCTTTTGGATGCGGCGAAGCCGCTGGCAAAATTATATTATTGTTCCAATTTCTTTAAGTCTTCTCTATCTCCATACCGCTTCACTTTCTATCCCTTTCTCTTTGGGATGCCAGTGATTATGGTTTACCAGTTTCTGGCCTGATATTAAACGGTGATTTTATCTGAAGAATGTAATATTTTTGCTTGCTTGTTTATTACGCCTTAATATAGGTACACATAGTTCGCAGTACAGAGATCGACATAGGCTATTGTTTATCCCGAAAAAATGTAGATTCCTGTAGTATGTCTAATTTTTTTTGTAGAAATGATTTATATACCAGTGAATAACATTAAATTATAGGTACTCACAGCTCTAGAGGGCGCGTTTCTGGCAACACTTCTGCTAACGGCGTTAGGAAGGTCTCCAATCGAGCAAGGGGTAAAGAGATGGTCTGGAGGAGGACATTTTGTTACCACGCCTTGAATCGCCTGGGGAATAAGCATTCATAGTATGAAAATTAAAAAAGCACGCTTTGAAGTAAAGGGCAGATAGAACCCCCGTTTTTCCGCGATGGGCTGTGGAAAGGCCACAGAGGCTGGCCGCATTCGCAACTTGCCTACGCAGATCTGCAACGTGGTGCATAGCGTACGGCGCCCGCCTCGAATGAGGGGCGTCTACTGGTGGTCCCCGGAGCTGGTGAACCTCCGAATCATCCACGACGAAGAGCGGGAGGGCCATGTATGCTGTGTACAGCAGTGGATCTGTCGCGCCAAAGACGCCAAAAGGCAGAAGATGCTGGAGGGTCTCGAGCTTGACCCCTGGGAACACCCGTACCGCACTGCGCTGAGCAAGCTCCGCAGCAGTTCCGGTAGAGGTGATTATGACCACTGACCTGTGCTACAGCAGTCCTGGCATGTTGGAGATGATGTGCCTCTTCCCTCTCCAAGTGTCTCTTGAGGTGTTCCACATCTGACAGCACATTGAACTTCTCCCTCTCTAGCCGTTGGTTGGCTTGTTTCAAAGACTACAATTTAGAAATTTTAATTCTGTAATATTACGCGAACTCCTATCGTTCCATAGTATATCCTACCTCCATCCATTCATCCATCAGCCTTTCAACGTCCACTGCTGGACATAGGCCTCCCCAAGAATGGGGGATAGTGCCGTAATCGCCACGCTTGGCAGGCGGGTTGGCGATCGCAGTGGTTGTTGTTAATACTCGAAGGAGTGCTGCTGCCTACTCCCCCGGAATTCCCTCAGTCGGCTCTTACGACTCCCATGGGTGGAGAGGGGGGGTACAATTCTAAAGCCGGCGCCACACGGCAATATCCTACCTATCCTCTCCTTATTATCCTTCTTATCCACTTCCTATCCCTTTCCTTGGCGATGGCAACGTGCTAGTGCCTTTGGTGTTGCTAGCGTCTATAGGCTACGGTAACCGCTTACCATCAGGTAGGCCGTATGCATGTTTGCCACGTAGTATAAAAAAAACATTATAAAAAATACCGTTAGGTACATCACGCACGTGGATACTCTGTGTAATTATTCCGGAATCAATAAGACTTTGTTATAATTATGTATTATATATATTATAATTCCAATTAATTTAACTGCCTCGGTGGTGTAGCGGTAGTGTATGCGACTGCTAATCATGAGGTCTCGGGTTCGATTCCCGGGTTGGGCAATGTTATTGAACTTTTTCCTAAAAAGAAAAATTCTCAGTAACAGCCCGGAGTTTGGAAATGTGCCCGGTGGACGTCAATAGGCTCGCCCCATATTACGTGGGACTAAAACGTAGCTGATGGCGAGTCGTAGGTGTGTAATACACCTCTGCCTATCCCTTCTGGGAATACAGGCGTGATGCTATGTTTATAATGCCAGTGTCACGATGTTTGCCCGGGATGAACTCCGAAACTACTGAACTGATTTTAACTTTTTTTCTTTTTAAATGTGTGTTTTGTTCCAACTTAAGAGATAGGATACACCACATTACCTATCTCAATTTTTAATTGCAATATTTATTCATGAAAAAATATATCGCGGTACGAAGCTCGCCGGGTCAGCTAGTGTAATATAAAATTAAGTCGCTTTCCGCCTCCGTCTGTCTGTGTATCCGCTAACTTCTCCTAAACCACTCAACGGATTTTTATGCAGTTTTCAGCGTAAGGTAGATAATTTCTTCCGGAAGGTTTATATATGCATGTTATGCAATTCATGTTATTAGTATCTACATTGCATTCATGCACAGGCCGGATCACTAGTCAATAGTAATAATGATCCCCGATTTCGGTCTCAGCGGCTAATATCAACAGACCAGCCAACTATGCAGTAGATATTGTGCACGACCGTGGCCAAACATGTGTGCACTCTCTGTTCCCTCACTCTCGTAATCCGATGGAACAATGACACTACCGGGGAAAGTCGGGAGCAGGACTAGCGGACTTACGTTTGTTCCGAAGCATGGAGGTGAAACACTACTCCAATAATTTTTTGTTGGCCCAATCCGGGACTCAAACCAGAGACCACAAGATCCGCAGTCACATACACTATTGCTAGACCACCGGAGGGCAACAAAGGTTATTTAATAGAATAAATAGGTTGGACGAAACTTAGCTATTAAACTGTCTCTTACTTTCATCTTCTCCTTCTTCTCATGGTGACATTCGTCTATTCTTCTCTTGAGTTTTCTTTTTAATTCATCAAGAAGACTGCTAAGAGTTACTCTGTTTGATTCGAGGTCTGCGCGTTGCTGCACTACCTGGTTGATCGAAGTCAGCAGTTTGATCCCTGATTATAAAATAAAAACAATAGGTAATTATATTAGATAATTATTGAACTTGAATTTAATCTGTCTATTTTTAATGTTCTTGTTTACCAAATAAAAAGGTAATTAAAAAATACTTACAAAAGCAGAAAAAAATACTATGTAAAAATATAGTCATGACAAAGACGTGGCGTAGTCGGTAGTGTAACCGACTTCCGTGCATGAGGTCGTGGGTTCGATTCTCACTCAGGACAATTATTTGTGTGATGAACACATATATTTGTACTGCGTCTGGGTGTTTTCTATCTATTATATTTATGTATTTACAAAAAAAAAGTAATATACATATGTATTATATCCATAATCTGGTATCCATAGCACAAGCGTTAAGCTTAGTTTGGGACCAGAGGACGTGTGAAATGTCCATGAATATTTATTTATTAAATTTATAATTTACTGGGCTCCGTCGCAGCCTATAGTTAGTTTTTAGGTTATATCTCAGGTTCCCGGCATAGTAGCGGGATAAAATGTATAGATACAAGTTTTTAACTCTAATCAAGAGCTATCAAATAAAATTAAATTTCATCAATATCAGTTTAGTAATTCTTGCGTGATGCCCCAAAAACAAGCAGACGAAAATTCTAAAAAAAATGTTTTGTGTTCAGACACGCCTATATAGCTTAACTATTATAAAATTGTAACAGAGCTGTGTCTGTACATTTAAGATATATGAGAAAAAATTACTGTAATAGGCTATATAGGCATGTCTAAACATAAAACAATTTTTTTAGAATTTTTGTCTGTTTATCTGTTTGTTTGTTCGCGCATCACACAAAAACTACTTAACGGATTTTGATGCAACTTTTTTTATTTGAAAGGCCTTGATTAGACTTAAAAACTGGTATACATTTTATCCCGTTACTATATCGGGAACCTGAGATATAACCTAAAAGCTAGAAAATAATTTAAACTAGAATTTATTTAAAAGAACTACTAGATGGATTTTGATGCAACTTTTTTTGTTTGAAAGGCCTTGATTTGACTTAAAAACTGGTAGACATTTTATGTCGCTACTATATCGGGAACCGAAAAACTAGCTTTTGGCTGCGGCGTAGCCGCTGGCAAAGGCTAGCAGCTTAATACTTTCATCAGCTTAATACATTCATTTTTTTTGCTCAAATATCTCAAATGTACCCACAGCTCTCTCTTATAGGTACTTACTCGTAGGCTCTAATCCCGAAGGGTAAGTACCCGAAAGGGTAAGCCGTCGTCGGACCACTGAAGTAATGAAACATAGTTCCAGTGGCCTACCAATACAGGCGGAGAGACGGCACACAGCGGGTTTATTTAGTGGGTGAGGGCGCCACACTACCCTGTTCATTGCCCCAAATGACGGGGTGTGCGGCCAGGTACATTATTTCCCTCCTTAACAAAAAAATGTAGGTACCCACACAAATGATCTACTTACGTTGCTCATTGATCCTAAATCTTTGCGCTGCTGGTTGGAATGTGCAAGAATCTGGACTAGGTGCTCCGGAGTCGTGTCCAGGGTACGAGTTCGGGATGCTGTCTCCAGAGTCCTGCGAAGAGGACTGTTCCACGTTTATGAGTAGAGATAATTAAATTAAGGCTCACGAATGAACTGGAGTCGCTGGGATGGCGGAGAGACTTTGGGGCTCTCTGTGTGCTCTATCCACTCAACGGGGAGTGCTCTGACGAACTGTTTGAGATGGTACCAACATCGCCATACACCGGGCCACGAGACACCGTAGTAGGGTTTATCCATACCACCTGGAGACGATCTCATCTAAGACGGTTCGTTTTCAACGTTCCTTTCTATTTCGTACGTGTAAGATCTGGAAGGAAGTTCCTGCTGCGGTGTTTCCCCAGCGTTAGGACTTGTCCCTCTTTAATCGATGTTTGAGAAGACCACTTTACTCACGGTAGGCGGCGGCTTGGCTGCGCCCCTGGTGTTATCAAAGTCTATGAGTGGCGTTACCACCTACCATCAGGTGGGCCGTTTGCTCGTCTGCCTCCGTAAGCAATTTAAAAAAAAATTGGACGAAAATTTTGAAAATGTTCACTTTGAAATATGTTTATAGCTTATGGTGGATGATTATGTGCCTGAAACGTCGGGTTTTGAGAGAAACTCAATTTAACTAATAGTCAAAATTCCTTTTATTTTGAGGGCAGACCCTCCCAACATTAAGACAGTATTTGGTGGTGAAGACCTATTAATTAAATAATATTTACAAGAGATTTATAAAACACAGCATCACGCCTGTTATCTCCGAAGGGGTAGGCAGAGTGTATTACACACCCACGGTTCGCCAGCTATGTTCAAGTCCCACGTAATAGGGGGCGAGCCTATTGCCGTCTACCGGGCATATTTCCAAACTCCGGGCCGCTACTGAGATTTTTTTTTACGTTATAGCTCTATAATAACTCTTCCCGGCCCGGGGATGAGGTCCCATGACATGAGGTCTCCTCATGAACAGCAGTCGCTCACACTACCGCTGCACCACAGAGGCAGTTATAGGAATTTATATATTAAGTTATATTACCAGAGATTTATACTTCGGCATGTCATCACTGGTGAACCGCACGGAGTGATGGGTATTCCTGTGTATCTTCGGCCTTGTATGCGTCTTCAATGACATCATCTATTTAATAAGATTTTTATTAAATACCATATAGCATGTCGCAGCCAGAAGCTAGTTTTTAGGTTATATCTCAGGTTCCCGATATAGTAGCGGGTTAAAATGTATACCAGTTTTTAAGTCTAATCCAGAGCTATCACACAAAAAAGTTACACCAAAATCTGTTAAGTAGTTTTTGCATAATTTGTGAACAAACAAACATTGGAAAAAAATATTTCTGTTCAGAGACGCCTACATAGCCTAATACAGGCTATTTTATAATATTAAAAATGTGAAAGTGAATTTGTTTGTTCACACACTGCTGATCCGATCATTATCAAATCATATCATACTTCATACTAATACTAATAATATTATAAATGTGAATGTAAGTTTGTTTGTTACGCTTGCACGTGAAAACTACTTAACCGATCATCATGAAACTTTGTACACATATTCTCGGAGGTATTAGAAGTAACATAGGAAACTTTTTATTAAAAAAAATACGCAAAAAAAAAAAAAAATTGTTTGTCACAAAATCTCAAAATCTAGCAACTTCAACGCCATCTAGCATTTCAGTAATGAAGTTCCAACCCCGAGTACTGTAATACCGTTGCACTGTATTACCGACAATTTCAAGGGTTGCTTTATTTATTTTTATGAAATTACTCACGGACGAAGTCGCGGGTAACAGCTAGTTTTGCAATAAATATCTATATAGTCGAAAACCCAAAAAAAGACTAGAAAAGAATAGTTTTAACCCAGAATAATGAACGGTTCCCTTTGCACAGCTACTTTCTCATGAAGGTAAATTAATGTGCTTTAGAGTGATGAACGAACGAATTTTATGAAACTCGGTTAAGCGATTACGGCTTGAAAGCGAAACAAACAAACGCACTTTCACGTTTATAATATTACGTATTACTTTTTTTTTTAAAGCGACCCCCGCGCATATAATAATTCTTGTATCGCGAGGGACTTTACAGACACAATTTCACGGACACAAAATATCCAGACTCAGAACAACCATTTGTGGATCACACAAAGAGCTGTCCTGTATGGGAATCGAACCCACAACACTCGGGCGGGAGGTCGGTATTTAACCCACTCTGCCATCTGTGCAGGGATGCTCATATTGTTCCCGAAAAGTCGTGAAACACGCTGAGAATCAAACTCTACACTTCTGTTTTAGCAACCCTCGTTCTTATGCTCGCGCCACACTAATGGGAAACGCCATTAATTATCGTAATGATGGACATTTAACTTGGTGTAACCACGACTTATCGCGAGAACTCGACAACGGCATTCACATTGCCGTTTGACGTTAGGCGATAACTATAGTAGCCGTACGTTAAAGAAATTGAACGTTCAAGTGTGGCCAACCAATATATCGCATTAGCGCAATAATAATAACGATGGTGGGCATTGACGTTGCCCATTAGTGTGGCCCGAGCATTACAATAATAAATTACCACTGTTGAAATATCATCATAGCTGCATTGTTTCACCAACAGGATGAAGATCTACTGACGGTTCTAAAATCACTGACAATAATCACAAAAACACAATTGACAAGAACGTGCGCGTTGTACGTTAAGCGGGTATATTTTGGCTGAATTTTGCAGAAATATTTTTGCTACCTACCTTCTTATATATACAGCGTGTTCATTTTTCATTTAAATAGCTCACTTACTTACTCATCACGCCATCTCCCTTGCAGGGTAGGCAAAGAACAGAGTTATAAAAGGCTACATCTATTCTTGCATACAAAGCTCTTGCTCTCGCTGCCTCAACATTCATAATTCTCTTCATACACGCTCGCCGCTTTGATTTTGATTTGTTTTCGATGGTGGAGTCAGAAGTCTCCCTGCATTCCGGCACTGCAACCATCTCATCGATTGATTAATCGACAATTTTAATCCGTACTAATGGAATCGATGAAAATGCAATAATTTTATAACTTCCAAAGTTATTCTGACTAGTTCTGGCACAATGAAAAAAATGTTTAAAGCTTTTAACAAGTTATATTATTATGCCTGTTTTATTATTTAAACAACCTGTATATTAACAAGACCCGTACTTGGTACGGGGGGTGTGTATCGTAAAAAATATTATCATACGCCGAGCTTTGCCAATGATCTGTCGTTAGGGATGATGTAATGCGATACGAACCACAAACAAATAAACCCACAACCACAAACTTATAGTAGCTACCTTGTGATTATTTTGCAATCAGATAGTTAACAGAATAATGTATGGATGGATGAAAAGAATATTCATCCATCCATACATTAGCTTTTCGTCTTTTAACACTGGACATAAACTTTCCCAAGACAGCGCTAGGTACAATGCGGTCACATCATGAGCCTTAACAGCTACTCAATATGCCCATATGAAACTTTGTGAAAATATTTGGAAGTTTCTCCGTAAATCACAGATTTATTGCATATAGTGGCAGACTTGCCACGGCCTATCTGACGGTAAATGGTAACCGTCGCTCATGGACTCAACTATACCGAGAGTATTGTTAAGCCACTGCTCACCATTTCATTTCACAGATATGAAATGAAAGAATAAACGGCTATCTCCTGCTACAGCCAAAACGCAACTATGTGCTTCATGGCCAGTCACACTGGAGATGGTGGTACCAACCCGCTCGAGCCCGCTTCCAAGTGAGTACTCCCACTTGGTACCCAGCCCTACCACCAGTAAGAAGAAATATTTTAATGAAATTTGGAATACCGGCAAATTTTAGCCTGAATAAACACATAAAATATTTAATTAATTAAGTTCGGACACGCCTAAACGACTTAATGGATCTGAATTTTAAAGTACACGCAGAGTAATCCATAATAAAATCCATAATATGACAGGCTAATTTTTATGCCAGAAAAATGGATCTATCTTGTAGAATAGCTATTTTAGTTTTACGGAATATGTCGCGTTTACTTGATTTTATACTATCCCGACGTTTCGAATACTTTACAGCATTCAAGATCACGGGTGGACTTAGATGATAGACGTCCAAGGCACATTGTGCCTAATCTAAAGTCCGCCCGCTCGAGGTCGTCAAGTATCTATTTTATGATTTTTCACTCGTGCATACCACCGTCCCTCTTGTGACATAGCTTCGGCAAAACATTAATTTATTAGCAGGGAACACGCGATGCCGTCACGCACCCAACGCAGTTATATAATTTTCTGGAAACACAAAATAAATCTGCCATCCCTAATTGGAACGATTCTCATAATCAATGGTCATTACCATTATACCATTGTCCGTGTGGTGACGGACTAAGAATAAAGGTGTCACTTTCCCACGGGTGTACTAGGCGACTAAGTGAAGTAAGCAATTATCACTCATTGCATTACTGGTGGTAGGGCTGGTTACCAAGTGAGAGTATTCACTAGCTATCGGGCCCGAACGGGTCGGTACCACCGTCTCCTGTGTGATCGGACATGAAGCACGTCACTAGAATAAAAAGACTTCTCTTAACGTTAAGAATGCTACGAAGGTGCGTTCGTTTGTTTCACTCTGCAACTATTCAACCGATCCTTATGGCACTTAGGTTACATATAACCCAGAACCCTTAGGTTACATATAACACAGAACCCTTAGGTTACATATAACCCAGAACCCCTAGGTTACATATAACCCATAACCCTTAGGTTACATATAACCCAGAACCCTTCGGTTACATATAACCCAGAACCCTTAGGTTACATATAACCCAGAACCAAGAAACAAGGCTTTTTATCTCGGAAAATTGGACAGAAGTCACAGAAGTGTGACCATTTTTTGTATGAAGATAATTTAATGTTCCATGGTGAGACGTACTTATATTATTTGACCCAAGACCTCCAATCTAGTTAGTTACCCCAAAGGGGCAGGCAGAGGTGTATTATACAGCCGTGGTTCGCCAGCTATGTTTAAGTCCCACATAAAAGGGGGCGAGCTTATTGCTGTCTACCGGGCACATTTCCAAACGTGGTGTTTTACGAAAAAGCTCATTAACCTTGCCCGACCCGGGGATCGAACCCAAGACCTCATGATCAGCAGTCGCTCACACTACCGCTGCGCCACAGAGGCAGGTATATAAGGGATTACAGTAAATAAAACTACCAATATATTTAATATATAATAACTATTTATTTATATAAACATGACATCAATATGATAAGAAAAATAATAATTAATTTATCTAACTCACGAAATTAATAAGTAACTTAAACAACCTGACACTAATCAAAATTCATTAATCCTTACATTATATAACCAAAAAGAAATTATAGCCATAATTGTTTTAAAAAACTTCTTGCATTGTTGAAATCTATTTTTTTTTTGTGTTACCACTAAATTCTTATATTCTAGTTAATTTAATGCTGCATTTCATACAATTTTTTGGGTCCTGTTAGGGTTGTCAAATAAAAAAATGACAATATGAAAAAACAAAACATTTCATCAGAAATAAAATATTGCGTCTAGAAACCTGATTTTAGATAATCATAAAGTAAAATATTGAAATCATCGAGATTCATTTGATTTTATGAAGTCAACGCACTAAGGGAACCCAAATTTGCACAGAACTATGGACGGGGTGAAACCCCATACGACTTATTAACCTACTTCTCCGAAAAAATCTCTAATAAAATCTAATTTATACAGATTTCCACACACCCCAGGAAAAAATACCTATGCTACTCGAAGAAAATACCTGAATAAAAAAAAAACTACAACACGTCACTATCTCACGGTATAAAAATTTCTGCATAAAAATCATTACCTCCGACAAGGGACGAGCAAAGTTATCGATAATCGGCAAAAAAATCGGCACGCGTTCCGGTATTTATCGACATCGATAATATTACTCGTGTCCCAGCCCTATTATTAAACATATTGGTTACCGCGACATATTTTAAGTCTGATATAATTTATTAAACAAGAATAAATGCTTGTTCCGAAGTGAGAGGAATTAGTTTTAAGTTCCAAATACTTTTATTGGAACGAAAAATTCTGTCACGCTTCGGAACATTACATAATTATAGACTGAATGCAATCACACATTTGGGAAACCGGTATAAATGATAAATTAATAAAATAAAAATCCGCGTCAAAATTAGGTTTACTGATTTTTAAACGAATAAGTATCTATGGAATTAATTCCCGTATTCAGAATTTAAAAAGCATGCTATCTACGGCCACAGTCTACAATTGTACCACAATAAATGTGCACATATCAACGCGAAAAATAAAAAAAATACCTGAAAATTCATTTTTATTTTTCCTTTCACTTTTGATAAAGTTTTTAGAAGTTTTAACAACACACACTTCTGATAATAAGAGCGACAAAATTGTTTTATTTTTTTTATATACCAGTATGCCCAAACGCTTCACTGCCCGCACAGACACTGAAAGAGGCAACTTGACGCTTAAAAACTAATAAAAAATACACTTCTAGGAACATTAGAACTTAAAACAAATATATCCAAATAATTTATATCTATACAGGGAACATTTCTCGCCAGATTTTCTTTTGTAGTAATACTTTTTAGTGTTGCCAATTAGTAGTGGCATAGTCTATATGAAAGATTTTAAATATTATGATGTTAATGGATGAAGTCTTTGCTTGCTATTAATAGATAAAATTAAAATAGTAAATTAAAATAATAGTGAGATGGATCCAGGTCGTATTTAACCATACCAGCTCAATGCGGGTTGCCAGACTTCTCAAGCCGTCTAAACAAGCTCTCAGGCAAGCAGGTTTCCTCACAATGTTTTCCTTCCGAGCAGTAATAATTTACAAACAAATGCACAATCTCGAAAAGTCAGAGGTGTGATGGGATCGCCTTTTTGACCAGGACTCTACCGTGACCTTTTTTGTACGTATGCATTTCTGGATTTCTTTCTAAATTATTTTTTATTCATACTATTAGATCATTTTTTGATTGCGCTAAAATCATAACCCTTCCTTTTGGCTTCACCGTAGGTCGGGTTTATTACATCAGAAGAATCATATGTTTATTTTTATTACTTATGATGGCAGACGAGTCACTGCCCACCTGATGGCAAGTGGTAACCGTCGCTCATGGACTCAAATTTACATTAGCCAAGCTCAGCATTTCATTTCGTCGACGTGAAATGTACGAAGTATATTGTGTATTAAATGTGTATTATTAACAAATTTATCACGTGAGAAATGTCCCCTACAAGGATTTCTGGAAGATAACCGACACATGAATATATATCAACGCACATAAAAATCGGTGCGTTTTGTCAATACCTTAAATAAAATAATTACGACAGCGGCTTGTGGGGTAGGCAGGAAAGGAAATTATTTTTTTAATAACATATGTATACTTTTATGTACAATGGCAGTACATTAGTGCAATTTAGTGTTAAGAAAGAAAAAAAAATGTAACACTAATTAGAAAATTAATTTTAAGTACTACATTCCGACTGATGTTAATTGGCAAAGCGGTTTTAGTAGATACAGGGCACTAGCTTCACATTAGGTGTCACCTAGCATAACAGAGGCAAAGGATTATTAGCATTTAGCAGCATAGCTTTGCTACTCGATATACTTTTTTTTAATTTACTACCTACGTGCTTACCCCACAAGCTAAACCATAGAACACTCAACCGCTGACCCACTTAGTAAAAAAAATTATATTAAAAATAAAGACATTTTAAACAATTAATACATACATAATTATTTTTTAATTAAAATTATAAAAAATCTAGATATAGGCTAAGTAAATAGATAATACATAGTTACATCACTAATAACTGGTATAGGGGTCGATGTCAATCACTAAAAAAAAAATCGTTTCCGAAAAATATTCAAATTTAAATTAAATACTTGGCTGAAGAAACTCCGTAATTATCTACAGTACGACAAAATAGAGAGGTGGTGTCGCCACAGACGTATAATAATAAGAAAACTGAACACATTCTATGATTATATTTACTAACACAATAGAACACGTTTGCTGTCATTATATGTCGTCAAAAAACACAATCTATTGATTGTGTTTTTATTCAGTGGCAAAATGTCATTACCGTCAGCTTACCATTATAAATCTGTGGACGAACCGAGTTTACCAAAGAGGTACAACTATATAACTGCTTACCTATTAGTTTTAAACGTCATATCGATACGATACGATAGCTGATACGGTAAAGTTCGGTTTTATGAAGTTAGCGGTTGGCATTATCGGAGTGTTGTCGTACTGTTGAATATAAGCGTTTTTCAATGCTCACTTGGATTTTATATTAGTTTAAAATTGTCGACAACGTGCGGAGAGGATAACAATTTGTTCTGTACAGAATTCAAACTAGTAGCACTTGTATGAAATATTTCACAGTACTGACTGCCATCGGCCCCTATAGTCGTCCAAACATTATATTATACTCGCCACTGTCAAAAGTTTAGAAATCACTTTGACAATTTCATTAAATGACTACCTTCAATAATTTCACTATAAAAAGACCTAAAATTACTATCTAATCGGTCGCAAATACTTGTGAATACTTGTATATTAACAAATCATCAATGTATAATATCCAAAATAGCTTTAAATTATATTTCGCCTTCAAAAGGCAAATCCACTAAAACATTATTCATGAAATGGAATTGTCAAAATAAAAAAAAATATAATAGAAAAATAACTACATCGGTCTATATTAAAACAAGAAATAATAATAAATAGCTGGACAAAGAAAACGCCGAGAGAAAGGGTTTAAAAAACGGTCACCATCAGATCGCAATACTGAACGCGAGACGATTTACCGAAAATTATCGCATTTTTAGACAAAATAAACATCAATGTAAATAAATCACATATTTTTAACATCCTTGAATTATTAAAAATTCAGTTTGATATCAAAATACCATAAAAACCGGTTTTGATTAAAGTCAAAATTGTATACAAATACTTTGATAATTTTCTTACATTTTCTGAAGTATACGCGAATACATATATGTATTGACGTAAAATTAATTTTACGGATTTTAACCGGTTTTCGATACCGTCTTTTTGGATACCTTACAACCATTGTCATTTAGTGACCTTATACACTATAGATTAAATGCGCTAAAAATCACTATTATTGTAAATACAGCTTTGTAAAAATTTCAAGTTGTTGCAGATAATAAACGATTACGGATACATTACTTTAGATACGTATAATGTCCTATCTCTATTTCATGAAATTTTAAGTTTAAGATTCATTTCACACTGTCCATTGATTAAAATACATTGCATCAACATTTATCCATTAATATTTCATTATTTTAAAATATTTAATATACCTTTTTATTTCATAATCTATCTATTATATGAAAAAAACGTCTTCTTTTCTTTCTATCATAAATTTGTCAAAATTGAGATGGGACATTTTGCTATCGATACACTTTAAATCCTCAGTAGGTATATTGGGAAAACCCTATATAAATACGGTATTCAATATCATAGTTGAAAAAAAGTCCCGATTCCAGACACCATCAGCACTAAAAACAAAAATACTTTCTTGAAGATTCACGAGGAAAACTTATAATTCAGCCGCTCAAAAGCATTATTTCCAAAACAGTTCTTTAAAAAGAATAAATCAAACTCTAAAACTTAAGACCGGTCATTATCGAAATACCGACACCAAAAACCGGCATGACCAGAGAGCATCTAACAGGATTAACTTGGTTTAGTCGGCAACATGAGCCAAACCGAAATTGGCAAAACGTTATGCTTTTCTTTCATTAATATATATACTCTGGAGGCCCCGCATTTATGTGGATGTTGACTGCCATCATTTCACGGCAGATGGCGTATTATCGACATGGCCTTTGAAAACTGTCATTTCTATACAATTTATAACCTGTAACTTGGTAAATTTTAATTTTCTCGTCATATGTTTCTGTGAAAAATCAAATAAATGAAATAAATGTTATTTCCCAAAGATCCAACATTAAAAACAGTAGAAAAATCGAAACAAAAAGTTGGCTACACAGCATTTTTTATTTTCCACGTATTATAATTTAACATAATCGCTGATTAACAGAATTAAACACAAAAATAGCAAACGATTCTCAGGCAAACAAAGCAACTATAATTTAACAATGCCCATCTCGTCAATAGCGCCATCTGTGCTCAACTTTGCCCCTGGATCCCCATTAGGCAAAATTCGTTCGTAGATAAATATATAATTATCAATAGACCGTAAATAAAAGGAAATAACCGATTTTTAGATCATAAAAATTTCGGTAAATCGTCATCACTATATATATATCAATATGTTTCACTGCATAAAATAGTCCGGATGTTCAGGATCCTTCTCAAATCTCTTTGCCTCCTCCTGCATGCTCTCCTTGATTTTCAGTATCGCTGCCGATTCCGTTTGGTCATTTTGGTCTCCGCCTGGCCCTCCGAAACCTTCACGAGAAAACTTCATTGTCAAAACTACTAGGACTTCTACAGTATGTGTATGTCTTGACGGAAACGTCCAGTGTGTTAAGTTTATTAAGATTTGAAAAAAGAACATGTTTCCGGTTTTGGAAGTAAATATAAAGAAATTTGAAACTAGATGCTTCTGGAGAGTTTAATATTACAAAATTTGAGGAGTCTTGATATAAAACATTAAAACAATCTAAAATGATATTCTAAATAGACAGTTTAAAATATCTTTACATACGCGAAATGAAAGGTTTTTCTAAATTTGGTTAATATATACTTAGATATTTAGGATCCAGAAATGCGTTTTTATATAAAAAGGTTTTTAAAAAGTTAGTTAAAGTTTTTTTTTATATATATATAAAAAGGTTTATAAAAAGTTTTTTTTAATATACAAAAAGGTATTATTACGCGTAAATATATTAATACGCAATATTCTAGGATCCACAAACAAAGGTTCCAAATGAAAAAAATTATTAGAATTTTTAAAAGCAGAAATTGCACACGTTTCAAAAACCAGTCCAACATTTGGATTAATTTCAGCAAATAATTCACATTTCAACAAAACACACTGCATTTCCGTCAAGGGCTTAAGCTAGGAGAACCGTCACCCTAAGACCATGCAGCATCCACCTGAGTATTATTTTAACTTACTGTAACGAGCAACATCTGCGAATCGTGGTGGACCTTTCTTTGAGAAAATCTCAGAATTGAAAAGGACCTGTAATAATTCAAATAGTAAGAATAAAATAGATCCCAATTCTCCTAAGTTTGGAGCCTACCTAACTACTAGAGGAATTATTTATCCAATGTTCCATCGAACGGGTCTCCTTTGAAAGGAGTTGTTAAGTCCACCACGCTGGCTTTACGGGTACTAGGTGAGCGAATACGCGGCGAAGATTTTTGGAAAACTCGCATTTGCAATTTTTAATATTATTCAAAATAACAATAATTGGTCATTGTTATGCCAGAATGCACCAACTCTATAAAATTGATTTTCGGAAAATCAAAGTACAAGAGCGAGAAGGGCCGCATTGTTGCCTGCGGTCGCGGGTTTATCTATTCCGAGACGGACTGCAGACCGCACATTTCGAGGCTTTAGGGCTCAGTAGTTTCAAAAACTTCGTGCGCGACACGTGTGAGCTCTGCAGTCCGTGTCACGCTGGTGCTGCGGCCGCACGCTACAGTGTCGCGTGGCTCGGGATCATTTTATAGAAATTCATGGCCTCTTAAATAATAAACATTGTCTAAATTTCGAAAAAAAAAATCGAATTCGCAATTCAGTGTTTTGTTCCGTTCTTTCAACGTCAAACTGTCATATTAGTGACAAAGACAAAATACTGAATAACTATTAAGAGGTTATACAATGTTTATTAGTAAGGGAGGTAGTGTCGCTTGCAGCCCGTTTTGGATTCGTCTTTACGTTTAAAATGTAAGTTTCCATAAATAATATATTTCCATATTTAGATATTTTTATATATTTTTTTAGCATTTTACATGCTTAGCACTATACATTAAACACAAAGTGAAAAATGTGAAATCGAAAATAACAGTCACGAGCAGGATTTGAACCTGCATCTCCTGGATACCGTCCAGATGCTTTGCCAATTCAGCCATCGCGACAATTGCTCCTGACTGCTAATTTCGATAACACATTAACGTCTTTGGGTGACGCCTGCGCCATCTTTCGGAAGTATTTCATACATTATACCGACCACTTTCATTTTTCATTGTGTTTAATATATTCCCTTCTTCCATATATATATTTTTTATGTCAAATATGAATCTTGGGCTGTTTCTGCTGGATGGATGTACCACATCCCGATCGATTCGGTTTCATTTTTGTGAGTAGGTACATTTTGGCATAACTTGTTTGTGCAAATGAGACTGTTCGATATTTTTGAGTCTCGCCACCTTCGTTCTCTCACCTAGTACGTCTTATTGCAAGATGGTAGACTTCATACGACATCGAGAGCATTCCTCAAGCATGCAAGATGTTTGATTATATAATAACGTTCTTGTAAAATGATTTGGGAACTTAGGATCTGTTGCCTTTAAATTGTGTACTTTTAATGCTGGATAAAACTTAGACCATATTAATAAACTCACTAGGATATTTAAACTTATGTTAACTCTAAGTTATTAGTTTATATTAGTATAATATAATAACAAATTGGCTTTCATCTAAGATTTTAAGAGGATGTTCAATCATCCAGAGTTCATTAATAAGGTTATCTTAGAAAAATATAACTGTCTAAACCAAATAATATTGCTTTGGAGCTGCACACGAGCCGGTTATCAAAGACGGGTTCCGTATCATAGAATTTGCAATTATTATGATTTTTTTTTTCATGAATGCATTTTGCATAAACCTTAATCATTATATAATCGTATTTTTTTTTAAATCTATACAAAACAATAAAATGAAGGGTCTGTTTGTTATGCCTAAACAGATTTTTTAGTAAAAATGAAAATAAAATTATATACTTTATCTATAACAAAACAGTAATTTCTAAAGTTTTTTTCTGTCTGTTTATGCAAGCTAATTTCCGAAACAGCTTAAGCGATTTGTACAGGACTTTCACTAATAAGAATAATAGCCTTCAAATCGATTTTCAAACAGCGCCCAGTGTCAGCGGACACTTGCCAATTACGCAGGAGATATTATAGTGCACGTGTGCGCGCAAATACATGTGCACTCTCTGTTCCCTCAATGTTATCCGATGAGATGGCTTTCTCACACTCCGGGGTGACCTTGCGCCATGACCTTGACCTGACGTGCTTTCCGAGCCCCTTGAGTTAACCACCACTTTCCTAACTCGCAAGCTGTTACTGAGAATCCTTAACGGGAAAACTCGAATAATTTTTTGCAGGCCAGACCCGGGATTCGAACCCGTGGTCCGCAGTCACATTTACTACCACTCGACCACCGAGGATAAGCATGCTTTTTTTTCAAAGACAACCCTCTGCACTAACTAATAATCCATGTATCGCGGGGACTTTAAAAACATACAATTTCATAGACTCAGAACAAACATTTGTGGATCACACAGAGTTGTCCTGTGTGGGAATCAAACTCAAAACACTCGAACGGGAGGCCGGTAGTTAAGCCACTCGTCCATTTGTGCAGTCAAGCAACAGTAAATATTGTTAACGTTTTTTATAAAACAACACATCTTCACTAGTAAATTGCTGTCGCGGGACAGACAGACTTAGAAAAAAACTGTTTTGAGACTCGAACTCATAACACTGAACACGGCAGCTCGGTATCTTAACCAATACAATAATTGCATTGGTTAAGATACCGAACTGGCGTGCACTTAAAATTATTTTAAGTGTAGATTTCTTTGATCAGAACTTTTAATTAATTATGGTTTTTCTATCATACGGAACCCAAATTTTATAAATTTTTCGCGTCCAATTTATGGTTATAATGCAATATTTAGATCGTTCAGTTGAGGTGGATGCTACATATATATTTTAGAGTAATAAAGGAAGAATTTTAGATATCTCATTTTTGTTAGAGAAATAATTTAAAAGATGTGTACCTTTTCTTATGAATGGGAGATTGTGATCAGATTTCACTAATATATATCATTCGACGCCATTAAATGATTTGATCATATAAGGAAACGTGAATAAGTAATTTTTTTAACAATAATATAACATTTAGAAATTTTTATATATTTTTTTAGCATTTGACATGCTTAGCACAAAGTGTGAAAATGTGAAATCGAAAATAACAGTCACGTGCAGGATTTGGACCTGCATCTCCTGGAATACCGTCCAGATGCTTTGCCAATTGATATCAATTTCAACATTGTATGTTAATATAACATATTCACGGTATATAAAGTACAAATTATTTGTGAATAAAGAAAAAGAGATTTTTAGTAGGGGCGGGAATCGAACCACGCATCTTTTCCAATCCGGGGAAGTGCTCTAAACCACTGAGCTACCCTACTGATCCTTCGATCATCCCAAATTCTTAATCACATTTGTCTTACGACTACACATTTTCTTTATTCACAAATAATTTGTACTTTAAAAAGTAGCGGAGCATGTCATTTGCTAAAAGAAATAGATCTAAAATATTCATGGTATGTTAAGGCTTCAACTATGTTTTGCAATATTTTACAGTGCAATTTTTAAACATTTTTTTCCAGGAGATGCACGTTCAAATCCTGCTCGTGACTGTTATTTTCGATTTCACATTTTCCACTTTGTGTTTAATGCATATGGCTAAACATGTTAAATGCTAAAAATATATATAACAAATTCTAAATATTCCTAAATCTTTCACAATTTAAGAGATTTTATTTTAAATTTTAAAAATGAAGGATGTTTTGTGTAAAGGCAGTTGCGGCATAGGCCTTTACGCCTTCCGAATCATAACACTCATTACACATGAGCTTATAGTCTTGGGCCTGATTGCCGATAAAAAAAAAAACAAAAAAAAACTGGTCATCCATCTTATACCGATCGGGCGAAAGTTGCTTAACCTACTACTTCCTCCCATAATTCTACATGATACCTAATCAAAATCATTGAATGGCATCGAATCATATTAGAGTCCTATCAGAGATATGATTAGAATAGTATATTATGTAGGCATACTCACTTAGGTTGTAGTCACCCATGCCTGATCCTGAGTCCTCTCGAGGAGTCCCCGGTCCACCTCCTCCCACTCCTCCTGGTGAAGACTTCATACCGTCGACCCCTCCCAAGCCTGAGACAATGAATAAATCAATATTCACAGACATTTCACAACACGTCCTCTGGTCCCAAGCTAAGCTTATCGCTTGTGCTATGGGTACCAGATTACGGATATAATACATATTACTTTTTTTTTGTAAATACATACATATAAGTACAAATATCTGTGTTCATCACACACATAATTGTCCTGAGTGGGAATCGAACCCACGACCTCGTGCACGGGAAGTCGGTTACACTACCGACTACGCCACTAGGCCCGGCAAACAATATGTTAACAGTGAACCTAATATCCCCACTAACATTATAAATATAAAAGTGAGTTTGTTTGTGACGACTTACGCCGTAATTACTGGACCGATCATCGTAAAATCTTGCATACATGCAAATGCAATTTTTGCATAGAGATCGCGTATTTATAATAGAGATGCCACGAATAGTGATTTGGCCGAATACCGAATATTCGGGGAGGCTCCTGGCCGAAGCGCCGAATATTCGGCAACACTACCTCTCGCGGGTGACAGATTTTAGCCGCCTTTGTTTCATTCGTGACTGAGTCGTGTTACAACACGCTTTGATTGTTGATCGTTGGTACGTTTGCTATTAGCGTTGCTGTGTAATTTAAGGGCCGCCCAGATTAACAGTTCGCCCGCAGTCTCTGATCCCATCAGATGGCCTGTCATCCAAGGTCTGCATAGCCCACTCATTAAAACGATTATTTCTTTGTGAGTTATATTATGAATTTTTTTTTTGTGATTTACTATTCGGTATTCGGCCGAATAGCTCGCAATATTAGGCCGAATAGTAGTGAAAAATTACAGCTGAATAGCCGAATATTTGCCGAATATTCGTGGCATCTCTAATTTATAATCTGAAGTCCACTCGACTTCAGGGACAAACTATAGAATAACATGAACTATATGTTTCATATTTATCGGTTCAGTATTTATGGCGTGGATAACAAACAATCAAACACGCATTTCGAATTTATTATATTAATAAGGAATGTTCCATTGGGTCAATGAAGCCCCCGCGGATGTAGTTGGGGGCAGCCTAGTTATTTTATCAATCTGAAAGTAGGCTCACTTGTTGCCGAGCGTTCTTGAGAATGCCTCGTTTAGAAGCGAAACACTTTTCGAATTTGTGCTCGGATTTTTGCGGAATATTACAATATTGTTGTTCTGAGAGTCCTACCGTATCGCATGGTTGTGTCGCGTGGGTGAGTGTTTTTGTCATTATCGTGCATGCTACTTTTATCACATTCTAATCTATCTGTGAGAGTGTGGATTGACAATCTTACATTATTCTGTCCAAAGATAACCGGGATTAACAATCCGTGGGTGAGTGGTGGGCTCTCCTCCTAAAATATCCATTCTATAATAATAACAATGGACTTCCGCCAAGTGTCGCCTCATTCAATCAATCAATTAATCTGAAAGTATGTATGCACACAAAAAATGGCTGAACAAACTTGGATGAAATTTGACACAAAGATAGCTTATTACCTCGATTAACACACAGGATACTTATTATTCCGGAATGTGCTAGCATAGCTGTATAGAATTAAGCAATCATTCCTAATATTATAAATGCGATAATGAGTTTGTTTGTTATACTGTCAAGCCGCAATTACTGAACCAATCGTCATGAAATTTTGCATACATAGTCAGGAGCTCAGAAAAGGACATAGGATACTTTACGCACAGAAAATTTCATAAGAATCGGTGAAGCCGTTACGGAGGAGAATGGCGACAAACACTGTGACACGAGAATTTTATATATTAGATAATGAGTGTGCCGTAGCGTAATGTATAATATTCTGAAGTTGCACGAAGTCGCGCGCAAAATCTAGTGTATCATAAACCACCGTGCGCCGTCTCTCCGCCGATAGTACCGGACCACTGGAAATGTTGGACAGTTCTTCAGTGGTCCATCGGTACTTGTTTAATCCTATGTTATAGTTCATTCAAAATACTTACATTCACATTGATAAGCTGCATTTGTTAAAAGTGTTTTACTAATAATATAAAATACTATATGTAGAAAAAATAGCTTGATAAAATATTGAATTTTACTGAATTCCAGGCAATCCTAACATGAACGAAATCCTGTTTGTTATATGGCTAAGCAAGTCAAATGCTTAGAAATATATAAAAATATCAAAATATTTATAGGGCTGCGAAAAAATCAAAATATTATTTGGTATGAATCTTAATTGTAATAAGCTTGCCTGGTCGGAATAATGTATGCAAATACCATCTATCGGATGATGGCACAGGCATCACCCAAGAGATTAAGACGGAATGTGATATCGAAATTCGCAAACCCAAGCAATTGATGCTGAGTTAAAGTATCTGGGACGGTTGGAGGAGATAAATGCAGATTCAAATCCTGCTCGCGACTATTATTCTCGATTTCACATTTTCGAAATTGTGTTTATTTATGTGAATAAACATTATTACGAACGTTTTTAATTTTTTTTATCAACCAGGTAATATATAGTACCATTATGGAATGTAACCTTCTTAATCAACAATAGCCTTCACCTTTCCACAATGAACTCACCAGAATTAGAGGAGTCTTGCGGGCTTGGCATAATCGGTGTAGGAGGCCCTGGGGGGCCGTTCGAGCCCGGCGGCGCCCCATAAGCCCCTGGAGACCCTCCGCTGTAGTTGAGGGGAGCTGATCCTCCCCCTCCTCCTCCGCCGCTACCCCCTGCCCACGCGCCCCGAGGTCCCATACCCATGGGAGGCATACCTGTTCCAAAAACATTTGTTTTACAATTTTGATCTGTATTTTAGCACTTGACATGCTCAGCTACTTTAAAGAACAAATTATTTGTGTATGTGGGAAAAAGAGTAGTGCGAGCGGGAATGATGAGCTTATCATGAGGTCTCGGGTTCGATCCCCGGGTCGGGCAAAGTTATTGAGCTTTCGTAAAAAGAAAAATTCTGGGGGGATAGCGGGTTCAACATAAATCACGTAACATCACAAGGTTCTTTCCGTGTGGTGACGGACTAAGAATACAAGTGTCACCACCTCATCTTTTCCCGCGGGTGTCGTACAAGGCGACTAAGGGAAATAAGCAATTGTCACCATTGCTTTACTGGTGGTAGGACTGGGTACCAAGTGAGAGTAGCAGAAGATAGCCGTTTATTCTTTCATTTCATATCTGAGAAATGAAATGGTATGCAGCTTGACAGTACTCTCAGTATAGTTGAGTCCATGAGCGACGGTTACCACTTATCGTCAGGTGGGCCGTGGCTCATTTGCCATTAGCAATAAAACAAAAAAAAATTGTGACACATGGAATTTATTTGGTCGTTGAGCGCGCGATTTCTATACAACCGAAAAGCGGCGTGTAAGCTTGAATTAGATTATTTAAAGATTGTGAAATGTTGAAGATGGTGTGAATTCGTAACAACGACGTAAGAGAGCGAGTAGGTATGAATGAGAGTATTGGTGTAAAGATGCGAAAGGGAGTGCTCCGATGGTTCGGACATGTGGAAAGAATGCCGGAGGAGCGACTGGTTAAGAAGATATACAATGCGAAAGTGGAAGGATGTAGATACAGGGGGAGACCTCACCTACCTAGACCAAATTGGTCATGTATTGAAGAAAGCTGGACTCAGGAGTCTCCGAAACCGGCGAACGTGTATGAAGAGAGTTATGAATGTTGAGGAAGCGAGAGATGTATGCAATAATAAAGCCTCTTGGCACTCTGTTTTCTCTGCCTACCCCGCAAGGGAAATGGCGTGATGATAAGTAAATTTTTAAGATACTGTGTACTAAAAAAATACAATTGACTTTGGGTAGAGAAAGTAGGGGGAGGGTGGTTAGTCTTAAACTTCACCATGCGTCACCAGTGGGAAGAGGGGGTTTAAAAACAATGCTAAAAAACATCACGTGATTAATGACTATCTCTTAGTACATAATAAGATAGTTGATCCGTTCTGAATCACAACGAGCTTGTGTATAGGTGTGCGTTACCTGGTCCCTGGGGCGGAGGCCCGCGCATGGCGGGCGCGTACCCGCCGGGGCTCATGGGGCCCATGCCCTGCGGCCGCGGCGGCGTCATGCGCGGCCCGCCCAGTAGCCCGCCTGCTCCCCCGCCGCCCCGTTCCAGGCTGTTGCCCATCATGCCTTGCCCTGGACAGTTATAGACTATGTGCTCATTTTTCAATACGTTGATTAAACACTACCAATTGATGTGGTAAGAGTCAGGTAAAGAAGTAGATCTAAAGTACATGGGAACAAAAAATAAACGAGTGTGCTTTTGACCACACAACTGAAGTAAAACTTAACAATAAATATATATATTATTAATAATGTTAATATCTATTCGTAATGAGAAAGAGAGATTGAAAATGTGTGCTCACACCTCTCTCTTGCCGCTACAGTAATATACGAAACGTAACTCTCTCTTTCTATCTTCACTAACTAATGATCTCCCTTTCAACTTCCGTTCGCCTCGCCCGATCAGCACTTTTCGTAACGCATTCATCGATTTACACCCTAAGTCAAGCGAGCGTAATGAAGTATTTACTTCAAAAATTATATGGGGAATATTATGGCGCCGACGACGTACATGAGTACGTAGCGTACGTACAAAATCTTCGAATAATTTGGGGTAATTTTAAATCATACTCTGGTAACACTCGTGGTTTATGACACTTCGTTTTGGCATGGTTCTGTTTGCAATTGTGTGTGCGTGCGCGTGTAATTACAAGTTTGGCATGGTTTTATATGGCTTCACTGGATTGTTCATAATGATCCATCTATATTTTTTCTTGGTCTGAGATGTAATCCTATCCACATTGGCATATCTTCTATAGTACTATACCTCCTACTGCAGAAGATACATAATATACCTAATAGTGACAGGCAATATTCCCTGGCACTAAAATCCACATTTCTATTCTAAGTGGATCTGCTTCTCTAAAAGATCAAAACATGCTGCTGTGCTGATTTTTCTTTAGTACTCGTAAGTAGTGACTTTGATTCATTGAACTTAAAGGGATTAATGCTAGGAAGCCCTGATCTTTAAAATCTTACCTGGAGGTCCATTAAAATCATTGCCCATGCCCATCCTGACAGCTCCTCGAGGTCCACCTCCCGAGTACCAAGGTCCAATAAACGGTTGTCCAGTTCCCATAAGTTGTGGTTGCGGTCCGTGCGGTGAAGGCTGTGATCCTGGATGTGGAGCCGGCGGTGACGGTCTGAGCGGAGAGTTGGGGAAGAACCCTGGTGGCATTCCACCTCCACCCATGCCTGTAAATTAACGATGTGTTAGATTAGTAACTATATGAAGTATTTAGATGAGTTGTTATATAAATCGAGGGATCCTACTCTTAAAACTGATCGTTTTGACATAGTAATTGCTGATCAAAGTAAAGACGAACATTAGTTAGCACCTACCATTAGGTGCATGGTAAACTTTTTGTAAGATATATTACATTTAACCTATCACACATCTTAAACTTTAGCGTTACAGAACTTAACCGTGAGGGAAACCAGTTGCACAACGCTATACTCACAGGCCTCGTGGCGTAGTTGGTAGTGTAACCAACTTCCGTGCACGAGGTTGTGGGTTTGATTCCCACGTATGACGTGTTTGTTGTTTCCCTGCGATGTCATTATAAACGGATTCCACAGTATTATATGCATGTATTTAAAAAAAAAAGTAATGTGTATTATATCCGTAATATGTGTATTATATCCGTAATCTGCAAACCCTTAATTTTAAAAGCTAGTGTATTCTTCTGTTCGGAAAGTCTTGCATTATTAACATAATAATTGTCATGTTCATGTTAGTGAGCTGGGTAGATCTGAAGAGTGCACAAAGTCGCAAGGATGAACCCTACTTGTGGCTATTGAATTCTATTTTACATTTTTACACTTTGTACTCTGGTTTGCTTAAAATATAAATAAATTTGATAACATATGTATTCCAACCTGTTTGGTTAGCATAGCAGTAGACCAATAACCATCATATTTTGGATACCTAAGCCCAACATGGGCTGTGTATAAAAAATCAAAACAATAACTTATAAAAGAGGTTGTTTGCATAAGTTCTGTGCTGTGAAAGTATACTTAACATTTTGAGGTCAAATTTAGAAAGTACTGTAGCTCTTTTAAAATGACAAGTCTATGTGTTTGACATTGCTTTAAAAAATTGTTACAGAATGTTTAGAATCTTTATAAGATCGTATGTGTAATCAGTTACACTTATTAGGGCTTATAGCACGACAGAAACAAATAATATTATACAACTCTATGACAAATAATTTCATGTAAGGCTTGCAAATCAGTTAGAAAAGGTCTGCAACAGTGAACAAAGGTGTTTAGAGACATCTAGATATATGCACGTGGAGAAACTACACCATTGAAAGCGAAAATATCGATAGTATTTACATAGTAAGATAAGAAATTTGTTGGCCTAAAAACACATAACTAAAAGTTATGATTTATAGTTTATTACGCGACTAACGTAGTATATAATGCACGTACCGTCATTAGGCGGCGCTGGACCAGCATTGTGGCCTATTCCGTTGACTCCATAACCAGAATTCACGAATCCGTAGTCATGAAACGCTTTTGCTTCAGATGAGTGTTCACACGTATCACGCCTTTCTGGCGCGGCACAGTACAGGTCCCAGAATACGCACCACCATGAATGTAGGAACCCAGGAGGCTCACCCAGCGTTATATTCTTCTCCCATCGTATTTCAGACAAGAATGTTTGCGCGGCTTTGGTCGCACCGACGTGTAGCAGGTACTCGTAGACATAGAGTGCTAGTTTCTCACGAGCCTGCGCGTCCGAAGGCACCGCAGAGCTCTTGCCCTTGGCATACATATCGACTGGAAGCCGACTTTTATAGTGATATTGTTTATTATTTACATTAACGCTTTATATCAATAAATTCAACTACACAAAATGTCATTGATCGATGGCGACATTTGGCGTCTGTGGCATAGAGAATTTGGTTTGTTCTCGGCGTGCAAGTAGCTGTCATAAAATTTTGTTTATAGGTTAGCGCAGATGAAAAATTGTATATTAAATCGAAGACGACACGAGACACGAGCTTATTTTATAATGACTAGCTGCTACCTGCGAGTTCATCCACGTGGAAATTAGTTATTTTCGCTATTTTCTTTTCTTACGAAGGCCAAAAAGTAGCTTAATTTACTCCTCCTTATAACATCAGTTATCTGCCAGTGAAAGTCCCGTCCGAATCGGTCTAGCCATTTCGGAGACATAAATATTTTGGTAACGTAGGTACTTACCTATAAACTTTCATATGCAAATGCATTAATAAAAAGTAAAAAGCTGTTATTTAGACATTTATAAAGACACTAATTTTATTTATTAGTCTAGGTGCATTAGGGGGTCATAGTCCGGAGCGTGCTCGTCGCGATCCCTGCCAGCCTGCAATCCACAGGCTGCAATCCGGCTCGAATGCGTACCACAGTGCGGGTTAGGGCCTGCCCCAGAGCGACGCATACCAACCCACCCCCGTGCGTCGGTACAAACAATGGCAGATGCGGAGATGGGGGCCGCCACCCATCACACCTTGTTTGGCGAGTCGAGGGGAGCAGAGTGTCGAGTAGGCACGTGGAATGTAAGAGGTGGTGTGGAAGGTATGTTACACGAGCTGGTAACCGTCGTGTCGGATAGACAGCTTGATGTGCTCTGTGTAACAGAGACCAAGCGAAAGGGCAGCGACGCCTGTGATCTTCCTGGTGGCGGGATAGCTCTGTGGTCTGGTGTACTGCAGAGCGATCAGGCCAGCATGGGAGTGGGGGTGTTGCTGTCCGCTCACTTGGCCTCAGGTGTGAAAGACTACGGAATGTTCAATTCCAGACTTCTATGGGTCCGAATAACACTAGGTGTCACCAGGGTCTTCATGGTCAGCTTATGCTCCCGTAGGCTCTACAGTGGCATCGGATCTAGAGAAGTTCTGGGATAATGTAAGGGAAGTTCTGGATTTGACAGAAGCTAGTGCACACGTGATCGTATGTGGAGACTTGAATGGATAGGTTGGGACCAAGCGTCCAGACTACGAGGACGTGCTTGGTTCATTTGGTGATAAGAGAGTGAACGATGCAGGTAGGCTCATTGCGGATGTATGCATGGAGAGAAATCTTATTGTGTCAAACACATTTTTTCAACACAAGGAATGTACAGAAAAGTATGATAGATTT
Source organism: Leucoma salicis (assembly GCA_948253155.1). NCBI lineage: Eukaryota > Metazoa > Arthropoda > Insecta > Lepidoptera > Erebidae > Leucoma > Leucoma salicis. The sequence goes on along the minus strand of OX411826.1, from coordinate 2,945,839 downwards.
AATTCTGGTAGACAGTCGCCTCTGAAGTAAAATTCTGGATACAAGAGCCTACAGGGGTCCCACTGTCGACACGGACTACTATCTCGTTATTGCGAGATTTAGTGGTCTATTCAGGAAGCGGAGACACTGGCGAGAGCGTGTCCACTTCGGAGGGCTTGAAAGAATAAAGATTGAAAAGTTACAAGAAGAGAGTGTAAGAGCAAAATATGCAGAGGGTGTCCGTGAACGGCTAACAATGGCAAGTCAGCCGGAATCTGACATAGAAGAATGCTGGAGAGTATTGAAAGATATTATGGTAGATACAGTGAAAGAAGTATGTGGATGCTCAAAGAAGCCTAGGAAAGTGAAAGGTGATGCATGGTGGGATACGGAAGTAGCAGCTTCCGTAGATCAAAAGAAGAAAGCGTGGCTGGACTATATATCTTCTTTGAACCTGAGTGCAAGTATGAAAGAACAGAGGAAAGAAATATACCGGCAACGTAAGAATGACACCAAAGCCTTAGTGAAAGAGAAGCGTGATAGAACAAATATAATTGCAGAAGAAAGGCTGACCAAAAACTTCGAGAGCAACATCAAACTTTTCTGGAGGGAGGTGAAGAAATCTCGGAGTGGTTGGTCAGCTTTCAGAATGAATAAACAAAGGTCTAACGGTTTTTTTTAATTGTATTTTTATTGCATCTAGTGGCAGACGAGCCACGGTCCAAATGATATACCAAGAGTATTGTCAAGCCGCTGCTCACCAATTCATTTCTCAGATATGAAATGAAATATAAACGGCTATCTCTTGCTACAGCCAAAACGCAACGATGTGCTTCATGGCCAGTCACACGGGAGATGGTGGTACCAACCCGCTCGGGCCCGATACCAAGTGAGTACGCCCACTTGGTACCCAACCCTACCACCAGTCATGCAATGGATGACAATTGCTTACTTCCCTTAGTCGCCTCATACGACACCCATGGGAAAGAATGGGGTGGTGACACTTGTATTCTTAGTCCGTCACCACACGGACAAAAAAAAGGTGGAGACATTCTTACGCAAACACAAGATGTGTTAAGCCGATGGAGTGAATATTTTGGAGCCATGTATGCGGATGTTCAGGGTGATGCCGGTGCCACATGTGGCTTAACAGATCAGCATTCGGTACCGGCATCCTCTGATGACATTAGTATGGACGAAGTTGAATGGGCGATTATAAGTTTGAAAAATAATAAGGCTGCGGGTATTGATATGGTGTCTGCTGAGATGGTCAAGCTTGGAGGCTCATGTGTCTGGGAATCCTTCCTGATGCTTCTCAATTTATGTTGGATCTCAGGAATGGTTCCCAGGGACTGGAGAAGCGCAGTGATCGTGGCCTTGTTTAAAAACAAGGGTTCACGTTATGACTGTGCAAACTACAGAGCCATAAGCTTGACCAGATTGGCAGCCAAAGTGTATGGTAAGATTATTGAAAGGAGAATGAGGAATGGCGTCTGATGAATTCTTGTGTGAGGTACAAGGAGGTTTCAGGTGTGGAAGGGGATGTATGGATCAAGTGTTTTCTCTGCGCAACATTGTGGAGAAGCATCTGGTTGTAGGCCAGACGGTTTTCTGCAGTTTTATGGATTTGGAGAAAGCATTTGACACGGTTATACGAAAGGAACTTTGGGACATTTTGCCGGAGTATGTATGGTATTAACGGTAGACTGACGCAAGTGAAAGTTGAGGAAGTGAGATATGTATGCAAGAATATAGACTCTTGGTACTCTGTTCTCTCTGCCTGCCCTGCAAGGGAAATGGTGTGATGATAAGTAAGTAATGCTTATAAGTATGGGGTATGTAAGAAAGAAAGAAAATACTTTTTATTTGACACACAGACAGGAATATGCATAGGTTTGATTTGTAAGTACACAAAAAAGTAATAGAAAAAAAAATATTTAAAATTAGATTATATATATATTAAGTACTAGGTGTCACAGTAGTCTCGGTGTGAGTATGTGTGCCAAAAAGGCAAAATAGCTCAGCATGTGCTGCTTGAAAATACAGCGCTGATTTTCAGCTACAGCCTAAGATGGCTTAGGGATTAAACAAAGTAGTTTGAAGGGTGTGTATCTAATATGATTATACTTAGAAAAAAAAAATATTATTAACATTAACAATAGAAAACAAAAACGAGGATTATACATTATCAAAGGGGAAAAAAAATAACTTTACCATAATATGTATTATATATAATATCTTAATTATAAACTGAATTTAATACGCATACATAGGCTTACTTATTAATTTTCAAATCAACTTCTGCTGGCACAATACACAGGTATTGTTATACTATAGTAATTACACACTTATACATTAAATACTTATATCTAATCAAATATCAAATATTAAGTGCTGGTAATCTGTGCAGTGAGGTATGACTGTTTTAACTTCGAACGGAAACTTTTGGGATTTTGTATGTGATATAGTGGTGGTGGTAAGTCATTCCAACACTTAGTTGCCGCGTATCTAAAGCTTCCACGAAATGCAGAAGTCTTATGACCTGGAAAGCTTAAAGCGTATGCCGAAGCCCTTGTAGGGTATCTGCTGTTCTCCGATAGCCATACCAACTTACTATAGAGATATTTAGGCTTTTTTCTCTTAATGACCCCAAACAGCAATGTAGCAAGTTGTAACTTTCTCCTATATGACATGTTTAACATATTTTTTAAATTTAAATAGGGGCTAACGTGGCTAGGCGGAATATTAAAACAAAAACGTGCGCAAGCATTTTGAACTCTCTGGATTGTATTAGCACTTTTATTTAGTAGTCTCGGTCCATATACTGTGTTCATATAATTAAATTTAGACAAGACTAGTGATTCAACAAGCCGTACTCGGAGATCCATACTGAGATAATTACGTATTTTGTATAGAATATTTAATCTATAAAAACAGTGTATTCGTTCAGTTATGGTTATTGGACTGAAAAACATCTTTGGGTCATAATAAGTTAGTCTACCCTACTCGGCTCGGTCAACCAGCTCTAACCATAGACAGAAGTTTTGTTTTTAATTACTTTTGCGTAGTTACGTTGACAGATTGTTAGTCGAAAACGCACTTAAAATCTAGAAATGTCACACTTGTCTATTCTTTTTCCTTTTCGTGCGGCCGTGTCACCGCGTGGTTCACAGCCGCCTTTCAATAAGAAACTTGCAAAATGGCAATCAGACCTGTATACAGGCCTACAATCGTCAAAAAGAGGACTAAAAGGTTTATCCGGCATCAATCGGATCGCTATGACAAACTCAAGCGAAACTGGCGTAAACCCAGAGGTACGTACATCGTGTTTGACTAATACTGTCGATGATAACCTTATTTTCCAATAATAATGATAATATTTTAGAAATATTTACGACAATCTCCAATTTTAATTCAATGACATGGTTAATTTACTTCAGACACGTTATTACAGCGTGTGTTTAGGTTATGTTTTCTTTATTACTTAGGCGGCAGATGAGCCGCAAATTACCTGATGGTAAGTGATAACTGCCGCTCATGTACTCTGGAATACTAGATAAACAGCCAAGCCGCTGGCCATCGTGAATACCAACCTCTACTTACGCTTCAGAGATCAATGACAACATTAAGGTACTGCCATTTCGCAACGAGACCCACGGCCTTTACTAAGACTATTTTATAAGCTGCGCTGGTTCTTGTAGGATTTAAATATTATAAGTATGAATAACTTTTCACTATTATTTAGTAGGGGATAAGTACAATTTCATGTCTTAGAAAATTTGTTACTGCTTTTATAAATAATGTTTATGTCTACAAATCCATGGTTTTTCCATGTAGGTACAATTAAAGTTAATGTGTACATACTAAAATGTTCTTTCACTTTTGAATATTCTAAACATGACTTCTAAGACCTATGTTATTCTATATACTTAGTAATCTCTCATTTTATTTTTTATGGCAAGGGCACTCTGTGTTATGCATTCTATATGATAATTACAATTTGTTACCTTGCTAGAATAATTCTATCAAAACCTATTCCAAGTTGATGATTATATCTACTTGGTCATAGTGATAGATACATAATATGTAAAAGTAAAAATTCATTTTTCTGCCAATGGTGACACGCAAGTCAGCAGCCCACCTGATAGTAAGTGGTGATTGCCGTTCATGGAGTTTTAGAGATACTGGGGGCCATTACTAAACTTGTAGAGACTATTATTAGTACCTCTTGGAGTGGTTGGTCAGCTTTCAGAATGAATAAAATACGGTCTAAAGGTGGAGACATTCTTACGCAAACACAAGATGTGTTAAGCCGATGGGGTGAATATTGTGGAGATATGTATGCAGATGTTCAGGGTGATGCTGGTACCACATGTGATCTAACAGATCAGCATTTTTAAAAACAAGGGTTCACATTATGACTGTGCGAACTACAGAGCCATAAGCTTGACCAGTTTGGCAGCCAAAGTGTATGGTAAGATTGTTGAAAGGAGAATGAGGATGGTGTCTGATGAATTTTTGTGTGAGGTACAAGGAGGTTTCAGGTGTGGACGAGGATGCACGGATCAAGTGTTTTCTCTGCGCAACATTGTGGAGAAGCATCTGGCTGTAGGCCAGAGGGTTTTCTGCAGTTTTGTGGATTTGGAGAAAGCATTTCACACTGTTGTACGAAAGGAACTTTGGGACATTTTGCCGGAGTATGGTATAAGCGGTAGACTGCTACAAGCGGTGCAGTCCAACTACATGGACTGCAGAGCTTGTGTGCGGCTGGATGATGGAATGTCACCCTGGTTTGACGTCAATATCGGCGTTAAACAGGGCTGCGTTCCATAGAACGCAGCCCTGTTTAACAGCCTGGCTGATAAGCCAGGCTGTTTATCATATATCTGGATAAATGTCTACAAAGGTTGAATGAAATGAATGTGGGAGTTCAGATGGGCGACTCAGTAGTTAACTCGCTGCTATATGCAGACGATGCGGTCCTATTAGCGCAGTCTGCGACTGACTTGCAAACCCTAGTCGACGTAATGGCAGAAGATTGTAAGAAAAGGGGCCTACGTGTGAATGTGAGCAAAACCAAAGTAATGGTTTTTGAAAGAGAAGAAGCCAGAACAGATGTTAGAGTAGCAATAGGAAATACATTATACACCACTGATGTAGAAAGAAGAGTGAATGCGGGAAATAGAGTGAACGGAGCATTGGGACATCTTCTCGGCAGCCATCACCTCAGTCAGAAAGCACGTGTCGCAATACACAACGCAGTGCTTGTCCCAACGTTATTATATGGAAGCGAGAGTTGAATATGTAAAAAGGAACACGAGAGCAAAATCAATGCGGTTGAAATGCGATCTCTGCGGAGAATCTGTGGAGTGAGGCTGACTGACCGCATTTGTAACAATGGCGTAAGAGAGCGAGTAGGTATGAAAGAGAGTATTGGTGTAAAGATCCGAAAGGGAATGCTCCGATGGTTCGGACATGTGGAAAGAATGCTGGTCGAGCGACTGGCTAAGAAGATATACAATGCGAAAGTGGAAGGATGTAGGTACAGGGGGAGACCGAGACTTACCTATCTAGACCAAATTGGTCATTTATTGAAGGAAGGTGGAGTCAGGAGTCTCCGAAACCGGCGAGCGTGTATGAAGAGAGTTATGAATGTTGAGGAAGTGAGAGATGTATGCAAGAATAGAGCCTCTTGGCACTCTGTTATCTCTGCCTACCCCGCAAGGGAAATGGCGTGATGATAAGTAAGTATTATTAGTACCTACCATTTTGAGTGTGCTGCCGCTAATATGTTGCCTTAAGGAATAAAGTTAAACCCCAATTCTTGCAATAACTTTTGGTTCTCTATACACTATAGCCTATTCTAACAGACTGGCTAGCTCTTTGCTACAATAGTTTGGTTGATTGTGTCCTGTTATTGAATCCAATGTGCAACTCTTCTAAGGGTTCAATCTCTGAGAAGCCCAAACAGCTTCTTCAATGTTCAGCATTGTGATAATGTACAGTTTGCCTCCGATAGTTAAACTTGCTATGATGATGATCGTTTGAGGTGAAATCACCTTATCATGTTTACCAAGCTTAAAATTACCTTTCAGGTATTGACAACAGGGTGCGCAGGCGTTTCAAGGGTCAGTACCTGATGCCAAACATTGGTTATGGTTCAAACAAGAAGACTCGTCACATGCTGCCTAATGGATTCCGCAAGGTATTACATTCCTAAATAGTAGTAATTAGGGGCAATTAAAATATATCCTATATTAGGTAAATTTACCACTGTGACCACTTTAATCCGTTGGATGTGTTAAGATCCACTGTGTGTGTTTAGAAAGTGGGTTGCACATAGTCTGTCACATAGTGGAACATTCAGATTAGAATAAAGTTTTTTTTATAGGTTGAAAAATAAAAAAATAAAAAAATATTGTCAAAAATATTGACATTTTATTGTTTATAAAAACAATAAAATGTCAATATTTTTTTATATTGTAATGCAATGCAAGGGCACTCTGTGTTATGCATTCTATATGATAATTACAATTTGTTACCTTGCTAGAATAATTCTATCAAAACCTATTCCAAGTTGATGATTATATCTACTTGGTCATAGTGATAGATACATTTTTTTTATTATTAACATATTATTATCATGCCGTGTCGAAGCTTTAGAATTGTCCCACCTCTGCTCCACACATGGGAGTCGTAAGAGCCAACTGAGGGAATACCGGGGGAGTGGGCAGCAGCACTCCCTCGAGTATTAAACAACATCCACTGCGATCGCCAACCTGCCTGCCAAGCATGGCGAATACGGCATTATCCCCCATGATGGGAACCGCTCGTTGTAGCGTTCTCTCGGGGAGGCCTATGTCCAGCAGTGGACGTTGAAAGGCTGAGGGATGGATTATTATGATAGTAAGTAGACGCCATAAATTAAATTTGATAAATTGCTATACAGATAAATAATTGTGGCATAGATAAATAGGACCAGCATAAATAATTAATGGGATTAAAATTTTGAAGTATACAAAGAAGTGTGCAGGCGCCATTTTTTTATATAGGGTAAACTGTAGTATTGCTGGCACTCCCTTAGTCATTGGCACTTTGGATTTTAAATGCAAATATTTAGAACTGGTATAGCAAAAAAACATCTGTTCTACTTTTTTTCATAATCTGCAATAGTATACCATTGTTGGCAGAAAAAATAGGTTTTATAATGTTATAGCTGGTAGCACTATGCGCGCTATATAGCGGATTCGACCAATCAAGAATACATTTTATTCCTAGAATAAATCGCTACTTACTCGAGAATAAATCAATTTTACATTTTACCAACAATTCGAAGAATAGCGAGCCTATTTGGGAATAGTACTATACCACCGGTAAGCATCGAATAAGGAGTTAATCCAAGAATAAAAAAAATGGCGTCATCTTTTTTGTGCTGTCATTTTTCGAAACCAATATCGATTTCGGGCGCGTGACAGCTACTTTCTCACGCTATAATACGACTAATAAGAGTTGAGATGAGTTAAGCTATACACTGTGCCGTTTGTAGAACAATTTCTTTTTGCTGGGTATTACATTCACTTCGCTATTCACGATGTACATTCACTTCGCTGTTCGCGAATAGCTTTTCCAAGTATAAGCGATACGTCAGATAGCGTGGAAAAACGACTATTGATTGTCTAAAAGAATAAAATCGTGCAATAGATTATTCTCGGTATAGTTATTCTTGTATATATTCGAGTTTGGTCGAATCCACTCTAAACAAAATAAATATATACCGGCGCCATGCAGAGCTGTTAAAACATCACTTCCTAATAAGGGGTCATCAATTAACGACTGTAACATAGATTATTTATTATTATGCTTAGTTTTTAGGTAAATAATGGCAATGAGTGCCTTTTCTAACCAATTTTGTGTTATAATCTTACTTTATTAGGTGCCAATGACTGATTTCTATGTGTGTAATTACTTATGGTGCCAATAACTGTAATTTCAAATATTATTTTGCTCTTTTTTGTTTTTCTGTTAAAAATCTCTAATTAAATTGATTAATGCATTTTCATTTGAAAATATACATACCAGAGAACCCTTTATCAATGTTTGCTGACGTTTTAAACACCTATCAATTTAAAATATATATATCAATCTTAAAATATGCTTAGTGTGCCAATCATTATACAGTTTACCCTATTAATAGAGCCACCAGTTAGTTCAGACACCTACATATTTTTACCTAAATTAAATTCCCCAGGTACTGGTCCACAATGTCCGTGAACTTGAAATCCTGATGATGCAAAACAGGAAGTACTGTGCAGAAATTGCTCACGGTGTCTCCTCGAAGAAGCGAAAGAGCATTGTGGAAAGAGCACAGCAGCTTAGCATCAGGGTGACCAATGCTGCAGCCCGTCTACGTAGCCAGGAGAGTGAATAAACTTAAGATTAATTAAAAAAATATAAAATGATAGGCTTGTTTTATTTCCAAAAACGCACACACATGATCGCATTGTTTCACAAACTGAATCTATCTTCAATCTATCCTATTGTAAAGCTGTAACAGAGCTGTGTGTGTACATTTAAGATATTTGATAAAAAAATGTCTATATGTTGTTTGGTGACTGACTAAGAATACAAGTGTCACCACCCTATTCTTGCCCACGGGTGTCGTATGAGGCGACTAAGAGAAGTAAGCAATTATCATCGAGCGGGTTGGTTCCCCCATCTCCAGTGTGACCGGCCATGAAGCATCGTTCCGTTTTGGCTGTAGCAGGATATAGCCGTTTATTCTTTCATTTCATATTGATGAAATGAAATGGGGAGCAGCAGCTTGACAACTTAGTATAGTGAGTCCATGAGCGACGGTTACCATTTACTATCAGATGGGCCGTGGCTCGTCTACAATTGCTTTTAGTGGCAGATGAGCCAAAAAAATAACATCTTTACTAGATATTATAAAGCTGACTATTATATAGCTACGCTAGGCTATATAGGCGTCTGAACACAATTTTTCTTTTTAGATTTTTTGTCTTTTTTTTCGTTCGCGCATCACGCAAAAACTACTGAACGGATTTAGATGTAACTTTTTTATTTGATAGCCCTTGCCCTTGACTTCAGTAGTTTTTGCATGATGCGCGAACAGACAAGAAATCTAAAAAACATTGTTTATTCTTTTATAGACCCTCACTAAGGAATAATCCTTGTATCGCGGGGGACTTTACAAGCATACAATTTCACGACACAAAGTACACTCAGACAGAACAACCATTTGCGGATCACAGAGTTGTCCCGTATGTGAATCGAACCCACGGTATATAAACCACTCCGACATCTGTGTGCCGTGTGCCTAGCCTAATAAAGTCATTTTTTCTCAAATATCTTAAATGTACAGACACAGCTCTGTTACAGCTTTATAATCAATAGGCTTAGAATAATTACACCTAGAACGATAGTTCCCTTCAAAGTGGTCCGTTAAAAGTGAGGTAATAATATAATCTATGTGTGCATAAGGTACTTGCATTTACGCTTGACGAAACGCACACAGTGAAAAAATAATGTTGATAATACATTAAATTTTCCCTAAAAATAGGGAAGTTGAAACTATTTCACACTTATAGTTGTGATCACATTAAAAATTAGATTACACCTTTTATTTATTTGGAACTCATCAATTCTTACTGCTGAATTGATGACAAAGGCCATAGATCCCATACAGAAATATAAGTGCAATTCGTTTACCGAAACTACTTGGTCGTTACCCGTTTTGTTTACATCCTAAACAGTGTAACGTACCTATTTACCAGAATACACGAATATTGCCGGCATGATGCACTAAAAAGAGTGAAATAAAAATAATCAGAAGGAAACCTAAAACCAAATCAACACATAAAATTACATATTATTATTATAAGTAAGGGACGCGGAAGTACGCGAACTTGTTGTTTTTTGTCTCAGTTTCCTTATTAATCAATTTAATTTAATCAAAAAGAAGAAACCGGCCAAGTGCTAGTCGGACTCGCGCACGAATGTTTCCGTACCATTGACTAGGTATACTATCTCCGTTCTTTAGATAGGTACAGCCTGGTGACAGACAGACGGACAGACAGAGCCAAAACGAGTAAAGAAACACGTTTGTGTATGGGAGGCCCCCTTAAACATTTGTTTTATTTTAATTTAATTATTTATTTTTAAAGTGAATATACATATAACTAAATATTCTGTGAATATTTCAAGCGTCTACCTGTTGCCGTTATCAACAGCGAGCATAAAGGGGCAAAAAAAAATCACGTTTGTTGTAAGGGAGCCCCCCTTAAATATTATATTTTTTTGTTTATAGTATTTGTTGTTATAACAGCAACAGAAATACATCATTTGTGAAAATTTCAACTGTCTAGCTATCGCCATTCTTGAGATACAACCTGGTGACAGACGGACGGACAGACAGACGTTGTATGGGAGCCCCCCTTAAATATTATTATTTTTTGTTTTTAGTATTTGTTGTTATAGCGGCAACAGAAATACATCATTTGTGAAAATTTCAACTGTCTAGTTATCGCCGTTCTTGAGATACAACCTGGTGACAGACGGACGGACAGATAGTGAAGTCTTAGTAATAGGGTCCCGTTTTGACCCTTCGGGTACGGAACCCTAAAAAATTGCGCCTTTAATTGCCTAATTGAGACGTGTTTCACTTTTAATTAAACAACAAAATGTGGGAGAATATTTCCCCGTGTCGGCAACATTTTCATAAACTGTGCCATGACAAATTATTGAAATTTATTTTTCATTTTGATGAATGTTTTACGTAAAAATATAAGTTTAGACGCATTAATTACCCGTGAAATGTAATGTTACTATCTTTCTTGTGCTTTTCCGATGTACTGTGACATCCGTTGACTGCACTAACCGTCATTTTTAATAAAAATTTCGGGTGTAGTTGTCGATACGACACGACCTTGAGCACTGACGGGCTGAGTAATGAACTTAGCCAATATGGCTAGGTTTGAGTTGCCTCACTTTACCGAGGCGGACTCGGTTTCTAGGTGTAATTATTCTAAGTCAATAGGACTATTTGCACACCAGAAGGGGCAGAATATGATGTACTTAGATTTAAGCTGACACCTGTATCATACCATGTTCGAGCAATTAAATGGATTATTATTATTAATAAATAAATAATAGTATAGATTGTACAATGAGTTGGTACTGAGACTGAGACATTAAATATTGTCCTACAAAACCGGTCAAGCGGATTGCACACATATAATATATTAGAAGAAGGTATGTTATGAAAGAGCATAGAATATTTTATTCGTAAAGCCTCAATGTAAGAGGGTGGTACATACTTCCCCGGTCGAGCTGGGCCATTCATGCCTGGAGAAGGAAGACTCCATCACTGCCAAACCTTTTTACAGTCGGTTACACGCAAGATGCTGGTACCAACTCGCTCAGGCCGGATAAGCGATTACTCTCGCTTAGTACGCTAGGTACCTTACTACCAGTGAAGGAATAGGTGATAATTGCCCCTTAGTAGCCTCGTGTGACACCCTCAGGAAATAATGCGGTGGTGACACTTTTACGGCACCTTTTTTTTTTAAGGCAGACAATAATGTACCTAACCACTCACCCCGTCGTTCGGAGCAACGAACGGGGTAGGTGGGGCCCTCACCCACTAAATAAACCCATCTGTGCCGTCTCCGCCTATATTGGCGGGCTACCGGAACCATATTACATTCCTTCAGTGGTTTACGACAACACCCTGCACCAATAAATAATCTTTGTATCGCGGGGGACTTTACACTCTTATAATTTCACGGACAAAAAGTACGCCCAGACTCAGAACAACCATTTGTGGTCGTCCTGTGTGGGAATTGAGCCCAGAACACTCGGGAGGCCGGTATCTTAACCACTCCGCTGTCTGTGCACTTATATTCTTAATTTGTAACCAACGGGACTTAAAGCGAATCTATTTACTTCGGTCGTGGCTGTTGAAACCCAGTCGAAACGTCGGGAATAAAAGAGGTATTTTACCAGTAAATAGATACGTGTTAAGTCCCATTATAGCATTTAAAATAGATAGCAATGAAATGCGATAGTTTAAAATCTTATCGTAACCAACGGTTTCAGAATAACAATGGACTTCGCCAAGTACCGCGTTAATCGATTAATTTAAGTACCTATTCGATTAATTTGAAATCGAATCCGTATACGTTATTTCGTTTTATCCACAAATCTATTGTATAATAGGTTCGCGTGTTCAACCCGTCAGGTGAGCACTCCCACGCTTGTTAAATCACAACGGTTCCTGAAGCCTTTACGGCTGAATAATTTAATAAAGGACTCTCAATGACAAAAGTGCTTTTATTATTTTGATTTACATAATATATTTTCTGTTTTTCAATTCACTGCCTTCGTGATGCAGCGGTAGTGTATGCGACTGCTAATCATGAGGTCTCGGGTTCGATCCCCGGGTCGGGCAGTGTTATTGAGCTGTTGTTTTTTCAAAAAAAGAAAAATTCTCAGTAGCAGCCCGGAGTTTGGAAATGTGCCCGGTAGACGGCAATAGACTCGCTGCCTATTACGTGGGACTTAAATATGACTGGCGAATCGTGAGTGTGTAATACAACTCTGCCTACCCCTTCGGGGAATACAGACGTGATGTTTTTTGTTTTAATATTATGTTCTATCATATAACGCAGGAAAGCAGCGACAGCCTAGTGGTAAGGATTGTAAAGACAATGGTATCGAGATCAATCCTCAGTCCAACTTCACACCTCTGACTTTTCGAGATTTTTAGAGAATATAATGTTAATTTGCTTACAAAATCGCTGCTCGGTGAAGGAAAACATCGTGAGGACAGACCAGACTTGCATGCCTGGGAGATCTCGACGACTTGTGAAGTCTGCCAACCCGCACTGGGCCAGCATGGTAGACCTGAAGGTGTAGCCTGAATCCGTCTCTCTCCGAAAGGCGACCCTTGTCTAACAGCAGGATAATAATGGGTTCAGAGAAGCTTCCTATAATCTCGGAAATCGTTTTGGTAATATCTACTATCTGTAAAAACTGCCTCGCTGGTCTATCCGACTGTGTATCACGTGGTCTTGGATTTGATAGCAGCTCGGAGTTTGGAAGTTGGCGATGTTTGGCCCCCGTGCCTCGCAAAGTACGTAAATCTGTTGGTACTGCGTGACCCATACTATAGATAGTTCTGCTAAAGATAATCAATCGAGTTTATCTCGAAAATCAGTTATGATAACGATTATACTATCGATAATATGGTAACTATTGATAGTATAAAATGTGATTATACTATTGATGGCTAGCAATACTATCGATAGAATCGGACCTTGATTGTCATCACGAAATTGATAGTATCGATGCTATTATAGTCCCAGATGAGTTTACTATCGATACGATTGATATGACCGATACTTATATAGTATGGCGCTATCGATAGTATAAATAATAAATAAATATTCACGGACATTTCACACAACGTCCTCTGGTCCCAAACTAAGCTTAACGCTTGTGCTATGGGTACCAGATTACGGATATAATACATATATTACTTTTTTTTGTAAATACTTACACATAATAGATAGAAAACACCCAGACGCAGTACAAATATTTGTGTTCATCACACAAATAATTGTCCTGAGTGGGAATCGAACCCACGACCTCGTGCACGGATGTTGGTTACAGTACCGACTACGCCGCGAGGCCCGTCCATAGTTAAGTCAGTAGCACTTGAGTAATATTGTTCTGTGGTCAGTAGTATCAATAGTTAACTCGTCCTGGATATAAATAGTATCGATGCAATCGATAGTATCGATAGCACATTGACTATCAGACCTGAATCTTACCAATACTATTATGAGTTACCAATAGTATTGTTAAGTCTGTATTATCGATGATATTATCGACAGTACCGAGAAGATTGCAGATATTTCTAACGATATTTACTCTATTGCGTCGATATAGTATTGCGTGAATCTCGATATCGATAGTATGAATGTCTATACTACATTGGCCTATCGATAGGTAACACTATGTGAAAGGTAGTCATCTATATTACATACGAATCTTGCCTACGAACTAAAATATTTTTTTTATTTTGAAACAACTTTGTACTTGACTGTCATTTCAAATGAAATAGCATCTAATATATTATCTTTGTATAACCCATTGTTTGACGTGCCTTCAAGATTATACTGTAATCATAAAACAACCTATTAGACATACTAACAGTTCTATAGCTCAAGGAAAAACACATATTATAGTTGCATCACAGAGATACTAAAAAAGCAAATATTAATTTGCTATAAAATTAAAAATAAATAAAAAGAAATTCCCGCCATTTTCAAACCGCCATTTTATTTCGTTTACCATTAAATTAGCGTTGTTTTTTTAAAAGGCGAAGGACAGCTAAAATGCTACATTTATTTTAAGTAATGTGGGATAAATTGAGAATCATATTTTATGTTTTATTAACACTACTGATACCATATTTGCTTCAAGAATACATTTCAGCCATTTTAATAAATAAAATAAGGACGTGTAATTGCAGGTCTTGCCGATTTTAAAATGTCGTCATTGTATTTATTTTTACTGATTTTGTTAATTAATTTGGGCTGTGTTATCACCGAATTGAGTTTACGATTTGGTAAGTACGAGATGGACGTATGCACATATTAGATTGATTATTCCTCATCAAGGAATATGTTATCGAAATTCCTAGTCCAGAGCAAATGTGACGATGGCTAAATTCATAGATACTAATTTAAGAACGCTAAACTAATTTAAGAAATTTTCCGGGAGATACGGGTTCAATTCCTGCTCGTGGTTATTATTTTTGATCTCACATTTTCGCACTTTGTGTTCATTTTTATATGGCTAAACATGTCAAATGCCTAAAATAGATAATTATTACCTATATAAAAATATCGAAAAAATGGTACCTAACTGCCGTTAATCATTATGGCGCGTTAACATTATCACAATTTTACGGCCTTAAATTTCGGTGCTGTATATAAGCATCGTGCATACATTTTCCGCCGTAACAATTTGGCGCGCGCACGGCGCGTATATTTCGGTGCCGTGGATAAACATCGTATGAACATTTTCTGCTGACTAATTTACGGCACTTTAATTTCGGCGCCGTGAATAAGCGCCAATTTCTACGGCACGACAGTGCTAGCTGTGCTAGCACGGAATAGACGACGTGCTTATTTTTAGACGCTTAAAATTAAGCGCCGTATAATTGTCATCATGTAAACGCGCCATTAGGACTATGACACCTTACTGAACTACGATAACCATTATTACAGCGACCGTATCTTAGGAGGCAACCAAAACTGGAGAATTAATATAAAAAAATATACAATTTTGTCATTAACCCCTAGGGGTTAGGCTAGCCTAGTAGTTCAAGTGGCCCGCCAATAAAGGCGGAGAGACGGCACACGGCGGGTTTCTTTAGTGGGTGCAGGCCCCACACTACCCAGTTCGTTGCCCCGAACGACGGGGTGTGCGGTTAGGAACATTTTTTCCCCGCCTTAACAAAAAAAAAAGGCTAGCCTAGTAGTAGCTTTTTAGCCAGTGGCGGATTTACGCATTCGCCGCCCGCAGGCTATTCAAATTTTGCCGCCTCTACTGATTTCTATAATTCTATTCCATAGTTCACAGTCTTCTTTTTTAAGCACTTGACATAATCAGCCTGTGTTATGTGTTGTTGTGTATGTGTTGAGAATGAATTATTTGTGAATGTGGAAAAAAATAATATTGCAAGCAGGATTAGAACCTGCACCCCTTCCAATCCAGGGAAGTGCTGTAGACCGCTAAGCAATTGCAGTGACCGATGGCCACACCCAATCTTCACATCACATTTGTTTTTACGACCCACGCCCCTGAGGCAAAAAAGGTGAGCAAGGATCGTGGCAAGTGCAAATCCGTTGTCTCTGCCTACCCCTCTGGGAAAAAGGCTTGAGTCTATAAATAAATAAATAAAAAAACCCACGCCACCTATCACAAATAATTTGTTCTTTAAAGTAGGACCTAGCTGAGCATGTCAAGTGCTAAAATACAGATCAAAACATTTAAAAATCACGGCATCAAATAGTATGAGTTTTAATCGCAAAATAAACTTAGTACCTTTTGCACGCCTCCTAAGTGAAGCGTTGAGGTGGGTACTATTCTCGTTTTACACAGAACAACTGATTTTTCAAACTTAAAATGTCTCATTTTATCATATATTGCACTTGTAAAACAATATACCTGTACACACACATATCAAGAAAAAACACTATATTTGACACTCATGATGATTTTTTATGCCATTTTTGTTATTTAAACTAGTTAAAAAACTGTTTAAAAAAGTTCTGTCTTGGACGTCCGTTTGTTGTAGGTAATGTATGTTAACACGATAACAACCGAAATACTTTACTAATCTAGTCTTTTTTTTCTTTTTAATTTGAGTACAACTACGAATAGAGCCCTATTACTTTTCACGGTCTGATTCGATGTGGTTTAATTGTTATTAAATAAACAAAAAAATAGTGAATATTTCCGCTCTACTCGATGGCACAGTGCTACACTAAAACCAGCACTATAGCCTATACCTTATTTCGTAGAACTACTTCTATAGAACAATATATTAGTACTTCTTAAAATTAGCGCTAGATGGCGTATAAGACATGAGAAACACATTAGCATTATTTGAAATTAGCGCTATCTTTGTGATTTATTGAAAACTACTTAGTAAGACCAATACATTATTAGTTACTTATCAAATAATCAATTTTTTACATAGGGCCATTCGAACTGCTATATTTTATTAAAGTGTGGGTAAATGTTTTCCAAATTCTGTTTTCGCAGGAACGAAGTCAGACTTATTAACTGTCCAGGTGACTTTTCCTTTGTTGTGTGTGTGTAAACTCGAGACAGGATCTAATTTGCCGCCCCTAACATCTGCCGCCCTAAACTCTTGCCTACTCTGCCTGCTGGTAAATCCGCCACTGTTTTCAGCGTTAAACTAGTTAGTACTCCATAATAATACCTACTGATGAGTTCATGAGAGAAATAATTACTGTCTTATTTATCACTAACCTTTTTTTTTAATGCGGGTTAAAATGTTCCTAACCCCACACGGCCAACGAACAGGGTAGCGCAGGGACGTCACCCACTAAATAAACCCGCCGTGTGCTGTCTCTCCGCCTATATTGGCGGATCATTGGAACTGTGTAAAAATTACTGCAGTGGTCCGCAGGTGACTTACCCTTTCGGGTTTTGCTCGGTCCACAGTAATGGTCAACGTCAATGGCCATCATCGCAATAATTATCGCGTTAATTATTGCGTTAATGCGATTAATTGGGGGCCACACACAACGTTCCATTTCTTTGACGTACCGCTACTGGAATTACCGCCTAACGTCAAATGAATGTAATTAACTAAATCGTATCGACATCGTATCGGCTTGCTTGTGATTGGTAAAGAAACTGACGCGTGATATCGCAATAATCCCTCCTCCAATCACGGTGATCTCTCAACCAATCACAATGACACGATGCGATATCGATACTATTTAGTGCGATACATTCTAACTCCCCTTTATTGCTTTTAGTCTTCATCGTAGAGTCTCATGAAGAAGAATTGACCCAGAATATTGGTCAGGCAATGAAAATTGCTGAAGACGGCAGACAAGATATCAAGCTGAATGACGCTATCGTTTCTTTAGATAGAGAAAGAGAAGAGGAAAGTTATAGAAAACGTAAGTTTAAAATACCAGTAAATATAAGTTTCTTCTCGGTGTTACCAGCCGGGAGTTTGGAAATGGGCCCGGTAGACGTCACGCCTGCCTACCCCTTCGGGGAATACAGGTGTGATGCTATATGTGTGTGTGTATTTTTTATATTTCGTCATTAGTCGGCACGATAAGCTTTAAAATGAGAGGTAGATCATGGAATTTGATAAAGGAATAAGGAAAATCTTGCAGGCAGACAAAAAAACAGGCTCGAGAAATAATATTTAAATGATTAAAATGTCTATTTGTAATGTCTGAATAACAGCTTTTTACTAAATGCTTTTAGAAATAAATACCAATACCAATGTTTTAAGTTTTTGCCTGTCTGTCAGACACAACAATAACATGGACACACATAGAGGTTAATTTGTTGTAGTTGGGTAAACATATTACTCACTCAGGAATAATCCTTGCCTCTACCGATTTCCCGACATAAGTATAACTTTTTTTTTATTGCCTACGGTGGTAGACGATCAAACAGCCTACTGATGGTGTGGTAACCGCAGCTTTCACACTGGTAACACCAGGAACACATCCAAACTGCCACCTACCGTGAGCAAAGTGCTCTTCTCAAACCTCGTTTAAAGATGAACCATATCGTAGCGCTAAAGAAAAACCACATAATTCCACCGACCCTCAAGATGACACAAATATTTGAGCTGTAGGTATGTCAATCAAACAGCACTCACCATGAAAGATACATATATACATACATACATAGTGCCTTTTTCCTGTAGGGGTAGGCAGATACCACTTCTCGCCATTTGCTACGATCCTGGCACACATATCTTTCGCTTCATCTACTTTCATCAGCGCTTTCACGCATGCCCATTGGTTACGGGTACTCTCAACCTGGCCTTCCTTTAAGAAAATCTCCGCGCGATCTGGTCAAAATACGTTGGCCTAGGTCGACCTCTACCAACTAGCCCATTCACAGTCGCCTTGTATATCTGTTTCGTTAATCTTCTTTCATCCATCCTCTCTACGTGTGCGAACCACCTAAGCATTCCTTTCTCTATTTTTGTCACTACATCTTCTTTCACACAGCATTCACGTATCACACTATTTCTCACTTTGTGCATCAGAGTCACTCAGCCCTGGATTAACCCATAAACTATTTCAGCAATTGCTTAGGGCATCCCGTCTAGGGAGGCACCACAGACGACCGAGAAAAAAAAAACGAGCACACGAAAATTAAAGCATTTTTAAAATCCGCGCGTTTTAATATGTAGTCAAAATATAGCCGAATCTTAGGACAACATGTGAAATCATGTGGTGCCGACCCCACCTAGCGTGGGATAAGAGCAGGGGAACAACACATACATTACCCACACGGGAAGATTGCTTAGGGCATCAAGTTATCTTAATCCGACTCTGGAGTCACTCCGGCAATGCTTCTCGGACTTCTCATCTCCATGATAAATAGGCAGTAATAACTATAGGTTTCTTCTTGCAGTATGTTCAGCGTTATCAAATGGAGTATCAATGATTGTTGACCTATCATGGTCTCCCTGGGGAATGGCAGAGGAATTGTCTGCGGAGACAGGAGTGCCTCTAGTTAGGACTCTGCTCGGTTCCCAGCAGTTGGTGAAAGCGATTGATGGTTATTTGGAGTCGAGGAATGTGACTGATGCGGCTTTTATTCTTGAAAGTGAAAGTGGTAAGTTATTTGGATTACATTTGATTTTGACTGATATATCCATCTACACTATTATAAAGCTGTAACAGCCTATGCCTGTACATTTGTATTTCTCTGTACACAAAACACTTTTTTTTAGAATATAATAAAGCTAATGGACGGACGATGAAGCTTTTTTGTTTGATAGCTGTTGATTCAAAATGACTGAATTAGGTTTAATATAGGAGTGCCTAAACACAAAACGATTTTTTTTAGATTTTGTCTGTTTATCTGTTTGTTTGTTCGCGCATCACGCAAAAACTACTGAACGGATTTTGATGCAACTTTTTTTATTTGATAGCTCTTGATTAGACTTAACAAGTGGTATACATTTTATCCTGCTACTATAACGGAAACCTGGGATATTACCTAAAAACCAGCTTTTGGCTGCGGCGGAGCCGCGGGCAAAGGCTAGTTTATTATAAATGCCAAAGTGTTAGTGACGCGTTCACTCTGCAACTAGTGAACCGATCATCGTGCACATATAGTCTACTCTAGAGTGCAGAAAAAGAGTTACTTTTTATCCCGGGTAAACGGATATACAAAAAATAAATATATCTTAGGTTCAGTTCAGACACGCCTAATAGCTTACTACTTTTTAGGTTATATCTCTGGATCTCGATATAGTAGCGGGATAAAATGTAGCTATAATATAAGTCTAATCTAGAGCTATCAAATAAAAACGTTTCATCAAAATCCGTTTAATAGTTTATGCGTGATGCGCGAACAAACAAACAGATAAACAGACAAAAAAAAATTGTTTAAGCACGCCTACATAGTCTAATACAGTAATTTATTCTCAAAATATATTAAATGTACAGACACAGCTCTGTTACAACTTTATAATAGTTAGGATTAGTAAGGATTTTATTAGTACGATTTATAGCAATGTTGCCATGTTTTTGTGTCCAGACGTCGACAGGACCTTATACGAGCTTCTTGGTGCCTCGAACATACGTGTGTGGGTTCACGCTGGACTGACCAGAGACTCTGCTCGTGCGCTGAAGTCCATGCGTCCAGAACCAAGCTTCTTCATACTCGTCGGAGATAATTCTTTTGTTATGGATACTTACAAACGGGTATGTGACTAGCTTTTGTCTGTTACTGGACGGAAGACCTTTTTCTTGAGGCTTATTTAGATTCTGATGGTAAGTGGTTACAGTCGCTCATGACCACGTGCGGTGACGGACTAAGAATACAACTGTCACCACCCTATTCTTTTCCACGGATGTCTTACGAGATTACTAAGGGAAGTAAGCAATTATCACCCATTGCATTACTGATGGTAGGGCTGGGTACCAAGTGGGAGTAACTAACACTTGCTATCGGACCCGAGCAGGTTGGTACCATAATCTCCGTGTGACCGGCCATGAAGCACATCGGTGTGTTTTGTTTGTAACAGGAGATAGCCGTTTATTATTTAATTTTATATCTGTGAAGTGAAATGGTGAGCAGCGGCTTGACAATCACGGTATAGTTGAGTCCATGAGCGACAGTTACCATTTACCATCAGGTCTGCCGTCAAGAAGATGCTCACCATTTCACTTCGTGGATTTGAAATGAAAGTATAAACGACTATCTTCTGCTGAAACCAAAACACATACCTCATTTTTGTGTACTCTTAGGCTGTTAAAGAGAAGTTGGTTCGCCGCAGTTTTCGTTGGATCCTAATCGTGACAGACTACTTAACGATAGATGTGAGTCAACTACAGCTGCCGACGACAATACTGCAAGTAGAACCTGGAGAATGCTGCAGGATCCTAAAGACTGAAGACTGCAGTTGTCCTGCAGATTTTAAGGTAGATAATCCCCAGGGGAAGGCAATAGACAGGCCACATAACTGATGATAGTTGTTGGTAAATATAGATTCTGTAGTAGTGAACACGCGTGGGAAGCTCAATGCTTCCCATCAGGTAGTCAGAAAGTCAAAGCCAAAGGAAACTGATGAAAATAGGTAGAACAAAGTCACTCATCGCCATTTTCAGCAGGCCTGATAGATGAAACCACTGAAGGAATGTAACATAGTTCCAGTAGCCCACCCACACAGGCTGAGAGAAGGTATACGGCGGGTTTATTTAGTGGGTGAGGGCCCCACACTACCCTGTTCGTTGCCCCGAACGACGGGGTGTGCGGTCAGGTACATTTTGCCCCGCCTTAACAAAAAAAAAGGCCTAATAGATGAAGTATACCTATCCAAATAATGGCAGGATTTAAGCCTGCATCTTCTGGAAAACTGTCCCAGATAGTATGCCAACTCAGCCATCGTGACAATAGCTCGGGACTGCGGAATTTTGATAACACATTCCTTCTTAATTTGTTGGGTGACGCCTGCGCTATCTGTTGGATGCGTTTGAATATGAATATATTATTCCAACTAGGTTTTCCAGGAGATGCAGGTTCAAATCCTTATCGTGACTGTTATTTTTGAACAAATTATTTGTGAAAAGTGGAAAAAGAAAGCTTTACTGCGAGCAGGATTCGCACCTGTATCCCATCCAATTCGGGGAAGTGTTCTGGACCCCTAAGCTATCGCAGTTACCTAACGGCAACTCCAAATCTCCACTTCACATAACTTGTTTTAGGTGTCTACGCTTGGTTGACCACCGAAGGAATGTAACATGGTTCCAGTGGCCCGCCAATAAAGGCGGAGAGACGGCACACGGCGGGTTACTTTAGTGGGTGCAGGCCCCACACTACCCTGGTCGTTGCCCCGAACGATAGGGTGTGCGGTTAGGAACATTTTTTCCCGCCAAAAATAAAAAAAAAAATGTGTCTACGCTGTTTTCGATTTCACATTTTCGCCCATTGTGTTCACTAAGAAGAGGATTTATAAAAGGAGATGGGTTATATAGGAGTATCGCGGATGTGTAATCACAGTCGCATTTTTTCGCATCACATTATAATTATCTCATCGTTAAGCTAAATCCACTTGGCAATAAAATAAAATGTGTGCTGAGAAACTAGATCGTGCTCGTATCATAGTTATATTTCTAGTAAGATAGTTATGAACCGCTTTTAAGTATTTAGATATTTTTATATAAGTATATTTTTAGCATTTTACATGCTTAGTACTATACATTAAACACATGTAGCAGTCAGGAGCAATTGTCACGATGGCTGAATTGGCAAAGCATCTGGACGGTATCTAGGAGATGCAGGTTCAAATCCTGCTCGTGACTGTTATTTTCGATTTCACATTTTTCACTTTGTGTTTAACGCTTTTATGTAATTATATTATTATTATCCCTAGGGATATAACTGTATCGCGGCTTTAACCATCTTACAGCGACATATAGGTATACACGGTGTGAGGAGAAGTATTATAGTCGCGTTTGACATTATTAATTTCTTACCCAGACCTTGATTTACATTGGGTGTACTAGTTTTAAGTACGTACATATTACTTCCTCAAAGCCAGCACAAGTGCACTTGTGTTTAATCGCGTTTAAAGTTATTAGATAAATAGATTAATCATATTCGTCCACAGAAAAAACAGCAAATATTGAACTCTCTCATCAGTTATATCGCTGAAGTTTACTCAAAACTTGACCGGGATCTCTCCGTGACAACGGCAACTGTTGATTGTAATTATCCTGATGATAAGATGAATTTTACCAAAGAGAGATTATACAAGCAGTTTGCTGAGGATGCAGAGATGAGCAACGATACTCTGTTTTACTGGAATGCTGATCGGTAATGTACACTTTTATTTTAAGACAACACTTTTTTTTTTAATGCGGATTAAATGTTCCTTAACGCACACCCCGTCGTTCGGGGCAACGAACAGGATAGTGTGGGGCCCTCACCCGCTAAATAAACCCGCGATGTGCCGTTTCTCCGCCTTTATTGGCGGGCCACTGGGACATTTGATGCACCCTTTTTTTTGTTTAGGCGGGAAAAAATGTTCCTAACCGCACACCCCGCCGTTCAGAGCAACAAACAGGGTAGTGTGGGGCCTGCACCCACTAAAGAAACCCGCCGTGTGCCGTTTCTCCGCCTTTATTGGCGGGCCACTGGAACTATGTTACATTCCTTCTGTAGTACATTTGATGCACTCTATACTTTTGTATCGTCGTTATTCTTTATCAAATTCTATGATTTACCCCTAATTTTAAAGCTTACAGTGCAAGTTTATGACGAAAAATAGATAGATTTGTGAATCACACAAAGAGTTGTCCGGTGTGGGAATCGAAACCACAACAATCGTGCGGCAGGCCGATATCTCAACCACTCCGTCATCTGTGCAGTCTTGTATTGTTACTCCTAAAACTTTCAGATCTGGCCTTTTTCTGCGTTCCCGATTTGTTCTAACTAACTACATGCCAGACTCTGGTACGCGGACTGTAGCGAGATGGTCAGCGGATGAACAGTACAAGTTGTTACCAGACGTGCAGTTGGAACCTCTTCGGATGTTCTTCAGAATTGGTACGGCAAAGGTATGTGGTGACTTCTCTTATGTATAGGTATCGCTTCGATCATCAATACTAACAAGATACAGTGTCACGAACACAATCAAGCTAAAAACTGTCCGTGTGAATTTAAACTTATACAGCTATGAGGCAAAGGTTTTAAAACAGTTTTAAGTTCAACCTAATTACAATCATGGCACTTAGTAATAAAGTCACAAATCTTTAAAATATTAACCACACGACAAAACACACAACACAACAAACGAGCAAAGCAATAATTTATTATCAAGCTTAAATAGCAACAAATGGAGTACTTATTGAACTAAACAAAATAAGAGCTCACTTCTCAAGTGCGCTCTTATTTACTGAGACGTATTTTTTGGATCGACGCGAAATCTATTGCATTTTTGATCGAAGAGATAATTGTGTAATTTTCTCTGTGTACATATAGGTACATCTACATACATAGAATCACATCTATTTTTTGAATGGTTAGGGAATACGAATTGCTATTAATTATAAAACATCGGCGGCAAATTCTGTCGCCCTGTATGATATTGGAGATAGAAATCTGGCATCTTGGAATGAGACGTGACTGGTGGCGAATTACGTCACCGCTGTTCCGATGATTTTTACTAATAAATCTTCCCGTTTAACATGTTTTCGCGGGTTACCTAAAGCACATTTACGTAGTTTTTCTATGGGTAGTAGTAAGCACGTGCGATAACATTTATTGAACATGGTGTAGGTATATTAAATCCATTGCACATAATGTACATATATTAAATCCGTTGCACATGGTGTAGGTATATTCAATCCATTACAAATGGTGTAGGTATATTAAATCCATTGCACATGGTGTCGGCATATTAAATCCATTGCACATAGTGTCGACATATTAAATCCATTGCACATGGTGTCGGTGTATTAAATCCATTGCAGATGGTGTCGGTGTATTAAATCCATTGCAGATGGTGTCGGTGTATTAAATCCATTGCAAATGGTGTCGGTGTATTAAATCCATTGCACACGGTGTAGGTATATTAAATCCATTGCACACGGTGTAGGTATATTAAATCCATTGCACACGGTGTAGATATATTAAATCCATTGCACACGGTGTAGGTATATTAAATCCATTGCACACGGTGTAGGTATATTAAATCCATTACAAATGGTGTCGGTGTATTAAATCCATTGCAGATGGTGTCGGTGTATTAAATCCATTGCAGATGGTGTCGGTGTATTAAATCCATTGTAGATGGTGTCGGTGTATTAAATCCATTGCAGATTGTGTCGGTGTATTAAATCCATTGCAAATGGTGTCGGTGTATTA
This sequence comes from Leucoma salicis, assembly GCA_948253155.1. Taxonomy (NCBI): domain Eukaryota; kingdom Metazoa; phylum Arthropoda; class Insecta; order Lepidoptera; family Erebidae; genus Leucoma; species Leucoma salicis. Next base: position 2,920,651 of record OX411826.1, on the reverse strand, counting down.
AATCCATTGCACATGGTGTCGGCATATTAAATCCATTGCACATGGTGTTGGTGTATTAAATCCATTGCAGATGGTGTCGGTGTATTAAATCCATTGCAAATGGTGTAGGTATAATAAATCCATTGCACACGATGTAGGTATACTAAATCTATCGCAGGCAGTGCCTTGGACGCTACCGAAGCTGGACCCTCAATTGGGACAACCTATGTATGACGAAGATGGACAGCCTCTTTTCGAAGGGTACTGCGTGGATCTAATGCAGAGATTATCAGAGGTATGAAATATTGATTATAAAGAAGAAAGTATATACAAAGTGTGAAGTGTGTGTCGCGGTCCCGAGCAATCGTCACGATTGCCGAATTGGCAAAGGATCTGGGACGGTATTCCAGGAGATGCATGTTCAAATCCTGACAGTTATTTTCGATTTCACATTTTCACACTGTGTTAATTTATATGGTTAAGCATGTTTTTTTTTATTGCCAACGATGGCAGACGAGCAAACGGCCCAACTGATGGTAAGTGGTAACCGTCGCTCATGGACTTTGGCAACACCAGGGGCAGCAAAGCCGCCGCCTACCGTGAGTAGTGCTCTTCTCAAACCTCGTTTAAAGAGGGACATGTCGTAGCGCTGGGGGAACACCGCATATTTTTAATTGTGTTTCTAAACGAATATTATGTGGGTTGAAATAAATAAACCAAAAATTTGTAAAATCATATTACTGTGGGTAGATGAAACCGTTGAAACAACATATCCGCTTTGGACATCTACCATCTAAGTCCACCCGTGATCATAAATGCTGTAAAGTATTCGAAACGTCGGGATAGCATAAAAATCAAGTTAGCGCGATAGATTCCGTAAACGTAGTTTTATTTCAAAATGTGTGAAATTCGCGTAAATGTTAGAAAGTATTACAAAACATAGCATCACGCCTGTGTTCCCCGAAGGGGTGGGCATAGGTGTATTACACACCCACGACTCGCCAGCTATGCTTAAGTCCCACGTAATAGGGGGCGAGCCTATTGACGTCTACCGGGCACATTTCCAAACTCCGGGCTGCTACCTGAGAATTTTTCTCATTTTTTTTTACGAAAAATCGCAATAACACTGGCCTACCCGGGGATCGAACCCGAGACCTCATAATCAGCAGTCGCTTACACTACCGCTGCACCACAGAGGCAGTTAAACCTACCTACCTATATTTTTTTAGCATTTGACATGCTTAGCCATATACATTAACACAAAGTGTGAAAATACGTAATTAAAAATAACAGTCACGAGCAGGATTTGAACCTGCATCTGCTGGATACCGCCCGGATGCTTTGCCAATTCAGCCATCGTGATAATTGCTCGGGACTGCTAATTTCGATAACACATTCATACTTAATAGTATAGACAGATATATAGATTAGGTATCCAGAAGTAAGTGCTTAATTACCAATTACTATCTACGAGTGAGTGGTAGTGACGGTAGACATTTTGTCTTTCCCCCCCAGTAATTCCAAATGTATATTTTATTACCTCTAGATAATGTCTTTTGACTACGAAATCGTTGCTCCAAGAAGTGGTGATTTTGGTAAGAAACTCCCAAATGGCTCCTGGGATGGAGTCGTGGGTGACCTCATGCGAGGGGTAAGTACTTTACTTATACTTCTTCACAGTCTATATACGTCCAACTGCTTTCGAACATCTTCCACATTCATCCATCCATCAACTTCTTAATCTCCTTAGACATACAGGAGCCGCCGCCTATTTTTTTAAGTGATTAATAACAGGTTTAATCTTTGTGAGTAGGTTCCGTTCGACGAGACGCCCAAGTTTTTCTCTATGAAAAATCTCGATAGAGGTAGCTAATAAAGAGCGCAGGTATAAAACATTTCGATTTGGTGGGGTGTCGAAATTGTCTGACTAACAGTAAGTTTAAATGTTAAGATAATTGGATAATAAACTCGATATAACAATTGTCCTACAAAATAGGTAGATTGTCTGGAGCATGCTCTTCTACAAATATAGAGAGACAAATATAAATAAAGAGGACATTCAAATTATTAACGATCTGATTTTTTGAATACAGCTTTTAAATATTTGTATAATGAAATGGCCATATAGTCCTACAAATTTAATGGTACGTACGTTTTCTCTGTCTCACGCTTGGAAGTTGTCGAATTCACGGACACTTAATAGCTACCTCTTACAAGATTTTTCACTGAGAAAAATTTGCGTGTCTCATCGAATCGAACATACTCACAAATATTCAGCCTGTTATTAATCACTAAAAACAATAGGCGGCGGCTCCTGAACCAATAGGTCTCCGCAAGAAAAATAAAAAAATATTTATTTCGTTATATTTTTTAAAACCTCTATATAAAGTCAGGTTTTAAAATGAAACTTTTTTTTCATCGCCTCCATTTTTTTCGTCCATTTATCGCATTATAGCCGGCCGCAGAGGGGTATAGTGTAAGGCGCTCGGCAGAGCAGCCAAGGCCAGTATGGCGGCCTCGTAGAGTAAAAATGTTCTGTGATGGCGGCGCCCATGGCTCGCATCAGAACCGTGTAGCATTTATTTTTAACATGGGTCTATCATCTAAATTATTATATTTATTATGTATTCCGTACTCTTATACGCAGATTGTAATTAAAATTTATAGTTGGATATTTTCTACTATTGATTACACATTATCATTCCCATTTTCCAATCATTAAGTTAAGATCAAAAACGCGTTTTTAATACTCTAAATCGAATAATTTTCCGAAAATTTTCTGTTATATAAATGTCTACGATCCGAAAAAAAGTTTCACTTGCAACGTGGTTTCATAAAACTACACAATTAGGTTGTTTTATTTTATTTTTAACACTTTTTTTGTCCCAATAATGGGCACGGGACTCCTCCTAGAGTGAGAGGGATCAGGCCATAGTCCACCACGCTGGCCCAATGCGGGTTAACAGACTTCAAAAGCCGTCGAGAAAATCTCTCAGGCATGCAGGTTTCCTTACGATATTTTCCTTCACCGAGCTGTGATATATTGTAAACATATACACATATCATTTCGAAATATCTCGAAAAGTCAGAGGTCCGTACGAGGTCTGAACCTTAGACTCGGGATTGAACTCGAAACCACCGTCTTTGCAATCCTTGGTTTCACCGAAAAGCTCATCTCTGCTTTTTTTAAAAATAAAGTGGGGCTAAAACATTTTTTTAAATTGGGATCTGTTTCAATAGACCTCCCCTTATGACCCCTCCAGATTGGTAAGACGACCTCCGCTAACTGGTAATTTGGAATCGCCCTTGGTGCATACATACTACATATTTGCGATAGTATAATTCCATAAGCCGCGGGTTCAAATAAAGCGTGCGATAATCACTGTTCGCAATAATTTATTCTACTAAATTATTTATGAATGTGAAAAAAAAAAGTTTAGTGCGAGCGGGATTCGAACCTGCGTCCCTTCCAATCCGGGGAAGTGCTCACCGCTAAGCCATCGCACTGACCGACGGCCATTACTAATCTCCACATCACATTTGTCGTCTTTGTGGGCCGTAAACCCACGTCTCCTCTCGTATGCAGTAATCCACCATACCTTTTTTTTTGATGTGAAACATCTAATGCGGAGGGAGTGTAAAATAGGCTGTTAGCGTGGCGACGCTTTTCAAATCAAATCAAATCAACTTGTCCCGTTCAAATCATGCAAGTTAAATTTGACACACTTCCCGGTTTCCAATTGAGCTGAAATTTTACACGCATATGTATATCGCGTGACAATGGAATATTATGTTGACATGGAGCTGATCTTATGATGGAGTTGGAAGGTGGACCTAGGAACTCTATAATGAAACGGCGCTACCCCATCGAGTTTGGACTCGTATGATTCGTCTTGACGAGTACTTTGTCTCTAGGTGGTATCCAGGGTTTGATGATGAAGCTGGAAGGTGGTCACAGTAACTATATAATGAAACGACGCAACCCCATCGAGTTTGGACTCGTTTAAGTCGTCTTGATGAGTACTTTGTCTTTAGATGGTATCCAGGATCTGATGGTGGAGCTGGAAGCTGGCCGTGTGAAACTCTATAATTAAATGGCGCAACTCCATTGTGTTAGAGCTAGTTTGAAATGTCTTGACTAGTACTCCAGTCCTAGATGATATCCAGGGTTTGATGATGGAGCTGGAAGGTGGCCACAGTAACTCTGTAATGAAACGACGCAACCCCATCGAGTTTGGAATCGTTTGATACGTCTTGACAAGTACTTTGGCTCTAGATAGCATCTAAGACCTGATGATGGAGCTGGAAGGTGGCTACAGTAACTCTGTAATAAAACGACGCAACTCCATCGAGTTTATATTCGTTTGATTCGTCTTGAAAGATATGATGATCATAACTTGACAAAGTACTCCACTTTGTCAAGTTATGATCATTTTATTTCTACAAAATAATTTCGATGTTTTCACATCTGGTAGACGTCCCACGACGTCTCGTTTTTTTTTTGTTAATGCGGGAAAAAATGTTCCTAACCGCACACCCTTCTGTTCGGGGCAACGACCAGGGTAGTGTGGGGCCTGCACCCACTAAAGAAACCCGCCGTGTGGCGTCTCTCCGCCTTTATTGGCGGGCCATTGGAACTATGGTATATTCCTTCGGTGGTCCGCCGGTGGCTTACCCTTTCGGGTACCTTCTACTGAGCGACGCATCCGCACACGGAGCGTCGCACCTTCGCGGGGGGCTTTGCGGGTGGTGGACGTTCTCCGGTCCATCCACCCGCAGCCTCAGCTAGGGCGGCATGAGGCGCAAGTACCTGCGCCTGCGCTGCCGCGGTCGCTGGCGCCGGTTAGAGTCAGCGGAAGAATCCTCCTCCCTGGCCCTCTCCACCGCTTCATTCCGCGAGATGACTTCCTCGCAGAAGGCAGCGACCGTGGCCTAATTCCTGTCGCTGCCAAGCATCGCTCTGACGACGCTCGGCAGCGAGAGGACCCTCCCTATTGCCGCGACGAGTTCACGGCGCTGCTCGGCCCAAGCCGGGCACGATTCGAGGGTGTGCTGCGCCGTGTCTTCGTCACAGCCGCAATGGTGACAGCCCGGAGTCGCTTCCCTCCTTGCGACTATCTGAATCCAACATATCTACATAGTATAATTTTGCAATTAAAATTCATACAGTTTGATGGTGCGATTTTTTAAACATTTTCATCTGTATTTTAGCACTAAACTTCTCTTTTTCCACATTCATAAATAATTTGTTCTTTATTCTACCTTTTTAATATTCTTGCTTTTAAATTCTGTTTCACAGGAGACTGACATAGCTATTTCAGCGTTAATTATGACAGCAGAGAGAGAAGAAGTTATAGACTTCGTTGCTCCTTATTTTGAGCAAACTGGTATATTTATTGGTAAGTAGTATTTATATTTATGCCGTGTGGGGCCGGCTTTAGAATTGTCCCACCCCTCTCCACCCATGGGAGTCGTAAGAGCCGACTGAGGGAATATCGAGGGAGTGGGCAGCAGCACTCCTTTGAGTATTAACAACATCCACTGCGATCGCCAACCCGCCTGCCAAGCGTGGCGATTACGGCACTATCCCCCATTCTTGGGGAGGCCTATGTCCAGCAGTGGACTTTAAAAGGCTGATGGATGGATGGATGGATGGATGATTTATATTTATACTAGATTATACCTAAAGCTGTAACAGAGCTGTGTCTGTACATTTAAGATATTTGAGAAAAAAATACTGTATTAGGCTATATTGGCGTGTCTAAACACAAAACAATTTTTTTTAGATATTTCGCGCATCACGTAAGAGCTACTGAACGGATTTTGATGCAACTTTTTTTATTAGATAGCTCTTGATTAAACTTAAAAACTGGTATACATTTTATCCCGCTACTATATCGGGAACCTAAGATATAGTTTATTATTAATTAAGATTAAAAACTAGAATTTACTTAGAACTTTTAACTTGGAAAGTTGCGCCTTAAATTCGGAGGTTTTATTTATATACTACGCAGGTGGTACACAAGCATACGTCCCACCTGATGGTAAGCGGTTACCGTAGCCTATAGACTCTAGCAACACCAGAGGTATCACTTACGCGTTGCCAACTCTAAGGAAAGTGTTAGTAGCTAGAGAGGAACGATAATAAGTAGAGGATAAGGAGGGTCTGGACCTGCACCCTCACTCGCCATATGAAACACAACAGCAGGAGTTTTTAAACTTTCGCGTTTTATATTCATTATAACACATGTAACGGTGTGGTGCCGGCTTTAGAATTATACCACCCCTTTTCCACCCATGGGAGTCGTAAGAGCCGACTGAGGGAATAGCGGGGGAGTGGGCAGCAGCACTCCGTCGGGTATTAACAACATCCACTGCGATCGCCAACCCGCCTGCCAAGCGTGGCAATTACGGCACTATCCCCCATATGAGCGAAACAGCACAGGACCGCTCGTTGTGTCGTTCTCTTGGGGAGGCCTATGTCCAGCAGTGGACGTCGAAAGGCTGATGGATGGATGTAAAGGGTCTATACGCGCATTAAACTTATCAAAATACTATTATTTTGACTCGACTAAACTACTCGTGATCACGGCTGGTGCAACGTCGAAAAGTCGAGGTTAGTCAAAGTAATAATATTTTGAGAAGTTTAATGCGCGTGTAGACCAGTAGGTCTAGCCAAGTTGCATTCTATGATCGCTAACGCTAATAGAAAACTCTTAAAATGTATGGAAATTTGACATCTGTCACGTTAAGTCACGTGATTTAGCGTTATAGATATTGTTAATGACTTGGATAAATATAGGTTCTTTACCTATGGTGAAAGATGTCAAATTCCCATACATTTAAATAGTTTTCTATTAGCGTTAGCGATCATAGAATGCAACTTGGCTAGGCCCACTGTTACATGTGTTATAATGGACAATAGTAGTTTTTATAGCGATAGAATCTTGCTTATCCCAGCACGAATTGGCTGGCTCGATCGGGGAAGTACGCTGATCAACGTGAAATAACGGTAGACTAATTTTTTTTTATTAAAGCGGGAAATAATATTCCTAACCGCACAGCCAGTCGTTCGGGGCAACGAACAGGCTATTGTGGGGTCCTCGCCCACTAAAAGAAACCCACGGGCCATCTCTCCGCCTTCATTGGCGGGCCACTGGAACTATGTCACATTCCTTCGGTGGTCAGCCGAAACCCCCCTATACTCTTTTTATTATCTTTCCTATCCTATCCTTAGTACCCTAACTATCTTCTCTTTAATATCCTCCCTATCCATCTCCTATCCCTTTCTTGGAGTGGAGATAGCGACGCGCTAGTGATGCCTCTGGTGTTGCTAGCGTCTATAAGCTACAGTAACCGCTTACCATCAGGTGGGCCAAATGCTTGTTTGCCACCTCGTAGTATGGAAAAGGAGAGAGTGCCCCTGTGGTTACGCACACGCCCGTGTTCTTTATCTCTTACATGATAGTCGGCTAATGCGGTGACAGTGGCTGCGTGAACTGAATACTGGCCTGGACATCATCATCATCGGCGATCCAAGTTTATGCTCTTTACAGTGATGCGAAAGCCCATCCGGAAAACATCCCTCTTCAAGTTCATGACGGTACTTCGTACGGAGGTGTGGTTGAGTATCGTCGCGGCGCTGGTCTTAACCGGCTTTATGATCTGGCTTTTGGACAAATACTCACCGTACTCCGCCAGGAACAACCCTGATGCGTACCCGTATCCATGCAGGTTGGTCTAGAATGACTTCGTTGCAGTGCCCATTTTCTTTTATTTATTTTTTCTCCCTGCACTAAGCAATAGACTTTATAAACATACAATTTCACGGACACCCAGACTCAGAACAACCATTTATGGCTCACAAAAAGAGTTGTCCTGTGTGGGAATCGAACCGGCAACACTCAGGCGGGAGGCTGGTATCTAAACCACTCCGCCATCTGTGCAGTCAGTAAATCTCATAGATATATGTATTTAATATTAAAGCTGTGGTAAATCTACATTAATATTATAAAGAAGAAAGATTTGTATTTTTGTATGTTTGTAACGAATAAACTCCAAAAACTACTGGACCCATTGATGTATATATACTACCTACGTATGTATATAGTAACATATAACACAAATGAGTCCGGTAAAATTCTATTTCAAAAATTTTTTCACAATTAGAATGCTACATTATCCCTAGATACCATTTTTTTTTGTTTAGGCGGGAAAAAATGTACCTTACCGCACACCCCGTTGTTCGGGGCAACGAACAGGATAGTGTGGGGCCCTCACCCACTAAAGAAACCCGCCGTTTGTCTCTCCGCCTTTATTGGCGGGCATCCCTGAGTACCATAGGCTATATTTTTTTAACTAGAAAAAACTTCAATAATGTCAGTTTATCGATAAAAATACAAAATTTTATAAGAAAAATATAAATAATAATTTGAAAAAAAAAACTACTTATGTCCAGCATAAAGATAGATTTCCAAAATGTTATACATGTCCACCCGTCCGAAGTCGGCACGGGCCGCTAGTAGAATATATTTTTAAATTATTTGACTACCGTATACCATACTACTATAATTTATTAGTAGTATGTAATGTTGGTTGCAGCATGTTTCATGTCATTTAAAATGGCGATTTAAAAATAATATATCTAATAATATAACGTTACTATATGGAAGCGAGAGTTAGGTATGCCAAAAGGAGTATGAGAGTACAGTCAATGCGGTCGAAATGCGATCTCTGCGGAGAATCTGTGGAGTGAGGCTGACTGACCGCATTCGTAACGACGACGTAAGAAAGCGAGTATTGGTGTAAAGATGCGAAAGGGAATGCTCCGATGGTTCGGACATGTGGAAAGAATGCCGGACGAGCGAATGGTTAAAAAGATACACAATGCGAAAGTGGAAGGATGTAGGTACAGGGGGAGACCGAGACTCACCTACCTAGACCAAATCGGTCATATATTGAAGGAAGGTAGAGTCAGGAGTCTCCGAAACCGGCGAGCGTGTATGAAGAGAATTATTAATGTTGAGGAAGTGAGCGATGTATGCAAGAATAGAGCTTTTTGCACTCTGTTCTCTCTGCCTACCCCGCAAGGGAGATGGCGTGATGATAAGTAAGTAGTTTCACTGAGTGAGAGCACCGGGGGACGAAACCTTCTCATCATACCTTCTTTATCACAATCCTCTCCACATACTATGCCTATCTCTGGTATTGCTACAATAACAGCTTACCATGAGGTGATCTGTATCATACACATCATTCTTTATACAGGGACTTCACTTTAAAGGAAAGTTTTTGGTTCGCCTTGACATCGTTCACTCCTCAAGGTGGTGGGGAGGCTCCTAAAGCCCTATCAGGGAGGACGCTGGTGGCTGCATACTGGTTGTTTGTAGTGCTTATGTTAGCTACCTTCACGGCGAATCTGGCTGCGTTTCTTACTGTGGAGAGAATGCAAGTGAGTTTTCAAAACTTATAAAACAACACAGCACCATCGCTATGTGTGTATATCTATATACTGTTATAAAGCTGTAACAGAGCTGTGTGTACATTTAAGATATGTGAGAAAAATTTACTGTATTAAGCTATGCGTGTCTAAACACAAAACGATTTTTTTTAGATTTTTTGTCTGTTTGTTTGTTCGCGCATCACGCAAACACTACTGAACGGATTTTGATGCAACTTTTGAAGTTATACTTCTTTTGGCGCGTTAGGGAAAAATGATGAGAGTAAATTTTTACGATGCGCGCTCATACCGTCACGAAAAACCGACACCCTGAAGTTAGCTATAGTCAACATTTTAGTTTTTTTGTGATATTTAATAAAGAATAATAAGAATTGTGTGGACATAAGTACACACAATTTTATTTGATAGCTCTCGATTAGACTTAACAACTGGTATACATTTTATCCCGCTACTATATCGGGAACCTGAGATATAACCCAAAAACCAGCTTTTGGCTGCGGCGGAGCCGCGGGCAAAAGCTAGTTCTATTATAAATATTTTTAAAGTCTTATCAACAAAATTATAGCGGTGACAGCCTAGCGGTAAAACCAAGGACTGCAAAGGCAGTGGTATCAAGTTCGATCCCGAGTCTAAGTTGCAGATGCAGACCTCGTACCACAAACACCTCTGAGTTTTCTAGATTTTTCAAAATTATGTGTGTATTTGTTTACAATGTATCACTGCTCGGTGAAGGAAAACATCGTGAGGAAACCTGCATGCCTGAGAAATTTTCTTGACGCCTTGTGAAGTTTGCTAACTTGCATTGGGCCAGTCCTAATCCCTCTCGCATGAGAGGAGCCGAATAGAGGGAAAATAAAAAATATAAAAAATAAATTTTAAGATTGATTACCAAACTAGTTATGTCCTTATAACAAATATTGAAAAGAAATTTTCTACTGTTAAATATTATCTAAAATTATTAACAAAATTACTATCAGGATTACTCACGAAGGCGATGTTTTCTTTCACCGAGCAGTGATGATAATTTGTACATATTTATAAAGCTGTATAAGAGCTATGTCTGTACATTCAAGATATTTGAGAAAAAAAACAATGTATTGCTATTTAGGCGTCTCTGAACACAAAACATTTTTTTCAGAATTTCTGTCGGTCGAACAATCGAACTCGATACCACTGTCATTGCAGTCGTTGGTCTTACCGGTAGCCTATCACTGTAACTACAAACTTATTTCGATTAAAAGCAAGGCTTGAAATTTCTAACTGTTTTTGTAAAACTTTCTAAACGCGAATGCTACAAACACATTATGAAATACAACTACTTTTACGCAAATTTTAAAGTTCAGTCACCTATTTAGATACTTTTATACATATTTTTAGCATTTGACATGCTTAGCAACATACATTAAACACAAAGTGAAAAATGTGAAGTCGAAAATAACAGTCACGAGCAGGATTCGAACCTGCATCTCCTGGATACCGTCCAGATGCTTCGCCAAGTTGGCAATTGTGTTTAATGTTCAGTCACCTCTTTGTAACGGAATGTTTCCGATAAATTTTATTACAAGAGGAAAGAATACATATTTGAAATTACGTACGTCACAATACAATATTGAGGTCTCGGGTTCGATCCCCGGGTCAGGCAGTGTTATTGAGCTTTCTCGTAAAAGTAAAATTCTCAGTAGCTGGCCGGAGTTTGGAAACGTGCTCGGTAGATGACAATAGGCTCGGCCCTATTACGTGGGACTTAAACATAGCTGGCGAACCGTGTGTGTGTAATATACCCTAGCCCTTCAGGGATACAGGCGTGATGCTATGTACTCATCAGAATATTTATCAAATAATGTTTAGTTTTTTATTGTCTTATTTTTCAAAGACGCCAGTGGCTTCCTTGGAACAGCTGGCGCGTCAATCCAGGATCAATTACACTGTGGTGGAAGGTTCTTCTGTACACAAATATTTTATAAATATGAAGTTTGCTGAAGATACTCTTTATAGGTAGGTCTGACATCACACACCACAGATTCAGTCCCAAGAATACTGGCGGAGAGAGCAGGCATCGTTCATTGCTTTTTCTTGTTTAGGCGGGAGTAAATGTATCTAACCACACACCCCGTCGTTCGGGGCAACGAACAGGGTAATGTGAGGCCCTCACCCACTAAATAAACGCGCCGTGTGTCTCTCCGCGTGTATTGGCGGGCCACTGGAACCATGTTACATTACTTCAGTGGTCCGCCAGCGGACCGTTCATTGCTTAGAACAATGACAACAGCGATTAATTAGGAATATTTCTTTTCGCCTCAAAACATAAAAAGGTTTGAAATCGTCTATGATTTTTTTTACGTTGAACTAAAACTTGAGATTGTAACTCAGTCCGACTATATACTACTATATATATGTATATAGTACTATCAAGCCGCTGCTCACCATTCCATTTCGCGGATATGAAATAAAAAATGAACGCCTATCTATCTTCTTCTTCTTTTTTGATTATGGCATCAACCTAAGCCATTGTTGCCAGAGTCATATTTCATGTTGCATCAAGAAAATTAAGTAAATAGTATTCGTCCAACAAGTTACAGTCCACGTCACACAAAGTAAGTCATCAGTCAAGTCAGTCATGCCTTAGCAAAGTGGTGGCGACTTTACTAGAAGCTTCTATGAACTGCCTCGGTGGTGTAGCGGTAGTGTATGCGACTGCTAATCATGAGGTCTCAGGTTCGATCCCCGGGTCGGGCAATGTTATTGAGCATTTCCTAAAAAGAAAAATTCTCAGTAACAGCCCGGAGTTTGGCAACGTGCCCGGTAGACGTCAATAGGCTCGCCCCCTATTACGTGAGACTTAAAACTGGCGAGTCGTGGGTGTGTAATACACCTCTGCCTATCCCTTCGCGGAATACAGGCGTGATGCTATATTCTATGGAGTTTTGGAGGCAACACGAAAAAAAACACGTTACGTCGTATTGTATTACTTATGCACATATACAAATAGTTTAGAAAAATGCCACTTATACACACTTATACTAGACATAACATAGAGCATAGAGCGACGACGACATGATTCTTTCACGTTCTCGCTACAACCAAAACGCGTAGAGGTGCTTCAAAGCCCGAATTACGGGACACGGTGGTACCGACTTACTCAGACCAATAACAATTGTGAGTACTCCCACTTGGTACCCAACCCTACCACCAGTATTGCCAGTAATAACTACTTCCCGTACTTACCTCACCCTGGGAAATAATGCGGTGATTGTACTTGTATTTTTAGGCTGTCAACACTGGCTTTTTATTTTTTCAGAGTGTGGAAGGAGATCACTCTAAATGCGACTTCTGACCAAGCGCAATATAGAGTATGGGACTACCCTATCAGAGAGCAATATGGTCATATTCTTCTCGCTATTAATGCTTCTGGTAAATAATTTAATACTCTTTGATAATTTGGTGATATAATTTGAGTAAATGAGGCGACACTTGGTGGAAGTCCATTGTTGTTATTTAGCAGAGACCACCATTCACCCACGGATTGTCAATCCCGGTTGTCTTTGGACACATGCAAAATAAGCTAAGATTGCCAATCCACACTCTCATAGTTAGAGGAGAATGTGATAATAGCAGAGTACACAGCATGCACGATGATGATAAAAACACTCACCAACGCGACACAACCATGCGATACGGCAGGACTCTCAGAACCACAAGGTTGCAATATTCCGCAAAAATCCGAACACAAATTCGACACGTATTTCGCCTCTAAACGAGGCATCCTCAGGAACGCTCAGCAACAAATGAGCGAAGCCTACTCGCTTACCTTGCTTATATAGCCTAGTGGTAAAACGAAGGACTGCAATGATAAAGGTATTGATTTCGACCCTTAGTCCGAGGTCCTCACACAGCACGACACACCTCAAACTTTTTGAGATTAAGAGCCTTGCTTATGCCAGCATGAATGGGCCGGCTCGATCAGGGAATTACCGCTCTCTCACAAAAGATCAGCGTGTAACAATTGTAGTTACTCCTACCGTTGATTTTCGTGTGGTGAGTGAGAGCGCTAGAGGACCATACTTCTCCATATCTTCTCCTTCTTATACTTACTATCCCTTTCTTTGGAGATGGTAACGCGCGAGTACTTACTTACTTATCATCACGCCATTTCCCTTGCGGGGTAGGCAGAGAGAACAGAGTTCCAAGAGGCTCTATTCTTGCATACATCTCTTGCTTCCTCAACATTCATAACTCTCTTCATACACGCTCGCCGGTTTCGGAGACTCCTGACTCCACCTTCCTTCAGTACATGACCAATTTGGTCTAGGTAGGTAAGTCTCGGTGTCCCCCTGTACCTACATCCTTCCACTTTCGCATTGTATATCTTCTTAGCCAGTCGCTCGACCGGCATTTTTTCCACATGTCCGAACCATCGGAGCATTCCCTTTCGCATCTTTACACCAATACTCTCTTTCATACCTACTCGCTCTCTTACCTCATTGTTACGAATGCGGTCAGTCAGCCTCACTCCACAGATTCTCCGCAGAGATCGCATTTCGACCGCATTGATTTTACTCTCATGCTCCTTTTTACATACCCAACTCTCGCTTCCATATAATAACGTTGGGACAAGCAATGCGTTGTGTATTGCGACACATGCCTTCTGGCTGAGGTGGTGGCTGCCGAGAAGTTGTCCCAATGCTCCGTTCACTCTATTTCCCGCATTCACTCTTCTCTCTACATCAGTGGTGTACCTTTCATCCCGACTGAATCCTCATCCAAGATATACAAATTCATCCACTTGTTCTAGCACACCATTTCCTATTGCTACTCTAACATCTGTTCTGGCTTCTTCTCTTTCAAAAACCATTACTTTGGTTTTGCTCACATTCACACGTAGGCCCCTTTTCTTACAATCTTCTGCCATTACGTCGACTAGGGTTTGCAGGTCAGTCGCAAACTGCGCTAATAGGACCGCATCGTCTTCATATAGCAGCGAGTTAACCACTGAGTCGCCCATCTGAACTCCCACATTCATTTCATTCAGCCTTTGTAGACATTTATCCAGATATATGATAAACGGTCTGGCTGATAGAACGCAGCGCTGTTTAACGCCAATATTGACATCAAACCAGGGTGACATTCCATCATCCAGCCGCACACAAGCTCTGCAGTCCATGTAGTTGGACTGCACCGCTTGTAGCAGTCTACCGTTAATTCTTTTATTAGGTACCGGTTATGCATCTGATATTAGGTAGCGGTAACCGCTTACCATCAGGTGGCTGTATACTTGACATCCACGTAAAAAGATTATGATATTTATATTGCAGGTCCTGTTCCGGATGCCAAAACAGGGTTTGAACAGGTTAATGAACACACAGATGCTGATTATGCATTCATACATGACGCGGCTGAGATTAAGTTAGTAAATTTCTATATTTATAAGAACTTCTGGGATATAGTAGGCTTAAAACGCCTTAACCTCAATCCCCTCCACTTTCTATCCATTATTTTTACAAACCTTAGACTAACAAAAAACGGAAGACAACGTATTGTCAATCAAAAAGTGATGCCACTTTTTTTTTTAAAGATTGTGCGTGAAAGCGTTGTTACTGGAATGAAAAAAAAAACCTATATTTAGGGTAAATTTTTAAAAGTTCTATGTTTATAACAAGGAATAGTAAAAGTATAAAGTAAGTTTATGAATATATAATGACGCTGATGACGTATTCAGAATTCATACACGTAACGTAAGTATGTACGAATCGTCGAGTCATTTGGGGAATTTTTTTAATCATACTCTGGTAACACTTGTGGTTTATGTCACTTCGTTTTGGCATGGTTTTGTATTTGTGTGCGTAGGTGCGTGCAATTACTAGGTTGGCATGGTTTTAAATGACTTCACTGGATTGTTCGTAATGACCCGTCTATATTTTTTCTTGGTCTGAGTTTCACGGACACAAACTTAGAACAACCATTTGTGGATCACACATAGAGTTCCTGTATGGGAATCGAATGCAGAATACTCGGGCGGGAGGCTGGTATCTAAACCACTCCGCCATCTGTGCAGTAGAATTTTTAATTTCCTTGAAGTTGGCAACGCGCGAGTGATGAATCTGGTGTTGCTAGCGTCTATAGGCTACGGTAACCGCTTACCATCAGGTAGGACGTATGCTTGTTTGCCACGTAGTATAAAAAACTTCAAAATTGGCCGTGTGGGCCGGCTTTAGAATTGTCCTACCCCTCTCCACCCATGGGAGTCGTAAGAGCCGACTGAGGGAATACCGGGGGAGTGGGCAGCAGCACTCCTTCGAGTATTAACAACATCCACTTCGATCGCCAACCCGCCTGCCAAGCGTAGCGATTACGGTATTATCCCCCATTCTTGGGGAGGCCTATGTCCAGCAGTGGACTTTAAAAGGCTGATGGATGGATGGATGGAACTTCAAAATGTTTCAGGTACGAGCTCACTCGTAATTGTAACCTGACGGAAGTGGGGGAGGTATTCGCTGAACAGCCTTACGCGATCGCCGTCCAGCAGGGCTCCAGGTTACAAGAAGACTTATCCAGAGCACTACTAGAACTGCAGAAGGAGAGATTCTTCGAACATCTCACCTCCAAGTAAAGGAGAAATCCAAATAAATTATTAACACAAAGTGTGAAATCGAAAATAACAGTCACGAGCAGGTTCATATAACCTGCGTCTCCTGGAATACCGTCCCAGATGCTTTGCAAATTCAGCCATCGTGACAATTGCTCGGGACTGCGAATTTCGATAACACATTCATTCTTAACGTCTTGGATGACCGCTACGCCATCTGTAATATTTATACCAAATAATGACGCATTTGACAAATCAGCCATCGTTCATAAACGATCACAAAGTACAACCAGACTCAGAAATTTTATGGATTACACAAAGAGTTGTCCTGTGTGGGAATCAAACCCACAAAACTAGCCGTGCCAGTATCTAAACTACTCCGACATCTGCTACTGCAAAAACAACCGGGTGAAGGTCTTACCCACGAAAGATGAGAATCTTCACAGATGGATCTAAAACAAGGTCAGGTACTGGTGCGGGTGTATTCTCCGAGGACCTGAACATACAGATATCTACCCCATTAGGAGCTCATAACACGGTCTTCCAGGCAGAATGTGTGGGCATCTTAATGGCAGCGTATGCAATCGAATCTAGAAAGGTAAATGACCACCAGATCCGTATACTCTCTGACAGCCGATTAGTCCTACAATCCCTTCAAAGGTACACTGTAACCTCGGGTCTTATACGAGTGTCACCGAGCCCTGTCACAGGTAGGTATCGAGAACGATATAACCCTACAGTGGATCAAAGGACACAGCAACTCACGCGGTAATGACGCTGCCGATGAATTGGCAAGGGGAGGTTCGGAGATGATAGTGGAAGGACCAGAGCCCATTCTACCCCTGCCGTTCGCTTGGCTCCGAAACACATTACGACAAAACACCAAGGTAGAACACCAAGAATACTGGTCTAACTTAGGTACATGCAGGCAAGCCAGAGAGGCCCTTCCGACAATCTACCCCGGACACTAAAGCTACGGCGTTTGAAGAGGCCTCAGCTCCGGCTCCTAATGGGAGCCATTACTGGATATGCTTTATGGAATAAACACTTATTTATTTAGATATTTTTATTTATATTTTTAGCATTTGACATGTTTAGCACTATACATTAAACACAAAGTGAAAAAAATATAAATAAAAATATCTAAATATTTAAAGGGTTTGCGTCATTATTAGGTAAAATCTTAATTGTAAAATTAAGTTTACCTGGTCGGTATAATGTATGAAAATACTTCCGACAGATGGCGCAGGCGTCACCCAAAGACGTTAAGTATGATGTGTTATCGAAATTAGCAGCCAGGAGCAATTGTCAGGATGGCTGAATTGGTAAAGCATCTGGACGGTATCCAGAAGATGCAGGTTCAAATCCTGCTCCTGACTGTTATTTTCGATTTCACATTTTTCACTTTGTGTTTAAACACTTATTTACTGTAACACCTAGACAGACAGCCCTCTTTGCAGAGCTTGCATGGAGGCAGACGAAACGGCCGCCCACGTCATTCTTGAATGCCCGGGAGTGGCAGAATACCGGGCACTATACCACGGCTCTCCGAGGTCCCTCCCAGAAGTCGTCGGCAACGTCAAGGGTCTGCTAGGCTTTCTGGTGATGCTGGGTTGGCAAGAGTAGTGCCAGCAACCCGTCACGCAAAATAGGCGCACATACGACGTCGAGTTGCGGAAAGATAGCACGCGTTTACATATTTATGTATGGCGGGTAGAAAATTATCTATCTGTACTATTATAAAGCTGTAACAGAGCTGTGTCTGTACATTTAAGATATTTGATAAAAAAATACTGTAATAGGCTCTATAGGCGTGTCTGAACACAAAACGACTTCTTTTTTCGATTTTTTGTGTTTATCTGTTTATTTGTACGCGCATCACGAAAAAGCTACTGAACAGATTTTGATGCAACTATTTTTAGTTGATAGCTGTTGATTAGATTTAAAAACTGGTATACATTTTATCGCGCTACTACATCGGGAACCTGAGATATAACCTAAAAACTAGCTTGGGTACGGCGGAGCCGCGGGCTAGTAGTTATATTAATATGTCTATTAGTTTGCGTGATTATAAAATAATAATTACAGATACTGGAATGAGACTGCCAAGCAAGCTTGCCCTGACGCTGATGAATCTGAAGGCATCACACTGGAAAGCTTGGGTAAGATCTTCGTGAACCCAATATTGTCCAAGTGCCATAGGGGCTTTCTTTCAAAGTCACCACAGATGTAATGTCTTCTAGTTCCAATTATCCACCAGTACAGGCGCAGAAACGGCACACGGTGGGTTTATTTCGTGAGAGCCTCACACTATCCTGCCCGTTGCCCCGAACGATGGGGTGTGCGGTTAGAAACACTTTTTCCCGCCTAAACAAAAAAAGGGTATAAAAGGGCTATTAAAGTCTATAGGGTACGGTAACCGCTTACCATCAGCAGATGAGGTGGTGGGCTTGTTTGTTGCCGCTATAGCCTAAAAAGTTTGAAGCATTTAAACGCGATGTATTACTCGACCTTTTTTTTTGTTAAGTCGGGAAAAACTGTACTTAACCGCACAGCCCGTTGTTCGGGGTATCGAGCAGGCTAGTGGGCTCTCACCCACTAAATAACCCTACGACGTGCCATCTCTCCGCCTGTATTGGCGGACCACTGTGTGATATTACATCAGTGGTGAACTCGAACTTTAAAATATACTAAGACACATTCATTATATTTTTTTTTATTGCATGTAGTGGCAGACGAGGCACGGTCCATCTGATGGTAAATGGTAACCGTCGCTCATGGACTCAACAGCGTTATTATTCTAAGGACTCAACTATACTGAGAGTCAAGCCGCTGCTCAAAATCTCATTTCACCGATTTTTTAGATTGCCGGTACCCACACTAGAAATGTTTGTTCATGGCTGTGTATACATGGCTCCATTTATTTATAATTCGTTGCCAAAGAGCATTGTTTCAGTGCCCAGTAGACAATTTTTTTAATTGCATGTAGTGGCAGAAGAGCCACGGTCCATCTGATGGTAAATGGTAACCGTCGCCCATGGACTGGATTATACCGAGAGTATTGTCAAGCCGCTGCTCACCAACTCATTTCACAGATATGAAATAACATATAAACGGCTATCTCCTGCTACAGCCAAAACGCAACGATGTGCTTCATGTCCGGTCACACGGGAGAGGGTGGTACCAACCCGCTCGGGCACGATACCAAGTGAGTACTCCCACTCGGTACCCAGCCCTACCACCAGTCATGCAATGGATGATAATTGCTTACTTCCCTTAGTCGCCTCATACGACACCCGTGGGAAAGAATGGGGTGGTGACACTTTTATTCTTAGTCCGTCACCACACGGACAGTTTACACTGGAGTTTTAATGTTATCAGAACGCATTTTTATTTTAGGAGGCGTATTTATAGCGACCCTTGTCGGGTTGGGCTTGGCGATGATTACTTTGGCGTGGGAAGTGTTTTATTACAAGCACAAAGAGAAAAATAAGGTCCAGTCCATCAGTGTTAAGCCCGAGAAGATCCCGATTGAGACTAAGAGCACTTTAGAGACTAAAGTGGCCAAGTCCGTCGCCAAGTTAAGAAAAAGGGCCAGGCCTGGCAAAAAAACGGCAGTAAAAAACGTCACGATAGGTGATAGTTTTAAACCTGCAGCCGATAAAGGTGTATCTTATATTAATGTTTATCCTAAAGAATATATACCTTAATTAGCCTTTGGCTGTGGCGAAGACGGTTTTTAGGTTATATCTCAGGTTCCCGATATAGTAGCCAGATAAAACGTATACCAGTTTCTTAAGGTGCGTCCAAACATTGAGCGACAAGAGCGCGGCAGCAACACGCGCCATAGTTACGCTCAACAACACGCTCTAGTTAAGACAATCCGACGAATGTTTGCGCGGCAATATACGAGACACGCCGCGCATTTGAATTCAGTCTGTCTAAACCTAAACTAAAATGAAGACGTGTATCAGTGGTTTAGCTCTGCTTATTATTCAAAAATTGCGGAGAAGAAATAAAAAAAAAACATCAAAACAAGAACATGCTGGGTACTGAGCAATGTTCGCGCGCGGCATGAAGCCGCGGCAACCGTCCAACCATAGCGCGACAGCCGCGCACACTTGCCGCTTAATCTTTGGACGCACCCTAAATCTAATCAAGAGCTACCAAATAAAAAAAGATGCATCAAAATCCGTTCAGTTGTTTTTGCGTGATGCTCGAACAAACAGACAAACAAACAAAAATTGTAAAAAAAAATATTTTGTGTTTATACACGCCTATATAGCCTATTACAGGCATTTTTTCTCAAATATCATAAATGTACAGACACAGCTCTATTACAGCTTTATAATAGTATAAAAGAACAAATTAAGCTATCGCAGTGACCGACGACCATTCCCAATCTCCACATCACATTTGTCTTTACGACCCACACCACCTATCGGATGCATTTACATGCATTAATCCAATGTAGTAATTTTAATTTTGCAATTATATTTAACGGCGCGATTTTTTAAACAATTTTGATCTGTTTTATTACGTGACATGCTCAGCAACTTTAAAGAACAAAATATTTTTGAATGTGGAAGTGTGGCTTAGTGGTCTAGAGCAGTTCCCCGGATTGTAAGGGACGCAGATTCAAATCCCGCTCGCAGTAAACTTCTCCTTATCCACATTCACAAATAATTTGTTCTATAAAGTAGCTGAGCATGTCAAGTGCTGAAATACAGATCAAAACATTAGAATTATATAAAAAAAACTTAACGGGCAGAAAGTTTATAAGATTGTCTGCTACCTGCCCACGTGCCACGTTTTTCTAAAACAAAAGTAGCCTGTTACTTTTTATAGTAGAGCATACGCTATATACCATTGGAACTCCCAGCTAAATCAATCCAGCCATTTCGGAGATGAGCCGGAATAAACAGCCAGACAATAAATGATAAAAAAAAGCCGCCTTCAAAAGAAAAATACACACCCAGGAACTAAGCAACAAGCAAAAAATTATTGGTACGATTTCCGTGCTAGACACTTATATGTGTTTGAAGTCGGTTCCAAGTCCAAAAGTAATAAAAACAATATATTTATATAAATAACATTAATGCATTTTTGGCATGTGCAAATAGACAAATTGTATTTAATAGCCGGAACTCAATTCACGCACCTTCCATCCCCCTCTGATGCCGGTCGGGCGAAAATTGCTTAACCTTGACCATCTTTCGACTGGCAATTGCACAACTACATTATGACACTTCAGGCGAGTTTTATTTTTAATCTATACTTTGCGCTAAGTAGGAAATCATGTAAATTCGTAGACAGAGTATATAATACAATCGCTACTATTTTAATACTAAGGACGAAGAAAAGGATGCACATATTAGGTCATAACAAGAGTGAGCAAGACACATGTATAGGTTTTTTATCCTTTTCGCGTATGCGTTATTATTGTTTGGACCCAATTCAACTGGGTCCCGACAATTAGATTGCCAACCGTCCCCATCATCGGTATGTAAACTCGTTTTAGTATTTGCGTAAAAAAAAAACCTTCATTAATCACGTTATATACGCTAATGTTACACGTTCTAATACATTTTAAGCAAAATATAAGCATAACTGCAATTTTCTTTTTCAGTTATCCGGCTAAAACAGGTAGTGCATTTTTAGTCTACAAAGTTATAATCATAGTTATCTTCTAAAATTAATCCGGTTATCATATGTCAAACTACTGCTATCTACACACTGCATACTCTGAGAACGTGTCTATAATATCCTCTGTCTACGTGTGAAGTGCTTCAAATAAATATTAAGTTCACTAGTTTTAAATAGATTTAAATAAAATAAACTATTCAAGTATAACAACAGCTTTTTATTTATATAACTAACATTAATTTAAACAATTTCTCTCAATGGATATTCAAGTGCTGCTCTGATTATAGCACACAGAAATTACAATATCATTCAGTCATTTCTATATTCATGTTACGATTACTATGGGCAACATCCAGACTACTTTCGTAGAGGATCTCATCAACATTTTTCTGCTTGGAGTTATTTATGGGTAGCAAAAAAGCATACAGCCCACCTGATGGTAAGCGGTTACCGTAGCCTATAGGAGGCTAGCAACACCAGGCCATCTCCAAGGAAAGGGATAGGAGGTGGATAGAAAGAATAGGGTCTTCGATGCTCTCACTCATCATACGTAACACAACGGCAGGAGTAACTGCCGTTGTTACACGCTGATCTTTAGTGGTACTTCTCCGATGAAGCTGGCCCATTCATGCAGGGTTAAGCAAGGCTTCACTACTAGAGATATCATTGAGAACCCAGAACAGTTCATTGGTGTATTTATATTCTGAAGTACACACGCGGGACAAATCTAATCAGAAATAAAAAATGGGCTGTCACGGGACGTCTCGTAGATGTGAAAACATCGATTTTCTTTCTTTCTTTAAATATTGTTTGAGTCTTAAATAATTCTTGGTAAGCGCCCTCTCGTTATCCATAGACGAATTAAAACTGTTTATTGTTTATTGGTTTATTGATTGACATTAAATTTCCTAGTTAGATGCTTTAATCAATAGATGGTGTTGAAATCAATTAAATAAATTGGCGTGGCTGTTTTACCCTCCCTCCGCATTAGATGTTTTCACATCAAAATCACTCAAGAAATGTGAGGAGTCTATACTTAACGATACAAGAAGAGAAAATGATGATGAGTCCAGTCCGTACTAAACCAATTTCCTTCCATAAATCTACCAAAACGTCCTAGCAACAGGTCTCTCAACAAGAGTGGTATTCGTGTCCAGAACTTTTTTACCAAACTCTACTGTGAAGCGGTCCATGTTAAGATATTCTCCATCATTTATTTCTTTGATGAGCTTCCTGACTCTATCTCTTGTCATCTCTATGTAGCAAGCCGATAGTTTCATTTCTATTTCAGCGTTCCGAAGACCTATGCAGTAGGACCTGAAAAATTGTGGTTTGGTTGTGACAATGATCTGCAGACTGACTTTCGTCATGGCGGTAGGGTCAACAGACACTAGTCATGTACGCAGGAGATACTACAGATATTACTCTCTTTTCCCTTACTTTTATAGTCCAACGTTATTCAATGTGGTGACGGACTAATAATACAAGTGTCAGAGCAGTTGTCACGGTGGGTGAATTGGCAAAGCATCTGGACGGTATCCAGGAGATGCAGGTTCAAATCCTGCTCGTAACTGTTATTTTCGATTTCACATTTTCCACTTTGTGTTTAATGTATATGGCTAAGAATGTCAAATGCTAAATATATATATAAAATCTAAATATTGTATTTGTTTACAATTTATCACTGCTCGGTGAAGGATAAAATCGTGAGGAAACCTGAATGCCTGAGAGATTTTCTTGACGGCTTGTGAAGTCTGCTATTCCGCATTAGGCTAGCATGGTCGACTATGGCCTAATGCCTTTCACCAAGAGAGGAGACCAGTGCCCAATAGTGGGACAGAAAATGGGTTGAAAAGGAATCTACTCTATTGCAGAGTAGAATATCGGTTTGATTTCTTACCTAGATGCCCTCGCCAGGACTGCAGTCATGACCAGAATCTCTGTGGCTGCTTCAGCTAATCGGCTCAGCTCACTGTCAAATAATGTTTATTGTTTACTAGCCATTACCCGCGGCTCCGCCGCAGCCAAAAGCTAGTTTTTAGGTTATATCTCAGGTTCCCGGTATAGTAGCGGGATAAAATGTCTACCAGTTTTTAAAGTCTAATTGAGAGCTATCAAATAAAAAAAGTTGCATCAAAATCCGTTCAGTAGTTTTTGCGTGATGCGCGAACGAACAAACAGACAAAAAATGTAAAAAAAATCGTTTTGTGTTCAGACACGCCTATACAGCCTAATACAGTAATTTTTTCTCACATATCTTAAATGTACAGACACAGCTCTGTTACAGCTTTATAATAGTATACAACAACATAAAGAGCGAAATGAAAACGACAGTCAGGAGCAGGATTTGAACCTGCATCTCTAGGATAATCGTTCAGACAGACGCATGCTCAGCAATGTTACTAGAACAAAGTGTTGCGATGGTGGAAAAAGGAAATTTACTACGAGCTCCGAAGAATGCCGGACGAGCGACTGGTTAAGAAGATATACAATGCGAAAGTGGAAGGATGTAGGTACAGGGGGAGACCGAGACTCCTTTTTTTTTTTTTTTTGTTGAGGCGGGAAAAAATGTTCCTAACCGCACACCCCGTCGTTCGGGGCAACGAACAGGGTAGTGTGGGGCCTTCACCCACTAAAGAAACCCGCCGTGTGCCGTCTCTCCGCCTTTCTTGGCGGGAGGAGTCTCCGAAACCGTCGAGAGTATATGAAGAGAATTATGAATGTTGATGAAGCGAGAGATGTGTGCAAGAATAGAGCTTTTTGGTACTCTGTTCTCTTAGCCTACCTCGCAAGGGAGATGGCGTGATGATAAAACTTATCATGATATCAGATCAGCAGGATCCGAAAAAAATAACCCATTTTCGCTCAACCATTTCTTATTTGAGCATTATTTAGAATCTAGTAGACTTAAGAAGAATCTTGGTGGACTTAATTGATTCGTAACATGTAAAAGAACACTGGTCTACTCACGTATAAGCACTAGCAACGTTGAGACCATGCCTCGCCATGAGCGTCTCGCAGGCGAATCGCATCCTCAGCACACAGTATTCCAGCTGGTCCGATGGAGGTTTCAGAGATGGGTGAAGGTGCTCAGCTAGGAAGAGAGTGAGTTTTGGATCGTCTTTCTCCTGAAGAGAGAAATTGAGTTATAATATTATTATTTCAAAAGTGGAAAAAGTGAGCTTTGCTACGAGCGGTATTCGAATCTACTAAAAAGCGATTGTGAATTGGAGATTTGGTGTCGCCGCGCGATCGCTTAGCGGTTTAGAGCACTTACCCGGATTGGAAGGGATGCAGGTTCGAATACCGCACGCAGTAAAGCACTCTTTTTCAACTCACAATAATTTGTTCTTGAGTGGCTGAGCATGTCACGTGTTAGCACTAATACAGATCGAGTTATTTCAAAGATGTCAATAAGGAATAGGTTTGCTTGATTGTAAGTAGTTACCATAGCTTATATAGACCTTAGTGTGCCGTAGGTGCCGTGTGGGGCCGGCTTTAGAATTGTCCCACCCCCACGGGAGTCATAAAAGCCGACTGAGGGAATACCGTGGGAGTCGGCAGCAGCACTCCCCCGAGTATAAACAACATCCACTGCGATCGCCAACCCCTTGCCAAGCGTGGCGATTACGGCACTATCCCCCATTTCTTGGGGAGGTCTATGTCCAGCAGTGGACGTTGAAAGGCTGATGGATGGATGGATATAGACCTTAATAACTACACAGGATATATTATAGAGTGCACTCTGTTCTTTCAGTCTCAAGAGTCCGATGAGACGACGTTCCGATACACCTTTCTTTAAAACTTTTGTTTTTAAGGTGGGAAAAAATGTTCCTAACCGCACACCGCGTCGTTCGGGGTAACGAACAGCCTAGTGGGCCTTCACCCACTAAAGAAACCCACCGTGTGCCCTCTCTCCGCCTCTACTGGCGGGTTACCGGAACTATATTACATTCCTTCAGTGGTACCTTTTTTATATCTACGTGGGTGGCCAACAAGCATATGGCCTACCTGATGGTAAACAGTTACTGCCTATAGGCCCTAGCAACACCAGAGACATCACTACTCTAACACTATATCTAAGGAAAGGTATATAGTAGATGAAGATGAAGCATAAAAAGGAGAGGTAAGGGGTTTGATGCCGTGTGGGGCCGGCTTTAGAATTGTCCCACCCCTCTCCACCCATGGGAGTCGTAAGAGCCGACTGAGGGAATACCGGGGGAGTGGGCAGCAGCACTCCTTTCGAGTATTAACAACATCCACTGCGATCACCAACCCGCCTGCCAAGCGTGGCGATTACGGCACTACCCCCCAGTCTTGGGGAGGCCTATGTCCAGCAGTGGATTTTAAAAGCCTGATGGGTGGATAGAAGGGGTTTGAGCCTGCGGCACTCTCACTCACCATACGAAACACAACGGTAGGAGTACCTATCATTGTTTCACGCTGATCTTCTGTGAAGGGGTGGTACTTTTCCGATCGACTCGGCCGAAATCAGGCACTATTATGCGGTTACTCTTTTACTTGACCCGAGGATCTCGGGTACACGTGACCTGACGATCCGCAGTCGTACGTAATTATTTCAAGGTATTTCCTTACCTATACGATATCCAAACTCTTAAGCACTATACGATCTACCATAAGCACTTAACTCGGTTACATTGGCGTTTGAAGGTTTCTATAACTGCCTCTGTGGTGCAGCGGTAGAGTGAGCGACTGCTGATCATGAGGTCACGGGTTCGATCCCCGGTCGGGCAGTGTTATTGAGGTTCGGGGAATACAGGCGGGCCGCAATTTTTTTTGATAGTTTAAAATTTACCTGATGTCTATCAGCGATTACTTTTTTGAATATGAACGTGGGATGGAATAGTGGATTCCTCATCTGTTTTACTTCCTGAGACAACACCTTCCCGGCGTGGTGGATACCGTTGAGCGCTGGTAAAAATAAAATAATTTATTAATGCTTTATAGCAGCGCCATCTAGCGGTAACTCGAGAACTAAGTCACCGTCATCCTCCCAGCCTTGACTTTACAGATAACTACGGGCAAAGATACCACCAAACATCTGTAATAATAGACCCCATACCATTTTCGTGGGCAACAACGGGTCGGAGGGGACGGGACAATGTTAGCAATTTTTTTGCCGCCAGGCTTCGGTCTTTTATAAAAATAATTTATTAATATTTTATAACAGCGCTAAATAGCGGTAATTGGAGAACTGAGTCACCATCATCTGCCCAGCCTTGACTGTCACGATCTTTTATTCAGAACTGTAAATTTTTTTATACTACGTGGGTGGCAAACAAGCATACGGCCCACCTGATGGTAAGTGGTCACCGTAGCTTATAGACGCTGGCAACACCAGAGGCATCACTCGCGCGTCACCATCTCCAAGGGATAGCAGGTTGAGAGGAAGAATAATAAGGACAGAATAGGGAGGGGATTTAGGCCTCCGGCGCTCTCACTCACCATATGAAAAACAACGGTAGGAGTACCTATTGTTGTTTCACGCCGATATTCTGTGAGAGGGTGGTGTTTCCCCAGTCCAGTCGGCCCATTCATGCTGGGATAAATAAGCAAGACCATATATATAACACTAGAAATTATGACATCCTGTAACGTAACTATAAGGACGTTATTTGTCAAAAAATATGTGTCACTTGATCACCCATCTGATGCCAGCCGAGCGAAAGTTGCTTAACCTTGCTGTAGATTGAAACTGCAAGTGCACAACTAGCACGCATGCATCATGATAATTTTCTATCGTTAGTAATGAAGCGTACCTATAAACATATTGATACTGTCTATGGTTTCGCCCCGGGTAGCCAAGTGCACCATCTCATCCAGCAGTTGTCTGCAATCTTCTTCCTTCTCCATGGCTGAGATCTCTAACAACTTGAGCATGGATGTGATTCCATGGTTAGCCATGAAATTTCTGAAACAAAATATAATTTCACACATTAAGAAAGAATGTGGTATAAAAATTTATAGTCCCAAGTAAACGACACGATCAGTTGGCAGAGGGTCTGTAATTCAGAAGACGCATGTTTAAATCGTGTTCGTGGCTATCTCTATTTTCTAATTCACATTTTCGTACTTTGTGTTCTGGTAAAAAACAATCTATCCATCATCCATCAGCCTTTTAAAGTCCACTGCTGGACATAGGCCTCCCCAAGAATGGGGGATAGTGCCGTAATCGCCAGGCTTGGCAGGCGCGATGGCGATCGCAGTGGACGTTGTTAATACTCGAAGGAGTGCTGCTGCCCACTCTCCCGGTATTATCTTACGACTCCCATGGGTGGAGGGGTAGGACAATTCTAAAGCCGGCTCCAC
This sequence comes from Leucoma salicis, assembly GCA_948253155.1. Taxonomy (NCBI): domain Eukaryota; kingdom Metazoa; phylum Arthropoda; class Insecta; order Lepidoptera; family Erebidae; genus Leucoma; species Leucoma salicis. The sequence continues at coordinate 2,892,653 of OX411826.1, read as the reverse complement.
ACGGCAGCAAAAAACAATCAATTTATAAAAAAAACTGAGAGCGAGATACCTACGAGCCCGCGGTTTATAGAATACCGTTTCATATACTTTATCTAAGCTATTGCAGATAGTATTAGCAGTAACCAATTTCTATATACATGCTTTTTGTGGTTTAGGAGGCAATTATTTTTACTTTTCATTCATTCATAAGCCTTTAAACGTCCACTGCTGGACGTAGGCCTCCCCAAGAGAACGCCACAACGAGCGGTCCCGTCATGGGGGATAATGCCGTAATCGCCACGCTTGGCAGGCAGGTTGGCGATTGCAGTGGATGTTGTTAATACTCGAGGAAGTGCTGCTGCTCACTCCTCCGGTATTCCCTCAGTCGGCTCTTATGACTCCCGTGGGTAGAGAGGGGTGGGACAATTCTAAAGCCGGCCCCACACGGCCAATGGTAATTGTTAGCGGTTGTAATTATTTTCAATGGTGGACGAGGAAACGCGGATGTATGGATAACCAGTAGCCCAGTCATTCTCAAAGTGTGCTACGCGGATCCCTGGAGCTCCGTATTCCACTATTGTAGTAACAGCCTAGTGGTAAGACCAAGGACTACATAGACGCCACCGAAGGAATGTAATATAGTTCCTGTGGCCCGCCAATAAAGGCGGAGAGACGGCACATGGCGGGTTTTTTTAGTGGGTGAAGGCCCCACACTACCCTGTTCGTTGCTCCGAACGACGGGGTGTGCGGTTAGGAAAATTTTATCTCGCCTTAACAAAAAAGAAAAAGGACTGTAAAGACAATAATATCGACTTCAATCCCCAGTCCAAGGTAACGGCACACATCTGACTTTTCGAGAATATATTGTTTACATATTATCGTGAAGGAAAACCTCGTGGAGAAATCCTGCTTGATTTTCTCGACGGTTTATGAAGTCTGCCAACCCACACAGGGCTAGTGGTGGCGAAGTGGACTACGATCTAATCCCTCATGGTAATGATTTAAAAAAAAGTTAATATGTAACCAAATCAAAAGAGTAGTACTCAGCACATTTTCACACATCTCAATAATAATATGATGATTAATCCTTCGCGCACGGCTAACCAATTTTTTCTTCGGAATTAAGTGGGTGCAGCAGGACCTTATTTAAGTCTACATGAAATATATAGTTTTCCAATGGGGTGATGGACACCATAATGTTTGAGAAACACTGTCATATATAGTATCGACTACGGGCAACACTAGTTATTAACTGTAAGAAACGAATTATCTTACGAAGAGAAAGTATAGTATGAGGATTTTTTTTTTAAATTTAGATTCGATCTCAATGGTTTTCAGTATGAATCCTGATCCCAAAATTAGGCATACTGGTCGGGTAGAGACCAAAAAATAGTTAAATCTACTCTTATAAAGAGGATGTATATAGGCTATAAAAAAAAATGAAGTGTGCTGCTGCGCAGCAAAATTACTTCAAAATGGCGGCGCTTCCTTCTCCATAGCGCGCGATGCATCAGTCCTCACTTTGCATAACAATTTCTTCGATTCTTTAACTATCCAGTGGTGTAATTATATTTTGGATGGATATGATAGATATGTAACTGCAACACCAAAATGTAGTAGTGCCGATTTTTTTACCATTCGTTTTATGAATTGCCTCCCACTATGGAAGCAATTTTAGACTTATTAACATTAAAAAAAGGATGAATTTTAAAGTACAAATTATTTGTGAATGTGGAAAAAGAGAACTTTAGTACGAGCGCGATTCGAACTTGCGACTCTTCTAATCAGGGGAAGTGCTCTAAGCTGCTAAGCTATCGCACTGACCAACGGCCATACCTAATCTCCACATAACATTTGACCTTACGACCCACGAATTTACTACCTGCACATAGCCATTTCCAGTTCAGTCTCAGGGTCTGCATATCCATCCATCAGACCAGCTGTGAAGTACTCGCTGCTTTCACTGGCGTATATATTCAGTAACACTTTGCCAACGCAGGAAAGAATCGTGGATAACTCTGCAAGAGGTTTGCCTGGAACGAAACGTCTATGTGAGAAACGGAACATGGAAGGAGAGCGATACTTTAAAGAACGAATTATTTGTGAAAGTGGAAAAAGAGAGCTCGAATCTGCGTCCCACCTAATCCGGCGAAGTGCTCTGGACTGCTAAGTTATCGCAGTCACCGACGGTGACTCCAAATCGCTACCCCAACCGAATAAAGCCGTAAAGTGCAGTTACATTGAAATCGTTTTTATTTCATTTTCATGTTTAGAAAGATCCAATACACGTCTCTGATTTTTTTGATGAACATATTTTTATAGAAATAAAAAAATATTCAAAAAAGTCGTAATAATTATTTCAAAAGTTGATTCCATTATTGAGACGAAAAATAGCGTCACAATTTATAACACCAACAATTTAAAACTATAAGACACGTAATACCCCATTACCGCTTTATTCGCCGGAAATGTACTGACAGTTCTACAAGTAAAACATGTTACAACTATTTGGTATTGATAATAGATTGGCTACCTACGGATGCACCAAATTATACTTCTAAACTAAAAATTATTAACACTGAACGTAAACTTTTATTACAATAAATAGAGATAACCAATGTTTAGTATTTATCAAACTTAGTTCGATAGTACGGTAATATTCGATGGCAAAAGTTTTAACTGTCAACATTGCCACGTGTTTGCGTCTCGCGTTACACCCCCGCGCTGAATTTTCGCCAGTAACGAACTTGATTGTTTATGAGTAACAAGTCGTCTTGGTTTTATGTAAACAATGGCTCATCGCGCTCGTCGTTTGGTCGATTTAGCTAATCAAAGTAATATAAAATGCCTGCGCGCAGATAAGGGTAACGCTACTGTGTTGATGGACACGTCAGATTATAATGCCAAAATTGAACACCTTTTATCGGATGAGTCTACTTATGAAAAGGTTAAAAATGACACGACCAATTGTACAGTTACAATTAATAACATGAAAAAGTTACTCAACCAGCACTCCGAAGCATTAAATCTAGATGTAAAAACCCTTGTGCAAATCCACCTAAATTGTATGGGTTGCCTAAGATACACAAACCGAACGCACCACTACGACCTATTGTAAGTTAGATCGACTCACCTACCTATAAAGTCGCTCAGTTACTGGCCAAAGTTCTCTCACAGCTCCGAGGACACACAGATGCGTTCATAAAAGACTCATACCATTTTGTAAGTGAGGTTAAACACTTTCATTTTGCTAACAATTAAACTATGGTGAGTTTTGATGTCCAGTCACGTTTTGCCTGACTACCTGTGGAAGACTGCATTAGAATTGTGTCTAAGAAACTATCAGAGAACAATATACCTATAGAATACGCTGAACTGTTAAAGTACTGCCTCACATCTGGCTACATTATGTGGAATTATGGCTTCTACAAGCAAATGGACGGAGTGGCCATGGGTTCGCCAGTCTCTCCCGTTGTTGCTGACATTTTCATGGAAGACTTCGGGGAGACTGCCCTAAAAACCTCACATGTGGTCCCACGTTTATGCAAGCGGTATGTGGATGACACTCACTATATTACCATCTGATAAAGTAACCGTATTTAACCATCTGAACTCGGTCAATCCTGAAATTCAATTCACTATGGAACTGGAGTCAAAAAAAAAGAACTCTTTAGCTAACATCTAACTTAGATGTTATGGTAATCCGTAACCCCAACAACACCTTGAGTCATACAGTGTATCGAAAGAAAACCCATACTGGTAAGTACCTGAATGGAGAGTCTCACCACCATCCTTCACAGTTAGCTACCGTGTCTAAATATTTGTTTCAGAGAGCACAAGAAATCTGTGATGAAGAACACCTGGCTGGGGAGTTGCTGCATGTAAAGAAAGTTTTACATGCTAATAAGCTGCAGGTTCCACGCCGCCGTCACAGAAACCGAGTGAAGTCACCCACAGTTGAGCGCCTCCCTGCAGTCCTGCCCTATGTTAAAGGAGTCACTGACAAGATTGGCTACATTCTCAAGAAAGCTTCAATTAAAACCTACTATAAGCCACTCAAAAGAATTTGTAAATTTTTACCACCAGTCAAGTGCCATATACCCTTACAGGATGCAGGAGTGTACAAGCTGGATTGTGATTGTGGTCTCTCCTAAATTGGGCAAACAAAGAGATCCATAGGAACTCTGATCAAAGAACACATAACTGATGTGAACCACCGTCGCTATACAAAGTCTGTAAATTGTGAGCACACACAGGACCATACCCGCCATTACATCAGGTTTGGCAAATCTCAAATACTCGCAAAAGAACATCGATATCGTCCTAGAATGATACGTGAGGCTATTGAAATTAAGAAACATCCCAATTTCAATAGAGAAGAGGGCTGGGTTTTACCATCAAACTGGAATCCTGTGATAGGCCTCACCAAACATAATACAAGAAGGCACACCACAAGATTGCAAGACACAGTTAGCGCTTATTGTGTGGATAAGACCCACAGTAGTGATTAGTTAGTATTTCCGCATAAATTTAATAATCCATAACTGTTGTTGTCTACTGAGTTTTCTGGCCGGATCTTTCTCAGTCAGGCCACGTTCCGCCCCGGTGGTAGCTTTTTAGTCTTAGCTTCTATTAAAATTAATATATTTAATAATAAAAACCAATAATCAATATTGCCTTCTTACTGGTAGTTTTTTGATTACTTAAAAACTTAAAAAATTTAATTGGTTGTTTGTGGTAGAATTTTTAAGCACTAAATATAAACAAAATTTTTAAAACTTAAAGAGAAGTATTGTATTAATTTTATTTTATTATACTATCCTAAAATCTCATACATTGTAAGCATAAAATTTAAAGTAGATATTTTTAATTGTTTTTCTAAACGAATATTATATGGGCTGAAATAACTAAACCAAAATTTGTAAAATCATATTGCTGTGGGTAGATGAAACCGTTGAAACAACATGTCAGCTTTGGACATCTACCATCTAAGTCCACCCGTGATCACGAATGCTGTAAAGTATTCGAAACGCAGGGATAGTATAAAAATCAAGTATACGCGATAGATTCCGTAAACGTAATTTTATTTCCAAATGTGTAATATTCGCGTAAATGTTAGAAAGTCTCAAAATACTTACTTAAATTATGTTTAAAGATCTTAAAGTAAATACTTTAGTATGTGTATAGTATATCATTTTAAAACTTGTTAAGCCCTAAATTTATTAATAAATACATAAAAAATAATATTTTTCGTTTTTAATACTTTTCTACTACTTCTATTAATGTTATGCAATAAAAGGATAACCCTAAAATTTTTAAAAACAAATATTGTATTAAATAATAGCTAAAAAAATATTTTCCTACTTATAAGGCATAAAAGACGTAGTAATACAATGCATATCACGTCACCTGGCCAAAAACAGCAGTAATCTAGTATTACTATTACACGCGCTATCACTTTTTAGACGAAAAACGGCGCTAGTAAGTTTAGAAAACTTACAGAATGTTGAAACGAATAAAAAAATAATAGGTTTTTTTGTAAATAATCACTGTATAAACAAGCTGCGATATTACAATAAATATTATAAGCTTTGTTATTTTTTTCCGCATCCGCTGATACCACACTTTTTAATATCAATAGCCGTTAGAGCCGTTTTTCGGTTTTTATTTTTTTCCCAAAAATCTGAATTTGCCGAATACCGCTTTATTCGGTTGGGGTAGCGAAATCACCACTTCACATTAGTTTTAGATGTCTTTACGACCCAGGCCACCTATCAGATCCTAGAGGCTTATGTCCATGGCTAATGGATATTGATGTGAAAACATCTAATGGCGGAGGGAGCGTAAAACCGGCTGCTGGCGTTGCGACGTCGCTACACCAATTTATTTAATTGATTTTAAAGCCATCTGTTGACAAAAAAATCTAGCTAGGAAGTATAATGTCAATCAATAAACCAATTACATAATCCGTCTAGGGCGCTTACCAATAATTATGTGACTCGAACAATATTTAAAGAGAGAAAGCTTAATGTTTTCACATCTGCGAGACGTCCCGTGACGGCTCATGTTTTTGGATGTGACTTACCAATAAACACTTTCGGTCTGACATAGTCGACTATACTGTGGACGGCTTTAGTTAACCGACCACGGCACAATGTGGCTGCGTGGAGCCTGGAGATCGCCAGAATGTGGGCCAAGGCCGACTCTGATATTTGGTCCAGAGGGGTACCTAGACACATACACAGAATATATGATTTTTATTATTTTACAAATTATTATAGTGAGAAAAATACATCATGATATTATGATTTACTGCATGGCTTCAGAAACCTGCTAACGCACACTGAGTCTGATAAGCTTTTTTGTTATTGCACATAGACCAGCCACGGCCCACCCGTCGCTCATGGACTCAACTATACCGGAAGTATTGTCAAGCCGCAAACATTTTATTTCAAAGATATTACACACCCTATCTACCTCCTATCCCTTTCCTTGGAGATGGCGACGCGTCTATAGTAAAACCGCTTACCCATCAGATGCGACATGTAGTAAATCAAAAAAAGAAAGCTGCAAGATTTTTTCAACAGCTGAGAAGTCCACCAACCGGCCTAAGCCCCTCTCACTCTGAGAGGAGACCTGTGCCCAGCTGTGGGACACTAAAGAATTATAAAAATTCACTTACCAGGGGTATTTGCAAAGTGTACAAACTCTCCGTTAGTGGTAACACCTTGAGCGTTAGGGTGAACAAGATAAGCTCTCAGTCTCGAAGCTTCTATTGAGCAAAGGACAAGCATATATCCATTTCTGTATTTGCAGACTTTCTCACCATTTATATGCCATATACCTGAAATGTACACTTATTTTACTGCTGCACCTTCAGCCACGTGGAATTTAGTTATTTGTTGTTATGTGCTTGTTATGTGTTATCTTAATATAACCCGAAAATTTTCCAGTTACTCCTCATAACATTAGCAATCTACTAGTGCGAATTCCGTCCCAATTGGTCCAGCCGCTTGGGAGATTATCCGGAACAAGCAGACAGAAGTACAAAAAGTAGTATTTTGTTATAGGTCACATATATCCTTTCATATGCACTTAGTTAAAAACTGTTATTGAAATATCACTTATATATAAAAACGGACAAGTCAATTTTATTTATTTGTATAACCCGCGCGCGATGATTCCAAGTAGCATTAGCAAAAATTATTAATTATTTCTACGATCTACATAGTCATAATAATACAGAAAAATGTTTCATGGTTGTAATCCTTTTAATAATAATGTAGGTCTATTATTTTACAGTTATTTCCTATATATAATGTTAATTTAAATTTACCTTAACAAGGTACCCCATTCTCATAGAGCGGGTTATAACAAATTCTATTAAGCATAAATATTATTGTGCTGTGTACTGTGTACCATTGAGATAGCCGTCATCCTCCTAATATTTAAATGTGAAAGTTTGTTTGTGAATATTTTGTTATTAATTGTATAAAAACAGATTGAAAAGATTTGGACTAAATTTGGCATTTAGATTGTTTATTACTTCATATTATTGTTCCTACCTACCTCCTATCCCTTTCCTTGGATGTTGATGAGCGAGTCATGCCTTTGGTGTTGCTAACGTCTATAGGTTATGGTAAACATTTTTGTTGACTATGGATGCTGTAGACTTTGAATATTTCAATCATTGGGATATTAGAAAATCTAGGTACTAAATGTGATAAAAATTGAGTTAATTCATAACAAGTTAGTATCTTTAATGGTCTATAGTCTCTTAAGAGTAGGACACTCTTGACTTTATTCATGTTACCTGTGGAGAGACATTAAGATCAACCATGTGATCTTAGTTCTTAAAATAACAGTTTAGTGTGATACACAACATAAATAAAAAATACAATACCTAGCTGGTAACATTCTGTAGCAGCAGACTTCAGAGTTTAAGAGTTATAAATATCATACTAATATTATAAATGTGAATGTAAGTTTGTTTGTTACGCATTCACGCGAAAACTACTTAACCGATCATCATGAAACTTTGTACACATATTCTTGGAGGTATTAAAAGTAACATAGGATACTATTTTTTTTTTTTATGAAAGATAATAATATTGGTTGTTATTTCAAGGGTTGCTTTATTTATTTTTTTGAAATTCCTCCAAGATAGAAAACACCCAGATGAGGTACAAATATCTGTGTTCATCACACAAATAATTGTTCTGAGTGGGAGACCCACAACTTCGAGCCGGTTACACTAATGACTATGCCATGAGGCCCATCATAAATATAACCCATACCTTGACTGTCTATCTCCGCTGTCGTCCTAAAATCAGGCTGCGTAATCCTCTCAGCAATCCTTTCCTTAAGGCCCAAGGAAATAGTATGTTCTCCAGAGATGAGATCATCATTGATCATTGAGTACTGTTCCTCTGATAAACCTCGCTGTAAACACAATAAACCAACCCAGTGGTCGCTCAACTCTTGACCGAGCTGGAAGTCAGCGCCAATAGCCTCTAAGTACATCAACATCTCAGTATTATTAGCTGCTAATCCATTTTTAGTTAAACTGACAGGCGCAGCGTACATTTTAGTTTTTTTCAATATGGCTTTCCGGTCATCCACAATTTTATCTGTGTCTGAGAACACTTTATTTATAGCATCGATCCTGCGTTCTACGTCCTCAGTCTCTTCTTTGTTTAAAATCTCAGGATATGCGAGTAAATCCCTGTTGAATGTGGATGTAAAAACATTTTTGATAAATGGCTCGATTTTAGGTTTCCGGCGCTCTGTACGCTCTAGAACTTGCAAGTCTTCGAAGTCGTACTTCTCTTCTTGGACCTGAGGCTGCGAAATTGTTGAAGCATCATATTTTACTGCAGAAAACCTAAATTTTCTGTACAAATTTCGGCTGATATAGCCATGGTGCGTCATATACAGTTTTCTGGCGACGTTCATTTTAAAAGCTCGATATTGATAACTAAATCAAGCCCTAGACAACTAAATGGTTTGTACAAGCAAACGTTTTAGATAAGATATATATTTTCAAATATATTCTCAACTATTAAAAATAACGCAAATTTTAGGTTATTCAACACTCATGACATTATTGACAATTGACAGTAACAGATGACAGTGACAGCTACTTCTTTTTTTCTATGTATTTATTTCATAGGCTAAGAGTTCTATACGATAATTTTATTATCATCTCACTGAAATGATAACGAAGATTTTAATTTTTCTAGGAAATAGGTATATGTATTTTTATTATTATTAAGAAAGGGGCCAGACAAGTAAATGACCCACTTGATGATGAGTGGTAACTGCCACTCACAGACCTTGGCAGTAGCAGGGGCACAGCCAAGCCGCGGCCAACCGTGAGTAAAGTGCACTTCTCAAAGTTCGTTTAAAGATATGGAGGTCAGGTTATTGCTATACTAAGGAAACACCGCAGCAGCAAATTCAACTCACAGCCTACACGTATGTGGTAGAAAAGAACTGAAAACGAAACGTCATGGACGTTGTTTCCAGGTGGTATGGATGAACCCTATACCGACGTCTTGTGGTTTGGTGGTAAAAAGGCGATGTTGGTACCACCTCCAACAGTTCCTCAGAGTTAGAATTCAGCATTGAAGAGTCGAGATAGTCGTTTGTTATAAGATACATATTAATGATTAATTTTAAAATAGAATACAAGAACTGCAGGAATACAGGAGCGTAAACTACTGAAAAATGAACTTAAAATGATGATTATAGATCCATAGGAAGAAGATTTGAAACAATCTATCTGGCCAGTGTTTCTAATAAAAAGCAACATTTGATTCAAAGCTAATTATTTTAAAAAGACAAACCACAATACGTAAAATATTTTTTTTTAAAGATAATAATGCATGATGAGATCTTTAAATTATATATATTATATGTGTATAATATAAATCTTTAAACGTGATGGTAACATTATGATACTTTAATTTTTAATCTGGTAAGACTGTTTGAGGTGGTTTCTAAGGGCTGTTTGAGGGGTGGTATAAAGGTGTAGTGTTGTGCGAGTTAGAAAATCGCATTTTTTTTATTGCATTTCGTGGCAGACGAACCACGGCCCCCTCTGATGGTAAATTTTAACCGGCGCTCATGGACTCAACTATACCCAGAGTATTGTCAAGCCGCTGCTCACCATTTGATTTCACAGATATGAAATGAAAGAATAAACGGCTATCTCCTGCTACAACCAAAACGCAATATGTGCTTCATGGCCGGTCACACAGGAGATGGTGGTACCAACCCGCTCAGGCTCGACAGCAAGTGAGCAGTCCCACTTGGTACCCAGCCCTACCACCAGTAATGCAATGGGTGATCATTGTTTACTTCCATTCCATCCATCCATCCATCAGCTTTTCTACGTCCACTGCTGGACATAGGCCTCCCCAAATTGGGGGTATAGTGCCGTAATCGCCACGGTTGGCAGGCGGGTTGGCGATCGCAGTGGATGTTGTTAATACTCGAGAGAGTGCTGCTGTCCACTCCCCCCGATATTCCCTCAGTCGGCTCCTACGACTCCCATGGGTGGAGAGGGGTGGAACAATTCTAAAGCCGGCCCCATACGGCCTTACTTCCCTTAGTCGCCTCATACGACACCCGTGGGCAAAATTGGGGTGGTGATACTTGTATTCTTAGTCCGTCACCACATGGACTAAAGCAGCATTTAGTATCTATCTACTCCGAAGCCCCTCTAATAGCGAGAACAAACGGCTCAATCACTTTTAAACATTTTAACATGAACAAGATCCCGACTTCATCTATGTTGGTTATTATTTACATCATGAGCAGTAGAAGAGGCTTCTCCCCTCCCTCTTCGCGGCAAGAAAATACACATCATTGATAACGAGCACGCTTGTAAAAACTTTACATTAAATACATTGTAATATTTTTTTTAGTTGGGGCTGAGTGTCAATAATATTAAATTTAGAATACTTAATTTAAATCTTTAAAGAACAATAATTATTTATGAGAGTGGACGGTCGTCGACAGCTTAGCCACCAGATAGATATTTTATTTATATTCGCAATTAAAGTGGATATAAAACGGCGTGACACCTGAACACATAACGAAAGCAGCTACGTTACTTGCCTTTCCATCCCTAGCGTTATAAAAGGGGATGAGGTGAAGATTCTGCCACCCCTAATGATAATACTGTCGAAAAATCAACCGTAACAAATGATTTTTGGGTTCAAATTCTCTTGCACTTACACAATAAAGTTGTTTTATATAACTATGCCTATATAGGTTTGACCCGATGAAATAATCAGTAAGTTCCTTATAACAGAAGCCATCGCCAGTACTCGCATTGCAAGCGTTGATGTAGATTAGAAAAGAAAATGTTGTCTTTTCCAATAACCGCGAAAATTACGTGACATTTTTGTTAAAAAAAGGAAAATGGAGAATTTGTTTGACGTGTTTGTGAACTAAATGTATTTTTATGCAAAATATTGAGGTGATCTATGATTAATTATTGTTACATGTCAACGAGCTGGCAGATATACGTTTTAATGGTATGTCTTTTAACGATTGTATTTCTTTTTACATGTGTGTCGATAATACGTGCCTAGTAACAGTGCCTGCATATGACTAACAGCAATCTGTGAAGGTGTATAATTGCTATCATATTAACATTTTAACGCTAATCGTTATTAGAGAGTGATTTTTTAGCTTCACTGAGCTGTATCAGGATTCTAGCGTGGAAAACGATTGATAAAGCCAGTTTTAGATTGATAAAACAGATTGTTCTTATAGATTGGTGGTAGGTAATTAAAGTTGGCTATTACTTACTAATGAACCATAAACTATGTAAGTAACCTATTTAGTGCGTACAGAGTAAATAATACGCACTGACATGTATCTAAAAACATACAGTTTTTTTATCTATTGTTATTTCAACAGTCACCAAAAACATGTTATTTATCTAAGCCAAAAACCAATTAGAACATTATAATCAAAAAAGAAAACAAATTTATCTGTCATGGAACGCCTGTCACATTTGAAATATATACATTTTTTTGTTTTTTACTACATAGGTAGTTCCTACCCTCGGTTTTGTTTGCTTAGATTTCAGAGTTGAGTAAGTATAATTTAAAAACTTCATTACGGCTCATTAATTATCTCTATGCAGAAATAGCTATCCTGTAGGAACTGCCGATACTTGCTGGATAAAATGTGGCCTGTCTTTTTCTGGGCTCCAGACTATCGGTATGATGATTTCATGATGATTAGTTTAGTAATTATGGTGTAAAAGCGTAACAAATAAACAAACAAACTAACAAAAAAAAGTACTCACTTTCGCATTTATAGTATTAGGGAGCGCAATAAGGATAAGGATGTTTCTTATATCTAAATAATATGCGTTTCATACGGTGAGTGAGAGTGCCTGACGCCCAAACTTACTACTCTATCATAGGCAACGCGCGAGTGCAATCAGTTGTATTATTAGCGATTACTTACAGACTACCTATATTATGTAGTCTCTTACCATCATGCAGGCCGTATGCTTGTTTGTCACTCTTATTCTTATAAAAAAAAAGAATAATTATGTATCGTGTGGGCGACTTTACAAACATACAATTTAAACAGACATAAAGTAAACCCAGATTCAATACAGTCAGTTGTGGATAACACAAAGAATTGCTCTGTATGGAGATCTGTAGATCTTCAGGCAGTGAAGACTCCACTGAAGTAATGTAACATAAGTCCAGTGGCCCGCCAATACAGGCGGAGAAACGGCACACAGCAGGTTTATTTAGTGAGTTAGGCCTTCACCACAGTCTAAACCATACAGTCAGTCATCGCCTTTGATGTTGTCGAAAAAGCCGAATTCGTTTAGATATTCGTCACGACGAATAAAAGGGTTGTCCCATTGGCAAGAAATAAAAACATTATATTAGTATATCTATATTTTTATATTATTTATTTATTACACATTTAAACAAATTAAGTAAAGTTAATTAGAATTTAAGTATTTTATTGTACAATGACGTATAGCATTTTAAAATTTTATATTCCAGCTCTAAAAAAATTTTATCTAATGGAGATATCCCCACTTAAAAAGAATTAACTACAATAGATTTGGTAGCACTGAACCAAACGAGCTCATGTTTGAAACGCACTTTATTTCGTCCCATTATTGGGCACGGGTCTCCTCTCAAAGTGAGAGAGATTCAGGCTGTAGTCCACTACGCTGACCCAGTGTGGGTTGGCAGACTTTACAAGCCGCTGAGGAAATCTCTCAGGCATGCAGGTTACCTTACTATAAAACAAATAAACACATTTTCTCGAAAAATCTTTAAAATTCAAGAGATGTACCATGACTGGGCTAGAACGATCGATGCGGTTTCTGAAAATAATACAAAATTCGAACTAAGCACCCATAAAAATCTCATAATCGACACCCATGTTGAAAAATTACACAAATTACGCGGCGGTCACTTGAATTTATAAAATAACATAAAATTCAAACGAAGCACACTTAAAAACCCTCTAATCGACACCCATGTTGAAAAAATACACAAATTACAAAGCTGCCATCAAGACTTTAAAAAAATAACTCGCCGTGTGCCGTCTTTCCGCCTGTGTTAACGGACCACTGGTACTAAGTTACATTACTTCAGTGGTAGCACCCTAAAAAACAAGAATAACATAATTCGAGAATTTACAGTCTTGTAACCCATATTTAAAAAAAAATCCGAAGATACAATATCTTATTTCGATAGCCCTGACAAATAGCTCCCGAACGACTAAGCATGGATGTTTGGTCGTTCGGGAGCGCTCCGCCCGCGTCTCACCCCGCACCGCACCGCACCGCACGATCGTCTACGATGACAGACTGTATATGGTCCTTAGACTGTGCCTCCACACTACCCTGTTCGTTGCCCCGAACGACGGCGTGTGTGGTCAGGTACGTTATTTCCCACTTGAACAAAAAAAAAGGCAGTTAGGGCTGCCTTCACACCACTGCGCAGTAGAGTAAAATTTAAAATGGATAACAAAGTTCGCAATGAATACGAATTACACACGAAGTCCCACGCTGGGCGCCATTAACTCTTCGAAATTTACAGCTATTTCATAATTTCATTAAAAGTTTCACTCCTAAACGACCGGTACTCAAATGCTGGAGATTTTAACGAAATATAAGCCGTTAATAACGGCATAAAATACTGTCTCATTACTCTAGTAATTTTTTATCTATATTTTAGCACTTGACTGCTCAGCTATTTTAAAGAACAAATTACTTGTGAAATGTGGAAAAAGAGAACCTGCGTCCCTTCTAATCCGGGTAAGTGCTCTGACCAAGAGCACACACATTACACTCGCGCACGCAGTTAAAATTTGTTACTATTTTATAAAATTAATACGAAATTAATGTTATACATTTAGGTAAGATTATATATTATACAACTATTGTCTCTATTTTAAACACAAACACAATTATAATCCTTTCCCTCGGCGGAAAATTTAAAATTTTCTTAGCGGGAAGTTATTGGTTATACCCCGGTTTTCGAAAATCGAGTTTTCAACGGATGTTGACGTTTTGAGGTCCTAGGAAGCTTCCCCGAATGTTTCCGCGATGATGTCTATATGTCTGGACTTGACCAAACTTCGATTTTGAATACAACTAGGACCGATTCGAACTGGTAGATCTTGAGAAATCTTAAAAAAACTACAATTTTTTTTTTCAAATGTGTTTTTTTGGAATAACTTTTAAAAAGTTTTACCGACCGATTCCAAAAACGAATCAGCTTCTCTGTATCTTAACATCAAACACCTACGTAGATCGCTGCCGGTCATAATCGGTTGATTCGTTCGTGAGATATCGTTGTCAAAAAAATTTAAAAAATGTGTTTTTCAGAATTTCTATGAAATTTTCAGTCTGACCAGTTCGAACTTTAAGATTCTCCAAATAGCTCAAAAAGCTGCGTTGAATGCCGTAAACTACGAGAAAATTGGTTAATTAATTCAAAAGTTATTGCGATTTGAAAATTCAACGAATAGTGTTTTATTAAATCTCTATCAGACTTTTAAAAAAAAATACTAAATACTCTCAAAAGCATAGCAGTTACAAGCTCGGAGACACATTTAACGAGGTTTTCTTATTTTAATACTTTTTTTTGGTAGAACCCAATTTCTTTTTCCAAAATGAAAGTAGGTAGCCTAAATTGCTCCTTATAACATTGGCTATCTGCCAGTGAAATTACCGTTCACATAGGTCTCATTCGTTTCGGAGATTCGCATTAACAAACAGACAGACAAAAAAATAAACATTGTTCTGTTATAAGTACCGTATGTATTATTCATGCATTTAGTGAAGATCTGTTATTTAGATATTACAAATAGAAAGTATTTTATCTATTTGTATAGTTATATATTTATAAGGTAGTTAATAAGCGTACGGGCCGCGTGATAATAAGCGGTTACAGCCTATAGTCGCTAGTAATACCAGAGACGTTAATGCGTGTTGTCAAGTCCAGAGAAACAGATAGGGGGTGGAAATGTTGACAGAGACTGGCTGAGGCAGCGCAGAGGAAAGATGATAAAAACGAGATAAGGAAAGATGAGGAAAGTTTAGAACTTTGGCAGTCTCAGAAGCTGTTTCAATAAAACATACCAGTATGCCTGTATCCCCTAAGGGGTAGGCAGAGGTGTATTACACACCCACGGTTCGCCAGCCATGTTTGAGTCCCACGTAATAGGAGGTGAGCTTGCTTCTACCGGGCACGTTTCCCAACTCCGGGCTGCTGCTGAAAATTTTTCTTTTTATAAAAAAACCTAGACGCCGCGGGACGTCTAGCAGAGGTGAAAACATCGAAATTATTTTGTAGAAATAAAATGATTATAACTTGACAAAGTACTTCTCAAGACGAATCAACGAGTATAAACTCGAAAGGGTTGCGTAGTTTCATTACAGAGTTACTGTGGCCACCTTCCAGCTTCATCATTAGCCCCTGGATACCATCTAGACACAAAGTACTCGGCAAGACGAATCATACGAGCCCAAACTCGATGGGGTTGCGCCGTTTCATTATAGAGTTCCTATGTCCACCTTTCATCATAATATTGCATTGTCACGTGATATACACATGCGTATAAAATTTCAGCTCAATCGGAAACCGGGAAGTGTGTCAAATTTAACTTGCAAGATTTGAACGTGACAAGTACAATAAAAGCGTCGCTACGCTAACAGCCGATTTTACCCTCCTTCCGCATTAGATGTTTCACATCAAAAGCTCAATAATACTGCCTGACTCGGGGATCGAAACCAAGACCTCATGATCAGCAGTCGCACACACTACTGCTGTACCACAGAGGTAGTTCAATATAAACTTTTCTTTTTCATCAAACATGAATATAAGGTACCTACGCTTTAAATTCTTATGTTTCTTGACTTTATTCTCTAGCCTGCAAGCATAATGAAAACGCATTAACATTCATTGTATTCAAATGAGAAAATACCGACGATGGCAACACTGTTATCATATGAAAAAATACTGTATTATGTCAGCATCATGTAATTTAGGTCGGTTAGTCTGAGGTCGGCTCATATTTTATATAGCGGCAACACTCGCTGACGTTTCGTTATCTGTAACATTTACAATTCCGTTCGGAAACCTGATAAGTGCTGTATTCGGTTACATTAGTTTTTTTTTAAATTAACCTTCCTCTTTTAAAATTTCGGGTGAATAGGATGTGTTGTATAAAAATTACTAATTACTTACAGTCCAGGCGTGGGCGTGCTGAGAGAGTATAGCATTGCAAAATATTCGAAACGTCGGGATAGTAGAAAATCAAGTAAACGCGATAGATTCCGTAAACGTAGTTTTTTTTTCGTCTATACGCATAAGTAATCCTAACTATTATAAAGCTGTAACAGAGCTGTGTCTGTACATATAAGATATTCGAGAAAAAAATACTGTATTAGGCTGTATAGGCGTGTCTAAGCACAAAACATTTTTTTTTAGTCTTTTTTTCTGTTTATTCGTTCGCGCATCACGCCAAAGCTACAGAACGGATTTTGCTGCAATTTTTTTATTTGATAGGTATTGATTAGACTTAAAAACTGTTATACATTTTATCCCGCTACTATCTCGGGAACCTGAGATATAAACTAAAATGCAGCTTTTGGCTGCGGCGAAGCCGCGAGCAAAGGTTGAAAATGAGTAAGTAATAATATCAAAGAAAAACGAATAACATACATACATTTATTATTCACACAACGTCCTCTGGTCCCAAACTAAGCTTAACGCTTATGCTATGGGTTTTTGTGCTATGGGTTCATCACACAAATAATTGTCCTGAGTGGGAATCGAACCCACGACCTCGTGCACGGAATATAGAATTTCAAACTTTCATGGTCACTTATAATTCTAAACGTTTTTACGGGATTTATACCATGTAAATTTTTACTTACGAGTTTCCGATATTTCGGCACTGTTGCAAGCGCCATGATCACGGAGCAACTGAAGTCCTTGCGGGTGGGAATAGTTTTTATTATTCTGCGGTTAGAAATATCTGTCTACCCTAGTGAGAAAGCATGGTATAAATCCCGTAAAAACGTTCGTGCACGGAAGTTGGTTAAACTACCGACTACGCCACGAGGCCCGTCATTATTGTTTTATAGTCCTTGATTACGCTTTATAACTGGTATACTTACTTACATATTTGATTTTTTATACGCTGCTATATCGGAATCCTGAGATATAAAGTAAAAACTAGCTATTGTCTCTTCTGTCATATTATGTTAATATAATAAACAAGGTTTATTTTATTGCATGTAGTGGCACACGTGCCACGGCCCTCGGCATCTGATGGTAAATGGTAACCATCACTCATGGACTCAATTATACCGAGAGTATTGTCAAGCCGCTGCTCACCATTTCATTTCACTGATATGAAATGAAAGAATAAACGGCTATCTCCTGTTACAGCCAAAACGCAACGATGTGCTTCATGGCCGGTCACACGGGAGATGGTGGTACCAACCCGCTCGGGCCCGATACCAAGTGTGTACTCCCACATGGTACCTAGCCCTACCACCAGTCATGCAATAGATGATGATTGCTTATTTCCCTTAGTCGCCTCATACGACTCCCGTGGGAAAGAATGGGGTGGTGACACTTGTATACTTAGTCCATCACCACACGGATGGAGTCCGGCGTATCAGCTAGTATGTAATGTTCGTTTAAAACCATTAAAAATTGAAAATTTTGGATGGATAAAAAATCAATATATAAAAATTCCAAACAAATTAACACTATAATGATAATAAATGTGAAATTGAATTTATGGGATTTAAGGGCTGCGACATTATTTGGTATGAATTTTAATTACACGGTCGAAATAATGTATGCAAATACATCGGACAGATGGCGCAGGCGTCACATAAGACCTTAGGAAGGAATGTGTTATTGAAATTCGCAGTTCAATTGTTACGAAAAGCATCTGCGACGGCATTCGACGCGATGCAGAAAATCCTGCTCGTGACTGTTATTGCCGATTTCTCATTTTCGCAATTTGTGTTAATTTATATGACTAAGCATAACCTACTTAAAAAACAAATTATTTATGAACGTAGAAAAGAGAGCTTTTCTGCAACCCCGATTTGAACCTGCGTCACTTCCAATCCGGGAAAGTGCTCTAGACCGCTAAGCTATCGCAGTCACCGACGGTGACTCAATCACAATTGCTTTTAGATATCTTTACGCATCATTATATCTATACTACTAAATGGAGAGTCAGTTTTTTTGTTCGTACTTTATACTGCGAAAACTATTGAACCGATCGGAATAATACTTATACTATAAGGTGCAGCGTGTTTCGGAGAAGGTTTTAGTATATGATATGTTGCTGATTACTTATCCGGAACTTCCATTTTTGATGTGAAACATCTAATGCGAAGGGAGGGTAAAACTGGCTGTTAGCGTGGTGACACTTATACCTAATTATAGGAATCCTATCCGAAATAGATTTTTCATCGACAATACAAAGACGCGAGCGAAGCCGCGGGGAATGTACCAGTATTTGATAAATGGCGTGAGTCCTTAAAATAAAGATCAAAATATGGCTAAGCGTGTCAAATGCTTAAAAATATTACCAAATCAAACTTACATCATGAATCCCTCTCTAATTTTATTTAATACAATTTGCCCCGAGAGGTTCCTATTAAAATATCACCCTATAAAAATATTTTCAATTCTACGAGGCGTTTTAAGCGTTAAATATAGATATTTTTTCAAATTCATTGGCTATTTTACTACCGTCTACAGACCTATTCATTTGATTCGAAGAATTTAGATGGTGCTTTATATAAAATAATATTCTTTTTAACACGTTTTGTTAGCTTCGTACGTATGTTAGTAGGTATGTGTGTAACGGAATATTCGAACGTGATTTTCAATAACTTCAATAAGTCGGATTGATTTGAAACTTTGCACACTTATCAAGGACCGATGACAATGTAATAATTTGAGATTATCCGTTTTTTAGGGTTCCGTAGTCACCACTAAAGGAATGTAAGTTCTATGCCCCGCCAATAAAGGCGGAGATACGGCACACGGCGGGTTTATTTAGTGGGTGAAGGCCCCACACTACCCTGTTCATTGCCCCGAACAACGGGGTGTGCGGTTAGGTACATTTTTTCCCACCTAAACAAACAAAAAAGAGGGTTCCGTAGTCATTAAAGAACCCTTATAGTTTCGCTATGTCCGTCCGTCCGATGAAGTTTAAAGGCAAATTATTACAGCTTAATAGGTTTTATTTCTTTTAAATAACAGTAAATTGGATACTATTTAAAGACTAAAAAGAAAAAAAATAATGATAATTTAAAAAAACTAAAATAACACGCTTTAAATAGCTAATTGAACTAAAAACTAGTAAATAATATTACAATAAATAATGATTGTAAAAAAGCGTGAAGTGCTTGAAATCAAATGTTACAAATAGTTCACTTACCTATACTATAGTAAAAAGCACCCCACGCTTTTTTACAATCATTATTTATTGTAATATTGTTTACTACTTTTTAGTTCAACTAGCTATTTAAAGCGTGTTATTTTAGTTTTTGACGTGAAAATGTTTATGAATCGATGAACGCCGGCAGCACGCACGAAAAAGTCTCGCGTTCTGAAAAATGTATGGCGACCGATGCATTATTTGATGTTCGCGCCCACAAGAGAGCCGCGGGCTGAAGAGTGTCTGCGGGAGGGACGCGGCCGGCCGACATCACATTCTTCGCCCGAAGGCGTCCCGGGCAACACGCTTATGAATTATTGTATAGCAGCACTCGCGATCGTACCTTTTTATATGTACCATTCGATTTCTATCAGTATTACATTTTGTGAAATTCAGAAAATATTTAGATATTTTTATATATATTTTTAGCATTTGACATGCTTAGCACTATACATTAAACACAAAGTGAAAAATGTGAAATCGAAAATAACTGTCACGAGCAGGTTTTGAACCTGCATATCCTGGATTTGCCAATTCAGCCATCGTGACAATCGCTCCTGACTGCTAATTTCGATAACACATTCATACTTAACGTCTTTGGGCGACGCCTGCGCCATCTGTCGGAAGTATTTTCATACATTATACCGAACAGGTTTTGGTTGTAGCAGGGGATAGCCGTTTATTCTTTCATTTCATATCCATCCATCAGCCTTTCGACGTCCACTGCTGGACATAGGCCTCCCCGAGAGAACGCCACAACGAGCGGTCCTGTGCACTCATATAAGGGGATAGTGCCGTAATCGCCACGCTTGGCAGGCGGGTTGGCGATCGCAGTGGATGTTGTTATTACTCGAGGGAGTGCTGTTGCCCACTTCCCCAGTATTACCTCAGTCGGCTCTTACGACTCCCATGGGTGCAGAGGCGTGGGACAATTCTAAAGCCGGCCCCGCACGGCCATATCATATATATGTGAAATAAAATGGTGAGCAGTGGCTTAACAAAACCATTATTATTTACCTACCATCAGGTGGACCGTGGCTCGTTTGCCACCATACGCAATAAAATCTAAACTTCGTCATTTGGGGAAACGAATAGGGTAGTGTGGTGCCCTCACCCACTAAATAACCCCGCTGTAAGTTCTCTCTGCGTGTATTGATGAACAACTAGAACAGAAGTAGAACCTTCTATTATTATCTGACGCTACTCTTTAACTGCCTCGGTGGTGCAGCGGTAGTGTATGCGACGTCGATCGGGTCGGGCAATGTTATTGAGCTTTTTCCTAAAAGAAAAATTCTCAGTAGCAGCCCGGAGTTTGGAAATGTGCCCAGTAGACGTCAATAGGCTCGCCCCCTATTACGTGGGACTTAAACATAGCCGGCGAGTCGTGGGTGTAATACACCTCTGCCTACCCCTTCGGGGAATACAGGCGTGATGCTATGCTACTTCTTCAGCTACGCCAGCGAAGAAGTCTTTCAAGCATTTTGTTTATTAGCATAAACTTGAATAATACTTTCTAACACCACCAGTCAAGTGCCATATACAGGATGCAGGAGTGTACAAGCTGGATTGTGATTGTGGTCTCTCCTACATTGGGCATACAAAGAGATACGAGATAACAACTCGGATCAAAGAACACATAGCTGATGTGAAGCACAGTCGCTATACAAAGTCTGCAATTTGTGAGCACACACAGGACCACACCCGCCATTACATCAGGTTTGACAAACCTCAAATTCTCGCAAAAGAACATCGATATCGTCCAATGAAGCGTGAGGCTATTGAAATTAAGAAACATCCCAATTTCAATAGAGAAGACGGCTGGGTCTTACCATCAAGCTGGAATCCTGTGATAGGCCTCACCAAACATAATACAAGAAGGCACACCACAAGATTGCAAGACACAGTTAGCGCTTATTGTGTGGATAAAACCCACAGTAGTGATTAGTTAGTATTTCCGCATAAATTTAATAATCCATAACAAGTTGTTGCCTACTGAGTTTTCTGGCCGGATCATTCTCAGTCAGGCCGCGTTCCGATCCGGTGGTAGCTTTTTAGGATTAGCTTATATTAAAATCAATATATTTAATAATATAAAACTAATAATCAATATTGTCTTCTTAATAGTAGTTTTTTGATTACTTAAAAATTTTAATTGGTAGTTTGTGGTAGAATTTTGAAGCACTAAATATAAACAAAAATTTTTAAAACTTAAAGGAGTATTATACTAATTTTATTACACTAGCTTAAAATCTCATACATTGTAAGCATAAATCTTAGAGTAGATATTTTTAATTGTGTTTCTAAACGAATATTATGTGGGTTGAAATAAATAAACCAAAAATTTGTAAAATCATATTACTGTGGGTAGATGAAACCGTTGAAACAACATATCAGTTTTGGACATCTATCATCTAAGTCCACCCGTGATCATGAATGCTGTAAAGTAGGTATTCGAAACGTCGGGATAGCATAAAAATCAAGTAAACGCGATAGATTCCGTAAACGTAGTTTTATTTCAAAATATTTTAAAAAGCATAAACTTGAGTGGCAAACAAGCATACGGCTCACCTGATGGTAAGCGGTCACCGTAGCCCTAGGTATGGCTGCGTCTATACGCAACACAAACATTAAAGGCGTCACTCACGCGTCGCCATCTCCAATAAAAGGAATAGGTGGACATAGTATCTCGCCTGCCTACGAAGGGGTAGGCAGAGGTGTATTACACAGCCAAGGTTCGTCAGCTATGTTTAAGTCTGACGTAATAGGGAGCGAGCCTATTGCCGTCTACCGGACACATTTCCAAACTCCGGGCTGCTACTGAAAATTTTTCTTTTTACGAAAAATCTCAATAACATTTATTTCCCGATCCGGGGATCGAAACCGAGATCTCAAGATCAGCGGTCGCACACATTACTTCTGCACGATCGAGGCAGCAGAGAGGTATAGGTGGATAGGAAGGATAATAAGGAGAGAATTTTGGGATATCGGTAAAATGTACTGCCCTTGAACTAACTTTTTATATTCCCGCTCCGTTTATCGCTAAGCTTGGTACACAGATCGCGGTATCATGCGTCGTTGAAAGTATTATGAACGAGTCCCAAAAGTCGGGACGCGCGTGAGAATATGCGGCGTTAGTGTGACACACAGTTGGAAAGTTGGTCAAGCTTTTATCTAAATAAGTACTAACATAAAAAAATTTACCATGTTTTTATAACGGACTTAAAAGTATAAAATAGTCTGTTTAAAACAAAAAAGAACAAAACAAAGAATTGAAAAACATTATTCTGTGTAGCCACAACATTTTGGCGACTTTTTTTAATGTTGGACCTTTTGGGAAATAAATGCACACTATGTCATCTATCCATCCATCCATCAGCCTTTCAACGTCCACTGCTGGACATAGGCCTCCCCAAAAGAACGCCACAACGAGCGGTTCCGTCATGGGGGATAAATGCTGTAATCGCCACGCTTGGCAGGCGGGTTGGCGATCGCAGTGAATGTTGTTAATACTCGAGGGAGTGCTGCTACCCACTCCTCCAGCTCTGCACAGTATGTACTGACTGTTATTACATTTTGGTACAATACATAGAGGCATATTACGAGAAAATAAAAATTTACCAAATTACAGATTACAATAGAAATTACAGTTTTCAAATTCTATGTCGATAATACACCATTTGCCGTGAAATGATGACAGTAATCATCCCCATTGGTGCGTTTTTGGAAAGATAAAGTAGAAAGGGGTTGGTTAGTTGGACAATTTGCTAGCCAAATAATTACTCCGTGTGTCCCTTAACTGGTATATATTAGTATATAATACACAAGCTGTGTAAACATAGCGATATTGCTTCGTAACGAAATAATTTGCAGGATCCTCGTCACTTTTGTTAGGGCATTGAGTGCTTTGGTTATATAATATTGCTGGGAGCTTTTACTTGTTTTTGTCTGAATAATGGACTGTACTAAGTTTCACATTTATTCGAAGCTATCGTTAGAGGTCAGTGGATATTTTGATGACATGCTTAGTCATATAAATGAACACAACTCCTAATGGTAGAGCTAGACACTTGCTTATCCCATGGCGTGAACCAACAGTAGTGTTATATATCGTTGTGTTTTGCATGGTGAATGAGAGTGCCGGAGGCCCAAACCACCTAAATGTCTTTTCCTTGTTA
This sequence comes from Leucoma salicis, assembly GCA_948253155.1. NCBI lineage: Eukaryota > Metazoa > Arthropoda > Insecta > Lepidoptera > Erebidae > Leucoma > Leucoma salicis. Next base: position 2,868,510 of record OX411826.1, on the reverse strand, counting down.
CCCTTCCTATCTTCATTAGTATCCTACTTATACTCTCCTTAATATATTTTTATCTGGTGTTGCTAGCGTCTAGAGGCTACGGTAACCGCTTACCATCAGGTGTACCGTATGATTGTTTGCCACCATGTGGTAGAAAAAATTAAAAAAAAACAGCGGGCTAGAAGGTTATGAACGTACATCTCCTGAAAAACCGCCCCAGATGCTTTGCCAATTCAGCCATCGTGGTAAGTGGCAAAGATAACTGTTGATCCTGCGATTGAAGTCTCTCTGGTGACAGAGAGTGCACTGGAGTGCGCACATACACGTGCGCTATAATAACTCCTGCGTAGTCTGGTGCACAGGACACAGGCCACCGAAATTGGTTTAGAGATCAATCCTATCAATATTATAAATGAAAGTGTTCATTAGAAACCAATTTTAGTGTAAATGGAAAAAGAGAAATTTTCTACCTGAAGGATTCAAACTTGCAGTTTCCTCTATCCGGGAGGATGCTTAACTTGAGCTTTAGGATACGACCAAACAAGAATAAATTTTATTCATAGAATAAATCGCTACTTACTCGAGAATAAATCAATTTTACGTTTTACCAACAATTCGAAGAATAGCGAGCCTATTCGGGAATAGTCACTATACCACCGGTAAGCATCGAATAAGGAGTTAATCCAAGAATAAAAAAATGGCGTCATCTTTTTTGTGCTGTCATTTTAATTTAAACTATACAGTGACAGCTACTTTCTCACGCTATAACACGACAAATAAGAGTTGAGATGAGTTAAGCTATATACCGTCCCGTTTGTAGAACAACTTTTTTTTGCCGGGTATTACATTCACGTCGCTATTCGCGTATAGCTAATCCAAGTATAACTATACGTCAGATTGCGTGGAAAACCGTCTGTTGGTTATCTAGAGAATATAAGGAATATATTATTCTAGGTATAGTAATTCTTGTATAAATTCGAGTTTGGCCGAATCTGCTGCTGAGCTACTGTAGAAGCCTGCTGAACTCCCAATTTCTACCGTCACATTGTAATACTTCCACTTTCACAGAAAAAATATTTTTTAGTAAAGTAGCTGATCATTTTTTTTCGTGAAAGTGGAGAAAGTTTACTTCACTGCAAGCAGGATTCGAACCTGCGTCTTATCCAATCCGGGGAAGTGCTCTAGACCTCTACCTGTTACAGTTTAGCTAGTACTTAGGGCTGGTTGTTTCAGCTATACTTGACGCACACGTAAACGTCAAAAATGGAGTTAACCATCGTCAAACCAAAAAAAACATTGTTTCACGAAATGAGGTCCTTAACGTACGTTAAATAATAACGATTACGGTAACAGATGTCCCGCCCACTGGTTAAGGTCACTTTCATCGTGGAAGTGCTTTTTACTATACCTATAGGTGAACTATTTGTAACATATTTTGATGCACATTGCACCTCATGCTTTTTTACAATCATTATTTATTGTAATACTATTTACTAATTACTACTTTTTAGTAGCGATGGGCGTTGAATCAACGAACTAGTTAAATAAACGGTTGATCGTCTGTCAACGAGTTAACCGTTGACCGTTTAAAAATCAACTAGTTAAATCTGTTAACGAATTTAGCTAGTTGATTCATTTGTTCAATACATTTTCACCTATATATATAGGTATTTATGCTAACGCAACGAACGTAAATGATCTCTGTAGGCACGATGAAAATATTCGTCATTATCTTTTAGATTTTGAGCTCCGATATACGTTGTTATAAGTCGATATTTGAAACGTAGAAGTTTTATTTTTAAGAATGAAATAAAATTAAGCGCCCCGGTAATTATACTAAAACCGACTTGCACCAAATTAATAAACATGTTTAGGTGATATTTAAGTATAATTTTGTAACATTTAATTAATTATTCAACTAAAAAAATAAATATGTTTAAGAATTGGTGCAAGGAGGCCTAAGACTTGATCAATTTGGTCCATAATTAATATAATAATTTTCTATATAACAATATTCTGTACCCATAATAAATTAGCTCGTACATTTAATCACAAATAATAAAATCACAGGTCAGTAGGTAGATATAGAGTCAAAGATGAGATCCGTTGAACGTCGGCGTCGCTCGTAGCGTTTAATAAAATTTTTATATTCAATGAAACTATGCGTATTGCGTACCATTAAAAATAATGTCAATTTGCAACGTTGAACCTTTGACGTTTACGTTGCGACTGTTGCGAGTTGACATTACTATTTACTAGCACGTTAACTCATTGACGAATTTAACTAGTTGATCAACTAGTTGACGAACGTCAATCAACGTTAACGTTACGTTAATGAAAAAATCGTCAACGACCTATCATCACTACTTTTTAGTTAATTCAATTCAACTGAACTAGCTATTTAAAGCCTGTTATTTTAGTTTTTTAAACTATAATTTATTTTCTTCTTTGTAGTCTCAAAATAGTATCAAAAGTACGAAGTAAAGAGTAAAGCAATACTACGTAAAAGTAGAGCATAGAACTATATATATGCCGCCGGTGCACATCTTAATATCGCGATTCAGAAACATGGGACAACGCAGGTGCACATCTTAATATCGCGATTCAGAAACTTACACATTCAACAACTACGGTACCGTAAAAACCGACAAATACCGAATAATTTTATCAAATTAGTGTATTGTCATCGGTCTTTGATAAATCTACAAAGTTTGAACGAAATCTGACCGTTTAAAGTGGGTCAAAATCGCGCCCAATGGAGTCGGTTACAAATATACAATCATTCGGGTGAAGCTAATAAAAAGCGTGTAAAAATGGCTGTATTAGACTACGTATGTGTGTCTAAACACAAAACAATATTTTTTAGATTTTTTGTCTGTTTATTTGTTTGTTTGTTCACGCATCACGCAAAAACTACTGAACGGATTTTACGGTAGAACTTTTTTTATTTGATAGCTCTCGATTAGACTTAGAAACTGGTATACATTTTATCCCGCTACTATATCGGGAACCTGAGATATAACCTAAAAGTTATCTTTTGGCTGCGGCGAAGTAGTCAAAGGCTAGTCTATACTATTAAAAAGCTGTAACAGAGCTGTGTGTGTACATTTAAGATATTAATTGAGATAAAATGACTGTAATAGGCTATATAGGCGTGTCTAAACACAAAACAATTTTTTTTAGAATTTTTGTCTGTTTGTTTGTTCGCGCATCACACAAAAACTGCTGAACTGATATTGATGCAACTTTTTTATTTGAAAGGCCTTGATTAGACTTAAAAACTGGTAGACATTTTATCCCGCTACTACTCGTATATCGGGAACCTGAGATATAACCTAAAAACTATCTTTTGGCTGCGGCGAAATGGTCAAAGGCTAGTCTTCAATAAAAAGTTATATTAAGCTGTTCTGGGTTACTATAAGTGAACTTATTAATGTCGCCATCTCCAAGGAAAGGGATAGGAAGGATAATAAGCATAGGCTGACAGATAGGGAGACCTCTGGCGCTCAATCACCATACTAAAGACAACAGTAGGAATATCTACCTAAAACACAACACATAGCATCACGCCTGTATCCCCAAAGGGTAGGCAGAGGTGTATAACACACCCACGGTTCACCATATTACACATTTAAGCTTCACGTAATAGGGGGCGAGGCTTTTTTTTTGTTAAGGCGGTAAAATATGTTTCTGACCGCATACCCCGTCGTTCGGGGCAAAGAACAGGGTAGTGTGGGGCTGTCACCCACTAAAGAAACCCGTCGTGTGCCGTCTCTCCGCCTTTATTGGCAGGCCACTGGAATTATGTTACATTCCTTCGGTGGTATAGGGGGCGAGCCTATTGCCGTCTACCGGACACATTTCGAAACTCCGGGCTGCTACTGAAAATTTTTCCTGTCATTTTTTACGAAAAAGCTCAATAACACTGTCCGGCCCGGGGACTGAACCCGAGACCTCATGCTCAGCAGTCTCTCATACTCTACTACTATAGTACTACTATAGTATCTACCGTTGTTTGTCGGACGGGCTTCGTGGCATAGTCGGTAGTGTAACCGACTTCCGTGCATGAGGTCGCGGGTTCGATTCCCACTCAGGACAATTATTTGTGTGATGAACGCAGATATTTGTATTGCGTCTGGGTGTTTTCTATTTATTATATGTATGTATTTACAAAAAAAGTAGTATATATATTATATCCGTAATCTGGTACCCATAGCACAAGCGTTAAGCTTAGTTTGGGACCAGAGGACGTTGTGTGAAAATGTCCGTGAATATATATTTATTTACGCTGACCTTCTGTGAGAGGGTGGTACTTCTCCGGTCAATCCAGCCTATTCATGCTGGGACGAGCTTCTGCCACTATTAAAGAAATGTTAATTTTGTTAATGTCGGCAGGTGGTTAGGGTATCGTCAAGGGCTGATGATGAGGCACGATGTGGACAGGCTGGCGATGGATTGTCCTCACGCTGAACTGTGTTGCTGCTCTGTCTCCGGTTATTAAGATTGGTGAGTTTTATAATAATCTTTTTAGGATAATCGAGTGCGAATTTAACATGTATTGAGCAAATCTGTGCCTAAAAAATCTAGAAAAATAGGCCCTTGAAATATTATGTGCTATTTTTTTTATTAATTATGATAGCAGACGAGCCACGGCCTACCTGATGGTAAGTGGTAACCGTCGCTTATGGACTCAACTATACCCAGAGTATTGTCAAGCCGCTGCGCACCATTTCATTTCTCAGATGTGAAATGAAAGAATAAATGGCTATCTTCTGCTACAGCCAAAACACACTGACGTGTTTCATGACCAGTCACACAGGAGACGGTGGTACCGACCCGTTCGGGCCCGATAATAAGTGTGTACTCTCTCTTTAGTACCCAGCCCTACCACCAGTAATGCAATGGGTTATAATTGCTTACTTCCCTTAGTCGCCTTATACGACACCAGTAGGAAAGGATGGGGTGGTGACACTTGTATTCTTAGTCAGTCACGGACAAAAACCTAACTATTATAAATGTGTATCAGAGCTGTGTCTGTACATTTAAGATATTTGAGAAAAAAATACTGTATTATGCTATAAATGTATAAATATATAGGCGTGTCTGAATACAAAACAATTTCTTAGAGTTTTATCAGTACTTAAAAAAAAAATAAAAAAAAGAATCCCGCTGCTATATTGGGAACGTGAGATATAACCTAAAAACTAGCTTTTGGCTGCGGCGGAGCCGCGGGTTATTAAAATACCCTATTTTTTTCATCGTAGATGTGACAATTGCATCTATCAGTAATAAAACAACGAACGAAATTCCTTAGCTAATGTATCGTCAGTCATATCAGTCTTTGATAAGTTTGCAGTTTCAACCTCATCTTTTTGAAGTGGGTGAAAATTAGACTTGCCACGAATAGTGATTTTGCCGAATACCGAATATTCGGTGAGACTCTCGGCCGAAGCGCCGAATATTCTGCAACACTTGTACCTTTCTCGGTTGACAGGTTTAAACCTGCATCACTAAAAACTGTGTGATAACGACGCGTGGGTGCTTTTGTTTCATTCGTGATTGAGTTGTGTCAACACGCATTATTTGTTGATCGTTGGTATTTTTGCTATCAGCGTTGCAGTGTAATTTACTTTATACTGCAGCAAATTGCTGAATGGGAGCCTTATTGTCACTAAATTGTTTATGCATAGTTTCACTTAGTGTAAGGATATGGTCAATTTACATTCATGACAATAAAACATTCTTTCTTTCTATCAACAAAAGCTGAAAAAAATATTTTTATTTATCATAACTTACCACATGGTAATATAAAAATCTTTGTGAGTAATATTATAGAATATTTTTCATGGTTTACTATTCGGCATCCGGCCGAATAGTTCGCAATATTCGGCCGAATACCGAATAACGAAAAATTACGGCCGAATAGCCGAGTACCTAATAGTCGCCGAATATTCGTGGCACCTCTAGTGAAAATCACGTTCAAAGATTCCGTTACATAGACATTTTTTTTGCATGTAGTGGCAGACGAGCCACGGCCTATCTGTTGGTAAATGGTAACCGTCGCTCATGGACGCAACTATACCGAGAGTATTGTCAAGCCGCTGCTCACCATTTAATTTCACGAATATGAAATGAAACAATAAACGGCTATCTCCTGCTACAGCCAAAACGCAACAATGTGCTTCATGGCCGGTCACACAGGAGATGGTACCAACCCGCTCGGGCCCGATACCAAGTGAGTACTTCCACTTGGTACCCAGCCCTACCACCAGTCATGCAATGGATGATAATTGCTTACTTCCATTAGTCGCCTCATACGACGAAGCTTAATAAAGTGGTTAAAAAGAAGTTTCTACACAGGAGCCGTGTTCACAGAAGATGCCAGAGGGGGGAGTACAGAGTTAGCATTCAAATACGCTGTCTACCGGATCAACAAGGAACGATCACTATTGCCTAATACCACATTAGTGTACGATATACAGTATACACCAGCCAGGGATACCTTCAAGGCTTATAAAAGAGGTAAGATTTAATACTGCCTCTGTGGTGCAGTGGTAGTGTGAGCAACTGCTGATGATGAGGTCTCGGGATCCAGGTCAGGCGATGCTATTGAGCTCTTTCGTAAAAAGAAAAATTGGGAGTTGGGAAATGTGCCCGGTAGACGGCAATAGGCTAGCTGGCGAACCGTGGGTGTGTTAATACACCTCTGGACCTTCCCCCTCGACGACACGGCACACAGTGGGTTTATTTTGTGGGTGAGGGCCCCACACTACCCTGTTCGTTTTCCCGTACGACGAGGTGTGCGGTTAGAAACATTTTTTTCGCACGTTATTATATAGTTATTATAGCACGTTTTATTTTGCCCGCGTGGAATGTAGCATTTTTTTGCGAAACTATTTTTTTTTCAAAATAAGAATAGTTGTAAGTTACTCCTTATAATATTAGCTATCTGACGGAGAAAATTCAGTCCAAATTGGTTCAGCCAGATTCCGGCTGGAACAAACAGACAACTGTGTAATGCATGTAAATGCATCCGATAGGTGGCGTGGGTCGTATAGACAAATGTGATGTGGACATTGGGAATGAGCATTGGTTAGTGCGATGGCTTAGCGGTTAGAGCACTTCCCCGGATAGGAAGCGACGCAGGTTCGATTCCTGCTCGCACTAAAGTTATCTTTTTTCACAATTCACAAATAATATGTATAAAGTAGCTGAGCATATCAAGTGCTAAAATAAAGTTCAAAAATGTGTAAATATAAACAGAAGTAAAAAAAAAAAAATATTATGTACCTACACACTTTTAATAAAAAAGTTGCAATAACCGACTCGAATTGTAAGTGGAATACGAAAAAGCAATATGGCGGTCGAGCACATCCCGGATTTGGCGCCAAGGATACTTGTACATTCAAGCACTCGAATGTACGCCACCGAATTATTATTTTTGTGAGCACTTGACATACTCAAATGTATTAAATTGTCTTGTATTAAATTACTCGATACTTATTTAGATTCCTTTTTCCATATTCAGGAAGTCGTGACACATGTAAACAAACCATACAATATTTAGATATTTTTATATATATATTTTTAGCATTTGACATGCTTAGCACTATACATTAAACACAAAGTGAAAAATGTTAAATCTAAAATAACAGTCACGAGCAGGATTTGAACCTGCATCTCTTGGATACCGTCCAGATGCTTTACCAATTCAGCCATCGTGACAATTGCTCTTGACTGCTAATTTCGATAACACATTCATACTTAACGTCTTTGGGTGACGCCTAGGTTAGCATTCAGGAGCGATTGTCACGATGGCTGAATTGGCAAAGCATCTGGACGGTATCCAGAAGATGCAGGTTCAAATCCTGCTCGTGACTGTTATTTTCGATTTCACATTTTTCATTTTGTGTTTAAACCATACAATATAATATAGTAATTTATACTATATGGGAATAATGTATGTAAATGCATCTGATAGGTGGCGTGGGTCGTGAAAACATCTATAACAAATGTGACTCAGACATGACTAGGAAAGAAAGCCGGACGAGCGATTGGTTAAGAATATATACAATCCGAAAGTGGAAGGATGTAGGTAGTATAGGTACAAGGGGAGACCAAGACTCACCTACCTAGACTAAATCGGTCATGTATTGAAAGAAGGTAGAGTCATGATTCTTCGAAACCAGGGAGCGTGTATGAAGAGAATTATGAATATTGAGCAAGCGAGAGATATATACAAGAATAGAGCCTTTTGGTATTCTCTTCTCTGCTTACTCCACAAGGGAGACAGTGTGATAAGTAAGTCAGTAAAAACATGAGATCCAAACCACCAATCGAACCGGTCCTTTCATGCTGGGACAAGTAAGCCTGGTATTGTATTAAAACATTTTTGCTGCAGTTATTTTTGAGCAGGACTTGAGCGTCTGAAAAGGGCTTCAAGAGGTGTAGCGCTTTTAAGGCCCTATTGTTTTGTTAATAGCCGCGAGGGGTCGTTACTGTTGTAGCGGTTATGTTCAGATATTTTTTTTGTATTAGGCAGTATTTTCTGCTCGTGAATTCGTCTGCATGGAGTTTAATAATGGGTCCAAAAATTTATACTTATGGATAAAAGAATTATATTTTTCATACTATGTGAGCGGCAAACAAGTATACGACCCACCTGATGGTAAACGGTTACTGTAGCTATAGACGCTAGCAACACCAGAGGCATCACTCGCGCGTCGCCATCTCCAAGGATAATAATGAGGATAGATAGAATACTGAGAGGATAGGGAGTGGGTATGGGCCTCCGGCGCTCTCGCTTACCATACGAAAGACAACGGTATGAGTGCATACTGTTGTTTGACGCAGATCTTTTCTGAGAGGGTGGTAATTCTCCGATCGAGCCAGCCCATTCATGCTGGGATAAGCAAGGTCTTACCTCTAGAAAATATATAAAACTAAGCTTGGAGTTCACAACAGTGAAGCTCTGGTAGTTATTATTAGTATTTGCAGCCTATACACGCTAGCAACACCAGGGGCATCACTCACGCATCGCCAGCTCCAAGGAAAGGCATAGGATGATAGAGATAGGTGATGATGAAAGAGAGGCTGAGGAGGGGATATAGATCTTCGGCGCTCTAACTCACCATACGAAACAGACAGTAAGAGTACCTATCGTTGTTTCACTCTGATGTTCTGTGAGAGGGTGGTGCTTCCCCGATCGAACTGGCCCATTAATCCTTTACATCCTCGCCACTTTGTCTTTCCTAGATCTGGCAAACTTTGAGTGAAACCCCTGGTGATTCTAGCGTCATAAAATAACTTCTGTAATATAGCACGGCACCATCTTTACAGCGTGTGCCCAAATCAAGTCGGGTGCTGTGGCCATCTTTAGTGGAGCAGGCCCTCAACTCGCTGCCACTTTAGAAGCGATGACCAAGAGCCTGCATATTCCTCATTTGACCGTTGGACCCTACGCTAATGATAACTGTAAGTGCTTTTCAGGTCTGGCTACGCCCCTGGTATTTTATTTTTATTGCTTTTCATGGTAGACGAGCCACGGCCCACCTGATGGTAAGTGTTAACCGTCGCTTATGGACTCAACTATACCAAGATTATTGTCATGCCACTGCACAATATTTCACTTCTCAGATATGAAAAAATAAACGGCTATCTTCTGCTACAGCCAAAACACACTAACGTGCTTCATGACCGGTCACACAGGAGACGGTGGTACTGATTCGGGCCCGATAGCAAGTGAGTACTCTCACTTGGTACCCAGCCCTACCACCAGTAATGCAGTGAGTGATAATTGCTTACTTCCCTTAGTCACCTTGTACGACACCAGCGGGAAATAATGGGGTTGTGACACTTGTATTCTTAGTCCGTCACCACATGGAATGTAGCCCTACCTGCATATTTAAATGGTGAGCAGTGGTTTGCCAATATTCTTAGTAAGTCCAGAAGCGGCGATTGCCTTTTTGATCTTCATTAGAAAAGCCAATCTCAGCATAATGCAGGTCATAAAATCTGCGCGCTTTCTTCTGGGGTTCTTCTTTGGTCTTCTCTCTCATCTTCTGATGTTTTCAGCAAATAACACATTTACGGTGAGCCTATATCCCCCAATGGATCTCCTCACGAAAGCCTTCTCCGAATTCATCAGCTATCTCAACTGGACCAGGATGGGTATAATTTACGAAGACTACGGCTACGGTACGTAACAATCCAGCTCCGTCATTCTTTTCTGGTAGAGGAACGTCGCTGAAAATACCACCAATGGATCATCTTGACCTGGGAAAGTACCGCCCTTTAAAATATAGGCCTGTGTGCCAGAGAGAGCTCCAGAGTTGGCAACACAACCAATACAGGCGGAAAGATGGCACATGGTGGGTTTATTTAGTGAGTGAGGGCCCCACACTACCCTGTTCTTTGCCCCTGACGACAGGGTCTGGGGTTAGATACATTTCTACGTGCCTCAAAAAGGACATGCAGGTTTCCTCACGATGTTTTTCTTCACCAAGCAGATACGATTAATACAAATAATTATGAAAAATCTCGAAAAGGCAGATCTGTCTGGCATGCGAGGTCTGGACCTTGATCGATCCTTGAACCATTGTCTTTGCAGCCTAGGGTTTAACGCTATTACTGAATACTGTGTCTGCTTACAATTAGGAGAACAAGTAATATCAGGTGAATATTACCAATCCCAATGAAAGGGATAGTAATTGGAGAAAAATGTTGATTGAGTGATTGTGGCGGTGGTTTGGGCTTCCAGCCTGCTTTCCCTCACCTTTTCCAACATAAAAAAGGAAATAGAGCGAAGAATATTAATATTTTGATATGTGTTTTAGCACTTGACATGCTCAGCTACTTTAACTTTACCTATTTCAAAAATCGCGCCATCAAATAGTATGATTTTAATTGCAAAATTAAACTTAGTATATTGGAATAATGGGTCGTAAAGACAAATGTGATGTGGAGATTGAGTATGGCCGTCTGTCACTGCGATGGCATACCGGTCTAGAACACTTCCCTGGATTGGAAGGGATGCAGGTTTGAATCCCGCTCGGAATAAAATTGTCTTTTTCCACATTTTCGCAAAACGTTGTAATACATCTCAAATAACCATTTTGCTGCAGGGGAAATCAACATCCTGGATATAGCGAAAGACGGTCGGGATATGTATGCTATCCGCTGTCATGATCCCAAGGAGTACAGGCGGGGTCTGGCCCAGCTGAAGGCCCAGCAGGTGAAACACATCATAGTGGACACCGACCCTCGGAGAATAAGGCAGCTGGCGAGAGCGGTAAGTAGACCAAGTCCTTGATGGTAAATTATCTGATGACTGTGCAAGGTGTAATTTGGGACCGTTAACTGGATTAATATAAGTTCCCTCAAAATACAGAAATTATTTTCTAGTACAGTGTTTTAAGAGAGTGGGCCGCCTCGATCGTAGCTTGTAGTGGCGTGGCAGAGCCTTGCTTACCCCAGAATGAAAAGGCCGGCTTGATCGGGAAAGTACCCACCCTCTCACAAAAGATCAGCGTCACCTACTGTTCTGTTTCGTATGGTGAGAGAGAGCGCCAGAGGCCCAAACCCCTCCCTGTCCTCTTCTTATTGTCCTTCCTATCCACCTACTGTCCCTTTCCTTGGAGATAGTGACGCGCAAGTGATGCCTCTGGTGTTGCTGGCGTCTATAATGTGAATAAGGATGATATCCATCCATCAGCCTTTCGACGTCCACTGCTGGACATAGGCCTCCCCAAATTGGGGGTATACTGCCGTAATCGCCACGCTAGGCAGGCGGGTTGGCGATCGCAGTAGATGTTGTTAATACTCGAGGGAGTGCTGCTGCCCACTCCCCTCGGTATTCCCTCAGTCGGCTCTTACGACTCCCATGGGTGGAGAGGGGAAAGAATAAGGATAATAATGAGGGGATAAAAGGGAGGAGCAACAATTAGAACAATGTAATTGTTAATACAGATAATACCATAAACTTTATGGTTATATACTTTAACTGCCTCGGTGGTGTAGCGGTAGTGTATGCGACTGCTAATCATGAGGTCTCGGGTTCGATCCCCGGGTCGGGCAATGTTATTGAGCATTTTCCTAAAAAGAAAAATTCTCAGTAGCGGCCCGGAGTTTGGAAATGTGCCCGGTAGACGTCAATAGGCTCGCCCCCTATTACGTGGGACTTAACATAGCTGGCGAGTCGTGGGTGTGTAATACACCTCTGCCTACCCCTTCGGGGAATACAGGCGTGATGCTATGTTTTTTTGTTTTTGTAACTTACCTAATTTTTTTTATTGCTAAATATGGCATACGAGTCACGGCCCACCTGATGGTAAGTGGTAACCGTCGCTCATGGACAACTATACCGAGAGTAATGTCATGCCGCTGCGCACAATTTCATTTCTCAGATATGAAATGAAATAATAGGTATATTAAATTGTGCTAGATTGCTGCGTTAGTGATTCTTAAGGCACCCTATGATCGGTACGGGGTGATGACCTTTTTAGTGGCATCATACGAACAATTGTTAGGAGAAAAACCTTATTTCTTAATTTATCAGTGATAAATAGTTATTCAATGTCAAAATCACATTAAATTTGCGGTAAAAAATTAAGCAATCCAGTAGTCATATTTCTAATTCCAGATACTCCAGCTCCAGATGAACAATGAAGATTATCATTACGTTTTTAATTCTTTTGTAAGTATTAACCTTCTACCATATAAAAATATCTAAATACTAGCAGCTACCCGCAGCTTCGTCTGCCTGAAATTTAGTTATTTTCTTTTGTAGAGCAGAATCCTAATTATTTTTCCAAAATAAAAATAGTGACCCCCGTCTTGTGAGTCCCATCCGAATCGAGTCAGCTGTTCAGGAGTTTAGTCGCAGATGTGTATTTCACGTATATACTTATCCATTTGAATCTATTCATTCACAATTTCCTAATTATTATTTCAAATTAAAAGTAGCCTAAGTTACTCCTTGTAACAAACAAACTGCAAAACAAATTTATCTGCTAGTGAATATGTATGTTTTTTTTTGTGTTTTATAACGTTGGTGTGTTATTATTTACGTGTGTTTAGTGTTTTTAATTATTGTTATGGATAAAATAGTTATTATACTTGACAAATATCATCAGTTCGTCAAGCAAAGGTAAGAACTTTCTTTTAACAAAAAGAAATAGACGTCGCGGGACGTCTACCAGATGTGAAACATCGAAATTATTTTATAGGAATAATGAGTAGAAATAAAATGATCATAACTTTTTCAATGTGTACTTGCATAAAATTATGACATGTGTAACATTGCGGAAATAGATATAAATCATCATCACCAGGCCCTGGAAATCATCTAGGACCAAAGTACTCGTCAAGACGAAACAAACAATTCCAAACTCGATAAGGTTGAGTCGTTTCATTACAGAGGTACTGGCCACCTTCCAGCTCCATCATCAGACCCTGGATACTATTTAGAGACAAAGTACTCGTCATGACTAATCAAACGAGTATAAACACGATGGGGTTGCGTCGTTTCATTACTGAGTTACTTTAGCCATCTTCTAGCTCTACCGTCAGACCCTGGATACTATCTAGAGACAAAGTGCTCGTCAAGACGAATCATAAGAGCCCAAACTCCATGGAGTTATGACATTTTATGACGGAGTTCCTATGGCCACCTTCTAGCTCCATCATCAGACAAAGTACTCGTCGAGACGAATCATACGAGCCCAAACTCGATGGGGTTATGTCGTTTTATATTGGAGTTCCTATGGCCACCTTCTAGCTCCATCATCAGGTCCTCGATACTATCTAAAGACAAAGTACTCGTCTAGACGAATCAAACGAGTCGAAACTCGATAGTATTGCGCCGTATGTATGAAGTTGCTATATCCACCTTTCAGCTCCATCATCAGATCAGCTCCATGTCATCATAATATAGCATTATTACGCAATATACACATGCTTGTAAAATTTCAGCTCAATAGGAAATCGGGAAGTGTGTCCAATTTAACTTGCAAGATTTGAACGGAACAAGTAAAAGCGTCGCCACGCTAACAGCCGATTTTACCCTCCCTCCGCATTAGATGTTTCACATCAAAAACAATGTACTGGACGGGCGAACGGCGTTCTGTTGAACTTGACGATAGTAAAACCACCGTTAGCTATGCGTACGTAAAAAGGTAGTTCTCATGAAAGGCGCTGGTTTTAGTGTCGCGTCGAGCGTAAATATTCAGTATTTTTTTGTTTATTTAATAACAATTAAACCACATCGAATCAGAACGTGAAAAGTAATAGGGCTCTATTCCTAATCATAATAATTCACACGTCATGTAAACGACAAAAAAGACTCGATCAGTGAAGTATTTTGGTCGTTATCGTGTTAACATACATTACCTACAACTCACGGACGTCCAAGCCAGATTTTTTTCAAACAGTTTTTTAACTAGTTTAAATAACAAAAATGGCATCAAAAATATCATGAGTGTTAAAAATTGTGTTTGTTCTTTATATGTGTGTGTAGATATTATTTTACAAGTGCAATATATGATAAATAGAGACATTTTAAGTTTGAAAAAACAGTTGTGCCGTGTAAACCGGGAGTAGAACACACCTCAACGCTTCGCTTATGAGGCGTGCAATATTCACCAATATTTGTGTTCATCACACAAATAATTGTCCTGAGTGGGAATCGAACCCACGACCTTGTGCACGGAAGTCAGTTACACAACTGACTACGCCACGAGGCCCATAATTTTTACACTTTGTGTTAATTGACTTCTGAAAGCTTGCTAAAAGAATAAAATAAGGTCAAATTGTAGCGTTCAAGAAACACACAGTTAATGATCCTTCTAGAATTTACTGACTGCAAAATATTGAAAGTACAGGCCCAAATGGAATGGTATTAGAAGTCATAAAGAGTGATACAGGAAATAACCTGAACAGTCATTACCACTTCAGTAGGAGGAGCATTTGAAATAAAACTTGTTGCAGAAAAGATAAGAAGAAAATTATTGTAGAATCCAATGCTCTATGTAATCGTCTTTTCCGTTTCAATCCATGGAGTATCTCAGTAGATTTTTGTAGGAGAGAGTCCTCTCTCTCTCTTGTCTCCTCTCCTGAGCTGGTGATGGATTCTCATAGTAGGCTTGACAGCTGCAAACTCCAGGACTTAAGATCTGATAAACCGTAATTATCGTGACAAAAGTATGATGAAAGAAGACCATCAAGTCAGAAAAAAACCAGTCGAGGTTGTGAGGTGGGAACACAGCGAATTTAGAAGTATAACTCTTTCAAATTCGGTACAGTTCTCACTCACAGCTGCGATATGTCTCCTGAATTGAGAAGAAATATTCCTGCCAGAAGACCGATGGGATGGTAAGAAGATGGCAAGAATATTTTTATTGCAGTAATTGACACAAACCTTTCAAGGTGGACGCCTCAGGCTTAAAATTATGTGTTTTTATTCAGAACTTATTGTTCAGTGAAGATTTTCTGAGAGATTTGCTCAACAGCTTCTGAAGTCTCTTAACCCCAGTGGGTTAAGAGACTTCAGAAGCCGTCCAGAGTGCCACAATAACCTAGCATGACCCAGTGGTCATGCTAGGTTGTCCTGGCATTCTGGTTGGCTATGACTGAAGAGGAACCCGGGCAAAACAGTGGGGCATTAATATGTTGGGAAACAATGAATCAAGATTTAGCAGATCACCACTATATATAAGACTCATCAAACCTTCACGACCCAACTTTGGACTTCGGAGTTAGACTTTTATTCAGGATACTGTGACCTATAAGGAGTGATAGTGTTATTTGACATACGGGACCCGCTGCTTAATAAAAGCCGTATGTAGGTCAGGTTTTCAGAGATATGTAAGTGTTGAAATAAACCACCCATCTGATGCTAGTCGGGCCTAACCTAGGCGATGATTTAAGGGGCAGGTACTAGATCAGGGTCTCCAGCCAATTTCCTCACTGGTGGAAGAACTGGTCTATTACCTGACCGCCACGGCCCACCTGATGGTAAGAAGTAACTGCCGCTCATGGACTCAGCAGTCCTAAAAATAAAGCCAAGCCGCTACTCACCCTTCATTTCTCAAAAGGGAACCACTATCTTCTGTGTTTTAACCGTGAGCATTAAGAATCTATTTCTCTATTGGGCTCTTGGGTCTTGGATGCTTGACTATACTCCTGATATTCGTCACCACTAGCCGTAAATGTAGCAATAACCAATGCACCAGTTGAAGAGAGTCTTAAAGAATTATAGAAGAAGGAAGTTAACTGGCATACTCTCGCTTCTGCAGGACATGGAGTTGTTTGACCTGGAAGACTTCTATTACAACCGCGTCAACATGAGTGGTTGGAGACTTGTGGACAGAGATTCTGACAAAGTGAAGGAGTCTTTACAGGTGATGCAGAAGTTCCATCCGATTGGGGCTTCGATCATCAGTGGAGGACATATAAAGGTAAAACTACAGTTATTTTTCATACTATAAGTGTAATAAACAAACTTCTGCTTTCCAATTCAACTTCTGGACGGTTCCAATTCAGCTTCTGGACGGTATCCAGAAGATGCAGGTTCAAATCCTGCTCCTGACTGTTATTTTCGATTTCACATTTTTCACTTTGTGTTTAATAAGAGATGACAAGATGGTGGAGTGGTTTAGATACCGGCCTCCAGCCCAAGTGTTATGGATTCGATTCCCACACAGGACAACTCTGTGTGATCCACAAATGGTTGTTCTGAGTCTGGATGTACTTTGTGTCCGCGCAACTGTATGTTTGTAAAGTCTGCCGCGATACAAGGATTATTCTATAGTTCAAGGTGTTGTTTAAAAAAAAGTCACTTTTTGGTCACCCATCTGTTTGCCAGATCAGCGAAAATTGCATAAACTTGGCGATCATAAAAAAAAATAAAATTGTGGCAACGAGTAGATTCACAGTTGGTCATACGGCAGACGGCAGTACCGACCTGTTTAGGCCAGATAACAAACACGTATTCTCACTTGATACCAACCCTTTTTTTTGTTTAGGCGGGAAAAAATGTACCTAACCGCACACCCCGTCGTTCGGGGCAACGAACAGGGTAGTGTGGAGCCCTCACCCACTAAAGAAACCCGCCGTGTGCCATCTCTCCGCCTTTCTTGGCAGGCCACTGGAACTGTGTTACATTCTTTCGGTGGTCCGCCGGCGGCTTACCCTTACGGGTACCCTCTACTGAGCGACGCACCCGCACTACCCTACCAGTAATGTAATAAATGGTGCGGGAAAGATCGGGCTGGTGACTCTTGTATTCTAAGTCCGTCAGCATTTGGATAAGACAATAGTTCTCTTCCATTCCAGACTGAACCAGCACTTCTGTATGATGCAGTCCAGGTTTTGTCCCAAGCGTTAATTTCTGCAGAGAATCTGCGCCCTGGAAACATATCCTGCGAAAAAGCCACTCCTTGGACACATGGAAGAACTGTTTACGAAAATATTAATATGGTAAGGCCATTAATTGACATGCTTATATTTTTTTATTACATGGGTGGCAAACAAGCATGCGGCCCACCTGATGGTAAGCGGTTACCGTAGGCTATAGACTAGCAACACCAGAGGCATCACTCGCGCGTCACTATCTCTAAGGAAAGGAATAGGCGGTGGATAGGATGGATAATAAGGAGAGAATAGGCAAGGGGATTGGGTCTCCGGCGCTCTCACTCACAAAGAAACAACGTTAGAAGTGCAAGACATCAACCACTAGAAAGTTTTAAATTACAATGTCAATTTTAACTTACTTGTAACCGTCGTATCGAAATGATACTTTGGATGTGTATGTAGTTTGGATGAAAATATCATAATTTAAAGTACAAATTATTTGTGAATAAAGAAAAAGAGATTTTTAGTAGGTGCGGGAAACGAACCCGCATCTTTTCCAATCCGGGGAAGTGCTCTAAGCCACTAAGCTATCCTACTGATCTTTCGATCATCCCAATTTCTTAATCACATTTGTCTTACGACCGTTTCCCGCTCCTACTAAAAATCTCTTTTTCTTTATTCACAAATAATTTGTACTTTAAAAAGTAGCGGAGCATGTCAATTGCAGAAAGAAATAGATCTAAAATGAATAATATAAATTGGTATCTTCGCGCTGATCTCATGGCGAAGCCAAGAGGTGCAAAGAGGAACCTCTTGATTTTGGGCTCTTTGTGATTCTCTTTGGCGAGCCCAATAGGCTGGGTAACGACGATCTGCTGTCAAAGCTTAGGGGTGAATAATACAATTCTTTAGAGGCTTCACTTTAGGCATATCAACATTCATAACTCTCTTCATACACGCTCGCCGGTTTCGGAGACTCCTGACTCCACCTTCCTTCAATACATAACCGTTTTGGTCTAGATAGGTGAGTCTCGGTCTCCCCCTGTACCTACATCCTTCCAATTTCGCATTGTATATCTTCTTAGCCAGTCGCTCATCCGGCATTCTTTCCACATGTCCGAACCATTGCATCTTTCATCTTACACCAATACTCTCTTTCATACCTACTCGCTCTCTTACGTCGTTGTTACGAATGCGGTCAGTCAGCCTCACTCCACAGATTCTCCGCAGAGATCGCATTTCGACCGCATTGATTTTACTCTCATGCTCCTTTTTGCATACCCAACTCTCGCTTCCATATAATAACGTTGGGATAAGCACTGCGTTGTGTATTGCGACACGTGCCCTCTGGCCGAGGTAATGACTGCCGAGAAGTTCACTCTATTTCCCGCATTCAATCTTCTCTCTATATCAGTGGTGTACCTTCTATCCCGACCGAATCCACATCCAAGATTTACAAATTCATCCACTTGTTCTAGCACACTATTTCCTGTTATTACTCTAACATCTGTTCTGGCTTCTTCTCTTTCAAAAACCATTATTTTGGTTTAGCTCACATTCACGCGTAGGCCCCTTTTCTTACAATCTTCTGCCATTACGTCGACTAGAGTTTGCAGGTCAGACGCAGACTGCGCTAATAGGACCGCATCGTCTGCATATAGCAGAGAGTTAACCACTGAGTCGCCCATCTGGACTCCCACATTCATTTCATTCAACCTTTGTAGACATTTATCCAGATATATGATAAACAGTTTAGCTGATAGAACGCCAGACTGTTTAACGCCGATATTGACACCAAACCAGGGTGACATTCCATCATCCAGCCACACACAAGCTCTGCAGTCCATGTAGTTGGACCGCACCGCTTGTAGCAGTCTACCGTTAATACCATACTCCGGCAAAATGTCCCAAAGTTCCTTTCGTACAACCGTGTCAAATGCTTTCTCCAAATCCACAAAACTGCAGAAAACCCTCAAGCTTTATGTATTATAACCTTAATATGTATTATAACACCGTGTAGGGCCGGCATTAGAATTGTCCCACCCCTTTCTACCCACGGGAGTCGTAAGAGCCGACTGAGGGAATACCGGGAGAGTGGGCAGCAGCACTCCCTCGAGTATTGACAACATCAACTGCGATCGCCAACCCGCCTGCCAATCGTGGTGATTACGGCACTATCCCCCATTTCTTGTGGATGTCTATGTCCAGCAGTGGACGTTGATAGGCTGATGGATGGATGGATGATGTATTATAATTTAATAAGTGGTTACTAGTAAAACTCTCAAGTTTGGACCCGTAGTCTTAGGCAGCAGACCATTCCATCATGCCGATCCAATGCGGGTTGGCAGACTCCACAAACTGTCGAGAAAATCTCTTAGTCTATAAATGAAACCTCATGATATTTCATTATTATAGATATTACTTATAATTTTCTAGTAGTGCGCTTTGCTTATTACATCATTATTTGGCTTGATCGGAGAAGCACCACTCTTTCACAGAAGATCAGCTTGAATCAACGGCAGGTACCGCTGTCTATGGTGTGTGTTTCGTATGGTGAGTGAGAGCACCTGAGGCACAAACCCCCTATCTATCCACTCCTTCCCTTCCTACGCTCTTCTTATCCTGCTATCCCTTTCCTTAGAGATGGCAACCCGTAAGTAATGCCTCTAGTGTTCATCAGGCGGTGGCGTAGTTTAGAAAAAAGTCGAAGTCAGAAATGTGTGCTATACGAAGTCTGGACCCGGAACGAGGGTTAAACACGAGACCACTCATTGAAGACTTTTATTTTTTCACTAGGCTGACACTAATCAACCACTGAAGGAATGTAATATGGTTCCGGTAGCCCGCCAATAAAGACGGAGAGACGGCACACGGCGGGTTTCTTTAGTGGGTGAGGGCCCAATACTACTCTGTTCGTTGCCCCGAACGATGGGGTGTGTGATTAGGAACATTTTTTCCCGCCTTAATAGTAATAAACACTAATCATTAATTTTCCACAGATTGAAGCACATGGTTTAACAGGCCCGATAGAATTCAAGAATGGCATCAGAACCAACTTCCAACTTCAGCTAATGAGGCTCACAGGTGGGGAGGATGGTGGTATTGTGGTATCAGGCACCTGGTCTCCCACTGAGGGTTTAGCGGTTACCGACCCTGCAGCTTACAGGAGGAACCCACCCCCTAATGTGACTCTGACTATAGTTACTGTTGAGGTAAGTGTTTCTGTCTAAATTGGTTTCACTCAATTAAACATTTTTGATCTGTATTTTTTAGCACTTGACTTGCTTAGCTACATTATAGAACAAATTACTTGTGAAAAAGAGACCTTTAGTGCGAGCAGGAATCAAACCTTGGTCCCTTCCAATCCGGGGAAGTGCTCTAACCGCTAAGCCACCGCCCTGACCAACCATCCCCAATCTCCACATCACATTTGTCTTTACGATCCACGCCACCTATCGGATGCATTTATATGCATTCATCCAATATAGTAATTTTAATTTTGCAATTAAAATTCATACGGTAGCGAGATAAAATATATACCAGTTTTAAACTCTATTTAAAGAGCTATCAAATAAAAAAAAGTTTGATCAGAATCCGTACAGTAGTTTTTGCGTGATGAGCGAACGAACAAACAGACCAAAATCTAAAAAAATTGTTTTGTGTTCAGATACACGCCTATATAACTTAATACAATATGTGTTTTTTTCTCATTTATCTCAAACTAGCTGTTACCCACGACTTCGTCCGTGAGTAATTTCATAAAAATAAATAAAGCAACCCTTGAAATTGTCGGTAATACAGTGCAACGGTATTACAGTACTCGGGGTTGGAACTTCATAACTGAAATGCTAGATGGCGTTGAAGTTGCTAGATTTTGAGATTTTGTGACAAACAATTTTTTTTATTTTTCGTAGTTTTTTTAATAAAAAGTATCCTATGTTACTTCTAATACCTCCGAGAATATGTGTACAAAGTTTCATGATGATCGGTTAAGTAGTTTTCACGTGAAAGCGTAACAAAGAAACTTACATTCACATTTATAATATTATTAAGTATTAAGTATGATATACAGACACAGCTCTGTTACAGCTTTATAATAGTTAGGATTCAGCCCATGGATACAGCATGCAAAGATTATTACCTTAGTGATAGATAGTCTTGCTTATCTCAGCATCACCCGGAAGGAAGTACCACCCTCTCACAAAAGATCAGCTTCAAATTAGTAGGAGTACCAGTTAAGGCGGGAAAAAATGTTCCTAACCGCACACCCCGTCGTTGGGGGCAACGAACAGGGCAGTGTGGGGCCTTCACCCACTAAAGAAACCCGCCGTTTTCCTTTTCGTGGAGATGGTGAGGCGCGAGAGCTGATGTTGTTAGCGTCTATAGGCTACGGAATACCTTGCCTGTTGACTTTCGTTGGACGAGTGAGAGCGCTGAAGGCACATCATCCTCATTGTCGACTTCCCACCCATTTTCTACATTCTCAAAAACGACCACTTACTCAAAATATATTTTGTCTCTCAGGAAAAACCCTACGTGATGGTGAAAGAAGGTTGGAATCTCCAAGGAAACGCTCGCTTCGAGGGTTTCTGCATAGACCTGCTGTCCAGGGTTGCTGCTAGGGCAGGCTTCCATTACAGACTGAGGCTGGTTCCTGACAACATGTATGGAGCTAGAGATCCTGATACTGGACAGTGGAACGGCATCGTTAGAGAACTGATGGATAGGGTGAGTGGACTATTTATTTCTACATGATCATCAAAAGGGAGATATTCCCAAAACCCTTATTGACCAGGCTGACCAGTGTAGGGTAGTCCCCTTTTCGCATTTCCACATATGCTCATGTACAAATTATCGTGTCTATCGTCCAGTGGGGTTAAAATGTATCTTACTCAATCGTATGGATATTGCATTGTGTCATTGTGATTGGTTAAGAGATCACCGTGATTGGTCGTGGGATTATTGCGATATCACGCGTCGGTTTCTCTACCAATCACAAGCGAGACGATATGATGTCGATACGATTTAGTGAGTTATCTTCTACGGGCTCAGGATCTCTGCAACAGTTGTCTTCTGTACTTAGGCTAGGTCTTCCTAGAGCGCTGCCAAGGCCAGCCACTAAGCTTGACAGAAGTGGAAACAGGACCAGCTATCCTCCTCTTCAGCTACACATCGAGATGATTAACGGGCTATATATGAGACGATGGTACCTACCCATTCGGGTCTAATAGTAATTACATGGTGCCTAACCATACCACCAGTTAATGCTTACGAGTAGAGAGATTTTCCCTAGTGAGGAGTGTTGTCTTTAAAAATACATCAGCTATGTGTGATACTCTGGTGATAAGACGAGTACTGCCAAGATTGAGGTATCGTGTTCGATACCCAGTCCAAGATCGAGACATCGGAAGACATACCCTTGATTTTTTAAAATCACGCGTGCATTGTTCACGTATAATGGATATCTGGATAACATCGTGGTCTAACCTGCCCCCTGAGGCAGAATGTCATATTTCACGTGTCGACCGTATCGAGATCACTGTGATTGGCTGAGAAACCGACTCGTGATGTCACAATAATCTGTTGGCCAATCACGGTGATCGTACAAGCGAGACGATACGATCGACATGTGAGATATGAGATTCTGCCTAACCCCCTGTGATGAGATATGTTTTTGAGGGCTTTTGAAGTCTGCGTACCCGCATGGGGCCAACGTGGTGGACTAAGGCCTCAATCTCTCTTTCTAAGAAGAGACGCAGAAGAGGGTAGGGGTGTTAGAATGTATCTCACAAAATCGTATCGATATCACATCGTGTCATTGTGATTGGTTAAGAGACCACCGTGATTGGCCGAGGGATTATTGCGACATCATGCTTCGGTTTCTCTACCAATCACAAGCAATACGAACGATGTCGATACGATTTAGTGAGTTACATTTTACGGGCTCAGGGTGGTTAGGCAGAATCTCATATCTCACATGTCGATAGTATCGTCATCACTGTGATTGGTTGAGAGCTCACCGTGATTGGCAAACGTATTATTGTAATATCACGCGTCGGTTTCTCAACCAATCACAGTGATCACAATACGATCGACATGTGAGATATGAGATTTTGCCTAACCCCCCTGGATAGTAAAGAGACGTATAAATTTTGCAGCAGACGCTGTAGTCCTAGTCTAGTTGAGCGCTAACTTGCAGTTTGAACGATGAAGGGCAGGGTTCACCCACTTTCATTCGGCGAATTGATCAGAAAGTAACACCCATTTGACACCACCACCTAACCTCCTCCGTGCATCGGCACTTTATTCACTACGTTCCGGCTGTCAAATTCAAGGCGCTGACACCTTGAATACAAAATCTGACTCCGGTCTTGTATCTTGTTCTAAGGTTGTCAGTTTTCCACTTAGTTGAGGCGTGGAAGTCGGATAGGCAGTCACTCCGTGTATTCTGTGGGATCAGGTAAAACCAAACAGATCAGAATCGGCTAGTGAGATGATGACGCTATACTCCAAGAATGCTCAAAAAAGCTGGTGGTAGAAATTCACCATCAATGGTAATTTTTCAGAAGGCAGACATTGCTGTGGCATCAATGACGATCAACTATGCAAGGGAAGCTGTCATAGATTTCACGAAACCATTCATGAACCTCGGCATTGGTATATTGTTCAAGGTAAGTCACTTCGTGGCTGGCAGCTTCGTGGTAAAAGCAAGGCCTGCAAAGACTACTATTCATTGAGTACGATCCCCAGTGCAAAGTCCCGACCTCATTCGATACAGACTAATTTTTCGAGATTTTTCTAAATTTGCTCGTTGAAGGAAAACATCTTGAGGAAACCTGAGAGATTTATCGACGGCTTGTGAAGTCTGCCAACCTGTACTGAACTAGTGTGGTGAAATATGGCCTAATCCTCTCACTATGAGTGGAAACCCGTGCCCAATAGTGGGACAGAAAAGGGGTTGAAAAAAGTGATCTGAAAAGAGTGAACAGCCCCCGTAGAATGAAAAACAAAATGTTACACGAACTTTCGTTTAGTCATTGTGATAGATCAACAGTCCAGCGCGTGATTCCTGATTAGTTGAGATTTCGACGCGTGATTCAGGCGACCAATCACAATGAAGCGAAATTAAAGTTTGTCTAACGTTTCGTTTTAAAGGGGGCAGGAACAGTTTAATTTAGATTGTGATGGAGTATCCTATATATGGCTTAGTGGAGTACCTTCCACGGTATTAGATTTTGCTGTGTCCCTGGTATTATATTCATGAGCAGTAGTTACCACTTACCACGAGGCCTTCCATCATCTCGTCCCCTTTCAGGTACCAACATCGCAACCTACGAGACTGTTCAGCTTCCTGAACCCTCTAGCAATTGAGATATGGCTGTACGTGATGGCTGCATATATATTAGTGTCTTTCACATTGTTCGTGATGGCCAGGTTCTCTCCTTACGAATGGTAAGTACCGTTGCACATATAAGCAGTGATAGTCTATTGGAAAGATCAATAGACTGAAACGAAGAATACTTAATGCAAAGATTTAGGTACAGGAGGAGACCGAGACTCACCTACCTAGACCAAATCGGTCAAATATTGAAGGAAGATGGAGTCAGGAGTCTCCGAAACCGGCAAAAAAGGGGAGAATTATGAATGTTGAGGAAGCGAGAGATATATTTAATAGAGCCTTTTGGTACTCTGTTCTCTCTGCTTACCCCGCAAAGGAGATGGCGTTGTTGATGAGTAAGTAAGTAAGAAATCCATGGTTGGAACCGTGATGATTCGAAGGGTCAGGCAGAATAAGCAGGTCACCATTTTTTGGCTCAACGTTATATGAGTGATCACTGGCTTTCACAATCTAGGCAAACATCGTGAAGACATCAGGAAAGGCCTCATGATGGGTTGGCCTTTTTTTTTTGTTTAGGCGGGAAAAAATGTACCTAACCGCACACCCCGTTGTTCGGGGCAACAAACAGGGTAGTGTGGGGCCCTCACCCACTAAATAAACCCGCCGTGTGCCGTCTCTCCGCCTTTATTGGCGGACCACTGGAACTATGTTACATTCCTTCGGTGGTCCGCCGGCAGCTTACCCTTTCGGGTACCCGCTACTGAGCGACGCACGCGCACACAGTGCGTCGCACCTTCGCGGATGATGATGGGTTGGCCTAGATATCAGTACCCTCAAATGTCAGTTCGTTTGTTGATTGTGATCTACGAAAACCTTCTCATAGAACACAATCTTCCTCATACTCAAAAACTGAAATAAAAAATGATTAACTGCCTCTATGGTGCAGCGGTAGTGTGTGCGGCTGCTGATCATGAGGTCTTGGGTTTGATCCCCGGGTCGGGCAATGTTATTGAGCTTTTTCCTAAAAAGAAAAATTCTCAGTAGCAGCCCGGAGTTTGGAAATGTGCTCGGTAGACGGCAATAGGCTCGCCCCCTATTACGTGGGACTTAAATAGAGCTGGCGAAACGTGGGTGTGTAATACACCTCTGCCCTACCCCTTCGTGGATTCAGGCGTGATGATATATTTTTTATCTAATGCCACCCTGGCGAACAGCAGTTGTATGGTGTTACCAAATTCTACTTCACATTCTTTCTTTATAGATGAGCATATTTAAAGTATTACTCTAATGCCCAAATTAACGCATTGATTCCAGGTCATCCAGCACCCACATTTGTGGTCATGAGACCAAACTGTTAACTAACCAGTTCAGCGTCTGCAACTCATTTTGGTTCATCACCGGTACCTTCTTGAGGCAAGGGTCTGGGTTGAATCCTAAAGTAAGTTTTTTAAGGATTTATTTTTCTTTAAACAATATATAAATAATATATGAAGGGAATTATGAATGTTGAGGAAACGAGAGATGTATGCAAGAGCCTTTTGGCACTGTGTTCACTTTGTCTACCCCGCAAGGGAGATGGCATGATGATAAGTAACTAAAACGATATATTAGTACTTATTACTTAAGTTCTGATAGCCTTTGCCCGCAGCTCCGCCGCAGCCTAAAGCTAGTTTTTAGGTTATATTTCAGGTTCCCGTTTATAGAGGTCTCAATAGCTTAATATATTGCACGCCTTATAAGCGAAGCGTTGAGGTGGGTACTGCTCTCAGAACAACTGATTTTTCAAACTTTAAATGTCTCTTTTTATCATATTGCACTTGTAAAATAATATATACACACACATATCAAGAAAAAACACTATTTTTAATACTCATGATATTCTTTGTGCCATTTTTGTTATTGTATTTTGGTAGTTAAAAAACTGTTTAAAATGTCTTGGACGTCCGTGTGTTGTAATGTATTTTAACACGATAACGACCGAAATACTTTACTAATCGAGTCTTTTTTTTTCTTTTTAACTTCAGTATTATTACGAATAGAGCCCTATTACTTTTCACGGTCTGAGTCGATGTGGTTTAATTGTTATTAAATAAACAAAAAAATAGTGAATATTTACGCTCGACTTGATGGCACAATGGTATACTAGGACCAGCACTAAACCTTATTTCGTGAGAACTATTTGAACTACTTCTATAGACCAATATATAAGTACTTCTTAAAATTAGCGCTAGATGGCGTATAAGACATGAGAGCCACATTAGTAGTTTTGAAGTTAGCGCTATCTATGTGATTTATTGAAAACTACTTAGTAAGACCAATACATTATTAGTTACTTGTCAAATAATTAATTTTATTGTGAAAAATGAAGATTATGAGGCGTGCACTTTTGAATTTTCCAAAGTATTTATTTTTTCTCAAATAACTTAAATGTACAGACAGCTCTGTTACAGTTTTATTATAGTATATATTGACAAATTACAGGGTGTATCCACTTGTTGGTACCATTCGAAGTTAGTATAAAATAAAAACATGTCACTGTAGGTCACATCACTATTAAAAAAATCCCACAGACGTTTATTTTTCCGGGATAATAAATAGCTTCTCTGTTCTGGGTATTTTATGCTCATCGGCCGAGTAATTACGGCGTGAAATTGTGACAAACAAATAAACGTACTTTCACACTTATAAAATTAGTAACGAAATCACGAATTCCAGATAAATTTCAAGCTTTGTCTCATGCGATGATTGACACTATAATCATATTTTACTAGGCAACCTCCACCCGAATAGTGGGAGGTATCTGGTGGTTCTTCACACTAATCATCCTGTCCTCATACACTGCGAATTTAGCAGCCTTCTTGACGGTGGAACGAACTGTGCTGCCCATACAAAGCGCCGCGGATTTGGCTGCACAGAATAGTATACAGTATGGCACATTGAATGGTGGGTCTACCATGTCTTTTTTTAGGGTGAGTAAAGCGTATATTTTTATTACCATAGTTCTTTTTTTATGTGAATTCATCTAATGTGGAGGGAGGGTAAAACCGGCTGTTAGCGTGGCGACGTTGCCACGCCAATTTATTTAATTATTTTTAACGCCATCTTTTGACAAAAACATCTAACTAGGAAGTATAATGTCAATCAATAAACCAATAACAGATTTAATTTGTCTATGGAAAACGAGATGGCGCTTACTAAGAATTATATAAGACTCGAACAATATTTGAAGAAAAAAAAGAAAATCGATATTTTCACATTTGCGAGACGTCCCTGCACTAAGGAATATTCTTTGTATCGCGGGAGACTTTAAAAACGTACAATTTCACGGACACAAAGTACACCCAGATTCAGAACAACCATATGTGGATCACAAAAAGAGTTGTCGTATCTCGGGTAGTGAAGGGTTACTGTAAGCGACTGCTGACCATGAGGTCTCTGACTCGATCCCCGGATCGGACAGCGTTATTGAGCTTTCTCGTATAGAGAAAATTTCTCAGTATATATACAATAGCCCGCAGTTTGGAAATGTGCCCGGTAGCCGGCAATAGGCTCGCCCCCTATTACGTGGGACTTAAACATAGCTGTTAGCGAACCGTGGGTGTATAATAACTACGCCTCTGCAAATACTTCCGACAGATCCAACAGCGCCGGCATCACACAAGACATTAAACAGTCCCGAGCAATTATTACGATAGCTGAATTGGCAAAGCATCTGGGACGGTATTCCAGAAGTTGCAGGTTCAAATCCTGCTCGTGACTGTTATTTTCGATTTCACATTTTCACTCTTTGTGTTAATTGATATGCATAACTTCAAATTATTTTCATATTTATTTTTAAGGAGTCCAACATAGATATGTACCAGAAAATGTGGCAGCATATGTCGGCAGCATCCCCTCCTGCCCTGGTGTCTTCCTACGAAGAGGGGGTTAAAAGAGTCCTCGCAGGGAACTATGCTTTTTTAATGGAGTCTACTATGTTGGACCACAGGGTCCAGAGGGATTGTAACCTTACGCAGATCGGTGGACTTTTGGATTCGAAGGTGAGACTCAGAAGCACTGTAGCTGTAATACTTATTATCCTTCATATCCTGTCCTTAGTATCCTTCATTTCCTTTTTTTGATCTATATTTTGGCACTTGACATGCACAGCTACTCTTAAAGTACAAGTTATAATTTGTTAATAGGGAAAAAGAGTATTTTAGTAGGAGCGGGTATCGAACCTGCGTCCCTTCCTTTCCGGGGAAGTGCTCTAATCCACTGAGCTACCGTATATTTCTAGAAATACCGAATTTCCTCATCAAATTTCTTAACGACCAACGCCATCTATCGGCAATGCATTTACATGCATTCATCCAATGTAGTAAGTTTAATTTTGCAATTAAAATTCATACTATTTGATGGCGTGATTTCTTAAATATTTTTGATCTATATTTTAGCACTTGACATGCATAGCTACTCTTAAAGTACAAACTATAATTTGTGAATAAGGAAAAAGAGTAATTTAGAACGAGCGGGAATCGAACCTGCGTCCCTTCCTTTCTGGGGAAGTGCTCTAATCCACTGAGCTACCGTACTATTTCTATAAATACCGGATTTCCTCATCACATTTGTCTTAACGACCATCCTTCATATCCTCTCCTTACTATCTATTCTTTCCAACATCTATCCCTTTCCTTGGAGACAACGACGCGCTTATGATGCCTCTGGTGTTGCGAGCGTCTATACGCTACGGTAACCGCTTACCATCAGGTAGGCCGTATGCTTGTTTGCCACCCACTTGGCAACAAAAATATATTATTTAGGTTATAATTCTCGGTAAATGTTTTTTGAGGGGATTGAGGGAATCTGACAATACCTGCCTATCTTCTTCAAAATACTTAAAGCTACTGGTGGTAGGGCTGGGTACCAAGTGAGAGTACTCACTTACTATCGGGCTCCAACGGGTCGGTACCACTGTCTCCTGTGTGACCGGTCATGACGAAGCACGTCAGTGTGTTTTAGCTGTAGCAGAAGATAACCACTTATTCTTTCATTTAATATCTGAGAAATGAAATGGGCGGACCATTGCGCGCGGCTTGACAATACTCACGGTATAGAGCATCCATGAGCGACGGTTACCACTTAACATCAGGTGGGCCGTGACTTGTCTGCCGTCATTACTAATAAAAAAAAAACTGCTCTACTTCGGTGAATAACATGTAGTTAAGTCTGCCATATTATCAATTGTCTCAGTGTCTCAATATAAGGCTCTCCGTAGGTACTGGTTTCCTATAAGTCACTGTCAGAGAACTGAAGTGGACTTTACTATGGAGCATATTGGACATGAGTCTCCTTCGGGTCAGGTGGTGTACCATGCTAGATTTTTTTTTAATTATTGCGTATGATGGCACATGAACCACAGCCCACCTGATGGTAAATGGTAACCGTAGCTCTTGGACTCGACTACCACGCGGTGCGTGTATGATTTCAATTAAATAATGAAATGGCAATGGGCAGGTCACATCACTCGACGAACTGACAACCGTTGAGGAAGAAATGTTCTCGAGTGACGACCACTTATTTGTGACCGATGACCAGATCAAGGTCGCGGAAAGCTGTTGGATGCAGGCAGTACGATCATGTTGACCTCGTGGGGAGGCCTATCAATTTCATCGTTCAACAGTGGACGATGAAAGGCTGATGGATGGATGAGATGTGATTTCGATAACAAAATTGATATACCTCAAGTAGATAAATAATCTTAACTAAAAACTTCCAGGGATACGGTATAGCTACGTGGAAAGGCAGTCCATGGAGGGACAAGATATCTCTCGCGATCCTAGAACTGCAGGAGAAGGGGGTGATTCAGATTCTGTATGACAAATGGTGGAAGAACACGGGAGATGTGTGCAACAGAGATGGTAAAGACAGCAAGGCTAATCCTTTGGGAGTGCAGAATATTGGTGAGCCTTCAATTTACTCTTCTATTAGGTGTTGGAGACACCTGTACATTAATAATAATAACTAGCCTTTACACGCGGCGCTGCCGCAGCCAAAAGAATTTTTTTTGGTTATATCTCAGGTTTCCGATATAGTAGCTGGATAAAACCTATACCAGTTTTTAAGTCTAATCAAGAGCTATCAAATAAAAGTTGCATCAAAATTCGTTCAGTAGTTTATGCGGGATGTTCCTATAAACAAACAGATAAACCGACAAACAGACAGAAAAATATATTTTTTGTTCAGACACGCATAAAGGTACATATATAGCCTAATACAGTATTTTGATATTGTGGAGAAGCATCTGGCTGTAGACCAGAGGGCTTTCTGCAATTTTGTGGATTTAGAGAAAGCATTTGACACGGTTGTACGAAAGGAACTTTGGGACATTTTGCCGGAGTATGGTATTAACGGTAGACTGCTACAAGCGGTGCAGTCCAACTACATGAACTGCAGAGCTTGTGTGCGGCTGGATGATGGAATGTCACCCTGGTTTGATGTCAATATCGGCGTTAAACAGGGCTGCGTTCTATCAGCCAGACTGTTTATCATATATCTGGATAAATGTCTACAAAGTTAGAATGAAATGAATGTGGGAGTTCCGATGGGTGACTCAGTGGTTAACTCTCTACTACATGCAGACGATGTGGTCCTATTAGCACAGTCTGTGACGGACCTGCAAACCCTAGTCGACGTAATGGTAGAAGATTGTAAGAAAAGAGGCCTGCGTGTGAATGTGAGCAAAACCAAAATAATGGTTTTCGAAAGAGAAGAAGCCAGAACAGATGTTAGAGTAGCAATAGGAAATAGTGTGCTAGAACAAGTGGATGAATTTGTATATCTTGGATGTGGATTCAGTCGGGATGGAAGGTACACCACTGATGTAGAGAGAAGAGTGAATGCGGGAAATAGAGTGAACAGAGCATTGGGACAACTTCTCAGCCAGAGGGCACGTGCCGCAATACACAACGCATTGCTTGTCCCAACGTTATTATATGGAAGCGAGACTGTGGAATGAGGCTGACTGACCGCATTCGTAACGACGACGTAAGAGAGCGAGTAGGTATGAATGAGAGTATTGGTGTAAAGATGCGAAAGGGAATGCTCCGATGGTTCGGACATGTGGAAAGAATGCCGGACGAGAGACTGGTTAAGAAGATATACAATGCGAAAGTGGAAGGATGTAGGTACAGGGGGAGACCGAGACTCACCTAGCTAGACCAAATCGGTCATGTATTGAAGGAAGATGGAGTCAGGAGTCTCCGAAACCGGCGAGCGTGTATGAAGAGAGTTATGAATGTTGAGGAAGCGAGAGATGTATGCAAGAATAGAGCCTCTCGGCACTCTGTTCTCTCTGCCTACCCCGCAAGGGAAATGGCGTGATGATAAGTTAGTTAGTAAGTACAGTATTTTTTTTCTAAAATATCTTACTGAGATACATCTGTGTTACAGCTTTATAATAGTTAGGATTTCCTCAATTATTGTAGGTTTTCAGGACCAGGTGGTAGCGACTTTCTGTTTTCACGTGATGGCATGTGGTGGCCACTCTCACGGATTCATCACGAAGAAAACGCTGCTCACCTTTTCATTTCACTTATTAACCTGACCTTCATTATGGATAGTAGCTTGGCTGTATCCCTGGTGTTACTGCTCATCATCAAATGGGGTTGCCTACCTGATGCCGTAGGAAGTAATAAAGAAATTATGGTATTAGCAACTATGGTGATAGACTGAACAGTATCGTAAGCAGTGAACGTCGTTAACGGTCCAGTGGTTTAGGAGAAAGAGTGTCAGACTAATATTCTGGACGTCTAGTAGTTGTATTATGTAGAAGACTTGCTTGAGATGGGAGTGATACTGTGTTATCCAAAAAGTAAAGAATTCAAATTCAAATTCAAATTTTTTTTTTTAATTTGAATTCGAATTTGAGATGGGAGTGATACTGTGTTATCCAAAAAGTAAAGAAGAATCCAGGATATGCTGATATTGACTGGATATTTATTATATTAACTGCCTCGGTGGTGTAGCGGTAATGTATACGACTGCTAATCATGAGGTCTCAGGTTCGATCCCCGGGTCGGGCAATGTTATTGAGCTTTTTCCTAAAAAGAAAAATTCTCAGTAACAGCCCGGAGATTGGAAATGTGCCCGGTAGACGTCAATAGGCTCGTCCCCTATTACGTGGGACTTAAACATAGCTGGCGAGTCGTGGGTGTGTAATACCTACCTCTTCAGGGAATACAGGCTTGATGCTATGTTGTGTATGTGTTCGTTTATTATATTCTGTTAAGGATATAGAAGAGAGAGCCTTTGAATGCTAGAAACCTCTTTTTTTTGGTTAGGCGGGAAAAAATTTACCTAACCGCACACCCCGTCATTCGGGACTGGGTGTGCGGTACATTTGTAGGGGCAGGGTAGTGTGGGGCCCTCATCCATTAAATACACTTGCCGTGTGCCGTCTCACCGCCTGTGTTGGCGGCCCACTGGAACTATATTACACTAGCCTTTGCCCGCGGCTTCACTGCAGCCAAAGCTAGTTTTTCGGTTATATCTCAGGTTCTCGATATAGTAGCGGGATAAAATGTATACCAGTTATTAAGTCTCATCAAGACCTTTCAAATAAGGCGTGTCTAAACACAAAACATTTTTTTTAGAAATTTTGTCTGTTTGTCTGTATCTGTTTGTTTGTTCACGCATCACACAAAAACTACTGAACTGATTTTGATGCAACTTTTTTTTATTTGAAAGGCCTTGATTAGGCTTAGAAACTGGTATACATTTTATCCCGCTACTATATCAGGAACCTGAGATATATCCGAAAAACTAGCTTTTGGCTGCGGCGAAGCCGCTGGCAAAGGCTAGTAGTATAGATTACTGCAGTGGTCTACCGGCTGAATGCTAGAAACCTATAATATTAGAATGACTAATATTCTCCAGACTGATTACTATCATGCAAAGCAGTATCTAAGTAATGCAAATAATCGAAGCCCACGCGGCCACGGGTCGGCTTTAGAATTATCCCGCCCCTTCTCCACCCATGGGAGTCGTAAGAGCCGACTGAGAGCATACCGGGGGAGTGGCCAGCAGCACTCCCTCGAGTATTAACAACATCCACTGCGATCGCCAACCCGCCTGCCTAGCGTGGCGATTACGGCACTATATCTCCCATGACGAGCGCAGGACCGCTGGTTGTGGCGTTCTCTTGGGGAGGCCTATGTCCAGCAGTGGACATTGAAAGGCTGATGGATGGATGTCGGTAGAATGTATGCGTTTTGCGTACGTAAAGTTGTTGATTTCGTGCCACCGACAATGTTTTCTAACAGAATGTGAAGCCGCTGACAACAAAGCCGCTAGGCTATATCGGCGACTACTGAAGTATTGTAATACAGTTCCAGTGGTCCGCCAAAACAGGCGGAGAGATGGCACACGTGAGGGCCCCAAACAACCCTGTTCGTTGCCCTGAACGACGGGGTGTGCGGTTAGATACATATTTCCCGCCTTAACAAAAAAAAAGGCTATGTTGGCGAATTTGGTGTGTAGACTCCTTAAGATATGAGATGATTCTCTTCCTCACGGCTGATTGTTTTCCAGGTGGAGTCTTCGTAACCCTGCTCTGTGGTCTCGCCCTAGCTATAGTCGTAGCAATATTAGAATTCTGTTGGAACACCAAGAAGAATGCCAGTCAAGGTCGTCAGTCACTTTGCAGTGAGATGGGTGAGGTAAGAAGTATTTAGTTGGCTATAGGATGACTCATCTTCTCTTCTACTATGCTAGTGCCGTCTAATTTGACGGACTCCACAAGCCGTTGCGAAAATCTTTCAGGCAGTTGCAGGTCAGGATTCCTCACAATATTTCCGTTCACCCGAAGTCATAAATTTATTTTTCAACATATCCTTAGTAATACTAGGAATGCAAAAGTGAAGTTTTTTTTGTTATGCTTTCCCGCTTTATCATTGAATAATGAAATTTAGCAGACATAAGTATATTGTGGAGCGCAGAAAAAGCCATAGTCTTTTAATCGCGGAAAATGCTACTGTGGAACAGCTATTTTTGGGAAGATATAATTATTGTGCCGTAGAATGAGGTATTTATGTACAGAAGTTCAAGCAGACGGGTAGAAGCTAGTGCTCATTATTTTTTTAATGTCAATAGGCCTTGCAAGGTGACAGCCCCGGACTGGAGGTTTCCTTTTTTTTTATTGTTTATAGTGGCAGACGAGCCATGGCCCATCTGATGGTAAATGGCAACCGTCGCTCATGGTCGCAACCATACCGAGAGCATTGTCAAGCCGCTGCTTACCAATTCATTTCATCAATATGAAATGAAAGAATAAACGGCTCCTGCTACAGCCAAAACGCAACGATGTGCTTCATGGCCGGTCACACTGGAGATGGTGGTAACAACCCGCTCGGGCCCGATACCAAGTGAGTACTCTCACTCGGTACCCAGCCCTACCACCAGTCATGCAATGGATGACAATTGCTTACTTCTCTTAGTCGCCTCATACGACACACGTGGGAAAGAATGGGGTGGTGACACTTGTATTCTTAATCCGTCACCACACGGACAAGGTTGAACCCAATACCACTATCTTTGCAGCCCATGGACCTACCACTACGTTATCGCAGCACAATTGTCACGATGGCTAAATTGGAAGTGTCTTGGACGGTATTTCAGGAGATGCAGGTTCAAATCCTGCTTGTGACTATAATTTCCAATTTTACATTTTCGCACCATCCATCCATCTACCCATCAGTTTTTCAACGTCCACTGCTGGACAAAGGCCTCCCCAAAGAGTGCCACAACGAACGGTCTCTGCGTCCAACGCCACACGAGAATCTTTTTCCCCGACAGTTGTTGTTGTTGATGTGGCCTGCCCATTGCCACTTCAGCATGCCAACCCGACGGGCTGTCTAGGTCACTCCCGTTCAGTATTCACTTATAATCTGCTTAATATGCTTAGTGTTTATGGAGGTGTCTAATGGCATCCATGGGAAAGAATGAGGTACACATGGATCGTGTTCGTAGTCCATTCATCAATAAACCCATGATCATCCACTGCTAGCTAATAAGGTCACTTTAACGAGGTCCTAATGGAATCTGTATTCAACGACTCCTTAAAGTTGGTAATTTACAAGCGGTAACAGACCTACTTATCTCCAAGTGTAGTGTTTTGGTGAAACTGTCTGACTGTCAATTTATCTCTGCAACCCAAATGGTTAAGGTTAGGTTAGAATTAATATCCTGTAATATCCAATCCTGGTGGTTGGATATTTCAGGATACTAATTCGGCTTAACGTGTTTTTCATGGCACAGAGTAAACACTGCTAAATATGTACCTACAGATTTCTCAAAAGTCGGAAGGTTTAAGCTATGAGGGTCATCTGTTCGTATCTTCTTTAGGCTCTTTGGTATTTTATATGTCACAGAGCGTAATATTTGAAGATGGCAATTAATGGAATGTTAAGCAATCACTAACACTAATGTTATTTTCATTACTAGACTATTTGATGTAATTTTGATTATTGCTTGAGTGGGTTTAGTTGTGATGCGATGACAGACGTCAAGCGGTAGGTGATGGCTGACAGTGTCGGTTGACGGCTGATGATTAGCAGTTAATGAATTTAAATGACGTCCCTACGATAGATCAAAGAGTAAAGTAATATTAATTCGCGATTCGTTCAATTGACAAGAGGGCGAACAGTCAGTCATTTTCGCGATACAACTAACCTCATTGCATTCCATGTGATAATTTTGAGAGTTGCATCCTAAAATATAGTGAGCATCACTTGTTATATTGTTACCAAAACTAAGCTAAACATAAAGATCATTGTATTGAACAATAAAGTAGTGTGATTTCAAGACTACCCTCATGTCTGACCATCATTCTGATGAACATGAAAATAAAGATGTGCCCCTGCCTTCGTTATATATATGCTAGTAATTGACTCTGAACTACTGTTTCTAGGAGCTGAGAACAGCTATGCGAGGTGGTTCTTCTAGTAGAACAGTATTAAGACCTGGGTGTTCCAGGTGTTCACCAGCCACACATGTGCCATTATCTTCTAGATGCGAGGTAGGTATTCAGTGTAGATGACACAACGATTCTAGTTTGGATGGTAAACTTTAAGGTTGGCAAGCATATGGTGAATGATGGAAAATTAAAGGCACTATAAAAAGAATGATGAGATTCGGGTTACGCAGCGCTCTATTTTTTTAAGTGCATATCTATTTTTTTTTTTATACTATAAGGTGATTATGGTAAGCAGCCATCGCTGTCTATAAACCATGGCAGCACCGAGTGTCTTGTTTATTGCTAACTTTAGGGAAACTTAGGTAATGGAGAGGGGCTGAAAATGAGGTTTGGACCTTCGACGCTCTCACTGACCGAATGGAAAGCAACATTAGGACGCTTTTCATTTTGTTTAAGTGGAAAAAATAATGTAAAAAAAATTTGGTACTTCCCAATGTGATCTAACCTCCAAAACTCAAAAAAATAAAAGAATCGTCTGTGGTTATGCGCAAGGAAAGTGTTCACAAAGTGTGACATTTTGCAGCACTCCCGCAGCAGCAGCGTGGAGCTGAAGGAGCTGCGCCGCACGTAGCCGCACCGCGGGCGCGCCGCCACCTCCGCGCCCGCCTCGCCCGCGCGCCCGCTCCCCGCCCAGCCGCACTCCTCTACTCGCTCCTCTACGCGCTACAGTGAGTGTCGCTTGCAGCCCTCCCGCAGCAGCAGCGTGGAGCTGAAGGAGCTGCGCCGCACGTAGCCGCACCGCGGGCGCGCCGCCACCTCCGCGCCCGCCTCGCCCGCGCGCCCGCTCCCCGCCCAGCCGCACTCCTCTACTCGCTCCTCTACGCGCTACAGTGAGTGTCGCTTGCAGCCCTCCCGCAGCAGCAGCGTGGAGCTGAAGGAGCTGCGCCGCACGTAGCCGCACCGCGGGCGCGCCGCCACCTCCGCGCCCGCCTCGCCCGCGCGCCCGCTCCCCGCCCAGCCGCACTCCTCTACTCGCTCCTCTACGCGCTACAGTGAGTGTCGCTTGCAGCCCTCCCGCAGCAGCAGCGTGGAGCTGAAGGAGCTGCGCCGCACGTAGCCGCACCGCGGGCGCGCCGCCACCTCCGCGCCCGCCTCGCCCGCGCGCCCGCTCCCCGCCCAGCCGCACTCCTCTACTCGCTCCTCTACGCGCTACAGTGAGTGTCGCTTGCAGCCCTCCCGCAGCAGCAGCGTGGAGCTGAAGGAGCTGCGCCGCACGTAGCCGCACCGCGGGCGCGCCGCCACCTCCGCGCCCGCCTCGCCCGCGCGCCCGCTCCCCGCCCAGCCGCACTCCTCTACTCGCTCCTCTACGCGCTACAGTGAGTGTCGCTTGCAGCCCTCCCGCAGCAGCAGCGTGGAGCTGAAGGAGCTGCGCCGCACGTAGCCGCACCGCGGGCGCGCCGCCACCTCCGCGCCCGCCTCGCCCGCGCGCCCGCTCCCCGCCCAGCCGCACTCCTCTACTCGCTCCTCTACGCGCTACAGTGAGTGTCGCTTGCAGCCCTCCCGCAGCAGCAGCGTGGAGCTGAAGGAGCTGCGCCGCACGTAGCCGCACCGCGGGCGCGCCGCCACCTCCGCGCCCGCCTCGCCCGCGCGCCCGCTCCCCGCCCAGCCGCACTCCTCTACTCGCTCCTCTACGCGCTACAGTGAGTGTCGCTTGCAGCCCTCCCGCAGCAGCAGCGTGGAGCTGAAGGAGCTGCGCCGCACGTAGCCGCACCGCGGGCGCGCCGCCACCTCCGCGCCCGCCTCGCCCGCGCGCCCGCTCCCCGCCCAGCCGCACTCCTCTACTCGCTCCTCTACGCGCTACAGTGAGTGTCGCTTGCAGCCCTCCCGCAGCAGCAGCGTGGAGCTGAAGGAGCTGCGCCGCACGTAGCCGCACCGCGGGCGCGCCGCCACCTCCGCGCCCGCCTCGCCCGCGCGCCCGCTCCCCGCCCAGCCGCACTCCTCTACTCGCTCCTCTACGCGCTACAGTGAGTGTCGCTTGCAGCCCTCCCGCAGCAGCAGCGTGGAGCTGAAGGAGCTGCGCCGCACGTAGCCGCACCGCGGGCGCGCCGCCACCTCCGCGCCCGCCTCGCCCGCGCGCCCGCTCCCCGCCCAGCCGCACTCCTCTACTCGCTCCTCTACGCGCTACAGTGAGTGTCGCTTGCAGCCCTCCCGCAGCAGCAGCGTGGAGCTGAAGGAGCTGCGCCGCACGTAGCCGCACCGCGGGCGCGCCGCCACCTCCGCGCCCGCCTCGCCCGCGCGCCCGCTCCCCGCCCAGCCGCACTCCTCTACTCGCTCCTCTACGCGCTACAGTGAGTGTCGCTTGCAGCCCTCCCGCAGCAGCAGCGTGGAGCTGAAGGAGCTGCGCCGCACGTAGCCGCACCGCGGGCGCGCCGCCACCTCCGCGCCCGCCTCGCCCGCGCGCCCGCTCCCCGCCCAGCCGCACTCCTCTACTCGCTCCTCTACGCGCTACAGTGAGTGTCGCTTGCAGCCCTCCCGCAGCAGCAGCGTGGAGCTGAAGGAGCTGCGCCGCACGTAGCCGCACCGCGGGCGCGCCGCCACCTCCGCGCCCGCCTCGCCCGCGCGCCCGCTCCCCGCCCAGCCGCACTCCTCTACTCGCTCCTCTACGCGCTACAGTGAGTGTCGCTTGCAGCCCTCCCGCAGCAGCAGCGTGGAGCTGAAGGAGCTGCGCCGCACGTAGCCGCACCGCGGGCGCGCCGCCACCTCCGCGCCCGCCTCGCCCGCGCGCCCGCTCCCCGCCCAGCCGCACTCCTCTACTCGCTCCTCTACGCGCTACAGTGAGTGTCGCTTGCAGCCCTCCCGCAGCAGCAGCGTGGAGCTGAAGGAGCTGCGCCGCACGTAGCCGCACCGCGGGCGCGCCGCCACCTCCGCGCCCGCCTCGCCCGCGCGCCCGCTCCCCGCCCAGCCGCACTCCTCTACTCGCTCCTCTACGCGCTACAGTGAGTGTCGCTTGCAGCCCTCCCGCAGCAGCAGCGTGGAGCTGAAGGAGCTGCGCCGCACGTAGCCGCACCGCGGGCGCGCCGCCACCTCCGCGCCCGCCTCGCCCGCGCGCCCGCTCCCCGCCCAGCCGCACTCCTCTACTCGCTCCTCTACGCGCTACAGTGAGTGTCGCTTGCAGCCCTCCCGCAGCAGCAGCGTGGAGCTGAAGGAGCTGCGCCGCACGTAGCCGCACCGCGGGCGCGCCGCCACCTCCGCGCCCGCCTCGCCCGCGCGCCCGCTCCCCGCCCAGCCGCACTCCTCTACTCGCTCCTCTACGCGCTACAGTGAGTGTCGCTTGCAGCCCTCCCGCAGCAGCAGCGTGGAGCTGAAGGAGCTGCGCCGCACGTAGCCGCACCGCGGGCGCGCCGCCACCTCCGCGCCCGCCTCGCCCGCGCGCCCGCTCCCCGCCCAGCCGCACTCCTCTACTCGCTCCTCTACGCGCTACAGTGAGTGTCGCTTGCAGCCCTCCCGCAGCAGCAGCGTGGAGCTGAAGGAGCTGCGCCGCACGTAGCCGCACCGCGGGCGCGCCGCCACCTCCGCGCCCGCCTCGCCCGCGCGCCCGCTCCCCGCCCAGCCGCACTCCTCTACTCGCTCCTCTACGCGCTACAGTGAGTGTCGCTTGCAGCCCTCCCGCAGCAGCAGCGTGGAGCTGAAGGAGCTGCGCCGCACGTAGCCGCACCGCGGGCGCGCCGCCACCTCCGCGCCCGCCTCGCCCGCGCGCCCGCTCCCCGCCCAGCCGCACTCCTCTACTCGCTCCTCTACGCGCTACAGTGAGTGTCGCTTGCAGCCCTCCCGCAGCAGCAGCGTGGAGCTGAAGGAGCTGCGCCGCACGTAGCCGCACCGCGGGCGCGCCGCCACCTCCGCGCCCGCCTCGCCCGCGCGCCCGCTCCCCGCCCAGCCGCACTCCTCTACTCGCTCCTCTACGCGCTACAGTGAGTGTCGCTTGCAGCCCTCCCGCAGCAGCAGCGTGGAGCTGAAGGAGCTGCGCCGCACGTAGCCGCACCGCGGGCGCGCCGCCACCTCCGCGCCCGCCTCGCCCGCGCGCCCGCTCCCCGCCCAGCCGCACTCCTCTACTCGCTCCTCTACGCGCTACAGTGAGTGTCGCTTGCAGCCCTCCCGCAGCAGCAGCGTGGAGCTGAAGGAGCTGCGCCGCACGTAGCCGCACCGCGGGCGCGCCGCCACCTCCGCGCCCGCCTCGCCCGCGCGCCCGCTCCCCGCCCAGCCGCACTCCTCTACTCGCTCCTCTACGCGCTACAGTGAGTGTCGCTTGCAGCCCTCCCGCAGCAGCAGCGTGGAGCTGAAGGAGCTGCGCCGCACGTAGCCGCACCGCGGGCGCGCCGCCACCTCCGCGCCCGCCTCGCCCGCGCGCCCGCTCCCCGCCCAGCCGCACTCCTCTACTCGCTCCTCTACGCGCTACAGTGAGTGTCGCTTGCAGCCCTCCCGCAGCAGCAGCGTGGAGCTGAA
Source organism: Leucoma salicis (assembly GCA_948253155.1). NCBI lineage: Eukaryota > Metazoa > Arthropoda > Insecta > Lepidoptera > Erebidae > Leucoma > Leucoma salicis. Next base: position 2,827,390 of record OX411826.1, on the reverse strand, counting down.
GGAGCTGCGCCGCACGTAGCCGCACCGCGGGCGCGCCGCCACCTCCGCGCCCGCCTCGCCCGCGCGCCCGCTCCCCGCCCAGCCGCACTCCTCTACTCGCTCCTCTACGCGCTACAGTGAGTGTCGCTTGCAGCCCTCCCGCAGCAGCAGCGTGGAGCTGAAGGAGCTGCGCCGCACGTAGCCGCACCGCGGGCGCGCCGCCACCTCCGCGCCCGCCTCGCCCGCGCGCCCGCTCCCCGCCCAGCCGCACTCCTCTACTCGCTCCTCTACGCGCTACAGTGAGTGTCGCTTGCAGCCCTCCCGCAGCAGCAGCGTGGAGCTGAAGGAGCTGCGCCGCACGTAGCCGCACCGCGGGCGCGCCGCCACCTCCGCGCCCGCCTCGCCCGCGCGCCCGCTCCCCGCCCAGCCGCACTCCTCTACTCGCTCCTCTACGCGCTACAGTGAGTGTCGCTTGCAGCCCTCCCGCAGCAGCAGCGTGGAGCTGAAGGAGCTGCGCCGCACGTAGCCGCACCGCGGGCGCGCCGCCACCTCCGCGCCCGCCTCGCCCGCGCGCCCGCTCCCCGCCCAGCCGCACTCCTCTACTCGCTCCTCTACGCGCTACAGTGAGTGTCGCTTGCAGCCCTCCCGCAGCAGCAGCGTGGAGCTGAAGGAGCTGCGCCGCACGTAGCCGCACCGCGGGCGCGCCGCCACCTCCGCGCCCGCCTCGCCCGCGCGCCCGCTCCCCGCCCAGCCGCACTCCTCTACTCGCTCCTCTACGCGCTACAGTGAGTGTCGCTTGCAGCCCTCCCGCAGCAGCAGCGTGGAGCTGAAGGAGCTGCGCCGCACGTAGCCGCACCGCGGGCGCGCCGCCACCTCCGCGAAAAGTTGAAGCTTAAGTCATTAAAGGGCTTTCAATCGAACCACACCTTCCATAGCAAGTGGTAACCACTGCTTATGAGCTCCATAATAACAGAAACAAGCTGTTGCTCATCGTGATAAGCAGTTACTTAACTTGAAAATAGTGGGAAATCTCGTAAAAATAGCACAGCAAGATAACATCACGGCTGTTATAATTAAGATGGTATCTATTAATTTAGGTATAACAGCAAAAACAAATATAATACCTATTATATTCAGTTAACAATGACATAAAGTTAATATAACGCAACTTTTCCACAGATTCCATGGGTTCTTTAAGAAGGACAACCTCATATGTTTTAAAGGAGCCTCGTGAAAAGAAACATGTGCAAATCATTGCGTAGATTACATTGGAATGTCGGCTAGCTAGACAGCATACGGACTTTGCAATAAGATAACTCTGTTTTTTATACTAAAATATACGCCTTTATGATGGTAAGCTACATCATAGACGTCACTCTTACGTTATTAACGGCAGAGAAAGAGATTAAAGGATGAAGAAGGAATATGATAGGTTGTACGAGAAGGAGGAGAGTCCTCCATAGGAATCAGTGAGGTCCTACCATAAAAATGTTTTGTTTTGTTGTGCATGTGCTGTTCTGGACCAATATAGAGAAAACATTGCTCCCAGTTGTTTTCCATAGGAGCATTCTTCAATCCAAGTCAGAAATCTTCAGAGGGCTTGAATAAATCTATTTAGACCAACAAAGCCAAGTGAAATCGGATGCTATGTCTTGAAATTTAAATTTAGTCAGCTTGAAATCCAAGAGACAGAAGCATCAAATTAAATTTACACGTTAAAGTTGAGATTTCTGGATGAGTATTCTGAAAACGGGCCTCTTTGCTGCACGTAGGACATTATTGTGGCAGAAGGGTTTCAGAGCAGTTTCAGGTAATATTAAGACGAGAAGAATGGTTGGAATACATGAGATTACCAGTAAAACTGGATCATGTGGTCCAAACTCTTAGTTGAAGGGGACTAAAAAAGCTTCGTTAATATCAAGAATCACTGAAGAGAAGAATGTCACTATTTGTGATTTGGATCACTGAGTCGCGAGAATGGATGGTGATTTGGATTTCTACCTGCAACGAATTTTAAGAAATATTAGTTTAATATATATAGTTTATGTAATATAAATATAAGGGAAAATACAAAATATACTGTGTTCGTGTACATAATTTTATTATTATAAATGTGAAAGTTAGATTGAATATTCGGGGTTTTGGTTTTGTGTACTAGAAGTAAACTGGTTTAGGTTTGATAAAAACTGGATTATACTTGTCTTGCTATTAGAATAATGTAAATAAAATATTCGTAACATTGGCAAGGAATCGATTAGACGCGATAGGTGTTGCAAAGGTTGTTTTAATATCAAAATTTGGGGATTTATTTATATTTAACATACAACATACTTCTAGGATATACAGCGTGTTTTTGACAGTTTTATTTAACACGTGTACTTTGCTAGTCAGTATAAATACTAGGATAATTAATTTATAACTTTTACGAAAATTTTAATTAAAAAGTAACGCATACAGGAAGTTCTCAATATTACGTTCTTCTTTAGTTTTTTAAAAACAGTAATATCTTTTTGGGAAATATTTGATTTAGGAAATATTTTTGTCTTACGAATATACTTGCCGTAAAATTAGCCACTTAATGTGTAACCTAACAAATCTATCAATTTCATGAAATGGTCGACCACAACATAAGGTAGTAAATTCTAAGATTTGGCCTAGAGACGTCATAGAGTCACGCCTATCTTTGGCGAGGTCTTCCCATTTCCCACTGCAACATTCACACTCGCCATATATATATATTTTTTGTCATCCTTCGTTCATTCATTCTCTCTAAGTGCATAATCCATTTAACATTCGTTTCTCAATCTTTGTCTCTATATCTTCTCACACTCTAACTGTGCTGTATCATAATACATTTTTCAGTCAGCGTTTTTTTAAATTTATTTAGTTATAAGTCAATAACTATCGTGATTCTTTGATTATTCTTGTGTGATCACGAAAAAACTCGTGTCATTATCATTAAATTTTTCCTGTGTTTTTTTTGTCAACTCTTTTTCTGTCCCACTATTGGGTATGCGACGGGTCGACGGGTGAGACGGATTAGGCCATAGCCCACCATACTACCCAATTGGCAGATGTTACAAGGCATCAAGAAAATCTCTCAGGCATGCAGGTTTCCTCACGATGTTATCCTTCATCGAGCAGTGATAAATTCTAAACAAATACACACATCCATCCATCCATCCATCAGCCTTTTATCGTCCACTGCTGGACATAGGCCTCCCCAAGAGAACGCCACAGTGAACGGTCCTGTGCCGCCTGCATCCAACGGCTGCCTGCGACTTTGACCAGGTCATCGGTCCACCTGGTGGGAGGCCGTCCTACACTGCGCCGTCCGTTACGCGGTCGCCACTCGAGAACCTTTCTTCCCCAACGGTTGTCGGTTCGTCGAGCGATGTGGCCTGCCCATTGCCACTTCAGCATGCCGACCCGGCGGGCTATGTCGGTCACTCCCGTTCTCCTACGGATTTCCGTATTACGGATCTTATCACGTAGAGAGATCCCAAGCATAGCCCGCTCCATAGCACGCTGAGCGACTTTAAGTCTTGACATAAGGCCAACATTCAGAGACCACGCCTCTGTGCCGTAAGTCATCACTGGTAACACACACTGGTCGTAGACCTTCGTCTTCAGACACTGCGGAATATTGGACAAGAAGATCTCCCTCAGCTTCCCGAACGCTGCCCAGCCGAGCTGGATTCGTCGATCGACCTCTTTCTCGAAGTTGTGCCTACCTAACTGGACAGTTTGTCCCAGGTATACATAGTGGTCGACAACTTCGAGAAGCGAGCTCCCGACCAGAACCGGTGCTGAAATGACATGGATATTAGACATGACTTTCGTCTTGTCCATGTTCATTTTTAGACCCACTAGTCGGGAGACACGGCTGAGGTCGTTGAGCATGGTACCAAGGTCCTCCAGCGATTCTGCCATGACCACGATATCATCTGCAAATCGAAGGTGAGTGATGTATTCGCCATTTATGTTGATGCCTAATCCGGTCCAGTCCAAGAGCTTGAAAACATCTTCCAATGCAGTGGTGAAGAGTTTCGGGGACATGACGTCTCCCTGTCTAACACCTTTCTGCAGTTGGATCGGTTTCGTGCTCTTGTCCTGAACTCGGACAGACATAGTGGCGTTTCTATACAAACACTTCAACACTTCGATGTATCGATAGTCAATTTGGCACCGCTGAAGGGATTGCAGCACCGCCCAAGTTTCGATCGAATCGAAGGCTTTCTCGTAGTCCACAAACGCTAGACACAAAGGCCGATTATACTCCTCGGTCTTCTGTATAATCTGGCGCAGCGTATGTATGTGGTCTACGGTACTATAGCCTTTTCGGAAACCGGCTTGTTCGGGAGGCTGGAAGTCATCAAGCCTGCGCGTGAGTCGATTTGTAATGACCCTCGAGAACAACTTATAGACATGGCTCAAGAGCGAGATGGGTCTGTAATTCTTCAAGAGGGTTCTGTCACCTTTCTTGAAGAACAGCACCACCAAGCTCCTGGTCCACGATTCTGGAACGTCGCCCCCGAGAACGACGGAATTGAATAGCCTCTGAAGGGCTTTGAGGACCGGCTTTCCGCCTGCCCTCAGAAGCTCTATAGTAATTCCGTCGTCTCCCGGTGCCTTTCCGTCCTTTAGTTGTTTGAGAGCCATTCTGATCTCGTACAGGCTGACGTCCGGGATATCTTCGGTATAGTGCCGAGTTAGCTTGGATCTGGGCTCATGGACCAAGCTGACAACAGGGTTCTGGGATCTGTATAACTGTCCATAGAACTCGTGGACCTCTCTTAATAACTCATCTTTGGAAGAAACAACAGTACCATCATTGGTCTTCAGCTTGGTCAACTGGCTTTTCCCAACAGACAGATCTCTTGCGAACACTTTGGAACCTTGGTTCCGCTCTATCGCCTCTTTAATACGCAAGGTATTAAATCGGCGAATGTCTCGTCGCATAGACTTGGAGATCTGTCTGTTTAGTCGCCTCTGATTGGACCAATCAGCCGAAGACTGCACCGTCATTTCTGTCCGTGTCGCTATGAGCTTAAGAGTTTGGTCCGAAAGCTTTTGAGTCCTATTGACGCGACTGGTCTTAAAAAGGGTCGACCCGACCGCTTGGACAGTTTCCACGAACCTGTTGTTCATATCGTTCACTGAATCGCACTCGTCTAGGCATTGAAAGCGATTTTGTAGTTCGAGCTGAAAGTTTTCGGGGTTCTGGTATTGAGCACGTGTTGGTCGGAGCGTAGACCTCATCAAGCGTGACCTCTCGACTTTCATATTTAGATTCAATATGCCTCTAACTAAGCGGTGATCACTCCCAGTTTTAATCCTGCTGATCACTGAGACATCATTGAATATCTGTCGTTTGTCCGTTAAGATGAAGTCGATCTCATTTTTCACTGAACCATCAGGGCTAATCCAGGTCCATTTTCGCTGGGGCTGTTTCCTGAAGAAGGAATTCATCATAAAGAGGCCTTCCTTCTCCAGAAAATCAGACAGCATCTGGCCCCTGTGGTTCCTCTGCCCAAATCCATATTGCCCCACCTTCAGCTCATCGTCTCTCCTTATGCCTAGTTTTGCGTTGAAATCTCCCATAACCACCGTGAAGTGACTTCTAGACGCGTGAATGGCTTTCGAGATGTCCTCGTAAAGGGCCTCCACTTCGTCGTCGGAATGTGTCGAGGTCGGTGCGTAAACCTGTATGACCTTCAGCGAATACCTTTTGGTTATTCTGAGTATAAGGTACGCTACCCTACTCGACACACTCTCAATCTTCTCCACGTTACCTATGAGAGACTTGCGAACGATAAACCCGACACCACCCTGGGACTGTTGGTCACCCTCCCGGTGGAAGAGCAAGTTACCCGACTGGAGGATTATCGTGCCCTCACCCTGTCTTCGCACTTCTGATAATCCTACAACGTCCCATCGGATCTTGCTCAGCTCCTCTTCCAGCGCGGTGATCCTCTCGTCAGTCCTCAGCGTCCTGACGTTGTGTGTTACCAGGGCCAGAAGTCGTTTCTGGTAGCCGGATCGCGACCGGAGATTCTTAGCACCCCCTGCTCCGCCGTTACCGTGCCCGCTACCGTTAGGCCACGGAATAGCGGAGCTGCCGTGACTGGGGGCCGATGTGTGTGTGTGTGCACTCATATGGGGGGGTATTGCCATAATCGCCACGCTTGGCAGGCGGGTTGGCGATCGCAGTGGATGTTTTTAGTACACAGGGGAACGCTGCTGCCCGGTCCCCCGGTAATCCTTTAGTCGGCTTTTACGACTCCCATAGGAAGAGACGGGGTGGAGCTATTCTTGGTGCCGGCCCCACACGGCTCAAATACACACATAATTCGAAAAATCTTGAAATTCGGAGTTGTGTGCCGTACGGGGTCCAAACCTTTGACTCGAGATAGAACTCAATTCCACTGTCTTGCAGTCCTTGATTTAAGCTGTGATGAACTGAAGGAAACGCACACAATTTCGAAAAATCTCCAATAGTCAGAGGTGTGTGCCATATGGGGTTCAAACCTTGGACTCGGGATTGAACTCGATAGATCTTTGCAGTCCTTTTTTAGTTTTACCGCTAGGCTATCACTTCCTCTGATGGTAAATGGTAATCACTGCTCAGTATTAGAAGCACCGCCAAGCCATTGCTCAGCGTGAATATCCACTATCACGCGTAAAGAAGAATGGGGGTATTCCCTTACAAACAAAAGACTCCAAATGCCTTACGCCTGTTTTAATCGAGGACGATGGTACTTACCGTTTTGCGTCTGATAACAAGTAATTGCTATAAAGTCCTACCACTGAAACAAAAAACAATGGTATATATGCCATAATCTTGACTTCGATATGTTATGTATAACAATGATCTTACTAAAAGTGAACGAAGCCGAGGGCAAAAGCTAGTTATAAGAATAAAACTAGGTATAAGTATTAAAAAATGTTTAATAATGTTAAAAATCGCTAGGCATAATTTATGTAGGTAGTTTTAAAATATTTTTTACTTAATATTAAGTGATTTAAGTAATTGTAATGACTATTAAAAATATAAAAAAAAAAACTGATGTCAGTTTCACACCCCCTCCTCTTTTTTTTAAGACAAAACACATAGCATCACGCCTGTATTTCCCGAAGGGGTAGGCAGAGGTGTATTACACACCCACGACTCGCCAGCTATGTTTAAGTCCCACGTAATAAGGGGCGAGCCTATTGACATCTACCGGGCACATTTCCAAACTCCGGGCTGCTACTGAGAATTTTTCTTTTAGGAAAAAGCTCAATAACATTGCCCGACCCGGGGATCGAACCCGATACCTCATGATTAGCAGTCGCATACACTACCGCTACACCACCGAGGCAGTTTTTAAAGACAGCCTGTTTTGTTAAGGCGGGAAAAAATTTACCTAACCGCAAACCCCCTCGTTCGGGGCAACGAACAGGGTAGTGTAGGGCCCTAACCCACTAAATAAACCCATCATGTGCCGTCTCTTCGCCTGTTTTGACGGGTCACTGGAACTGTGTTAAGATCAGGCGGGGATAGTGCGTCTAAGAGGATAGTGCATCTAGTATCAATATCTCTAATGTTATGCATATTATTGAGAATACCACCATCTAGCTATAAAGAACGTTTATTAAATAGTTCCAAAATAAATTTTTAGATGGCAGATCTTTACACAATATAATACTGTAGTAGGCCGTTTAGTTTGCATTGACATTTCTCGATACACAAGGTTGCCACGTTGTGGATAAAACATATTAATATTTCGGATAATACTGCAGTTTTAAAGAACGAGATAAAGTGAGTGCATTACCGTAATATATTGCTACGTAGTAATTATTAAAGGTGACTTATTCTAAGTGGTTTTCATAGCTTTTTAGACTTTTGAAAAACATAAACTAAGTTTATATATTGAGGGAAGTGCGCCTAGCTAGTTGGGGTAAGTGCAATTGCAGACGCACTTATCCCAAATCCGTGTGGTGACGGACTAAGAATACAAGTGTCACCATCCCATTCTTACCCACGGGTGTCGTATGAGGCGACTAAGGGAAGTAAGCAATTGTCATCCATTGCATGACTGGTGGTAGGGCTGGGTACCCAGTGGGAGTACTCACTTGGTATCGGGCCCGAGCGGGTTGGTACTACCATCTCCCGTGTGACCGGTCATGAAGCACATCGTTGCGTTTTGACTGTAGCAGGAGATAGCCGTTTATATTTCATTTCAAATCTGTGAAATGAATTGGTGAGCAGCGGCTTGACAATACTCTCGGTATAGTCGAGTCCATGGGCGACGGTTACCATTTACCATCAGATGGATCGTGGCTCGTCTGTCAATACATGCAATAAAAAAAAACCTAGATCACCAACCTTTTTTGTTTAATGTGATTTTAAGCATCTGACATTCATAAGTTTTTTTACGAGAAATATTTATTGTAGAAAGTGGATAAAGATGTTTTTTACGAGCAGGATTTGAATTTTTGTCTTTTTCTATACGAGAAGATGCTTTAGACCGCTAAGCTATCGTAGAAGCTTCCCAAAACTCCCAATTTCCACCTTTACGATTTAATGTCTGGATTTTCTAAAATACTGTGTACCTATATTAAGCAACTAGTGCAATTATTGCGAGCCAATTTTAGAGTGATTTCACATAATCTAGACTAGAATCATGGACGTATAAAGGAACGGACAGCGAATCGCTAAGATGAAATTGAGGATACGTAATGGCGTGGCGGCGGCTATCTATGTGTGAATGAATTTAGGGTTGCCATGTTAGCCAAATTTATCCTTTGTATAATACAAATAGTATGTAAAAAAAACAGGTTGGTAGACAAATTTATTGGTAAGGTATATAAAATATACCATACTATTTGAAAAGGTTAATATTTCAAAAAACACTATTTTACTGTATTTATTTATTTAAAACTCAAAATAAATCATCGGCAGATAATGGGTAATAAAGGATAACATAATTATGTCGATAAAACGGGATTAACTTGCATGTTTGTTGGGACTACAGTGGCCAAGGCCTGCCACGAGACCTCGTCTCTGGGGACGTCACAATCTCCTGACGAGACCGCTCCTCACCGCTGGCTGATGGGCGCTTGCCGGGGTTCGCCTCGGTGACCTCGACCTCGCTGAGCGGTGGGTTGTAGCCCACGGACTGGACAAGGTCGATGTCGGCCGCTGGTCGCTCGCGGGATCTTCATACTGGCTCGATCGCGTCACGACGACCTTCCCCGAACCACGACACAATGGAACAGCGTTCCCACCAAGTGACCCGCCTATCGCAGGCGGCGTTGCTACTACTGAAACGGGCCAACGCCCAGACTACAGTTACCCCGAGGCCCCAATGGGTCTGCGTGGAAGACCTCGTTACCATCAACATATACTAAATGCTCTTTTATTTACAATCTGAAACTGATTTTCAGAATATTTTTGACGTCTCGGCATTTTAGCTAGAGATTAGGTACGAGACTTGAGTTGAGACTAGACTTGGGGAAAAGCTATTTTTTGATCGTCGTGAATGTCGTTCCTGCCTATGACAATAAAGTCACAGTGACAAATAAACGTGATTTAATTAATCACGTCGAATACTCCTCGGTCACACCTGTCCTGCCACTTTCTGGTTATACATACTACTCTTTGTCTGTCACAGCACGATCACGACCAAAGAGTAATATAATGTATACGGAAAATCACGACACGTTTTTTTTAGTATCATAATCATGGACGTATTTTACGTCCATGATTAGGCATGGGTCGTTGATGGTTTTTCCGTTAATGTAATTTAACTGTTAATCATCAATGGTCAACAGGTTAAAAAAACTGTTAAATAAATAACAGGTTTTGAATGTTCAGTGTCAATTTAATGTCAACGTTTTCAATTTCAATCATTGACAAAATGGTCAACAGGTTAAAATCTCTAGGCTAGGCTCTAGTACCACCGAAGGAATGTAACATAGTTCCAGTGGCCCGCCAATAAAGGCGGAGAGACGGCACACGGCGGGTTTCTTTAGTGGGTGAGGGCCCCACACTACCCTGTTCGTTGCCCCGAACGACGGGGTGTGCGGTTAGGTACATTTTTTCCCGCCTAAACAAAAAAAAAAAAGGCTAGGCTCTAGTATAGATCAATAGAGATGCGATGCGATAAATGGACGGATTGGACCTATCTATGCAAAGCGAACCAATCCACACATATGTCAAAATAAAAAATGAGATATGTATCTTGAAATCTTTTTAGAATGCAACTTCTATCAGCTGATTAAAAGTCAAAATGATTTGTCAATTTTTATAGAACAAAGTATTTTTGTGACAAAGTTACCCACCCACATAACATCACTTTTTCTAGAAACTAACAAGACCCCATGGTAACTAGAACATTTAAGAATTAAAGAAATTTTAAAATAAAACCACGTTTACCGAATCTATAGGTTTATGAAACCGTTGAAACAATATCAGCCTTGGACGTCTACCATCTAAGTCCACCCGTGATCGTGAATGCTGTAAAATATTCGAAAAGTCGGGATAGTAGAAAATCAACTAAACGCGATAGATTCCGTAAACGTAGATTTATTTCAAAATGTGTAACATTCGCGTAAATATCAGAAAGTACCTATTATAATTTAAGAAATCTTTTTTTTTGTTACAGAACCATACCACATGGTTCCCTCAACATTCATTTTTTTATCACTGAAATAGAATCATGCAGGATGGTTTGTTCCCGTTTGCATAATAAAAATGGGATAACCCTATTTTTTACAATGATCCAGTTCACTTGGTTCCTTTAATACGTAATTATATTTCAATTACGTATGTAATCATGTATTTTGAGTCTGTGTTATTCATATAACTTCTTAATAAAAATATTTAATCTAGGTCAGCTGTAGTACCCACGTGAATTTATATTAATTTACTGGTTTTCCTAATTGTACCTACATATATAAAAGAGAATCAACCCATATGATGACAGTTTTGAGAAAAAGCCATTTTTCTTTAAATTTTGTATTCATAAAAATGTATTGCTTTTTGGGAAAAAGTTTATTAACATTATTATAATTTATAAAATACTCTGTTCTATTTATACAAATGTAATACTGGTGTAAATGATTAAAATATTGTACCTAGTTATTAAAAGAAAAACCATGTGGTTCCTTATAGCAAAACTATCGGTGTATGGATTGGTTCTCTTTTAATATATTACCTTAAGGTACATTTTGATAAAATGAAAATTAAATAATTACTTTAAAAAGTGGTGGAGCATGTCAAATGCTAAAAAATATAGATCATAAATATTTAAAAAATCGCGCCATCAAATAGTATGAATTTTAATTCCAAAATTAAACTTACTATATTGGATAATTGCATGTAAATGAGTTTCCGATAGATGGCGTTGGTCGTTAAGACAAATGTGATGAGGAGATTGGGATGATCGAAAGATCCGTACTATAGCTCAGTGGCTTAGAGTACTTCCCCGGATTGGAAAAGACGCGGGTTGGATTCCCGCTAGTACAAAAACTCTCTTTTTCCTTATTCATAAATAATTTGTACTTTATAAAATAACGTATTTCTTTAATAATGTTTACTTAAAAATTAAAATAAACTTATTATAATGTCATTTAAAATCTCTAAAAATACAATTTTACCTGGAGTAATAAATATTACTCATTCCAAATTTAGTTCAAGTTCAAAATCTGGTGGCCCTGAAAGGCCTTCAAGATCATCTTCTATATTTGTGTTTCCAACAAGGCTCACGTAAAAATGATGCAAATCTTGTGGAATTAGGTGCAACATGCTTTTTAGGTCATTTAACTTTGGCCTCGGGAAAAGGTTTCTCTGACGGCCAGAGTGGCTCCATTAGTTCTTCATTCGTTCATTAGTAGTATAACAGTCATGAGCAGGATCCTGCTCGTGACTGTTATTTTTGATTTCACATTTTTCACTTTGTGTTTAAAATATTTAATGTAATAAATGCGCCTCTATTGAGAAAAGCGCCATCTATATTCTTTTCTAGACACTAAACTGCTAAGTTACTACTGTTCCTGCACCACCAGACAGCGCAAATAGCACACTATTTTTTGGTGAACCAATATACGGCAGTTGCACCCCCTGAACAATGCTTTTAACATTAAAGTTAATTACCTTGACTTTTTATCCGCATTTCAAAGTGTCAGAAACAGCCAAAAATAGTCTATTGGCTTGGCCTTTACAGTGTATTGAATTGTATCTAATATTGGTTTTGAATATCTGATATCGTATCTGTATATTTCAATATCTATATATTGACTGAAATCTATGGAATTCTCAAAACGACAATGAATGATATTTTATCGTATAGGTACCTGTATATCCATATTGTATTGCAAGATATCATGATACTCTCAATACTATGTAGGTACTGAAACGGCCGTAAACTACTAGAGTAACATACAATAAACATTTCGTTTTATATTTAGTCAATCTTTGAACTGCCAGGACACAGTTAGATACCACCGAAGGAATGTAACATAGTTCCAGTGGCCCGCCAATAAAGGCGGAGATACGGGACACAGCGGGTTTCTGTAGTGGGCGAGGGCCCCACACTACCCTGTCGTTCGTTGCTCCGAACGACGGGGTGTGCGGTTAGGAACATTTTTTCCCGCCTTAACAAAAAAAAAAATCAAAAAAAAAGGATATAGTTAGACAGCCAGAAATCACTGCCTAACACATATAGGTTGCACATTTGGTCACCTATCTAGTTGTCGGCCGGCTGAAAATTGCTTAACCTTGCCAATCGTCTGAGTGGCAAAGTTAAGCAAAAACAATAGTGTTGTTTAAAAAAATACTAAATGATGATTCTATTTTGATATTTTTATATATTTTTTTAGCATTTGACATGTTCAGCTATATAAATTTACACATAGTGTGACAATGTGAAATCGAAAATAATAGTCACGACCAGGATTTGAACCTGCATATAGAAAGAGATAGAGATAATTGACTATAATATCTACTAAACTTTTTGTAGTATAAGAATGTATTGAATCTATTTCATCATTTCTCCCATAATAATTTCCGCCCATTTTTTATGACGTTTGGAAGAGTGACACTCCATCTAGACATCAATTTTATTATTAATCTAAGTATATACAATACCTCCTCAAATTGATATGACTTAATAGTCATATTTTTTCGGATAAAAATATTCTTATAAAAGCTCAGAGCAAGGAAAATGCTCTGAGTTAAAAAGTAATTTTACCTATTTTGATCGTTCGAGTACTACCATGTTATAGGGGACGAGACTATTGTCATCTACCGGACATATTTAAAACTAACAATAATTTACACTGCATTGTCAACTAAAATGTAAAGTCACTTTTTGAAAGATGTGTGCGTGAAAGTGTTGTCACCGGAAAGAAATCATCTCTATAATTCGGGTAAATTTTTAAAAGTTTTATGTTTAAAATGTAAAGGAAGTAAAAGTATAAAGTAAGTTTATAGCAAATCCTATAGGGAATATTATGGCGCTGACGATATATTCATGTACGTATCGAACGTACGAAATCATAGTGTCATTTGGGGGTAATTTTAAATCATACACTGGTAGCACTCGTGGTTTATAACACTTCATTTTGGCATGATTTCGTTTGTATTTGTGTGCGTGAGCGCGTGTAATTATAAGTTTGGCATGGTTTTATATGGCTTCACTGGATTGTTTGTAATGCTCCGTCAATATTTTTTAGTTAGTCTGAGTGTAGTGCGTGATACAATTTGAAACTAAAGCGCATACTTTTGTGGGCAAGCTCCTTTAAGATCATAAACTAATATAACAAAAAAAAAATATTTTCGGGATATTTAAATGCCTTATTTAGCCAGTAATGGTATGAAATAACGTTACTTAACGATGATAGAAGACATATTTAGTGCTGTTTTACCGATTTTTATAGTTTCAGCACACTTTCATTACAAACTTTGACATTTTAAATGACACAAATTTGTTCCGATACAACCGTTTCAAGTGACGTCACGAATGACATTAAACCTCTATTATTTTAGACGCGGACATAACTCTATCTAGACATATTATTAATCTAAACCACTCCGCTATATGTGCAGTAACATTCACACTATTGGGTTCAGGATTTCCCTTAAGCTATATTTAGGCTATAGTCAAACACGTATCCCAGTGCGGGTTGGTAGACATTACAAGCTGTAGTAAAAATATATATATAATAGGCATGCAGTTTTCTTCACGATGTCCGCCTAACCGAACAGATATAATTTGATTATAACAATTCATACAAAATACAAAATATATCATCACGCTTGTATTCCCCGAAGGGGTAGGCAGAGGTGTATTACACGCCCACGACTGGTTTAATTCCCACGTAATAGGTCGCCCCTTTTGCTATCTACCGGGCATGTTTCGCAACTCTGGGCTGCTACTGAGAATTTTTCATTTTACGAACAAGCTCAATAACACTGCTAGACCCGGGGATCAAAACGGAGACCTCATGATCAGCAGTCACACACACTACCGCTGCACCATAGAGGCAGTTAAAAATACTTTGGAAAATCCAAAAGTACACGCCTCATAATCTTCATTTTTCACAAAAAAAAATTAATATTTGATAAGTAACTAATAATGTATTGGTCTTACTAAGTAGTTTTCAATAAATCACATAGATAGTGCTAATTTCGAAAAGTACTGTGGTTTTCATGTCTTATACGCCAGTTAGCGCTAATTTTAAGAAGTACTTCAATATTGGTCTATAGAAATAGTTCTCGCGAAATAAGGATAGCGCTGGTTTTAGTATAGCGTCAAGCGTAAATATTCACTATTTTTTTTGTTTATTTAAAAACAAATAAACCACATCGAGTCAGACCGTGAAAAGTGATAGGGCTCTATTCGTAGTTATACAGAAGTTATACTGTATCAAAAAACAAAAAAAAATACACGATTAGTAAAGTATTTCGGTCGTTATCGTGTTAACATACATTACCTACAAGAACAGAGTTTTTTTGAACAGTTTTTTAACTAATTTAAATAACAAAAACGGCATCAAAAATATCATGAGTGTTAAACATAGTATTTTTTCTTGATATGTGTGTGTGTATATTATTTTACAAGTGCAATATATAATAAATAGAGACATTTTAAGATTGAAAAATCAGTTGTTCTGCGTGAAACGAGAATAATACACACCTCAACGCTTCGCTTATGAGGCGTGCAATATATGGGTATTATTTTAATTGCTTTCGCTAGCAACACAACTATACCCCCCCAATTGGTAAGTGGTAGTTGCTGTTCACAGCTACGTGCATACCAGGAGCATAATCAATCCAAGCCTCTTTTAGTTAACATGGAAAAACATTGATACTTGATTTTTTTCAAAATTCATAACTACCCTATTTTCAGGTAAGAGTAGTGCTTAGTAGAAGAGCCGTGCTTATCCCAGCATGAACGGACCAGCTCGATCATGAAAATACCACCCACTCACAGAAGATCAGCCTGAAGCAACGATAGGTCATCCTACCATTGTGTTTCGTATGGTGAGTGAGAGCGCTAACTAACCAAATTGGTCATGTAACACAGGAGATGGTGGCACTAACCCGCTCGAGCCCGATCGAAAGTGAGTGCTCCCACTTGGTACCCAGCCCTACCACCAGTAAGGCAATCGATGATCATTGCTTACTATTCTTAGTCTCCTCGGATGACACCGTGGGAAAGAATGGTGACACTTGTATTCTTAGTCCGTCATCACATGGACAGAAAAACATAAAATGTTTTGGTCGGGGTTCTATTATAAATTTGTAAAGATATTTGAGATAAAGTGACTGTATTAGGCGTTAAACAAAAAATTATTACTTATTTTTATAATTCTGGTCTGTTTCTCTGTTTGTCTGTCGCACATCACGCAAAAACAGCTGATGAGATTTGAATAAATTTTTTTTGTGTGATATCTACTTCTTGATTAAATTTGGTATACGCTTTATCCCGGTACTATATCGGGAACCTGAGATATTAACCAAAAAACTAGCTTTTGTCTACGTTATAGACGCGGGAGATACTATTTTGATGTGAATATATCTAATGCGGAGGGAGAGTAAAATCGGCTATTAGGCGACCTCGCCGCACCAATTTATTTAATTGTTTTTAATGCCATCTGTTGACAAAAGCATCTACTCGTAATTAAGAAGTATAACATGAATCAATAAACCAATATCAGTTTTAATTCGTCTATGGTTAACGAGAGGCCGCTTACCAAAATATATACAAATATACAATACCTACTCAAACATATTTAAACAAAGAAAGAAAATCGATGTTTTCACATCTGCGAAACGCCCCGTGACGGCTCATTTACTACAAGTGAATATTTCGTAAAATTAATAAGCGAAAAAGACAATTTTGTATAAACAGGCCTTGGAACGGAACCTTATTTTTTACAAAAGGTTAAGTATAGGTCATTTGACTTTAAAGACCCTGCAGATTAAGGCTTGGCTACACCCTTTTAAGTTAATGAAGCCAGCGTTAATAAATTATGCACTGTGCATGTATAATGAGACAAAGCTACCGTGTTAATTACGGGTCAGTATGGATGGAACAATTTAAAAAAATAATATTCGAAATTGTTTACCTCTTTGGTCAATTTACAAGGCGGCTTTAGTTAACTGTAGATTCATATACAATATTGTGTAATAAACATACATGACCTACTACTATTTACGACTTATCATCACGCCATCTCCCTTGCGGGGTAAGCAGAGAGAACAGAGTGCCAAAAGGCTCTATTCTTGCATACATGTCTCGCTTCCTCAACACTCATATTTCTGTTCATACACGTTTGCCGGTTTCAGGGACTCCTGACTCCACCTTTCTTCAATAAATGACCGATTTGTTCTAGATAGGTGAGTCTCAATCTCCCCCTGCACCTACATTCTTCTTCTTTTGCATTGTATATCTTCTTTAAGCAGCCGGATTTACCTTTCTCTATTAATCGTGTTTGAGGATGGAATAAGCATTTTACTAGGTAAAAATATAGGTATATCTTGTGCAGTTTCAACTAAGTTGTTGGATTGTGAAAATAATCTTAAATATTGAGTTATAGGGTTGTGGCAAAAATTTTTAGAGCCGATTGAGCCGTCGCGGGACACTTGGTAGATATGAAACATTATCGTCGGGTAGCAAGCATTTTATAGCGTTTGCCTCGCGATTCCAGGCGTTTATTTATACTGTTTTTTTAAATATGGTAATCAGTTACCGTAACCTATATACGCTAGCAACACCAGAGGCTCCAAGAAAAGGCTTAGGAGGTGGATAGAAATGATGTTAAGGAATATATAGATATTTAGATATTTTTATATATATTTTTAGCATTTGACATGCTTAGGCACTATACATTAAACACAAAGTGAAAAATGTGAAATCGAAAATATATATAAAAATATCTAAATATTTATAGGGTTTGCGTCATTATTAGGTAAAATCTTAATTGTAAAATTAAGTTTACCTGGTCGGTATAATGTATGAAAATACTTCTGACAAATGGCGCAGGCGTCACCCAAAGACGTCAAGTATGAATGTGTTATCGAAATTAGCAGTCAGGAGCAATTGTCACGATGGCTGAATTGGCAAAGCATCTGAACGGTATCCAGGAGATGCAGGTTCGAATCCTGCTCGTGACTGTTATTTTCGATTTCACATTTTTCACTTTGTGTTTAAGGTAGATAGGAAGTTATAATAAGGAGAGGATAGGGAGTTTTGGCCTCTGGTGCTCTCACTCACCATTTGAAACAATGGTACGAATGCCTACTCTTATTTTACGCTGATCTTTTCAAGAAGGTGGTACTTCCTCGATCAAGCCGGCCCATGCATGCTGGGATAAGCTAGGCTTAAAACTAGGTAATCTATAGACAGTATGGAAATTGATAACCCCGAGCGTAAGTAATGATGATCATCAAGTGAACTCACTTGGCAGAGTGTCTGAATTTTTATTTTAGAGATTTTTTTTATTGCTAATGATGGCAGACGAGCCACGGCCCCGTGATGGTAAGTGATAACCGTCGCTCATGGACTCAACTTTACCAAGAGTATTGTCAAGCCGCTGCACACCATTTCATTTCTCAAATATGAAATGAAAGAATAAGCGGCCATCTTCTGCTACAACCAAAACACACTGACGTGCTTCATGACCAGTCATACAGGAGACGGTGGTACCGACCGGTTCGGGGCCGATAGCAAATGGGTACTTCCACTTGGTACCCAGCCATACCACCAATAATGCAATGGGTGATAATTGCTTACTTCCCTTAGTCGCCTTGCACGATACCCGCGGTAGTGACACTTGTATTCTTAATCCGTCACCACACGAACAATCAAGATATCTAGATTGAGGGTGTTCTTAGCTATAATTAAAAAAAAAACTTTTCTGACGTTTCAAGACTTGTTAGCGTCTTTCACCAAATTACAGTAGTGGCATCTTGTTTGGGTTCAAATTCATCAAAAATGTCTGTATTAGGCATATTATATAGCACTTAAAATTGTCAGGAATTCACTAAAAATTAACCCTAGTGACTGAGACAAGTGCATTCGCAACAACAAAGTGGTAGTTGCAATCACCACAAGCGGCTGGATTCCGTAGCAAAGCATTTCATGAGACGAACCCGGCATAACTCATGGATAATTTTTTCATTTGCCAATTTATTACAATATCAATAATTATTATAAGATGACATTTATCACTAAATAAAAAAATAATAAACAAGAAGGAGCTCAAGCACATTTTGTTTTATACTTTGTTTTTTGTTGAGGCGGGACAAAATGTACCGAACCGCACAACCCGTCGTTCGGGACAACGAACAGGGTAGTGTGGGGCCTGCACCCACTAAAGAAACCCGCCGTGTGCCGTCTCTCCGCCTTTGTTGGCGGGTCACTGGAACTATGTTACATTCCTTCGGTGATATTTTGTTTTATCCTCAAGATAATCCGAAACTGTATAATATTTTTTTACACCTTTATTACAAAGTCTAATTATATGCTTTTTTAAAATTATTTAATGGCATGTTTCGGATATTTTCGAGAATTTTATTGCAAAAGCATATACATTGCCCCATGAAAGATCTACGAATTCTGTGGAGACGAGTATTGTGTGCAATAAGATTGCCTTTGTTCCTAGTATTAATGTGATAACGTCGCTATACTTACCAAAGCTTCTGATATTTCTTTACATATAAAAAAATTATCTAATATATACTACTCTGTCAAGAAAGTACCGGGAATGGATGTTTGGTTTATGGTTCCAAATTCAAATTTTAGCTTTTTTTGTTGTTGTTAGATTGGCACAACTGTTATCCATTTTGGCGCGGAGTTTAAGTCAAATTATCACTTCGTGGCACCCGTTTTCAATCGGTAGAAGACATAAAGGAGAATTCGCGGCGAGAACTGAACTCAATTCCGGAAACAGCGTTTAATAAATGTTTTGATGATTGGATTATTCGTTGGCGTAAGTCTATCGTTTCTGAAGGAGAATACTAAACTTTGAAGGTGTTAAACAAATTTGGATGAATAACAAAAATTTTGTGTATTATTGATCTTTAACTTTCTTGACAGAGTAGTAAAATTCTTGTGTCACAGTGTTTGTAGTCATTCTCCTCCGAAACGGCTTGACTGATTCTTATAAAATTTTGTGTGTAGATTCAGTAGGTCTGAGAATAGAATGTAAACTATTTTTCATACACCTATGTGATAAAGGTATTCCACCCCAAAATTTTCATTTTGTTTGGACCAAAATTAATTTAAATATTTTTAAGATTCGGCGTATAGCTTAGTTATTTTTTTCTATGCTATAAATTCCCTAAAAAATCTCTAGAAATAATTTATAATATGGCAAAACAACGTTTACCGGGTCAGCTAGTATTCATAATAAATTGTGACACAACATTAATCACAAAGTGTGAAAATGTGACGACATTCATACTTAACGTCTTGGGTGACTTGGGTGGCCTGCGCCATCTGTCGGAAGTATTTTCATACATTATACCGACCAGGTAAACTTAATTTTACAATTAATTTTTACCTAATAATGACGCAAAAGTTTTTTTTTGTTTAGGCGGGAATAAATGTACCTAACCGCACACCCCGTCGTTCGGGGCAACGAACAGGGTAGTGTGGGGCCTTCACCCACTAAAGAAACCCACCGTGTGCCGTCTTTCCGCCTGTGTTGACGGGCCACTGGTACTGTGTTGGATTACTTCAGTGGTAATAATGACGCAGCCCTATAAATATTTAGATATTCTTATATATTTTTTTGCCGTTTTTAGCCGTGTGGGGCCGGCTTCAGAATTGTCCCACCCCTCTCTACCCACGGGAGTCGTAAGAACCGACTGAGGGAATACCGGGGGAGTGGGCAGCAGCACTCTCTCGAGTATTAACAACAACCACTGCGATCGCCAACCCGCCTGCCAAGCGTGGCGATTACGGCATTATCCCCCATGATGGGACCGCTCGTTGTGGCGTTCTCTTGGGGAGGCCTATGTCCAGCAGTGGACGATGAAAGGCTGATGGATGGATATATATTTTTAGCATTTGACATATGCTTAGCCATATACATTAATCACAAAGTGTGAAATTGAAAATAACAGTCACGAGCAGGATTTGAACTTGCATCTCCTGGATACCATCCATGATTAAGCCATCGTGACAATTGCTGCTACTAATTGGAGTCACCCAAGACGTAAAGTATGAATGTTTTATCGAAATTAGCAGTCAGGAGCAATTGCCACGATGGCTGAACTGTCAAAGATCTGGACGGTATCGGAGATGCAGGTTCAAACCCTTCTCGTGACTGTTATTTTCGATGTCACATTTTCACGCTTTGTGATATTAATAAGTAATGTACCTATATGGCTAAGCATATCAAATGCTAAAAATATATATAAAAGTATCTAAATGTGACACAACAGTTAGAATTTCTGTCTAAGGGAAATAGTCTCCTTAGAATGGTCTCAATAAGTAGGTTGTAGATAGTCGAAGACTAGGGTGATGCAGTAAAAATGGGTCAGGTGATTAGGATTTTAAATTTGTAATTTATACTTATATAGGTACTACAAATCCAACCGTATTTTGCCCGCGGCTCCTTTCCAGCCAAAAGCTAGTTTTGCACGCAAAGTGAAGCGTTGAGGTGGGTATTACTCTCATTTTACGCAGAACAACTGAGTTTTCAAATTAAAATGTCTCTATTTATCATATATTGCACTTGTAAAATAATATATACACACACATATCAAGAAAAAACACTTTTTTTTAGATGTTCTTATATATATTTTTAGCATTTGACATGCATAGCATCCATAAATCCATCCATCAGCCTTTCGACATCCACTGCTGGACATAGGCCTCCCCAAGAGAACGCCACAACGAGCGGCCGTGTGCACTCATATGGGGGATAGTGCCATAATCGCCACGCTTGGCAGGCGGGTTGGCGATCGCAGTAGCTGCTGTTAATACTCGAGGGAGTGCTGCTGCCCACTCCCCCGATATTCCCTCAGTCGGCTCTTACGACTCCTATGGGTGGAGAGGGGTGGGACAATTCTAAAGCCGGCCCTACATGGCTACATGCTTAGCACTATACATTAAACACAAAGTGAAGAAAAAACACTATTTTTAACACTCATGATATTTTTGATGCCATTTTTGTTATTTAAACTAGTTAAAAAACTGTTTAAAAATGTTCTGTCTTGGACGTTCGTGTGTTGTAGGTAATTTATGTTAACACGATAACGACCGAAATACTTTACTAAGCGAGATTGTTTTTTTCTTCTATGATTCAGTATAGCTACGAATAGAGCCCTATAACTTTTCACGGTCTGATTCGATGTTGTTTAATTGTTATTAAATAAACAAAAAAATTGCTTGCTTGACTCGACACTAAAACCAGCGCTATCCTTATTTCGTGAGAACTATTTCTATAGACCAATATATAAGTACTTCTTAAAATTAGCGCTAGATGGTGTATAAGATATGAAAAACCACAGTACTTTTTTGAAATTAGCGCTGTCTATGTGATTTATTGAAAACTACTTAGTAAGACCAATACATTATTAGTTATTATCAAATAATCAATTTTATTGTGAAAAATGAAGATTATGAGGCATGCACTTTTGGATTAACCAAATTTTATTAATGTATAAGACCAATACATTATTAGTTACTTATCAAATAATCAATTTTATTGTGAAAAATTAAGATTATGAGGCGTGCGCTTTTGGATTTTCCAAAGTATTTAGGTTATATCTCAGGGTCCCGATATACTTAGCGGGATAAAATGTATACCAGTTTTTAAGTCTAATCAAGAGCTATCAAAAAAGTTGCATCAAAATCTGTTGTGGCGCTCTCGGGTGGCAAGAAGGATAGGCTGGAGAACTCTCCTGACTTCCCTGCGGTTCACCAGAGCCGCCTACAACATTGACGTGCGCTGAGTTGATGGCAAACGGTACCACCAATTTCCTTGAGCTGAATGGGGGTGTAAGACACACAGACACACGCGATACCCTGGCCAGGGGGGTTGACTTCAATGTTCGGTATTGCCTTACACAGATGTCTACGAGCGTATTTACACTTGATGGACACAACACTAGGGCGATAGGTACATACAATACACACTAAATACTTTTATGGGATGATGACTAGGGCTGAATTATGATTATTTACCGGGAGACAAACTTATCCCGACGCGTACGCGATACAATTTCAACTCGAATCTTCAACCGTCTTTGTATGAATGGTGGCGCTGTACATCTGTCACTCAATCATTCATTCGTCCCGCCTTTTGGCGGGAACAAGATCCGTTCATTAGTTTTTGCGTGATGCGCAAACGAACATATAGATAAATATTCAAACAGATAAATAGGCAAACAGATAAATAGTAAACAGACAAAAAAAATTGTTTTGTGTTTAGACACGCCTATATATAGCCTAATACAGTATTTTTTTCTGAAATATCTTAAATGTAGAGACACCATTTTTGTTATTTAAACTAGTTAAAAAACTGTTTAAAAAAGTTCTTGAAAGTCTTGGACGTCCGTGTGTTGTATGTTAACACGATAACGACCGAAATTTTTTCTTTTACGTTTCAGTATAATTAGGAATAGAGCCCTATTACTTTTTACGGTCTGATTCGATGTGGTTTAATTGTTATAAAATAAACAAAAAAATAGCGAATTTACGCTCGATTATTAGTATAATCAGTGGTACACTAAAACCAGCACTATACCTTATTTCGTGAGAACTACTTCTATAGACAAATATAGTAGTACTTCTTAAAATTAGCGCTAGATGGTGTATAAGATATGAAAATCACAGTACTTTTTTGAAATTAGCGCTATCTATGTGATTTATTGAAAACTACTTAGTAAGACCAATACTTTATTAGTTATTATCAAATAATCAATTTTATTGTGAAAAATGAAGATTATGAGGCATGCACTTTTGGATTATCCACATTTTATTAATGTATATTATAGCTAAGTGTGTGACGGGCTTAATAAAAGCCAGTGTTCAGCTTATATAGGCGGAGAGACGGTACGCGGCGGGTTTATTTAGTTTGTGAGGCGCCCCACATTACCCTGCTCGTCACCTCCAACGACCGGATGCGTGGTTCGGTGCCTCCAGGTGGTAACCATCGCTCATGGACTTTGGCAACACCAGGAGCAAAGTCAACACCTACAGTAAGTAAAGTAAGTGCTCTTCTCAAACCTCGTTTAAAGAGAGCCAAGTCATAACGATAGGGAAACACCGCAGCAGGAAGTTCATTCCAGATCTTACACGTACGTGGTAGAAAGAAACGCTGAAAATGAACTATCTTGGATGAGACGTCATCCCCAGGTGCTATAGATGAATCCCACTACGGGGGTCCAGTGGTAAAACGGTGATGTTGGTACCAAACAGAGAGACCCAAAGCCTCTCCGGCACCCGAACGACTAAAGTCCATCCGTGAGATTGGCCAGGCGTGGCTGTGGCGATGCTGTTCAAATTGTCGATGCTCTTAAGAGCACAGTCAATAGTAGGGTGAGCTTGTGTTTTGCCTACTGCCAAGAGATGTGCTTTATATAGCACAAGTCACTGCTTGCGGTGTACTGCTTGCTTTGCTTCAGGACGCCCAGTTTTTTATTCGCTTTTTTTGGCTTTGCCTTTTCCAGCTTACCAAAGGAAAAAAAATGGTAAAAGGCAAGCAATGGAGTGGAAGTAAGGGGGTGAGGATTTAGTTCAGCCCCTTTTTTTTGTTAAGGTGGGACGAAATGTAGGTACCTAAACGCACACCTCGCTAAATAAACGGGCCACTGGAACTATGTTACATTACTTCAGTGGTAGTTAGTTCAAGCCCGAGATGCTCTCGTTCACCGAATTAAACAGTAAGAAAACTATCTACTCTCTCCCATGAATATTGTCACCAGCAAGGTTTTGAGACCAGAAAATGTGCTATCTTCGTTAGAGGAACACTGTTCAAGTTGTAAACATGGTGCTTAACACAAATATTTTTTCCGACATTTAATTGATTGTTCAATGCAACTTTTAAGATGTTAAAAACGGCCAGTTTGGATGACCTTCCCGCCCCCTTTAGTGCCATAATAATTGGTCACGTGAAGGGTCAATATTAGAGTTTAAATGTTCCATTTAAATTGGACATGTTTTAATGAGTCTTTCATTCAAGAGGCCAGAGTTCAAGTGACTTATCATCGCGTTTTGATAACGTGAGTATGGAGAAGTGGGGTAAGTTAAAAATTGTAAATTACTAAATATTTAGTAGTCAATGGGCTATTTTCTATATAGTTATAAAGTATACCAAAGCTATGTCTGAACATTAAGATATTTGAGAAATATTGAATGTATTAAGTTATTTAGACGTAACACAGATATTTGTACTGCGTCTGGGTGTTTTCTATCTATTATTATATGTATGTATTTACAAAAAAAAGTAATATATGTATTATATCCATAATCTGGTACTCATAGCACAAGCTTAGTTTGGGACCAGAGGACGTTGTGTGAAAATGTCCGTGAATATTTATTTATTTAAAATGTTTTGTGTTCACAGACGCCTCTATCCATCCATCCATCCATCAGCCTTTTAACGTCCACTGCTGGACATAGGCCTCCCCGAGAATGGGGGATAGTGCCGTAATCGCCACGCTTGGCAGGCGGGTTGGCGATCGCAGTGGATGTTATTAATACCCGAAGGAGTGCTGCTGCCCACTCCCCCGGTACCCGGCCCCGGAGCCGACTGAGGGGCTCTTATGACTCCCATTACAATTCTAAAGCCGGCCCCACACGGCAAACAGCCGCCTAAACAGCTTAATTCATTATTTTTTTTCTCAAATATTTTAAATGTATAGCCACAGCTCTTTAACAGCTTTATAATAGTATAGGAGATTAATATTTTATTACTTTTAGGCTTATACCACTTCTCCAACACGGTCAGTATATACTCATTTACTGAGTGGTGTTCAACGACACGCCACAGGCGATGATAATACGACTCAAATAATAATTATTTATTATTAATAATAGTTGTATAGTGAAAGTTTTGTGTTCAAGTGAACTTTATGTAAGTTTTTGTTTAATTTAAATTGAAAAACGTAGTGTGTAGTGTAGTGCAGCTCAGTGGTAAGATCATAGTTTGTACAAATGGAGGTTTTGATTTCTATTCCTACTCTAAGGTCAAGTACCACCAGTACACACCTCCGACTATTAGAAATTATGTGTGCATTTTCATTCTGGCCTTTAGCCGGTGCGCCGTCGCCGGTAATAGCTGTTTTTTTGGTTATATCACCGGTTCCATATATATAGCGAAACAATATGTATACCAGTTTATATATGTAATCAAGAACTATTAAATAAAAACGTTTCGTCAAAATACGTTCAGTAGTTTTGGCGTGGTGCGATAAATACAGATGAACAAATTCTAAAAATTAATGTTCTGGCTTCCTGTTATGAAGACCCTTCATTTTAAAATTTCCTGATTATCTTACAACTACAAAACATCGGACTTGATATTTTTATTTTTATTTTAGTATATATATTTTTTTATATTATTATATATTTTTTTGGCGTTTGTTTGTTCGCATCACGCAAAAATTACAGAACTGATTTTATGTATTTTTTTTATCTATATTTTTTAGCATTTGACATGCTCAGCTACTTTTAAAGTACAAATTATTTGTGAATGAGGAAAAATAGATTTTTAGCACGAGCGGGAATCAAACCCACGTCCCTTCCAATCCGTGAAATATAGATCAAAAATGTCGCCATCACCTAGTATGAATTTTAATTGCAAAATTAAACTTACTATATTGGATTAATGCATCTAAATGCATTCCGATAGATGGCGTTGGTTGTAAAGACAAATGTGTTGAAAGATTGGGATGACCGAAAGGTCGGTACGGTAGCCCAGTGGCTTAGAGCACTTCCCCGGATAGTGTTGTCCTTCACCGATCAGGGACGTGGGTTCGATTCCCGCTCGTACTAAAAATCTCTTATTCCTCATTCACAAATAATTTGTACTTTTATGTAACTTTTTTTATTTGATAGCTCTTGATTAGACTTAAAAACTGGTATAGATTTTACCCCGCTACTCTATCGGGAACCTGAGATATAACCTAAAAGCCAGCTCACACCACCCAGCTCTAAGTCCACACATTACTTATAGTGTTGTCCTTCACCGATCAGGGATAATTTGATAACCTTCCTACCCTTATTCCAAACTCTTTAGGATCGGCTTTCGATCTACCACTAAAGTAATGTCACATAGTTCCAGTGGTCTGCCAATATAGGCGGAGAGACGGCACACGGTGGGTATATTTAGTGGATACCCTGGCCCCTTAGAATGAAAAACGAAACGCTAGACGAACTTTTGTTTCGAGTCATTGTGATTGATCAACAGTCAGTTGATTAGTCGAGATTTCGACGCGTGATTCAGGCGACCAATCACAATGAAGCGGTACGTTTTTTATTCTAAGGGGGCTGTTTGTTGCCCTGAACGACAGGGTGTACGGTTAAGTAAATATTTTTCCGCCTTTACAAGAAAAAATTCTGCTTTGGATCTATTCACGGAGTGACTGCCTATCTAATCTTCACGACCCCACTAAGAGGACAACTAGCGATCTTAGAACAAGACCGGAGTCAGATTTTTTATTCAGGTCTGACAACCTGTAAGGACTGCCAGGATATTATTTAACAGCCCACTGGTTAAAGTGACTTCCGAAGAAACAGTGGTCACTTTTGGTCACCCATCTGATTGCTAGCCGAGCGAAGGTTGCTTTACCTTTTTGGTCCGTGTGGTGATGGACTAAGAATACATGTGTCACCACCCCATCCTTTCCCGCGGGTGTCGTACAAGGCAATTAAGGGAAGTAAGCAACTATCACCTATTGCATTACTGGTGGTAGGGCTGGGTACCAAGTGAGTGTACTCACTTGCTATCGGCCCCGAACGGGTGGGTACCACCATCTCCCGTGTGACCAGTCATGAAGCACGTCAGTGTGTTACTGTAGCAGCAGATAGCCGTTTATTCTTTCATTTCAAATCTGAGAAATGAAATGGTGCGCAACGGCTTGACAATACTCACGGTATAGTTGAGTTCATGAGCGACGGTTACCTACTACTTACCGTCAGAGTGCATACAAGGCTACAACCTTCTCCTAATTTATTAACAATTGACAATCACTACTATAGAAATGTGTGTTGTCTTGACTTTTTGACCTCGTCATTCGGAGCAACAGACAGGGAAGTGTGGGGCCCTCACCCACTAAATAAACCCGCCGTGTGCCGTCTCTCGTACTAGGGGAACTCTGGTATTGTGTACATCAGTGGTCCCCGGTGACTTACACAACACTAAACTTGTCAAGGTGTCCATCCCCTTGCGGCCTTAACTAGGACGACATCAGTCGTAAGTCCTCGCGCCTGCATCACCATGTGACAAGGGCTGTCTTACCTTTTCTGTTAAGGCGAGAAAAATTTTTCCTAACCGCACACCCCGTCGTCCGGGGCAACGAACAGGGTAGTGTGGGGCCCACTAAATAAACCGGCTGTGTCTCTCTCCGCCTGTGTTGGCGGGAAGGACTGTCTGACCTGAGACTGGGTATGAACTTGGATAACACGGGCTAGGCAGCCCTTGGATTTACGGTTAGGCTGTCACTGCTGGTCTAAACTGATCCTAATGTCTACAATTTTTATCTGCCTCTGTGGTGCAGCGATCGTGTGAGTGATTACTAATAAGTCTCCGGGTCAATGTTATTGAGCTGTTTCGTAAAAAGAAATTCTCAGTAGCAGCCCGGTGTTTGAAAATGTCCCCGTAGACGGCAATAGGCTCGCCCCCTATTACTTGGGATTTCAACATAGCTGGCGAACAGTGGGTATGTAATACACCTCTGCCTACCCCTTCGGGGAATACAGGCGTTATGCTATGTGTGATGTCTACAATTAAATCAGTAGTAACATGAAGATAAAATTTCTTCATCTATTTCCAGATACACGAGTATCAAAATGTTTTTGAAACTACTGACTGTATTAATATGTAAGTATTTTTATACTATACTACTTATTAGTTTATTTTTTAATGCTTATGGTGGGAGACGAGCTTAGCCAACCTGATGGTAAGTAATTACCGTAGCTTATAGTCACTAGCAACACCACAGACTTCATTCACGTGTTGCTGATTTCAAGGACAGGGATTGGAAGGCTAAGAAGGACAAGATGTGGAGGTTTAGGCCTCCGGTGCTCTCACTCACCATAAAATACAACGAGCGTGGCAAACAAGCATATGCCCCACCTGATAGTAAGCAGTTACCGTAGCCTATAGACGCTAGCAACACCAGAGGTATCACCCACGCGTTGCAAACTCCAAGGAAAGGGATTGGAAGGATAACGAGGACAATATTATTACGGACTAAGAATACAAGTGTCACCACCCCATTCTTTCCCACGGGTGTCGTACGAGGCGATTAAGGGAAGTAAGTAATTATTACCCATTGCATTACTGGTGGTCGGGCTGGGTACCAAGTGAGAATGCTGACTTGCTATCGGGCCTGAACGGGTTGATATCACCATCTCCCGTGTGATTGGCCATGAAGAACATCAGTGTGTTTTGGTAGTAGCAGGAGTTAGCCGTTTATTCTTTTATTTCATATCTGTGAAATAAAATGGTGAGCAACGGCTTGACAGTACTTCTGGTATAGTTGAGTTCATGAGCGACAGTTACCATTTACCATCAGTTGGGCAGTGGCTCATCGGCCACTACCCGCAATGAAAAATAAATAAAATATGTGGTCGGGGTTTAGGCCTCCGGCTCTCTCACTCACTGTATGAACATAACAGGAAGGGTTGAGACTGTTGTTTCAAGCTGATCTACTGTGAGAGGGTGGTAGTATCCCGATTGAGCCAGCCCACTCATGCTGGGACAAGCAAAGCTGTACCACTTCTAACCAATACCACCATGAAGTTGAACAGCCACTCTTCATAGGAGTGGGAAAGATATTCTTCTGCAATCAAAACATGGCAGTGCCGCCAGTCCACCAGTTCAGGTCTAACAAGAATTGAGTGCGGAGTGCTTGGTACCACAACTTATCACTAGTATGGTTTGTTTCAAGTTTTCTTGATTTGGGACGCAGGTTCGAATACATAAGCCTATCGACTATTTCACAGAATACCAGGTTGTAATGTAGGATTTGAACCACATCCCTCGCTATACTGGGGAGTGCTCTGAACAGCTAAGCTATCACAGCGATAGCGATAGCCTAGAGGTATAGAGCAGATGCAGGTTCGAATCCTGCTCGCAGTGAAATTCTCTTCCACTTTCTTATCATTACGTCATCTCCCTTGTGGGGTAAGCAGAGAGAACAGAGTGCCAAAAGGCTTTATTCTTGCATACATCGCCCGCTTCCTCAACATTCATAATTCTCTTCATACACGCTCGCCGGTTTCGGAGACTCCCGACTCCACCTTCCTTCAATACATGGCCGATTTGGTTTAAGTAGGTGAGTCTCAGTCTCCTCTTGTACCTACATCCTTCCACTTTCACATTGTATATCTTCTTAGCCTGTCACACGTCCGGTTTTCTTTTCACATGTCCGAACCATCGGAGCATTCCCTTTCGCATCTTTACACCAATACTCTCTTTCATATCTACTCGCTCTCTTAGGTCGTCGTTACGAATGCGGTTAGTCAACCTCACAAATAATTTAAGAATATTAAATAACATGTTCTTTTTCTAGTAACCACCTCAATATCAGCGGCTTCTCCTACTGGTCTTCGTCTGCTATTTCCCCAAGAGCATAGACAATACATCTTCGCTTTAAAGGGTAATGTGTCAACGGGGACCTGGACGCCCCGGCAGAGGGCCACGAGCTGGCAGCTGGAAGCAAGTTTGACTGTACAAGTATACGACAACTTCAACAAGGCCAGATTTTTTATGGACGACTTGAAGGTAAGACTCGTTTACATATTCAAGATAACGGAACGCTTTTAAATGTTGTTCGTGTAGTAAATTAGACTTAAAATATATTAGTGCTTCACAAATCACGAGTGTTATAGTCTACTATGGAATTCTTTTGATCAAACAAAGACAAAAGACTGGCACTCGTTTGGGGAACCTAATATGCAGTTGTGGATTAAAGAAACATCTGATCCCAACGTGACATAGTCTCTATTGCAAGAGGCAGTTAGCACGAAGAGTCTACGTCAACAAGTGCACTTCTCCATCTGAAATCAGATAGAACAGCAATCTGGCACGTCCAGGACGAGTTCAAGTAAGTACGCGGGCAGCAAATGAGCATACGGCCTAGCCCATGGTAAGCATTCGCCGTAGCCTATAGACGCTAGCAACACAAGCGAGTCACCGTCTTCACGGAAAGGAAGGATATTTAAGAGAGGAAGGGGTTTGGTCTTTTGGCGCTCTCAGCATACGAAACACAACGGTAGGAGTATCTACCGTTCTTTCACACTGATCTTCTGTGAGAGGCTACTTACTCATGATGGAATAAGCATAGCTTATATGCACATTCAAAGCGCGAGATTAACGTACCTCAAAATTTACGGTCTCCAGGCTGATATTAAGAATCAAGTGTCCAAAATCATTTGAGATTTTAGTACGATTGACCCCACCAGAGACAGAGAAGTAACACCCTCTCATATTCATATATTTTCGCATTCCACAATGTATATAGTAGGTCGTAACATAAAAATAAAAGAATAACAATTATGGACCCCCGTTAGCCGTGTGGGGCCGGCTTTAGAATTGTCCCACCTCTCTCCACCCATGGAAGTCGTAAGAGCCGACTGAGGGAAGTAGGCAGCAGCACTCCTTCGAGTATTTACAACATCCACTGCGATCGCCAACCCGCCTGCCAAGCGTGGCGATTACGGCACTATCCCCCATTCTTGGGGAGGCCTATATCCAGCAGTGGACATTAAAAGGCTGATAGATGGATGGAATTATGCATCCTGTTGGGCACAGCGAAAAGTAAGAAAAGAGGAAGACGTAAAAGGTATGTTTGGTAATTACATAAGTGATTCTCTTACATAAGTGGTACGTATTTCTACATACTATTACCCATTTGATGAGTAAGTGCCTTTCCTCTGTATTTTAGCACTTGACATGGTCCGCTACTTTGAAGAACAAATTATTTGTGTATGTGGAAAAAGAGAAGTTTTAGTGCGAGTGGAATTCGAACCGGGGTCGTAAAGACAAATGTGATGTGGAGATTGGGCATGGCCGTCGGTCAGTCCACTGGCTTAGCAGTCTAGAGCCCTACCATGGATTGGAAGGGTTCAAATCCTGCTTGCACTAAAGTTCTCTTTTTCCAAATTAAGAAATAATTTGTTCAGAGTAAGTACCTTGTGGTGTTGCTCCGTGTGGGGCCGGCTTTAGAATTGTCCCACCCCTCTCGACCCACGGGAGTCGTAAGAGCCGATTGAGGGAATACCAGGGAGTGGGCAGCAGCACTCCCTCGAGTATTAAAAACATCCACTGCGATCGTCAAACCGCCTGCCAAGCGTGGCGATTACGGCATTATCCCCCATGATGAGTGCAGGACCGCTAGTTGTGGCGTTCTCTTGGGGAGGCCTAGGCTGATGGATGGATGGAAGTGCCTTCTTTGGAATGGCTTTAGGCCATATCTGGTCTGGAATATCAGCATTTAGCAGACATAAAAGATATTTCATAAGGATTAATAGATTTGATTTTTTACAGGACACCATCTACCCAGAGACTTCAGAAGTGCCGGGTCCAGGTAACCCAGATGGGAGGTTCTTAAAAGAACCCTGGGAATTGGAGTATCAGGTTAATGTTGATTTTTTTCGGTGCTGAAGAGGCATTTAATAATTTAAGTTACTTATTTGGTAGTCATAATGGTGATTTTTACAGGAAAATGGTTACATTAAGTCAATATATGTCAAACATGATGAGCCGGTGTGGTCTGTCAACATAAAAAGAGCTATATCAATAAATTTTCAAGTTACAAAAGAGAGTGGAACATATACTATAAATGAGGTAAGATTTAAGTTTGACTAGAGCTTTGCTTATCCCAGTATGAATGGGACGGCTCTATCAGGGAAGTACCACCCTCTCAGAGAAGATGAGGGTGAAACAATTATGTTAGCTGAATGCATTCATTTTCATACATACTTGTATCTACGAGCATACGCAAATACAAGCTCTAACACGCACATACTAAGTAAGGCATGTACATATATTAACACACAAACATACGCGCGCGCACGTGCACACACACACACACACACAAACACATCACACATACACCTTTTGTTTTTCATTTAAATTTGCGTAGGTATATTAAATATGCACAGATACTATTTGTATATAATAGCAAGGGGGCCTAGTGATCTGTTACACTGTTCTCAAGCCTATTGCAGACTCCAGCAGGCCTACCATGAACTCTTAGCTAGCGATTCAATTTCGACGCAATTCAAAATAGGTGTGTTGTTGTATTTCGTAGCATGATGTCTAATTGAGCGATCTTGTTTAGGTTGTCAAGTAAGTTCATGGTACGAATTTCAATACAAAGATGTCATATTTAGACATTTTTATATATATTTGTTATCGAAATTAGCAGTCAGGAGCAATTGTCATGATGGCTGAATTGGCAAAGCATCTGGACGGTATCCAGGAGATGCAGGTTCAAATCCTGCTCGTGACTGTTATTTTCGATTTCACATTTTTCACTTTGTGTTTAATGTATGTTGCTAAGCATGTCAAATGCTAAAAATATATATAAAAATATCTATATATTTATAGGGTTTGTGTCATTATTAGGTAAAATCTCAATTGTAAAATTAAGTTTACCTGGTCGGTATAATGTATGAAAATACTTCCGACAGATGGCGCAGGCATCACCCAAAGACGTTAAGTATGAATGTGTTATCGAGGTTAGCAGTCAGGAGCAAGGGTCACGATGGCTGAATTGGCAAAGCATCTGGACGGTATCCAGGAGATGCAGGTTCAAATCCTGCTCGTGACTGTTATTTTCGATTTCACATTTTTCACTTTGTGTTTAATTCATAACTCTCTTCATACACGCTCGCCGGTTTCGGAGCATCCTAACTCCACATTCCTTCAATCTAAGTAGGTGTGTCTTTGTCTCCACCTGTATCTACCTCCTTCCTCTTTCGCATTGTATATCTTCTTAATCAGTCGCTCGACCGGCATTATTTCCACATGTCCCAACCATCGAAGCATTCCCTTTCGCATCTTTACACATTGGTGTGAAAATGCGAAAGGAAATGAGAGTCAATACTCTCTTTCATACCTACTTGCTCTAAAAGCGTATAATAATTTTATTTAATTCATACACCCTATAGCCATTTTTGTTTCCAGGCTAGGGTAACTGCTTACCATCAGGAGGGCCGTACGCACAAACGTAGTATTTTGTCTTTTCTTAAATTCCTGTTAATATTTTGCAGCCCTGCTTAGACGATATATGCACAATGATATATCTGTCTCAAGGCAACACTGTGAAAAAATACACCAGCTTGAAGGTGCCTTCAGCCAGCAGTCGCAGTAGCTGGAGCTCTGTACCCTGGGCGACGGCATATGCTGGTAACGCTATTGTAAGTATACCGTAGATAAAATTTCTACCAAGGTGGTATACCAAGTGCCTACTCACTATAGTTGACTGCACAAATGCTGGAGCGATTTAGATAACGGCGGTTTAGAGAACAACTCTTTGTGTGATCCACAAATGGTTGTTCTGAGTCTGGGTGTACTTTGTGTCTGTGAAATTGTATGTTTATAAAGTCCCAAGCGATACAAGGGTTATTCCTTAGTGGAGGGTATTGTCTTTAAGACAAAAGAAACAAATAGAAATAGGGCCCGAGCGGGTACCATCATGTTCTGAGATACTTACTTTTTTTTTTGTTAAGGCGGGGAAAAATGTTCCTAAACTACACCCCGTCGTTCGTGGCAACGAAAACAGGGTAGCGTGGGTCCTTCACCCACTAAAGAAACCCGCTGTGTGCCATCTCTCCGCCTTTATTGGCGGGCCACTGCAACTATGTTACATTCCTTCGATGGTATGTTGTGAGATACCTATTGTGAAACACCTTGGTGTCTTTTCCCAATTGAATTGGTGAGCAGCGGCTTGACAGTATTATTAGTACTGCTGAGTCTATGAACGGCAGTCACCACTTACCACCAGATAGGGTATGGCTTGTCTACAGTCATAAGCAATTAAAAAACGTGATGTAGTTTACCTAAATTTGTTTAATCACACACCCTCTATTTCACATTTGTTTTAGATGTCTTTATGACCCAGCGTGACACTTTTAGGTGATTGCAATAGCTTAGAGGTCCAGAGCACTTCCCCAGATTGGTTGGGACGCAGATTCGAATCCTGCTTTACATTTTCACAAATAATTTGTTCTTTAAAGCAGCTGAGCATGTCAAGTGCTAAAATACAGATCAACATATTTAATTTAGTTCCTAAAAGTGCCTGGTGGAGGCTCTACATTAGA
Organism: Leucoma salicis; assembly: GCA_948253155.1. NCBI lineage: Eukaryota > Metazoa > Arthropoda > Insecta > Lepidoptera > Erebidae > Leucoma > Leucoma salicis. The sequence goes on along the minus strand of OX411826.1, from coordinate 2,792,408 downwards.
CGGGGATAAAACTCGTGTCTTAATCCTCGACGATGTGGTAATCATCATTTCTGTAGCCGCTGTTCGCAAACTTCGTTGGGATCAGCTTCTGATGTGTTTAGTTTTAGCTATTTACACGGAGTAACTGTCTATTTGACCTTCACAATCCGGCTAAAGGGACAACTGGTAACCTTAGAACAAGCTCGGAATTAGATGTTTAACGCGCCTTCAGAAGGATGGAGTGCCAAAAATATTTGTCACTGTTCACGATGAAGTTTTTTAATATCGTAATGAAGACGGCCTCAATTGATAAATATGTACATATATTTTAATTTCCAGATAGACTCGGTGTCTTTAGCTGAACGGACTTACGAGATCGACGACTTCAGAGGCCTAGCTTCTATAAATTTGCAAGCTAGTTATAAATACAAGACTCATGATCACATATTGACTGTTAATACGCGGTAAGTTTTAAATATACTTCATAAGCCAGCCACCAGCTTGCCAGAGCAGCAAGTTCATAAATTAATTTCACCAGCACGTGATTATGCCTGTCCAGTATTAATAAGGTACTTCCCTAGAAAATGGTTTGACATAATTTAAACCCTATTTTATAAATGCAAAAGTTTATGTTTCCGTTGAATCGTCATCATCATCAGCCTAAGCGACTGAACGGATTTGTTTGAAATTTAATGAGGACATATATGAGATGATGAATATTGTAAGAAAAGGTACGCAGGCGAAGTGTGAATGTGAGCAAAACCAAAATAATTGTCTTTGAAAGAGGAGAAGCCAGAAAAGATGTTAGAGTAACAATTTGCAATGGTGTGCAAGAACAAGTGGACGAAGGTATACTACTGATATAGAGAGAAGAGTAAATGCGGGAAATAGAGTGAACGGAGCATTGGGACAACTTCTTGGCAGTCACCACCTCAGCCAGAAGGCACGGGTCATATATCACAACGCAGTGCTTGTGCCAACATTAGGTTCGGACATGTGAAAAGAATGCCGGACGAGCGACTGGTTAAGAAGGTATAAAATGCGAAAGTGGAAGGATGTAGGTACAGGGGGAGTCCGAGACTCATCTATCTAGAACAAATTGGTCATATATTGAAGGAAGGTGGAGTCAGGAGTCTCTGAAACCGGCTAGCGTGTATGAAGAAAATTATGAATGTTGAGGAAGCGAGAGATGTATGCAAGAATAGAGCTTCTTGGCACTCTGTTCTCTCTGCCTATCCCGCAAGGGAAATGACGTTATGATAAGTAAGTAAGTTAGTTTACATTCATAGACTTACGCCTGTTCACAGAACACTTTTACTCCAAGAGCGCCTGTTGTACAATTAGATTTCTACTTGCTACGATCCCTACTTACTTTTTTTGCTCAGTAGCTCTCATAAAATATTCTTTGACCTCATACATGCACATCGGTATGGTACTCCTGACCTGCATTTCCTCGAGCACGTCTCCGATTTGGCCAGTAAATGGAAACTAGTCGCGAAATCTTACTCTCAAAACTAAGTTCAATAGTTTGGTGAATCACTTCACAGCTGTACATACAATAAGATCATCTAAAGTCTCTTATATATTGTCTATGAAATATTGTCTATGATCTAACAATAAAACTGATAAGCTTTGATAGAAAACACGATCCAGTTCACTAAAATGTGAATACAATTAAATTCTTTTCATCTGGCTTCTGCTGACAGTAGTGAACGAAAAAAGCACAGGATGTTGCAGTTTCACCAGCATCCATGTGTTTCTCCAAGTCAGTGTGCTACCGGGTTGTAGATGTGCTTATTTATAGTCTGCGTATGTATTTCCTGAGCTTATAAGCTGACAATATAACACTGATAGCCTTCTCAGTTCAACATTCAAGCTAACATTTAAGTTTTTTACCACAGCCCAATAGATAGCGCTCTATTAAATCATGATTGCAGAAATATATCTGAATTTAAATCGAGGCGATAAAGGACTTTATTATATCTTAGTCTCACACGATTTATTTTCTAGGCTTTCTTTAGTCTACGAGGATGATATAGCGGCCCAGGGCGTAGAGAAAATGAATCTCTATCAAACTACCTTACAATATGTTTCGAGCGACTACAAAAACCCTTCAAATGGCATCAGAAATGTCACTCAAGCACATTTGAGAAATACGACTTATGAGGTAACTATATTTTTTTAACACTATGTTAGTTTTTAGAAATTTTTATATATATTTTTAGCATTTGACATGCTTAGCACTATACATTAAACACAAAGTGAAAAATGTGAAATCGAAAATAACAGTCAGGAGCAGGATTTGAACCTGCATCTCCTGGATACCGTCCAGATGCTTTGCCAATTCAGCCATCGTGACAATTGCTCCTGACTGCTAATTTCGATAACACATTCATATTTAACGTCTTTGGGTGACGCCTGCGCCATCTGCCGACAGTATTTTCATACATTGTACCAACCAGGTAAACTTAATTTTACAATTGCTGAATTGGCAAAGCATCTGGACGGTATCCAGGAGTTGCAGGTTCATCCTGCTCGTGGCTGTTATTTTCGATTTCACATTTTTCACTTTGTGTTTAACATTTATATGATATTAAAGATTAATACCATTTTTCTAGAAATGGGAAATAAAAACAAAATTCTCTGGAAAATATAGCGCGAAAATGTGAAATCAAAAATAATAGTCACAATTTATTTCCTGGAAAACTGTCCCAGTTGCTTTGTCTCGTAACTACTGTAACACGCCACATAGACTAATAGCGCCATCTCTGCGTACTGTCTGAAGTTACACATTCTACAGAGGATGTGTGCTATCATGAATCAATGATCACGCAGACATATAAGTCGGCCGCCTATCTATATAACAGCGACATTTAATTTTATATTAAAATATTCATTCGATCGCTAGGAACCTTAGAGAGCGGAGGCCCCGCTGATCCCTCTCAAAGGATAAAAACCTCAGCCTGACCGGCGGCCACGCAAGCCATCAGGTTCGAGGGTAGCTAGCAGGACACGGGAGTACGAAGGCCCCGCAATTCCACCCCACGGTCCTATTTAGGGTTGTTTTCTATATTACTAAAGTATCACTGTTATAAGTCTAATTATCAATAAAGTATACCAAAGAAAGAAAGAAAGAAAAAATGTTTATTGTGATGAAACAATACAGAAAAAGAACAATATAGTTTTATAAAACAAATTACAAGAAAAAGTTTCGTCACAAAACGTCACCAATTCAGCATACTATTTACCAGTGTGTAGTATTTACCAGTGTTGTCAATCAGAAAGTACCATACCTAAACTACTATATTCTATTTCACATTTGCGCACATTGTGTTTTAATAAATGTCCCAGCATGTCAACTTCAAACTACTATACTATACAAGACTGAATAGCGTTATTGTTCTAAGCAAAAAGATATCAAAATACAAAATTCTTCATTTCAGATGCTTCTAAAAATAGCGAAGAAAGGCATCGATGCGGATAATATCGTGAGGAACGCTTCCTTGATACATAGTTTGGATTTTATTGACCTTTTGAAGTAAGTGCCGCAAGAATATTATTTTTGAATTATTTTGTATACTGCGTGGGTGGCAAACAAGCATACGGTTAACTTGATGGTAAAGAGTTACCGTAGCCTATAGTCGCTAACAATACTAGAGGCATCACTCACGCGTCGCCAAATCCACAGAAAGATAAATGAAGTGGAGAGGAAGAATTCAAAGAATAGAGGATAAGGAGGGAGTATGGGATTCCGGCACTCTTGTTTACCATACGAAACACATCTTTAAGAGTGCCTATTTTTATGTTACGCTGATTTTCTGTGAGACGGTGATACTTGCCCTGGGGCTGGGACAAGCGGGGCTATCCATCCATCCATCCATCAGCCTTTCAACGTCCAATGCTGGACATAGGCCTCCCCAAGAGAACGCCACAACGAACGGTCCCGTCATGGGGGATAATGCCGTAATCGCCACGCTTGGCAGGCGGGTTGGCGATCGCAGGATGTTGTTCATACTCGAGGGAGTGCTGCTGCCCACTCCCCCGGTATTTAAAGTAGTAGTAAGTCGGCTCTTACGACTCCCGTGGGTAGAGAGGGGTGGGACAATTCTAAAGCTGGCCCCACACGGCCAAGTGGGCTATCACTAAGGAATTATTTATTAAACATTTTGATCTATATTTTAGCACTTGACATGCTCAGCTACTCTTAAAGTACAAATTATAATTTGTGAATAAGGAAAAAGAGTATTTTACATTGGATGAATAAATGTAAATACATTGCCGATAGATGGCGTTGATCGTTAAATGTGATGAGGAAATTCGGGATTTCTAGAAATAGTACGGTAGCTCATCGGATGAGAGCACTTTCCCGGAAAGGAAGGGGCGCAGGCTCGTTTCCCGCTCGTACTAAAATACTCTTTTGCCTTATTCACAAATTATAATTTGTAATTATTTATTATTCATAACTTCACGCTGGCAGGGCAGTTTCAGATCGATTGGAGACCTTGGGCACTTTAGCATAATGGAGACCCTATATGTCTTCGGGTGTCTTATGTTAGTAGTAAAGACGTCTATTTAGATAATGGTGAAGGAGTCCCTGTATAAACAAAATACTACATTTATTTTGATGAAAACTTGTAATTAAAATTGAAATTTACTTGTCTGTTTTGTCGGTTACGGGATGTTGATCTGGCAGTAGCTAGGTGGCCTCGTGGATTTAGGGGATGTGGTAAAATACTTTTACTCATGAATAGCAAAAGTGGAGTACTTTTTGTATATTGTTTATGGAGACAGAAGTTAGCAGGGCCCAATATGACGGAACAGTGACTACATATAAAATAAATTATAGTTTAAAAAACTAAAATAACACGCTTTAAATAGCTAGTTGAACTAAAAAGTAGTAAATAATATTACAATAAATAATGATTGCAAAAAAGCGTGAGGTGCAAAATCAAATGTTACAAATAGTTCACCCATATAGTAAAAAGCACCCCTCGATAAATCTACAAAGTTTTAACGAAATCTGGTCGCTTAAAGTGGGTCAAAATCGCGTCCAAAGGAGTCGGTTTCAAACAAACATACAAACAAACATACATACAAGTGAAGCTAATATAAAGCGTGTAAACACAAGTACTATTTTAAAGAACAAGCGGTCCGGAGCACTTCCCCAGATTGGATGGGAAGCAGGTTCTATTCAAGCTTGCAGTATAGCTCTCTTTTTCCACTTTCACAAATAATTTGTTTTTTAAAGTAGCTGAGCATATCAAGTGGTAAAATATAGATCAAAACAAATACTATTGTAAAGAAATATTTTTAAGAGTGTTAATGTGGTTTTCAGTACAATATCTCGTCTACACTTGGAGACCTTGATTAAGCTGTTCAATGACCTGGTGCTGGGCACCAGTTACGAGATGGAGACTGCTAGGAATATATTCCTGGAGGTGTTGCCCCACGCCAGGAGTGACCATTCTGTCAGGTTCATCAAACATCTCGTGATGGAGGAAAAGGTGATGTTTTTTCATACTTAAGGGTGGTAAAGAGGACCACCGAAGGAATGTAACATAGTTCCAGTGGCCCACCAATAAAGGCGGAGAGACGGCACACGGCGGGTTTCTTTAGTGGGTGAGGGCCCTACACTACCCTGTTCGTTGCCCCAAACGACGGGGTGTGCGGTTACGAACATTTTTCAAAAAAAAGGGTGGTAAAGAGGCATACTCGTACGGTCCACCTGATGAGGGATTACTGCAGCCTAAGTATAGCAACAACAGGGGTAGCAGTTGCGCATTGAAACATTAAAGGATTTGAATAGTAGGTGGCGAAAAATTTGAGACAGGGGTTGGCATTTCGTATTCACCCTCAGAAGCAGTAGAAATACCAACTATATCCATTTAGCATAGGACCGCCAAGTGCCATAAAATGCTGGTGACCATACTAGGATGAATGGAGGTTCTTCACGCAGTGATTAAATTTCTGGTTCAAAAAGGGAATAAGTCGAAAAAATGTTTGAAGAAATGTCATCGATTCTTCAGGATTCTGGGTCTTCATACACGATGGCTAAAAAATGGGCTCGGCTATTTGAACAAGGAAGAGATAGCTGTAAAGTGCAGTCTTCTGACCCATTAGTCTATTTGTCTTTATTGAGTGCAGCCTTCTGACTCATCTGTCTATTTGTAACTCTAAATGCATTTTCACAGGAGAAAGTAGAAGATGCAGCTCTTCTCTCCTTGATCCGTAAGCTACCTTTCAACGTGGCAGCTCCAACACAGAAGCTACTGGAAGAACTAGAAGTGTTCAGTAAACTTGGGTTGGACTACCCTGCCGACATTCGGCATGCTGGCATCCTGAGCTTTGCCACTCTGCTTCATAAAACCAAGTCCAGTTCACAAGTGAAGCAAGATTATTTTGATAATATAGTAGTGAAGTACTTCAGAATATATAGTGGTAAGTGAAGAATGTTTTTTAACGTCTTGAATTGATCCCTTCCTGCTGTTTCTTGGGTATCTGAGGGGAGAGAGTTTGATGAATTTATACCATAGTTAGCCATGCTGGTTCAGCGCGGGTTGGTAGCAGAGAAAACCTCTCAGGTATGCAGACTTCCTCACGATGTTTTCGCTCACCGAGCAGTGATTGCTAATTTGTAAAGAAACTCACGTAAATATTTTGATATTTCTTACATAAGAAGCAGCTAATGGTAAACGGTAACCCGCTCATGGATATTTGCTACATCAGAAGCAGATCTAAGCCATTCTCAACAAAAGATCTCCTCTGAAATCTCTGGGGATACATTACAACAAATAGTCCATTCAAACTACTTATACATAGCAGAATTTTTAAAATTTTTGTTATTGCCTATGGTGGCAGACGAGCCACGGCCCACCGTGGTAAATGGTAACCGTCGCATGGACATAACTAAACCGGGAGTATCGTCAAGCCACTGCTTAACATAGATATGAAATTAAAAAAAAAATTAACGGCTATCTCCTGCTGCAATCAAAACACACTGATGTGCTTCTTGGCCGGTCACACGGGAGATGGTGGCACCTACCCGATCGGGCCCGATAGCAAATAAGTGCCCCCACTTGGTACCCAGCCCTACCACCAGTAATGCAATGGGTGATAATTGCTTACTTCCCTTAGTCGCCTCGTACGACGCCTATGGGAAAGAATGGGGTGGTGACACTTGTATTCTTAGTTCATCACCACCCGGATGTCTGTCACCACCCGGATGTCTGTCGCCGCACGGATCTAAGCATATTCCATATTTATTTTACAGACTGCCCTCAGTATTTGGACCGTATGATCTGGCTTCAAGGCCTATGCAACATGGGTTTCTCCGCAGAATCATACACTAAGATCATACACACAGAAACTAGCAGAAGTCGGCGTGAAAGGCTCTGGGCGGCTCTGGCCCGAAACTCTAGGTTCGACGATTCTTTTGCGGTAAGGCAATGTATTTTTATGCATACTGGATTGTGTTTTCCATTTGTGATTCTCAGGAGCAGCTTGGGGTCTGGATGCCATGTACCAACCAACCAACCACTACCCATGCGATGGTATGTGCCAATAGCAGTTCATAGATTCAACAATAAAGCCAAATTGCTGTCTACTGCGAAAATCTAACATATTGGAATTCAGTGAAATATAATTCGAAGCTTTCACAGCTTCTAGCAAAATATTTAGATAGTGCGAGATCACAAATGTATTAAACCACTAAGTCCAAAAGTTTCATTTATGTTTCTATACAATGTAGTCACTTATTCCATTTGTGACCCCAAACAATAGTCGGCCAATAACGACTGTAGTATTTAGTGGATATTGTCAGCTGCATTCGACCTTAAAGACACTTACAGTATCCGCCATTAAACACTTTCAAATTTGTTGCAGAATCTGGAGACCACGTTACCAATTATAATGAATGCGACAGAACACATTCAGCTCCGCATAATTGCTGTCCACATGTTCCTCAGCTGTTTGAACGTAAGGGAAACAGACTTCATGTCCGTCCACAACTATATCACTCAATGTGACAATGATCAGCTGAAGAGATTCTGGTTTGCGACCCTCAAGAATATGGAGGCAAACAAGTATTTTTCTGGATACAGAGTCACGTGAGTATTTTTTTTTGGATAGCTGAACCATCTACCCTCAGAATGAACTGCCCACTTGCGACTTTTTCCACTTTCACAAGTAATTTGTTTTCTATACCGTGTGGTGACGGATTAAGAATACAGGTGTCACCACCCCTTTCTTTCCCATGGATGCTTAGGAGCCGACTAAGGGAAATAAGCAATTATCATCCATTGCATGACTGGTGGTAGGGCTGGGTACCAAGTGGGAGTACTCACTTGCTATCGGGACCGAGCGGGTTGGAACCATCATCTCCCGTGTGACCGGCCATGAAGCACATCGTTGTGTTTTGGCTGTAGCAGGAGCTAGCCGTTTATTCTTTCATTTCATATCGGTTAAATGAAATAGTGAGCAGCGGCTTGACAATAATACCGAGAGGTATAGTCGAGTCCATGAGCGACGGTTACCATTTACCATCAGATGGGCTGTGGCTCGTCTGCCACTAAATACAATAAAAAAAAATCTGGAAAACGGTTGACCCTAAAGGCCATCCCTGCAACTTCCCGCTAATTTGATACTTAAGCGCTCAAAATTGCACTTTATAAGAGATAACTCGTCTTCAGACCCAGAGAGCTCTTCAAGCTCAAAAGCATACAACAGTCTGTTAGAGTTTTAGGATTTACGGATTTAGTTTTTAGGATTTAATAATACACTATTCGTTGAATTTTCAAATCGCAATAACTTTTGAATGAATGAACCGATTTCAGAATGTAATATGTGAGTTTCTGGAAATTAACCCAAGGTAGTCGAGCTCGAAAGTTTGATAAAAAAACATTAAAACAGCATTTTTTGAATATTGAAATAGAAATAACTTTTTAATTAATGAACCTATTTTCTCCTAGTTTACGGAATTCATCGCAGCTTTTTGAGCTCTTTGAAGAGCCTTAAAGCTCGAACTGGTTTAGACTGAAAATTTCAAAGAAATTCTGAAAAAAACTTTCTTTTTTAATTTTTAACACAAACACACAGACACACTCACACACAGAGACATACACACACATACATACATACAGACATACAGACATCATCGCGGAAACATTCGGGGAAGCTTCCTGGGACCTCAAAACGTCAACATCCGTTGAAAACTTGATTTTCGAAATAACGGGGTAAAACCAATAACTTCCCAACTTTTGAAATTTTTGAAATGTTCTTAGCGGGAAGTTAAAAATTTGTTCTTTAAAGTAGCTGAGCATGTCAAGTGCTAAAATACAGACCAAAACACGCTTTTCAGGTCATTTTACGTACCATTCGTAGTGAACCAAGTATCAAACCCGGATCCCCTGTACTGGGCAACTAATAACTACATCATTAGCGCTCAAGAGGAAGATGATGCGCCATCACTCCAAGTGTTAAGTATCGGGGACCCTGAAGGTGTACTGCCAACCTTTATTGGTGCAAAATTATGTACGGGAGGGCGAAGACCTTACAAAGCTGACGTAAGGAATATACATTTTCTTTAGTGGTATTTTCTGAAATTCAAGTTAATATTACACATTCCACTATTACCTTGTCACCTTTGCTTTAAATACGTCTCTCGCCAGCCCAAAAATAATAGTTGCAATTTTTTTTTATAAATACGAAAGTGAGTTTGTTTCTTTATTTTTTACTAGCCTTTGCCAGCGGCTTCGCCGCAGCCAAAAGCTAGTTTTTTGGTTATATATCAGGTTCCCGGTATAGTAGCGGGATAAAATGTATACCAGTTTTTAAGTATAATTAAGGCCTTTCAAATAAAAAAGTTGCATCAAAATCCGCTTAGTAGTTTTTGTGTGATGCGCGAACAAACACACAGACAAACAGATAAACAGACAAAAATTCTAAAAAAAAATGTTTTGTGTTTAGACACGTCTATAAAGCCTAATACAGTATTTTTTTTCTTAAATATCTTAAATGTACAGACATAGCTCTGTTACAGTTTTATAATAGTGTAGAAGATGTTTTTTGTCTGTTTGTCTGTTTATTTGTTTGTCTGTTTGTTTGTTCGCACATCACGCAAAAATTACTGAACGGATTTTGATACATTTTTTTTATTTGGTAGCTCTTGATTAGACTTAATAACTGGTATACATTTTATCCCGCTACTTTATCGGGAACCTGTGATATAACCGAAAAATTAGCTTTTGGCTGCGGCGGAGCCGAGGGCAAAGGCAAGTATTTTCATATTTTTATATATTTTTAAGCATTTGATATGCTAGCCATAAAAATGAACACAAAGTAATTTGTTCTTTAAAGTAGCTGAGCATGTCCATTGCTAAAATACAGATCAAAAATGTCTAAAATAATAGTGACGAGCTGGATCTTAACCTGCATTTCTTGGGAAAACGTTTTTAATCAATGGATTTTCTACTATTCTGGCTTTTCAAATGCCTTACAGCATTCACGGTGGACTAAGATTTTAAACCTCTCATGTTCAATTAGTTGTTACAACAACTCTAGTATAAAGGTCGTAGTATCTATAAAGCTTAAGACTTGGTCAACAATTTATTGATCACAATAATAAATTTCCTTTTCGGGAATTGAACCCGCAACGCCCACCACGGGAAATCCTACGCCACTAAGAAATAGAAATCTTTATCATGTTTTTATACAACGTGGGTGGCAAACAAGCATACGGCCCACCTGATAGTTAGCGGTTACCGTAGCCTACAGACGGTAGCAACATCAGAGGCATCACTCGCGCATCGCCATCTCCAAGGAAAGGGATAAGATATGGATAGGCAGAATAATAAGGAGTGGATAGGTGGGATACTAAGGAGATGAAAGTTAGGGAGTATGGGCCTCCAGCGCTCTCACTCCCCACACGCAACACAACAGTATCAGGAGCATCTTACGTTTTTTTACGCTGATCTTCTGTGAGAAGGTGGTACTGCCCCAATCGAGCCGGCTCATTCATGCCGGGACAAGCAAGGCTCTACAACTAGATTCTAATGAAGACAATTCACTTTCAGGTATACTTTTTGGTAGAAGGTATAGCCATGAGCATATTTAAGAGGTTTCACAATTTTAATACACAAGACCTGAAGGTGGAAGACTTGGTCCAGATCTTGAAGAAATTGAAGGCGTGGTCTGTAAAAGTGCCGCAGAAAGTAAGTTTTAACTCCTTTAAATTAACCATATTCCTGAAATATCTTTTCTCTGCGAACGTGCCAAAATAAGCGGTCCACTGTCATCTAAACCCTTCCGGCGGCTCTGAATAGATTCTCACATGGTGGGATCCCATCTTATGCTGTGACGTATAAACCATTCGAAAACGTTTCTTTCTTTGTAGCAAAAGGCAGATATTCAGCTCAACAGATGGCATAAGATTTCAGTTAGAAAGGTTAGGGTAATCTCGCAGCATTAGGAGGTCTTCCATCACTTAGATATAGTGTGCGTTTACATGGACCCGGAGCTGGGCGAAGCGACGTGGAAAAAAACTGTGAAAAAGTGATTGCACTGAAGCGGAACGGAGTTCAGCTGACTGGAGCTGCAATAAACCGAGCATGATATCAGCAGCGCGCGAGTGCTGTCCTGACAATCAACTATTAGCAGCCACAGCGCTCCGCTCCGTTATCCTCCACTTCGCTGCACTCTGCGACACACTACTGCCCTTCTCGACTACGTTTCGTCCGGCTGGAGGCCATGTGTTAAATATTTTATTCAAAAGTCCCCTCAGCTACGCTCCGTTCAATTTTGAGCACTGTGATTGGTATCTACTCCACCCAGCTCCACGTCTGTGGAAACGCACTCATAAGATTTTTTCAAAAAGAAAGAAGCTACTGCATGCAGTGGTGTGAGGCCTTTTTTTTTTGTTAAGGTGGGAAAAAAAATCCTAACCGCACACCCCGTCGTTCGGGGCAACGAACAGCCGTCTCTCCATCTGTATTGACGGGCCAAATGAGCTATGTTACATTACTCCAGTGGTTTTTGACAACACCCTGCACTATTGAATAATCCTTGTATCGCGGGGGACTTTACAAACAGACAATTTCACGGACACAAAGTACATCTAGACTCAGAACAACCATTTGTGGATCACACAAAGAGATGTCCTGTGTGGGAATCGAACCCACAACACTCGAACGGACTTCCCGTCCGTATCTAGACCACTCCGCCATCTGTGCAGTCACGTGCATATTGATGGACAGATGCAACAAATTAATATATGTTACAGGTTCATATCGACATGGTGGTCAGAATTCACGATAAAACAGTATTTGCCACGCACATGAACCAGTCAAGATTTGAGAGTTGGAATGTAGAAGACTGTGAGTATATTAACTGGTAGTAGTCCGTGTGGTGACGGACTGAGAATACAAGTGTCACCAACCCATTTTTTCCCACGGGTGTCGTATGAGGCGACTAAAGGAAGTAAGCAATGATCACCTATTGCATTACTGGTGGTAGGGCTGGGTACCAAGTGAGAGTACTTACTTGCTATCGGGCCTGAGCGGGTTGGTACCACCATCTCCCGTATGACCGGCCATGAAGCAAATCGTTGCGTTTTGGTTGTAGCAGGAGATAGCCGTTTATTCTTTCATTTCATATCTGTGAAATGAAATGGTGAGCCGCGGCTTTACAATACTCTCGGTATAGTTGAGTCCAAGAGCGACGGTTACCATTTACTATGAGATGGACCGTGGCTCGTCTGCCACAAAATGCAATAAAAAAAAACATTAATAATAGAAAAGTTTTATCTAAATCCATTCAGTAGTTTTTGTGTGAACAAACAGAGACAAAAATTCAAAAACATTTTTTTTTGTGTTCACAGACGCTTAAACAGAATACATCCATTTTTTCTCAAATATCTCAAATGTATAGATATAGCTCTGTTACAGCTTTATAATAGTCTGTATATAGCAGTTCGCACATCACGCAAAAACTGCTGAACAGATTTTGATGAAACTTTTTTGTTTAATAGCTTTTGATTTGACTTAAATACTGGTAGATGTTTTATCCATCGCTACCATTCGGGAATCTGAGACATAACCTAAAAAGTAGCGTTTATATATTTTGACTATTTGACTATAATATTAAATATTTCGTTTTGCTTTTATAATTATTTAGGATTATTTTATTTCAGTGGCATATATTGAATATTTCCTTCGTTTCGGCAGTCACATCAACCAGCAAATAGTATATTATCCTTTCCAAACGGATATTCATATTCCAAGTGAAATGGGTGAGCATATTTTATAAATAAATTGGGTACCTAAAGTATTCCAGTAAAAATAATAATATTAACGGAGGAATTTGGGGAGTAAGGGCAAGGGCACATGAACATGATACGACGTTGCATCGTAGCACGACGGTACGACGTCGTAGTAACTCACGATGCACTCCTTCGCCGGTGCCGCATTCACTCGTTATTGAATATTCAAAGATGACACACGACATTGAGGTTAATAATAACCCTATTCGAGACTTAAGGACAGCACTGTATCGATTTTCACAATACGACATCGCATCGTGAAACGATGCCGCGTCGTAGAACGACGCGACATCGTATCGTGTTAATATGTAAGAGCCCTTATTAATATTTGAACATTGTAGAGATTATTAGTAAAAGTCATAAGAATGGCGGCGAATTGATTCACCACCCATCACGTCTGATTCCCATGGGGGCGAAAAGTGGCAATCCGTTGTTACATACATGATATTATTATGTATGTGAAATACCACGTTTTACAAAAGAGTTAATTACCCGTTAATTGATTTTAGAGAAAGCTTAATTATGTAAAACTGCACAGATGGCGGAGTGGTTTAGATACCGGCCTCCCGCCGGAGTGTTGTGGGTTCCATCCCCACACAGGACAACTCTTTGTGTGACCCATAAATGGTTGTTCCGAGTGTGTACTTTGTGTCCGTGAAATTGTATGTTTGTAAAGTCCCCCGCGATACAAGGATTATTACTAAGCGAAGAGTGTTTGTCTTATGCACTTATTACGTTTTTGAGCTCTATTCGAGCTTAAAAGTATAATTTTCGTGTCATTTTGAGCTCTCCGAGTTAAAAGAGATAACTGTTCTATGATTTTGAGCTCTTCGAGCACAAAAGTCTGACAGAGATTTAATAAAACACTATTCGTTGAATTTTCAAATCGCAATAACTTTTGAATGAATGTACCGAATTTCTCGTAGTTTACGGCATTCAACGCAGCTTTTTGAGCTTAAAGCTCAAACTGGTTAGACTGAAAATTTCATAGAAATCCTGAAAAAACATTTTTATTTCAATTTTTTTCGACAATGATATTTCACGAACGAATCAACCGATTTTGACTGGACAGGGGGCGATCGACGTGTTTTTTTTAATTTTAAAAGCTGATTAGTTTTTAGAATCGATCGGAAACCGTATAAAAGTTATTAAAAAAAAACACAAACGCAAAAAAAATAATTGTAGTTTTTTGTGATTTTTCAAGATCTACCTTTTGGAATCGGTCCTAATTATATTAAACATTTAAGTTTGGTCAAGTCCTTTCGAATGACGCTAACCCCAATTAAATCGGTCAAGCCGTTCAAAAGTTATGAGAGGTTTACATACGGTCACACACACACACACACACACACACACACACACGCATACACAAACACACACACATACATACAGACAGACATATAGACATCATCGCGGAAACATTCAGGGGAGCTTTCTAGGACCTCAAAACGTCAACATCCGTTGAAAATTCGATTTTCGAAAAACTGGGTAAAACCAATAACTTCCCAACTTTTGAAAATTTTCAATTTTATTAGCGGGAAGTTAAAAAACTATAGTGTGAACGGACCTTTCGCATAATTTTTCGGCAGTCACCACGTCGGTCAGAAGGCACGTGTCGCAATACACAACGCAGTGCTTGTCGCAACGTTATTATATGGAAGCAAGAGTTGAGAGTTGGGTATGCAAAAAGGAGCATTCGAGTAAAATTAATGCGGTCGAAATGCGATCTCTGCTTGTTTGTCACCCACGTAGTATAAAAAGAAGTTATTTATCAACATCTTCTTCACAGGCACACCCATCCGCCTTCAGTCAACAATACTTTCCTTCACATCTATAAGGGGGAACCTCACTGCACCTTACACTAAAGATCTGACTTGGAAGAACGACCTTCACATCAGGTAATAGAATATGATACTTATATAGTACTGTTTGCAGGTGAATTTATTGATTGCGGTGGCAGACGAGCCACGGCCCACCTGATGGTCATGGTAACCTACCTATCTGGTTCTGTTTTGACTTGAGTGTATGTAATACATATCTGTGTATTAATTTGTTCTTTAAAATTTAATATTGGTATTTCTTATAATTTGTAATAATATGACGTTCATAAGTACTAAATGTTCCTATTTGAATAAACGGTTTGAGTTTAAAAATTAACCGTCGCTCATGGACTCAACTATACCAAGAGTATTGTCAAGCCGCTGCTCACCATTTCATTTCATAGATATATATGAAATGAACGAATTAACGCCTATCTCTTGCTACAACCAAAACACACCGATGAGATTCATGGCCGGCCATAAATCTTATGGCACACAGGAGATGGTGGTACCAACTCGCTTGGCTCTGATAGCAAGTGAATACTCTCACTTGGTACCCAGCCCTACCACCAGTAATGCAATGGGTGATAATTGCTTACATCCCTTAGTCGCCTCATGCGACACCCATAGGAAAGAATGGGGTGGTGACACTTATATTCTTAGTCCGTCACCACATGGACTATACTGGAGTAGTAGCTTTTATTACCTTTAACTGGAGGATGCTCTAGACCCCTTTTTTTTTTTTTTTGTTAAGGCGGGAAAAAATGTTCCTAACCGCACACTCCGTCGTTCGGGGCAACGAACAGGGTAGTGTGGGGCCCTCACCCACTAAAGAAACCGCCGTGTGCCATCTCTCCGCCTTTATTGGCGGGCCACCGGAACTATATTACATTCCTTCAGTGGTCCGCCGGCGGCTTACCTTTCGGGTACCCTCAACTTAGCGACGCATGGAGCGTCGCACCTTCGCGGGGACATGCTCTAGACCCCTAAGCTATCATAAAAGTCTGTTAAAACTCCCAATTTCCACCTTCACAGTCGCCCAACGGTTGCTCTAAATCTCCACTGCTTTAATTAAACTTACTATATTGGATTAGTGTTTGTAAATGCATCCGATAGGTGGCGTGGGTCGTAAAGACATCTAAAACAAATGTGAAATGGAGATTTTGAGTAGCCGTTGGGCGACGGCTATAGCTTAGCGGTCCAGAGCACTTCCCCGGGTTGGAAGGGACGCTGGTTCAAATCCTGCTCGCAGTAAAGCTCTGTTTTTCCAGTTTCACACAAAACCTATACAAAAAGCGAAACAAACTCGTGCATCATTTAATTTTGTTGTAGCATAATAAATTAATAATGAGCTCCTGCCACTACAACCAAAATCATCGAGTTACTTCGTGGACCGACACACGGGAGTCGGTAGTATCAACTCACTTGGTCCCTATAACTGGTGAATACTCCATGGTATCCAACCTTTTCCCCACCAAATTGATTTTTTTAAGGCGGAAAAAATTCACCTAATCACACACCCTGTCGTTCGGGGCAAGGAACAGGGTAGCGTGGGGCCCTTATTAAACTAAAGAAACCTACCACGCCGTGTGCCGTCTCTCCGTCTGCAATGGCGGACCACTGGAACTGTGTGATACAGTGGCCTTGGAATCTAACCCTATCACAACCCTATCACTAAAATGCAATGGGTCTCTTGGTAAAGAAAGAAGAGTTACTCTTTGTGGTGACAGACTAAGAATACACGTGTCGCCACCCCATCCTTTCCCACGGATGTCGTACAAGGCGACTAAGTGAAGTAAGCAATTATCACCCATTGCATTACTGGTGGTAGGGTTGGGTACCAAGTGAGAGTACTCACTTGCTATCGTGTCCGAACGGGTCGGTACCACCGTCTCATGTGTGACCGGTCATGAAGCACGTCAGTGTGTTTCGGCTGTAGCAGAAGATAGCCGTTTATCCTTTCATTTCATATCTGAGAAATGAAATGGTGCGCAGTGACTTGACAATACTCTCGGTATAGTCGAGTCCATGAGCGACGGTTACCACTTACCATCAGGTGGGCCGCGGTTCATCCATCAAAAGCAATAAAAAAAAGAAATGGTGAAACTTGTATTCTTAGTTCGTCACGTCACATCCAAAATTGTATTAACGGTTTTTGTTTCTGCAGATACCAAGGCACATCAGTGACGACGCTATCAACAGATGGACCCCTGGTCCAGTCGCTTCATTCAGCTAGAATCCAGCAGTCTCTCGTCGGGCATGTTCCTATGAAGTTCAATGTTTCTTTCTCGATTGATGAACAGTCTTTGCAGTACGTATAATCATCATAAATTTTATTATTGATCTCCATACCGTTATTTCGATATGCGGCAGTCAGTCTTTAAACACTAGTCATATAAGCAGGAGATCGATATTATTTTGCACGAGTGTTTGTGCAAATACAAGTGCACTCACTGATCTCTTACTCTCATAGTCCGTTGGAACATCATTCCTACAAGACCAGTGAGAGTAGGTGCAGGATCAACGAATTTTACTTATTTATCATCCTTGGGGTAGGCTGAGAGAACAGAGTAGCAAAAGGCTCTATTCTTGCATACGTCTCTCGCTTCCTCAACATTCATAATTCTCTTCATACACGCTCGCCGGATTCGGAAACTCCTGACTCCACCTTGCTTCAATACATTCCCGATTTGGTCTAAGTAGGTGAGTCTCCGTCTCCCCCTGTACTTACACCCTTCCACTTTCGCTTGCATATCTTCTTAACCAGTCGCCCGTCCGACATTCTTTCCACATGTCCGAACCATCGGAGAATCAACGGCTTTTCCTGACGGAAACTCCTAGTAATTTTTTGCTTACATGTCCCGGTAATCGAACTCGAGATCTCATGATCCACGGTCACATTCACTACCACCAGACCACCCTGGCAGTTCGATGTTTATGCTACAACTCCTAGTAACCCTGCGTTCATCTCATGATTTTTTAGGATCACTGGCACTGTGTTGGATTACTTCAGTGGTCCGCCGGACGCAAGAAGTGTCACCCTATCCCAAATATTGAGGTACCATTTCGCGTAAATCGTAGTCTTGATGTTATCACTATGAATAAGTTCGATCGCGTAACAAGTATCATCCGGTCCTAAATATTGACGAAAGGGCTCAGCAAGCGTTTCTTAAAGTAGCAACGTGTCGCCCTTTTCTATTTCCCACTCAGCCCCTTTACCATGTTTGTAAAGTATTAATAGTCTGACAATTATTTATATTAAGCAAAGCACAGTACTGACCGCCGTCAGTACTGTACTTAATATAAATTATATGCTTAATTATTGCCGTGTGGGGCCGGCTTTAGAATTGTCACACCCCTCTCCACCCATGGGAGTCGTAAGAACCGACTGAGGGAATACCGGGGGAGTGGGCAGCAGCACTCCCTCGAGTATTAACAACATCCACTGCAATCGCCAACCCGCCTGCCAAGCGTGGTGATTAAGGCACTATCCCCCATATGAGCGAAACACACGTTGTGGCGTTGTCTTGGGGAGGCCTATGTCCAGCAGTGGACGTCGAAAGGCTGATGGATGGATGGATGGAAGCACAGTACTGAGACAGTACACCGCCTTTCCATTCAGCACTGATTATACTAATAAAAGGCGTAAAGATATTGTTTGCCAGCTAATTATAAGATCGAAACATGCATTTACGACTAAATTCTTCTTGTTCTTGGGTCCTCTTCTGTACAATAGAATAAATGCAATTTCTACCATCTATCCTTGCAATTATAACTGATGTAAAATTATTGTTAAAAATGCACTTCAAGTAATGTCGTACGAAGATACTGAGAAACTATTATTTGTATTAAAGTAATTATAAGATAGTATGTGATTACCGTTATAGTTATAGTTTTTTTTTTTTTCATTTATTTGGGTAAACAAACAACATCACAATAATGGGGTAACAAAGCAATATATGTTACATAATATGAATAATAGTGATATCCACACCGTTTACCACAAGTAAGACTAACATATTATTATATAAAAAACGTATTACATGTTGAGAAGTATACTTAGCATTTGCGTTGTACATTATATTATTACTTACATACCTACACATGTGTATCAGCTCGCAATAAATGACATGTATGTGTAGCAGTAATTAGTATCCTAGTTGTATATATAAATCACAATATAACTAGCTTATATGTTCACGTAATTTCCTAAGGACCAACTCTCTATATGCTCCCTTACTATTCGCATAAATATCAATATGATTGAAGTTACTATTAAAGGTTTCTAGTATACGACGAATGGGTGCACGATTGCCTGCGTTAGTGCGTGATGTCTTTATAGCAAATAGTGGAGTTGTACGACAAGCTCGCGTGTGTGATCTCGTGGGCACTTTATAGTTGATATTATTAACAATATCTGGAGAATCATATCTATCATGACAAATATCGTATATGAGCATTGCTTGCAATTGTTTCCTCCTAGATTTTAAATCTAATAGTAATTTATATTTTTGTTTATAGCTTAGAATAGGATTGATAACTGCCACTGCATTTATAATGCACACATCGTAGAAACCTTTTTTGCACTCTTTCGACACAATCGGAATATTTTTCATATAATGGGTCCCAGACACATACCGCATATTTCAATTGCGAGCGAATCAAGGACTTATAGAGATGTAAGTATGTGTCTGGACGCTTGAAATCATTGCTGGCCCGCAAAACAAAACCCATACATTTTGTACGCTTTACTACAAATACCATCAATATGAGCGTCTAGCGTTAGTTTAGTATCTAGTGTGACTCCAAGATCACGGATAGTCAGTGCTCTATCAAGACAATGGCCGCCTATGGAGTAAGTATGTGCAGCAAACGAACGTTTTCTGGTAAACGTGATGACTTTACATTTGTCGAGACTGAGTCGCAGTTTGTTAATGTTGCAATAATTAGCAAACCTATTCAGATCCTGCTGAAATTCACGTTGGTCATTAAGGTCATTAATAGTTCGGTAAATTTTTAGGTCATCTGCATATAATAAATATTTACTATGTTGGAAGTATAGTTAAGGATTTATCATTATTTCATCTTAATTTACATTGACACTGTTTGTATTTTCATTTTTTTAGATTAAATATACTGTACATACCATTTATTTAGCATAAGTGGTATACCTAGGTATTAAATATTTTAATTTAATATAGTATAATACCAGCCATTCTTGCCTGAAACACAGGATCACCTAGTTCAAATACAACTCTAATTCTCTACTAATTTAAGAGCATCCCTCTATGTACACATTATTGTAACAAAATGATTTAATTGAATAAATTATTATTATTGAGGTTAAGAAACGAATTGCTTACTAGTTTTTTTTTACTTGCAGGCTAACATGGCCGAACCCAGGTGCTCAGCAGGGAGGTATAGCTATGCACTCACGAGCACAAATTGGTGTGGATACCCCCACTAAGAAGTACACACATACTGTCAACGCTGGAGAAAAAAGTTCTACAGTAAGTTTTACTCCCACAATACTAGTTATATTTCATTGAAAAGAGAGATAAGTGCATCAGTAGTATTTTTATTAGTAGAATTTTCGTTCAATATCAATAAATATTGCACAGACGGTGGAGTAGTAACGTTAGGTACGAGCGTTGGGGGTTCAATTCCCACAATTAATAACCAAAACAATTGCTTTTTACTCAAATATTTTCAATGTAAAGATACGGCTCTGTTACAGTTTTGTAACAGCACTAGCTGTGCATTTGAGGCATTTTATTATTAAGTATAGTTAAAAAAAAATCTCAAATATCTTAAATGTACAGACACAGTTAAGATAGAAAAAGTATTTTACTTAATGTTTCACATATGCCATGCGTCCAACTCATTTTTTCAGGCTATCGACGATAAGAGTGTTTTCTTTGACTGTGAGAAACCTATCACTGGTGCTGAAGTATTGGACAAGTTGTTAACGTCGAAAACGAATCATTATGAGTAAGTAGACTAGAAAATATCAATGTTGGTCTAGTTTTTTCGGTTCTTTTTTATACTACTAGGATGACAAACAACATCGAAGGAATGTAATATAGTTCCAGTGGCCCGCCAATAAAGGCGGAGAGACGGCACACGGCGGGTTTCTTTAGTGGGTGAAGGCCCCACACTACCCTGTTCGTTGCCTCGAACGACGGGGTGTGCGCTAAGGAACATTTTTTCCCGCCTTAACAAAAAAAAAAGGGTGACAAACAAACCCTGTTCGTTGCCCCGAACGACAGGGTATGCGGTTAGGTAAATTTTGCGGCTGCGTTAGCCTATAAAAATAATAAAATATACAATTTCGGATTATCAGGAAGAGAAAACAAAATGGTTTTGAATTTTATTTTATTATATTGTTTTTTCCACAATATTGTGTGTTCTGGTGAACACCTACTTTAGTTAATTATTTTAAACATTGTAAGAAATTTAAGATTTAAAAAAGTGGCTCATTAGTTTCTTGCCGGGTTCTTCTCATGAAAAGCCTTACTACGGAATCCGGCCGCTTGTGGCGATTGCAATTGCTACATTGCGGATGCACTTGCCTCAAGCTCTCGTGTTAGTTATTAGTAACTTTGACGATTTTAAGTGCTATTTTATTAAGCCTATGAAATAAAGTTTTTTATGAATTTGAATTTGAATTTTATAGCAACACTAGTGACATCAATCGCGTCACCATCTCTTAGGAAAAGAAGGTAGAAGGGAAGAATTAAGTGAAAAGGATGGGGACGAGGCTTAGGCATTCGGTGCTTTCACTCACCATACAAAACACAATATGTGTGAGATGTGAAAGGCGTGAAAATATGTGCCTAACACACAGATCCAGTGGTCTGCCAATATAGGCAGAGAGACGGCACACGTTGGGTTTATTTAGTGGGTGAGGGGCCCACGACAACCCTATGCGTTGCCCCGAATGACGCAGTGAGCGGTTAGGTAATTTTTTCCCGCCTTAACAAAGAAGGGGTAAGAATAGTTTTAAAATCATCATTATATTTCTAACACACAAAAATGTGAAATTGAAAATAACAGTCACCAGCAGGATTTGACCCAGCATCTCCTGGATACCGTCCCAGATGCTTTGCCAGCTGAATTGGCAAATTATAGCCAGCTATTATATGGCTAAGCATGTCAAATGCCAATAAAATAATTATATAAATATACCAAAACATTATCTTTTTTCTTCAGTATTCTAACATCGGTCCAGCCATCTTTAATGATCTTGAACAGCATTCTCTTGTTCACTTCACCGCCATCAGGATCTTGTGGCCTGATCCTGCCTCCACAGCACCTCATGAAGACCCACAAAGATGTTCTCAGACTCAAGATCCAGGTTAACCATGTACACGTCAGCGAGGACACCACGAAATTTGACCTCAATTTAATACTGAACTACTTTAGGTAATCTTGGTATTTTTAATATGCTTTTGTCGAGGAACTTAAATTGTCTATACTATGTAAAGCTGTAACAGCTATATCTGTACATTTAAGATATTTGAGAAAAAATTACTGTAATAGGCTATAGTATAGGCATGTCTAAACACTAAACAATTTTTTTTAGAATTTTTGTCTGTTTGTTTATTCGCGCATCACGCTGACCTGGTAAAATCTTAATTGTAAAATTAAGTTTACCTGGTCGGTATAATGTATGAAAATACTTCCGACAGATGGCGCAGGCGTCACCCAAAGAGGTTAAGTATGCATGTGTTATCGAAATTAGCAGTCAGGAGCAAGGGTCACGATGGCTGAATTGGCAAAGCATCTGGACGGTATCCAGGAGATGCAGGTTCAAATCCTGCTCATGACTGTTATTTTCGATTTCACATTTTTCACTTTGCGTTTAATGTATGTTGCTAAGCATGTCAAATGCTAAAAATATATATAAAAATATCTAAATATTTATAGGGTTTGCGTCATTATTAGGTAAAATCTTAATTGTAAAATTAAGCTTATCTGGTCGGTATAATGTATGAAAATACTTCCGACAGATGGCGCAGGCGTCACCCAAAGACGTTAAGTATGAATGTCTTATCGAAATTAGCAGTCAGGAGCAAGGGTCACGATGGCTGAATTGGCAAAGCATCTGGACGGTATCCAGGAGATGCAGGTTCAAATCCTGCTCGTGACTGTTATTTTCGATTTCACATTTTTCACTTTGTGTTTAATGTATGTTGCTAAGCACGTCAAATGCTAAAAATATATATAAAAATATCTAAATATTTATAGGGTTTGCGTCATTATTAGGTAAAATCTTAATTGTAAAATTAAGTTTACCTGGTCGGTATAATGTATGAAAATACTTCCGACAGATGGCGCAGGCGTCACCCAAAGACGTTAAGTATGCATGTGTTATCGAAATTAGCAGTCAGGAGCAAGGGTCACGATGGCTGAATTGGCAAAGCATCTGGACGGTATCCAGGAGATGCAGGTTCAAATCCTGCTCATGACTGTTATTTTCGATTTCACATTTTTCACTTTGCGTTTAATGTATGTTGCTAAGCATGTCAAATGCTAAAAATATATATAAAAATATCTAAATATTTATAGGGTTTGCGTCATTATTAGGTAAAATCTTAATTGTAAAATTAAGCTTATCTGGTCGGTATAATGTATGAAAATACTTCCGACAGATGGCGCAGGCGTCACCCAAAGACGTTAAGTATGAATGTCTTATCGAAATTAGCAGTCAGGAGCAAGGGTCACGATGGCTGAATTGGCAAAGCATCTGGACGGTATCCAGGAGATGCAGGTTCAAATCCTGCTCGTGACTGTTATTTTCGATTTCACATTTTTCACTTTGTGTTTAATGTATGTTGCTAAGCACGTCAAATGCTAAAAATATATATAAAAATATCTAAATATTTATAGGGTTTGCGTCATTATTAGGTAAAATCTTAATTGTAAAATTAAGTTTACCTGGTCGGTATAATGTATGAAAATACTTCCGACAGATGGCGCAGGCGTCACCCAAAGACGTTAAGTATAAATGTCTTATCGAAATTAGCAGTCAGGAGCAAGGGTCACGATGGCTGAATTGGCAAAGCATCTGGACGGTATCCAGGAGATGCAGGTTCAAATCCTGCTCGTGACTTATTTTCTATTTCACATTTTTCACTTTGTGTTTAATGTATGTTGCTAAGCATGTCAAATGCTAAAAATATATATAAAAATATGTAAAGAAGTAGTAACTACCGTTGTTACACGCTGATCTTATGTGAGAGGGTGGTAGTTCCCCGATCGAGTCGGCCCATTCGTGCTGGTATAAGCAAAGCTCTACCAATTATGCAGAAATTATGACATTACTTTCACATGAAATATACGGGAGAAAAAGTTTATGGAAATTCATTACTAATGCGCTGAGCGGGAAGAAAACTATTCAATTAAATTCTTGATTAATGTTAGATTTAAAGACACAACATTGCCAATATTCGGCGGAAAAGAAAAACTATATGAAAATTCATTATCATGCTTTTCCTTTTTATTTTTTTTACAACGTTAACAGCGCGGTCGTATACTGCCTAATTTATATATATTATGTCAAAGAGAAAAAGTTTATATGCCTAAGTTCGCAGAATGACAATGGCGACTTGCACTTTTTTGGCGTAATAAAAAAGTGAAAATCACAAGCCGCCTTCTTTTGTTTTATTTTTTGCGTTCGAAATTTTTAAAACCTACTCGTTTTTAAATAAAATGTCTTTAACATCACTGGAGTAGTATCAAGTACTCGAATCACTTGAGAGAAGGTGCGATTCCCGATGTCGAGTGCTTTAGCCATAGCTTACGGCTCGGGCTTAAAACAGCACCCTTGTCGGTAATCTATCACTTTCTCCCCTCGGTGAACAATGTATAACTATAGTTATGATTTAGCAAATGCATTAAGAACAAACACAGTAATGTATTTTTATATAATTGTGATCTGTATTTTAGTACTTAACATGCTCAGCTACTTTAAAGAACAAATTATTTGTGAAAATGGAAAAAAGAGCTTTAGTGCGAGCAGGATTCGAACCTGTGCCACATCCAATTCGAGGAAGTGCTCTGGACGATTAAGCTATGGCAGCCACCTGTGTCACCCAATTGTAATGACATTTTATGCCAATATAGAAGAATTCTATAAGTAGAGGCGTGGGTCTTGAAAGACATTTAAAACAAATGTGAAGTGGGGATTGGGTGTCACCAATAGGTGACTGCGATAGCTTAGCGGTCCAGAGCAATTCCACAGATTGGATGGGACGCAGGCTCGAGTCCTGCATACAGTAAAGTTCTCTTTTTCCACTTTCATAAATTACTAGCTGACCCGACAGACCTTGTCCTGTCTAAACTATGAATATTGAATTAGAATTGGTTATAATTTATAAAAAAAAATATTATTCATAAATTAATATTGTCATTATTTTTTTTAAATTAATGACAATATTAATTTATGAATAATATTACTAATGTTTCGCTCAACTTTCTTAATTTTTTTTTCATAAGAACCATGTTCTGGCTATAATAAACACAGCAAAAAAGAATTAGCGAAATTGTTCCATCCTTTCACGCGTGATGAGATGACCAAGGGAAATACAGATTCATTTTTATATATAGGTATATATTAGTTCTTTACAGTAATAGTAGATACTAGCCTTTGCCCGCTGCTCCGCCGCAGCCTTAAGCTAGTTTCTAGGTTATATCTCAGATTCCCGATATAGTAGCGGGATAAAGTGTATACCAGTTTTTGAAGTCTAATCAAGAGCTATCGACAAAAAAAGTTTCATCAAAATCCGTTTAGTAGTTTTTGCGCGAACAAACAAACAGATAAACAGATAAAAATCTAACAAAAATCAAAGTGAAAAATGTGAATTCGAAAATAACAGTCACGAGCAGGATTCGAACCTGCATCTCCTGGATACCGTCCAGATGCTTTGCCAATTCAGCCATCGTGACCCTTGCTCCTGACTGCTAATTTCGATAACACATTCATACTTAACGTCTTTGGGTGACGCCTGCACCATCTGTCGGAAGTATTTTCATACATTATACCGACACCAAACAGGCGTCACCCAAAGACGTTAAGTATGAATGTGTTATCGAAATTAGCAGTCAGGAGCAAGGGTCACGATGGCTGAATTGGAAAAGCATCTGGACGGTATCCAGGAGATGCATGTTCGAATCCTGCTCGTGACTGTTATTTTCGATTTCACATTTTTCACTTTGTGTTTAATGTATGTTGCTAAGCATGTCAAATGCTAAAAATATATATAAAAATATCTAAATACTAAAAAAAATCGTTTTGTGTTTAGACACGCGTGTATAGCCTATTACAGTCATTTTTTCCTCAAATATCTTAAATGTACCTACAGACACAGGTCTGTTACAGCTTTATAATAGTATATAGATAGACAGATATTTGAAATAGAGAAGTTACCTACTTATGCTTTTTACAGCCAAGACCCGAAACGTGTGTTCTTCGAGATGGAAGCTGTTACCAAAGTGGAAAACACCGGTGGCAATATGAACTTACAACTTACCATACACGGGCTACAGCCGAGCATTGATAATGCCACGAGGAAGGAGTGGACTGTAAGTAAACCTCGAAGAGAAGATCTTTTCTAACATCCGTGTGGTGACGGACTAAGTATACCAATTTTTTTTTTATTGAAGTAAAACTTCTTTAGGCGCGACTAGGGAGTAACTCAGATTTTTTTTCTGACGGAAGTAACGCTTACTATAGTCTGTGTAGTTTCCGCTATTTAAAAATAATAATTTGGATTGGTCGTAAGTATATGTCATATACTCCACGCTTCTTGACTTACACGCCAGCTAGTGGCAATTATCATAATCAATTAGGATTATTTATTTCCAAATTTTCAAACGGATCAATTGTGAATAGCGAAGTGAATAAAAATTCAACAGTTTTAAAAAAAATATTTTAAATTGCAAATTTTTTTTTTCCGTCAACGCCAAATAAGTTTTACTTCAATCGCGCGTAAAGGTTACACGCACACACTTTCTTTTTTGCATATTGTGACAGATGAGCCACTGCCCATCTGATGGTAAATGGTAACCGTCGCTCATGGACTCATCTAAACCGAGAGTATTGTCAAGCCGCTGCTCACCATTTCATTTCACCGATATGAAATGAAAGAATAAACGGCTATCTCCTGCTACAGCCAAAACGCATTGATGTGCTTCATGGCCGGTCACACGGGAGATGGTGGTACCAACCCGCTCGGGCCCGATACCAAGTGAGTACTCCCACTTGGTACCCAGCCCTACCACCAGTCATGCAATGGATGATAATTGCTTACTTTGCTTACTTCCCTTAGTCGCCTCATACGACAGCCGTGGGAAAGAATGGGGTGGCAACACTAGTATTCTTAATCCGTCACCACACAGAACACACACACGTTGGTTGGTGTCGTACGAGGCGACTAAAGGAAGTAAGCAATCATCACCCATTGCATTACTGGTGGTAGGGCTGGGTACCAAGTGGGAGTACTCACTTGGTATCGGGCCCGAGCGGGTTGGTACCACCATCTCCCGTGTGACCGGCCATGAAGCACATCAATGCGTTTTGGCTGCAGCAGGAGATAGCCGTTTATTCTTTCATTTCATATCGGTGAAATGAAATGGTGAGCAGTGGCTTGACAATACTCTCGGTTTAGTTGAGTCCATGAGCGACGGTTACCATTTACCATCAGATGGGCCGTAGCTCATCTGTCACTGTATGCAAAAAAAAAAAGTGTGTGCGTGTAACCTTTACCCGCGATTGAAGTAAAACTTATTTGGCGTTGACGGAAAAAAAAAATTTGCAATTTAAAATATTTTTTTTAAAACTGTTGAATTCATTCATTCGTCATGGGGGATAATACCGTAATCGCCACGCTTGGCAGGCGGGTAGGCGATCGCAGTGGATGTTGTTAATACTCAAGGGAGTGCTGCTGCCCACTCCCCTGGTATTCTCTCAGTCGGCTCTTACGAATCCCGTGGGTAGAGAGGGGTGGGACACTTCTAAAGCCGGTCAAATGCTAAAAATATCAAAATATTTATAGGGTTTTTTTTTAGTTTGCCTGGTCGGTATAATGTATGCAAATACTTCCGACAGATGGCGCAGGCGTCACCCAAGACGTCAAGTATGAATGTGTTATCGACATTAGCAGTCCCGAGCAATTGTCACGATGACTGAATTAGCAAAGCATCTGGACGGTATCCAGGAGATACAGGTTCAAATCCTGCTCGTGACTGTTATTTTCGATTTCACTTTGTGTTAACATATATTATGTTTAAAATTGATATTCCTTCTTTTAGGTGTGCCTTCGAGAGCAAGACATTAGTCACGCAGCATCAGATCAGGACATATCCATCCTTCCAGCTTCCTATGAAGGCCATCTGACCTTGACTTATTCTGGAAATAAGACTGACTGCTTCAACTCAGGTCCAGCAAGCGAACTTACTCTAAAATACAAAGGGGTACCACAGAATCTTTATGGAAAATTGGAGAGGTTGTTCGAAGTCAAAATCTTTGGAAGCAATGTAAGTACTAATCGTACAGGAGGACTAAATAATCTTTAACCCGAGGTAAACACTGTGCTTTTCATTACGAATACAAGAAAAGTAAAATCAAAATACATGCAAAAATGAGTGAATTTTAATTTACATCAACTGCTGAGATAATTATTTATTTAAAGTTTTTTTTTTGTAGCCGGCCTGCATAAAAGCCATTATTTTTCCTTTTCAACATTGAAAAAATGGTAAAATATTTTACCCAAATCTATATTATTTTAAAGAAATATTTGAAAGTAAGTAAATTATAATAGGTGGTCGTTAAAAAAAATCTTTATTTAATACTTAACTTTGTTATTTCAATTAAACATCGCGCTGTGATTGAGTGGCTGTAGTAAGTTAGAATAAGGTTCAATAGAAATGTGAAAATAGAACTAGTTTTTTTTAAATAATTTAACAGCTGTCAGTTGAAAACGATTCTCCCTAGGGCTGAAAAGTATTACTTTCAACCCGTTTCTCAGGCGACTTCAAACCTACTTTCCGAGTATGAGTAATGAAAAAATATTACAATGCCCCATTTATTCTATGCTGTAACTGCTTCTGTGATGCAGCACTGCAGCGGTAGTGTAAGCGATTGCTGAAAATGAGGTCTCGGGTTCAGTCCCCGGGTCGGGCAGTGTTATTAAACTTTTTCGTAAAAAGAAAAAATCTCAGTAGCAGCCCGGAGTTTGGAAATGTGCCCAGTAGACGGCAATAGGCTCGCCCCCTATTATTTGGGACTTAACATAGCTGGCGAACTGTGGGTGTAATACACATCTGCCTACCCCTTCTGGGAATTTAGGCGTGATGCTATGTTATTTGTGTTAAAGTAGTAGTTTTGGGCAAACTTCATTAAACTCATAATTTAGAAGAAGAAAGGTCTTCAAGTGGCGATTAAAAGATAGACAGACGTAGATAGCTAACGGCGTTGGACAGACAAGAAGGGTTTCCAAAAGTAATACCGTTTTTGGTTGCAGTTATCAGAAATGGGAATCTTGGAGACTGAAATAGTCACGCAGACGGCTCTGGGCCAGCTGGTGAAGAGCTATAGCAAGGACCCTCTCAATATGACTGCTGTCATTAAGGTAATGTGGAATGACCTCTTAGTAATGATGTAGTTAGTAACTTGGAAGGTGTTACCGAAAATACCAGAGGTAATGTTTTGGATTTTTTTTAGGAGAGAAATGGCCTGGCATCTGTGAGCGTGAACAAAGGTGCGGAAATGCAGTTCAAATCGGACAACTTTGCCTGGTTGCTGGACAGCTGGACTGATATGCAGATTATGAAGACTTTGGGCCTGTATCGTGAGTACCATCACGTTACCGTTTAGTTCCTTGGAATATATTCCTTCACTACGCTCTAATGGTAAGTTCACTTAGTTATCAGCACTTGCTAAGAAAAAACGGTGGTAATTATCGGTCTGACAACTAATCTATCAATTGACAACAGGCTCTACCATCATTCCCTTTTCCTAGCTTTATCCTCAACTTCATTAATAGCGAAGAAGATTTATTGGTAGAGAAGCTGGATAACTACCACGACCCAACTAAATGGACCACTGGCCATCTTAGAACAAGACCAGAGTCAGATACGAGTATATATTTTATTCAGGCCTTTGATAATCTGACACCCGGCATTTTTACCATTAGTATGAAGCATTAATTGAGTAAATACTCTGAGACCTGCTCAAGATGTGGCGTAAGGCATAAAATACTTATGATTATGACAGGTGAATGCCGTCTTCAAGACAACCAGGTGCATATGCTTTATGGAGGGGTGGAGACTCTATCAGAGTCTAAATGCGAGGAGACAATGGTGCTGGCTGAATGTAGTGAATTGCCAAGGTAAGGGGTATTAAGAGCTTCTGTGTGGTGATGATCTGAAATACATGATGATACCTATGAGACGTTTATCGTCCACTGTTAGAAAAACTCCCCAAGAGAGCGCCTCAGCGAGTAATCTTGCAGTACCTACGTAAAACGGCTCCTGATGGCTTTGACCAGGTTATCGACTTAACAGGGAGTTCATGATTCAGAAAAATACAGGAAAAAATATATGGGCAGGTGTAAGCAAGTACCGGCTTCGCTCATTTGACTCCCTGAAAAGACATACTATTGAAATTGACAACAGGCTTAGTGGTAGAACATTGCTTATCCCGGCATAAATGGGCCGGCTCGATCGGGGAAGTACCAAGTTTTTATTTCAAAAAAAAGTACCACCGTCTTACAAAAGACCAGCGTGTAATAACGGTAGTTAATCTTACCGTTGTGTTTCGTATGGTGAGTGCGAGCGCTGGAGGCCCAAACCCCCTCTCTATGTTCTCCTTATTATCCTTCTTATCCTCTCCTTAGTATCCTACCTATACTCTCCTTATTATCCACCCTATCTACCTCCTATCGCTTTCCTTGAAGATGGCGACGCGCGAGTGATGCCACTGGTGTTGCTAGCGTCTTTAGGCTACGGTAACAGCTTACCATCAGGTGGGCCGTATGTTTGTTCGCCACACAAGTAGAATAACAAAAAAAATTGTCAATGATCTTTTTAATCACGAAAAGTTGGGAGTCGTTGGAGCGGTGGAAAAGCTTTGGGTCTCTCTGCGTACTCTATGAATTTCACCGAACCACTTGACTGTAGTAAGGTTCATTCTTACCGCCTGGAAACGTTCTCGTTAAAACAGTTGGTTTACAGCGCCATTTTATACCGCTTACATTAAGCGCTGGAATGAGCTCGCGACGGTTACCGCTTACCATCAGATGGGCCGTTTGCTCGTCTGCCACTAATGGCAATAAAAATATGGATAGTTCATGTGGAAATCATTAAGTCAAATTTAAGTAAAGACGTGTGTTAAAAAGTTTTTTTTATAGGTTTGCAGTCATAAGGCTGGACGATGGAATCCGGATCTATACAGGAGGTTACTACGTCTTTGTGCAAGACGACGAGGATTTGAACCCATTAGTGGACACCAGCCATGCTGGAAACCATTTCTGGTGAGTACTTTAGTATTATTTTGAACCCTTTTTCTGTCCCACTATTGGGCACGGGTGTCCTTAAATGATGAGTGGGATTAGACGATAATCCACCACGTTGGTCCAATGCGGGTTAGTTTAGTATTTTTCATTACTCATACTCTGAAAGTAGGCCTGAAGTTGCCTGAGAAGTGGGTTGAAAGTAATACTTTTCAGCCCTAGGGAGAATTACTTTCAACTGACAGCTGAGTAATTATAAAAAAGAACAGTTCTATTTTCTGTACAGCCAGTCAATTACAGCGCGGTGTAAAATTGAAATAACATAAAGTTAAGTATTTATTAAAGAATTTGTTTTTGATGTGAAACATCTAATGCGGAGGGAGGGTAAGATCGGCTGTTAGCATGGCGACGCTTTTATTTTACTTGTCCCATTCAAATCATGAAAGTTAAATTTGACACACTTCCCGGTTTCCGATTGAGCTGAACTTTTACACACATATGTATATCACGTGACAATACAATATTATGATGACATGGAGCTGACCTGATGATGGAGCTGGAAGGTGGACATAGGAACTCTATAATGAAACGGCGCAACCCCATCGAGTTTGGGCTCGTATGATTCATCTTAACGAGTACTTTGTCTCTAGGTGGTATCCAGGGTCTGATGATGAAGCTGGAAGGTGGCCATGTGAAACTCTGTAATTAAATGGCGCAACTCCATCGAGTTAGGGCTCGTGTGAAATGTCTTAACTATTACTCTAGTCCTAGATGATAGATATCCAGGGTCTGATGATGGAGCTGGAAGGTGGCCAGAGTAACTCTGTAATGAAACGACGCAGCCCCATCGAGTTTGGAATCGTTTGATTCGTCTTGACAAGTACTTTGTCTTTAGATGGTATCCAGGGTCTAGTGATGGAGCTAGCTGGTGACCATAGGAACTCCATTATAAAACAACATAGCTCCATTGAGTTTGGGCTCGTATGATTTGTCTTGACGAGTACTTTGTTTCTAGATGGTATCCAAGGTCTGACGATGGAGCAGGAAGGTGGCCACAGTAACTCTGTAATGAAACAACGCAACCCAACGTAACGCAACTCTATAGAGTTTATACTCGTTTGATTCGTCTTGAGGAGTACTTTGTCAAGTTATGATCATTTTATTTCTACAAAATAATTTCGATGTTTCACATCTGATAGACGTCCCACGACGTCTAGTTTTTTATATGACTTTATTTTAATATAGTTTTAGCTACTATATCTTTAAAATAACGAAGATTTATATTTTTTTAATGATTAAAATGAAAAATAATGTCTGAATAGCTGACAGGCCACAGAAAAAAAAAACAAAGTCGGCGGGAAAACGGCTATTCCAAATTCAATTTTTTAGTCTCCCATTTTTTCTTTAGCTAATTCATGATTTTTATTTTTAGTTTCCTCGTATTCGTAATGAAAAGCACAGTGTTTACCTCGGGATAAAGACTTATTTAGTTCCTCGAACTATTGGAGCCCTCGCTATGCTCGGGCGCCAAATCCTGTCTTGGGACTAAATAAGTTGCTTTCATCCCTAGGGTAACAATGTACTATTATTTTGTTATTTTTATATATAACCACACACCCACCACGACGTCGTGCACGGCTACGCCACGAGGGCCAAGGTCATATAATTTGCCCTAGACAAGCTCGGCCATTTTTATCAAAACACAAAGGGCGATAATGTGAAATATGGACTGGTAGAGGTAGACGCCTTGGTGTGTTTTAGTTGTAGCCGGAGTCACGTGGAGTCTTCGATGTCACTTTAAAATGGTGTGCAGTGGTTTGGCAGTATTTTAGGTGGTTTTATCCGTGTGGTGACGGACTAAGAATACAAGCCACCCCTTCCTTTCCCGCGGGTGTCGTACAAGGCGACTAAGGCAAGTAAGCAATTATCACCCTTTGCATTACTGGTGGTAGGGCTGGGTACTAAGTGAGAGTACTCACTTGCTATTGGCCTCGAACGGATCGGTACCACCGTCTCCTGTATGACTAGTCATCAAGCACGTCAGAGTGTTTTGGCTGTAGCAGAAGATAGCCGCATCATGCTGCTGCGCTTCATGTTTGAGAAATGAAATGGTGCGCAGCGGCTTGATAATACTCCCGGTATAATTCTTTAGTGAGAAATAAAAAATCTTACTTAATATGTATTTTTTCCAGGATATCAACGATTCATAAAACAGTAAAGATCGTATCACGTTTCACCGACCTCCAAGTATACTACAGTCACAACGAATTAGTAATTCTGGTGCCGCATTTATATCTGAATACAGTTTGTGGGCTTTGCACTAATAAAATGATGTATAATATTTGTTAAGCATAGCAATCTTAATAATAAAGCAATAGAAGTCACTAACGTTAAATGTTCTTACTGTTGCTTTTCGTTTGGTGAAGAGAGTGCCAAAGGCATATACCCCACTATAATATATTCTTCCTTTCCACATTTTTATCCCCTCTTTTGTGATTCTTTTCCACGCGCGAATTACCTGTCTGGTCTTGCTAATATGTACTGTATCCATTTACCATCATTCCGGCCGTATCATTAATCTGTAGAAATGTTTTTCTTAATTATGTGATTACTATTGCCGTTTGTCTTATTGAATACCCTGAGCAGTGTAAACTATACTACGTAATGTAAATTTAAGTTAGTTATTTTTGCAATTACTGCATTTCTGTTATCATAATATTATGAATACTATGGTTAATTAAAAATGTATAAACTAATAAGATTTGTATGTATAACATGAGTATAACGAATAGACAATAAGTTAGTCTTATAATAATGTGCAATTTTAATTCATAAAATATTTAAAAACGGCAGATATAAATGTTTGACGATTTATCTTTTTTCTTTTTAACCCAATTCGTTAAAGTTCGATAATTTCTATACTTTTAACGTTTCTATATAGAACAGCTGATAAAGAGTCTTGAACAATTTTTTTTTAATATCTTCGTTCCATTCAACTATTATTCCTAAATATGAATGTATCATTCTACGATTCATTTACCTGCATGATATATTGATTAAAGTTTTGCATATCTTGGTGTACTAGAAATTTTTAATTCTTTACACAACAAACGTCACCTTCAAATGGAATGCATAACAAATATTATAATGTAAAAATGAGCCGTCACAGGACGTCTCGCAGAAGTGAAAACATTGATTTTCTTTCTTTCTTCAAATATTCAATATTTGAGTATTATATAATTCTTGGCAAGCGCACTTTCGTTATCCATAGACAAATTAAAACTATTATTGGATTATTGATTGACGTTATACTTCCTAGTTAGATGTTTTTGTCAACAGATGGAGTTAAAAGCAAATAAATTGGCGTGATTTCGTTGCCACGCTAACAGCAGGTATTACCCTCCCTCCGCATTTGATGTTTTCACATCAATAAAGTTAAAAGGTTTGCTTGTTTAAACGCGTCTGCAACTACAAGTTGGGCTTGAAACAATCTTTTTACATTTCTGTAGTACAGTTTTTGACGAAGGCTATGTGCTATGTAGCATCATGCAAAGCCCCTTATGGCAAAAAACACAATTTCAATAATGAATATATTCGATGTCACAAAGAAAACTGAATTGAGAATTTATGTATTTTATAAATTTTTTGTATTATTTTATATATTTTTAGTTATTTCTTATTTTTTTTTTTATTGAAGCAATAAGTTTGGAAATGTGCCCGGTTGACGTCAATAGGCTCGCCCCCTATTACGTGGGACTCAAACATAGCTGGCGAGTCGTGGGTGTGTAATACACCCCTGCCTACCCCTTCGGGGGATACAGGCATGATGCTATGTGTTGAAGCCACCAATATATTTATTCGCTTTTAATATCCCGGATGTATCTATAATAGTAACGAAATCTTTCAACCTATTTTCAGACGTCTGAAATATTTGGTAATTTGCATACGTTATAATAACTGTGTAACTTCAACCTATTATCCTGGAAGGGTTACCAGGAAAAAAAATGATTAAGTGTATTTTTAATAAAATAAATGTTGTTATTAATAAATGTAATTGTATAATTAAGTATGGAAACTATTCTAGACAATAAATTATAATTTTGAAAATGTTTTTTTTTATTGTGACTAATTTTTTACTGACGGTGGCCTAAGCCCCTCATCATCCTCCTTATTATCCTTGCTTTCCACCTCCTACCCCTTTTCTTGGAGCGAATGGAGCCTCTGGTATTGCTAGCGATTTTACCAGTAACATCAGGTGGGCCGTACGTCTCATAGGATGAAAAAAATTGTATTCTCTTGCCCAGCGGCTCTCAAATTTTCATGTCGTTGGAAAATTTAATATTTGACCAAGTTCTAATATAATAAAATCTGCCATACGCACTCAGTTCCAATGTTAGTTACGATGATAGAACAAGTACATTGCCACTTGGGCCTGTGACTAGGACGATTATAAAGCAAATTTAAATATTTATCATAATAAAAAGTATTAACGGCCAAAAGAAAAAATAAACTAATATTTTTTGAGGGAAGGCTATATACAATAGTTTTGCCACGAGCCTTAAACGTTACGCCATTGTACTTAAAATTATCGTTTTTATTAATTTACCGTGTGGTGACGGACTAAGAATAGAAGTGTCACCACCCCATCCTTTTCCGGGGGCATCGTACAAGGCGAATAAGGAAGTAAGCCAAATCACCCACTGCATTATTAGTGGTAGGGCTGGGTGCCAAGTGGGAGTACTCACTTGCAATCGAGTTCGAGCGGGTTGGTTCCAGCGTTTCCCGTGTGACCGGCTAAGAAGCATAACGGCGTGTTTTGATTGTAGCAGAAGATAGCCGTTTATTCTTTCATTTCATATCTGTGAAATGGAATGGTGAGCAGCGGCTTGACAATACTCCCGGTATAGTTGCGTCCATGTGCGACAGTTTCCATTTACCATCAGATAGGCCGAAGGAATAAAAAAAACCATATAAACATAAACATAGCATCACGCCTGTATTCCCCGAAGTGGTAGGCAGAGGTGTATTACACACTCACGATTCGCCAACTATGTTTAAGTCCCACGTAATACGGAGCGAGCTTTTTGATCTCTACTGGGCACATTTCCAAACTCCAGGCTGCTGCTGAGATTTTTTCTTTTTAGGAAAAAGCTCAATAACATTGCCCAACCCGAGCATAGAACCTAAGACCTCATGATTAGCAGTCGCATACACTACAGATATACTACCGAGGTAGTTAAAAAAAAAAGCTACAAAAGTAAAACCATACCTAGCGTAAATCTATAAATACCAAACTTTAATAATATTATACACTATCGAAAGCCAAGGATAGTTATTAGGTACCACCGAAGGAATGTAACATAGTTCCAGTGGCCCGCCAATTATGGCGGAGAGACGGCACACGGCGGGTTTCTTTAGTGGGTGAAGGCCCCACACTACCCTGTTCGTTGCCCCGATAGAATAGTTACAACCATCTCTTTTTTTGCTAAATTTCATGATGATCGCTTGAGTATTTAAGTAGTAAAAGAGTAACAAACGCACTTTCAAATCCTTGGCCACTGGAACTATTATATTAAAGTACAAATTATTTGTGAATGAGGAAAAGGATAACGGAAGTGCTTCAAGTCACTAAGCTATCGCACTGACCTTACGGCCATACCAAAACTTCTCA
Organism: Leucoma salicis; assembly: GCA_948253155.1. NCBI lineage: Eukaryota > Metazoa > Arthropoda > Insecta > Lepidoptera > Erebidae > Leucoma > Leucoma salicis. Next base: position 2,755,112 of record OX411826.1, on the reverse strand, counting down.
TCACAATTGTCGCACCCTCGCGGGAGGCGCTGCCCCAGTCGCTGGTGGCGGTTTGGGTCAGCGGAAGAGTCCTCGACCTTGGCCCTCTCCACCGCTTCCTTCCGCGAGATGACCTCCTCGCAGAAGGCAGCGACCGTAGCTCAATTCCCGTCGCTGCCGAGCATCGCTCTGACGACGCTCAGCAGCGAGATTATTGCAACCCTTTTTTTTGTTTAGGCGGGAAAAATGTTCCTGACCGCACACTACGTCGCTCGGGGCAACGAACAGAAAAGTGTGGGGCCTTCACCCACTAAAGAAACCCGCCGTGTGCCGTCTCCCCGCCTTTATTGGCGAGCCACTGGATCTATGTTACATTCCTTCGGTGGTAACCCCGCCACACAACCCTGTTCGTTGCCCCGAACGACGGGGTGTGCGGTTAGGTACATTTTTTCCGCCTAAACAAAAAAACAAAAAAAAAAGGTGGCGGGGTTACAAATTTACTGTGTTAGGCGAGTCTGAACAAAATGCCTTTTCTTTTTTAGATTTTTTATCTGTTTGTTTGTTTGCGCATTACGCAAAAACTATTGAACGGATTTTAATGCCACCTTTTTTATTTGATAACTCTTGATTAGATTTTAAAACTGGTGTACATTTTATCTCGCTACTATATCAGGCACCAGAGATACAGCACAAAGTGGAGCCGAAAGCAAAGGCTAGTATTATATAAACATGTTTTAGGTTCAGAGATTCTAGGTTCAGAGAATACATTTTGTTCTCAAATATCTTTAATGCTCGGTCACTGTTTTATAATACAGTATACTTATGGATTCTTATTTCTAAATGCATCTATTTTTGTATATAAATGGGTAAGCCAGAGCAACTAGGTCGGAATTTCGACGTGAATTCCCTAGAAGAGCTAATAATTTCATACCTGGCAACCCCTTCCCATAATTTTTTAATAGAGCGAGTAATTTTTGCTTTGATCAAAAGCGTGTGAGGTCGACGAGACGCGACGCTCGAATGGCCAGCTTCATGTCGTTATTTTAAATAAAGAACACGTAAGCTTAAGCGGTGATTGGTCAAATGAGCAACCATAGACTAACCGGCTTATACTTTCCACGAAGCATAGACAAAGGCTTTGATCGTCTTTCCAGGCGAGTGACTTTTTAATTTTACTAAGGATGGTTAAGTTTTAGAATAAGTGATCTTTACGTTAATTTTAACTTCATCTATAATATGAAGTAGGTTCGAGTCTCTTAGATTATTATAAGCGACCAAATATATTTTAACGTTTATTTAGATTGATTAAACTAATTAAATGATATGTTATGACTCATGATAATATATAATTATTTAATTCCAAATTTAATACTTAATTTAAAATTATTTTATTCTAAATTATCATATGATTATAATTATTACTTCTTTCATTTCACATTTGCGAAATGAAATGGTGCGCAGCGGCTTGACTATACTCTCGGTATAGCTGAGTCCATGAGCGACGGTTGCCACTTGCCATCAGGCCGTGGCTCGCTGCCATCATAATCAATAAAAAAAATATTATTGCAGTCTTCCATTTCGTTTTCCTGAATCACTTAATTTCTCATCCACCCATCCACCAGCCTTTCGACGTCCATTGCTGGACATAGGCCTCCCCAAAAGAACGCCACGTGTTTCGCTCATATGGGGGATAGTGCCGTAATCGCCACGCTTGGCAGGCGGGTTGGCGACCGCAGTGGATGTTGTTAATACTCGAGGGAGTGCTGATGCCCACTCCCCCGGTAATCCTTAAGTTGGCTCTTACGACTCCCATAGGTGGAGAAGGGTGGGACAAATCTAAAGCCGGCCCCACACGGCAACTCACTTAATTTACAGATATACAAATAAGTATTTAAATAAATTATTATTCACTAATACGAGTATATGCGGCCGTGTGGGGCCGGCTTTAGAATTGTCCCACCCCTCTCTACCCACGGGAGTCGTAAGAGCCGACTGAGGGAAAATCGGGGGAGTGGGCAGCAGAACTCCCTCGAGTATTAACAACATCCACTGCGATCGCCAACCCGCCTGCCAAGCGTGGCGATTACGGCATTATCCCCCATGACGAGCGCAGGACCGCTGGTTGTGGCGTTCTTTTGGGGAGGCATATGTCCAGCAGTGGACGTTGAAAGGCTGATGGATGAATATATGCAATTAAAAAACAAAATAAGGGAATAAAAGTTAGTAGTTTCTGATATTTACGCGAATTTTACACATTTTGAAATAAAACTACGTTTGCGGAATCTATCGCGTTTATTTGATTTCTACTATCCCGACGTTTGAATACATTACAGCATTCATGGGTGGACTTAGATGGTAGACGTCCAAGGCTGATATGTTGTTTAATTGAAACAACATATTTGCCTTGGACGTCTACCATCTAAGTCCTTATTACTTGGATTAACATATAAGATATCTTTTATCTCAAAAAAATGTGAAGTTTCTGTGGATAGCTGTTTTTGTAAAGAGAATATTGGTGTAAAGATGTGATAGAGAATGCTCTGATGTTTCGGACACGTGGAAAAAATGCCGCTCGAGTAAGAGGTTAAGAAGATATACAATGAGAAAGTGGAAGTATGTCGGGACAGGGGGAGACTGAGACTCACCTACCTAAAACGAAATCGGTCATATATTGAAGGAAGGTGGAGTCAAGAGTTTCCGAAACCGGCAGGCGTGTATGAATAGAATTATGAATGTTGAGGAAGCGAGAGATATGCAAGAATAGAGCCTTTTGGCACTCTGTTCTCTCTGCCTACCCCGCAACGAAAATGGTGCGATGATAAGTAAGTAGAAAAAAAAAGTGCGTGGAGTCCCTCCACGCGGAAGTAGTGAAACTTCATAATGTGGAAATGAAAATAGGATTCACTCTTGCTCTGTCTCTTTCTATTCCCCTTCCCAGGAGCGTTGGACGTTTAACACAACAGTGCTTTCATAGCCCCTTCATGGTAGCGTTAAACGTTTAACGCAACCTTGTTGGAAGTCGCATTAGAAGTTTCACTTCAATTAACGTGCCATAGGATGAGGCACAGACATATTATAATGACGCAATTCTCAAGTGGAAGCGGATGAAGTCGCGAGTAGCAGCTAATTTAACATAAAACCAAATTCAAAGTGTGAGAGATTTTGTTACATACGAACCTGTAGTTCGAGAAAAATCCTTCCTTGTACACAATAATCATCAGTACAGCATGGATTTTTTTTCCATATGTGACGCGAATAAATACCGCCGTGTGGCTTTAGAATTGTCCCACCCCTCACTACCCACGGGAGTCGTAATAGCCGACTGAGGGAATACCGGGGGAGTGGGCAGCAGCACTCCCTCGAGTATTAACAACATCCACTGCGATCGCCAACCTACCTGCCAAGCGTGGCGATTACGACATTATCCCCCATGACGGGACCGCTCGTTGTGGTGTTCTCTTGGGGAGGCCTATGTCCAGCAGTGGACGTTGAAAGGCTAACAAAGGCGAACAAGCATAATTATCTCATAGTAAGCGGTTACCGTAGCATATAAATGCTAGCAACACCAGAGGCATCACTCGTACCATCAGTCGTCGCCATCTCTTTGAATAGAAGGTGCATAGTAAGGATAATAAGGAGAGAATAGGAAGGGCGTTTGGGCCTCCGGCGCTCTCACTCACCATACAAAATATAATGTTACGACTAACTATCGTTGTTACACGCTGATCTTTAGTGAAAGGTTGGTGCTTCACGGAGTGATCCGGCCCAATAATGCTAGGATTAGCAAGGCTGGCATCATTCATGCGTCACCATATTTTTGCACGCCTCATAAGCGTTGAGGTGGGTACTATTCCCGTTTTCACAGAACAAATGATTTTTCAAACTTAAAATGTCTCTATTTATCATATATTGCACTATATTTAGATATTTTATATATATTTTTAGCATTTGACATGCTTAGCACTATACATTAAACACAAAGAGAAAAATGTGAAATCGAAAATAACAGTCACGAGCAGGATTTGAACCTGCATCTCCTGGATACCGTCCAGATGCTTTGCCAATTCAGCCATCGTGACAATTGCTCCTGACTGCTAAGTTCGATAACACATTCATACTTAACGTCTTTGAGTGACGCCTGCGCCCTCTGTCGGCAGTATTTTCATACATTGTGTTTAAATTGGTATTAAATAAACAAATAAATACTGTGTAATTACGCTCGACGCGACACTAAAAACAGCGCCTTTCATGAGAACTATTTCTATAGACCAATATAGTACTTCTTAAAATTAGCGCTAGATGGCGTATAAGACATGAAACCCACATTAGTACTTTTTGAAATTAGCGCTATGTGATTTATTGAAAACTACTTAGTAAGACCAATACATTATTAGTTACTTATCAAATAATCAATTTTATTGTGAAAAATGAAGATTATGAAGCGTGCACTTTTGGATTCTTTTTTTACACTGCGTGGATGGCAAACAGTGAACACGCGTATGGTCTAACTGATGGTAAATGGTTACCGTAGCCTACAGCCGCTAGCAAAACTTTAATCCCTTAGGATTTTAGGCCTCCGGCGCTCTCAATCACCATAAGAAACAACAGCAGAAACACTTACCGTTATATCAAGCTGGTCGCCTGTAAGAGGTTGTTACTTCCTCAACAGAGCCAGCCCATTCATGCAAGGGTCTAACTCTTCATAATTATCATCCTCTATTAACGCAGTATTAAATATTTCCACGTGAACGATCACGCGTGCAAATGTTACACACTCGGGAAGCGAACCTATGCATCGTCGGTGATCAAAGACTTCAAAAGGTTTAGTTCATTGAATATGATCTGTGTTTATACGCTCACTGGTCGCTTTGGGTATTAAGCTTTGTATACACAGTTCACGCATTTGGTTATGTAGGTTACTTACCCTTAGATAAACGGTATGAACAGCCCCTAACTCGTGTGCTAAGTATTTCAAAACAAGAAATACTTAAACTATAATCAATCAAACATTGAAAGCCATTTTTTCTTGTTTTTTGTTAAAGCGGGAAAAGATGTACCTAACCGTATACCCCGTCGTTTGGAGCAACGAACCGGGTAGTGTGGGGCCCTCACCCACTAAATAAACCCGCCGTGTGCCGTCTCTCCACCCCTCCCCTCCTTCCTTCCTTATTCACAAATAATTTATACTTTATAAAGTAGCAGAGCATGTCAATTGCTAAAAAAACATAGATCTAAAATGTTTAAAAAATCGTACCATTAAATAGTATGAATTTTAATTGCAAAATTAAATTTACTATACTGGATGCATGTAAATGCTTGCCGATAGATGGCGTTTGTCGTAAGACAAATGTGATAAGGAGAATAGGATGATCGAAAGATCAGTAGGATAGCTCAGTGCCTTAGAGCACTGCCCGGATTGGAAAAGATGCGGGTTCGATTCCCGCACCTACTAAAAATCTCTTTTTCCTTATTCACAAATAATTTATACTTTAAAAAGTAGCGGAGCATGACAATGGCTAAAAAATATAGATCTAAAAAAATATATGTTTACAAATTAGCATTGCTCGATAAAGGAAAACATCGTGACGAAACCTACTCGTATATGCCTGAGAGATTAAACTCGGTTGCTTGTAAAGTCTGCCAACCCGCACTGGGTCAGTATGATGATAAAAGGGTTTTAAAAAGTCTTTAAATTTCTGATCAGATTTTTTAGATAGTAGCTATGAACATTCTCGATGAAGTTTCATACCTTTCAAACAAAAATAACTTAAATATTTCCATTTCAAAATTAAATATGCCATCTCTTGTTGGGTATCCGGTGTGAGGAGCTGGTGATCTGTAAGACACACCCCATATTAAACAAAAGCTCCTTTCACACAGGTAAAAATTTGATAACCCAATATCTCTGACTGCCTCTGTGGTACAGCGGTAGTGTAAGCGACTGCTGATTATGAGGTTTCAAAGGTTTAAAAAAAAAGAAAAATTCTCAGTAGCAGCCCGGAGTTTGGAAATGTGCCCGGTAGACGTAATAGGCTCGCCCCTTATTACGTGGAACTCAAACATAGCTATTTAGTTATTTTTATATATATTTTTAGCATTTGACATGCTTAGCACAATACATTAAAAACATAGCTGGCGAATCATGGTTGTGTAATACACCTCTGCCTGCCCCTTCGGGGAATACAGGCGTGATGCTATGTCAATATCAAGATTCTGAACTGGTTTTAGTTTGTAAGGAGAAAATAAAATATACTTATTATTTAAACACAAAGCGAAAAATGTGAATTCGAAAATAACAGCCACGAGCAGGATTTGAACCTGCATCTCCTGGATACCGTCCAGATGCTTTCCCAATTAACGTCGTCGTTAAGAATGAATGTGAAATCAAATGTTACAAATAGTTCACCTATATAGTAAAAAGCACCCCACGCTTTTTTACAATCATGATTTACTACCTTTTAATTCAACTAGCTATTGAAAGCATGTTATATTATTTTTTAAACTGTAATTTATTATTATATTTATTATTACTAAATGGTGCTACCTTAAATTGCAACTATTTTTAACCCCCGACAAAATCTGCAGCTTCCAAACTGCTGAACAGCAATTGATAAAATAATAATAATAATAGGAAGATATATCTAGATATTTTTATATGCTTTTTTAGCATTGGACATGCTTAGGCATATACATTAAACACAAAGTGGAAAATGTGAATTCGAAAATAACAGCCACGAGCAGGATTTGAACCTGCATCTCCTGGATACCGTCTAGATGCTTTGCCAATTCAGCCATCGTGACAATTGATCCTGACTGCTAATTTCGATAACACATTCATACTTAACGTCTTGGGTGACGCCTGCGCCATCTGTCGGAAGTATTTTCATACATTACACCGACCAGGTAAACTTAATTTTACAATTAAGATTTTTACCTAATAAATGACGCAACACTTACTATTTAAAAATATCTAAATATTTTGAATATTAATCAACAATCTGTTATCCATGTTACTTAGCAGATAAAAAAATATTTATTACAATCCTTCTCACCATGAAAGAAGACTTGTGCCGATAGGACAGAAAGAAGGGTCGGAAAGAACCTAGGAAATAAAGTATTTGTATGCAAAATTTCATTTAAATCCGTTCTGCAGTTTACGAGTATGTGGGATGCAATAATAAACATCTCTATACACATAGTTACTAATGTATTATGTTTGTTGGAATAATTAAATTGGAATTTTGGCATGATGTATTCACACAAGATATAACGCTCCAATAAATTCCTTGAGATTTAATTCGTCACACTTCACCATTCAAATGAAGACTGAAATCTAATTAGTGTGAATATATCTTATGGGTTGGTAAAGATTACTTTGATGTACCTCGAAGACGAGGTATATCAAAGCCTCGTTCACATGAGCAAGTTTACTTGCTTGTTAGACAGGAAAGCGCAGAGAATTAGTTACTGTACGTTAACACAAAGTGCAAAAATTTTAAATCGAAAATAACAGTCACGAGCAGGATTTGAGCCTGCATCTCCTGGAATACCATGCCAGATGCTTTACATGTCTATGCAAATAAACGTCGGATGTATTCACATAGATTATTTCGATCAGGTTAGCTAAAATTAATTATTACAATTAAGAATAATGACGCAGAATTATAAGTCGAAATGGCAAAGCATCTGGGTCGGTATTCGAGGAGATGCAGGTTCAAAACCGGCTTGTGACTGTTATTTTTTATTTAGTATTTTTGCACATTGTGTTAATTTATATGGCTAAGCATGACATGAGTGCTTCAAAATATATATAAAATAGTTAATAGTTACTGTACAGTCTACATAAAGTGATTTCAATTTGGGACGGTTTATGATGAACGTAACAACATAGCATCATGCCTGTATTCCCCGAAGGGGTAGGCAGAGGTGTATTTCACACCCACGACTCGCCAGCTATGTTTAAGTCCCACGTAATAGGGGGCGAGCCTATTGACGTCTACCGGGCACATTTCCAAACTCCGGGCTGCTACTGAGAATTTTAGCTCAATAACATTGCCCGACCTGGGGATCGAACCCGAGACCTCAAATTAGCAGTCGAATGATGAATGTAAGTGGATGCAATGGGTGGGTAATAAAAACGTAAGCATTTAACGTTTACAAAAAATCAGTTACGGACAGTGATTCGATTTAAGCAAGTCTATCTAACAGACCTAAAATTAGTCCTAAAATGCACTGCACTGGTATTTACAATAAACGTCTTGGCAGTTAGCTCTGGCGCTACGTTGTGAACTGTCACTGGCTTGGGTGCTCACCACTAAAGTAATGTTATACAGTTCCAGTGCCCCCACATTAGCCTGTTTATTGCTTCAAATGATGGGTGTGTGATTAGGTAATTTTTTTCCACTTTAATAAAAAATAACACCAATGAAAATACTTTGAACGCTCGGCTGTCAGCCAAGTTATGGGCATGGCCTTGTCTTACATGAGATAAAAATAAGTACTATCTATTCAGTTATAATCATTTAATTCGTCATTATTATTTGTTGTCATTTTAAAAATAACTATTCTACGGGAGCTTTTACTTTTTTCAGGATGGAAAATATCCTCTCTAAGATAGAGTTTCAGTATCTAATCTTGTTACCTACAAAATTTCATTCAAATCTGTTCAGTGCTTGAGGTGCGTGATTGGCGGGCAAACATCCCAATATCTAAATATCTCTTCACAAACTTTCATATTTATAAGTGGCATATTAGAAAGTAGGAACACGGACACGGTTTGTGTCCGTGTGGTGACGGACTAAGAATACAAGTATCACCACCCCATTCTTTCCCACGGGTGTCGTATGAGGCGACTAAGGGAAGTAAGCAATTGTCATCCATTGCATGACTGGTGGTAGGGCTAGGTACCAAGTGGGAGTACTCACTTGGTATCAGACCCGAGCGGGTTGGTACCACCATCTCCCGTGTGACCGGCCATGAAGCGCATCGTTGTGTTTTAGCTGTAGCAGGAGATAGCCGTTTATATTTCATTTCATATCCGTGAAATGAATTGGTGAGCAGTGGCTTGACAATACTCTAGGTAGAGTCGAGTCCATGGGCGACGGTTACCATTTACCATCAGATGGACCGTGGCTCGTCTGCTACAACATGCAATAAAAAAAAATAGGAATTAGGATTGAACTTAGTATACTTTCACTGCGAGTCATACGATGATATGAGATGGCCGAAACACAACTCAATGAGGCTGAGGCTTCTTCGTCACACACATGAAGTCGTGAGCAAAAGCTATTAGTTTGCATAAAACATTATATTGTATTTAAATCAAAACACTCGCCCGTTCGAATGCTGTTTGAAAACATTAATTAGTCCACCCACTTGCGCCAGTAACTCGCATGTCTAAACGAGCGTCCACTCGTCGGTTTTTGGGTCAACAAAGTCTAGAGAGATTTCTCGCATAAAATGTTTGTACTGGGACATAGATACCAATTTAATATGCACGTTGGGTTTTTTACATACCTAGAAATATAGGGATTAGGAACGAAGATATGCGCTGCAGTCAGATGGAAGACCAGATCTTTAATAGGGTTGATCTTTCGTTTATCCATCCATCCATCAGCCTTTTAACGTCCACTGCTGGACATAGGCCTCCCCAAGAATGGGGGATAGTGCCGTAATCGCCACGCTTGGCAGGCGGGTTGGCGATCGCAGTGGATGTTGTTAATACTCGAAGGAGTGCTGCTGCCCACTCCCTCGATATCCCTTAGTCGGCTCTTACGACTCCCATGGGTGGAGAGGGGTGGGTCAATTCTAAAGCCGGCCCCACACGGCTTTCGTTACGTTACGTTACGTTTGGGATATCCCTGACGTTGCTAGTAGGCTTTAGTGACCACTTACTATCAGGTGCGCTGTATACTTGTTTACCACACTTTTAGTATAGAACAAAAAAAAAAAATGCATACATTACGAGAAATTAGAAAAGTGATTTAATTTTAATCCAGATACACAAGCGTAGCGGTATCTACGAAAATACGGCGGTCTACGTACCTCTACGAATATCTGTAGACCATTTGAAGAGCACACACAGAATGACTGTCCTGTGATTCAAACTCGAAACTCGGCACCAGACATCAGTAACTAAATCTCATACTATTAGTATAGTCATTGCTCTGTATGGGAATCAAATCCACTCAGCGTTAAATATATTTTACCACAACACCATCCACGCAGTTATTACGATCTTTTAATGATGTTACTTATTAAACGATTACTGCTTACCCTTCTAAAGTTATCCAGTTTGAAGGCCTGTGCCGTACCCTCCATTAGGTACTTAAACATACTGTTGAGGTATCTTATAACAATAGGTACATGTGTATCTAGTTGTGTGGGTCTGATGGTAAAATGGACTAAGTCAAAGTTTGAAAATAAGTTGTTGTTGCACAAGTGTAATAGGCAAACGTGTAATACACCTTTGTATCACCTCATTTACTTATATTCAATATATTATATTGCTATATAATAAGGATGAGACAGGATGGAAAATATAGGAAAGGATAGAAAGGATGGGAGGGTGTTCTTTTTGTTAATACGGCAAAAAAATTACCTAATCACGCACCCCGTCGTTCGGGGCATAAAACAGCGTGTCATCTCTCTACCTGTGCTGGTGGACCACTGCAACTGTGTGACATTACTTGAGAGGTAACGGCAGGAGAACCTAACATTATTTCACGCCAATCTTCTGTGAGAGCGTGGCACTTCCCCGGTCTGGGATAAATAAGGCTCTTTTGTTAAATTGACTGCACAGATGGTTTGGTTACCAACCTCTAGTGCCGAGTGTTTTTGGTTCGATTCCCAAGGTCAATTATTTGTGTTAGCTTATGGCTACAAGAACTTTGTGATCATAAAAATAATTTTCATAAAAGCCACCTTAAGATAGAGACAGATGCAAAAGGGAATGCTCTGGTGGTTCGATCATGTGGAAATCATGCCAGTCGAGCGACTGGTAAGAAGTAAGAAGATATACATTGGGCAGGATGTAGGTATAGGGGGAGACCAATACTCACCTATCTAGACCAAATCGATCATATATTGAAGAAAGGTGGAGTGAGGAGTCTCCGGAACCGGAGAGCGTGTATGAAGACAATTATGAATGTTAAGGAAACGAGAAATGCACTGAAGAATAGAGCTTCTTGGCATTCTGTTCTCTCTGCCTACCCCGCAAGGGAAATGGTGCGATGATAAGTAGTAGAAGTAGTAGAAGCAGCACGTTAATATGGTTTTACATTACGGGTAATAATAAAAAACACAGTTCTGCTTGCTTGTCTCAGTATGAAAGAATCGGCTCTATTTAGGGAGTACCACCCTCTCACACAGAAGATTATCGTAAAACAACGTTAGGTACTTCTATTGTTGTGTTCGTATTTTTCTGATGGTAGCAAGTGAGAACTCCCACTTGGTACCCATCCCTACCACCAGTCATGCAAGGGGTGATTATTACTTACCTCCCTTAATTGCCTCGTACGATACCCATGGCAAAGAACGGAATGGTGACACTTATAGTCTTAGTCAATCACCACACGGACACAAGGAGATAATGAAGGTTCCGGAGAGTGATATATTCGTCCAGGTGGACGGACTCGCGGTCAGAATCAAATGAATTATAAGAAAAAAATCACACCGTTTACCCACGTCTTTCTAAACTATTGAATTTTCTATTTTCAGATTGTCCCCTTTCACCACCCATTCGCTTGCCATACCTACCCACCTCCCTAGTCCCTATACATATACCGCGCCATCCCGTAGCCCCTCAGTCGATGAGAACGCGCCGTCGGGTGCGGTCGTGTCTATTCCATAGCGGTGACAAAATCCTGTAACGAAATTTAGTATAAATAAAATAAATACATACTTTTTCAGTGAGTGTATGTGTGATTATATGTGATATTGATAACAAGGTAAGGCTTCTAATGTAATGCTTTAAGGTTCATATTCGTCTGTAGGATGTTAAAAGGTGTTTTGAAGGTTTCAGCTTTTTGTGTTAATTTACGCAATGCAAATTGTGTACGAAATTTTTGGCAGACGGGTCGAGCGTTTGACTTTTAAATTCAATTTATTTTTTACGAAAGTGACATGCGTTTATTTAAATTTTTTTTTAGAAAACTGTTAATGGCGTAGGTGTTAAATAATGTTTCGCGGGAGTTTTTTAGATATTTAGGACATCTATTTTTCGGAGTACGTACACACTTTTTTTGTTATAGTATCCACTGCATAATCTTAAAGAACATCGTACAATAATAAAAGATGAAATTCTGAGGTTGGTCAAATATTTTTTATTTTTACCCGACGACGAAGCCAATAGGAAGGGTTATGCTTTTAGCAGTCTATGTATATGTATGTATGTATATATGTTTATATTTACGTATGTTGCTCTATAACACCTAAATTATTCATCCGATTTTGATGAAAAGATGTCAATTGATTCGTCATTATGGCCTGGGCCATCCCTCTACCTTGACTATTTTTGTATGTATGCATTTCTTGCTTTCTGTCTAAATTATTTTCTTGTTTCGTACTTTAATATTTCCATAGTCAGATTACAGATTTTTTCTTATAAATACAGCGTTTTTTTAATTGAATTGTGGTTTACAATTAATTATAATTCAAAATTTAATAATAATTATTATAATTTTCCTTTATCTTTAGTTTTATATTTGTATTGACTTTTGAACTTTTCGATAGTTGCATTTATGCGGATTACCGTTATCTAATTACGAGTAAAGCAAGATTAGTTTAAAGACTAGCCTTTGCCAGCGGCTCCGCCGCAGCCAAAAGCTAGTTTTTCGGTTATATCTCAGATTCCCGATATAGTAGCGGAATAAAATGTCTACCAGTTTTTAAATCAAATCAAGGCCTTTCAAATAAAAAAAGTTGCATCAAAATCCATCTAGTAGTACTTTTAAATAAATTCTAAAAAAAATTCTAGTTTAAATAATTTTATAGTTTTTCGATTATATCTCAGGTTACCGATATAGTCGCGGGATAAAATGTATACCAGTTTTTAAGTCTAATCAAGGCCTTTCAAATAAAAAATGTTGTATCAAAATCTGTTCAGTAGTTTTTGTGTGATGCGCGAACAAACAAACAGACAAACAAATAAAAATTCTAAAAAAAATTGTTTTGTGCTTAGACATGCCTATATAGCCTATTACAGTAAAATTTTCTCAAATATCTTAAATGTACGTACACAGCTCTGTTACAGCTTTATAATATTATAGGTTATTTATTATCCATAATCCATAATACATTAACTGCCTCGGTTGTGTATTGTATGCGACTCATGAGGTCCTGGGTTCAATTCTCGGGTTAGACCAACGCAAAAATATTGGGATTTTCCGTCTGGCGGTGTTTCACCCGCATGCCTCGTGAAGCACGTATTAGTATTGTATATGTGAGCTTATTTTCCGCAATTCCATGTCATAGGTGGCCTTTTTTACGTGATGGGTTGATGGCACTACTCTTGCTAGTGCGAGGGGAAGCACTTAAAGCCGTTAGTCCTGCATAATATTTCCTGTGTACTGCTAGTGTCTGTTGACACAACACAACGTCCTCTGGTCCCAAATTAAGCTTAACGTTGTGCTATGGGTACTAGATTACGGATATAACACAAACATAGCATATATAGCATCACGCCTGTATTCCCCGAAGGGGTAGGCAGAGGTGCATTACACACCCACGATTCGCCAGTTATGTTTAAGTCCCACGTAATAAGGGGCGAGCCTATTGACGTCTACCGAGCACATTTCCAAACTCAACACTTTTACGAAAAAACTCGATAACACTGCCCGACCCGGGAATCAAAACCGAGACCTCATTATCAGCAGTCGCTTACACTACCGAGGCAGGTTACGGATATAATACATATATACATTACTTTTTTTGTAACTACATACATATAATAGATAGAAAACACCTAGACGCAGTACATATTTTTATCTGTGTTCACCCTACAAATAATTGAGTGAGAATCGAACCCACGACGTGCGACGTCTGCGTGAAGTGACAGTAGTACCCACCTCAACGCTTTGCTTAAGAGGCGTGCAATAGTGGATTTTTTTTTATATACACCATTTTGTTATTAACATGCCAATGGTGGTTATTACCTCAAGTTTTAGAACCCAGGTGTTAAGATTTGTAATGAGATATAAAAAATGCCCTTCGTCTATCTCTTAAAAAGACTTGATAATATTATCTTATTATCCATCCATCCATCCAGCCCACTGGGCAGCAGCACTCCCTCGAGTATTAACTACATCCACTGCGATCGCCAACCCGCCTGCCAGGCGTGGCGATTACGGCAGTATCCCCCATGACGGGACCGCTCGTTGTGGCGTTCTCTTGGGGAGGCCTATGTCCAGCAGTGGACGTTGAAAGCCTGATGGACGGATGGATGGAAAAAATATATTGCGATATCTCAATTTTTTTTAAGTTTATCTGTTACTTTGTTCGCATATCACGCAAACTCTACAGAACGGCTTTTGATACAACTTTTTAAGCTAGTATAAGTTTTATTTCGCTACTACATCGGGAACCCGAGATTTTACCTAAAAACTAAGTAAATACCCATTTATATTTATTGTACTTCATGTATTTACACATGTGTATGTACAATAAAGAATTAAAGACTACTTTAATATAAAGTCGTCACTCTAAGCTGCCCAGGGTTCAACTCAATACCACTGAAAGAATGTGATATGGTTCCGGGCGCCCGCCAATAAAGGCGGAGAGATGGCATACGGGTTTGTTTAGTGGGTGAGGGCCCCACACTACTCTGTTCGTTGCCCCGAACAACGGGGTATATGGTTAGGTACATTCTTCCCGCGTAATTAAAAAAGGCCTTTACTCAATACACAAAAAAAAAACAACAAAATCGGTCCAGTATGACTATAACTAGTGGATTTGACAGAAGTTATCCTGTCAAAATTTTATGGCGGCCGGTTGTGTGGGATGACATTTTGTAGTTATATTTTATGAAATGCAAAATGTCACCGAAAAAATAAAATAAATTTCCATTTATAAATTTCTACTGATACATACATACAAAAAAATCATTACAATCAATCCAGCTGTTTAGGAGAAGTTCAGTGAGAAACAACACTATTTGTGTTCAGGAGAAAATATTAAACAATATTAAATAATGTCCCTGTCGTATCTGGCTGTCTTATTAGTTACAACATAAAAAAAACTAAATAATATTTAAAAAACTACTTAATGGATTTTCATGCGGTTTTCACGAAATGATGGAGCAATTCATCAGGTTTAAGCGTATAATTAATTAGGGTTTTGTTTAAATTGGCTAAAACAACTTATTCTATACTATTATAAAGCTGTAATAGAGATATGTTTGCATATATAATATACTAGCTGATACCCGCGACTTCGTCAGCGTTAAAGATTTACTTTCTAAATTCGACCCCTATTTTACCCGCGATTTTATAAAAAACATTGAAATGTATGTGTATACTACTATATAAAATGAAATTTAACATTCTTAATTCAAAAATGTCTACATAATATGTGTGTTTCTATCTCTAAATTAGAAACTTACCAAACCACCCTCTCTTTCCCTTTTTATTATTTTAACTGACCACTTCCTCATCTCCTCTATATCATCATTCCTCTTCATTATTCCTCATTCTTAAAAGCCATTGGACATAGCTTTTCTTGGGGTGGATTACTCGCAAAGGTTGCCTTTGGTCTATAGGCTACCACGCCAACCACTCAGCGGGTGGCAAACTTACCGTCTTGCTCACCATCAAGCCGTACAGCCTAGTATAATTATGTGTTATAAACATTGATGTATAAACAAAAACATAGCATCACTCCTGTATTCCCCGAAGGGGTAGGCAGAAGTGCATTATACACCCACGATTTACCGGCTATGTTTAAGTCCCACGTAATATGGGGTGAGCCTATTGCCGTATAGCAGGCATATTTCGAAACTCCAGGTGGCTACAGAGAATTTTTATTTTAGGAAAAAGCTCAATAACACTGACCGACCCGGGAATTGAACCCTAAACCTCATGATCAGCAGTCGCTTACACTACTCTGCCCCGGCAGGCAGTAGATGTTTAAAACAGAGAAGATCCACAATTAGACACTAAAAGTGTGCACTATAAATTAGTGCAGATTACGCTTTGCTGCACTCATTTCGTTTAGTATCTACCTATTGTTTTCCGCAACGTATCAATATTAACTTTAAAAATTCGCGAATTGTACACATATTTAAAGTAACATAAACAAGTCTCTTTTCGCGTATAAATTAGGTGAAGTTGAAAAGTTGAAAGTTGTATTGTGATCACGGCTGCTGCCATGCAGTTGAAACGTCGGGCTAAAGGTAGTTAATAATTTCACCTAATTTATACGCGAAAAAATACCATTTATGTTACTTTAAATAACGTATCAATATGCCTAACAATACCAAAATCTCTTTTGAAAAGCTCATCTCTTTTTCTCTCGTTCTTTCTGAATAGGTAGTGTCATTAAGCTCAAGCACGCAGTTAAAAGTTGTTATTATTTTATAAAATTATACATACATATTGTCACGTCTTTTTCCCGTAGGGGTAGGCAGAGACCACTTCTCCCCACTTGCTACGATCCTGACACGCATCTTTCACTTCATCTTCTTTCATTAGCGCTTTCATGCATGCTCGTTGGTTTCGAGTACTTATCCTGGCCTTCCTTAAGAACGTCTCCGATCTAGTCAAAATACGTTGCATCCGATAGGTGAAGTGGATCGTAAAGACAATTGTGATGTGGAGACTAGGTATGGCCGTTGGTCAGTGCGATAGCTTAGTGATTTAGAGCCCTTCCCCAGATTGGAAGGGACGCAGTTCGAATCCCACTCGCACTAAAGGTCTCTTTTTCCATATTCACAAATAATTTGTAACCTAAATTATGAGTCTTTAAAAAAACTATAATGCCAATTGAAATATTATAGAAATCGGAATATCTAAAATAAATCTTTAAAAAACTATTAAACTAATGCCAACTCTTTAACTCATAAACATAACTAAAATTTTATTATTTTGTTAAAAATACAACTTTTAGCATTATGTTACTTTAATAACCACATTAAACCACATCAATGGTTACCATAGCAACGGTTGACATGTTATTTTGTGATAGCTGGTGTCTGTCGGTGTTATTGTGATAATGAGTGTAGAAGTCTGAATACGATAGCAGATAAAAATATATATTTTGGATAAGAGTTTCGTAAAATCCTTTCTTAGTGAGCGTCTACGTCATGAAAGGAGTACTATGCAAAATTTCAAGTCAATCGGACGTATGGTTTCGGAGATATCGTGATGAGTCAGTGAGTGGTAAATCGCTTATATATATATAGATTTGACAAAGAAGACAAAATATACTGTATTTGCCTAATTAGGTCTCTGAACGCATTGTATTTTTTTTTTGAGAATTGTTGTCTGTTTGTAGATGGTTTGTAAAAGCAGCTCCACATACATTAAATATGATATTTTAAATTTGACATTATCATTTTTTAATTACTTCTAACGGCTTCTACGGCTGAGTTTTCTTTTTTTGATATCTCACTTTTTACTTTTGTCTCTTAGTGACATACTGACAGTAGCGCCACCAACTGGGTCCAATTGTTTTCAAACCATACAAAAGCCGCCATCCTCCGGTGTACACAAGCATCGCTCAAAAGGTTCTCAGAGGTTCCCTCTCGCAAGGGTAAGCCACCGACGGGCCACTGAGGTGTTGGTCGTTAAGACAAATGTGATAAGGAGATTGGGTATTTCTAAAAAATAGTACGGTAGCTCAGTGGGTGAGAGCACTTCCCCGAATAGGAAGAGACGTGGGTTCGATTCCCACTCGTACTAAAATACATTTTTTCTTTATTCACAAATTATAATTTGTACTTTAAGGGCCTCTTTCACCACTCTCAAGTAAAGTGTCTAATAGACTAATCACCAGTTAAAGTCTCCCGTAACTCCGGGTGCGAATTTCACGACGTTCGAGTAGCAATAATCTTAAGATTACGTGCCGCGTAACTTACTTGCCATGCAGTCTGCCAATTAGCATGGTCACTCGACGGTTAGCTGTTGCGTTGTTGTTTTTGCATATTACAATATTTATGATATAATAAGATAATGGATCTATTTGACTTAATTGATCATCAATTAGATGGACTTGAATATTCTGCGATTCAACGAGTACCGAGAATTCGTGTATTTAAATTCCGTGTCGGCTATTTTATGGGCCTAGATGAAACTGACTTTTTTGCTAAATTTCGTCTATCGAAATATGCAGTGGAATTGCATAACTTTATAAAACATAAGATAAACCTTAAATCACAAAGGTGAGTAGCATTTTCCCATATAAGTAAATTATAATACCTACATAACCTGTCAAAATGTATGTATAATGTATTAGTCTTTCTGCACCGCACTTTCTGTCTCTGAGAACCTTATCCATTTTAATTATAATACGTAAGTTGATTCGAACTTAATAACAAAATAAAATCACACGATAATACGCGATATAAGAAACAATATATAGGTACTATAGATAAAGTAAACTGTGTCTGCAATATGACGTTTGCGAACGACTTTGACGTTTTTGACGTTATATTGAACGAATGCAACGTCTGATTTCTTGCGTCATTCACTTAACCAGTAAGTTGCTACTCGAAGCTTTATTTTCGCTTGTGAAATTGACAGACGATACTCGTAACTATTACTTGACAATTATCACTAGTCAAGAAGTAACTAATCAACGCTTTACTTGAAGATGGTGAACGAGGCCCTAAGAGTAGCTGAGCATGTTTAGTGCTAAAATATAGATCAAAATGTTTGAAAAATCACGCCATCAAATAGTAAGAATTTTAATTGCAAAATTAAACTTAATACGAGTATATTGGATTAATGCATGTAAATGCATTCCGATAGATGGCGTTGGTCGTTGTGATAAGGAGATTGGGTATTTCTAAAAAATAGTAGCTCAGGGGATAAGAGCACTTCCCCAGATAGGAAGGGACGCAGGTTCGATTCCCGCTCGTACTAAAATACTCTTTTTCCTTATTCACAAATTACAATTTGTACACTGAGGTGATGTCATACAGTTCTAATAGTTCGCGAGTACAGTCAGCGAGACAGTACACACCGGGTTTATTTAGTGGGTGAGGGCCCCACACTAGCCTGTTTGTTGCCCCGAGCGATAGGGTGGGACAGGGTGGATGTAATAATAGGGATATTAGAGCACGACTTTGTAGATAAATGTGAAAAGAATATCGCATTGGTTAGAGAAAATCAAAACAATCTGGCAACCCTCTGCAAAAACAAAAAAACTGCGGTGGAAGCAGAACTCAATCTTATCAACAGATCGAAGAAGTGTCGTGGCCGTAACATTATAAGGAGTTGAGTGCTCTTAATCAAGTAATAATTGTCCGTGTGGTGACGGACTAAGAATACAAGTTTCACCACCCTATTCTTCCCCACGGGTGTCGTATGAGGCGACTAAGGGAAGTAAGCAATTGTCATCCATTGCATGACTAGTGGTAGGGCTGGGTACCAGGTGGGAGTACTCACTTGGTATCGGGCCTGAGCGGGTTGGTACCACCATCTCCCGTGTGATCGGCCATGAAGCACATCACTGCGTTTTGGCTGTAGCAGGAGATAGCCGTTTATATTTCATTTCATATCTGTGAAATGAATTGGAGAGCAGCGGCTTGATAATACTCTCGGTATAGTCGAGTCCGAGGGCGACGGTTACCATTTGCCATCAGATGAACCGTGGCTCGTTTGCCACTACATGCAATAAAAAAATCTCCACATAACTTTTTCTTTTTATATGTCTTTACGACTGACGCCATCTAGCTGATGCATTTACACACATTCCGATATAGTAAGTTTAATTTTGCAATTAAAATTAAAACTAATTGATAGCGCGATTTTTTAAATATTTTGATCTGTATTTAGCAACTTCGAATCCCGCTCGCAGTAAAGTTCTCTTTTTCAACTATCAAAATAATTTGTTCTTTAAAGTAGCTGAGCATATTAAGTGCTAAAATACAGATCAAAGTAATACAAAAATTATAAAAAGTCCGATGTCCCTTTTAAGCTTCCAGATATGTGTGCAAAAATTTTTGATGATTGGTTCAGTAGTTAAGGCCTGAAATAGTGACCATCAAACAGACAAACATTTATAACTAGACTAGATTCTGCCTGTGACTCTATCCGCATGGACTTTCACCCTATAAAGACACCACTACAGTAAACGAATTATTTATATATATGTAAAAATAGCATGGGAATAATTATTTTTTAGGAAAACACAGCATCACGCCTGTATTCCCCGAAGGGTAGGCAGAGGCACACCCACGATTCGCCAGCTATGTTTAGTCCCATGTAATAGGAGGCGGGCCTATTGCTGTCTGCCGGGCACATTTCTAAACTCCGAGCTGCTACTGAGAATTTTTCTTTTTACGAAAAAGCTCAATAACACTGCCCGACCCGGGGATCCAACCCGAGACCTCATGATCAGCAGTCACTTACACTACCACTGCACCACCGAGGCAATTTTTTAGGAACCAATAGCTTATTTTATTTTCTGGGTGCAAGACTATAATTATGCAAAATTTCATGGTGATTGTTCAGTAGTTACGACGTGAAAGCTTAACAAAAAAACTCACTTTCTCATTTATAATATTATTAGTCTGTGTCAATACAGTCTGTAAAACTCTTGGTGGGTTGATTTTTTAAAGTTCAAGTTTATTCAACTTAATAGAAATTACACAGTTCACTGGATTGTATAATTTTGATTGAGTGAATCATTTAGCTACTGCTTTTTATTTTCTATTGAAATGTTTTGGATAAGTGCTTTTTTTCATCTGTTTTTCTGTTGGGTTTAGATAACGATTAAGAAGGATAAGGTTTTACTCGATCAGGGCCCAATGACTTGAAAATTAAAGCGTCATTACGCCCTCGTGGCGTAGTCGTTAGTGTAGCCGACTTCCGCGAACGAGATCGTGGGTTTGATTTCTACTCAGGACAATTATTTGTGTGATGAAAACAGATATTTCAACTACGTCTGGGTATTTTCGATATATATATATATGTATTTTTATTTAGAAAAAATAAATAAAGTATGTATGTATTATATCCGTAATCTGGTACCCATAGCACAAGCTTGTGTAAGCAGCTAAGTTTAGTTTGGGACCAGAGGACGTCGTGTGAAATGTCGTTTATTCTTTCATTTCATCTCGGTGAAATGAAATGGTGAACAGCGGCTTGACAATACTCTCGGTATAGTTGAGTCTATGAGCGATGATTGCCATTTGCCATCGGAAGGGCCGTGGCTCGTCTGCCACTATATGCAATAAAAAAATAGCCTATAGCTAGCAACACCAGCTGCATCACAAGCGCGTCATCATCTCCAAGGAAAGGGATAGGATAAGCAAGTCTTTTCCAATAGACACTGTTTTTTTACGATTATTTCCATTATATGGCTGTGATAATTTTTTAAAAGCCGGCGTGTTATTCAAAAAATTCCAAGCTTAGTTTAGGGAACATTCAAAAATACGGTTCGTATATAAATGGGATGAAGTGTGATAAGAGGGATGAAGGAGGTCTCAATTTATCACACCTAAAAAAAAAAAACATAGCATCACGCCTGTATCCCCCGAAGGGGTAGGCAGAGATGTATACACCCCACGGTTAGCCAGCTATGTTTAAGTTCCACGCAATAGGGGGCAAGCCTATTGTTCGTCTACCGGGCACAATTCCAAACTCCGAGCTTACTGAGAATTTTCTTTTTACGAAAAAGCTCAATAATACTGCCCGATCCGCAGATCGAACCCTTTTTTTTTATTTAGGCGGAAAAAATTTACCTAACCGCACACCCCGTCGTTCAGGGCAACGAATAGGGTAGTGTGGGGCCCTCAACCACTAAAGAAACCCGCCGTGTGCCGTCTCTCCGTTACTGGCGAGCCACCGGAACCATATTACATTCCATCAGTGGGGGGGATCGAACCTACGACCTCATGATCAACAATTTCTCATACTGCTGCAGCTCCACGGAGGCAGTTATTATTACACCTGTTTACATAATTTTTGTAAGCTCAGCATTTATAAGGGGGTGTCAGTGATGGAATTTATGAATCCTAATCAAATAGAAAATCAAGTTGCTCTATCAATAATTAAATCTCTAAGTTTGAATAAACTCTCCGCTACGGCGTAGAGCAAGTTTCGTAGAGGAATATTAAAGCTGCCTAGATTGTGTTATTATGCAACCTTCAAGCTTAATTACTTCATTAAATCATATTCAGGGTATGTTGTTCTAACATAATTTATTAAGTGTTTTACTTGTTGGACACCGGTAGACGTTGCCCTCTGGTGGCGATTTATATCCAAAATATAGTATGTTCAAATGCATTTGTTTAACGACATAAAATATTTTTTATTAAAACTAGCCAAGTCAGACCTTAGGCTTCAATATATAATCCTAAGTTATAATATCTTATAAGAAGAAATGATATTATAAATTGTTATAAAATATTTTATGTTGTTATAAATAAATTTCAGGACTAACCATTAAACTTGGCACCCATTTACTAGTAGATCTCATTTCTTTTGTCGTTTAAGTCAACAACCAAAGCACATATCATAATATTGAACTTGGCTCTCATTTCACATTTATGTTTTTGATGGAATTTTTATTACAAATTATATGTTGTTTTACCAATACTAAAATGTATGCACTACATCACTATTTGTTGAAGAGTTACAAAATATTAACAGCATAAAAACTTTTTAAAGAATAATGTGAAATAGAAAATAATACTTAAGATAGGATTACACCTGCGTCTACGTGCTATCTATCGTAGCAGTTTCTCGAGGTTCAATATAACTGCTGGAAAAGTGCTTAAAATATCTGTATACACTATTTCCCTTGGTCGTGCCATAACATATGAACGAATTTACAAATTTAATTCATGTGTTTTTTAAGTTTTCTAATATTTCGTAGAAGGTTCTTACGGAACAAAAATTAAAAAAATTGTGCAGGAAATTTATGAATATTTCAGAAAACTGATTACCTACTTTAACTTCACCCATTAGACAGTTCGCAAGTAATTGAATATTTATAGATAAGACAGCACAATGTCTGTCGAGTCGGCTAGTAATTATATTAAAAAAAATCAAAGCAGCCATGAGGACTGCCGACAGAAGTGAAAACTTAAAAGTATAAATAAACAAACAGCTTTGAACGTCTATCATCTAAGTCCACCCGTGATCATGAATGCTGTAAAGTATTCGAAACGTCGGGATAGTAGTAAAATTAAGTAAACGCGATAGATCCCGTAAAAGAAGTTTTATTTCAAAATGTGTAACATTCGCGTAAATATCAGAAAGTATTAATTTTACAGTTAAGGTTTATACCAAATAATGATGCAGTCCTATTATTATAATGGCTAAGCATGTCTAATGCTCCAAAATACATAAAAATATAAAAATACAGTCTATAACGTATCAACAGTGTGTCTGTCACTACAGCTAGCTATTTTGTTCCGTCCCTCTCATAGTTCCGATACGACCGGAGGAATATTGGCGCATATTAAGCGCAGTACCAACGGCTTTGCAGTATTTCTAAAGGAAACCTCTATAACGTTTGGTTGGGCCAACCCGGGTGGCGAATCCGAGACCTCATGATTCTCAGTCGCAAATATATATACACGCTATGTTATTTATATGGAGGTCTTGTAGCAATATTCGCGTCAAAATACTTTTATGTAGTTTTTATGTTATACATAGCACCACGCCTGTATCCCCGAAGGGGGTACGCAGATGTGTAATACACACCCACGGTTCGTCAACTATGTCTAAGTCCCACGCAATTGGTGGTGAGCCTATTGCCATCTACTGGGCACATTTCCAAACTCCGGGCTGCTAGAATTATTATTTTTACGAAAAAGCTCAATAATACTGCCCGATCCGGGTATTGAAGCCGACATCTCATGATCAGCAGTCACTCATACTACCGCTGCACCACAGAGGAATCTTTTTTATTTTATGTTGTTATAATATGCGATAATTTAATAATTTTCAATAAAATATATATTTAAAGACCTTATTAAATTTAACACAGTATAAGCCATTAAAAATCCTGTAGCAGTTTCCAAGTATAAAGAAAACAATATGCGCATAAGATGCTTCTCGCTTCATTTTCTACATTTTGCATTGCAAAATTCTTTTCACAAAGAAAATTTTTCTTTGATTTTCAAACCAGCGAAAGCTCTCGAGGTATCCAAACAATAACTCTATACATAATTATATAATAATAAAAGTTGGTGTGTTTGTGCGTATTTTTTTTATATCTCAAACAAGCTTGCGGCATAGACAAAAGCTAACGATGGGCCATTAGCTTTTGACTGCAGCAGAGCCGCTGGCAGCAGACACATCTATTCCAAAACACAATTTTTTTATAAGAGCATATATTATTATCTCTAAAATAATTGTACACTTACTTACTTACTTATCATCACGCCATTTCCCTTGCAGGGTAGGCAGAGAGAACAGAGTGCCAAGAAGCTCTATTCTTTTATACATTTGTCGCTTCCTCAAAATTCATAATTCTCTACATACACGCTCGCCGGTTTCGGAGACTCCTGACTACACCTTCCTTCAATACATGACCGATTTGGTCTAGGTAGGTGAGTCTCGATCTTTCCCTGTACCGACATCCTTCCACTTTCACATTGTTTATCTTCTTAACCAGTCGCTCGGCCGGCATTCTTGCCACATGCCCGAACTAATTGGAAATAATTGTACAGAATTTTGGAAAATTTGCTTTTAAAATTTTACCACTAGATGATTCATATTTACTGCAGTAAATTATCTCTAATTCATTTCTGGACCCTAATCCAAAATCCACGTAACCGAACTTGCCACAAAAACTAGTATTTACATAACAGTTTTGTTTGGCATCACCAGCAAGGGAATCGAACTTAGCACTTTGCACTCGCCTTCATTGTAAACATGGCAAGACTTTCTTAAACTAATTAAACTTAGAAGAAAGTACCTTACCTGTAGAACTAGCTTTCATATTCCGCTACGGGATCTTGAGACCGACGTAGACATTCTGTAGCACATCAAATATTTCGTAGACACTGAGAAATATTGATGGGTTTGGATGGGATTCTACTATATAATTTACAGGTACATTAAATTCTATAATAACTAAATATAATCTAGCTAAAGTTAAAGTGGACTTTAAAATAGCTACATCTCATCTCTTCCCATGGGAGTCGTAAGTGCCAACTGAAGAAAAACCGAAGGGGCAGGCGCTTTCTCTTGAGTGTTACTAACATCTTCTGTAATCCACACTCGCACGTCGCTTGCAATGTGAATTGGCGATTGATATGAACAAAGAATTCGTGGAAATCGTCCACGTAGTTCATCGTCCTTTATCAAAACCCGTCGCATCAATAGTGAGTTTCAGACCATACCCTCACGTTCATGGGGAGAGTTGCAAGCTTCAGCTGCTTGCTCCAACTAGTGGCGACATAACGTTCGCTAATTTAAAGAACAAATTATTTGTGATAGTGGTAAAAGAGAACTTATTCCAGATTCGAACCTGCGTCCCATCCAATTCGAGTAATTGCTCTAGACCGCTAAGCTATTATTGCAGTCACCGGTGACTCCAAATCTCCAACTCGCCTTTGTTTCAGATGTCTTTATGACCCACGCCACCTGTCAGACATATTTATATATATTATTCCAATATAGTAAGTGTAATTTTGCAATTAAAATTCATACTATTTGGTGGCGCGATTTTTTTAAATTAAAGAAGCTTAGGGTAGGCGGAGAAAAGTTCTCAAAGCGCTTCAGAAGTTGTTTAATTCTGTCCTTCTCATGAACGACGTTCTGAAATGGTGGTGCTACTCTTCAAGATGGGTGACAAAAACCTCTTAAAAATTATAGCCCCATCTCACTTTTGATCGCTGATATAAGTTAAGTTTGTATCGCTGTTTTAAGTTGTTTTTTGTTAAGTTGGTAAACATGTATACCTAAAGATATAATATATGTTATATTTATATACATAATATATGTTAGTAATGTGACTTACCTACAATATTTAATGTTAAATGTTGTACCAATTGTATAATAAATAAATAAATAAACAATAAGTTGTTTACCAATAGAATTGCGCGCAAGCTAGACGACTTAACTAGAAAACGCCGGTTTTCAAATTGGCTTTAGTTTTAAACTGCCTCGGTGGTGCAGCGGTAGTATAAGCGACTGCTGATCATGAGGGCTCAGGTTCGATCCCCAGGTCGGGTGGTGCTATTGAGCGTTTTCGTAGAAACAAATATTCTCAGTAGCAGCCCGGAATTTGGAAATGTACCCGGTAGACGGCAATAGGCTCGCCCCCTATTACGTGGGACTTAAACATAGCTGGCGGACCGTGGGTGTGTAATACACCTCTGCCACTCCTAGTACCCTGCCGTACAAGGTACTTGCCGTAGCAAGGGCGGGTGAGGGCGCACGGTGGGTTTTTAGTGGGTGAGAGCCCCACACTACCCCGTTGTCTCCCCGGGCAGCGGGGTGTGCGGTAGGACATTTTTGCCCACCTAAAATAAAAAAAAAATAAAAAATAAAAAAAAAAGTGCAAATGAGGACTTAAATAGAGGGGTTTCTTGCGTGAAAGCCAAAAGAAAATGCTTATAACATTTAGAAGCAACACACACAGAAATCACGCCATTTTCCCTCAGGGATTGTAAGGGTGATTTAAAGGGTATTTAGGGAACGATAAATAGTAAATTAGATCACTTTCTTACCCTTAAATGTAAGTAAACCTTAGTTGATTTTAGTGACCTCTTTTGGAGTTCGTGGTAATGTTAAGGCAATGATTATATATATATTTTTTTCATTCTTTAAAGTGTTCTTTTCTCATAAACGAGCATTAGCCTCATCTTATAGTAAGGCATTAATTTAGAAGCAAACGAGGATAGAATCACATGCGCGTTGCACAAGTAAGGATAGGAAGTGGAAACAATGTGATGTAAGAGTCAAGAGATGATAGTGAATGAGGAAGGAGTTTGTGCCTCTGGAGCTCTCACTCACCGAATGAAATATTACAGTAGGAATGCTGTTGCTTTACAGTATTGTGGCAAATTTGTACGTCCTCGATCGAGCCAGCACGAATTCTAGTATCAATACTCTTCTACTACTTCCAAAATTATGTTCACGTATAATTTCGAGTCAGTTTTGCAGATTTGCAGGCGAAGTCCAGTACTATCATATTCATTCTTTCTTTCTTATAGTCTTTATATTCAGATCCTTGATACTCAGATCTCTTAATTTCCAGTTAATCATTGTATCACTTGATGTTACACGTCTATCCATATCTGGAAATATCTTCTACTATGATTCCTTTCCTGCAGGCTCTGATTCTTTTGCTAAAGCTATGACATGTCTTTATTTACGAAATATAAAAAATCGACGACGCAAGAGAGCGAGTACGTATAAATTAAAGTATTTGTGTAAAGGTGCGAAAGGGAATGCTTCGATGGTTCGAAAAAAAAAGAAAAAAAGAATGCCGGACGAGCGACTGGTTAAAAAGATATATAATGTGAAAGTAGAAGGATGTAGGTACAAGGGGGAGACCGTGACTCGCCTATTTAGATCAAAACGATAATTTTTTTGGCAAAAGGTGGAGTTAGGAGACTTCGAAACCGGCGAGCGTGTATGAACAAAAATTGTGAATGTTGAGAAAGCGAGCTATGTATGCAAGAATAGAGCCTTTTGGCACTCTGTTGTCTCTGCTAACCCTGTAAGGGAAATGGCGTGATGATAAGTTAGTAAGTAAGTATAAAAAACCGAATTCTTCACGGCATAGCTTGGCTGTATCTCTGGGATTTATAAAATGGTGGCTACGATTTGCCATCAGTTTATTTTTTTACTACGTAGGCGGCAAACAAGGATATTAAGGAGAGGATAGGTTGGATACTAAGGAAATGATGAGGGGATTTGAACCTCCGGCGCTCTCACTCACCATATAAAACACAACAGTAGTACCTATTATTATTTCACGCTGATGTTTTCTAAGAGGTACTTCCTGGGATAAACAAGGCTCTACCATTATTTATTTTCGATTTCACATTTTTCACTTTGTGTTTAATGTATAGTGCTAAGCATGCCAAATGCTAAAAATATATATAAAAATATCTAAATATTTAAAGGGTTTGCTTCATTATTAGGTAAAATCTTAATTGTAAAATTAAGTTTACCTGGTCGGTTATAATGTATGAAAATACTTCCGACAGATGGTGCAGGCGTCACCCAAAGACGTTAAGTATGATGTCGAAATTAGCAGTCAGGAGCAATTGTCAGGATTGCTGAATTGGTAAAGCATCTGGACGGTATCCAAAAGATGCAGGTTCAAATCCTGCTCCTGACTGTTATTTTCGATTTCACATTTTTCACTTTGTGTTTAAGGCTCTACCAATTGAAATTGATAGATTGGGCTTTATTTAATATACGTAATAAAAAAAACAAAGTGAAAGCCCTTCAGAAAGAAGAGATGAAGTAAGAAGAACACGTAGAACACTATATATCTCTAATCTGTCTCTTTTTCTCATAGGTCAAATCTTATAGCTGGTTAAGTTTGTCTCTTTTTCGTGTTGCTTTTTCGTTTCATCAAGTTGTAAATTGTAACGGCGCTAAAGAAATTTTCACTTTAAAAATCGAATTCCTAGACTGTTTCCATTTTTTTTTTTTATTAGGGTGGGGAAAAAATGCACCTAACTGCACACCCCGTTGTTCGGAACAACGAACAGGGTAGTGTGGAGCCCTCGCCCAATAAATAAACCCGCCGTGTGCCGTCTCTTTGTCTGTATTGGCAGATCACTGGAACTGTGTCACATTACTTCAGTGGTGCATCGGACTGTGTTCCTGGTTTACTAATGTGCCGTCTACCATTTGCCATCAGAGCCTTACTTATAGTGTTAATAAAAACAATTTTTTAACTAGTAACAGGAGAATGAGGTCAGGATGGCTTAATTATTCAAAAGGCCATGTAATCGATATTTATTAACTAAAAATAGAATCAAATTACTGTAATGAACAGTCGATACACTTACCTTGGTTGTATGCGGTACAGGTCCATATAAATAATTTAGCAATTAAATTACTGCCTAACTGCCTCTGTGGTGCGGCGGTAGTATGAGCGACTGTTAATCATGAGGTCTCGGGTTTAATCCCCGGGTCAGCAGTGTCATTGAGCTTTGTCGTAAAAAAAACAAAGAAAAATTCTTAGTAGCAGCCCGGAGTTTGGAAATGTGCCCGGTAGACGGCAATAGGCTATTACGTGGGACTTAAACATAGCTAGCGAATCGTAGATGTGTAACACCCCTTCGGAGAATACAGGCGTGATGCTATGTTTAAATTACTTCCTCATTAAAATTATAAACTAGCTTCGAATCGCGGCTTCGTCCATGTAAACGTTTTAGTACGTATTCATATTCATATTATTTATTAGCATCCATAATGCTTTCAGACTTCCGTGCACGAGATCGTGGGTTCGATTCCCACGCAGGACAACTATTTCTGTGATGAACACAGATATTTGTACTGCATCTGGGTGTTTTCTGTCTCTTATACGTATATTACGTATGTATTTACAAAAAAAAGTAATATATATATTATATCCGCAATCTGGTACCCATAGCACAAGCGTTAAGCTTAGTTTGGGACCAGAGGACGTTGTGTGAAAATGTCCGTGAATATGTCCATTATTTATAAGCTTAGGTGGTATACATACAGGCTATACAAATAATGACGCAGCCCTAGAAATATCTAGATATTTTTATATACTTTTTTAGCATTTGACATGCTTAGGCATATATATTAAACACAAAGTGAAAAATGTGAAATCGAAAATAACAGTCACGAGCAGGATTTCTTTTTATTTGGTAAAAATCTTAATTGTAAAATTAAGTTTACCTGGTCGGTATAATGTTTGAAAATACTTCCGACAGATGGCGCAGGCGTCACCCAAGACGTTAGGAATGAATGTGTTATCGAAATTAGCAGTCAGGAGCAATTGTCACGATGGCTGAATTGGCAAAGCATCTGGACGGTATCCACGAAATGCAGGTTCAAATCCTGCTCGTGACTGTTATTTTTGATTGCACATTTTTCACTTTGTGTTTAATGTATATGCCTAAGCATGTCAAATGCTAAAAAAGTATATAAAAATATCTAGATATATGTATCCTAAATTTCATGATGATCGATTGAGCACTTTCACATCCTTACTAATATTTTAAATGCAAATCAACTATTCAACCAATCGTAATAAAATTTTGCATACATAGCATCACGCCTATATTCCCCGAAGGGGTAGGCAGAGGTGTATTACACACCCATGGTTCGCCAGCTATGTTTAAGGCCCCAGTAATAGGGGCAAGCCTATTGCTGTCTACCGGGCACATTTCCAAACTTCGGGCTGCTACTGAGAATTTTATGAAAAAGCTCAATAACACTGCTCGTCCCGGGAATCGAACCCGAGACCTCATGATCAGCAGTCGCTTACACTACCGCTGCACCACAGAGGCAGTTAAATAATAAAAATGGAATAGAGAGCTTTACTATGAGCGTGATTCAAACCTTCGTAATCGAACCTCAGTAGTACCACTTGGTACTCAGCTCTAGCGCCAGTGGTTTCTAAAAGTTTTCCTTAAATATTTAAATCACATTCGTGTGGTATGGAAAACGTATCTCTTTGTAGTAAGCGCAGTCAGCTCGGTGATGTTGACGCAATGCTTTTGTCAACAACATGTGTACATTCGCTCTAGCTAAATTGGTTTCGGATAAAACCAAGCACTATTATATTAGATGTATGTTAAATTTAGGTGATTAAAACTAATTTCCTCGAGCAGGAAATTAGTTTTAATCACCTAAACTAAATTTCTTTGACTAAATTTCTTGAATAATAACGTCACTCTTTGACGCAAATATAATATACCACGTGGTTTTTAAACAACAATACGGCCCACCATGGTAAACGGTTACCGAAGCCTATAGACGCCAGCAACACGAGAGGCATCACATCGGCATCGGCATCGATAGGAAGGACAAAAAGGAGAGGATAATTAGGGATAATTATATAATTACACGTCTTTCGTTTCAAATAATCTTATTTTCAAACTTTAACTTATTTTTCAGTTCCAGTGGCCCGCCAATAAAGGTGGAGAGACGGCACACGGTGGGATGTAGTGGGTGACGGTGCACTCACCCACTACCGAATCCCACCGTGTGCCGTCTCAAAAAATGGGACCGATGATCTGGTCAAAACCGCGGGGGACGTTGGATGCGGTCGGCGCAGGACTACTCATTGTGGCGTTCTCTTGGGGAGGCCTATGTCCTGCAGTGGACGTTGAAAGGCTGATGGATGGATGGATTGGATTGTTTTTACATAAGAAGAAATTGAAGAAAAAGATCCTGAAATCCTATCGTAGCGCCACCTACCGGGTCCAATGTATATGTAAGCTATCCCGGTACTTACACAAACATACACAAAAAATTTCGTCAAGATCGGTCCAGGCGTTTAGGAGGAGTTCAATTACTAACACACGGACACAAGAAATAGTATAGTAGACTAGCTGACTCGACAAAATAATGTTGTTCAGCTTTAGCCATGAATATGAATATTTTGATATTTTTTTAGCATTTAACATGCTTAGCCATATAAATTAATACAGTGTGAAAATGTAAAAACGAAAATAACAGTCACGAGCGGGATTTGAACCTGCATCTCCTGGATACCGTCCAGATGCTTTTCCAATTCAGCCATCGTGACAAATTTCTATAAAACATTCATTATTAACGTCTCAGGTGACGAACGAATATCGATTTCTTATTTCACATTTTCATACTTTGTGTTAATTTATGAATATACAATTACATACTTTCGAACTGTCGAACGTGCTAAGTTAAAATTATGGTCTTTAAGTTTTCTGAAATTATCCAATTATCTGCGCAATTTTCTTATCTTTTCTCTCCGTAAGAACCTTCTACAAAGTATTAGAAAATTTAAAAAGAAAAGATGAATAAGATCGGAAAGTCGTTCTTAATTTATGGCGTAACCAAGGGAGACAGGGATTAATTTTGACGTGATAACGTCTTAAAAATCGATGAACGCCGGCTGCACGCACGAAAAAGTGTCACGTTACCACCTGAGCTTATAGTCTGAAGCATAGAAATAATAATAATGAATGTGCTTTAGAGTAAATTTTTTATTGCGTATTGTGGCAACGGGCCACCTGATGGTAAATGATGACCGTCGCTCACGGACTCAACTATATCGAGAGTATTGTCAAGCCGCTGCACACATTTTACAAATATGAAATTAAAGAATAAACGGCTATCTCCTGCTACAACCAAAACACACCGATGTGCTTCTTGGCCAGTCATACGGAAGATGGTGGTACCAACCCGTTTGGGCTCGATAACAAGTGAATACTCCCACTTAGTACCCAGCCCTACCACCAGTCATGCAATGGGTGATAATTGCTTACTTCCCTTAGTCGCCTCGTGCGACACCCGAGGGAAATAATGAGTTGGTGACACTTGTATTCTTCGTCCGTCACCACATGGACAGTTTATATATTGGATCTAGTTTATAATATTAATAAGAATAAATGTGACCGAGAAACCGATAGAAATATGCTTATGGAATGTGCCCTGAACGAACGAAGTAATCTGAGGAGCCTTGTTCGGTAATATCGAAAATTCTTTTGGTATGTATATATGTAGCATGTATTATAGCTATATTTATGAAGCAGGTATTTATAGCTGCCACGTACACAACTAAAGACTACGATAAGCTAACAATTGCTATTTATTTTGTAAATACTTACAGGGCAACATTTTCACAAGGGCTAAGAAATTCTATAAATCCTACTTTGTTAAGATGTTGAGATAATTGTAGGTACTTTTTTCAAAAGCCGTATCATTAAAATGGATTTGTATGATGTTTTTTAGTTTATTTTGTATACGTTTTGACAGTGCCTTGACGATTTGTATGAAACGTGACTGGTTGGTTTCCTAGGAGCGTTTGGCCTGGTCACTTACATGAATAATTTTAATATGTTCTGATAGCATTATTAATTAGAAAACCACTTATGGTTGTCAATTTTTTCACAAACTTGTCTGAGAGTAGATTATATGTACAACGTTAATTTACGACGTTCATGTTACGTTATATAACGCGCAAAAACTTCTGAAATATTTTAACAATGAAGTTATTTCACATGAAGTGAATATAATACTAGACCAACAATGAGTGCCTCAAGCACTGAGAATACTTTACGAAGCGACGGTGCAGGGTCCATGGACAACAACGACAGGAACATTTTTTCCCGCCTTAACAATAAAAAAAAGGGGGCGACAACGACAACAAAATGTAAATGACTAAAAAGTAAAATGATTAACAAGTGGCAGATTGTTGTCATCCTAAAAAAGCAATATTTTAATTAAACACAAAGTGAAAAATGTGAAATCGAAAATAGAGTCACGAGCAGGATTTGAACCTGCATCTCCTGGATACCGTCCAGATGCTTTGCCAATGCAGCCATCGTGACAATTGCTCCTGACTGCTAATTTCGATAACACATTCATACTTAACGTCTTTGGGTGACGCCTGCGCCATCTGTCGGCAGTATTTTCATACTTTTCATACATTATACCGACCAGGTAAACTTAATTTTATAATTAAGATTTTTACCTAATAATGACGCAAACCCTTTAAATATATATATTTTTAGCATTTGACATGCTTAACACTATACATTAAACACAAAGTGAAAAATGTGAAATCCAAAATAACAATCATGAGCAGGATTTGAACCTGCATCTCCTGGATTTCACATCTTTCGCTTTGTGTTTAATGTATAGTGCTAAGCTGTGATTGTTTGAGAGATCGCCGTGATTGACCAACGGATTATTGCGTCATCACGCGTCGGTTTCCCTACCAATCACAAGCGAGATGATAGGATGTCAATTGTGAGATATTATGAGATTCCGTCTAACCCCCAAGGAGGCTTTTTGGTAAATAATATACATACATCTGTACATACAAACTTTCACAATTGAAATATTGGCAGAATTATGATGACGTACTCCTACGAGCCATTAGTAAATAAAATTAAATTTAATAATAAAACTTAAATACTCGTTAAACTTTTCCTACTCACAAGCTCCGCCAAAAAAATGTGTTGAAAAATAATAATGAGCTGCGCCAATAAAGGCTGAGAGAAAGTACACAGCAGGCTTATTGAGTAGGAGATGGCCCCAAACTACACTGTTTGTTGCCAGTGCAGTCGTTGGAGTGTGCGGTTAGGTATATATTCGTTGACTTTAACAAAAAAAAGTATATGGTTGTCTGTAAAATCGGTTTACGGCCGTTAATTTTACGTGATAACGTCATATATGTTTTCTGAGAGTTCACAAAATGTAATACTGATAGAAATCGAATGGTACATATAAAAAGGTATGATCGCGCGTGCTGCTATACAATAATATACATACGCTGCTATACAATAATATACATACGCTGCTATACAATAATATATATACGCATGTTGCCCAGGCCGCGTTCGGGCGAAGAATGTGATGTCAGTCGGTGACTCGGCCGCCTCCCTCCGGCAGACGCTCTTCAGCCCGCGATTCTCTTGTGGGCGCGAACATCAAACAATGCATCGGTCACCACACATTTTTCGAAACGTGAGACTTTTCGTGCACGCTGCCGGCGTTCATCGATTTATAAGACGTTATCACTTCAAAAAGAATAGGTAATACGGAAGTTGCTAGCGTTTATAGGCTACGGTAACTACTTACAACCAGGCGGGCCGTTAGCTTGTTTGTCACCCCTGTACTAAAAAAATAAATATGTTTTGCATAACAACTAATTTGAGTTCGTAGGTCACGAACTCACGCCTCTGTTCGCCTTTCGTAGAGCCGCTACGAAATGGCGTCTACGTGATTCCATTAGGGGGTTTAAAAAATCCCTTGGTGTTGCCTCAGCGAAATAACTTTTAGCTTTTTTTGTTCGGGTGTGTGTCAGAGCTTTGAAAGACTTCAATCGTGAACTTTTTTTATAAACACGCTTTTTATTTTTTGTTTACATATTGGATATGAATCATAATAATTTTTCTTTAATAGAAATATGCTTTTTTATGAATTTTCAGTAAAGTACATAGTAAGGATGTTGCATATTTAAACTAACTATATTAGAATAATGTATGTAAATGCATCCAATAGTTGGCGTGGGCCGTAAAGACGTCAAAAACAAATGTGATGGTGGCTGCGATAGCTTAGCGGTCCAGAGCACTTCCCCGGATTGGATGCAGGTTCGAATCCGTAGTAAAACTCTCTTTTTCCTCTTTCACAAATATTTTTTCTTTAAAGTATCTGAGCATGTCCAGTGCTAAAATACAGATAAAAAGAAAATCTTTATAAAATTATAGATTTATTATAATACAAAAGCATGTTAATAAATTTAAATTATCTGAACAGCTAAGAACCTTATGAATCTTTGAACCTCGCCTCAAGCTAAAAAAGAAATCTTATTATTTATAATAACATGGAACGAAGTACATTGCCTCCCGTGGGTAAATAAAAAAATACAACCATTTTTTTTTCTTTAAATATAAATTGGAATCGCATTGGAGCGTGTTGATTCTGCCTACTTATTTTTTTTTTTATAATGGCTACTCAGTTTGAGTATTTGTCAATGACTTATTTAGAGTATCTTTCTTCCTCTTCTCTTTTGATTATAGCAGTGGTCTTTGAATGTTGGCCTCGTATCAAGGCTCAAAGTCGCTCAGCGGACCATGGAGCGGGCTATGCTTGGTATTTTCCTACGTGATCGAATCCGTAATACGGAGATCCGTAGGAGAACGAGAGTAAACGACATAGCCCGCCGGGTTGCCATGCTGAAGTGGCAATGGGCAGGCCACATCGCACGACGAACCGAAAACCGTTGGGAAAGAAAGGTTCTGGAGTTGCGACCAAGTATCGGACGGCGCAGTGCATTCATACTTAACGTCTTGGGTGACGCCTGCGCCATCTATCGGAAGTATTTTCATACATTATACTGACTAGGTAGGCTTAATTTTACAATAGTAACTTTTAAAGATTCGCGAATTGTACACATAAATATTTAAAGTAACATAAACGGGTCTTTTTTCGCTCACTGAACATCTCTTAGAAACAGGTACTAATCACTGGATTGAGTCTATAATTCCACCGCAGCCAAAAGCTAGTTTTTTTGGTTATATCTCAGGTTACCAATTTAGTAACGGGCTAAAATATATACCAGTTGTTAA
Organism: Leucoma salicis; assembly: GCA_948253155.1. Classification (NCBI taxonomy): domain Eukaryota; kingdom Metazoa; phylum Arthropoda; class Insecta; order Lepidoptera; family Erebidae; genus Leucoma; species Leucoma salicis. Next base: position 2,718,733 of record OX411826.1, on the reverse strand, counting down.
ATCTAATCAAGAGCTATCAAACAAAAAAGGTTCCATCAAAATCCGTTCAGTAGTTTTTGCGTGATGCGCGAACAAACAAACAGACAAACAGATAAACACTTAACTAACTAACTTACTAACTAATTTATCATCACGCCATTTCCCTTGCGGGGTAGGCAGAGAGAACAGAGTGCCAAGAGGCTCTATTCTTGCATACATCTCTCGCTTCCTCAACATTCATAAATCTCTTCATACACGCTCGCCGGTTTCGGAGACTCCTGACTCCACCTTCCTTCAATACATGACCGATTTGGTCTAGGTAGGTAAGTCTCGGTCTCCCCCTGTACCTACATCCTTCCACTTTCGCATTGTATATCTTCTTAGCCAGTCGCTCGTCCGGCATTCTTTACACATGTCCGAACCATCGGAGCATTCCCTTTCGCATCTTTACACCAATACTCTCTTTTATACCTACTCGCTCTCTTATTTCGTCGTTACGAATGCGGTCAGACAGCCTCACTCCACAGATTCTCCGCAGAGATCGCATTTCAACCGCATTGATTTTACTCTCACGCTCCTTTGTGCATACCCAACTCTCGCTTCCATACGATAACGTTGGGACAAGCACTGCGTTGTGTATTGCGGCACGTGCCTTCTGGCTGAGGTGATGACTGCCGAGAAGTTGTCCCAATGCTCCGTTCACTCTATTTACCGCATTCACTCTTCTCTCTACATCAGTGGTGTACCTTCCATCCCGACTGAATCCACATCCAAGATACACAAATTCATCCACTTGTTCTAGCACACCATTCTGCATTCAACATCTGTTCTGGCTTCTTCTCTTTCAAAAACCATTACTTTTGTTTTGCTCACATTCACATGCAGGCCTCTTTTCTTACAATCTTCTGCCATTACGTCGACTAGGGTTTGCAGGTCAGTCGCAGACTGCGCTAATAGGACCGCATCGTCCTGAATATAGCAGAGAGTTAACCACTGAGTCGCCCATCTGAACTCCCACATTCATTTCATTCAACCTTTGTAGACATTTATCCAGATATATGATAAACAGTCTAACTGATAGAACGCAGCCCTGTTTAACGCCGATATTGACGTCAAACCAAGGTGACATTCCATCATCCAGCCGCACACAAGCTCTGCAGTCCATGTAGTTGGACTGCACCGCTTGTAGCAGTCTATCGCTAATACCATACTCCGGCAAAATGTCCCAAAGTTCCTTTCGTACAACAGTGTCAAATGCTTTCTCCAAATCCATAAAACTGCAGAAAACCCTCTGGCCTACAGCCAGATGCTTCTCCACAATGTTGCGCAGAGAAAACACTTGATCCATGCATCCTCGTCCACACCTGAAACTTCCTTGTGCCTCTCACAAAAATTCATCAGACACCGTCCTCATTCTCCTTTCAACAATATTACCCTACACTTTGGCTGCCAAACTGGTCAAGCTTATGGCTCTGTAGTTTGCACAGTCATAACGTGAACCCTTGTTTTTAAACAAGGGCACGATGACTGCGCTTCTCCAGTCCTTGGGAACCATTCCTGAGCTCCAACATAAATTGAGAAGCATCAGGAAGGACTCCCAGACACATGAGCCTCCAAGCTTGATCATCTCAGCAGACACCATATCAATACCCGCTGCCTTACCATTTTTCAAACTTCTAATCGTCCATTCAATTTCATCCCTACTAATGACATCAGAGGATGCCGGTACCGAATGCTGATCTGTTAGATCACATGTGGCACCAGCATCACCCTGAACATCCGCATACATATCTCCAAAATATTCACTCCATCGGCTTAACACATCTTGTGTTTGCGTAAGAATGTCTCCACCTTTAGACCTTATTTTATTCATTCTGAAAGCTGACCAACCACTTCGAGATTTCTTCACCTCCCTCCAGAAAAGTTTGGTGTTGCTCTCGAAGTTTTTGGTCAGCCTTTCTTCTGCAATCATATTTGCTCTATCACGCTTCTCTTTCACTAAGGCTTTGGTGTCATTCTTACGTTGCTGGTATATTTCTTTCTTCTGTTCTTTCATACTTGCACTCAGGTTCAAAGAAGATACATAGTCCAGCCACGCTTTCTTCTTTTGGTCTAAGGAAGCTGCTACTTCCGTATCCCACCATGCATCACCTTTCACTTTCCTATGCTTCTTTGAGCATCCACATACTTCTTTCGCTGTATCTACCATACTATCTTTCAATACTCTCCAGCATTCTTCTATGTCAGATCTACATACTTTGCTCTTACACTCTCTTCTTGCAACTTTTCAATCTTTATTCTTTCAAGCCCTCCGAAGTGGACACGCTCTCGCCAGTATCTCCACTTTCTGAACAGACCACTAAATCTCGCAATAACGAGATAGTGGTCCGCGTCGACAGTGGGACACCTGTAGGCTCTTGTATGCAGAATTTTACTTCGGAGGCGACTGTCTACCAGAATTAAATCTATCATACTTCTCTGTTCATTCCTCCTCCGTGTATACATATGGATGTCCTTATGTTGAAAAAATGTGTTTGACACAATAAGGTTTCTCTCCATACATACATCCGCATTGAGCCTACCTGCATCATTCACTCTCTTATCAGCAAATGAACCAAGAACGTCCTCGAAGTCTGGACGCTTGATCCCAACCCATCGATTCAAGCATACCGATCACGCGTTCACTAGCTTCTGCCAAATCCAGAACTTCCCTAACATTATCCCAGAACTTGTCTAGATCCGATGCCACCGAAGAGCCTACGGGAGCATAAGCTGCGACCATGAAGACCCTGGTGACACCTAGTTTTATTCGGACCCATAGAAGTCTGGGATCAAACATTCCGTAGTCTTTCACACCTGAGGCCAAGCGAGCGGACAGCAACACCCCACTCCCAAGCTTGGCCCGATCGCTCTGCGGTACACCAGACCACAGAGCTAACCCGCCACCAGGAAGATCACAGGCGTCGCTAGCCTTTCGCTTGGTCTCTGTTACACAGAGCACATCAAGCTGTCTGTCCGACATGACGGTTACCAGCTCGTGTAACTTATCTTCCACACCGCCTCTTACATTCCACGTGCCTACTCGACACTCTGCTTCCCTTGACTCGCCAAACTGGGCAAGGCGTGATGGGTGGCGGCTCCCATCGCCGCTTCTGCCGTTGTTCGTCGGGGGCGGGTCGGTACGCGTCGCCTCTGGGGCACGCCCTAACCCGCACTGCGGTATGCATTCGAGCCGGATTGCAGCCTGTGGATTACAGGCTGGCAGGGATCGCGACGAGCATGCTCCGGACTATGATCACCCAAACAGATAAATAAACAAATAAAACTCTAAAAAAACGTTTTGTATTTAGACACGCCTATACGAATATAGCCTAATTCGGTAATTGTTTCTCAAATATCTTAAATGTGTAGACACAGCTCTGTTACAGCTTTATAATAGTATAGATATGGATGTAATTATTTTAATATTAGTTGATATTTGCAGACGAGCCACGGTCCATCTGATGGTAAATGGTAACCGTCACCAATTCATTTCACAGATATGAAATAAAATACAAACGGCTATCTCCTGCTACAAAAAAAACGCAACGATGTGCTTCATGGCCGGTCAAACGGGAAATAGTGGTACCAACCCGCTCGGGCCCGATACCAAGTGAGTACTCCCACTTGGTACCCAGCCCTACCACCAGTCATGCAATAGATGATAATTGCTTACTTCCCTAATTCTACTCATACGACACCCGCGGGAAAGAATGGGGTGGTGACACTTGTATTCTTAGTCCGTCACTACACGGACAAAATAGTGATAGGATAGTGCCACGCTTGGCAGGCGGGTTGGCGATCGCAGTGGATGTTGTTAATACTCGAAGGAGTGCTGCTGCCCACTCCCCCGGTATTCCCTCAGTCGGCTCTTACGACTCCCATGGGTAGAGAGGGGTGGGACAATTCTAAAGCCGGCACCACACGGCCTGTATATACGCGGTACACGGTTTTCGCGCAGCAGAACAAGCTGAGGCAAGACCTGTTTTGGCTTCTACACCATTATTTAATATTATTTGGCTTAGTTATATAAAAGTATTTCTTTCTTTCTTATTCTCTAGATTTGCTTCTGAGAACTAATCTGAGCAGTCTGCAGTCGACCTAATATTGGATCAGCACTTGAGAATAAGGCGGAAGGAATGAAACGAGCTAGTTACTCAATAACATTGTTTACTTCATCTTAACAAGCGTATTTATTAGAGATAATACTTCGTGTCAGCATAAAGATTGAGTGATAAAGCTGTAACAGAGCCATGTCTGTACATTTAAGATATTTGAGAAAAAATTACTGTAATAGGCTATATAGGCGTGTCTAAACACAAAACGATTTTTTGTCTGTTTGTCTGTTTAAACATTTTGATCTATATTTTAGCACTTAACATGCTCAGCTACTCTTAAATTACAAATTATAATTTGTGAATAAGGAAAAAGAGAATTTTAGTACAGGCGGGAATCAAACTTGCGTCCCTTCCTATCCGGGGAAGTGCTCTAATCCACTGAGCTACAGTTATCTTTTAGACATATCCAATCTACTTATCACATTTGTCTTAACGATCAACGCCCTCTATCGGAACGCATTTACATGCATTAATGCAATATAGTAAGTTTAATTTTGCAATTAAAATTCATACTATTTGATGGCGTGATTTTTTTTAAACATTTTGATCTATATTTTAGCACTTGATATGCTCAGCTACTCTTAAATTACAAATTATAATTTGTGAATAAGGAAAATGAGTATTTTAGTACAGGCGGGAATCGAACCTGCGTCCCTTCCTATCCGGGAAAGTGCTCTAATCCACTGAGCTACAGTACTATGTTTTCGACATACCCAATCTCCTTATCACATTTGTCTTAACGACCAACGCCCTCGGGGTCCGGGCAGCAGCGTTCTCCTGTGTACTAAAAACATCCACTGCGATTGCCAACCCGCCTGCCAAGCGTGGCGATTATGGTAAAACCCCCAATTTTGGGGAGGCCTATGTCCAGCAGTGGACGATGAAGGGCTGATGGATGGGATGGACACATTATCCCGCTACTATACCGGGAACCTGAGACAAATGCTAAAACTAGCTTTCGACTGCGGCGGAGCCGCGGGCAAAGGCTAGTAATGTATAAAATGCTTAATATGCTCAGGTTTGTAAAAAGTAACACTATTAATATTACGTGGCGATGCCCGTTCAGTATATATATACGATTATCTGTTCCCGCATACCTTTTAAAGTCATGCAAAGAATGGCCGGACTGCTAGTATAATAAAAATTTTAAAATTACATGCGACTGAAATCTCGGGTACAAAATGGATGAATTATGTAGAACATGATAAGGGTAGACAGGGGTGGCAGCCGATAGGATTGTGAGGACGAACAAGACATATTGTACCGACCCACAAGTAATTGACAATAGATATGACTACTCACAGAAATATGAGCACACTAATATTAAAAGCTACTAGCCTTTGCTTTTTTTTTTGTTAAGGCGGGAATAAGTTTTCCTAGCCACATACCCCATCGTTTGGGGCAACGAACAGGGTAGTGTGGGGCCCTCACCCACTAAGAAACCCGCCGTGTGCCGTCTCTCCGCATTATGTTTATTGGCAGGCCACTGGAACTATATTACATTCCTTCAGTGGTTACTAGCCTAACTGCCTCGGTGGTGTAGTGGTAGTGTATGCGACTGCTAATCATGAGGTCTCGGGTTCTAACCCCGGGTCGGGCGATGTTATTGAGCTTTTTTCTAAAAAGAAAAATTCTCAGTAGCAGCCCGTAGTTTGGAAATGTGTCCCGTAGACGTCAATAGGCTCGCCCCCTAGTACGTGGGACTTAAACATAGCTGGCGAGTCGTGGGTGTGTAATACACCTCTACCTACCCCTTCGGGGAATACAGGCGTGATGGTATGTTTTTTTTTTTGTTACTAGGTTTTGCCTGCGGCAAGCTAGTTTTTAGGTTATATCTCAGGTTCCCGATATTGTAGCTAAAAAAAATATTTTGTGTTTAGACACGCTTATACTCGTATGGCCTAATACAGTTATTTTTTCTCAAATATCTTAAATGTACATACACAGCTCTGTTACAGCTTTATAATAGTACCTCTATAGGTACTTATTAATATTATATACTCCTTAAGAATCACTTTTCGTATAAGGCCCCGGGTATGGAATTTCTATGAGGAGTGAAATTAATACTGACTGATGACGGAGTGGCTTAGATACCAGCCTCCTGTTGGTTGTTGTGGGTTCAATACCCAAATAGAACAACTTTTTGTGTGATCCACAAATGGTTGTTCTGAGTCTGGGTGTATTTTGTGTTCGTGAAATTGCGTATTTGTAAAGTCTCCCGCGATACAAGGATTATTCCTTAGTACAGGTTGTAGTCTTTTAAAAAAAAATATAAGCTCAAAAGCGTAATGTTTTTTCTGCGCAATGTACCTTGCGCACCATTCACTTTGAAATCATGTGTGTCCTATGTGTGTACTTGTATACAGCCAACGTGTACAGGGTACGTAATCACGCTTAAATTACTCGACATATCCTTATAAAATCAACTATCTGCGAGCGAAAGTCCCAGCCAAATCGGTGCGGCGGTTTCGACGATTAGCCGGAACAAACAGCCACAAATGAAAATTTTATTATATTATTCTTGCATATGCATTTAGTAAAATATCACAAATATGCCAAAGTCATAGTTGTGTATGTTTAGAGGACCTCGGACTGGACATCGAACTCGATACCACCGTCTTTGCAGACTGGCCCATACCTACCACAAGTTACCACTGTTCGACGCAGGAAAACATTGCATGACTAAAATATTTTCTCAATGGCTTGTGTAGTCTGCGAACACGCATATGTCTAGTGTCGCGATCTACGGCTTAGGTCGTAACCATTTCATTCTGATAAGGGACTCCGTGTCCATCAGGAGAACAGAAATGGGTATTATTAAATGTATTTCAAGAAATTTTAATTTTAAATCCTAACCATAGTCAATCCACCGAAATATTTTAATTTACATTTTTGGGGCCACGTTCTGTAAAAGCCTTTTTACGGTCCACGATCTTTGTGAATTATGTATATACGACTAACGACCGCACGTAGATATGTATACAGCCTACAAGTATGCTCATCTGAAATAATGTGCCTTCCTACTATTGAAATAATCTTAAGAATTGGTTTAGTAGTTTTAGAGATATACATCGGTCTGTGGCACAATATTTCTTTTTTTTTTATTGCCTGTTGTGGCGGGCGAGCCACGGTCCATCTGATGGTAACCGTCGCCCATGGACTCAACTATACCGAGAGTATTGTCAAGCCACTGCTCACCAATTCATTTCGCTGATATGAAATGAAATATAAACGGCTATCTCCTGCTACAGCCAAAACGCACCGATATGCTTCATGGTCGGTCACACGGGAGAGGAGAGGTGGTACCAATACCAACCTGCTCGGGCCCGATACCAAGTGAGTTCTCCCACTTGGTACCCAGCCCTACCTCCAGTCATGCAATGGATGATAATTGCTCACTTCCCTTAGTCGCCTCATACGACACCCGTGGGAAGGAATGGGGTGATGTACCACCATATCCCGTGTGACCGGCCATGAAGCACATCCGTGTGTTTTGGTTGTAGCAGGAGATAGCCGTTAATTCTTTCATTTCATAGATGTAAAATCAAATAGTTAGCGACGGTTACTATTTACCATAAGGTGGACCGTGGCTCGCCTGCCACAATACACAAGAAATAAAAAAAAAAAAAAAAAGAGCCAGCCCATTCCTACTGGGTTAAGCAAGGCTCTGCTACTACGAATATTACTAGATACTGCGCGCGAATTTGTCTAGGTAGACTTAAAAATTTAGCCCATATATAGTTTTAACATATTATTATCTCACAGGAAATTATTATAAGGATAAAAAATATTCCATTCATCCATCGATCAGCCTTTTAACATCCACTGCTGGAGATACGCCGACCGCATACAACGGCTCCCCGCGGCTTTGAGCAGATCGTCGATTCATCTGGTGATGACGTCCCCCGACCTACACTGCGCCGTCCGATACGTGGTCGCCACTCGAGAACTTTTTTTCCCCAACGGTTGTCAGTTCGTCGAGCGATGTGGCCTGCCAATTATCACTTCAGCATGCCAACCCGGTCTTTACTGTTCTCCTATGGATCTCCATATTGCAGATTCGATCATGTAGGGAAATACCAAGCATAGCCCGCTCCATAGCACGCAGAGCGGCTATGAGCCTTGATACAACGCCAACATTCAGATACCATCCATATGTCTCTCTGGTTGTTAGAATATTGGACTAAAAGATCTTCCTTAGCTTCTAGAACGATAGTAAAAAATATTCAATTTGTTTATACAACTATGATTTATTTTTATACAAAATGTCATACATATCTGTTTAGGCCAGCGCATTTGCTAAAAATAACTGTCCTAAAGGAACTATATGTTAAACCAGTGTCCCATCTATATGGCTACTATATGATGAAATGGATGAAATGTCATCCAAATCAGCTAAGTAGTTTCTCTTATCTTACTTTATTTGGGATAATAAACGTTATTACATTGTATAATTATATGCTTACATTATTCTTATTCATTATAACAATTTAAAGCTGGTTTAAAAGATGTTTTGTCACTATCTGTCAAATCTATGTATTTTGTTGAAAATGGACAAAACAGTATTTTAGGTAAATCAGCTATTGATCTGTGTTAGTTTCTTACGAATAAGGTAAACTACTTTAACAATACATAATTTATTTAGATATTTTTATATATATTTTTAGCATTTTACATGCTTTAACACTATACATTAAACACAAAGTGAAAAATGTGAAATCGAAAATAACACGTTTCACATTTTGCGTCATTATTAGGTAAAATCTTAATTGTAAAATTAAGTTTACCTGCTCGGTATAATGTATGAAAATACTTCCGACAGATGGCGCAGACGTCACCCAAAGACGTTAAATATGAATGTGTTATCGAAATTAGCAGTCAGGAGCAATTGTCACGATGGCTGAATTGGCAAAGCATCTGGACGGTATCCAGGAGATGCAGGTTCAAATCCTGCTCGTGACTGTTATTTTCGATTTCACATATTTCACTTTGTGTTTAATACATAATTTCTTTATTAAGTGATTAACGCAATATACACTACATTTTGCACAGATTAGTTTTTAGATTATAAATATTACCGCGTAAAGAACACGCTATTTTGTTTTAAAAACAAAACAATAGATTCAAGTTTATGGTCGTAGTAGCTATTAAATCTATTATACATATATTTTCCATTTATAAATAGGCATGAGTATTAGAAATATCAAACTCTCGCATTTATAATATTAGTAGTATTATAAATAGTCATTATTAGAAACTATTTAAAACAATTTTCTTCTTCCTCACTTTACTTGAGTTTATAAGATTTTAACTTATCGCTTTTCACAACTACTTTAAAATAAAGTTCTCGTATGTGTGTATAAGTGGCAGTCTGTCCGTAACCACGGCTTTGCAACTCAATAGTAATACATACATACGCGTTAAAATCCGTTTCATTGTTTTATTTACTTAATTTTTGGTTTCCCCAAACGTCAGTACCATCACCAGTCCTTTTCATCCTGGCAACCACCATCTCATCCGACGCCATCTTCATATCGTAAGCCAAGCCAAGCTTCCCGCAAAAATTAATAAACATAGTTATAAAATTAATACAACTTCCCCCAATTTCTCCTGTGCGGTAGTCCCATGGAAAAGCATGGTGGTAATTATGGAAACCTTCACCAAGAGTAGTTAATAGTAAAAAATTATTCTGACAGGCTTTCAAGGTCTTATCATAGGGTTTGTAGCCCCATGAGTGGGCTAGACTGTTGGTTAAGAATGTGAGGTTTGCGTTCACCATATATCTGAATATATTTATAAACCAGGATATCATCAGGGTTTCTCCGAAGGCCCAGGTGGTTATAGTTGGTAATACGAAGCAGATTAAAGGTGAAAACCAGGGCCCATATCTGCAAAGAAAACACGAAAATATATTACTTGTTTTAACAAATTAAAATTCTCTGTAATTTCTCTAGGGTGTCCCACCCCTTCTCCGCCCATGGGAATCGTAAGAGCCGACTGAGGGAATACCGGGGGAGCGGGCAGCAGCACACCCGGCTGCCAAGCGTAGCGATTACGGCACTATCCCCCATATGAGCGAAACAGCGCAGGACCGCTCGTTGTGGCGTTCTCTTGGGGAGGCCTATGTCCAGCAATGGAATGGATATAATTTCTTAATCACCTCTAACTTTGCCAGTGGTTGAAACAAATATACCGCCGGAATAATGTAATAATGGCGGAAGCAAATGTACCTACCTAACCGCATACCCCGTCGTTCGGGGCACCAAACAGGGTAGTGTGGGGCCCTCACCCACTACATAAACCCGCCGTGTGCCGTCTCTCCGCCTGTATTGGCGGGCCACTGGGACTATGTTACATTACTTCAGTGGTTATTTAAACCAACCTGCCATTTATGCAGTGCAGACTTTGACGGACCTCATGGCGTAGTCAGTAGTGTAAGCGACGGGACGACGGGGTGTACGGTTAGATAAAAAATTTCCCGCCTTAACAAAAAAAAGAAGAGTAATGACCGTTGTTTCACGCTGATCTTCAGTCAGACGGTGGTACTACCACTATCGTGGTGGGAACATCCACTGCGATCGCCAACCCGCTTGCCAAGCGTGGCGATTACGGCATTATCCCCCATGACGGAACCGCTCGTAGCGTTCTCTTGGGGAGGCCTATGTCCAGCAGTGGACGTTGAAAGGCTGATGGATGGATGGATGGAATGTGTAAATTATTAAAAATATAATAAGATAAAAGCTTTCACCCATCATATCGCTATCACTGTAGTACCCTCTACTAACATCGTGATAAATTCACAGAGAAGCAGGCTGTGGAATTAAATTCCTGCTGCAGTGTTTCCCTAGCGCTACGAAATGTTCTTCGACTTGTTTTTTAAATTTTGAGAAGAGCACTTTACTCACGGTAGATGATAATATACCTTTAGTCCATCTATCAGCCATTCAACGTCCACTGCTGGACATAGGCCTCCCCAGGAAATGGGGGATAATGCCGTAATCGCCACGCTTAGCAGGCGGGTTGGCGATCGCAGTGGATGTTTTTAATACTCGAGGGAGTGCTGCTGCCCCCTCCCCGGTATTACCTCAGTCGGCTCTTACGACTCCCGTGGGTAGAGAGGGGTGGGACAATTCTAAAGCCGGCCCCACACGGCACATACATTTACCCACATATACCGTTAGTAGTGGTTCCATACCATCTATGTCGGCAATAGCATACCTTTTCTGAAACATAATAACAGGATTGCTGTACACATCACTCATATTAACTAGCTTCTTTCTCTTCTCTACTTCTGGATGGTGCTTCACCAGCAACCATCCTACATGAGAGAAGAAGAAACCGCGAGAAGAATTGTGGGGATCAGCGTCTGTGTCGCTATACTTGTGGTGCATTCTGTGATCTCTGATCCAGGTCACCAAGCTTCTTTGATAGGCTAAGCAATGCATCAGCATGTAGAACACCTGTAATTAGATTTTAGAGTATTTATCAATTCATCCTGCCGTGTGGGGCCGGCACCAAGAAAAGCTCCACCCCGTCTCTTCCTATGGGAGTCGTAAAAGCCGACTAAGGGATTACCGGGGGACCGGGCAGCAGCGTTCCCCTGTGTACTAAAAACATCCACTGCGATCGCCAACCCGCCTGCCAAGCGTGGCGATTATGGTAAAACCCCCATTTTGGGGAGGCCTATGTCCAACAGTGGACGATGAAAGGCTGATGGATGGATGGATGGATCAATTCATCTATCATTGTTTTTTTTTTTTTCTGCTACCCACGCCTTCGCCTACCCCTTCTTATCCCCTCCTTATTATTCTCTATTTATTATCCTGCGTCTCCTATCCATTTCTTTGAAGATTACAACACGTAAGTGATGCTTCTGATGTTCCTGTGACCTATAGACGCTAGCAACACCAAAGGAAGCACTCGCCCCTCACCATCTCCAAGAACAAGTATAGCGTGTGGAGAGGACGGATAATAAGGAGAGGATTGTCCGTATGGTCACGGACTAATAATAATTATCATTTATTTGCTCTAATATGGTATGGTACAGGTGTCAGCTTAAATTTAGGTACATTATATTCTGCCCTTTCACGCGTGCAAATATTCTTATACTAATTAATCATTATTGATAAATATAAAATGTCAATGTGTAAAGCGAATCGATGTTAAGAAGATATACAATGCGAAAGTGGAAGGATGTAGGTATAGGGGAAGATCGAGACTGCCCTACGTAGACTAAATCGGTCATGTATTGAAGGAAGCTGGAGTCAGAAGTCTCCGAAGCTGGCGAGCGTGTATGAAGATAATTATGAATGTTGAGGAAGCGAGAGATGTATGCAAGAACAGAGCCTTATGGCCTCTCTGCCTACTCCGCAAGGAAAATGACGTGATGGTAAGCTAGTAAGTTACTTAATTAGTGCAGGGCGTTGTCTAAAAATACTCACTTTTACCAGAAAAATACTGAAAAGGGTACTTACTTCAAGAGAAAAAGAGGCTTTATATGATCGATGGGCGAAGTATCGATGAGCTCCTGCTGTAATGCCCAATAACGCCCCTAAATAAAAGATCAGGGCTGGAAAAATTAAGATATTCACTAGTTTTGTATATATAATAAACATATTAAAGCCTTTTTTGATCTATATTTCCTAGCATTTGACATGCTCCGCCACTCCTCATAGTACAAATTATTTGTGAATAAGGAAAAAGAAAATTAAAGCAATCGTGAAGACGTGCTCGTGTTTAACTGACCACATAGCATAGCATCACGCTTTTATTTCCCGAAGGGGTAGGCAGAGGTGTAATTACACACCTACGGTTCGCCAGCTATGTTTAAGACCCACGCAATAGGGGGTGAGTCGATTGCCGTCTACCGGGCACATTTCCAAACTCCGGGCTGCTACTGAGAATTTTTCTCTTTTACGAAAAAGTTCAATAGCACCACCCGAACCAGGGGTCGAACCCGAGACCTCATGATCAGCAGTCACTCACACTACCGCTGCACCACAGAGGCCAACAAAAGTATGTGGTCTGTAGTTGGACTGGCATAGCTGTCGATATTTACATTTGCCTGATTGTACCTACCTACAATTATTATTAGATTTTTCCAACAGTCACGGGCACGAATTGAAAAAACATAGCATCACGCCTGTATTCCCCGAAGAGGTAGGCAGAGGCGTATTACACACCAACGATTCGCCAGCTATGTTTAAGCCCCACGTAATAGGGGGCGAGCCTATTGACGTCTACCGGACACATTTCCTAACTCCGGGCTGCTACTGAGAATTTTTCTTTTTAGGAAAAAGCTCAATAACATTGCCCCACCCGGGGATTGAACCCGAGAACTCATGATTAGCAGTCGCATACACTACCGCTACACCACCGAGGCAGATTGCCATAGCCTATAGACGCTAGCAACACCAGAGACAAGAGACATCACTCTTCGCTAACCTGCATCTTTTTGAAAATTGTTCGAGATACTTTACATCAGGATTTGAACCTGTATTTCCTGGAAAGTATTCTGCTCATAACTGTTATTTTTGATTCCACACTGGCACTGCATTGATTTTGTGGCTAAGCATCTCAAATGCTTGAAATTGTAAAAAATATCAAAAACTGTGTCGTTTATTATTTGAAGACACTTTTGCACTGATCTTCTACTGAAAAATTCTTGATGAAAAAGCTCAATAAGTTTTTGTTTCCGGGATTCGGAGCCGTGACCTGTGATCCACAATCGCATAAACTGTTTTTACTACGAAGGCAATAACAAGAATACGGCCCACCTGCGGTTGCCATAGCCTATAGACAAGCAACACCAGAGACATCACTCTTCGCCTATAGACAAGCAACACCAGAGACATCACTCTTCGCCTATAGATAAGCAACACCAGAGACATCACTCTTTGCCTATAGACAAGCAACACCAGAGACATCACTCTTTGCCTATAGACAAGCAACACCAGAGACATCACTCTTCGCCTATAGACAAGCAACACCAGAGACATCACTCTTCGCCTATAGACAAGCAACACCAGAGACATCACTCTTCGCCTATAGACAAGCAACACCAGAGACATCACTCTTTGCCTATAGACAAGCAACACCAGAGACATCACTCTTTGCCTATAGACAAGCAACACCAGAGACATCACTCTTCACTACAAGAAAAGGGAAAAGAGGTGTAGCTGAAGGATAATAATTAGAAGATCGCTCTCACTCACCACATAAACCACAAAAGTAGGAGTACCTATCGTTATTTTACGATGATCTTCTGAGAGAGGAAGGTCCCCGGTTGAACTGGCCTATTAATACCGTGAAAAAAAAAACCTATATGGTTTTCTGTAAAGTCAAAAGTGGATGATAATTTTACGTGATAACGTCATAAATATGTTTTATGAGAGTTTCACAAAATGTAATACTGATAGAAATCGAATGGTACATATAAAAAGGTACGATCGCGCGTGCTGCTATACAATAATATTGATATACGCATGTTGCCCGGGCCGCGTTCGGGCGAAGAATGTGATGTCGGTCGGTGATTCAGCCGCCTTCCTCTGGCAGCCGCTCTTCAGCTCGTGGCTCTCTTGTGGGCGCGAACATTAAACAATGCATCGGTTGCCATATTTTTTCGGGACGTAAGACTTTTTCATGCGTGCTGCCGGCGTTCATCGATTTATAAGACGTTATCACGTCAAAAGGCTCTCACTACAAGACCACAGAGGCGGACACTATGTACTTACTGATCACGATGCTGCTCAATTTCGCGTGCATGAAGAACAAATACATGCCATAGAGGCCAGCACAGTAGCAGTACCCAAAAAAAATGGTATTAGGCCATATAAGTTGGTGCTTCCATGGTGATGCTTTCGTCGGCTCAGTTCTGTCTTCCTCGACGAAGTCATATTCTTTCAAAGGCAATTCCTTTTCGACCTTTGGAGACATCTTACACTGGAACAGAGAATTGTTGGTGCTAATTTAGCAACAGTTTAGAACAAGTTTGTTTTGACATTTTAATTTGTATTTTTAGCACTTGACATGCTCAGCAACTTTTTTTTAAACAAATTATTTGTGAATGTAAAAAAAGATAAGTTTAGTGTGAGCGGAATTCGAACCTGCGTTCCTTCCAATCCGGGGAATTGCTCTAAGCCGCTAAACTATCGCACTGACCAACGTTCATAACCAATCATCATACCCACGCCGCCTATGGGATGCTTGTGAAAATGGTTAAAATATCGCGCCATCAAATAGTATGAATTATAATTGCAAAATTAAACTTACTATTGGATTAATGCATGTAAATGCATCCGATAGGTAGCGTGGGTCGTAAAGACAATTGTGATGTGGAGATTGGGAATGGCTATCGGCCAGTGCGATGGCTTAGCGGTCTAGAGCACCCCGGATAAGAAGGGCCGGTTCGAATCCCGCACGCACTAAACTTCACTTTTTCCATATTCACAAATATTTTTTTCTTTAGGTTTGATTTGATTTTTAGCATTTGACATGCTCAACTACTTCCACAATACTAGATTTTTTTTTTGTCAAAATGGAAAAAGAGTTTCTGCGAGTACGATACGGATCTGAACATGTTTTTTTCTTCGTGGAAATGCTTTAGACCGCTAGGCTATCGTAAGAAATCTACTAGCAACTCCCAATCGCCACCTCATGTCCGTGTGGTTACATGCTAACAATACAGGTGTTACCACCTCATTCTTTCCCGCGGGTGTCGTACAAAGCGACTAAGGGAAGCAATTATCACTCATTGTATTACTGTTGGTAGGGCTGGGACCAAGTGAGAGTGCTCACTTGGTATCAGGCCCGAACGGGTCAGTATCACCGTCTCCTGTGTGCAGGGTGACTGGCATGAAGTACATCAGTGTGTTTTGGCTATAGCAGAAGATAGCCGTTTATTCTTTCATTTCATATCTGAGAAATTGTGAGAAGCGGCTTGACAATACTCTCGGTATAGTTGAGTCCATGGGCGACGGTTACCACTTACCATCAGGTGGTCCGCGGCTTATCTGCCATCATTAAAGTCTCCAATGATACAAGGATTTCTCCTTAGTGCAGGGTGTAGTCTTTTACAGTGGTCCACCAATAAAGGCGGAGAGACCGCACACGGCGGGTTTATTTAGTGGGTGAGGACCCCACACTAACCTGTTCGTTGCCCCGAACTGTAGGGTGTGCGGTTAGGTACAATTTTCCCGCTTTAATAAAAAAAGGTACCTATTGGGTGGCAGTTGTCACCGAGGATTCAGTTGTGTCTAGATCAAAAGGTTGCATGTTCAAATCACGTCGGGATCACCACTTTGTTGGTGTGGTGTCCAAAGTAGGCATGTTCAGGTAATTGTGCAGTAGATGATTAATTTATTTATTGGCACACAAAACAGCAATCAATGCGTTACAAGGTAGCATTGAATAGTTACATGAGTTTAAAACAAGACTAGCCTTTGCCCGCGGCGCCGCCGCAGCCAAAAGCTAGTTTTTGGGTTATATCTCAGGTGCCCGATATAGTAGCGGGATAAAACATGTACCAATTTTTAAGTCTAATTAAGAGCTATCAAATAAAAAAAGTTGCATTAAAATCCGTTCAGTAGTTTTAGCGTGATGCGCGAATAAACGAACAGATAAACAGACAGACAAAAAATCTAAAAAAAATCGTTCTGTGTTCAGACACGCCTATATAGCCTAATACAGTAATTTTTTCTCAAATATCTTAAACGTACAGACATAGCTCTGTTACAGCTTTATAATAGTATAGAAGAAGATTTGGCATATTCGAACACTATGTGTACTCGGCATGCAAGGTTTATAAATTGACGACCGTGTTATTAATTTGCGAAAATATAAAATTTAATGAACATTATGCAATAATAAAAATTAAACAAAAATAAAGTACTACAAAAACAAAATGAGAACAAACGATAATTAAAAGAATTATTGTAAAACATAAGATTCATGAATATAAAGTGCTTAAGTGTGAAATCGAAGATGTTTGCCACGAGCAGGATTTGAATCTACGTTCCGACCGTTTGAGATATTTTGCTGACTAATCTGAACCATTGAAGTAATGTAATATAGTTCCAGTGGTCCGCCAATACAGGCGGAGAGACGGCACACGGCGGGCTTATTTAGTGGGTGAGGGCCCCACACTACCCTGTTAAAGCTTTCTTTTTCTACTTTCACAAACAATTTCTTTATTATTATCTACCATTTAGAATCACACCCTTATAAATATGTTATTGTTTCTATATATTTTCTAAGTATTTAACGTGCATAGCTATATTAATGAAAACAAATCGCGAAAATGTAAAAAAAAACCCCAAGCAAATATCATGATGGCTTAATTGGCAAAAGCATCTGGAACGGTTATACACGAGACGCAGTTACAAATCCTGCAAGTAATTATCATTTTCGATTTCACATTCTCGCACTTTGTGTTCAATTATATAAGCATGTCAAATGCTTAGTTATGATAAAATATGATTTATTATTTCGTTATATAGAGTTTTTCAACATGAACTTTGTTTTTTAAATCAAAATAAAACAATAAATTTAGATGATAACGATTCAAATTTTTATTGTATTACAATAAGTAAGGTTTGGCAATTATGAGTGACGAATAATAACTGATAAATGTCCACCACGACCACGGATACAGCCACCGAAACAATGAATTTATTGCAAACTAAATTTGTCGATCGCATAATTTCACCAAATTAAACTGTTAAGTGGCCAGCTCGAACATGTGATTTAACACTGGATTATTTTTTTATGGGGTTACATTAAAAGCAGAGTCTATACGAAGCCAATCGAATCGATTGCAGCCTTAAAACTCAAAATTCGTGAAGTGATTAACAAAATAAACCCACCATTTTGTCAAAAAGTGATTAAAAACTGATGAAAGAATCGACATTTGTAACCGTGGTCGTGGTGGACATTTATCAGATATTATTCGTCAATCATAATTGCCAAACCTTACTTATTGTAATACAATAAAAATTTGAATCGTTATCATATAAATTTATTGTTTTATTTTGATTTAAAAAACAAAGTTCTTGTTGAAAAACCCTATATTAAATAGATATATAATACATTTAATACCCACGTGTCGCGAGCTAAGTCTACACAACGGCTGTTCGTCTTAAGCGAACAATTACAAATAAGTATTAAAATTGTCCAGTAGATTATACGAATACCTATAATTATTGTTCCTAAGGTCAAGTATTTATGCGTATTTATAAAATTTTAAATTTAAATTAGTGTTTTACGTTTTGAGTAAAATCAATTAAATTATGCTGGGATTATTAATGTGTTTGCACTATTAATACCTTTTTTTTGATAAGGTGGGAACAAATGTTCCTAACCACACACCGCGTCGTTTGGGACAACGAACAGGGTAGTGTGGGGCCTTCACCCACTAAAGAAACCCGCCGTGTGCCGTCTCTCCATCTTTATTGGCCGGCCAATGGAACTATGCTACATTCCTGCAGTGGTTGCACTATTAATACTTAACCGCACATCCCGTCGTTGGGAGTAACGAACGGGATAGTGTAGCCCTTACCCAATAAATAAACCCACCTTGTGATATCTCTTCTGATGGTAAGCGGTTAGCGCATTCGCGCGACACCGACATCAAGGAAGGGGAGTCTAGGTAGAGAGGAATGATAATAAGGAGAAGATAGGTCTCCAGCGCACTAAGTGATTATATGAAACATGAAAGTAAGAGCACCTATCGTTGCTTCACGCTGATCTTCTGTGAGAGGGTGGTACTTCCCCGATCGAGCCGACACATTCATTCTAGGATAAGCAAGGCTTTACAACTAGTCGCCTATTTAGCAAGAACATATACGTAAAAATATCTTTAAATATCAATGCATATTTTACATCTTTTTTTTGCCACGGCCCATCTGATGGTAAAGGTAACTGTCGCTCATGGACTCAACTATACCGAGAGTATTGTTAAGCTGCTGCAAACTATTTCATTCCACAGGTGTGAAATGAAAATACGGCAATAAATATCTCCTGCTACAGCCAAAACGCAATGATGTGCTTCATGGCCGATCACACGGGAGATGGTAGTACCAACCCGCTCGGGCCCGATACCAAAGTGAGTACTCCCACTTGGAACCCAGCCCTACCACCAGTCACGCAATATTAAATAAATAAATAAATATTCACGGACATTTCACACAACGTCCTCTGGTCCCAAACTAAGCTTAACGCTTGTGCTATGGGTACCAGATTACGGATATAATACATATATTACTTTTTTTTTGTAAATACATACATATAATAGATAGAAAACACCCAGACGCAGTACAAATATCTGTGTTCATCACACAAATATTTGTCCTGAGTGGGAATCGAACCCACGACCTCGTGCACGGAAGTCGGTTACACTACCGACTACGCCACAAGGCCCGTCTATGATGCAATGGATGATAATTGCTTACTACCCTTGATCGCCTTATACGACACCCGTGGGAATGAATGGGGTGGTGACACTTGTATTCTTAGTCCGTCCCCACATGGACAAAACATCTATACATCACACACACATCTATACTAAGAACTGTAACAGAACTGTATCTGTACATTTAAGATATTTGAGAAAAAAATACTTTATCAGGCTATATAGGCGTGTCTTGAAGGCATAACAATTTATTTTAGATTTTTGTCTGTTTGTGCGTTCGCGTGTCACGTAAAAACTACTGAACTGATTTTTATGTACTTTTTTATATTTGATAGCTCTAGATTATACTTAAAAACTGGTATACATTTTATCCTGCTACTATATCTGGAACCTGAGATATAACCTAAAAACTAGCTTGTAACTGCGTCGGAGCCGCGGGCAAAGAATAGTATTGTAAGAAATTTATTATATCATGTAAAAAAATTGATGACTACGATTCAAAATTTAAATATTTGACTTTACCTTTACCGAATGCCCTTTCGATTTCATTGAGATTCCAATAACTTTTTGACTAAATTGTAATTTATAAAATTTTATCTTAATTATAAGCATTATGACTGTCTTTTAGATATTTTTATATACTTTTTTAGCGTTTGACATGCTTTATTTGCCATATAAATAAACACAAAGTGTGAAAACTTTAAATCGAAAATAACATTCACGAGCAGGACCTTCATCTCCTGGATACCGTCCAGATGCTTTATAATAATAATAATTTATTTCTCACCACATATCATTGGTACAATAGAATAGTACAGTAGTTAGGTATATATATGTAATTACAGTAGAGATTAACCTTAATGATATCAGTATTTTGATCATTACAACTGTTTTACACTGATGATGAATTTTGAAAGTTTGTGGTGAACATGTAGCTTTTTCCGTGTGTCAAACACTATCCTATCTATCTACTCCTACTATCTCCTAAACTAGGCCAAGGCCTGTATCTCAGGAGATAGCGCTCAGTCGTGAATTGTTTTGTAGTACGCAATCTTGGAGTCAGCGTGTCCCTGCCCTGTCTTACTGAAGTTGTGAAGTGCACGTGTTTTGTGTGCATGAATGTGCGTGTGTGTGTGTGTGTGTGTGTGTGTATGTGTGTATATATGTGTGTATAAGCTCATCAAAGAACTAAATGAAGTTAAATTAACCTAGTGGTGAAGCCATCAAATTTTCCGTATCTTGATAGTCTAGATTATGTAACCAACTTCTCAAAAATTGCTTGGTTTCGTGTTTGTTTAAGTGGACAAAGTTTAGTATTTTGTTTACTTTGTTGTACAACATTGAACTTATAACATAATACTGTCTTTTAGCAAAAGTCGTTTTGTGTGCAGTAATTACGACAGGCTTGTCTTTGTTTTCGTCTAACAACGTTAGGTAAGAAAGTTGAACGATGTTTTCTTAGAATGCACTCAAGCACATAGATCTGTCGAACAATAAGCACCTGGCAGTCTAAATACAGTTGCGATGTTGGGTATCTGTAAGGTTTTCTAATCAAAACTTTAAGGACAGCTCTTTGTGCACGTTCCAGGGCAAGAAACATCGTCTTGGCAGCTGCACCCCAAACTGTAATACAGTACTGCATCACAGATTGGCATAGTGCTGTATAAATTTGCATAAGGAGTCTAAACGACACAGATTCTCTGAGAGTTTTAAACATATATATCATTCCTCTTATCTTTGCTATTACCTTTTTTAGTTGTTTATCCCATCGCAACTGGTCATCGATTTCTACTCCCAGGTACCTAATAGAAGTTGCTGATGTTATTGTACTACAATTACAGTTTTGTATTTTATCTACGCATGTATGTGCAGTTATTCTAAGACTTTCAGGTGGTTTGGTATTTTTTCTAATTGCAAATGCAATGTAATTCGTTTTTTCGAAGTTAGAGGTTAGTAAATTATGATTTAGCCATCCAATTACCTGCTCAAGCCAGGATTCGGCCTTTTTTTTGACAACGTCTCAGCTAGGGCCATGAATTATAATGGCCGTATCATCGGCATAGGTGTAAATCTTTGTATTTGACATTGTCATTTTACATAAGTCATTAATATAAATTTTGAATAAAGTTGGGCCTAAAACACTTCCCTGAGGAACCCCATAAGTGATTAGTTGTTCGTTACTGAGGTAGGATTCAATTTTCACTCGTTGCGTTCTATTTGTCAAATAGTCTTTGAGCAAAAGTAACGGTGTGCCTCTAATGCCCATGTCTTCTATTTTGCTTAGTAGGCTTGAGACCGAGACTATGTCAAATGCTTTGCCTAAATCGAGAAAAATGCCGATAAAATTTTGCTTTGCCAATTCAGCAATCGTGGTAATTGCCCCAATTCAATTAAATTCGTACATTTATAACGTATTTAAAGTCAACGCACCCTGTAGGTACTTGATACATTGAATGATATTTTGAATTGTAGGTAGTTTAAAAAAGATGGCCTCGGCGCGAGAGCAATCGGTCAAAAAATACTTGCTTACTTGATCTTGGGTGATAAGCCGCCTTTTGATTTGGAATAATCCAGTTGCATTATTGATCTTGATATCAGGAAATATATCGCTCATGTCTATTGTTTGACCGCGAGTGTAATAACTTTATTGTGATTTATTTTTGAGAATATAAACTAAAACTTGTAATATTATCTAAATCCTCTTTTCTAATATTAACTAAATCTTTTTTTTCTAATTACAATTGATAGGCCTATAAGAAAAGAAACATTTATTTTAAAATTATAAGTCTGAACCTCGAACAGGGAAGTTCGAAGAAAAAGCTTTATAAACTGGAACATAGACGATTCTGATTCATTCTAGACGCAGGCATTATCCAGTAAACATAGCAGAAGATTCTGATTCATTCTAGATGCAGGCATGGTCTTGTAAACATAGCAGAAGATTCTGACGAGATTCTAGACTCAGGCATGGTCCTCTAAACATAGCAGAAGATTCTGATTCATTCTAGACTCGGACGTGGTCCTATTGAGATAGCTGTCAAAACTCCGAATTATCTTAAACTTTCTTGAGAAGTTATCAAGGCTCTTCTGAAAATTGTCTTGAAGTTTTGGTTCTTCACTGGAGACCGTTTCAGACATTTCAGGTGTGATCTGTTGGACTTCAGGGTCTGGTTCTGAGAACGGGTCTGACCTTCTAGAACGGAAGGGATTGTACGGAACACTAAAGGGAGTGAACCTTTGTATATGTACGGAATGCTAAAAGGAGTGGACCCTTGTACAAGAACATCTTTTGAGGTATCCCAAGTGTTGCGGTGAATACTAGGTAAAGACAGTAATAACTCTAGTAGTACTTAGTGCTTACAAAACTTGTACGTGTTTTCTTATTTATTACAATTTGTTTCGATCTGTTTCCTATTTAATTTCTTTTAAGACCCCTAGGTAGGTCCTAAATAATTGTGGCGTGACGGCTTCACCGTTACGCTACAAACTACAAGGTGATTTTACGTGTTGGACAATTATATTAGGTGACCTTCGTATTCTACTCGCATCCGGTGGACTCGGGCACCTGCCCTACAGCCACGACAAGCACCTCCAATTATCTGACGGTTGGCCAATCAGCTAGGGTATTTGGTTAGGTTACTTTAGGCTTGGTGGACTTTGAACGCCGCAGTCGGTAAATTCTTTTGTTAGCCTTGTGTATCGCAAGCCTGCTAGTTGTTACCCCCTTGATACTCTCATTAATCTGGTGTTTTCTTCCACACTGCGCATCCTGGACCAGCAGGGAGACGGTACACAACACTAATTATTTTTACAAAATAAAAGTAGCCTACGTTACTACTCATAATTTTAGCTATCTGCCTGTGAAAATCGGTCTAGCCGTTTAGGAAATTATTTACAGCAAAGAATCGGGTCAAATGTCGTTTTTTTTATTATAATAATATATGGAAAAATGTAAAATATGAGTAGTTAGGTTGACTAACCGCAATCGCAACGATGACATTAGAGAGCGAGTAGGTATGAAAGAGGGTATTGGTGTAAAGATGTGAAAGGGAATGCTCTGATGGTTCAGACATGTGGAAAAATGCTGCACGAGCGAGTGGCAAATACAATGTTAAAGTGGAAGGATGTAGGTACACAAGGAGACCGAGTCAGGAATCTTCGAAACCGGCGAGCGTGTATGAAGAGAATTATGAATGTTGATGAAGCGAGAAATCTGTGCCTGAATAGAGCTTTTTAGCACTCTGCTCTCTCTGGCTACGGGGAGAAGGAGCGATGATAAATACTTTCATGTGAATTTAGTAAAATGTGAAGATATTAGATTCTGCCGGCGCGGCGACGCCATCCGCGTGGGCTTCAATATATGAATACATCACTCACGGCATAATAAATACCCGTATTACTCTATGTAAACATAGTTATCCCATCAGAGAGTTTTGGCGGGAACACGAAGAAGACAGAGAGAGAGATGTCGTCGCTCTGCATTATTTTCCTCCATCCATCATCATTTCGAAGTGCACTGCTGGACATAGGCCTCCCCAAGAGAACCCCACAACATGTGTTTCGCTCATATGGGGGATAATGCCGTAATCGCCACGCTTGGCAGGTGGGTTGGCGATCGCAGTGGATGTTGTTAATACTCGAGAGAGTGCTGCTGCCCACTCTACCGGTGTTCCCTAAGTCGGCTCTTACGACTCCCATGGGTGGAGAGGGGTGGGACAATTCTAAAGCCGGCCCCACACGGCGATTTATTTTCCTAAACTTGTGTTATTTCAAGTATTAATGTGTAAAAGTGGTGGCCTTTTGCTTATTAACTATTTGTGCATAAGTGTTGGCAAGTTATGTAATGCAACATAACGTGTTTTTTCCTGTTGTTTCCAAAACACCATAGAAGCAGTAAGGTCACCATCGTTTTACTGGAGCGGGACTTTGACTTGACTGACAAATTTAATATGA
Source organism: Leucoma salicis (assembly GCA_948253155.1). Classification (NCBI taxonomy): domain Eukaryota; kingdom Metazoa; phylum Arthropoda; class Insecta; order Lepidoptera; family Erebidae; genus Leucoma; species Leucoma salicis. Next base: position 2,694,238 of record OX411826.1, on the reverse strand, counting down.
CTGACTTCAACTATGACTTGTTGGATGAATTAAGTTAACCTGAGATCAGAGAATAACGATGTTTATAAGTTACTGTTAGGCTGATGGTTCTACCAATGCCTTAAACTAAAAATAAAATATCAGCACCATTAATTTTTCCGGGATAACGAGCCTCCTCTGTCATTTCCTGGGCTCCAGCAATGTATATAAAATGTCTCGATGCTTATGATTCAGTAGTGGAGAGCAAAATAAACAAACTCACTCATGCGTTTTCAATATTAGTAACAATAAGTAAGGAAAAAGAGTATTTTAGTACGAGCGGGACCCTTATTCCTTATTCACAAATTATAATTTGTACTTTGAGAGTAGCTGAGCACGTCAAGTGCTAAAATATAGATCAAAATGTTTAACAATAAGTAAGAATTACAAACAGATACATCAAGTTTATTTATTTGTATAGATGGGAATTGAACCAACAACCAGGCGTACATCACTCGCTCAGGGCCCTGAGTTAAATACCTACTGCTTCGCGAACCGACCACGGTACAACCGACACGATACTGTCACACGCACGCCTCAGCGCTCGCGCTTGTATTATTGATAAAAATAAAGTTATTTACGCGATTTAGGGTATTTCGACAATAAAATTTAATAACCGAAAATTCAGAGCTAAGACTCTAAACGTATATGATCAACAAAAAAAAACTATTTATAAAAAAATAATCCGACTTGAAAATAACATTTAAAATAATATAAAAAGTAATCAAATAGAATCTACTAGAAAAATAAATTATTAAGTTTTATAAACGACAGCTTTGTTGTTGTCGGTGGAGTCAGGAGTCGCCAAAACTGGCAAGCGGAAACCGGAGAGTGTATGAAGAGAATTATGAACGTTGAGGAAGCGAGAGATGTATGCAAGAATAGAGCCTTTTGTCACTCTGTTCTCTCTGCCTACCCCGCAAGGGAGATAGCGTAATGATAAGTAAGTAAATAAAATCATCATAGGTGCAACCCTAGCGCATTCGTTGATTGACGCGGTTGCCCGAGGATCACGCGGCGGGCAAATCAATCTCAACTGTATTTCTGTGTCCATAAGGTACATTTCTTCTCGCTACGAACAATTGGTATTATTATTAAGATTTTGTAGGCTATTATAGAGAGACTTTGGACAAGTTTTAATGGAAGTGATGTTTCTGTCCGTAGGACTAGTACTTATTCTGTGCCACAACACTCAAATTATGAGGTTGGTATACAATCCTCACTAATCTGTACTAATATTATACAGAGGAAAAAATTGTATTTTTGTATCTATACAAATTATATAGGCTATTCTTTATTACTATTAGCAAAAAGCTGAACTTAGTGAGGGCTCGCGAAGTTTTCTACTTTATTTATAATTTTCGACAGATGGCATTAAGAATATAATAAAATTATATTTTTTATAATTTTCAACAGATGGCGTTAGGAATACAATAAAGTGCATAGATTGTGGGATAATGATAGGGATTGCTTCGTACGCCCTAATAAATAGTAGGTAATTTGAAAAAAAAAACTATTTATGTCCTTCCTAAAATGCCCCCTAATATAAACGTCCACTCATGCAAAAGCAGGGACGGGCCCCTAGTATGTTAATATACGCGTATATATTTCAGATATTATCACTTCATTATTTTGATTTATTCAGGTTTTCAAGTATAAACCAATTTGTGTAAATTGCCCAAGTAGATTAATACAAAATTGTTAAACTTCAAGGTTGTACAAATCATTCTTGCTTATAACAAAGCCATTTTATAACAATGAATATCATCCGCTATAATTAAACGCTTCAGAAAGATTTATGTTATAACAAATAATGAGAGATCACTTTAAACCTTAATTTTAAAATCACGGAAAATTCTTCAGAGAAGCCTAATAAATAATATTTAACGCAAGCCTTTGTGAACAGGGCATTGTTATTTTTGAAGTTATACTTCTTTTGGCGCGTTAGGGAAAAATGATGAGAGTAAATTTTTACGATGCGCGCGCACACCGTCACGAAAAACCGACACCCTGAAGTTAGCTATAGTCAACATTTTAGTTTTTTTGTGATATTTAAATAAACTTTATTTAACTAGATAATGCGTTATAATAAAACTTTCAATGAATGAAAATACCTTTTTTCTATTGTTAGTGTTGTTTTTTCTACAAACGTAGAAGCGTAAGATAAAATTTTTGAAGTATAACTTCTAACGCGTGTACATAGTACATACACACTTTTTTTTTATTACAGTATGTCGACAAATGTCTATTTTGGATAGGATTTACGTAAAACGCTCTCTAAAGGCTCACGTACAGTCCCACTGAAGTAATATCTTCCAGTTCCAGTGGTGAAATAGTTGGTCAGATATAAGTTTGGGCAATGTTTAGATATAAATAAATTAATCGTCATTTTCTTAAGTCTTTAATTACAAAATGTTTTATAAAAATTATACAGATAATAATCAATTAAACTATGTAATTTCTTTCGGATATTTACGCGAATACAAAAAATAAAACCGTCGGAAATCATCGCGTTTACTTGATTTCTTCTATCCCGATCAATTTTTACAGATTAAGTACTGCAACAATTGATTAACGACTGGCTTTGGTGATGAAGAATGCTGTAAAGTATTCGAAATTTCGGGATAATATTAGAAAATCAAGCCCTTTTCTGCTCAAACTTAGCATACATATAATAGACTATATGTGTGCAAAATTTCATGATGATTGCTTCAGTAGTTACAGCGTGATAAACAAACAAAAACTTACAATTTATTTTATCAGCGATTATCAGTCTTAAACTACTTGCAACATTTAAGATTTCGATTTTGATAGATTTTAAATGACAGTTGCTCGTAATGCAAATCATGGATGCAAATGAACTAGAATGACAATAGCTGTCATTTTGTCGTCTGTCAGCCAAATACCCATAAAAGGTTACCAATATTGAATTTTTCAATATTTCTCCATTTTTTTTATAGATTTTCCCCTTTTTTTAATATTAAATTTGATCTTCACTGTATTAGACCGAACAAAACAAAAAAAAACAATTAAACTTAACTGAACAATTAACGGTCCGGGTGGAATTTTGTAATTGATTTTAAACTGACTTCCCGATGAGCTAGATACTTGAAATTTGGACCATAGCTCAGAAGTAGATGACAATGCATAAAAATGTGAAAAAAAAAGAAGAAAATAATAATAATAATAAAAAAATGTACTATTTTTTTATAACGAACTATTTTATACTTTTTAGTCCGTTATAAAAACATGGTACATAATATATATATATATATATATATATATATATCTGAAGGATATCTGAGGAAAACTTTATTTTTACAATATTGTAGTGATTTTTTAATCTTTGTGTTTAGTTTTTTTTATCATATATAAAATCATATATAACTACAAGCAAGATTCAAACGTGCGCTTATTCGCAACCCGTGGAAATGCTTCAAACCGCTAAACTTTCACAGAAACCTACCCTTCAATGACATTTTCCGCTTCAAATTTCTATGCTATCCGTCACTCCGTTCGCTTGAAATTCGGCTATTTTTATGCGCGTAACCCTAAATAATTTCCCAAAATAAAAGTATGCTAAGCTACTTCTTATAACATCAGCTGTCTGACAGCAAATATCTCATCCAAATCAGTCCAGCTGTTTCGACAATAATCCAGTAAAAACAAACGGACAAACAAAAAAAATTGTGTGGTTGTATGAAACCACGGTACAAGTGAATCTTTTTTCACATTATAGACATTTAACTAAAAATTTTTGGAATAATATTCCATTAAGTAATAGTCTATACACTACACGGTCAGTTGCTGCGAACTATAGGCGCCGCCATATTGGCCTTTCACTTTATCCCTACTCCGCGGCCGACCGTCACGCGACATGCAACACACAGACCAAAAAGTTTGAGACAATCTAATAAAAGTTTCCCTTTAAAAATATATAAAGTTAAAACAAAATGTTTTGATCCTGAGGCGGTACGAACTGTGCCGTGTCAGTTAGTATTTAAATGAATTTAGTAAAAACTGTTATTTAGACATTACTACAGACACTTCAATTTTGTTTTCTAACTATTATAAAGCTGCAACAGAGCTGTGTCTGTACATTTAAGATATTTGAGAAAATATTGACTGTATTAGGCTATGTAAGCTGTCTGAACACAAAACATTGTTTTTTTAGATTTTTGTCTGTTTGTTCGCGCATCACACAAATCTACTGAACGGATTTTGATGAAATTTGATAGCTCTTGATTGGACTTAAAAACTGGTATACATTTTATGTCGCCACTATATCAGGAACGTGAGATATAACCTAAGAAACTAGTATTTATATAAATGTATTTTAAGCCATCAGACTTATTTGCATTCATTTTGTTCCAATATATTACTTCATCATATCTTATCTCAATAAATTGTCCCGTCACCAGATCTCAGAGCCCTAGCTTTAACAGTGTCCTTATCAGCTATCTTTCTATCGTAACCTTGACCAATCCACGCGCAAAAATCTATAAACTTGGTCATACAATTGAAAAGCCCTATCCCATCAGACCTGTAATCATATGGAAAGACGTGATGATAATTATGAGACCCTTCCCCTAAGGTCAAATAAAACATGATTATATTTTGTGCAGGCGCAATTTTTTTGTCATAAGGTCTGTAGCCCCATAAATGAGCAAAGCTATTGATCATTAAGGTCAAGTTTAGATTTATGATGTATCTGAGCATGTTGATGTTCCAAGCGTTTGTGAATGTTTCTTCGCAGAAGTACATGGAGATGGCTGTGGGAATCACAAACGCCATGACAGCTAGAAACCAGAGGCTGTGTCTGAAAATTAAAAACATAATATTAGATACTAGATTCTACTTGCGACTCAATGATCTTACATAAATACTAGTCTTGCAATTCCGCAAAGGATGGGTTCAAGCCTGTTGTAATACCTTCTTACTTATCACGCCATCTTCCTTGTGGAGTAAGCAGAGAGAACAGAGTGTTAAAAGACTCTATTCTTGCATACATCTCTTGCTTCCTCAACGTTCATAATTCTTCATACACGCTCGCCGGTTTTGAAGACTTTTAACGCCACATTTCTTTAAATACATGATCGATTTAGTCTAGGTAGGTGAGTCTCGGTCTCCCCCTGTACCCACATCATTGCATTTTCGCATTGTATATCTTCTTAACCAATCGCTCGTCTTGCATTTTTTCCACGTGTCCCAACTATCGCAGCATTCCCTTTCGCATCTTTACTAATACTGTCTTTCATACTTATTTCTGTAATAAGAACATGTTGCTAATAGGGGCAGATGAGCCACGGCCCATCTGATGGTAAATGGTAACCGTCACTCCCATGAGTGAAGTTTACCCCGAGAGTATTGTCAAGCCGCTGCTCACCATTTGATTTCACAGATATGAAATTAAAGAATAAACGGCTATCTCCTGCTATAGCCAAAACGCAACAATGTGCTTCATGACCGGTCACGCGGGAAACGGTGGTGCCAATCCGTTCGGGATCGATACCAAGTGAGTACTCCCACTTGGTACCCAGCCCTACCACCAGTCATGTAATGGATGATAATTGCTTACTTCCCTTAGTCACCTCTTACGACACCCGTGGGAAAGAATGGGGTGGTGACACTTGTATTCTTAGTCTGTCACCACACGGACTCATCGATGATGGTACAATCTTGCTGGTCTCAGCATGAATGGGCCACCCTCTCTTAGAGTGATATAACTGTGGGCATTCTACTGTTTTGTAAGCTGAGTAAGAGCACCCAAGATCCAAACCCTTAGCGTTTCCTCATTATCATTTATCTTCACCCCCTATACCTTTCCTTAGAGTTGATGGCGTGCGAGTGATGTCTCTGGTATTGCTAGCGTCTATAAGTATGCTTGTTTACCACCGCGTAGAGTAAAAAATTAATTATGCCGTGTGGGGCCTTCTTTAGAATTGTCCCACCCCTCTCCACCCATGGGAGTCGTAAGAGCCGACTGAGGGAATACCGGGGGAGTGGGCAGCAGCACTCCCTCGAGTATTAACAACATCCACTGCGATCGCCAACCCGCCTGCCAAACGTGGCGATTACGGCACTATCCCCCATTCTTGGGGAGGCCTATGTCCAGCAGTGGACGTTAAAAGGCTGATGGATGGATGGATGGAAAGTAAAAAAAACTATATGGGTGTCTGTAAAATCGGTTTATGGACGATAATTTTACGTGATAACGTCATATATGTCATTAGATGCATCACAAGCCGAACGCTTAGGTCGATCGTGCCTCTCTATCACTGGTTCCGTGCTCTCGCTTGCACGCTCGGCTCAGGCGGAACGTGACAATGAGTCATGCTTTTTCTTACGTGCGTTATAAGACGTCAATAAATCAACCTTACCTATGCTGGAAACTGAGATACGGATTGCTCATCAGATCCGAGAGATCAATAAGCTTGCCTCTCCTTTTTACTTCTGGGTGCTTCTTTACAAACAGCCATCCTACATGAGAGTAGAAGAATCCTCTATTTGCGTTATGTGGATCTGCGTCCGTATCAGAATATTTGTGGTGCAGACGATGATCTCTGGCCCAATGGATAACGCTATGCTGGTTTGCAATGGAGTGACACATCATGAGGAAAAATTGGAGTGGCTTTTTCGCTTTGTAGGTCTTGTGAGACCAGAGACGGTGTCCGCCAGCGACGATCCCAATTCCACTTAGCCAGAATGTCACAAAACCTGCAAAATCCAAAAACACTTTTACTAATTACTTGGAAGGATATATAATAATATTTTGCCCATCCGTGAACTACGCCCTGAATATATCTCTCTTAGGGAGCAGGTTTGGTACTGATTCCATACCAGGTTCCATCGGTTTGAAGGTCACAAATACGTCACAACTCATGCAAAGATGTTGACACAGATATGAAAGAAGATGATGAGAAGATGTGAGACTGTTGTGAGTTCGATTCCCACACAGGACAACACTTTATGTGATCCATAAATAGGTGTTCTGAGTCTGGGTGTACTTTGTGTCCGTGAAATTGTATGTTTGTAAAGTCCTCCGCTATACAAGGATTATTCCTTAGTGCAGGGTGTTGTCTTAAAAATAGTATGTCCAAATATAATTCGATTTTGGAAAAGATTCGGCTGTATCAGACCAGTTAAGAATGGAAAGCCTTTCCCTTTTATCAGTCAGTTTCCATATCTTTTGTGAGTATAATGTTGTTTTTTTATAATACAAGGGTACATCCCCTGATAATGCCAGAGCATAAACAGTGGTTAATACCATCAGATAGGGCTAACTCATCTGTCATCTCCAAAAAACTGAATTTATTTTGTTCTCATTTCTAATAGTTTTTGAGCCATTTTTAAAGAGAAATGCTTTCGCGTTGGGGATCTGTTTTAGGTGGTTTAAGAATGAAGATAATGATAAAAAAAAATATCACGGACATTTTCGCACAACGTCCTCTGGTCCTAAACTAAGCTTAAGGCCCGTCAAATGATTTAAAAATAAATTAAGTGAGCATTGACTAAGCTTATATATTCCCACACATTTTAATAGTTTTCTATAGCGTTAGTGATCATAAAATGCAACTTGGCTAGGCTCAACACAAAACGATAATTTAGAATTTTCGTCTGTTTGTCAGTTTATTTGTTCGAGCTACACGCAAAAACTACTAAACGGATTTTAATGAAACTTTTTCGCTTGATAGCTCTTGATTAGATTTCAAAAGTAGCATACATTTTATCTCGCTACTATATCGGGAACCTGATATATAATAAAACCTAAAAACTAGCTATTGACTGCGGCAGATCCGCGGGCGAAGTAAATATTATTATGTGAAAGTGAATTTGTTTGTTGTTCACGTCGTAACTACTGAACCAATCATCATGAAATGTTGCACACATATAGTCTGAAGCTTAAGAAAAGGACACAGGCTACTTCTTATCCCGGAGAAATGAATGTTGCCCGTGCGATAGCTATTTTACATAGCGATAATTAATGTACCGTAGAGTGATGTATTAATGTTCTAAAGTCCATGCGGACGGAGCCACGGGTCTAGTCCAAATTAAATCATAAACTTACTCAACCCAATGGTACTCCATTTAGCGCTAGTAAATGCAAGATACAGTCCGTACAGTCCAGCTAAATGGTAGTAGACGAAGACCAGTACATTCCAGTAGACTATCTCGAATTTTCGAGGTTCCGCTTTGGTGATGGGCTTCGATGTTTCTTCTATTATCGTCTCATTCTTCTCTGCATTAGGCGCCATTCTAGATGAATATTCTAGACATTACATTGAAATTAAAAATTATTGTCAATACTAATACCTATTTAATTATAATGTTATTTAATTTAGTTTATTTTACTTTGATTTTATTTACCAAATATATAATGATAATGTTAACAATAATAATGTTATTTAATTTAGTTTAATTAGATTTATTGATATTATTTTGATTTGTTTTACCAAATTATGTTATGTATAAAGATATTATGATATAATATGATTTTTAAAGTCGAATTAAATATTTTTAATTTCGAAATTACAAATGACTATTTTATAACTATCGCTTAGTATACAGTTTAAAATTTTACTCTTTCTGATTTAACATAGATCTCTTCATTTATTGATGGTAGGGAGGGATAGGTAGTGATCGACTAAAGTAACACAGTTCCAGTGGTCCGCCAATACAGGCGAAGAGACGGCACACACCAGGTTTATTTAGTGGGTGAGAGCCCCACACTACCCTGTTCGTTGCCCCGAACGACGGGGTGTGTTGTTAGTACATTTTTTTCTCGCCTTAACAAAAAATGGGATGGTTATTGATAGCCTAGCCGTAAAACTAAACACTGCAACGACAGTGGTATCAAGTTCATTCCACCAGTCAAAAGTTTAGATAATGTTACCACGAGACTAATAAACTAGAAATTATCTTTAAAGAACAAATAATAAATAAATAAATATTCACGGACCTTTCACACAACGTCCGCTGGTCCCAAACTAAGCTTAACGCTTGTGCTTGGTACCAGATTACGGATTTAATAAATATATGTATTACTTTTTTTTTGTAAATATATACAATAGATAGAAAACATCCAGACGCAGTACAAGTATCTGTGTTCATCACACAAATAGTTGTCCTAAGTGGGAATCGAACCCACGACCTCGTGCACGGAAGTCGGTTACATTACCGACCACGCCATGAGGTCCGTCATCATTAAATTATTTGTGAAAGTGGAAAAATAGAGCTTTACTACAAGCGGGATTCGAACGTGCGTCCCATCTAATCTGGGGAAATGCTCTGGACTGCTAAGCTATCGCAGTCAACTAATGTTGACCCCCAATTTCCTCTTTCCGCTTTCACAGATAATTAGCTTTTTATAGTAGCTGAGCATGTCAAGTGCCAAAATAGATCTAAACAGAAATGAGCTGTTATGTCTCAAAAAAACAAAATTAAAATCTTTTCAGCCGTTTGGAAGTTATGATGACACAGATAAATACACATTTTAAACAGACCTCTGTTTGCGTTGAAGGTTAAAAATACATTGAAGTGCCAATTTGCACTGTTTGCTCAAACGATAGCGAAATTTTTCGGTCTTTCATATGCTAACAGTAATTTTTTTTACATAAAAATTTAATAGGACCTATTTCACAGTATAGACTTTTTAATTAAAAAGAGTTATATTTAATCGGTTTAAAAATACCCGGTATATCAGGGAAAGTAAAAAATATGAGATTAAGTTATTCATAGGCTGTTTTTGGTATTTTTTGGGGATGGCAAACAAGCATCTGGTCTACCTGATGGTAAGCGGTTATTGTGGCGTATAGACGCTAGCTAACACCAGAGGCATCACTTGCGCGTCGCCTAAGAGCTGGAGAGGAAGGATATTTAAGTATTCATATCATATCCTAGAAACGAAATGGTGCGCAGCAGCTTGAAAAAACTTTCGGTATACTTGAGTGCATAAACGACGGTTATCATTTACCATCAGGTGCGCCGTGGCTTGTCTGCCATCTAATGATTGCTAATGCAATAAAAAAATGTTTACAATTTATCACTGCTCGGTGAAAGAAAATATCCGATCAAAAACATAAATGTGAAACGTGAGTCAAGTTTAATATTATGATATAGGTATGCCTTGGTAGTTGACTTCAATGACAAAAGAAGAGAGATCTAAATGGGTGCCAAGTTCGATGGTCAGTCCTGAAATTTATTTATAACAACATAAAATATTTTATAACAACTTAAAATATCATCTTCATATAACTTATGATAATATATTTGCCGTGTGGGGCCAGCTTTAGAATTGTCCCACCCCTCTCCACCCATGGGAGTCGTAAGAGCCGACTGAGGGAATACCGGGGGAGTGGGCAGCAGGACTCCTTCGAGTATTAACAACATCCACTGCGATCGCCAACCCGCCTGCCAAGCGTGGCCATTACGGCACTATCCCCCATTCTTCGGGAGGCCTATGCCCAACAGTGGACGTTAAAAGGCTGATGGATGGATGGAATATACTGAAGCCTAATGTCAGACTTAGCCAATGGTCTAATCCATCTTACCATTAGAGGAGACCCGTGCCCAATTAGTGGCTCAGAAAAATATTTGAAAAAAATATTTCAAAGTTAAATGACCGAAAGATATTTAAAAAAACACTCACGTCACTTACAACCAGCCACACAGATCAAATCTCTGCAAACTACTGAATTAAAAATATTTCATGGGTAATTTATACGTATCAAATAACGGCGTGTTCAACTTAATTTATAGATTTTAATATATTTCTTAATTACACAGATGGCGGAGTGGTTTAGACACCGGCCTGAGTGTGGTGGGTCCGATTCTCGAACTCTGTGTGTGATCCACAAATGGTTGTTCTGAGTCTGGGTGCACTTTGTGGCCGTGAAATTGTATATTTGTTAAGTCTCCCGCGATACAATGGTTATTCCTTAGTGCATAGTGTTGGCTTATTAAGAGAGAAAAAAAATATAGTTTTTAACGGGCCTCGAGGCGTAGTCGGTAGTGTAACCGACTTCCGTGCACGAGGTCATGGGTTCGATTCCCACTCAGGACAATTATTTGTGTGATGAACACAAATATTTGTACTGCGTCTGGGTGTTTTCTATGTATTATATATATGTATTTACAAAAAAAAGTAGTGTATGTATTATATCCGTAATCTGGTACCCATAGCACAAGTGTTAAGCTTAGTTTGAGACCAGAGGGCGTTGTGTGAAAATGTCTGTGAACGTTTATTTTTTTATTTAATCCATACTGAGATTATAATTATGATATATCACTATTCGACCTGTGTGGAATTCCGCAGTTCGATATTTACCGAATCCGATTCGATATCTATCCTAAAATCAACGCATCCTTTAAAGGACTTTTTTCTTCTTAAATGATTTTAAATCTCAAATTTAAGAGAAGTGGTACATTTTTAGACTGTGGGTATATTTTTCATCAGGTGTGTATACACCTCTGCCTACCCCTTCGGGGAATACAGGCGTGATGCTATGCAACGCTGATTTTCAATGAGAGCCTTAGTGATGAAACGGATGAACAAAATAGTTATTACATATCAGGTATGTATATTTATAACATATTTAAAAAGTCGTTAAAAAGGTACATATAAAATAGTTGATAGTAATTACATCCATGCATCCATCCATCAGCCTTACAACGTCCACTACTGGACATAGGCCTCCCTAAGAGAACGCGACAACGAGCGGTCCCGTCATGGGGGATAATACCGTAATCGCCACGCTTGGCAGGCGATCGCCAATCGCAGTGGATGTTGTTAATACTCGAGGGAGTGCTGCTGCTCACTCCCCCGGTATTCCCTCAGTCCGCTCTTACGACTCCCGTGGGTAGAGAGGGGTGGGACAATTCTAAAGCCGGCCCCACACGGCGTAGTTACAATATTTGTTAAATTGCAAATTCCAAAACAGTATATTAAAACTATCATTATTTTTGTTTTTATTTCTAAGAGAAAAGCAAGGCTCTTACACTAGAAATATTTGTGCATAGAAAATATTAATAAGCCATAGAGTGATTATTGACACAATAGTTGAAGGCTACGTGGGTGAAGTCGCGGGTGGAATCTAGTATTATATATTTACATATTTTTATATATATTTTTAGCATTTGACATGCTTAGCACTATACATTAAACACAGTGAAAAATGTGAAATCGAAAATAACAGTCACGAGCAGGATTTGAACCTGCATCTCCTGGATACCGTCCAGATGCTTTACCAATTCAGCCATCGTGACAATTGCTCCTGACTGCTAACTCTGTTTTTCACTTTGTGTTTAATGTGTAGTGCTAAGCATGTCAAATGCTAAAAATACATATAAAAATATCTAAATAATTATAGGGTTTGCGTCATTATTAGGTAAAAATCTTAGTTGTAAAATTAAGTTTACCTGGTCAGTATAATGTATGAAAATACTTCCGACAGATGGCGCCGGCGTCACCCAAGACGTTAAGTATGAATGTGTTATCGAAATTAGCAGTCAGGAGCAATTGTCATGATGGCTGAATTGGCAAAGCATCTGGACGGTATCCAGGAGATGCAGGTTCAAATTCTGCTCGTGACTGTTATTTTCGATTTCACATTTTTCACTTTGTGTTTAATAGTATTATATATTTAAAAGCTTGACATGAGTCCCCGTAAATAAAGATTAAATAAAAAAAAGCTTAATATATTTACTCATTCACTGAAACACTGAAACAAATTGTGTGAAATCGAGAAATAGAAGACAATGGGTGCTAAATAATGATTTTATCCTAACTATTATAAAGCTGTAACAGAGCTGTATCTGTACATTTAAGTTATTCGAGAAAAAATACTGGTCTGAACAAAAAACATTCTTTTTGAATCTCTGTCTGTTTGTTCGTTTTTATATTACGCGAAAACTACAAAACGATTTTTGATTAAACTTTTATTGTTTGAGATAGCTCTTGACGAAACTTAAAAATATAAGTACTTACCCATATAGAAGTACAGATGTAGGTAATAATAAAAAGTGTGTGTGTACTTATGTACACGCGTTAGAAGTTATACTTCTTTGGCGTAACAAGATAAAAATCTTCTCAAAAATTTTATCTTTCGCCTTATTCTACGTTTGTAGAAAAAACGACACTAACAATAGAAAAAAGGTATTTAATACATTGAAAGTTTTATTATAACGCATTATCTAGTTAAATAAAGTTTATTTAAATATCACAAAAAAACTAAAATGTTGACAATAGCTAACTTCAGGGTGTCTAACTTCAGGGTGTCGGTTTTTCGTGACGGTGTGCGCGCGCATCGTAAAAATTTACTCTCATAATTTTTCCCTAACGCGCCAAAAGAATTATAACTTCAAAGACATTCTCCGTATTCTCCCACTAGCGGGTGGGGGAGAGTAATGGCGGCGTTAAAGTAGCTACGGGTAGATCGTTTTATGAATTACATTATAGCCAATTATAACTTATAATGGGACCTATGGCTTAAACTTTTTGATGTGAAAACATCTAATGCGGAGGGAGGGTAAAACCAGCTGTTAAGTTGAAATTTATTTAATTGTTTTTAACGACAGCTGTTGAAGTAACCATCTAACTGAAAGTGTAATGTTAATCAATAAACAAATAATAGTTATAATTTGTCTATGGACAACGAGAGGGCGCTTACCAAGAATTATATAAGACTCAAACAATATTTGAAGAAAGAAAGAATATCATATTATTATGTTTGCACATCTGCGAGACGTCCCGTGATGGCTCATTTTTTTTTGCACGCCTCATAAGCAAAGCATTGAGGTGTGTACTATTCTCGTTTCACGGAGAAAAACTGATTTTTCTAACTTAAAATGTCTCTATTTATCATATATTGCACTTGTAAAATAATATATACACACACATCAAGGAAAAACACTATCTTTAACACTCATGATATTTTTGATGCCATTTTTGTTATTTAAACTAGTTAAAAAACTGTTTAAAAAAGTTCTGTCTTGGATGTTCGTTTGTTGTAGGTAATGTATGTTAACACGATAACGACCAAAATACGTTACTAATTGAGTCTTTTTTATTTATTTTTAACTTCAGTATTATCAGGAATAGAGCCCTATCACTTTTCACGGTCTGATTCGATGTGGTTTAATTGTTATTAAATAAACAAAAAAATAGTGAATATTTACGATCGACTCTAAAACCAGCGCTACGCTATACCTTATTTCGTGAGAATTACTTGAACTATTTCTATAGACCAATATAGCAGTATTTCTTAAAATTAGCGCTAGATGGCGTATAAGACATGAAAACCTCATTATTTCGATTTTCATTAGTTTTTGAAATTAGCGCTATCTATGTGATTTATTGAAAACTACTTAGTAATACCAATACATTATTAGTTACACAAATAATCAATATTATTGTGAAAAACGAAGATTATGAGGCGTGCACTTTTGGAGTTTCCAAAGTATTTTTTTTTTATTATATTACGTGTTATACTAAATTTCCTCAAATACTTATCTTAAATGTACAGCTCCCACCCCTCTCTACCTACGGGAGTCGTAAGAGCCGACTGAGGGAATACGGGGGAGTGGGCAGCAGCACTCCCTCGAGTATTAACAATATCCACTGCGATCGCCAACCCACCTGCCAAGCGTGGCGATTACGGCACTATCTCCCATTTCTTGGGGAGGCCTATGTCCAGCAGTGGAGGTTGAAAGGTTGATGGATGGATGGATGGATAAATTTTTTTAGATTTTTGTTGATTTTTCATAAACCACCGCACTGAATTCGATAAATTTTAAATGGCACCATTTCGGGATAAACCCCTTTCAAACAAAAAATAATTTTACAAATCCGTCAATTTAAGACAGAGTTATGCCCGAACATACATAAAAAATATATAAACATACGAATTGAGCACCTCCTCCTTTTTTGAAGGCGGTTAAAAATGTACCGCTTCTCTTAAATTTACTTACTTATCAACACGCCATCTCCCTTGCGGGGTAGGCAGAGAGAACAGAGTGCCAAAAGGCTCTATTCTTGCATATCTCTCGCTTCCTCAACATTCATAATTCACTTCAAACACGCTCGCCGGTTTCGGAGAATCCTGACTCCTCCAAAACATGACCAATTTTGTCTAGGTTGAGTCTCGGTCTCCCCCTGTACCTACATCCTTCCGATTTCTCATTACATTATCTTTTTAACCAGTCGCTCGTCCGGCATTCTTTCCACATGTCTGAACCATCGAAACATTCCCACATATGTCCATCAAGTCGGACACTGTAGTTTTAGTGCCAACTTAATTTACGGAAGTAAAAGTTGGTTTTGGTAAAAAATCAAAAGATATCTGTTATCGAAATTCTTAGTTCCGAGCAGATGTCACGATTGCTGAATTAGCAAAGCATCTGGGTCGATATTTTAGGAGAAGCAGATTCAAATCCTCCTCGCGGCTGTTGTGGCGATGTGTTAATTTATATGTGCATGTAAAATGTTTAAGAATATATAAGAATATTAAAATATATAAATATTATAGTTAAGATTTGCGTCAATTCTATCATTAATATTAATTGTTTACATCAGAAAACAATGAATAATTAATTATGCGCGCTTTCATTACCATGTGATTTTCGAAGACTGACGTCATACCTTGACTAAAGTCGAAACAATGCGTAGAAAGATAGAATATATTAAGAAAAATCGTTTGAATATTGAACTAACTGTTACTAGTAACTTCTTTCGCACGGAATTTAGTTATTTTAATTATTGCACGCCTCATAAGCGAAGCGTTGAGGTGGGTACTACTCTGTTTCGGGTCGGTATAATATATGAAAATACTTTCAACAGATGGCGCAGGCGTCACCCAAAGACGTTAAGTATGAATGTGTTATCGAAATTGGCAGTCAGGAGCAATTGTCACGATGGCTGAATTGGCAAAGCAGCTGGACGGTATCCAGGAGATGCAGGTTCAAATCCTGCTCGTGACTTTTATTTTCGATTTCACACTTTTCACTTTGTGTTTAGTATATAGTGCTAAGCAAATGCTAAAAATATATATAAATATTAAAATGTCTCTATTTATCATATATTGCACTTGTAAAATAATATACACACACACATATCAAGAAAAAACCCTCTTTTTCACACTCATGATATTTTTGATTTTGGTTATTTAAACTAGTTAAAAAACTGTTTAAAAAAGTTCTATCTTGGACGTCCGTGTGTTGTAGGTATGTTCGGAGATTGTTAACACGATAACGACTGAAATACTTTACTAATTGAGTATGTTTTTTCTATTACGATTCAGTATAATTACGAATAGAGCCCTATCACTTTTCACGGTCTGATTCGACGTGATTTAATTGTTATTAAATAAACAAAAAAATAGTGAATATTTACGCTCGACTCGGCACTAAAACCAGCGCTATCCTTATTTCGTGAGAACTACTTCTATAGACAAATATAGAAATATATAAGACATGAAAACCACAGTATTTTTTGAAATTATCGCTATCTATGTGAATTATTGAAAACTACTTATTAAGACCAATACATTATTAGTTACTTATCAAATAATCAATTTTATTGTAAAAAATGAAGATTAAGGCGTGCTCTTTTGGATTTTTCAAAGTATTTTGATCTAACTTTAGCACTTGACACTCAGCTACTTTAAACAAGAAATCATTTGTGAAAGTGGAATAAGAGAGTTTTTCTACAAGCAGAATTCGAACCTGCGTCGCTTCCAATCTGGGGAAGTGCTCTAACCGCTAAGCTATTACAGACACCTAACAGTGACACCCAATCTCCATTTCACACAATAGGTTTTTAGATGTATTGTCTTTAGGACCCACGCCACCTATCGGATGCATTTACATGCATTATTCCAATATAGTAATGTTATTGAATTAATTTCGCTCGTGGCGTAGTCGGTAGTGTAACCGACTTCCGTGCACGAGGTCGTGGGTTCAATTCCCACTCAGGACAATTATTTGTGTGATGAACACAAATATTTGTACTGCGTCTGGGTGTTTTCTATCTATTATATGTAGGTATTTACAAAAAAAAAGGAGTATATGTATTATAACCGTAATCTGGTACCCATAGCACAAGCGTTAAGCTTAGTTTGGCACCAGAGGACGTTGTGTGAAATGTCAGTAAATATTTATTTATTTATTTATCTGCATTATATATTATTATTGTTCGTTGTCTTTCATAACGTACACTAACTATTAATGAAATAAACTTTATAAAACTCTAAACAGCGTGGGGCAGTCTTGAACAAGGGTACCAAACTTCTTATTACAACTGAGATCAAATGAAATATTGCAATACAATATTAAAAAATAATACTTAACCTATAATTTCTACTATCTTTAATTTTAAAAAGTAGCCTAAGTCACTCCTTATAACATCAGCTATTTGTCAGTGAAAAAGTAAAGTCCAGCCATATTGCTGTAGGTACTCGTAGGTACAGTAGTCACAACGGATTTTTGTGTCTCTGAAGTTGGCTCCAAGACGCTGCGTAGTTGCAATTTTTGTGTAGCAAGGCATGTGCGTCTGCTACAGTTTACATTAATCGACAAATGTTCAATTATAATTTAACAATAAAATTGTAATCGATAATCATTGTATTTATCGATCTTACTAAAAGATGTGGACTCTTCTATATCTAGATTAAAGCTTATTCACTCAAATCGCTCGTTAACTTTTTATTGAATATAAAAATAATAAATAGGTATAACCTAAACAATTATATTAAACACAAAGTGAAAAATGTGAAATCGAAAATAACAGTCAGGAGCAGGATTTGAACCTGCATCTTCTGGATACCGTCCAGATGCTTTACCAATTCAGCCATCCTGACAATTGCTCCTGACTGCTAATTTCGATAACACATCATACTTAACGTCTTTGGGTGACGCCTGCGCCATCTGTCGGACGTATTTTCATACATTATACCGACCAGGTAAACTTAATTTTACAATTAAGATTTTTACCTAATAATGACGCAAACCCTATAAATATTTATATATATTTGTAGCATTTGACATGCTTAGCACTATACATTAAACACAAAGTGAAAAATGTGAAATCGAAAATAACAGTCAGGAGCAGGATTTGAACCTGCATCTTCTGGATACCGTCCAGATGCTTTACCAATTCAGCCATCCTGACAATTGCTCCTGACTGCTAATTTCGATAACACATCATACTTAACGTCTTTGGGTGACGCCTGCGCCATCTGTCGGACGTATTTTCATACATTATACCGACCAGGTAAACTTAATTTTACAATTAAGATTTTTACCTAATAATGACGCAAACCCTATAAATATTTATATATATTTGTAGCATTTGACATGCTTAGCACTATACATTAAACACAAAGTGAAAAATGTGAAATCGAAAATAACAGTCAGGAGCAGGATTTGAACCTGCATCTTCTGGATACCGTCCAGATGCTTTACCAATTCAGCCATCCTGACAATTGCTCCTGACTGCTAATTTCGATAACACATCATACTTAACGTCTTTGGGTGACGCCTGCGCCATCTGTCGGACGTATTTTCATACATTATACCGACCAGGTGAACTTAATTTTACAATTAAGATTTTTACCTAATAATGACGCAAACCCTATAAATATTTATATATATTTGTAGCATTTGACATGCTTAGCACTATACATTAAACACAAAGTGAAAAATGTGAAATCGAAAATAACAGTCAGGAGCAGGATTTGAACCTGCATCTTCTGGATACCGTCCAGATGCTTTACCAATTCAGCCATCCTGACAATTGCTCCTGACTGCTAATTTCGATAACACATCATACTTAACGTCTTTGGGTGACGCCTGCGCCATCTGTCGGACGTATTTTCATACATTATACCGACCAGGTAAACTTAATTTTACAATTAAGATTTTTACCTAATAATGACGCAAACCCTATAAATATTTATATATATTTGTAGCATTTGACATGCTTAGCACTATACATTAAACACAAAGTGAAAAATGTGAAATCGAAAATAACAGTCAGGAGCAGGATTTGAACCTGCATCTTCTGGATACCGTCCAGATGCTTTACCAATTCAGCCATCCTGACAATTGCTCCTGACTGCTAATTTCGATAACACATCATACTTAACGTCTTTGGGTGACGCCTGCGCCATCTGTCGGACGTATTTTCATACATTATACCGACCAGGTAAACTTAATTTTACAATTAAGATTTTTACCTAATAATGACGCAAACCCTATAAATATTTATATATATTTGTAGCATTTGACATGCTTAGCACTATACATTAAACACATCATTATTAGGTAAAAATCTTAATTGTAAAATTAAGTTTACCTGGTCGGTATAATGTATGAAAATACGTCCGACAGATGGCGCAGGCGTCACCCAAAGACGTTAAGTATGATGTGTTATCGAAATTAGCAGTCAGGAGCAATTGTCAGGATGGCTGAATTGGTAAAGCATCTGGACGGTATCCAGAAGATGCAGGTTCAAATCCTGCTCCTGACTGTTATTTTCGATTTCACATTTTTCACTTTGTGTTTAATGTATAGTGCTAAGCATGTCAAATGCTACAAATATATATAAATATTTATAGGGTTTGCGTCATTATTAGGTAAAAATCTTAATTGTAAAATTAAGTTTACCTGGTCGGTATAATGTATGAAAATACGTCCGACAGATGGCGCAGGCGTCACCCAAAGACGTTAAGTATGATGTGTTATCGAAATTAGCAGTCAGGAGCAATTGTCAGGATGGCTGAATTGGTAAAGCATCTGGACGGTATCCAGAAGATGCAGGTTCAAATCCTGCTCCTGACTGTTATTTTCGATTTCACATTTTTCACTTTGTGTTTAATGTATAGTGCTAAGCATGTCAAATGCTACAAATATATATAAATATTTATAGGGTTTGCGTCATTATTAGGTAAAAATCTTAATTGTAAAATTAAGTTTACCTGGTCGGTATAATGTATGAAAATACGTCCGACAGATGGCGCAGGCGTCACCCAAAGACGTTAAGTATGATGTGTTATCGAAATTAGCAGTCAGGAGCAATTGTCAGGATGGCTGAATTGGTAAAGCATCTGGACGGTATCCAGAAGATGCAGGTTCAAATCCTGCTCCTGACTGTTATTTTCGATTTCACATTTTTCACTTTGTGTTTAATGTATAGTGCTAAGCATGTCAAATGCTACAAATATATATAAATATTTATAGGGTTTGCGTCATTATTAGGTAAAAATCTTAATTGTAAAATTAAGTTTACCTGGTCGGTATAATGTATGAAAATACGTCCGACAGATGGCGCAGGCGTCACCCAAAGACGTTAAGTATGATGTGTTATCGAAATTAGCAGTCAGGAGCAATTGTCAGGATGGCTGAATTGGTAAAGCATCTGGACGGTATCCAGAAGATGCAGGTTCAAATCCTGCTCCTGACTGTTATTTTCGATTTCACATTTTTCACTTTGTGTTTAATGTATAGTGCTAAGCATGTCAAATGCTACAAATATATATAAATAAACAATTATATATGAAAACATAATGATCTCATTCGATTGTTTTATTAATCGAGTAATACTATATCATCGAGTATACATTTAAATTGGTCAGCACTAATAGTATCCTCATCCATCCATCCATCAGCCTTTCAAAGTCCACTACTGGATATAGGACTCCCCAAGAGAACGCCACAACGAGCGCTCCCGTCATGGGGGATAATGCCGTAATCGCCACACTTGGCAGGTGGGTTGGCGATCACAGTGGATGTTGTTAATACTCGAAGGAGTGCTGCTGCCCACTCCCCCGGTATTACCTCAGTCGGCTCTTACGACTCCCGTGGGTAGAGAGGGGTGGGACAATTCTAAAGCCGGCCCCACACGGATATAATATCTTTCCGTAATAGTATTTATATATGCGTAATAGTATCTATCCGTCACAATCCCCACTTCTTGCTCTGTGCCTAACTTCAGAGAACTTCGTGGTGTAGTTGGTAGTGTAAGCGACTTCCGTGCACGAAGTCGTGGGTTCGCTTCCCACTCAGGACAATTATTTGTGCTGCACTGCATCTAGGTGTTTTCTATCTATTAAATGTATGTATTTACAAAAAAAAAGTAATATATGTATTATATCCGTAATCTGGTACCCATAGCACAAGGGTTAAGCTTAGTTTGGGACCAGAGGACGTTGTGTGAAATGTCCGTGAATATTTATTTATATTTATTATTAATTTTTTAATCGAAATTCGCGTGAAATCGCATATTTTATACGCTGTAAAGTCTCTACTAAACACACACTGAGAGGTCCGTACCCCCATTTTCTTTAGTTCCATGAAGTCCATTGCCGCTTCACTCACCTTAGTGCTCGGTGAAAGGGTTTTCTAGTCTCACCATAAAATTTACGAGTGCCTTGAGAGCGAGCACGCAATAATTCGGTTCCCCTGGCCGGGCTTGGGTACTTTTTAAACTTTCGCATTTTATATTCTGGCTTCTGATTCTGCTAGGACTTGAGAATTAGGTCAACGTAACTCACCTAAAGGCGTAATACTACGCCATACTGATAATCTTTATAGCATAACTTCTATAGCAACGGCATTTATTTATGAAAAAAAAAACATGGGGTAGGCAGAGGTGTATTATACACCCGCCAGCTATGTTTAAGTCCTCTCCAATAAGTTAGGCTTTTATTTAGGTATATAGATTAAAAGCTACATGCAGTACGGTTATATCGACTAACGGAGTGGTAACAGCCGGGGTCAATAGTGGGGTCCACGCGTGACCTCGTTAGATTTATTATAAAAGGTTTAACTAAATAAACTGTTTTTGTTGCAATATCTTAGTGGTCTGAGCACTTCCCCGGATAGGATGAGACGCAGGTTTGAATCCTGCTTGCAGTAAAGTTCTCTTTTCCCACTTTCACTAATATAATATTTATATTAGTGAAAGTGGGAAAAGAGAACTATATACAAATATACTAATTGTTGTTTAACGTAGCTGAGCTTGTCAAGTGCTAAAAATACAGATCAAAATATTTAAAAGAATTCAAATTAAATAGGGTCAATTTAAATAAAAATAAAAAAATTAGGTCATACTAAATCAAATCAAATTACATAAGGTTATTAAATTATTAATAGATAATTGGTAATTTTTTGTGATTAGTTACATTGTAGATTAGCAAACTAATAACAGTATCTGCTAATGGTTGCCAAATCATTCAATGTCATCAAATTACTTGTAGTAACTAGCTGACCCGTGCCCACTTCGTTGGGACGTAAACATTTTTAAAAAAACCGTCGAATAGAAATATCACTCAATAGATTACGACACGGTCACGGTTCCGTACCTATGTCGTCATTCCTCCAAATTATATGCAATAAGAAAGTCTTTTGTTTTAAACACTCGAGACGATAAATTTACTTATTTTGATAAGAATTCATAATTGTTGATAATATGACCAATAAACCTGACCTACCTATTTTTTGTTTTAAATATTAATAACTACTTTTTGTGACTTAAATATAAAAGTGAGACATATGCTGTCGCTGACTTTTTTGTAGGCATTATCAAGCTCTACAACTCAATCATATATCTCATTGTTAATAAGCGTTCGTAAGAAACGTTTTCGTTCGACCATTTTTTCTCAGACTTACTTTGCAAATCCGACTACCACGAAAAAGTCTTATCCCCTTTCGGCTTAGTATATAGCCTATGACACTCACAGACAACGTGGGTTTCTATTGATAAAAAAAAATCTAAATCGTATTAGTAGATCTAGAGATTAGAACCTCACAAACTTTACCGCTATATAATATTAGTATAGATAAATATTCTAAATTTTGTTGTTATGTAGGACAACAAGGTGCGCACGCTTGTTGTCACATTGATAACACAAGTACTTTTTAAGAACTACATAAAATAACTACACAAACAAATAAATGGCACAGTATATAAACAGTGACCATTTATAAAAGAAACAGTAGATTTTTTAAATCGAACCCACAACCTCGTGCACGGAAGTCGGTTACACTACCGAATACGCCACGAGGCCCGTATAAATAAATATTCACGGACAGGTTCAAATCCTGCTCGTGGCTGTTAATTTCGATTTCTCATTTTCACACTGTTAATTAATGCATTATGCATAATTATATTTCTTTTTTTATTTGTTTAAATTATATCCGTTTGTAATAATATGTAAATATCTTAAACTTGATCCTTGACAATCTTCCAAATTCTTGTACATTCCGTTTACCTATACCCTACTGAATTCGCTCATTATTAAAATTAAACATTTTGATCTGTATTTTAGCACGTGTGGTGTTTATCCGTGTGGTGACGGACTAAGAATACAAGTGTCACCACCCCATTCTTTCCCACGGGTGTCGTATGAGGCGACTACGGGAAGTACCTAAGCAATTATCATACATTGCATCACTGGTGGTAGGGCTGGGTACCAAGTGGGAGTACTTGGTATCAGGCCCGAGCGGGTTGGGACTACCATCTCCCGTGTGACTAGCCATAAATCACATCGTTGCGTTTTGGCTGTAGCAGGAGATAGCCGTTTATTCTTTTATTTCTATCTGTGAAATGAAATGGTGAGCAGCGGCTTGACAATACTCTCGGTATAGTTGAGTTCATGAGCGACGGTTATCATTTACAATCAGATAGGCCGTCGCTCGACTGTTACTACATGCTACAAAAAAAAACCTTGACATGCTCAGCTACTTTAAAGAACAAATGATTTGTGAATGTGGAAAAGAAGTTTGGTGCGAGCGAGATCCCGCTAATAAATTTGTTCTTCACTCATTTTTAGTATTGGCAATGCGAAAATCGTGACTAGTCACATGTATACATAAATATATTACTAGCTCACCCGGCGTACTTCGTACCGCCATATTTTTTTTCGTGAATATTTTGCAATGAAAATTATTAAAGTACTTATATCGCTATTTAGATATTTTTATATATATTTTTAGCATTTGACATGCTTAGCAATATACATTAAACACAAAGTGAAAATGTGAAATCGAAAATAACAGCCACGAGCAAGATTTGAACTTGCATCTCCTGGATACCGTCCAGATGCTTTGCCAATTCAGCCATCGTGACCCTTGCTCCTGACTGGATGGACACCCTTATCACTTAGGGGTATGAAAAATAGTTTACATCCTATTCTCAGACCTCCTGAATATGCACACAAAATTTCATAAGAACCGGTCAAGCCGTTTCGGAGGAGCATGGTGTCAAACTCTGTGGCACGAGAATTTTATGTATTAGAACATAGCATCACGCCTGTATTCCCTGAAGGGGTAGGCAGAAGTGTATTACACACCCACGATTCGCTATTCTATGTTGAAGTCCCACGTAATAGGGGGCGAGTCTATTGACATCTACCGGGCACATTTCCAAACTCGCAGCCCGGAGTACTGAGAATTTTTCTTTTCAGGAAAAAGCTCAATAACATTGCCCGACCCGGGGATCATACCTCATGATTAGCAGTCGTATACACTACCGCTATACCACCGAGGCAGTATTAGATATATAAAAAAACAGCAGACATTAATACTAATACTACATGATTTCATGCAGCTGAAGTTGTGGATACAAATATTACAATATATATATATATATTAAGATCAAGGACACAAATACTGTGCCCTCACACGGCCTGTATTAAGGCTCTATTAAGCCGCATTATATTATAACCTTATTATAAGCCTCTTAAGGTATTTAATTACATGCTGTTTCAAGGCGATTTGGCCAAGGGTAAACACAAAATAGAGATGTTTATTACATATAAGATTATTTACAAGGTTTCAAAAGGATATTTATTTACAAGTGATTGATGTTATAACTAAATTATAATAATTTCTATAGGTAGAGCCTTACTTATCGCAGCACGAATGGGCCTGCTCGATAGACGATTACTGTTTATCGTGTGTAGGATTATTTGTACGCGAGAAATGCAGCTATTCTATATTAGGGATACTATTCCGTATTTGGTTACTTTCCTCTACTTATCATCACGCCATCTCCCTTGCGGGGTAGGTAGAGAGAACAGAGTGCCAAAAGGCTCTATTCTTGCATACCTTTTTTTTTTTTTTTGTTTAGACGGGAAAATATGTTCCTAACCGCACACCCCGTCGCTCGGGGCAACGAACAGGGTAGTGTGGGGCCTTCACCCACTAAAGAAACCCGCCGTGTACCGTCTCTCCGCCTTTATTGACGGGCCACTGGAACTATGTTACATTCCTTCGGTGGTATTCTTGCATACCTACAACTCTCGCTTCCTCAACATTCATAGTTCTCGTCTAGCGGTTGAGACTTGCTTATCCCAGCACGAATGGGTTGGCTCGATCGGGGAAGTACCACCCTCTCACAAAAGATCAGCGTGTAACAACGGTAGTTACGCCTACCATTGTGTTTCGTATGGTGAGTGAGAGCGCTGGAGGCCCAAACCCCCTCCCTATCCTCTCCTTATTATCTTATCCTTCCAATCCCTTTCCTTGGAGATGGCGAGGTGCGAGTGATACCTCTGGTAATCAGGTGGGCCGTAAGCTTGTTCGCCGCTCATGTAGTATTAAAAAAGAACCACGCTCGCCGGTTTCGGAGACTCCTAACTCCACCTTCCTTCAATACATGACCGATTTGGTCTAGGTAGGTGAGTCTCGGTCTCCCCCTGTACCTACATCATTCCACTTTCTCATTAAATATCTTCTTAATCAGTCGCTCGTCCGGCATTCTATCCACACGCCTGAACCATCGAAGCATTCCCTTTCGCATCTTTACTTTACACCAATACTCTCTTTCATGCCTACTCGCTCTCTTATGTCGTCGTTACGATGCAGTCAGTCAGCTTCACTCCACAGATACTCCGTAGAGATCGCATTTCAACCAATTGATTTTACGCTCATGCTTCTTTTTGCATACCCAACTCTCGTTTCCATAACGTTGGGACAAGCACTGCGTCGTGTATTGCGACACGTGCCTTTTGGCTGAGGTGATGACTGCCGAGAAGTTGTCCAGATGCTCCGTTCACTATATTTCCAACTTTTACTCTTCTCTTTAAATCAGTGATGTACCTTCCAATATATAAAAATTCATCCACTTGTTCTAGCACGCCATTGCCTTTTGACACTCTAACATTAATTTGTTCTGGCTTCTCCTCTTTCAAAAATCATTATTTTGATTTTGCTCACATTCATACATACGCCTCTTTTCTTACAATCTTCTACCATTACCTAAACTACGGCTTGCAAGTCAGTCGCAGACTGCGCTATTAGGACCGCATCGTTTGCATATAGCAGAGAGTTAACCACTAAGTTGCCCATTTGAACTCCCACATTAATTTAATTCAACATATGTAGACATTTATCCAGATATATGATAAACAGTCTGGCTGATAGAACACAGCCCTGTTTGACGCCGATATTTACATTAAACCAGGGCGACATTCCATCGTCCAGCCGCACACAAGCTCTGTAGTCCATGTATTTGCACTGCACCGCTTGCAGCAGTCTACCGTTAATACCATACTCCGGCAAAATGTGGCAAGTTCCTTTCGTACAACTGTGTCAAATGGTTTTTTATTTAATCATTACTTAATTATTAAATAAAGACAAGAAAGTAATGGCAAAAGGAACTCTATTCCAACCAAGTGTCCATAAGACACCTCTCAGGGTTTTTATAAAACATTTTTGGATTCGTTTTGATGGGAACTAAAAATGTTTATGAAACGTCGTGACGTTAATTCGGTTATAATCGCCAGTCTTTTATTGATAGTAATAAATATTTTTATTGTTTTGTTACAGATAAAATCGTCGCTGAGCGCTAAAATTGGTGAGTTTAATTTTTATTTCATCAAAACTAACACATCTCTATAGCACTGATTTAACTATAGGCCTAGGATTTTTTCGCTACGCTCAAACGCCCGTCGATTTAACTAAAATTCAGTTTTATTTCTTTTCAACAAAGTCAAAATTTGACAGAAAGTGACAAACCATGTTATGTTTTTATACATAAGGGGCTTCGCTGTCCGTAATTTCATGTAAAAGCCTCGTCCACTACGTGCTGTGGCCAGTTCTGAGAACTCATCTCTTCACGTGGGCTGATTACGTAAAAATTAGCAGACAGCAACTGCCACGCGACAGCTGCACAGTAGTTGCGCAACCGGTCGCAAAATGTAAAAAAAAAAACTTATCACGTAAGCCATCATCTTGTTAAAGTTATTCATTAAATTACAATGGCGACAAATGCATTTATAGTTTATCAGTTGCTCAGTAGAGGCAGCACTGTCGATCGCTGGTTGTCTGTTCTTACATGATACGAAACTGACATTTGACAGCTGCTATTGCATAATTTTCGGCTGTTGCTAATCGTCTGCAAGACACGTAATCCGGGTGCCGATGCAGTCGACTACACGGCGCGGTTTCAAGTTTTCTACTGGGGAGGTTGTTCACACCAGATCCAAATATGGGTACATTAGGTACTTACTCATAATTTTGCTTTTATAAATTGGCTGCGCTTGGCAGATATTAGTACTAAACCACAGTAAGTTGCGCCCAGTCGCGGGTACCAAACTATATTTAGGAATTTTACACGCCTCTGCATTTTTAATGCAAGTACTACGTCAGCGTGGCTTCGTCCAGAATTTCACAGAACTGTTGAAGATCGACACCTTGTATGCATAGTAGTAGTACTTATTATATTGTCCGTGTGGTGACGGACTAAGAATACAAGTGTCACCACCCCATTCATTCCCACGGGTGTCGTATGAGGCGACTAAGGGAAGTAAGCAATTATTATCCATTGCATGACTGGTGGTAGGGCTGCGTACCAAGTGGGAGTACTCACTTGGTATCGGGCCCGAGCGGGATGGTACCACCATCTCCCGCGTGACCGGCTATGAAGCACATCGTTGCGTTTTGGCTGTAGCAGGAGATAGCCGATTATTCTTTCATTTCATATCGGTGAAATGAAATGGTAAGCAGCGGCTTGATAATACTCTCGGTATAGTTGAGTCCATGAGTGATGATTACCAGTTACCATCAGATTGACTTGATCGGGGAAGTCTCACAGAAGATCAGCATAAAACTAAGGTAGGTACTTAGATATTTTTATATATATTTGTAGCATTTGACATGCTTAGTACTATACATTAAACACAAAGTGAAAAATGTGAAATCGAAAATAACAGTCACGAGCAGGATTTGAACCTGCATCTCCTGGATACCGTCCAGATGCTTTGCCAATTCAGCCGTCGTGACAATTGCTCCTGACTGCTAATTTCGATAACAGATTCATACTTAACGTCTTTGGGTGACGCCTACGCCATTTGTCGCAAGTATTTTCATACATTATACCGGCCAGGTAAACTTAATTTTACAATTAAGATTTTTACCTAATAATGGCGCATACCCTATAAATATTTAGATATTTTTATATACATTTTTAGCATTTGACATGCTTAGCACTATACATTAAACACAAAGTGAATAATGTGAAATCGAAAATCTCAATCATCTGGACGGTATCCTGGAGATGCAGGTTCAAATCCTGCTCGTGACTGTTATTTACGATTTCACATTTTTCACTTTGTGTTTAAGGTAGGCACTCTTTTTTTAAGACAACAAAATGTTCCTAACCGCAAACCCCGTCGTTCGGGGCAATGAGCAGTGTGGGGCCCTCACCCACTAAAGAAAACTGCCGTGTGCAGTCTCTCCGCCTTTATTGGCGGGCCACTGGAACTATGTTACGTTACTTCAGTGTTATGGTACTTCTACTGTTGTGTTTCGTATGGTGAGTGAGAGTGGCGCGGTCCCAAGCCCCTGCCCTATCCTCTCTTTATTATCCTTCCTATCCACTTCCTATCCCTTTCCTTGGAGATGGCGGCAGGCGAGTGATGCCTCTGGTGTTGCTAGCGTCTATAGGCTACGATAACCGCTTGCTGTCAGGCCGTATGCATGTTTGCCAGTCACGTAGTAACTTTTTTTAATTTACACACTCGAACAATTAGTTTAATTAAATAGGAGGAATGCGTGAAGCCCCGTTAAAGTAGTTTTATTTCACAATGGACGAACATTACTTA
Organism: Leucoma salicis; assembly: GCA_948253155.1. Taxonomy (NCBI): domain Eukaryota; kingdom Metazoa; phylum Arthropoda; class Insecta; order Lepidoptera; family Erebidae; genus Leucoma; species Leucoma salicis. The sequence goes on along the minus strand of OX411826.1, from coordinate 2,665,121 downwards.
AACATTTTACATAGCATCACGCCTGTATTCCGCGAAGGGGTAGGCAGAGGTGTATTACACACCCACGATTCGCCAGCTATATTAAGTCCCACGTATTGGGGGCGAGCCTATTGCCGTCTACCGGGCACATTTCCAAACTCCGGGCTGTTACTGAGAATTTTTCTTTTTACGAAAAAGCTCAATAACACTGCCCGACCCGGGGATCGAAACCGAGACCTCATGATCAGCAGTCGCTTACACTGCTGCTGCACCACCCAGGCAAACATTTTGAGCCTAAAATTTCAGTAATTCATACAAATAAGGTGCAAGGTGCACGACAGTTGTCAATTTATTTAAACAGCTTACAAAATTAAGTGACGTTCTTTGTGGAATAATCGATATTATATGCTAATCTAATATGATAATGTTATCAGTATCGAGTAGAAAATATATTGCATCGATTTGACCTTTATATAGGCACTCATTCTATATAATCATTGATGTCATTGAGGATCCTACTATCATTATAATATATAGGAAAGTTTGTATGTTTATTTGAATTTCACTCAATTACGCAAAAACGGCTGAACAATTTTCAATAATACTTGGCCACACATAGTTGTTGATATGTATTTATACATAGAATAATCTTTCTCATATAAAAATTCTAGATTGCTGTGGAATAGCTGTCTTTCAGCTTATCATCACGGCATTTTCCTTGCGGGGTAGGCAGAGACAACAGAATACTAAGAGACTCTATTCTTGCATACATCTCTTGCATCCTCAACATAATTCTCTTCATACACGCTTGCCAGTTCCGGAAACTCCTGACTCCACCTTCCTTCAATACATGACCGATTTGGTCTAGGTAGGTGAGTCTCGGTCTCCCCCTGTACTTACATCCTTCCACTTTCGCAATGTATATCTTCTTAACCAGTAACTCGTCCGGCATTCTTTCCTCATGTCCGAACCAACGGAGTATTCCCTTTCGCATCTTTACACCAATACTCTCTTTCATACCTACTCGCTCTCTTACGTCGTCGTTTGGAATGCGGTCAGTCAGCCTCACTCCACAGATTCTTTACAGAAATCGGATTCCGACCGCATTGATTTTAAGCTCCTTTTTCTCTCTTTACATAGAGATAATTAATGTAATATAAAGTGAAGTATCATAGTGACTCCATTCTGAGGTCCCCACAAACAAAGTCACGAGCAGTAACTAGTATTAGATATAATCATACTTTTTAAGCGACTTCAAAAAAAGGAGGAGTTTCTCAATTTGTCGGAATATTTTTTTTTTATGTATGTTCACCGATTACAGACGCCTGGACCGATTTGCAAAATTATTTTTTTGTTTGATAGGGTATACTTCCCAGGTAGTCCCATAGTCATCAGGTAAGGATCTGATGATGGTATCCTTGAGAAGCAAGTGGAATTCTTAAAATTTTAATTTATTGCTTTTTAGTTCCTGGGTGCATTTGAAGGCGGTTTTCTTTTTAAAACAAAAATGTTTTTTTTATACCACAGGAAAGGCATAGAAGGTGGATAAGTATATTAAGAAAAGGATAGGAAGGACACTAAGGAGAGGATAGGGAAGAGGTTTTGATCTCCGGCGCTCGCACTCACCATACGAAACTTAAATTATCGCTTAACACAAAGTGTGAAAATGTACGGCCATGGTTTGAACCTACAACTCCTGGAATACCGGACCAGATGATTTGCCAATTCTGCCATCGTGCGTGACAGTTGCTCAGAACTGCGAATTTTGATAACACATTCCTTTTTAATGGCTTGTGTGACATTGTGTTAAGTTATATGGCTAAATGTATAAAAATATTAAATTTTCGCTGCCCCTGTTCCCCGAAGGGGTAGGCAGAGGTGTGTCGCTAAGTTTAAGTCCCACGTTATAGGGGGCAAGGTTATTGCCGTCTACCGAGCACATTTCCAAACTCCAGGCTGATACTGAGAATTTTTCTTTTTACGAAAAAGCTCAATAGCACTGCCTGACCCGGGGATCAAACCCTACCTCACGATCAGCAGTCACTCACACTACCGCTGCACCACAGAGGCAGTATCGCTGCTAATAAATACACCAATATCCGTTTATAAGTAGTAAGTCTTCTTGTCCGAAGGTCTTCTCTCGAAGCCACGGGGAATCATTGGATGCTACATAAGACCACTCCTTGTAGTGTTCTCTTCGGGAGGCTTATGTCAAGCACCGGATGGCGAAAGATTGATAGATGGATGGGGGTCTAAAATCATTAATTTCCTTCTGAACCTTCGTCACGCTGCGTCATTATTTTACGACCCATCTGTAAATATGACGTTATGGCAGCTAGACCCTCTGATCTTGGACATAATTCATTACGATTATAAAAAAAACTATATGGTTGTCTGTAAAGTCGGTTGACGGACGATAATTTTACGTGATAACGTCATATATGTTTTCTGAGAGTTTCATAAAATGTAATACTGATAGAAATCGAATGGTATATGTAAAAAGTTACGATCGCGCGTGCTGCTAAACTAAATTGAGATACTCATGTTGCCCGAGACGCGTTCGGGCGAAGAATATTATGTCGGCCAGCCGCCTCCCTCCTGCAGATGCTCTTCAGCCCACTGTTCTCTAGAGCAGCGGCCTAACACATCAAGCAATGCATCGGTCGCAATACATTTTTCGGAATGTGAGACTTTTTCGTGCGTGCTGCCAGCGTTCATCGATTTATAAGACATTATCACGTCAAAAATATCATCATCATCCATCTCTCTAGACTTATCCCCCGTCTTTACCACCAGTATTTACACGAAGCGACTGCCTATCTAACCTTCACGCCGCAACTAAGGGGACAACTGGTAACCTTAGAACAAGACCGGAGTCAGTTTTTGTATTCAGGACTGACAACCTTTAATGACTGCCAGTATGTTATTTGACAGCCGGAACCTACTGCTTACCGTGCCTTTCGAAGCAGATATCCACAAATAGGTATCTTTTTTGGTCACCCATCTGACTGTCAGCCGAGCCAAAGTTGCTTAACCCTGCCGATCGTTTGAACTGCAAGTGCATATATGCTACGACGATTATAATTAAAATAATTATGCGAATATACTGTTTCCATGTCACGATATGTGTCACAAGCGCAATCCTTATAATGCGAATAGGTACAGTAATTACAACGGATCTTTGTGTCTGAAGTTGGCTGCAAGTCGCTGCGCAGTAGGTATTTTTGTGTCGCAAGGCATAATTGTGTGTCTTCTGCAGTTTACATTAATCGAAAAATATTCAATTATAATTTAACAATTGTAATCGATAATCGTATTAATTATCGATCGTACTAAAAGATGTGGACTCTTCTATATCTAGATTAAAGCTTATTCACTCAAATCGCTCGTATACTTCTTATTTAATATAAAGTTAATAAATAAATCCTAAGCAATTAAATATGAAAAAATTATGATCTCATTCGATTGTTTTGTTAATCGAGTAATTACATCTGAATTGGTCAGCACCTATCGCATGTTTCCGTCACAATCCCCACTTCTTGTCCTGTGCCTAATTTCAGAGACACAAAGATCCGTTGTGACTTCTGAAGGACCTTGCTGATATTAGTAAGAAGTCGACTCGGGGAATTACCAGCTTTTCACAAAATATCAGCGCATTCATTGTGGCATACTCTGACTGCCAATTTTCAATGTGAGTTAGGTATGACATCGAATTCAACGCTTCGGGTGTCTATTGAACAAATGAGGTGTCAATCAATAACACCCCCTCGTGGGGGGTAGCGAAAGTGTAACTTAGTTAAAAGTTACCAAAAGTCGATTACAAGTTGCGTGGGCTGTTCGGCAGATGGCATCATTTTATAAATTACCTTCTTGGTGATTTTGTGGTTGAAAATTTGTAATGTTTGGCTTGTAGTTTTGGAGTCCAGTGTACGCAACCGTGGATCACGAGGTTCAATTCCCCGGTCGGGTTAACAAAATGTTGTTGGGTTGTTAAGAAATTCTAAATATCAGCTCGGATTTAACACAAAGTGAAAAATGTGAAACTGAATTGGTAAAGCATCTGGACGGTATCCAGAAGATGCAGGTTTAAATCCTGCTCCTGACTGTTATTTTCGATTTCACATTTTTCACTTTGTGTTTAATTTATAGTGCTAAGCATGTCAAATGCTAAAAATATATATAAAAATATCTAAATATCAGCTCGTAGTTATGAAGTTGGTGGAGTTCACAGTCACCCTCGGAAAGCACGTAAAGCAGTCGCTCCTGCTTTACGTGCTTTCCGAGGGTGACGACGTTAAAACCAATTAAATAAATTGGCGTGGCAAAGTTGCCACGCTAACAGCCTGTTTTACCCTCCCTCCGCATTAGATGTTTTCACATCAAAATTCTTTTGTATTCAAGCCTATAGATACAGTTTTTTTTTTCTCAAATATCTTAAATGTACAAACAGTTACAGCTTTATAAATAGTTATGATACTTTATAACATTAGTAAGCGATACCCAGGGCAACGTGACAATTTTATGACTTTATGTCCTCTAGAGGATGTCATATTGAATTAAGTGTTACGTCATAACCAGCGGACGATAACGATACGTCATTTATCGAATATTGATAAATAGTTTAAAAGTTATAGGGATCTGTTGAATCGCGTTTCTGTTATAGTCCAATCAAAAGGGGATTTGTAGCTGAAACTGTAATGTCGGCCACGCTCTCAGTTTCGGCCAGAACTAAATAATATATTCTGGCTGAAACTCGTCGAATCAAATCTTCTTTGTCTTATTATTTTATAATGTAATACACAAATTATCCCGAAGGTGTAATCATCGTTACCGTTGAAGTTTTGTCACACAGTTCTATAGCCCTACAGGCGTTGAGATGGCACACGGTGGGTTTATTTATGGTTCGTGACCCATTTCTTTTTGTTAAGGTGGGAAAATATTTTCCTAACCGTACACCCCGTCATTCGGAGCAACGAACAGGGTAGTGTGGGGCCTTCACCCACTAAAGAAACCCGCCGTGTGCCGTCTCTCCGTCTTTATTGGCGGGCCACAAGAACTATGTTACATTCCTTCGGTGGTCAAGTGTCCCACCTACCCTGTTTCTTGCCCCGAACGATGGGGTATGTTTAGATACATTTTACCTGCCTTAGCAATAAAAAGGGTACACTGTTGTAAGGGTACTATTATTACTACTGTGCCTATAAATTAGATTTAAAATATTTGAGAAAAAAAGACTTTTTGAAGTTATACTTCTTTTGGCGCGTTGGGGAAAAATGATGAGAGTAAATTTTTACGATGCACGCGCACACCGGCACGAAAAACCGACACCCTGAAGTTAGCTATAGTTAAAACATTTTAGTTTTTTTTTGTGATATTTAAATAAACTTTATTTAACTAGATAATGCGTTATAATAAAACTTTCAATGTATTAAATACCTTTTTTCTATTGTTTGTGTCGTTTTTTCTACAAAGAAGTATAACTTCTAACGCGTGTACATGGGTACACACACACTTTATTTATTATTTTTTTTTTTTTTTTTTTTTTTTTTTTTTTTTTTTTTTTTTTTTTTTTTTTTTTATGCCGTGTGGGGCCGGCTTTAGAATTGTCCCACCCCTCTCTACCCATGGGAGTCGTAAGAGCCGACTGAGGGAATACCGAGGGAGTGGGCAGCAGCACTCCTTCGAGTATTAACAACATCTACTGCGATCGGCAACCCGCCTGCCAAGCGTGGCGATTACGGCACTATCCCCCATTCTTGGGGAGGCCTATGTCCAGCAGTGGACTTTAAAAGGCTGATGGATGGATGGATGGATTTTGGAACTTTTATACAATATAGCATACATGTAAGTCCCGTTAGGGAAAAAAGTACTTTTACATGATGCTAACTAGCGTCTTCTTGTCCAATATTCCACAGTGTCGGAAAACGAAGGTCTACGACCAGTGTGTGTTACTAGTAATGACTTACGGCACAGAGGCGTGGTTTCTGAATGTTGGTGTTATATCAAGCCTCGTCAAAATATTGAACGGATTGATGCAACTTTTTAATTACCATGTGATAGCTCTTGATTAGACTTAAAAACTGGTATGCGTTTTAGACTGGTACTATATCGGGAACCTGAGATATTAACCTAAAAACTAGCTTTTCGCCGCAACGAGTTCTTTATATAAATAAGGACTATTATTCTAGCAAAAAAAAAACTTAATACGTAACATAAGATCACGCCTGTATTCCCCAAAGTGGTAAGCAAGAGTTTACACACTCACGACTCACCGTCCCATGTAATAGGGGTTTGCCTATTGCCGTCTTCTGGGCACATTTCCAAACAAAATGTTCTATAAAGCTAATATACGAATGCACTATACCATTACGTGTAGGTATAGGTAGGTCGTGACAAATATTGACACACCCAGGCCCTAACATGTGGTAATTACTCTGTTACCATCGATTGATGATGTTATACAATTTTTGTAGGCATTCATTAACCTAATTACGATGAAGGGCTGGCATATAATATCATGAAGCATGACAGTTTGTTTTTGAAATGACCATATTTAAATATTTTAACATTTTTGAGGTTATACTTCTTTTGGCGCGTTAGGGAAAAATGATGAGAGTAAATTTTTACGATGCGCGCGCACACCGTCACGAAACACCGACACCCTGATGTTAGCCATAGTCAACATTATAGATTTTTTGTGATATTTAAATAAACTTTATTTAAACACAAAGTGAAAAATGTGAAATTGTGTGTGTATTAGGTAAAATATTAATTGTAAAATTAAGTTTACCTGGTCGGTATAATGTATGAAAATACTTCCGACAGATGATGCAGGCGTCACCCAAAGACGTTAAGTATGAATGTGCTATCGAAATTAGCAGTCAGAAGCAAGGGTCACGATGGCTGAATTGGCAAAGCATCTGGACGGTATCCAGGAGATGCAGGTTCGAATCCTGCTCGTGCCTGTTATTTTCGATTTCACATTTTTCACTTTGTGTTTAATGTATGTTGCTAAGCATGTCAAATGCTAAAAATATATATAAAAATATCTAAAACTCTATTTAAACTAGATAATGCGTTATAATAAAACTTTCAATGTATTAAATACCTTTTTTCTATTGTTTGTGTCGTTTTTTCTACAAACGTAGAATAAGGCGAAAGATAAAAATTTTGAAAAGATTTTTATTTTGTTACGCCAAAGAAGTATAACTTCTAACGCGTGTACATAAGTACACACACACTTTTTTTTTTCATTGCATATGTTGACAGACGAGCCACGGCCCACCTGATGGTACATGGTAACCGTCGCTCATAGTCTCAACTATACGAAGAGTATTGTCAAGCCGCTGCTTACTATTTCATGTCACATAAATGAAATGAAAGAATTAACGGCTACCTCATGCTACAACCAAAAAATACCGATGTGCTTCATGGCCGGTCACACAGGAGATGACAGTACCAACACGTACGGGCCCGACAGCAAGTGAGTAAGTACACCCACTTAGTACCCAGCCCTACCACCAGTAATGCAATGAGTGATAATTGCTTACTTCCCTTAGTCGCCTCATACGACAACAATGGCAAAGAAAGGAGTGATGATACTTGTATTCTTAGTCCGTCACCACTTGGACAAAACTAACTTATCATCACACTATTTCCCTTGCGGGGTAAGCAGAGAGAACAGAGTGCCAAGAGGCTGTATTCTTGCATACATCTCTGGCTTCCTCAACATTCATAATTCTCTTCATACACGCTCGCCGAATTCGGAGACTCCTAACTCCACCTTCCTTCTATACATGACCGATTTGGTATGCTATGTAGGTGAGGTGTACCTATAAAAAACCTGTATCTACAAAAATATATTATATGCGTGTGAACTGAGCGACTGCACTGGTATTTCAAAATATAAAAATCGTATGATTTAATTGTAGACTTGAAACAATATTGTAGAACAAATCTGGGATTTTTTTTTTTTTTTATAAAAGGCCCACCAGATGGTAAACCGTCGCTCATGGACGCAACTATACCAAAAGTATTGTCAAGCTGCTGCTCACTATTTCATTTCACAGATATGAAATAAAATAATTACGGGTATCTCCTGCTACAGCCAAAACGCAACGATGTGCTTCATAGCCGGTCACACGGGAGATGGTGGTACCAACCCGCTCGGGCCCGATACCAAGTGAGTACTCCCACTTGGTAGCCAGCCCTTCCACCAGTCATGCAATGCCAAATCGGTTTATCCCATTGAGACTGACTGCGTTACTTTAGGCTTAAGTTCAAAATAAATACGTAAGTTCTTAAAAGTGAAAAGACAAATAACATTTACTGTGAAATCAAGCTTAAATGGCAACAAATAAAGTACTTTTTGAACTAAACAGAATACGAGCTCACTTCTCAAGTGCGCTCGTATTTACCGAGACGTATTTTTCGGGTTGACGCGAAATCTATTGGATTTTTTGATCGAAGCCTAAACCCTTTCCATGTTACCTAAACACGTAGGTATATATACGTCACAAAGAGGCTTTCAACGACTCTATATATATTATATATCATGGTTTATACGTTCCGGCTTTACCTGAGTCGTAAGCTGAAATATTAAGAAGTAGTATAGACCAATACAATATAGCCTTGGCAAAAGCTAGCTTTTAGGTTAAATCTCAGGTTCCCGATATAGTAACGGCATAAAACGAATATCAGTTTCGTATCTAATCAAGAGCTATCAAAAATAAATGAGAGCGTGTAACCTTTACGCGGGGTTGAAGTAAAATTTTGAATAATATTGTAAATAATACTAAAAAGATTAATCATAAAATAAATGGAATTTTGCACTTTGAACTCTTATACTACCAGTACAATCATATATTACCAATGTCTTAATTAAAATTAAATGAGTGCATGTAACCTTTATGGTGCCGTGTGGGGCCGGTTTTAGAATTGTCCCATTCCTCTCTAACCATGGGAGTCGTAAGAGCCGACTGAGGGAATACCGGGGGAGTGGGCAGCAGTGCTCCCTCGAGTATTAACAACATCTACTGCGATCGCCAACCCGCCTGCCAAGCGTGGCGATTACGGCATTATCCCCCATGACGGGACTGCTCGTTGTGATGTTCTCTTGGGGAGGCCTGTGTCCAGCAGTGGACGTTGAAAGGCTGATGGATGGATGGATGGATGTAACCTTTATGGTAAACGCACACTTATCCGAGCCGAATGTGTCGAACGAGTTGAACGAAACGAATTTTAGAATTCTGTATATGAAATCTCACGAAACCTCGCACACTTCCCCGCGTCGAATCTTCCGAATCTGGATCGGATAAGTGTGCGTTCACCTTTATGCGAATGCCACAAAATGATAGAACGTGAACCTGTCATTCCTATCCAGGTGACGTACGAATGCCACAAAATGATGGAACGTGAACCTGTCATTCCTATCCAGGTGACGTACGAATGCCACAAAATGATGGAACGTGAACCTGTCATTCCTATCCAGGTGACATACGAATGCCACAAAATGATGAAACGTGAACCTGTCATTCCTATCCAGGTGACATACGAATGCCACAAAATGATGGAACGTGAACCTGTCATTCCTATCCAGGTGACATACGAATGCCACAAAATGATGGAACGTGAACCTGTCATTCCTATCCAGGTGACATACGAATGCCACAAAATGATGGAACGTGAACCTGTCATTCCTATCCAGGTGACATACGAATGCCACAAAATGATGGAACGTGAACCTGTCATTCCTATCCAGGTGACATACGAATGCCACAAAATGATGGAACGTGAACCTGTCATTCCTATCCAGGTGACATATATCTCTTACTAGCCTTTGCCCGCGGCTCCGCCGCAGCCAAAACCTAGTTTTTAGGTTAAATCTCAGGATCCCGATATAGTAGCGGAATAAAATGTATACCAGTTTTTAAGTCTAATTGAGAAAAAAAGAAATAGCATCAAAATCCGTTGAGTAGTTTTTGCGTGATGTGCGAACGAATAAACAGACAAAGAGACAAAAAATCTAAAAAAATCGTTTTGTGTTTAGACACGCATATATAGCCTAACACGGTTACTTTTCTGAAATATCTTAAATGTACAGACATAGCTCTGTTACAGCTTTATAATAGCTAAAAACTAGCAGTTACCCGCGGCTCGGTTATTTTATTTTTTGTAGCGATAGCCTTTTCTTTTTTTGTTAAGGCGGGAAAAATGTACTGTACCGACGTAGTTCCGGGTAACGAACGTATCGTCAAATAATATCTCTGGCAAGCTTACTCAAGAAATTTAGAGCCTCGTTGAACTTTTAATCTGGAACAACAAGCATACAACTTCGGCAACAGATGCCGGGAGGTGTTATTTCGCACGGCCGGCAACACATGGGTTACCAAATGTGACACATACTTGTGAGCCTGACCTTCATGCTTTGGAAGGCTCAAAAATAACATCCTAGGATTCGTTGAATTTCTATTTGTATGAAGCTGTAACAAAAAATCTGTACATTTAAGCTATTTGAGATAAAAGGACTGTATTTTTTTTAAACAGCAGCCTTCACTACATAATAATCTTTGTATTGCGGGGGACTAAACATACAATTTGATGGACATAAAGTACACCCAGACTCAGAACAACCATTGGTGGATCACACAAAAAATTGTTCACATACGTACAACCGCTCTGACATCTGTGTAGTCAGAGTATTAGGCTACTAAAGCGTCTCTGAACACAAAACAATTATTTTAAAAATCATGTCTGTTTGTTTGTTCTCATATCATGCATATACTGAACGAATTTTGAAATATATTGTTTTAATATCTTTTTTTTATTTTTAGATATTCATGGACATTTTCACACAACGTCCTCTGGTCCCAAACTAAGCTTAACGCTTGTGCTATGGGTACTAGATTACGGATATAATACATATGCATACTACTTTTTTTTGTAAATACATACATATCATAGATAGAAAACACCCAGACGCAGTACAATTATCTGTGTACATCACACAAATAATTGTCCTGAGTGGGAATCGAACCCACAACCTCGTGCACGGAAGTCGGTTACACTACCGACCACGCCACGAGGCCCGTCTCTTGATTCGTTTTATTCAGGTACTATATCAGAAACTTGAGATATAACGTAAAAACAATGTTTACCCTCCGGCGGAGCGGCGAGCAGACTCCAATCTTGTTCCAACGTCGCTAATTGCCCCACAGTTGGGTTACAAAGGTCAGATATCCAGTCGTTAATTAAGCCTAACGTAATTTAGAATAAGTCTGGAAAAAATAACATATAAACGAGAATATCCTTTTTCCTGTCATTCGATCGATCAGGTGTTTCAATAAGTCGGTATCTTTAATAAGATCACTGAAGGAATGTAATATTATGGTTCCGGTGGCCCGCCAATAAAGGCGGAGAGACGGCGCACGGTGGGTTTCTTTAGTGGATGAGGGCCCCACACTACCCTGTTCATTGCCCCCGAACGACGGGGTGTGCGGTTAGGAACATATATTCCCTTCTTAACAACAAAAAACAGTCTAAGGACTGCCGATAGAAGTGAAAACTTAAAACTATAAACACAACAGCAACAGTTGTTATTTTTAGATATCCAAATTAATTGTTCGATCTTAAATTAAAACTTGTAAATGTAAATTATTCATTCTGCATTGAAAAAAAAAAGTCATAACTTGACAAAGTACTCCTTAAGACGAATTAAACGAATATAAACTTGATGGGTTCGGGTCGTTTCGTTACATAGTTACTGTGGCCTCTTTCCAGCTCCATATCAGACCCTGGATACCATCTAGAGATAAAGTACTCGTCAAGACGAACCATACGAGCCCAAACTCGATGGTGTTATGTCGCTTTATAACGAAATACCAATGGACACCTTCTAGCTCCATCATAAGACCCTGGATACCATCTAAAGACAAAGTACTCGTCAAGACGAATCAAACGATTTCTAAACTCGATGGGGTTGCGTCATTTCATTATAGATTACTGTGGCCACCTTCCTGCTCCATCATCAGGCCCTGGATATCATCTAGGACTGGAGTACTAGTCAAGACATTTCAAACGAGCCCTAACTCGATGGAGTTGCGCCATTTAATTACAGTTTCGCATGGCCACCTTCCAGCTCCATCATCAGACCCTGGATACCATCTAAAGGCAAAGTACTCATCAAGACATTTCAAACGAGTCCAAACTCGATGGGGTTGCGTCGTTTCATTAAAAGAGTTACTATGGCCACCTTCCAGCTTCAGCCTCAGACCCTGGATACCATCTAGAGACAAAGTACTCGTTAAGATGAATCATACAAGCCCAAACTCGATGGGGTTGCGCCGTTTCATTATAGAGTTCCTAGATCCACCTTCCAGCTCCATCATCAGATCAGCTCCATGTCATCATAATATTGCATTGTCACGCGATATACATATGGGTGCAAAATTTCAGCTCAATCGGAAACCGGAAAGTGTGTGAAATTTAATTTCCAATGCACACACTATAGCTGTGTCTCGTAACGGTGTCGCGAGTCCAGATATTTTATCTCATCTAAAATATGTGTACCGCGCTAAAAGAAGTTTTCACTTTAAAGAAAGGAATCTTTAATATTCGTGACGCTGTTAAAATTATACCATTGGTAAAATTAAAAATGCGCTACATAATTTATTGATTGAAAATTATACCGTTGATGAATTTTTGAATGATGTGCATTTAATTTAAATAAGCAATGACAAAATATAAATATTTTTTCTAATTATTATTATGTAAAATTTGTTTTATTTTATTCATCTTGACGGGCCTAGTGGCGTAGTCGGTAGTGTAACCGACTTCCGTGCACGAGGTCGTGGGTTCGATTCCCATTCAAGACAATTATTTGTGTGATGAACACAGATATTTGTACTGCGTCTGTGTGTTTTCTATGTATTATATGTATGTATTTACAAAAAAAAGTAGTATATGTATTATATCCGTAATCTGGTACTTACCCATAGCACAAGCGTTAAGCTTAGTTTGGGACCAGAGGAGGTTGTGTGAAAAATGTCCGAGAATATTTATTTATTATTTATTTATCTATTTAATGTATTTCATTTGTTCTGACATTGTAACTCTATTTGATTTTATTTTTTAATATTTGTATGACTTGGCCAACTTGCGCGTTTCAGAGTTAATGTGTCAAATCGTTGTCTATCTCGAGTATATTTTGTGACAATATATCTGTATTATATTTTGAAATGTGAATCTTATATACTTGGCCCTATTTTCACAAGTGGTAACAGTTTACTTTTATGTGATATAATAACCAAATAAAGTTAAACATGTTATTGAAAATAAATAAGAAACTGCTGGCGCTAACCTGAACTGACCAGGCCGTGTAGATAAGTGGCATCATAGATGATGCGCTATAACATAGCAACACATCACGCCTGTATTCCCCGAAGGGATAGGCAGAAGTGTATTATACACCCATGATTTGCCAGTAATAGGGGGCAAGCTTAATGCCGCCTACTGGGCACAATTCCAAACTCCGGGCTGCTACTAAGTATTTTTCTTTTTACGAAAAAGCTCAATAGCACCGCCCGACCCGGGGATCGAACCCTAGACCTCATGATCAGCAGTCACTCACACTGCCGCTGCACCACAGAGACAGTGGCATACATGTTAGTAGAATAGAATAATAGAAGACAAAGTGAAAAATGTGAAATCGAAAATAACAGTCACGAGCAGGATTTGAACCTGCATCTCCTGGATACCGTCCAGATGCTTTGCCAATTCAGCCATCGTGACAATTGCTCCTGACTACACATTCATTCTTAACGTCTTGGGCGATCTGTCGGAAGTGTTTTCATACATAGGTCGGTATGACCAGGTAAACTTAATTTTACAATAATGATTTTTCAAATCAGTCAATTCATCATCAATTCAAATCCTGCTCGTGACTGTTTCGATTTCACATTTTCACACTTTGTGTTTGTTTATATGGCTAAAGCATATCAAATGCTAAAAAAGTATATAAAATATCTAAACATGATGAAATAATTAACTATTAAACCCGCTAAAGTTGGAGGGATGTCTATATCTGGGCTTATTACGTTAAAGTTGTGAGTCAATGCTAGTTTGTGTTTTGTATTTGAAAAAAAACAATTAAAAATGTGTGTACTTATGTACGCGTGTGAGAAGTTATACTTCTTCGGCATCGTTAATAAATAAAGTAATTATTAAATTCGTAACTGCTAAACTTTTCACAGTTATGTTTTTAAATACCTTGTACGATAAAGTAATTATGTCTAATGTCACTAGATGGCGTTAGTAAATTTTTTTTATCCAGCGTAGTGGACTGCCTGAATCCCTTTCATATTGAGAGGAGACCCGTGCCCAATAGTGGGACAGGAACTGACAAAATCATTTTCAAACAAACAAACTGACAAAGAGCTGTAAGAAATTGCTATTAGGGAATTTTATTTCATTTAAATATACAAGCCACGATACTTTAACTTGCACGACTATCTATCAACATTGTGGAAACGCGACCTAATAGCCCACGTTCCGACAGTGGGAACAGCTAGCACTGCAGTCGTAAAACGATAAAAACGTGTCGTTGTTGCGACTATCAATCGTAGCCACGATAGTAAATTTTGAAGACGCAATGACAACACATCAAAATGTTTTTTGGGGGTAAGAGGTACAGGGTGTAAAGTTCCTCATCCGCCACTGAAAAGGGAAGATCCTCCGACTAGACGGGTGTTGTGTCTGGTGGGCTACTGCCTGACGGTTGTTTGTCGGGTTCTTCTATATATCTTCTATGTATGTTGAATCGCTCGGATAACTTTAATATCGCGATGTAGGATACGTCAGTTCGTATGTGGTAAGATAGATGTCACTACAGTTCCATGTTCAGTCCTGTGAGTCTAGCTAAGTTGCATTCTATGATTGCTAATGCTAATAGAAACCTATTAAAATGTATAGAAATTTGACATCTCTAACGTTAAGTCACTTGACTTAGCGTTATAGATATTGTTAAAGACTTAGATAAATATGGGTTCTTTATCTATGGTTAAAGATGTCAAATTCCCATACATTTAAATAGTTTTCTATTAGCGTTAGCGATCATAGAATGCAACTTGGCTAGGCCACTGATTCGTCTCTTCTACAATAGAATAAACGAAATTTCTACAATTTATCCCATGAACTACCAACAATGTAAAAATAAAGTCTGTGTGGTATACTTCAAGATATGCCTTTCGAAGACACAGAGTGGTTTCTATGTGTATTAAAATTATTGTTCTTTTATCTGTTTCTACAACATATTAGACATTTCAGCCTGAAATACAGGATTACCTAATTCAGGAACAAGTGTTTTTTTCTTAACTATCATTAAAAAAATATACCTACATGAACATATTATACTGTAAGAAACGATTAAATGATTTTTTTATTATTTATTACTTTTATCTGTATTTTAGCACTTAACATGCTCAGCTAATTTAAAGAACAAATTATTTGTTTAAGTGAAAAGAAGAGAGCTTTGCTACGAGCGGGATTCGAACCTGCGTTCCTTCCTAATTGTTCTTTAAATTATGTATTAGTATGTTATACTTATAATTGTAGAGTAACAATGCTTATGGCACTATGCAGGCCTCGTAAGGTTACTCTACAATTATAAATGCCTATTGGTTAACAAATAAAATTAATTAGCTGCAGCATTTTGGGTTAGATATGCCTGCTTAACATATTTCTATATAACTAGCCATTGCCAAGGCCTTTCAAATAAAAAAAAATGCATCAAAATCCGTTCAGTAGTTTTTGTGTAATGCGCAAACAAACAGTCAAAAATTCTAAAAAAAATTGTTTTGTGTTTAGACAAGCCTATATAGCCTATTCCAGTCATTTTTTTCTCAAATATCTTAAATGTCTTAATACAGCTCTGTTACAACTTTAGAAAAGTATAGATATAGATTATAGATTTAGTAGAAACAGGTTGGCTCAAAATTATATTTATCATCCCACTGTAAATATTTAAACCAATATGTCGTTGTAACAGCGATTGTCTAATACTGGAAAGAAACTGCATTCGATTAAAAGATGATACAAATCGTCAAGTTTAGTGGAACAAATATCACAGTGAGGTGACAGTTTAATGCCCATTAAATGTAGAAACTATGTATTAGTAACTAACTGCCTCGGTGGTGTAACGGTAGTGTATGCGACTGCTAATCATGAGGTCGGGTTCGATCCCCGGGTCGGGCAATGTTATTGAGCTTTTTCCTAAAAAGAAAAATTCTCAGTAGCAGCCCGGAGTTTGGAAATGTGCCCGGTAGACGTCAATAGGCTCGCCCCCTATTACGTGGGACTTAAACATAGCTGGCGAGTCGTGGGTGTATAATACACCTCTGCCTACCCCTTCGGGTAATACAGGCGTGATGCTATGTTATATGTATTAGTAGGTACATGACCAGACCTAATTCTAAAAGCTAATACTAATAATTCTCGTGACAGCCTTACGTCATCAAACCAAGGAAGTCGAGGTAAAACGACAAATGTACCGTCACGTGATAGTGGAAATAAACTCAATATAAATAATAATTTAATTGATTCAATTAAAAAGCAAGTATTTTTAATATATTTTTTTTCAAAAAGTATCCAATATTCGGCCCTATTCCCCTACTCTTTTTCCGTACTCCGTGGTAACGCACAAAAACAAAAATAACGAATGCAAAATATCCTAAACCTTTTCCGTTCCATTTAAGCCTACATTAGAAACGATTAGAGGGGACAGTGTTCGATGTAATACTGTTGTAGAACTTATAAAATAGTGTAATACATTTGTAACGATTTTTAGGTTAGGTTATTTTAGAAGGGTGGCCAAGGAAAGGGAGAGGCTTAGAATAATTACACCTAGAACGATAGTTCCCTTCAAAGTGGCCCGTTAAAAGTGAGGCAATAATATAATCTATGTGTGCATAAGGTACTTGCATTTACGCTTGACGAAACGCACACAGTGAAAAAATAATGTTGATAATACATTAAATTTTCCCTAAAAATAGGGAAGTTGAAACTATTTCACACTTATAGTTGTGATCACATTACAAATTAGAATACACCTTTTATTTATTTGGAACTCATCAATTCTTACTGCTGAATTGATGACAAAGGCCATAGATCCCATACAGAAATATAAGTGCAATTCGTTTACCGAAACTACTTGGTCGTTACCCGTTTTGTTTACATCCTAAACAGTGTAACGTACCTATTTACCAGAATACACGAATATTGCCGGCATGATGCACTAAAAAGAGTGAAATAAAAATAATCAGAAGGAAACCTAAAACCAAATCAACACATAAAATTACATATTATTATTATAAGTAAGTGACGCGGAAGTACGCGAACTTGTTGTTTTTTGTCTCAGTTTCCTTATTAATCAATTTAATTTAATCAAAAAGAAGAAACCGGCCAAGTGCTAGTCGGACTCGCGCACGAATGTTTCCGTACCATTGACTAGGTATACTATCTCCGTTCTTTAGATAGGTACAGCCTGGTGACAGACAGACGGACAGACAGAGCCAAAACGAGTAAAGAAACACGTTTGTGTATGGGAGGCCCCCTTAAATATTTGTTTTATTTTAATTTAATTATTTATTTTTAAAGTGAATATACATATAACTAAATATTCTGTGAATATTTCAAGCGTCTACCTGTTGCCGTTATCAACAGCGAGCATAAAGAGGCAAAAAAAAATCACGTTTGTTGTAAGGGAGCCCCCCTTAAATATTATATTTTTTTGTTTATAGTATTTGTTGTTATAACAGCAACAGAAATACATCATTTGTGAAAATTTCAACTGTCTAGCTATCGCCATTCTTGAGATACAACCTGGTGACAGACGGACGGACAGACAGACGTTGTATGGGAGCCCCCCTTAAATATTATTATTTTTTGTTTTTAGTATTTGTTGTTATAGCGGCAACAGAAATACATCATTTGTGAAAATTTCAACTGTCTAGTTATCGCCGTTCTTGAGATACAACCTGGTGACAGACGGACGGACAGATAGTGAAGTCTTAGTAATAGGGTCCCGTTTTGACCCTTCGGGTACGGAACCCTAAAAAATTGCGCCTTTAATTGCCTAATTGAGACGTGTTTCACTTTTAATTAAACAACAAAATGTGGGAGAATATTTCCCCGTGTCGGCAACATTTTCATAAACTGTGCCATGACAAATTATTGAAATTTATTTTTCATTTTGATGAATGTTTTACGTAAAAATATAAGTTTAGACGCATTAATTACCCGTGAAATGTAATGTTACTATCTTTCTTGTGCTTTTCCGATGTACTGTGACATCCGTTGACTGCACTAACCGTCATTTTTAATAAAAATTTCGGGTGTAGTTGTCGATACGACACGACCTTGAGCACTGACGGGCTGAGTAATGAACTTAGCCAATATGGCTAGGTTTGAGTTGCCTCACTTTACCGAGGCGGACTCGGTTTCTAGGTGTAATTATTCTAAGGGGAGGGGTTATTCGATAGAGAGGAAAGGTAATAGAAACGCATGAAGAGAGGATTTAGACCTCCGTTGCTCTCTCATGATATTTAGTACGTAGAGTCAGTTAATGTTCCAGAGAGAGACGTATTTAACAAGCTTTTATTTCCTTCGCCTGTATCTATAATAACCCATTGTCCTAGATGAACGGCAAACGCGTTAAAACGACGCGACGCGACACGAAAATGTCAAATAGAGATTGTATATACCTATGGCCTACGTTGTCGCCTAATATGAATGCAACGCAAAGCGGTTAAAGTATTAGCTGTAATATGTATGCTGTGCAACGGGTTACGGAATCTTTGAACGTGATTTCGAACTAGTTGGAAATGTTGCCCAAAATTGAAATTTTGTAATCTTATAAAGGAATGATTATAATACAATAATTTGAGAAGTATATTCGTTTTTAATGTACCGTAGCCAACAAGGAACACTCGTCATGTCCGTGCGTCCGCTGTGTGCAGCTTAGCTCAGAGACTTACCCCCGAATTCTGAAAGGCAGATCTAATTCTTATTCAACTAACATCACGGTCTATTTAAGAGTACTGTCAAATCAAATTGAGTTACTGAAACATCGATTATTAGCGTTTGACATATGTACGATTCTAAAAAATAATTTTAAATTTCTGTTAACTGAGGTGATGATCAAATCAAATAGCAAACAGAGCTTTCAGCAACTCAAATATCGGTTAACAAGAGTTTTGACAGTTTGTCAGTTAATTTATCTATTGATCAGCCTTTCATAAAGCGGGCGTTAGTACCAAAAAGCTGTAATTTGGCATGGATATACATATCTATTAGTCACGCCAACGGTGCTAAAGTAAAATCTTGATTCAAAAATGACAACATGTTAAAAGAGGATATTTTTGTATTTTGTCGTCTTGGAAATTTCTTTCAAAAATATTGTGGTTTCTAAAAACAATTTTTCGATAACGGTTTTGTTTGTGATATAACGCTAATTTTTGTTAGAGTTAAGTAAAATGTTTTTGGATATGCGAAAAAGTTCACGGTAGTAGTATATATCCATCCATCCATCCATCAGTCCCTCGACGTCCACTGCTAGACATAGGCCTCCCCAAGAGAACACCACAAAGATCGGGCCTGTGCGCTTATATGGGGGGATAGTGCCGTAATCGCCAAGCTTGGCAGACGGGTTGGCGATCGCAGTGGATGTTGTTAATACTCGAGGGAGTGCTGCTGCCTACTCCCCCGGTATTCCCGGTAGTATATATGACGAAGTTAAATTATCACACACATATAAAGAAAATTATCACAGCTTAGTAGGCTTTTTTTATACATTTTTATCTGTATTTTAGCACTTGACATGCTCAGCTACTTTAAAGTACAAATTATTTGTGAATGAGGAAAAAGAGAACTTTAGTGCGAACGGGCATCGAACCCGTGTCCCTTCCTCCATTTGTACTTTAAAAAAGCTGAGCACGTCAAGTGCTAAAATCCAGATCAAAATGTTTAAAAAATCGCGCCATCAAATAGTATAAATTTTAATTGCAAAATTAAACTTACTATATTGGATTAATGCATGTAAATGCATCCGATAGGTGGCATTTGTGGTAAATACAAAATGTGATGAGGAGATTGGATATGACCGAAGGTCAGTGCGGTAGCTCAGCGTTTTAGAGCCACTTCCCCGGATTGGAAGGGACGCAGGTTCGATTCTCGCTTGCACTAAAGTTTTCTTTTTCCTCATTCACAAATAATATGTACTTTAAGACTTTATTTATTTTAAATTGAAGTACTTTAGATGCCGTTTTGAGACTAAAAAGAATAAAATAAATTATATTTTAAATAAAACTAAAAAACATGCTTACTATTTTTTAGTTCAACTAGCTAATAGCCAGTTGAACTAAAAAATAGTAGCTAATAGCTAGTTGAACTAACTAAAAAGATATTTTTATATATATTTTTAGCATTTCACATGCTTAGCACTATACATTAAACACAAAGTGAAAAATGTGAAATCGAAAATAACAGTCACGAGCAGGATTTGAACCTGCATCTCCTGGATACCGTCCAGATGGTTTGCCAATTCAGCCATCGTGACAATTGCTCCTGACTGCTAATTTCGATAACACATTCATACTTAACGTCTTTGGGTGACGCCTGCGCTATCCGTCGGAAGTATTTTCATACATTATACTGACCAGGTAAACTAAATTTTACAATTAAGATTTT
Organism: Leucoma salicis; assembly: GCA_948253155.1. Lineage (NCBI taxonomy): Eukaryota > Metazoa > Arthropoda > Insecta > Lepidoptera > Erebidae > Leucoma > Leucoma salicis. Next base: position 2,644,403 of record OX411826.1, on the reverse strand, counting down.
TACCTAATAATGACGCAAATCCTATAAATATTTAGATATTTTTATATATATATTTTAGCATTTGACATGCTTAGCACTATACATTAAACACAAAGTGAAAAACACACACACACTTTGTGTTTAATAACTATAAAGGAGTAAATAATAATATGTTTTAAAAAGCATGGGATGCTTTTTAAAACATATTATTATATTAATAATCATAATACATATATATACATACATATTGTTACGCCTTTTTCCCGTAGGGGTAGGCAGATTTCACTTTTCTCCACTTGCTACGATCATGACACATCTTTCGCTTCATGTACCTACTTTCATCAGCGCTTTCATGCATGCTCGTTGGTTACAAGTACTCTTAACCTGGCCTTCCTTAAGAACTTCTCCGATCTGGTCAAAATAATCATAATAAATCTTTTAATCAGCTGCTAATGACCCATTTGTAACATCTGATATCAAGTACCCTTTTTTTTTTGTTAAGTCGGGAAAAAATGTTCCTAACCGCACACCCCATCGTTCGTGGCAACGACCAGCGTAGTGTGGAGCCTGCACCCACTAAAGAAACCCTTTTGGGTACCCTCTACTGAGCGACGCATCCGCACACGGGGCGTCGCACCTTCGCGGGAGGCCTTGCGGGTGGCGGACGTTCCCCGGTCCATCCACCCGCAGCCTCAGCTAGGGTGGCATGAGGCGCAAGTATCTGCGCCTGCGCCGCCCCGGCCGCTGGCGGCGGTTTGGGTCAGCGGAAGAATCCATCTCCCTGGCCCTCTCCGCCACTTCCTTCCGCGAGATGACCTCCTCGCAGAAGGCAGCGACCACGGCCCAATTCCTATCACTGCCAAGCATCGCTCTGACGACGCTCGGCAGCGAGAGGTCCCCCCCCCCCCCCTATTGTGATATCAAGCACCAGGTACAATATTTTTACAATAATTATTTGTTATAATATTAGCCTTTTCCCGCGGTTCCACCGCAGCCAAAAGCTAGTCTTTTGGTTATTAAACCAATTGCTTAAGTTTAATCAATAGCTATTAAATAAAAGTTACACCAAAATCCGTTCAGTAGTTTTTGTATGATGCGCGAACAATCAAACAGACAAATAAACGAAATGTCTAAAAAAAAATTGTTCTGTGTTCAGCCACGCCTATATAGCCTAATACAGTTATTTTTTCTAAAATATCTTAAATGTACAGATACAGCTCTGTTACAGCTTTATAATAGTTAGGATTATTTTCTGCTTTACCCCATGTTCTGAGGTGCACGTAGGCAAAGCAGCGGGCAGCAGCTAGTTCGAAATAAAACAATATATGTAGGTACATCATATCGGAATCCAATAAACAAGCTCTTTGCTTTGCATAGCTAATATCGAATTTATGTCGCAGTTAAACTGTTTGATGCGTTGTTTTATGAAATGTCTATATAATTTAAAGAGTTGTTGTTGTAGCGGTCGTAGCCTAGTTGTGCACTTGCCGATTGAGCGATCGGTGAATTTAAGTAATTTTTGCTCGGCTGGCAGATGAGTGACCACAAAAAAGTAACACCTATTTGTGGTGACCTCCTCTGTTTTTCACGAAGCACGTTAAGCAGTACGTTTCGGCAGAGCTTAATGCAGTTGAACTACATAGATCGAGCCTTTTTTTTTGTTAAGGTGGGAACAAATGTACCTAACCGCACACCCCGTCGTTCGGGACAGCGAACAGGGTAGTGTGGAACCTTCACCCACTAAAGAAACCCGCCGTGTGCCATCTCTCCGCCTTTATTGGCGGGCCACTGGAACTATGTTACTTTCTTTCGGTGGTACATAGATCGAGCCTGCAAATTCATCTACGTGTACTTCAGAATAGAAATACATCACTCTATGGTACTTCAATTATCGCCATGTAAGAATAGCTATCCCATGGGAACAATTCATAATTTCGGGATAAAAAGTAGCAAATGCACTTTTCTGGGCTAAGTGAAATGAACGATGAAACAAAAAAACGAACTCACTTTTGCATTTATAATATTAGTAAGAACATACCTTTTTTTACAGCTTTATATACAGAAATCAATTGACGATTTAGATTCATAATTAGACTGTATGTAGCAATTGGCTAACAGGATTTTTTCTAAAGGTCAAAAATGTTAAGAACCGCGTTCAAAAACCAGACATTTTAGCATACATCTAATGAGATACTCTCCCTGTCACATACCTTGAAGCACTCCAATCCTATACAGATACTCCCCAAATGACGTTAGTATGGGAAACTGATGCATGGAGCTTTAATGAACCTATATTGCTGAGAGATAGGGTCCCGATAAGTCAATTACCGTTGACAGTAGAAGCTTGATATAGGTTAGAAGTATATTAAATAAAACTGCGTAATAAAACTGGTATGGTATTTGTAGCTCAAATATTTTTTTTTGTGAGCCATCGCCCGCCTGATGGTAAGTTATAAGCCGCTGCTCACCATTTCTTGACTGGACAGATGACGGAATGGACGGCCCGAGTGTTGTGGGTAGGTACCATTCCTCTTTGTGTGATCCACAAATGGTTGGTCTGAGTCTGGGTGTACTTTGTGTTGTAACTATGTTTGTAAAGTTGCCCGCGATACAAGGATTATTCCTTAGGGTAGGGCACTGATCTAATAAAAATGGAGAAGTCCGAGTGCCTAGCCGATAGTCTGGAGCGACAATGTACTCCGAGTACATTACACGTAGATGAAACACACCACGCATTCATTGATAGGGAAGTGGAGTCGCGGGCCTCACCCTCGGCCCCACCGGTAGACACCTTAGGTAGGGACCTAGTGGAACAGCCACCTCCAGTTACCACCACCGAACTGGAGTCTGTAATTAAAAATCTCCATAGAAAGAAAGCCCTCGGTTCGGACGGAATATCGAATAGGGTGATCAAACTCTTCCCCCAGACATTATTAGTCCTTCTGACATGTATATATAACGCAGCGCTCAACAATAACATCTTTCCCCCTCAGTGGAAAGAGGCCGTGGTAATAGGAATCCACAAACCCGGCAAAAAGCGATCCGAACCAGATGTCGGGTCTAGTACAAAGTTCACGAAAAAATTGTATCTAGTCAATATACAGTCTATATTAATACACACAAACTTCAACATTCTAATTTGAAAACCATTGTAAATAGTGTTGAGTTTTCTTTGCAATAATCTATTAGCTTATGTTGCCTTCTACCAATAGGGCGCACCATGATCATCTTATACAGCTTCTAGAGAATATTATGTGTTGATGATTTGTTTTTACAAATTTTAAAATACATAGATAAATCTCGAATAATCAGAGGTGCGTGTCGTGCGAGAACCTGGGGATCGAACTCGATACCCATGTTGCTGTTTGCAGTCCAGTCTTTTTTTAAGTCGGGAAAAGGCATACCTAACCGCTCACTATGTCGTTCGGGGCAATGAACAGGACAGTGTGTAGCCCTCACTCACTAATTAAACCCTCCTGTGCCGTCTCTCCACATGTAATTACTTCAGTGGTGTTGTTTATAGTCCTTGATAGTATCACCAATCTATCACTGCATTACACATTAAAAACTGGTAATCATTTTATCCCGCTACTATACCGGGAACCTGAGATATAACCTAAAAGCTAGCTTTTGGCTGCGGCGGAGCCGCGGGCAAAGGCTGATTAATCTATAACATCTATATCTATACTATTATAAAGCTGTAACAGAGCTGTGTCTGTACATTAAAGATATCTGAGAAAAAAATACTGTAATAGGCTATATAGGCGTGTCTAAACACAAAACAATTTTTTTAGAATTTTTGTCTGTTTGTTTGTTCACGCATCACACAAAAACTACTGAACGGATTTTGATGCAACTTTTTTTATTTGCAAGGCCTCGATTAGATTTAAAAACTGGTATACATTTTATCTCGCTACTATATCGGGAATCTGAGATATAGTCTAAAAAAGGCTAGTATTATATTTTCTAAACAATACCAAATATTGTTTAGAAAATGGAGTTGGAGAATAATGGAGTTGATCGCTTCAAGTAATACGTTTAAATAAACATCATATGATTTGTTGAAGAAAATATCTATCTTAATACAATTTATTTGCGCGATATCTCTTTGTCAGCAAATTGATTCGGGACAGTCGACCTTCTCAAATGAAATACTTGGAGATTCTCTTAAGTAATGCGCCTTACATAATGACGTGTTCATCAAAGGCATATTAAGTAAATGGATTGTCGTATTTTATTTTCTAAGCAGTTTCTGATGTATCTAGATTATATTCGATTGATTTTTATCTATACTATTATAAAGTTGTAACAGAGCTGTGTCTGTACATTTAGATATTTTAGAAAGAATGACTGCATTTAGGCTATTTAAGCGTGTCTAAACAAAAAACATTGTTTTTTTATTGCTTGTAGTGGCAGACGAGCCACGGCCCATCTGATGGTAAATGGTAACCGTCGCTCATGGACTCAACTATACTGAGAGTATTGTCAAGCCGCTGCTCACCATTTCATTTCACCCATATGAAATGAAAGAATAAACGGCTATCTCCTTCTACAGCCAAAACGCAACGATGTGCTTCATGGCCATACTGGAGATAGTGGTACCAACCCGCTCGGGCCCGATACCAAGTGAGTAGTCCCACTCGGTATCCAGCCCTACCACCAGTCATGCAATGAATGATAATTGCTTACTTCCCTTAGTCGCCTCATATGACACCCGTGGGAAAGAATGAGGTGGTGACACTTGTATTCTTAGTCCGTCACCACACGGAAAATTCTTTGTCTGTTTTTTTGTTTTTCTGTTTTTCTGTTTATCTGTTTGTCTGTTTGTTTGTCCGCACATCATGCAAAAACTACTCATCGGTTTTGATTTTGGTTTTGTTTGAGTAAACCTGAGATTTAAACTAACATTTAACATTAGTATGATAAGTCCCTTTATTTATTTATTTATTGAACAAACTTACAACTATCATTACAGGATTAAACCTAATGCAATAGTGTAAACAGATTATACCTATAACAGTAATTATGAGGAATATATAAGAAAACAACAAAATAAATATAAAACAAAGAAACATACATACAATAAAATATGTTAAATAAATATTTTAAGAAACCCAACCATAAAACATCTCTATTATATAGATTTTTTTTTTGCTTGTCCCTACGTTATTATATGGAAGCGAGAGTTGGGTATGCAAAAAGGAGCATGAGAGTAAAATCAATGCGGTCAAAATGCGATTTCTGCGAAGAATCTGTGGAGTGAGGCTGAGAGACCGCATTCGTAATGATGACGTAAGAGAGCGAGTAGGAATGAAAGAGAGTATTGGTGTAAAGATGTGAAAGGGAATGCTCCGATGGTTCGGACATGTGGAAAGAATGCCAGACGAGCGACTGGACAGTGCGAAAGTGGAAGGATGTAGGTACAGGTAGAGACCGAGACTCACCTACCTAGACAAAATCGGTCATGTATTGAAGGAAGGTGGAGTCAGGAGTTTCTGAAACTTGCGAGCGTGTATGAAGAGAGTTATGAATATTGAGGAAGCGAGAGATGTATGCAAGAATAGAACCTCTTGGCACTCTATTCTCTCTGCCTACCCCGCAAGGGAAATGGCGTGATGATAAGTTAGTTAGTTTTTTATTATTTAGAAAAAGCATGATAAGCTACTAGTGTGAAATCGTTCAGAGAGCAATTAAATATATCGATTTGCTCTGAGATATCATTAAGCGCTTGAAGCGCGAGTATATATATTACGCGTAAGCAACAAATAACCTCAGATGGGCCACTCCCACTTACCCTCCTTCAAGAAAATGAATAGGAGGGATAATTAGGAGGGGATGAATGGGCATTAATGCCCATTCAACTGAACTGACGACATCAGTTCGTCAAGCAAAGGTAAAAACTTTCTTTTAACAAAAAACAATGTACCAGCCGGGCGAACGGCGTTTTGTTGACGAAAGTAAAACCATCGGTGGCTATGCGTACGTAAAAAAGTAGTTCTCATGAAAGGCGCTGGTTTTAGTGTCGCGTCGAGCGTAAATATTCAGTATTTTTTTGTTTATTTAATAACAATTAAACCACATCGAATCAGACCGTGAAAAGTAATAGGGCTCTATTCCTAATCATAATAATTCGTAAACGAAAAAAAAGACTCGATTAGTAAAGTATTTTGGTCGTTATCGCGTTAACATACATTACCTACAACTCAAGGACGTCCAAGCCAGATTTTTTTCAAACAGTTTTTTAACTAGTTTAAATAACAAAAATGGCATCAAAAATATCATGAATGTAAAAAATAGTGTTTGTTCTTTATATTTGTGTGTAGATATTATTTTACAAGTGCAATATATGATAAATAGAGACATTTTAAGTTTGAAAAATCAGTTTTTCCGTGTAAAACGGGAGTAGAACCCACCTAAACGCTTCGATTATGAGGCGTTCAATAGGCGCTCTGTGTAAGTATCAGTACGGCACACGGCGGATTTATTTAGTGGGTGAGGGCCACCAACTACCCTGTTCGTTGCCTTAAACGGAGTGTGCGGTTAGGTACATATTTTCTCGGCTTAACAAATAAATAGAATAAGGCTACGATGACTTGAAAGCGAGATATATTTCATGCTTCAGTTACAAAAATGTTTAAATCGTATTCGAGTCCGCATTATTGAATCGAGTGAGCTTTGAAGTCAAGGATGAATACCTGCGTTCAATGGTTAAGTATATTCAAACACATTTCTTTGTACAAATAAAATTATATATTGGCCAATGCGTGAGTATCGGAGGAGATAATGTTAAACACAAAGTAACGGGACGCAAAATATTCAATATCAATGTAACTAAAGTCGGAATTAAATGTATAGTTTTTTTTTAATTGCTAAATATGGCAGACGAGCCACGGCCCTCCTGATGGTAAGTGGTAAACGTCGCTCATGGACACAACTATAACAAGAGTATTGTCAAGCCGCTGCGCACCATTTAATTACTCAGATATGAAATTAAAGAATAAACGGCTATCTTCTGCTACAGCCAAAACACACTGACGTGCTTCATGACCGGTCACACAGAAGACGGTGGTACCGGTTCGCTCGGGCCCGTTAGCAAGTGAGTGCACTCACTTTGTACCCAGCCCTACCACCAGTAATGCTATGGGTGATAATTGCTTACTTCTCTTAGTCGCCTTGTTTGATACCCGCGGGAAAGGATGGGGTGGTATCACTTGTATTCTTAGTCCGTCAGCACACGAAAAAAAATGGCGTGGATTTTAAAACCTAGAAAGTGAAGGTGCAAATTACGATATAGATATGCTAATTGTAGCGATAGCAGAGAGGTATATGGTATTCTTACTCGAAATAAGAGGAACACGGGTTCGAATCCTGCTCGCAGATATCAACTTTTATAAACTTATGAAGTAAGCAAATTAGAATTTTTTATATATTTTATATATATATTTTTAGCATTTCACATGCTTAGCCATATACCTACATTAAACACAAAGTGGAAAATGTGAAATCGAAAATAACAGTCACGAGCAGGATTTGAACCTGCATCTCCTGGATCCAGGTCCAGGTGCTTTGCCCATTCAGCAATAGTGACAACTGTTCTCGACTGCTAATTTCGATAGCACATTCATACCCAAGGTCCTGAGTGGTGCCTGCGCCATCTGTCGGTAACATTTACATACATAATACCACGGAGTACGGAAAATCGTGCATTATAACCACCAGATAAACTTAATTTTACAATTAAGATTTGTACCTAATAATGACGCAGCCCTATAAATATTTAGAAATTTTTATAAATATTTTTAGCATTTGACATGCTTAGCCATATACATTAAACACAAAGTGGAAAATGTGAAATCGAAAATAACAGTCACGAGCAGGATTTGAACCTGCATCTCCTGGATACCGCCCAGATGCTTTGCCAAGTCAGCAATCGTGACAAGTGCTCTCAACTGCTAATTTCGATAACACATTCATACCCAACGTCCTAGGTGACGCCTGCGCCATCTGTTGGAAGTATTTACATTATACCGACCACATAAACTTAATTTTACAATTAAGATTTTTTACCTAATAAGCATCCATCCATCCATCAGCCTTTCGACGGCCACTGCTGGACATAGGCCTCCCCAAGAGAACGCCACAACGAGCGGTCCTGTGCTGTTTCGCTCATATGGCGGATAGTGCCGTAATCGCCACGCTTGGCAGGCGAGTTGGCGTTCGCAGTGGATGTTATTAATACACGAGGGAGTGCCGATATTATACCGACCAGGTAAACTTAATTTTACAGTTAAGATTTTTACCTAATAAGCATCTGGTCCAGGTTACGTCGTGACTGTTATTTTCGATTTCACATTTTCCACTTTGTATTTATTTATTTATTTATAGTATTAAGTAAGCAATTATCATTCATTTCATTACTCCTGGTAGATATAGATACCAAGTAAAAATGAAGAAACTAGTGGTAGGGCGTTGCTTATCCTAGCATGAATGGACCAGCTCGATCGGGGAAGTACCACCCTCTGACAGAAGATCAGCATGAAATAACGGTATAGACAACTAAACACTCCTACCATTGCATTTCGTATTAGCGGCCCCAATTCTTTACCAATTCAGGTATCGTGACATTTGCTCGGGATTATGAACGTACCTATAAGTATATGTGTACTTATTTTATCTATATTTTAACACTTGACATGCTCAGCTACCCTTAAAATACAAATTATGATTGGGTATTTCTAAAAAATAGTACGGTAGCTTAGTGGATTAGAGCACTTCCCTGGATTGGAAGGGACGCAGGTTCGGTTCACACTCGTACTAAAATACTCTTTTTCCTTATTCACAAATTATAATTTGTACTTTAAGAGTAGCTGAGCATGTCAAGTGCTAAAATATAGATCAAAAATGTTTAAAAAATCACGCCATCAAATAGTATGAATTTTAATTGCAAAATTAAACTTACTATACTCGTATTGGATTAATGCATGTAAATGCATTCCGATGGATAGCGTTGGTCGTTAAGACAAATGTGATGAGGAGATTGGGTATTTCTAAAAAATAGTACGGTAGCTCAGTGGATTAGAGCACTTCCCCGGATAGGAAGGGACCAAGGTTCGATTCCCGCTCGTACTAAAATACTTTTTTTCCTTATTCACAAATTATAATATATACTTTATTTGTCTACCGTTAAAAATACTAGCTAAAATTTTGTTTCAAATTTCTCTAACAGCCGCTGAGCTACTATATGAGGTGAAAGTTGAATCTCAAACCCTATCGCACCATAGCTGTATTTCAGTAGTGTTGTTCTAGAAGTAAGGAAGAAAATATCGATATTATATTTTCCGATATACCGGAAGGATTTAACGTTGAAACGAGTCTAATATAAGAAGGAGAGTCATCGACAAGCTATGTCTCTATGGCTATAGAAAGCTAAAAAATATCTGTTCGAAGACCAATGATATTTTCTTCAAACATTTTTCTGTCCCACTTTTAGGCTCGAGTCGCCTCTCATAGTGTAACGTATTGGGCCATAATCAATAACGCTGGCCCAGTGCAGGTTGGGATACGAGTTTTGACGGACCTCGTGGCGTAGCCGGAAGTGTAATCGACTTGCGTGCACGAGGTTCTGGGTTTGATTCCCATTCAGGACAATTATTTGTGTGATGAACACAGATATTTGTACTGCGTCTGGGTGTTTTCTATCTATTATGTATGTGTTTACAAAAAAAAGTAATGTATTTATTATATCCGTAATCTAGTACCCATACCAAAAGCGTTAAGCTTAGTTTAGGACCAGAGGTCGTTGTGAGAAATGTCCGTGAACATTTACTATTATTTATTATTATTTAGAAGAAAAATAGGTCCTTGAATAGATGCCGCGATGTGGCAAATATAAGATAGGATGCCTTCCAAGGCAATGATTACCTTAGAAAAGCGGCTGGAGAGTATCGATTGATTCTGGATCTGGATACGTCTAATGCGGTGCAGGACGTATATTGATAAAAGTCTATACCTAGCAATGGAAGTACCACCCTCTCACAAAAGATCAGCGTAAAGCAACGGCAGGTTCTTCTGCTATTGTGTTTCCTATGGTGAGTACAGGAGGCCCAAAGAGAAAGAGAAGAGTTTGTTGCCTTGGAGTTAGCGTTGCGTGAGTGATGCCTCTGGTGTTGCTAGTGTCTACCGCTTACCATGAGGTGGGCCTCATGCTCGTTTGCCAGTCACGTAGTATAAAAAACTCTATTTATCGTAATTCTTTAGTATTATTTTACGGTAAATATCAAGTGTGTTTTCATTATCTTTTTACTGAGTCATACTGTAAATGCCTTATAATTATTAACACAGAATTGATTGTGATAATTGCTTACTTCCCTTAGACACCACGTACGACGCCCTCGGGGAAGAATGGAGTGATGACACTTTTATTCTTAGCGCGTCACAGCACTTACAATACTCTCTTGACAATTTAATTAATATAGTATTTCCTTCCTCAAAACCAATTCTTTGAAAACAAACTGATTTATTTCAAACTATCGATAAAAAAGTTAAATCGCCCCATCCCTATAATGCCATATGGTGCCCGATTACGGAACAAATTTGGCATGTTGAAACAAAGTTCTTACGAATAAATCTGCTGATTGTGGTAATAACTAGGAAGGGGGGAGTTTCCCTTCTAAAATGTTTGTTTTTGTTTGTCTTTATTAGTACTCTAACACGGATTATAGACTTATAGTAACGGTAGGTATTTGTAGTTTCATTCAGTAAGTGAAAGCGCCAGGCTGATAGTGAACACTTTTTTTTTCAATGCCACATACTCCTAACCAATAAGCCGCTGGCGGACCTCTAAAGTAATGGCATACAATTCTAGTGGTCCACGAATACAGGCGGAGAGACGGCACACGGCGGGTTTATTTAGTGGGTGAGGGCCAAACACTATCCTGTTCGTTGCCCCGACCGACGAGGTGTGCGGTTAGGTACATTTTTCTCGCTTTAACAAAAATATAAAATAAAATGGATATCCAACAAATGCCTGCTATGTGTTACGATGGTGATTAGAGTTTATAGGATATCATCTTACCTTCATATGCTTCTTGGGCCTCGTAATCTAATATAATTAATTTTGATGGTTTATAGCAATTGACTGCCTCGGTGGTGTAGCGGTAGTGTATGTGACTGCTGATCATGAGGTCTCGGGTTCGATCCCCGGGTCGGCCAATGTTATGAAGCTTTTTCCTAATAAGAAAAATTTTCAGTAGCAGCCCAGAGTTTGAAAATGTGCCCGGTAGACGTCAATAGGCTCGCCCCCTATTACGTGGGACTTAAACATAGCTGGCGAATCGTGGGTGTGTAATACACCTCTGCCTACCCCTTCGGGAATACAGGCGTCATGCTATGTTATAGTAATTTATTTTTACACTACAAGGTTGGTAAACAAGCCGCTTCTTGGTATGTAGATAGAAGGCATTACTTACGGAATTCAAGGCCGATGAAAATATACCCAACCGCACAGCCTGTAGTCTGGTACGACGAACCTTTAAGCGCACCACTACCAACAAAATGAATCCACCCTGTGCAGTCTCTCTGCCTTTATTGGTGGACCACTGAAATTGTGTGGCATTACTGCAATGGTGTAAGCTCCAACCCTAATGGAATGGAGACAATTATGAATGCTTTAAAGATCAAATTATTTGTGAATGTGAATAAAGAGAAGTTTAGTACAAGCGGGATTTGGACCCTTCCTATCGGGGGAAGTGCTCTAGACCGCTATTCCATCGCACTGATCGACGGACATTCCCAATCTCCACATCAGATTTGTCTGTACGACCCACGCCGCCTATTGGATGCATTTACATGTATAAATTCAATATACGAGTAGTAAGTTTAATTTTGCAATAAAATTTCATACCATTTGATGTCGATTTTTTAAACATTTTGAAATAATTTGGAAGGGATGCAGGTTTGAATCCTGCTCGCAGTAAAGTTCTTTTTTTTAACATACACAAATAATTTGTTCATTACAGTAGCTGAGCATGTCAAGTGCTAGAATACAGATCAAAAAATTATGACTAACATAAACAAAATATTTGTATGCAAAGCTAAAAAAAATTTTAACAAATAAAGATGTTCAAAGTTCACGATACGCTATCAATATTAATTTAACGAGGTACATCCAGACAGATCCGGTTTCCCGCCCGCCGGAAATGCCGGACATCCGGCCGGATAGAGCCGGACGTGGCTGTAGATGAAGTACCTAGACGGCACAGGTGTTATTTAAAGATTGAGTTCAATGTGAGACTAATTGATATGCATTACATGAAAATAATTCGTATCAAAAGATATCTATACAAATAAAATTGAAGTATCTAAAGATATACAATGCAAAAGTGAAAGAATGTAGGTACAGCCCCCTGAGGCAGAATGTCATATTTCACGTGTCGACCGTATCGAGATCACTGTGATTGGTTGAGAAACCGACGCGTGATGTCACAATAATCCGTTGGCCAATCACGGTGATCGTACAAGCGAGACGATACGATCGACACGTGAAATATGACATTCTGCCTAACCCCCCTGAGGATCGAGACTCACCTACCTAGACCAAATCGGTCATGTATTGAAGGAAGGTGGAGTCAGGAGTCTCCAAAACCGGTGAACGTGTATGAATAGAGTAACGAAAGTTGAGGAAGCGAGAGACTCTCTTAGACTGTTCTCTTTGCCTAACCCGGAAGGGAAATGGTATGATGATAAGTTAGTTAGTATCTGTTTGTAATCTCTAAATAACAGCTTTTTACTAATCCCCTTACTTACTCGTTGTCCTAGGCGAGCGCCAAACGCGATAATACTATGCGACACGAAAATATCAAATAGACGTTGTATGTACTTTATGTCTAACTTTGCGATATATCGCGATGCAACGCGATTAAATTATTACCCATTATCCTAGGTGAGCGACGCCACGCGATGCTACGCGATGCGACCTATTGCGGCGAATACTTTAACCACTTTGCGTCGCATTCATATTAGGCTACAACGTAGACCATAAGTACATACAACCTCTATTTGATATTTTCGTGTCGCGTCGCGTCGCATAGTATTGAGGCGTAAAATTCCTCGTAGGCGAAGCCGCGGGTAACAGCTAGTATACTCATAAGTTTTAGTATTCGAAACGATTCTCCTTTTTGTTGCTTATAATAACAAATGAGCCACGATCCAATGAATGGTAATTGGTAACTTTCAGACTCCGAAATACTAGAACAGTGCCGTCACTGTCCGCTAGAAAAATCAACCTCTTTGGTTTGTTGAATCATAACTGTCCCACTATTGGGTACGGGTCTCCTTTCGGGCTGTAGACTACCACTAGCCCAGTGTGGGTTGGCAGACTTTACAAGCTGTCGAGAAAATCCCTCAGGCCTGCAGATCTCCTAATATAGTTCCGGTGGCTCGCCAATAAAGGCGGAGAGACAGCACACGGCGGGTTTCTTTAGTGGGTGAAGGCCCCACACTACCCTGTTCGTTGCCCCTAACGACGGGGTGTGTGGTTAGGATTTTTTTTCCCGCCTTAACAAAAGAAAAGGCCTGCAGATCTCAAGATATTAGCTTCACCAAGCAGTGATAATTTATTTAAAAATTAGGCAAATACTTACACCTTGGACTGGGGATTGGACACCATTTTTTATTCAGTCCTTGGTCTTAGCACCAGGTTATCGCTGCGAGGAAATCAGAATAGGTCATTTTTGATCTATATTTTTTAGTATTTGACATGGTCCGCCACTTTTTAAAGTACAAATTATTTTTGAATAAGGAAAAAGAGATTTTTTGTACTAGCGGGAATCGCACCCGCTTCTTTTCCAATCCGGGGAAGTGCTCTAAGCCACTGAGCTATAGTACAGATCTTTTGATCATCCCAATCTCCTTATCACATTTATCTTAACGACCAACGCCATCTATCGGAAACGCATTTACATGCAATTATCCAATATAGTAAGTTTAATTTTGCAATTAAAATTAGTTTTTGCAGAATAGGTTTGTCCGTGTGGTGACGGATTAAGAATACAAGTGTCACCCCCCCATTCCTTCCCACGGGTGTCGTATGAGGCGACTAAGGGAAGTAAGCAATTATCATCCATTGCTTGACTGGTGGTAGGGCTGGGCACCAAGTGGGAGTACTCACTTGGTTTCCGGCCCGAGCGGGTTGGTACCACCATCTTCCGTGTGGCCGGCCATGAAGCACATCATTGCGTTTTGGCTGTAGCAGAGATAGCCGTTTATATTTCATTTCATCTGTGAAATGAATTGGTGAGCAGCGGCTTGACAATATTCTCGGTATAGTTGAGTCCATGAGCGACGGTTACCATTTACCATCAGATGGACCGTGGCTCGTCTGCCACTAAAAAAAAAAGGTCAGCTAATTTCCCTTACAACCAACAACCTTGATTGTTAGAGCTTTTTAACGCTGAAGAGAATTAGTCCAGTGGTCTGATTCCGCGTATTTCTCTCGCCGTCCTATCCTCTCCTAACCATCCTTCCTATGCTCTCCTTATTATCGTTCCTCTCCACCAACTATCAGTTGCCATGGAGATGACGTGCGGGTGACCATGTAGCGTGTGTGATGCCTCTAGTATTGCTACTGTAAATAAGCTGCAGTAACCGCTTCCCATCAGGTAGGCCGAATGCTTGTTTGCCACATTTTTTTATTTTGAAGTGAAACTTCTAATGCGACTTCCAACAAGGTTGCGTTAAACGTTTAACGCTACCATGGAGGGGGTATGAAAGCACTGGTGCGTTAAACGTTCAACGCTCCTGGGGAGGGGGAATAGAAAGAGACAGAGCGAGAGTAAATGCGTGGCACTCGAACGCATGCGCGTAGTATACCTTTTGTTTAGATATTTCTCCACTCGAAAATGATAATTAAAAGATGCGATCAATTGTGAATTGTAAGCAATGTTAATAAAGTTTGTCTTAAAGAAACAATATGATTTCACTAAAAATCAATTTCTACCCCTTCCTATTTTCATTTCCACATTACGAAGTTTCACTTCTTCCGCGCAGAGGGACTCCATGTTTTTGTTTTGTTAAGGCGGGAAAAAATGTTCCTAACCGCATTCCCCCCCCCCGTCGCTCGGGGCAACGAACAGGGTAGTGTGGGGCCTTCACCCACTAAAGAAACCCGCCATGTGCCGTCTCTCCGCCTTTATTGGCGGGCCACCGGAACTATGTTACATTGCTTCAGTGGTATGCTTGTTAGCCACCTACCTAGTATAAAAAAGAAAAAAATATATGCGGTAGAAATATTATTAACGCATCAACTCCAGGGGAAGGGATAGGAGTTGAATTAGAATAATGATTGAAAGGACTTTGAGCTAGCAGTACAAGTAAATTATTTTATTTTTACTTTTTTTGGTTAGACAGGAATAATGTGCTCACCCACATCCCCCTGCTCGGGGAGTCAATACACTAATGAGGGGCCCTCCTCACTAAATTACCCGTCGTGCACCCTCTCCACCCATAATTGATTATTCACAATCAGCAGAATTACCTAGGTATCAATACTATCTATATAATTGCTAGCTGAACCGGCGTACTTCGTACCGCCATATATTTTTTCATTAATAAATATTGCAATTATAAATTGGGATATAAAGTATCCTATCTCTTAAGTTAGAACAAAACACACATTTTAAAAAAGAAAAGTTAAAATCGGTTCAGTAGTTTCGGAGTTCATCCCGGACAAACATCGTGATACTGGAATTAAATAATTGTTATATTGTTTTGTTCGATCTAATATAGGGGTGGTTTAAATGTAAAAAAAGGAAGGGAGCCTATAATAAACATATAAATATAGAACAATTTAATATTGGTAACTATGGTATTAAAATTTTACTTGGTATATGGCTAACAGACGAAAAAATGACAGCTACTGTCATTCTTTCTAATTAATTTGCATTACTTGTTATTTGGTGACATAATACGAGTATAGGTATTTGCTGTAAATAAATAAATAAATATGTAAATATTCACAGACATTTCACACAACGTCCTCTGGTCCCAAACTAAGCTTAACGCTTGTGCTATGGGTACTAGATTACGGATATAATACTTAAATTACTGTTTTTTTTAAATAAATAATAATCGCTGACAAAATAAATTGTGGGTGATAAGTTATCACTGATAACATAAAAAATACAAACTGACTCGGTGGTGCAGCGGTAGTGTGAGCGACTGCTGATCATGAGGTCTCGGGTTTGATCCACGGGTCGGACAGCGTTATTGACATTTTTCGTAAACAGAAAAATTCTCAGTAGCAGCCCCGAGTTTGGAAATGCGCCCGGTAGACGGCCATAGGCTCGTCCCTTATTACGTGGGACTTAAACATAGTTAGTGAAGAGTGGGTGTGTAATATATCTACCCCTTCGGGGTTACAGGCGTGAGACTATGTTTTTTTTTTACTATAAACAATTTTTATAGTAACATTAATAACAAATTATGTAACGTAAATCTATTTAGATTATAAACTAAAGCTGTAATATACTATGGAAGATGTTACTGTCAGAGCTATTTACAAGAACAAAGTGGAGCCCTAAGCGATTCCTTTGTAAAACGTCAAGATAGGCATCAGCTGTGAAAACAGAGGCTTATAAATAAATAAATAAAACATTAATTGTTTATGTAAAATGTTAACTCCAATACGAATTCCGAAGGAAACTAATTTTCTGAGCCTTAAGTACGGACTTGCTGTAACAATCTATAAATTTTTCACTTTGAATTGTATTTGAGGGGCCTTGTGGCGTAGTCGGTAGTGCAACCGTTTTCCGTGCACGAGGTCGTGGGTTCGATTCCCACTCTGGACATTTATTCGTGTGATGAACACAGATATTTGTACTGCGTTTGGGTGTTTTCTATCTATTATACGTATGCATTTACAAAAAAGTAATATATGTATTTATATCCGTAATCTGTTACCAATAGCATAAGCGTTAAGCTTAGTTTGGGACCAGAGAACGTTGTGTGAAATGTCCGTGAATATTTATTTATTATTTTTGAAAGCGGAGTAGAGATTTATTGCGAACGCAGTTTCGAATGCTGCAGGCCTACCATGAACTCTTAGTTAGCGATTAAATTCCGACGCAATTCAAAATAGGTGTATTTTTGTACATCTTACCATGATGTCTGATTGAGCGATCTTGTTTAGGTTGTCAAGTAATTTCATGGTACGAATTCCAATACAAAGATGTCATGTTTGCCATTCAGATAATGTGCTGATTCGGCAAAAAACAAAAGATTGCGTCTTTGACACGTCATGGTACGAAATTGCGATTCAGTTCAGTTCGGGTCCTAAACAGGATCGCAATAAGAGTTCGTGGTAAGCCTGCTCGCGATAAATCTCTCTTTCTCCATTTTCAAAAAATATTTGTTTTAAATGATATCAAGACCGATGTTCTGTCATGGCTGCCAGTGTCAATTAAACGAGAAAAGGCCTGCAACCTCGGTGGTATAAAATAAGTGACAATTCAGTATCAGATCGTATTACATCCTTCTAAATTTGTGAATTATCTAATATATAACATTTTTTTTTTTTTTTAATAAAAATAAGCACAAGACAACTTATTTTGCAAGGAAACATAACTATTTGTGATTATACAAAAAGTTCAAATCTCTAAGTTTGCTTGTCCCAGTATAAAACGGCCTTTTTTTTTTTTTTTTTGTTTAGGCGGGAAAAAATGTTCCTAACCGCACACCCCGTCGCTCGGGGCAACGAACACAGAAGATCAGTGTGAAACTAACAGTAGGTAGGTACTCCTATTATTGTGTATAGTTACTCACCCTGAGTGAGAGTGCCAGAAGCCCAAATGCTTTCCTTATCTTTTCCTTACTATCCTTCATATCCACTTCCTATCGCTTTTCTTAGAGTTGGCAACGCGCGAGGGAAGCGTCTGGTAACCGTATACCATCATGTAAGCCGTATGCTTGTTACAGGCGTAGTATAAAAAAAAAATTCTTTGTGTGATCCATAATATTCTGAGCCTGGGTGTACGTTTTTTTTTCTTTTAAAAAGATAACACCCGGCACTAAGGAACAATCCTTGTATCGCGGGGGAGTTTACAAATATATAATTTCATGGACACAATGTACACCTAGACTCAGAACAAGCACTTGTGGATCACACAAAGAGTTTTCATGTGTGGGAATTGAACGCACAAAGTTCGGGCGGGGGGTCAGTATCTAAACCACTCCGCCATCTATGCATACTTTGTGTCCGATATATTGTAAGTTAAGAGCTATTTTCTTAAAATAAATTCGCGTGATAATCTAATATCGTGTGCCCGAACATCAGGAAGCATTATCATATAATACGCAATATCCTCTGTCAGCTAATCTAAGTTAAGAGCCGGTTATGAACAGTGACACAAGCCTAGTCCACTGGGAAACCCCTCATCCATGATTCAACACTATCATGTTATATGGGTCAGCACACTGACCTCTATTTAACTGGATGTGCCACTAAATTTGTTTTGCAACCTCATTGTTTGTCATTTTGGCGTTGTATGTGACGGATATTCATAGAAACTAATTTATAATACAATATAATATTACTATTATAAAACTGTAACATAGCTATGTCTGTACATTTAAGATATTTGAGAAAAAATGACTGTAATAGGTCATGCTAATGACTGTGATAGGTTTTGATTAGACTTTACAACTGGTATACATTAAACACAAAGTGAAAAATGTTAAATCGAAAATAACAGTCAGGAGCAGGATTTGAACCTGCATCTTCTGGATACCGTCCAGATGCTTTACCAATTCAGCCATCCTGACAATTGCTCCTGACTGCTAATTTCGATAACACATCATACTTAACGTCTTTGGTTTTGATGCCAGACACTGGCATCTGGACGGTATCCAGAAGATGCAGGTTCAAATCCTGCTCCTGACTGTTATTTTCGATTTCACATTTTTCACTTTGTGTTTAATGTATAGTGCTAAGCATGTCAAATGCTAAAAATATATATAAAAATATCTAAATATTTAAAGGGTTTGCGTCATTATTAGGTAAAATCTTAATTGTAAAATTAAGTTTACCTGGTCGGTATAATGTATGAAAATACTTCTGACAGATGGCGCAGGCGTCACCCAAAAACGTTAAGTATGATGTGATATCGAAATTAGCAGTCAGGAGCAATTGTCAGGATGGCTGAATTGGTAAAGCATCTGGACGGTATCCAGAAGATGCAGGTTCAAATCCTGCTCCTGACTGTTATTTTCGATTTCACATTTTTCACTTTGTGTTTAATGTATAGTGCTAAGCATGTCAAATACTAAAAATATATATAAAAATATCTAAATAACTGGTATACATTTTATCCCGCTACTATATCGGGAACATGAGATATAATCCAAAAGCTAGCTTTTGGCTGCGGCGGAGCCGCGGGCAAAGGCTAGTACAATATAATATTTTATTCAAAGAAGGATGGCAGACATGTAGCTAAGGGATTCTCGTACCGTCATGTGTATCTCATATTTTTATATTTATTTTCTAACTAATATCATTAAAAATTACAGTTGTACCTAATTATCAGATTTATAAAAGCAAGTGAAAGTTATTTCAATTTGTTTTTATCAATACTAATTATAAAGCCGTAACAGAGCTATGTCTGTACATTTAAGATATTTGAGAAAAAATGACTGAATTAGGCTATATAGGCGTGTCTAAACACAAAACAATTTTTTTTAGATTTTTGGTCTGTCTGTCTGTTTGTTCGCGCATCACGCAAAAACTACTAAACGGATTTTAATGCACCTTTTTTTATTTGATAGATCTCGATTAGACTTAAAACTGGTATATATGTTATCCCGCTACTATATCGGGAACCTGAGATACAAGCTAAAAACTAGCTTTTGGTTGCGGCGGAGCTGCAAGCAAAGGCTAGTAGTAGTAGTTTATACATAAATTGTTCTTTCTTTCTATAATAGATAAAACATATTTTTTTTATTAAAATTCTTTATATAAAAGGATAATAAGATTCTAAAAACAGGTTTTATATCGAATAATATTGAAAAACAACTAAAAGTTTAAAATAAACTGATTCCGTCAAAGGTATTTTGATCTTCATCATTTATTTTAACATTTCAACAACGTTTCAATAGGTACCTAATTTTTTAACATTTCATACACATTCTATTAACAAACAAAAAGGCATGTTACATTTGACAGCATAAAAGAGATAGTAATAGAAGAAGATAGTACAGCTTTACTTATTATACTTTGTCTAAGCTTTACTCGCATTTTTCATAACAGATTTAAAGCATAACTTTTTTGTGAATAAGGAAAAAGAGATTTTTAGTTGCAGCGGGAATCGAACCAGTGTCTTTTCCAATCCGGGGAAGTGCTCTAAGCCACTGAGCTATCCTACCGATCTTTCAATCATCCCAATCTCCTCATCACATTTGTCTTACGACCAACGCCATCTATCGGCAAGCATTTACATGTATTCATCTAATATAGTAAGTTTAATTTTGCAATTAAAATTCATTATATTAGATGGCGCGATTTTTTAAACATTTTAGATATATATTTTTTAGCATTTGACATGCTGCTCAGTGGCTTAGAGCACTTCCCCGGATTGGAAAAGATGCGGGTTAGATGCCCGCTCCTACTAAAAATCTCTTTTTCCTTATTCACAAATAATGTATACTTTAAAAAATAGTGGAGCATGTCAAATGCTAAAAAATATAGATCTACTTACTTACTTATCATCACTCCATTTCCCTTGCGGGGTAGGTAGAGAGAACAGAGTGCCAAGAGGCGCTCCTCAACATTCATAACTCTCTTCATACACGCTCGCCAGTTTCGGAGACTCCTGACTCCACCTTCCTTCAACACATAACCGATTTGGTCTAGGTAGGTGAGTCTCTGTCTCCCCCTGTACCTACATCCTTCCACTTTCGCATTGTATATCTTCTTAGCCAGTCGCTCGTCCGACATTCTTTCCACATGTCCGAACCAACGGAGCATTCCCTTTCGCATCTTTATACCAATACTCTCTTTCATACTTACTCGCTTACGTCATTGTTACGAATGCGATCAGTCAGCCTCACTCCACAGATTCTCCGCAGAGATCGCATTTCTACTGCATTGATTTTGCTTTCATGCTCCTTTTTGCATACCCAACTCTCGCTTCCATATAATAACGTTGGGACAAGCACTGCGTTGTGTATTGCGACACGTGCCTTCTGGCTGAGGTGATGGCTGCCGAGAAGTTGCCCCAATGCTCCGTTCACTCTATTTCCCGCATTCACTCTTCTTTCTACATCAGTGGTGTACCTTCCATCCCGACTGAATCCACATCCAAGATATACAAATTCATCCACTTGTTCTAGCACACCATTTCCTATTGCTACTCTAACATCTGTTCTGGCTTCTTATCTTTCAAAAATCATTACTTTGGTTTTGATCACATTCACACGTAGGCCTCTTTAAATAATCTAATATAGATCTAAAAAGATTTAAAGCTGTTACTAAAAAAATGTAGTTCTAGAAATGGCCGTACGTCAAATGCAGAAAAGTGGCGCTTTAAACGACAAGAAATCTTATTCAGTATTTCAGGGCAGTTATAAATAAAAATTGAGGTCAGTGCTAGGTATTCCGACTAGCCTATAGTGTTATTTTATCAACGTTTGTAAAAACAAAAAAAAACATAGCATCACGCCTGTATTCCCCGAAGGGGTAGGCAGAGGTGTATTACACACCCACGACTCGCCAGCTATGTTTGAGTCCCACGTAATAGGGGGCGAGCCTATTGACGTCTACCGGGCACATTTCCAAACTCCGGGCTGCTACTGAGAATTTTTCTTTTTAGGAAAAAGCTCAATAACATTGCCCGTCCCGGGGATCGAACCCGAGACCTCATGATTAGCAGTCGCATACACTACCGCTACACCACCGAGGCAGTTAAATTAACGTTTGTACGTATCATATTATCCGTATATAGATATTAATTATCATTCTCCGTTCAACTTTTACGTGAATAGTATTTATGCAATATTTTCTGATGTTATTTATTTTGTAACGACGGCGTAAGAGAGCGAGTAGGACTCCACACTACCCTGTTCGTTGCCCGTAGCCGTTGGGGTGTGCGGTTAAGAACATTTTTTCCCGCCTTAACTAAAAAAAATGATTTTTCGTAAGACGGTGGTACTTTCCTGATTGAACCAGCCTATTGATGCTGGGATAAGGCTCCACTTTATTTCTACTCTACATTTTTATAGGTTGATTACCTACCCTTTTTCTCACGGCTTGCTGAATACAGTATAAGGGAAGCAATGTACCTAACCGTGCCGTGTGGGGCCGCCACCAAGAATAGCTCTGCCCCGTCTCTTCCTATGGGAGTCGTAAAAGCCGACTAAGGGATTACCAGGGGACCGGGCAGCATCGTTCCCCTGTGTACTAAAAATATCCACTGCGATCGCCAACCCGCATGCCAAGCGTGGCGATTATGGTAAAACCCCTATTTTGGGGAGGCCTATGTCCAGCAGTGGACGATGAAGGGCTGGTGGATGGATGGATGGAATGTACCTAACCGCATACAGGACAGTGTGCGACCCTAACCCACTAAATAAACCGTCCATGTACCGTCTCTCCGCCTGTATAGTCGGACCACAGGAACTGTGTTCCATTACTTCAGTGGACCAATGTTCACACTTATATTCTTTGTATTACTGGGTTTCGAGATACTTGGAGTACTCACTTGTTATCGGACACGAGCGGGTCGTTACCAATACGTCACTGAACGATATTCACCATTTACCACACCGTAACTCTTTAGGGTAAACTATAGTATTGCTGGCATCCCCTTAGTCATTGGAATTGCTTTTCTATTAAAAATCTCTAATCATAGATTGATTAATGCATTTTCATTTGAAAATATTCAGAACCAGAGAAACCTTTATCAATGTTTGTTGACTTTATAAACACCTATCAATTTAAAAAATATATAAATATATATCAATCCTAAATATGCTTAGAGTGCCAATCATTATACAGTTTACCCTACCACTGTGAGCAATAGATAAATGATATCTACTTGCGTAGACACTTAATATAATGACTTGTAGCAGTTATCTGCCTGATAAGAGCATTTTAATGTTATTTCCTTCTATTAGTACAGTCCTAGTTATATGTATACTATTATTAGGACTGTAGTCTATTGACTAGAGACACTTTTTTCATGAATTTTGTACTAGTCCCGACGTTCACTCAACTATACTGGGAGTATTGTCAAGCCGCTGTGCACCATTTTATTACTCAGGTATGAAATGAAAGAATAAACGGCTATCTTCTGCTACAACCAAAACACACTGACGTGCTTCATGACCGGTCACACAGGAGACGGTGGTACCGACCCGTTTGGGCTTGATAGCAAGGAGTCTCACTTGGCCATCCCTTTTTTTTGTTAAGTAATAGGGGGCGAGCCTATTGACGTCTACCGGGCACTTTTCCAAACTCAGGGCTGCTACTGAGAATTTTTCTCTTTAGGAAAAAGCTCAATAACATTGCCCGACCCGGGGATCGAACCCGAGACCTCATGATTAGCAGTCGCATACACCACCGAGGCAGTATTTTTTATTTTTTATCTTTGTTAAGGCGGGGAAAAATGTTTCTAACCACACACCCCGTCGGTAGTGTGGGGCCTGCACCCACTTAAGAAACCCACCATGTGCCGTCTCTCCGCCTTTATTGGCGGGCCACTGGAACTATGTTACATTACATACACTTGGGCAGCCCTGCCACCAGTAATAATGTGATGGGTGATAATTGCTTACTTTCCTTAGTCGCGCCATCTGCGTTCAGCTTTACCCGTGGATCCCTATTACACGAGGTAGAGCAGAGAAAATGAAATGAAGTTCATATAGTAACTAACGAATGAGCAACAAAACAACGGGGATCAAGACTTGCTTTCGGGCTGTGAATTGTTTACGCATAATGTTCTCATTACATTATAATTATAACTAAACTAGACGTTATCACCACGGCTCCGCCGCAACCAAAAGCTAGTTTTTAGATTATATTTCAGGTTATAAAATAGTAGCGGGATAAAATGTATACCAGTTTTTAAGTCTAAGCAAGAGCTATCAAATAAAAAAAAGTTGCATCAAAATCCGTTTAGTTTTTGCGTGATGTGCAAACGGATAAACATACAAAAAAATTTTAAAAAATGTTTTGTGTTTAGACGTGCCTAATACAGTAATTTTTCCCAAATATCTTTAATGTACAGACACAACTCTGTTACAGCTTTACAATAGTATAGATACATCAGTATTTAGGTACTTATGACGAGGTACGTATTATCAAAAAAAATATAATTAAATAGTAGTGGGCCTCTACGCTTGTTAGTTATATGGGTATATCTAATCGTAATATATAAAATTCTCGTGTAGCGGTGTTTGTGGTTGAACTCCTCCGAAACGGCTAGACCGATTCTCATGAAATTTTGTGTGCATATTGGGTAGGTCTGAGAATCGGACATCATCTATTTTTCATCCTTCTAAATGTTAAGGGTCCACCCCTAATTTTTTTTTTAAATTTTTTGTTAAATATTTTATTTTTTTATGATACAGCATTAAAAAATACATACAATCCTAAATTTTCAACCCTCTACGATCGACCCCTATTTTTTATTTGTTAATTATAAACTAATTTTTTTGGCAAGGTTTTTATTTTTATTTTGTCATGACTTATAATAAAAAAAATTATATTACTCTCAATTTCCCACCCCTCTACGATCAACCCCTATTTTTCCATCGCGATTTTTCTTTTTTTTTCTTTTTAATAATTTCCTTTAATTATGATTCTTTTCTCAATTCAATTTGACCTTCCGCCTTCACCGGTCGATAGATGTCTACCGTTGTCACCTCTCATCCAGCAAACATCACGGAGTAAGGATGAGAACGGAGCCGGTCTCCTGTCTTACTCACTATACAGTTTTCGACCATTTTTTTTGGTTTTATTGGTAACAGAACGAATAACAGTCACTGTTACGATAACAGTGACTGTTATTTGTATTATTTAAATTTTTCTGTGCAACTCTCATGTTAATTTTACTCTCATCGTAATTTTACTATTAATTTCCAGTGCAATAATTATTTATTCACA
Organism: Leucoma salicis; assembly: GCA_948253155.1. Lineage (NCBI taxonomy): Eukaryota > Metazoa > Arthropoda > Insecta > Lepidoptera > Erebidae > Leucoma > Leucoma salicis. The sequence goes on along the minus strand of OX411826.1, from coordinate 2,619,274 downwards.
ATTTATTAATAACTGATAAAGACAGTTTTAACTATTAGTTAATTAAGTGATCTCATGTAAATAAACACGTGTTGTGAGCTCCCGCCAACAACGGTCATTACCGTACCTGTATATATTGTACTTAACATTTTTTGGAAATAGTTTTAAATCAAAACGAAAACGTGTACGTGTTTAATAAATATACCTGTTTTATTATTGTGAAAAGTAAGTCAAATAATAAGCAAACGAATACAATATTAATTCACTCTTTTTCACCAATACACTGATAGAAGGATTTATTAATTATTAATTTATTTGAAGACAGTTTTAATAAATATTTTTTTTTACATTCAATAAAAAAATATTGGGGCATTTTTGATCTATATTTTTTTAGCATTTGACATGCTGCGCCACTTTTAAAGTACAAATTATTTGTGAATAAGGAAAAAGATATTTTTTGTACTAGCGGGAATCGAACCCGCATCTTTCCCAATCCGGGGAAGTGCTCTAAGCCACTGAGCCATAGTACAGATTCTTCGATCATACCAATTACCTTATCACATTTGTCTTAACGACCAACGCCATCTATCGGAAACGCATTTACATGCAATTATCCACTATAGTAAGTTTAATTTTGCAATTAAAATTCATACTATTTGATAGGAAATTGGGATAATCGAAGAATCTGTACTATAGCTCAGTGGCTTAGAGCACTTCCCCGGATTGGAAAAGACGCGGGTTCGATTCCCGCTAGTACAAAAAATATCTTTTTCCTTATTCACAAATAATTTGTACTTTAAATTATTTGGGAATAAAGTACATCCTAAATAAAGCATACTTTCATTGTCTACAACGCTTTCGATTATAAGTAAATCCCCGCACACTTATAGTAGATAGTTAGATTTTATTGAACTAAAAAAATGTTTCCTAGAAATAATATACATGGCAAAACAACGTTTGCCGGGTCAGCTAGTAATATAACGTGATGCGCGAACGGATAAACAAACAAACGGACAAAAAATCTAAAAAATATTGTTCAGACACGAGACACGTCTATATAGCCTAATGAAGTCATTTTTCTTCCTATTTTTTCTCAAATATCATCAATGTACAGACACAGCTCTGTTACAGCTTTATAATTGTTAGGACATAAAAATCCACGACAAACACATAAAATTTGGAAATTGCTTAAAAGCATGCAAACACAATTAAAACTAGCTAAAAATAGTAACCTGGTTTCATTGAAGGGGCAAAAAACTTTGAACGCTTAAAAATTGATATCCGGTTCCCCCACGTCGAGTGTTTCCGGTCGCCACAGGAAGCGATAGGAGGTGCCCCGGTCTTGTAAACGACATCTGTAGTTGCCTAATGATTCGTATAATAGTAATGGTTATGCGTACTTTTAAATGACTGGCAAAGTACCTAATATATTCTTTGTTGTTTTCTTTTTAATTAATTTATTCCTTAAAAGTATAACAAAAAAATACGGTAAACAAAATAACACACAGTTGGTTGCACACAACTTAAAAGTAGCATAAGTGGTTGCGTACAACTAGTTTATTATACTAAAATCCGAAATCAATGCAAAATTAGACTTTAATTAATGAAATTAGATTAATTCAAAATAAAAATATTAATAATAATAATAATAACATATTAATAATACATGTTAACAAGATCCAAGACACTAGCAGCACGCCTACCATCCCCGGACTTGTCACATAGCTCCGTGTGCCAGCCACCGGCTACCGCATCAGCAGAGCCGGTCATATCGCACGCGTCGAGCTCAACTTCAAGTGACGAGTATTTCTCTCCACCGACGTCGCCACCACCAGTACGCCGGCGTGAGAGAGGCCGGCCACCGGACAGCTTGGGACTCCGAGGCCCACTGGCCTCAAATAGGGTCCCCACTGCCAGTGGTTATGTGCGGCGCATGAAATGGACAAATTCTATAAATGAAAATGTCATGCGCGCGTATTTTGGGGCCACAGAGGGGGGAACTAACCTTACTGCGTACCGTGACCGCATGCTGCTTCTGTTTCAGGGCCTGGAACCAGCCGTCAACGTATCAGCTCAACGATTATCGGATCAAGTACGGGCGATTCAGCGTTCTCGCATGTTGGATAGTACCGTGCTTGATCGGCTACGCTCAGAGTTTATACAGACTAGCCCTATTACCCCCGTCCCTGCGCAAACAGCAATTACAACAGCCGTTCAAGTCTCTGTTCTACGAGGACCATGTGCGGATGAGGGTGATGGGACTGTCTCTGTGGACACTCAGTACCGTGAGGAGGTAAGAAGTGCTTTGGAATATGCGATTCATGAGTTTCGATTCATACCTCTAGAGTTCAGGCCACATCTGCCTCGATTGCCCATGCATAGAAAGAATGTGTTATTGATTGGTACCCTTGACTCACTTTTGTCTAAATACTTAGACAATAGTGACAATCTCGCCGATACACACTCCATCTTGTATTGTGCAGCTGTTGCGGCTTGCCGCAAAGCTGGATTAAGGATACAAAATAAAGAACCCACTATGCGGCCATTAAATGCGAAACCGGCATGGCAGTACAGGATTGAGTGTCGTATCGCCGAGACAAGGGTACTAATCGGTAAGCTCAGTAGCTTCAGCATGGGCAACACACGCCCACGGGTAATGCGCTTCGTGAAGCGGGCTTTCTTGGGGACTGGAGTCAGGCCTCAGGACTATATGGCCAGAGTTACGGAGCGCATTGACCTACTGAAGCAAAAAGTCTATGCATGGGCAAATCGAATCCGCAGATACAAAAAACGAATGGATCGATTTACAGTGAATCGCATGTTTCAGAGAAATGAGAAGTCAGTCTATAGAAGCTGGGAACGATCTCGTGAAGTTGTGTGTGATGTGCGGCTACCGGATGCTGAAGCTACAAATACGTTTTGGCGCAGCATTTGGTCGGTGCCCATCATACACTCTGAAGGTGATTGGATGGGGGTTGTTGAACGAACATGTGAAAAAATCACTCCTATGGATAATATTGTAATCGATCATAAAGACGTAGCATGTGCAGTCCGTACGCTATCAAATTGGAAATCTCCAGGACCGGACGGACTGCACAACTTTTGGCTTAAATGGCTACGCAGTTCACATGCTCGTTTGGCTTCTCAGTTCCAATCGGCCTTAGAATCGGGGTCGTTGCCGGATTTTATGACGACTGGCATCACTCATTTGCTCCATAAATCAGGAAGTACCACGGAACCAAGTAATTATAGACCAATTACGTGTTTACCCACGATCTATAAGCTACTTACATCTATTCTGAGAAGCAAAATTGTCAAACATATTGAAACAAATTCGATCATATCTATATCTCAGAATGGATGTAGGAGCGGGAGCCGTGGTACAAAGGAGCTCCTCCTTATTGATACGGCCATCAGCCAACATGCTCGCCGTAACAAGAGGGATCTGATGACATGTTGGATAGACTATAAAAAAGCTTTTGATTCTGTGCCACATGCGTGGCTCTTGAGGGTGCTAGAGTTGTATAAAGTCAATGCTACTTTATGCGCCTTCTTGCAGTCATGCATGGGGCACTGGAGAACAGCTCTTAGCTATCCAGTATGTCGACAGACCCCGGGTAATTGCGGTGAGCTCATAAGAATTGAGCGAGGTATATTTCAGGGTGACAGCCTGAGTCCTCTATGGTTTTGTTTAGCCATGAACCCTCTCAGTACACTGTTAGAGGGTTCAGAGCATGGCTACAGGTTACGAAGAGGTGGTCGGGAAATATCCCACCTGTATTATATGGATGATCTTAAGCTATTTGCTTCCACCAGATTGCAACTGATAGAGTTACTGAAATTAACTGAATCTTTTAGTAATTCTATCGGTATGAAGTTTGGTGTAGACAAATGTGCGGTCATGCATGTAAAACGGGGAAGGGTAGTGGAATCTGAGGGAATTCAGCTCACGGATTCTACTAATTTACGACCACTTCTCGTAACTGACACCTATAAATACCTGGGTATGTCGCAAGCCTTAGGCATAAATGAGGTGGATATGAAACAATTGCTGCGGGAACGTTTCTTTGGCCGCCTGAAAAAAGTACTAAGTAGTCTTTTATCAGGTGGCAACAAGGTGCGAGCCTGCAACGGTTGGGTCATGCCACTTCTTATGTACTCTTTCGGCATACTCAGGTGGACTCAGACTGAACTTGACGCCTTGGATAGAAGGGTCCGTAGTCTTTTGACCGCACATCGTATGCATCACCCTCGTTCGTCAGTAATGAGGTTGTACATTCCGCGAAAGTGTGGAGGTCGAGGATTCCTAAATGCCAAGACCTTGCACAATCGTGAGGTGTACAACCTTAGGGAATATTTTCTCTGTGCTGACAGGGTTATGCATCGCGATGTGGTCGCTGTAGATTCCGGACTCACCCCGCTCTCCTTGGCTAAGAAGAACTGGCGCAGACCTGTAGTACTCAGTACTGATGACCGCAAGAGTGTATGGCAGAGCAAGGAGCTCCACGGAAGGTTCTATCGGGCTTTACATGGGCCCGACGTAGACTTTTTAGCTTCCGTGGCCTGGCTACGTTTCGGCAACCTCTTTGGAGAAACCGAAGGTTTTGTCTGTGCAATTACTGACGAAGTTATCATGACGAACAACTACCGGAGACACATCCTAAGGGACGGAACAGTAGACATCTGTCGTGCCTGTCACCGCCCAGGTGAGTCCCTTAGGCATATAGTCTCGGGTTGTTCTCGTCTTGCTAACGGCGAGTATTTGCACAGACATAATCAAGTAGCCAGGATCATTCATCAGCAGCTTGCTCTGAAATACGGGCTTGTGGAAGTCGAGGTCCCGTACTATAGGTATGTACCTGAGCCAGTTCTCGAGAATGGCCCTATCACACTGTACTGGGATCGATCAATCATCACGGACAGAACTGTTGTAGCCAACAAGCCTGATATTGTGGTGGTTGATCGAACTGAGCGCCGGGCAATGATTGTTGATGTCACCATACCACATGACGAGAATCTCGTGAAGGCTGAGAAGGAGAAACAGATGAAATATCTGAACTTGGCCCACGAGATCGTTGACATGTGGGATGTGGACTCGGCGATCATTGTACCGATAGTGGTTTCAGTTAATGGACTGATAGCCAAGAGCCTCGACCAACATCTTAAGAGGCTCGCGTTGGATGGCTGGGTCAAGGGTCTGATGCAGAAGGCGGTACTTCTGGATACGGCACGCATTGTTCGGAAGTTCCTATCTCTGGGGCCCTAGCCATTGGCAGTTTGGTCCCTGTACCCGTTGCCAGTGGGTCTACACACTTTTTATATTTTTAAATGTTGTGTTATTTTTTATAATATACTATTTAAAAATGTATCTAGTGATGTTATGTTAATAAATGAAAATAAAAATAATAATAACATATTAATAATACATATTAACTTTGTATAATAATAATAATACATATTACATATTAACTTTGCAGCATCTGTTTCCTGGCTGCAATTCAGTGATCTCTTCGGAGAAACTGAAGGTTTTGTCTTTGCAATAATAGATGAAGTTGTAATGACGAATAACTACCGAAAATATATCCTGAAAGATGGTACGGTTGACATCTGTCGGGCATGCCACCGACCCGGAGAATCTCTCAGGCATATTATTTCCGGCTGCACTCGTCTTGCAAACGGCGATTATTTGCTTAGGCACAACCAAGTATCCAGGATTGTCCATCAGCAACTTGCTCTTAAATACAATCTGGTGGAAGTAGAAGTGCCGTACTATAGATATGTGCCCGACCCAGTTCTCGAAAATGACCGTGCAACGTTGTACTGGGATCGGTCTATCATTACTGACAGGACTATTGCTGCTAATAAGCCTGATATAGTGGTGATAGACCGATCAGAGCGCCGTGCACTAATTGTCGATGTCACTATTCCGCATGACGAGAATCTCGTGAAAGCTGAAAAAGAAAAACAAATTAAATATTTGGATTTGGCTCACGAAATTGCCGACATGTGGGATGTTGACTCGACAATTATTGTCCCGATAGTCTTATCAGTCAATGGGCTGATCGCCAAGAGTCTCGACCAACATCTAAAGAGACTCTCGTTAGATAGCTGGATCAAGGGCTTGATGCAGAAAGCAGTACTCCTCGACACGGCACGCATTGTGAGGAGGTTCCTGTCTCTGGAGCCCTAACCACCGGCAGCTTGGTCCCTGCACCCGATGTCGGTGGCCTACTATTTTATTCATTTTTAAATTTATTATATTTAGCTGATTGTATTTTTGTTTGTATTTTTTGTTTGTGTGAGTGTTTGTGTATTTTTATAATATCTTTAAAAATGTGTAAAATATGTTGTAAAATAAATATAGAGAATAATAATAATAATAATATATCATTTATTTTTTTCCACAAACAAAACACAACACAGGTTAAGATACAAAGATACAAATTTGGAACATGAAAAATCATTTGTTGTTTAATTTGTGTGAGACTGGTGCCTGAACTAAGCCGAGGCCTGTATTCCAGGACACCAGGACCCCACAGAATAAATTGGCAGTACACTTTTCTATTGTGTGCACACACGCGCGCGTGTGTTGGTGTGTATATATAGATGTGTGTGTGTGTGTGTGTGTGTGTGTGTGTGTGTTTGTGTGTGTGTGTGTGTTTTGTGTTTTGTGTGTGTGTGTGTGTGTTGTGTGTGTGTGTGTGTTGTGTGTGTGTGTATGTGTATGTGAGTTTGTGTGTGTATTTAGTTTATATATTTATCTCAAAAAGTTGTTCTGTTTCTTGATAATTTAATTTTAATAACCATTGTTTTATCATTTGTTTACATTTATTTTTTTGTATATTAAATATGCTTATTTCTTTATTAATTCTGTTATATAATTTAGGACCTAAGAAGATATAAAATTTTTGTGCAAATTTAGTTCTAGCCTTATAAGTTTTGCATACAGTGTAATATCTTCTTGTGTTTACGATATCACAGTCAAATGACGATACTTCTCCATGTTGCCGGAGAGCGCTAGCGAGAATATATAGCTGTCTCACAGTTAGTACCTTAGTATCTTGGTATAATTGATAAGTTGGGTGAATCTTAGGTTTAAAAAAGGCAACCTTTAATACTAGCCTCTGCGCTCTTTCCAGTTCTAGTAACTTAGTTTTATCCGAGCCACCCCAAGAAGAAATACAATAAGTCAGTATTGTTTGTACTAGGGCACAGTAGACCATGGTCAAAGTCTTTTTATCAGTGATGTACCTTAGCTGTCTAAATATGTTTGTTAGTCTACGCACTTTTACTGCTATGTTGTGGATGTGTTCTTGAAAAGATAGTCTATGGTCGATTATGACACCTAAGTAACGTATACTTTTAGTAGATTTTAAATTTGGAGAGTTACAACAATGTGACGTACGAGGCAAGGAACAATAATGAGCATACAATTTACGAGGTTCTGTTGATATCTTGTTGTATACAGTAAATTTTATGTATTTAGTTTTGTCAGCATTGAGTGTCAAAGAATTATCAGCGAGCCAGTGGCAAACCGTATTAAAATCCTTTTGAGCAGCCTCAAAGACGTCGTCCCAAGAGTCACCAAAAAATGAAAGTGTAGTGTCATCTGCATATGAAACAATTTTGCAATCTTGGACATCGAGACGGCATAGATCATTAATGTAGCACAAAAACAGAGTAGGTCCAAGAAGGTGTATTACAAGCCTTTGCCAAACGCTAGTTTTTAGATTATATCTCAGGTTCCCGATATAGTAGCGGGATAAAAATATAGGTATATCAGTTTTTAAATATAATCGTGACCCGGGCGGGTTGACGTGGCTAGTTACAAATCATCTTATATAAGGTAAATGGTATTAATATATTCCACAGTGTCTGAAGACGAAGGTCTACGACCAGTGTGTGTTACCGGTGATGACTTACGGAACAGAGGCGTGGTCTCTACTAAATGTTGGCCTTATATCAAGGCTCAAAGTCGCTCAGCGTGCCATGGAGCGGGCTATGCTTGGGATCTCTCTACGTGATAAGATCCGTAATACGGAAATCCGTAGGAGAACGGGAGTGACCGACATAGCCCGCCGGGTCAGCATGCTGAAGCGGCAATGGGCAGGTCACATCGCTCGACGAACCGACAACCGTTGGGGAAGAAAGGTTCTCGAGTGGCGACCGCGTATTGGACGGCGCAGTGTAGGACGGCCTCCCACCAGGTGGACCGATGACGCAGGCATTCGTTGGATACAGGCAGCACAGGACCGTTCGCTGTGGCGTTCCCTTGGGGAGGCCTATGTCCAGCAGTGGACGATGAAAGGCTAATGGATGGATGGATAGATGAAGATAAATGGTAAGGTTGTGATAGCCATCTGAGGCTCGATAACCACGCCAACTGTGCAACCATTCTTATCCAGATACAAAAGATTTTCACTTAAGATTTCTTAATTTAGACAAAACCTAATTAAATGCTACTCAGGAGATTTCAAAAGCTGGGCCATTGAAAACAAACAATAGGTCTAATCGGGAAGCATCTAGGTCCAAAGTCAGACACAATCTCCTTGGATAATGATATATATATATATATATATATACCCCAATACATATATATAATATATAATATATATATATATATATATATTGGCCGTGTGGAGCCGGCTTTAGAATTGTCCCACCCCTCTATACCCACGGGAGTCGTAAGAGCCGACTGAGGGAATACCGGGGGAGCTGGCAGCAGCACTCCCTCGAGTATTAACAACTCCACTGCGATCGCCAACCCGCCTGCCAAGCGTGGCGATTACGGCATTATCCCCCATGACGGGACCGCTCGTTGTGGCGTTCTCTTGGGGAGGCCCATGTCCAGCAGTGGACGATGAAGGGCTGATGGATGGATGGATGGATGATATATATATAAAGATACTAGCCGACCCAGCAAACGTTGTTTTGCAATATAAATTATTTCTACGTTGGCAGTAGAAGGGTGAAAATTTAAAGTTGTATGTATTTTTTAATGCTAAATCATAATAAAATAAAAATAAATAATTCTGTCCAAAAAATGATATAATTTTTTTTGGGGTGAGCTACCCTTAACACTTACCTAGGGGTATAAAAAAAGTTATCAACCTATTCTCATACCTAGTGAATATACATATAAATTTCATCAAAATCGGTCAAGCCGTTTCGGAGGAGTATAAACACTAAAACTGTGACACAAGACTTTTATATATTGGATTTTTATACTACGTGGCTGACAAGCATACGGCCCACCTGATGGTAAGCGGTTACCGTAGCCTATAGACGCTAGCAACAACAGAGACATCACTCGCGTGTCGCCATCTCCAAGGAAAGGCATAGGAGGTAGATAGGAAGCTTAGGAAGGATAAGAAGTGCCCTCACTCACCATATGAAACGCAATGGTAGGCGTAACTACCGTTGTTACACGCTGTTCTTCTGTGAGACTTCTGTGAGACGCTGTTACTTCCCGGATCGAGCCAGCCCATTCATGTTGGGATAAGCAAGGCTTTACTGCTAGAAAAATTAACTGAAATTATGTTCATTATTTTGCAGTATTAGTGTGAATTCTCTATAAATATTATATACTTTTGTATTTTAATTTTATAAAACAAAAAAATGATCACAACTCGGTGAAGAAAAACATCGTGAGGAATGCATATTTCATGCATTCCTGCGAGATTTTCTCGACGGCTTGTGAATTCTGCCGTCCTGCACTGGACCAGCGTAGTGGACTATTTTTTTAATTTCACTCTGAGGGGAGACCTTTGTCTAATTTATAGTGGAACTGCAATGAGTTAAAGTACAAATTATTTGTGAATGAGGAAAAAGAGATTTCTAGAACGAGCGAGAATCGACCCACGTCCCTTCCAATCCGGGGAAGTGCTCTAAGTCACTGAGCTACCGTACCGATCTTTCGATCATCCCAATCTCCTCATCACATTTGTTTTTATGACCAACGCCATCTATCGGAATGCATTTACATCCATTAATCCAATATAGTAAGTTTAATTTTGCAATTAAAATTCATACTATTTGATAGCCCGATTTTTTAAACATTTTTGATCTATATTTTTTAGCATTTGACATGCTCAGCTACTTTTAAAATACAAATTATTTGTGAATAAGGAGGAGAATTATTCCTCGATTCCCGCTCGTACTAGAAATCTCTTTTTCCTCATTCACAAATAATTCGTACTTTAAAAGTAGCTGAGCATGTCAAATGCTAAAAAATATAGATCAAAAATCTGTAATGAGATGTAAAAGAAAAAAAAATATTGATAGATCCTTGCTTATCCCAGCATAGCTAGCCAGCTCGAAGGGGGAAGTACCACCTTCTCACAGAAGATCAGTGCGAAATAACGATACTACTACTGTTGTGTGGGGCCGGCTTTAGAATTGTCCCACCCCTCTCCACCCATGGAAAGAAATTCAAGTAGGTAAATGAAATTAAAATACGGAGGCGGGCAGCCCTATAGCGTGTTTACGTACCACGCGTCTGTAGGTAAATATTTCAAGGACACGGCCGAGTCACAATACTGTATAGATAATATTACCGTGACCAAGGTCACCTCTGTTGGAACATTGGTTCACAACCGTGTAGCAGGCGCTTATGAGAGCACTGGAGACTCCACCATTTACCATTTACCATCAGATAGACCGTGGCTCGTCTGCCACTACATGCAAAAAAAAACAAGAGATTTTATTTGCAAGCGACGGCGCGGGTACAGCTAGTATATAGGTACATGCGTAAGTCTTCCAAAGAAATTATATTATCCGTTTCTAAAACGTAATATACGTACACGAAATCCTTCTAAGAAACCTTTCTGAGGCTCGCACGTAACGTGATTCACGCCAGTTGTACAATATTATATTTTACACGTAAAAGCCGAAGCGTGGCTTTCTAACAGAATTTGAGGCTGTGTGATTATATTTATAATCTTTGATATATTTTAAACTTTTATTACAGACGAGTAATTTTCCGAATATCGGGGGAGTGAGCAGCAGCACTCCCTCGAGTATTAACAACATCCACTGCGATCGGCAACCCGCCTGCCAAGCGTGGCGATTACGGCATTATCCCCCATGACGGGACCGCTCGTTGTGGCGTTCTCTTGGGGAGGCCTATGTCCAGGAGTGGACGTTAAAAGGCTGATGGATGGATGGATGGATATGATTAAACTCTCCTCTACTAGTATGATAGCTTCGGGCAAAAATGTCACCAAAGTAACCGTAATAATATGCCCCAGACCATTTTCGGCGACAACGATGGGTTACAAAATTAGCAATTATTTAGCCACCATCGAAACCAATCACTAATAACGTGACTAAATAACATGACGAAGGTCTCAATCCATTGTAGGTTTTAGAGTAAACCGGGATTAAATGGGTTTATTACCTAAAATCAATAGAACAATATAATGATTTTAACTCGAATTCAATTAAAAAAAAAAATTAAAAGAAATTGCCATTTTCGAGAAAAAACCGATGCAAATTTCCCACACATGGGGATTCAGGGGGGTTAGAATGTATCTCACTAAATCGTATCGACATCGCATCGTGTCACTGTGATCGTTTGAGAGATCACCGTGATTGGCCGAAGGATTATTGCGACATCACGCGTTGGTTTCTCCACTAATCACAAGCGAGACGATAAGATTTAGTGAGTTACATTCTACGGGCCCTGAATCGAGTACTGAACCCATGGTATCAAACATCGGTACGAAATAATTTACACACGTATAATTATATTATAATAGGTATGTGTATGTGATGTGACAATGGGCAGGCCTGAATAAAATTGGACTCCAATTTTGCCAACATTAGCATTTACCTCCCAATTTGATGTCAGATAGATCTGTGTAAACACTGATGATATATTTAAACCAAATAAAAGCGTGAAACCCTAGCACTCAGCTAGTCAAATATAAATTATCTTGAACCACTTTGACGTTCGTCTTAAACTAGGGCAGTCATTTGATCGTTAAATGATATCAATTCAATATTACAATTAGATTCAAGTAAATCGTTTTAATTGATTGGAGCTATAAAGCTGTTTATTAGTTGTAAAACCAAATCCTAACCGCTCACCCCGTCGTTCGGGGCAACGAACAGGATAGTGTGGGACCCTCACCCACTAAAGAAACCCGCCAAGAGAGATTTTTCGAAATTATTGGCAGTAGTTTCGACCATATTTCGGTTCTCGTTAGTACCTACTTGTTATTGGTGACGATTTGACGAACCATCTGCAAAAAAATACCTAACTATATTTTTTATGTCATTTTATTCAATTTATCACTGCTTGGAAGGAAAACATAGTGAGGAAATCTGCATGCCTTAGAGATTTTCTCGACGGCTTGTGAAGTCTGCCAACCCGCATTGGGCCAACGTGGTGGACTATAACCTAATCTCTTACCATGAGAAGAAACCCGTGCTCAATAGTGGGACAGAAAATTAAGTCCCACGTAATAAGGGGCGACCCTATTGCCGTCTACAGGGCACATTTCCAAACGACGGGCTGCTACTGAGAATTTTTATTTTTAAGTAAAAACTCAATAACATTGCCCGACCTAGGGGGTCGAATCCGGTACCTCATAATTAGCAGTCGCTCACACTACCACTGCACCGCAGAGGTAGACAAAACACAGATTTATTTGATTTTTCGATTGATTGTTGTCTGTTTTGAGAGCATATCCCTAATTTAGAACCGATTTTTATGCGGTTTTCAAGGGTATGTAGAACTTGGTTTGTAGCAAAATATAAGATTTCGTTTAAATCGGATGTTATAAATAAAATATCCTTATATTAGGGCCCTCACAGAGGAACAGCTTGTCTATATTATTATAAAGCTTTTAAAGTACAAATTATTTGTGAATAAGGAAAAAGAGAACTTTAGTGCGAGCGGGAATCGAACCCGCGTCCCTTGCAATCCGGGGAAGTGCTCTAAGCCACTGAGCTACCGCACCAACCTTCCGGCCAGCCCAATCTCCTCATCACATTTGTCTTTTACGACAGACGCCATCTATCGGAATGCATTTACAAGCATTAATCCAATAAAGTAAGTTTAATTTTGCAATTAAAATTCATACTATTTGATGGAGCGATTTTTTAAACATTCTTGCTCGCACTAAAGTTCTCTTTTTCCTTATTTACAAATAATTTGTACTTTAAAAGTATCTGAGCATATCAAATGTTAAAAAATATAGATCAACAATATTATAAAGCTGTAAAAGCTGTCTGTAAATTATAGTAATTTGAGCAGATGTGAAAATATCGATTTTCTTTCTTTCTTCAAATATTGTTCGAGTCTTATATAATTTTAGGTAAGCAACCTTACGTTACCCATACGAAATAAAACTGTTATTGGTGTATTGATTGGCATTATACTTCCTAGTCAGATACTTTTGTCAACAGATGGATGATGGTTTTACCCTCCCTCCGCATTATTTCTTCATATCAAATTTTTTTTAAAGAATCCTCGTCTGTTTATCTGTTTGCACGTTATGCAAAATACTGAATGGATTTGAATGAAACTTTTTATAAATCGCGTCTATCTGTTTTTCAGCTGACTTCTTCTAAACCACGCCACGTATTTCAAAGACTTTTTACAAAAGACAATGTCAATCTTATTGTACTGGCTTTGCTTATCCCGGCATAAAGGGACCGGCCGGATCGGAGAAGTACAGTAGTACTCTCAGAGACATTTATTTTTATTGTAATTGGTGGCACACGAGTCATGGCCCATCTGATAATAAACCGTCGCTCATGGACTCAACTATACCGAGAGTATTGTCAAGCTGCTGCTCACCATTTCATTTCACAGATATGAAATAAAATAATTACGGGTATCTCCTGCTACAGCCAAAACGCAACGATGTGCTTCATGGCCGGTCACACGGGAGATGATGGTACCAACCCGCTCGGGCCCGACACCAAGTGAGTACTCCAACTTGGTACCCAGCCCTACCACCAGTCATGCAATGGATGATAATTGCTTACTTCCCTTAGTCGCCTCATACGACACCCGTGGGAAAGAATGGGGTGGTGACAATTGTATTCTTAGTCCGTCACCACACGGACGGATGCCTCTGGTGTTGCTAGTGTCTATAGGGTACGGTTTACCTAGAGACCGTATGCTCGTTTGCCACCCACGTAGTACTTGTCGGCGATATGCCAGCGTCTTCACGTTCAGACTCCATCACAATGAAAACACGTACCAAATATTACTTGGTTTATTTACGCGCAATTTCTAGTACAGAACAGCCCATTTTTACATGATTCAACCGTTTTTATACTTGCTTTACAATACAATTTCTTTTATAACAAACAAATGAAATTATAACAAAATAATTATTAAAAATTATTGAAATATAGTTTAATATTCAAACTAAATGTTTTAATGAATTTTAACATAATCCAAAAGATAATTTTACACAAATTAGATCTTCATAATATAATCAAAACATTCTTAAATAGTTCGTCAGTCGATAGCGCTGTAAACACGATTCAAATGTTTTACTTATTGCATAAAATAATCAAATTTGATTTAGAATAATGTTATTAATTTTAATATATTTAATTTTGGCGTTTTAAATATTAAAATGAGTGTAAACAATAAATTAAACATCATGTGGCTTTAAACTATTCGAAAAGTCAAAACAGTGTATAATAAAATATTAAATTTTACTAATAATGGTTTTATATTTACTAATAGCTATTTGAATATTATTTTCGTGTATTTCAAACATATTACGATATTAATATAATCACAGAAATTAATATTTGACAATTATTGGCAAGTAGCGCCCATATACTCGTATAAGCAAAAGGATATAACTTTGATCAAAAATGCAATAGATTTCGCACCGACCCGAAAAATACGTCTCGGTAAATAAGAGCGCACTTGAGAAGTGAGCTCTTATTTTGTTTAGTTCAAAAAGTACTTTATTTGTTGCTATTTAAGCTTAATCACAGTAGATAAATGTTATAACAGCTAACAGCCGATTTCACCCTCCCTCCGCATTAGATGTTTCACATCAAAAAACCAACATTCATTCCGTTCAACGGCGAGCGCGTACACCAGCAGCCGGGCAGCCACGGGAAGACCGATTAGGCGGAAAACACGCGTAAAAGATGTGGTGGAAACCATCGTGCGGCAAAAGTGGACATGGGCAGGTCATATGGCTAGAATGAGCACTGATAGATGGGCACAAATAGTCCTAGAGTGGAGACCGTGGACGAACACCAGACCACGTGGTCGCCTACCGAAGCGATGGGTAGACGACATCCGAGGACATGCAGGCCGTGACTGGATTAATCAAGCAGCAGACCGGGCGGCCTGGAATAAATTGGGAGAGGCCTATGTGCAGAAATGCACCAGGAAAGGCTGATGATGATGATGATGAGATACTTTTATTAACATTAAAAAATACATTATATTCACTCGCATACATTGACATTAAGTACTCATATATTCGTTAGACACACAATATTATACTTCAAAATAAAAACACGTTTAATGTTGATATTTGTATATTATGTTAATCTATACTACGAGTATTATAAAGCTGTAAAAAAGCTATGTCTGTACATTTAAGATATTTGAGAAAAAAATCTGTATTAAGCTATATAGGCGTGTCTGAACACAAAACAATATTTTTTAGATTTTTTGTCAGTTTGTCTTTTTATCTGTTTGTTCGTTTGCGCATCACGCAAAAACTACTGGACGGGTTTTGATACAACTTTTCCTATGTGAGCTCTCGATTAGACTTAACAACTGGTATACATTTTATCCCGCTACTATATCGGGAACCTCAGATATAACCCAAAAACTGGCTTTTGGCTGTAGCGGAGCCGCGGGCAAAGGCTAATGTTTTATAATTTATAAATACTATTAATTTATGGTAACTATTAACTATTTATATTTACTTAATAACTTTACATAATAAGATTAATAAATAACAGTAAAGTTATGAATAATAATGTGAAATTTGAATTAATATACGTTTGCTGTGCCCTACAGGGTCCATGCTGTACTACTTACCATTTCAGCCTGTATGTTTACCACCTAAGCTTATACCATTAAGGATGTAAATAGATAATATGAATAAATAAAATAAATAAATAAATATTCACGGACATTTCACACAACGTCCTCTGGTCCCAAACTAAGCTTAACGCTTGTGCTATGGATACCAGATTACGGATATAATACAATACATATATTACTTTTTGTTTTTTTAAATACATACATATAATAGATAGATAGAAAACATCCAGACGCAGTACAAATATCTGTGTTCATCACATAAATAATTGCCCTGAGTGGGAATCGAACCCACGACCTCGTGAACGGAAGTCGGTTACACTACCGGCTACGCCACGAGGAATATGAATAATGCCTTAAATAAATGTAGAATCTATTACTTATACAAGTACATAATATAATTTGGTTTTATATTAATAGTTCTCAAACACAAGAAACGCGGATACAATAAGTGTGTATACGAGACAAGAAAGCCGAAGCGAAACCGATTTTCTTTGAAAATGTAATAGAAAATTATTTTTCTTTCTCTGAGAGCAGAGTAAGAAATATTGGCTTTTTACTAGCGAAATATTTTTGTAAAAAAATCTCATAGGCTTATTGGTATCGAAATATATTTGTAAAAATACTTTTTGATTGAAACAGTGTAGTTTTTTTTATACAACAGTGTATACTGATTGCATACAAAAATTTATCTGTTCGAGCTAGCAAAGGTTGCCGGGTAGAAATTACTTTTAGTAATAAAGCTGCCCATTGTACTACTTATGGATTAACATATTTTTTTCCCTCTTTGTACCTAATTAGTATAATAAATAAATAAATATACACGGACATTTTTCACACAACATCCTCTGGTCCCAAACTAAGCTTAATGCTTGTGCTATGGATACCAGATTACGGATATAATACATATACTCATACTACTTTTTTTTGTAAATACATACATATAATAGATAGAAAACACCCAGACGCAGTACAAATATATGTGTTCATCACACAAATAATTTGTCCTGAGTGGGAATTGAACCCACGACCTCGTGCACGAAAGTCACTACAGACTACGCCACGAGGCCCGTCAATAAAACTATGATAACATATTAAGGTGTACAATAAAGTGTAAATAAATAAAAAAATATGGTTCGCCTCATGGTAAGCAGTATCATAGCATAGGTTAGCAATACTAGAGGCATCGCTCGCACATTGCCACTTTTAAGGAAAGAGGTGCAGAGCAAGGGTAATAGCGAAGAAAGGGATAAGCAGGGAGCTTATGCCGCCGGCTCTCTCACTCACCATACGGTTCACAATACCAGGAGTATTTACCGCCGTTTCACGCTGACCTACTGGGCGGTAACCACTAGTTTGTAACACAAGAATCATTCACTAGTTAGGGGTAATGTATTTAAAACAATATTATTATGTAAGCTTACTAGTCTGTCATTATCTGAAAACATAAATATACAACACGAAATAACAGCCGCCATTTTGTTGCACAGAAAATTTCATTTAAAGAAGTGTTTGCGTAATTGTTGAAATTAAGTTTCACTCCGGGTCTTAATCAGAAAAGGGTCCTTTTTATCATTGCAAGGGCTTCTCGGGTATTATTTTGTTTTCTTAAGGGTTCCGATTAAACATCGTCTTTAATTTCTAAAAGGGTTTTAATGTCCTGGACTCATAATTCATTATCAGGTGGTAGAGCTTTGTTTCCAGCATCAATGGACGGCCTCGATCAAGGAAGTACCAGCTTCTCACAAAATATTAGCTTAAAACAACGCTAGGGACTTCTACCGTTGTATTTCTTAATGCATGTAAATGCTTCCGATAGATGGCGTTGGTCGTAAAGACAAATTTAATAAGGAGATTGGGATGATCGAAAGATCTGTACGATAGTTCAGTGGCTTAGAGCACTTCCCCGGATTGGAAAAGACGCGGGTTCGATTCCCGCTAGTACAAAAAATCTCTTTTTCCTTATTCACAAATAATTTGTACTTTAAAAAGTAGCGGAGCATGTCAAATGCTAAAAAATATAGATCAAAAATATAGAACAAAATTAGTTAAAAAACTGTTTAAAAAAGTTCTGTCTTGGACGTCCTTGTGTCTGTATGTGCGGATCGATGTTTGTTAACTCGTGTGATTATTATATTTCGGTCGTTACGATAACGACCGAAATACTTACTAATCAAGTCTTTTTTTTCTTACGATTCAGTATAATTAGGAATAGAACCCTATTAAAACAATTTAAGTTATAATTTATTTACTCTCCGAATGTGGGGCATGGATATCCCCTCATAGTGAGGAAATACCTCTCGTCCTTAGTCCATCACGCTGCTCCAGTGCAGGTAGACTTCGTGAGCTAAGGAAATCTCTCAGGCATGCAGGTTTCCTACCACTGAAGCAATGAAACATAGTTCCAGTGACCCGCCAATAAAGGCGGAGAGACGGCACACGGCTTTCTTTAGTGGGTGAGGGCCCCACACTACCCTGTTCGTTGCCCCGAACAACGGGGTGTGTGGTTAGGAACACTTTTTACCGGCGTAACAAAAAAAAGGATATTCAGGTTTCCTAACGATGTTTTCCTGCATCGAGCAGTGATAATTTTATTTGTAGACAAAGTGTTTTGGCTGTTTGTCGGTTTGTCTGTTTGTACGTTAAAAACTACTAAACAGATTTTGATACAATATTTTTTATTTAATTGCTCTTGATTAGACTTAAAAACTGGTATACAATTTATCCTGCTACTGCATCGGAAACCTGAGATATAACCTAAAAACTAGATTTTGGCTGCGTTGGAGCCTTGGGCAAAGGCTAGTTAATTCTAAAAGAAAGAGGTGCGGGCCTTGTAAAGTGTCTTAGACTGGGTATCAAACTGAATGACTCTGCTTTAACTGATTTTCGTTCTACCAATGGACGTGCTATCACTGCATTTAAACTTACGTAAACATATTCTAATCTTAAATTAAGTTCCGAAACAGAGCTAAACTCCTGAATCCTTTAAATACTTTAAGCTAAGCCTTAATCCTATAATGTACAAACTCTTGCTAAACAAAGTTTCTCGAAATCTCTTTTCTATTTAAAGTGTTATCATCCAAAGCAGTTTTTTTGCGGATATGAAATTTCTCCTTTGACCACGAGCAAACGATGTTCGCGATCAATAGCGCTTTATTCGTAGACAGAGGATATAGATTCGCTACTATTTTAATACTAAGGATGAAGAGAAGCATACACACATTAGATCATAGCAAGAGTGAGTGAGACATATAATTTTTTATCCTTTTCGCGTATCTGTTATTTTTGTTGGGAGCCAATTCAACTGCGTCCCAACAAAAATAACCTACCGTTCTCATCATCGGTATGTAAGATTGTTTTTGTATTTGCGTAAAAAAAACTTTCATTATTCACGTTATATACTCTAAAGTTACATGTTTTAAGCAAAATATACATATAACTGCTATTTATTTTATAGTTATCCGACTAAAACAGGTAGAGCATTTTTAGTCTACAAAGTTATAATCATAGTTATCTTCTAAAATTATTCCGGTTATCATATGACACACTATCGCTATCTCAATACTGCATACTCTGAGAACGTGTCTATTACATCCTCTGTCAACGGCTTTATTAGATCTTTACATCAAACGTTGTCTAGACGCGCGATTAATGTCGTCAGGGTTGGAATTAAATGGCGCTATGGTTTCATTACATTCTAGTTCAATATAATCATGAAATCACACTTTGCCAGCAACGGCCAGAGTCGAGCATAGTACCCCGCGGGGGGGGCCCTCGGGTAGTGTTGCTTAAATGTTGGGTTGAAAGCCCCCTTTTTTTTAGTTTAGGCGGGAAATAGTGTACCTAACCACACACCCCGTCGTTCGGGGCAACGTAGAGGGTAGTTCGTTCACCAATTGTTTGGGTAAGGTTTTTATAGCTATCCGAGGCTAACAACGTTAAAATCACACAAAGCTGATGAGCTCGTGAAATATTCAAATTCAAAAATATCTTCGATTCATAGGTTTGTTATATAACACTAAAATCGTCAAAGTTACTAATAACTAACACGAGCTCTTGAAGCAAGTCAAGAAAGGTTTTATTGCACGACTCATAAGCGAAGCGTTGAGGTGGGTTCTACTCCCGTTTTGCACGGAACAACTGATTTTTCAAATATAAAATGTCTCTATTTATCATATATTGCACTTGTAAAATAATATCTACACACACATATAAAGAGCAAACACTATTTTTAACACTCATGATATTTTTGATGCCATTTTTGTTATTTAAACTAGTTAAAAAACTGTTTGAAAAAGTTCTGTCTTGGACGTCCGTTTGTTGTAGGTAATGTATGTTAACACGATAACGAACACAATACTTTACTAATCGAGTCTTTTTTTTTCGTTTACGAATTATTTTGATTAGGAATAGAGCCCTATTACTTTTCACGGTCTGATTCGGTGTGGTTTAATTGTTATTAAATAAACAAAAAAATACTGAATATTTACGCTCGACGCGACACTAAAACCAGCGCCTTTCATGAGAACTACCTTTTTACGTACGCATAGCCACCAGTGGTTTTACTATCGTCAACAGAACGCCGTTCGCCCCGGCCGGTACATTGTTTTTTGAAAGAAAGTTCTTACCTTTGCTTGACGAACTGATGATATTTGTCAAATATAATAACTATTTTATCAATAACAATAATTAAAAACACTAAACACACGTAAATAATAACACACCAACGTTATAAAACACGAAAAAAACATATTTTACATTCCACAATTTTTACGACACTGAAATGTCAACCTTGACGTAATGATGTTTCGGTTCATTTTGACAGCCGGGCGCCAGGGATTTTACAACTTGTTTTTACAAGGATACAGTTTATAATGGCTTGAATAATTTTAACTATAACCTAGAATACAGACTAATAAAATTTAAAAAGACATTGACCTCTAACAAAATTTTAAGCGGTAATATTTTAAGCGACTCGGGGCCCTTTTTATTGCGTGGCCTTGGCGTGCGCGCGGCCCGGAACTGAGAGGTAGACCAATATAGAAGTACTTCTTAAAATTAGCGCTAGATGGCGTATAAGACATGAAACCCACATTAGTACTTTTTGAAATTAGCGCTATCTATATGATTTATTGAAAACTACTTAGTAAGACCAATACATTATTAGTTACTTATCCAATAATAAATTTTATTGTGAAAAATTAAGATTATGAGGCGTGCAGTTTTGGGTTTTCCAAAGTATTTAATTATTTTTAACGTTATCTGTTGACAAAAGCATATAACTAGAAGTATAAGGTCAATCAATCGATAGAAAGAGGGCGCTTACCAATTATGATAATTTTATTTCTACTCATTATTTCTACAAAATTATTTCGATGTTTTTACATCTTACAGACGCCCCGAGACGACAAATTTTCTTAAATAGAATTCTGACATCTTTCTCAATACTTCAGCATCGTTACAGCTTTATAATAGTATAGATTTATCTTTGTTTCAGATAATCTCAATCGATACAGATCTTAATACAGATAATGAGAACAAGGTATCAGGCACTCCGTACAACAGATAGCGCTATCAACAAACAAATAAATCAGATAATCAACAATAGATGGCGCTAAACAAAATATTGTGTTAAAAGCAATTTAGATGTGATTAGTTATTTGTATTATAAATAGTGCACTATATTGTGAGATGCGAGACAGCAGATCGAAGCCCAGCGGCTCATCAACTAGCCATGGTTTTGAAGATGAAGGTGAGAAGACCCACAGTTTTTTTTAAAATTATATCTATAATATTTTATAGAATTATTTATTGATATTATTTGCCGTGTGTGGCCGGCTTTAGAATTGTCCCACCCCTCTCCATCCATGGGAATCGTAAGAGCCGACTGAAGGAATACTGGAGGAGTGGGCAGCAGCACTCCCTCGAGTATTAACAACATCCACTGCGATCGCCAACCCGCCTGCCAAGCGTGGCGATTACGGCACTATCCCCCATATGAGCGAAACACATGTTGTAGCATTCTCTTGGGGAGGTTTATGTCCAGCAGTGGACGTCGATAGGCTGATGGATGGATGGATGGATTGATATTATTTATAAATCAACCCATACTAAATTCTGGTATAAATCATCGCTCGACTCAAATCCCTCTCTACGCGAGGAGAGTAAAAAATTTTTTTCTGTTTTTGTCCCCCTCACTCTTTTCTTTACAATGCCTCACAATATTTACGACCTCTGTAAATATTATGTCTCAAAATCTAGCCCCCTTTCTTACTTTGTAAGAACTATGAACGCCACGTTCCCTTAAGCCGCGTCCAGACTAGCTGTAATGTAACATGTAATGTAACATGTAATGTTACATGTAATGTTACATGTAATGTTACATGTAATGTAACATGTAATGTAACATGTAATGTAACATGCAATAGACCGGCATTTGCAGTAGGGTGCGCTCCGCGAACAAATATACAAGAAATTAATATAATGGAAGATGATGAAGGCTGGAACGATGAAAAAAGTATGTACTTAGTCTCTCTCTACAAACAAAAGTCGAACTTCAAAGTCACTTGAACTCATTCGAACAACATTTTTGTAATTTCCACTGATCTGTTGAAATAGTTGAAAACATAGATCTGCACATCACTTCAAAATCCATTCTCTTTTTAAAAAATTGCGTTCTCCACCAGCGACGAAGTTTACTTTTCTTTTTCTTCATATAAGTACCTAATGATGCAACAATAAAATTGAGACACCCAGAATAGTGAACCTTCGAGTTGTGGCGACTCCATAGTGTGCGCCTGAAGACTGGCGGTAACAGGTCCGTCCAAAGCATTCGCATTAGATTGCATGTTACGTTACAGCTAGTCTGGATGCGGCTTTAGATTATACCTCCTTGGGGGACCCCTTATCACATTTAGCCTCACCAAGTAATACCAAGTGGGTCTCCTTGCGTGATAACGTCTTATAAATCGATGAACGTACGAAAAAATATCACGTTCCGAAAAATGTATGACGACCGATGCATTGGTTGATGATCGCGCCCACAAGAGAGCGGCGGGCTGAGCTTCTGTGGGAGGGAGACGGCCGACCGCGCTCACCAACTGACATCACATTCTTCGCCCGAACGCGTCCCGGGCAACGCGCGTATCTCAATTACTGTATAGCAAATTCAAATTCAAAAATATCTTTATTTCATAGGCCTATTAAATAGCACTTAAAATCGTCAAGAATACACAAATAATCAACACGAGCGCCTGAGGCGAGTGCATCCGCAATAACAAAGTGGCGATTGCAGTCGCCACAAGCGGCCGGATTCCGAAGTAAAGCCTTTCATGAGAAGAACCCGGCAAGAAACTCATGGGCCACTTTTTTAAATTGCCAATTTATTACAATTTAATATAATCTTTATAACTAAAATGACGTTATCACGTAAAATTATCGTCCGTAAACCAACTTTACAGACAACCATTAGTTTTTTTTTATACTGCGAGGAGTGACAAACAAGTATACAGCCCACCTGACAGCTAAATGGGTACCGTAGCCTATACACTAGCATCACTCACATCAACTCAAAGGAAAGGGAAAAAAGAATGATAAATGAGGAGGGGGTCTAGGCCTCCGGCGCTCTCACTCACCGTACGAAATGCAACAGTAGGAGAACCTAACATCTCCCTATCCTCTCCACATATCATCCCTCCTCCCCAATTCCTATTCCTTTCCTTGGAGACGGCGACGCGCGAGTGATGCCTCTGGTATCCCTAGCGTCTATAGGCTACGGTAACCGCTTACCATCAGGTGGGCCGCCGTATGCTTGTCTGCCACTCACGTAGTATAAAAAAAGTTTAATAACATAGCATCACGCCTGTATTCCCCAAAGGGGTAGGCAGAGGTGTATTACACACCCACGATTCGCCAGCTATGTTAAGTCCCACGTAATAGGGGGCGAGCCTATTGACGTCTACCGGGCACATTTCCAAACTCCGGGCTGCTACTGAGAATTTTTCTTTTTAGGAAAAAGCTCAATAATATTGCCCGACCCGGGGATCTAACCCGAGACCTCACGATTATCAGTCGCATACACTACCGCTACACCACCGAGGCAGTTTAATAATAAATACTATTCTTCATTTACAGGTTATTCGATACCAGATGACACTAGCGATGAAGAGCTGGAGGCTCTGAGGTTCCTGCTCCGTTTCCCAGAGGAAGTGGCGCTCAGACTCACAGACAAAGAGTACCAGCTATTCTACCAGGTATATTGGATAGTTGTGATTGAATATAAATATAAATATTCACGGACATTTTACACAACGTCCTCTGGTCCCAAAGTAAGCTTAACGCTTGTGCTATGGGTACCAGATTACGGATATAATACATATATTACTTTTTTTTTGTAAATACTTACATTATAATAGATATAAAACACCCAGACGCTGTATCTGTGTTCTTTACACAAATAATTGTCATCCATCCATCCATCCATCAGCCTTTCGACGTCCACTGCTGGACATAGGCCTCCCCAAATTGGGGGTATAGTGCCGTAATCGCCACGCTTGGCAGGCGGGTTGGCGATCGCAGTGGATGTTGTTAATACCTTACTCGAGGAAGTGCTGCTGCCCACTCCCCCCAGGATTTCCTCAGTCGGCTCTTACGACTCCCATGGGTGGAGAGGGGTGGGACAATTCTAAAGCCGGCCGGCATGAGGGGGAATCGAACCCACGACCTCGTGCATGGAAGTCGGTTACACTACCTACCAAGCCGCGAGGCTCGTCGCATTGCGCTTCTATAACAACATACATGTCTTATTAATAGATGGACTGGGAATCAACTAGTGTTGTGAATTCGATTCCCACACAGGACAATTCTTTGGTGGTTGTTCTGAAGCCTATCGTTGCTAGCAACACCAGAGACATCACTCGCGCGTCGCCATCTCCAAGGAAAATGATAGCAGGTGGATAGATGGGATACTAAGGAGAGAATAGTAAGAATACTTTGGAAAATCCAAAAGTGCACGCCTCATAATCTTCATTTTTCACAATAAAATTTATTATTTGATAAGTAACTAATAGTGTATTGGTCCTAAGTAGTTTTCAATAAATCACATAGATAGCGCTAATTTCAAAAAGTACATCTCATGTCTTATACGCCATCTAGCGCTAATTTTAAGAAGTACTTCTATATTGTTCTATAGAAATAGTTCTCACGAAATAAGGAGGTGCTGGTTTTAGTGTCGAATCGAGCGTAAATATTCACAATTTTTTTGTTTATTTAATAACAATTAAACCACATCGAATCAGACCGTGAAAAGTGATAGGGCTCTATTCGTAATCATACTAATTCGTATAAGAATATTTTGGTCGTTATCGTGTTAACACATTACCTACAACAAACGGACGCACAAGACAGAACTTTTTCAAACAGTTTTTTAACTAGTTTAAGTAACAAAAATGGCATCAAAAATGTCATGAGTGTTAAAAATAGTATTTTTTCTTGATATGTGTGTGTATATATTATTTTACAAGTGCAATATATGATAAATAGAGACATTTTAAGTTAGACAAATCAGTTTTTCTGCGTGAAACGAGAATAGTACACACCTCAACGCTTCCCCTATGAGGCGTGCAATAATATAGAGAGGTTAGGGAGGGAGTTTGGACCTCCGGTGTTTTCATTCCATACTCATTCTCCTTAATATACTTCTTATCCCTTTCCTTGGAGACGGCGACGCGAGAGTGATGCCTCTGGTGTTGCTAGCATCTATGGGCTACGGTAACTGCTTACCATCAGGTGGGCCGTATGCTTGTTTGCCACCCATATGGTATAAAAAAAGTTTTTATGGTCAATTCTAGCATAGTGATCATTGTTATGGTGACACATTTATATTCTGAAGTCCATGAATGCTTAAGTCGAGGGTGAATCTAGTTTTTAATAATAATTTTGCGAAAAGGATCATCTTAAACTATTTGACTATTAGAATATATAATGGCGTCTCAAATAGTTAAGTTAATTCTGAAATATAATCACTTAAGCGAAATGTTTTCCTCGATTAACGTTTAAGTTTCAATGGGCTATTTTGAACTTTACTCTACTTTGCGTTTTAACAAGCACCTTGTTAACAATATAATAATATAGATCTGTGCAGAGCCCGTCAAGCAGGCAGGGTAGTGTGGAGCCAACTCACTCACTAAATAATCCCACCGTGTGCCGTCTCTCGTATGTATTGGTGGCCACTAGAACTATGTTGCATTTCTTCAGTGGTCATCTATACTATTATAAAGTTGTAACAGAGCTGTGTCTGTACATTTAAGATATTTGAGAAAAAATGACTGTAATAGGCGTGTCTAAACACAAAACAATTTTTTAGATTTTTTATCTGTTTATCTGTTTGTTTGTTCGCGCATCACGTAAAAACTACCGAACGGACAAAAAATCTAAAAAGAAATAATTTTATGTTTAGACACGCCTATATAATAATACAGTGTTTTTATCTCAAATATCTTAAATGTACAGACACAACTCTGTTACAGCTTTATAATAGTATAGATAAGTCCTCAAAAAACTTGCTTCTCAAAGAACTTGATAAAGTTGGGAATAACCTGTGCTGCATCCAGTTTAACTCCAATGCCTTGCAGGTCACAAAAACACCAAGCGTCGTTCTGGTTTATGTTAGGCGAGCTTCAGTATCCACTCTAGAACTTCTCTGTTTGGAGCTAATATGGCTCAGTCACTCTACCATCACGGAAATCGGATAATACCCACATTTGTAATCTGCTGATTAATTGAAAAGCTTCTAGAGAGCTTTGAGCATAAACTTGGTCATCTGCTTGTTAAAACATTGCTCGATAGTAAAAAAATCTCGGCAGAAAATAGTTGTATCGCTTAAGAAGTTGTTTTGATTTTACTACTCTGTTCATTTTGATGAAAACATCTAACGCGGAGGGAGGGTAAAATGGGCTGTTAGCGTGGTGACGTCGCCACGCCAATTTATTTTATTGATTTTAGTGCCTACCGTTGTATTTCTTATGGTGAGTGAGAGCGCCGGAGGCTCATACTCCGTCCCTATCCTCTCCTTATTATACTTCTTATCCTCTGCTTAGTATCCTACCTATCGTCTCCTTATTATCATTCCTATCCACCTCCTATCCCTTTCTTTGGAGATGGAGAAACGCGAGTGATGCCTCTGGTGTTGCTAGCGTCTATAGGCTACGGTAACCGCTTACCATCAGGTGGGCCGTATGCTTGTTAGCCACCCAAGTAGTATAAGAAAAAAAAAACGGAGTGTTTGTCTCCTGACTCCACCTTCCTTCAACATATGACCGATTTAGTCTAGGTAGGTGAGTCTCGGTCTCCCCCTGTACCTACATCCTTCCACTTTCGCATTGTATATCTTCTTAACCAGTCGCTCGTCCGGCATTCTTTCCACATGTCCGAATCATCGGAGCATTTCCTTTCGCATCTTTACACCAATACTCTCTTTCATACTTACTCGCTCTCTTACGTCGTCGTTACGAATGCGGTCAGTCAGCCTCACTCCACAGATTCTCCGCAGAGATCGCATTTCGACCGCATTGATTTTACTCTCATGCTCCTTTTTGCATACCCAACTCTCGCTTCCATATAATAACGTTGGGACAAGCACTGCGTTGTGTATTGCGACACGTGCCCTCTGGCTGAGGTGTTGACTGCCGAGAAGTTGTCCCAATGCTCCGTTCACTCTATTTCCCGCATTCACTCTACTCTCTACATCAGTGGTGTACCTTCCATCCCGACTGAATCCACATCCAAGATATACAAATTCATCAACTTGTTCTAGCATACCATTTCCTATTGTTACTCTAACATCTGTTCTGGCTTCTTCTCTTTCAAAAACCATTACTTTGGTTTTGCTCACATTCAGACGTAGGCCCCTTTTCTTAAGTTTCGTTCCGTTAAATAATAGTATGCGACAAACAAAGATTAATGAAGCAAAACTTGTTTGGCCGCAGTTGGTGCTTTCTAAGTAGTTAACTGAACCGTCACGCTCGGGTCGGTGACGTTGAATCGAGTTTAATCAGTCCCACTCGACATCAAGCGCGCTTGAGTCACCGAACCGATTGTCCCATTCTTAGAATGTAATGGCAATAAGCAAGAAGCTCAAGCAATATTTAATTTTATATTTAGTTAATAATTTACAAATGTAATTATTGATATTTATATTTTAAATATATACTATTATAAAGCTGTAACAGAGCTGTGTCTGTACATTCAAGATATTTGAGAAAAAATGGCTGTAATAGGCTATATAGGCGCGTCTAAACCCAAAACATTTTTTTTAGAATTTTTGTTCGCGCATCACGCAAAAACTACTGGACGGATTTTAATGCAACTTTTTTTATTTGAAAGGCCATGATTAGACTTAAAAACTGGTAGGTATACATTTTATCCCGCTACTATATCGGGAACCTGAGATATAAACAAAATCTAGAAAATTATTTAAATTAGATATTTTTAGATTTTATTTAAATAAATTGATGCATTTTTTTTATTTGAAAGTCCTTGATTTTACTTAAAAACTGGTATACGTTTTATCTTGCTACTATATCGGGAACCTGAGATATAACCGAAAAACTAGCTTTTGGCTGCGGCGAAGCCGCGGGCAAAGGTTAGTGATTTATAATTATCATTACGAGTATAAAAATCTATACTACATAATATTATAATCCTGTATCACAAGAAATTCAGTGCAAATTTAACAAATTTGGGAATTTCCAATCGGGGAAAGTGCTCTGACCTAAGCATTGGATTGGAAGGGAGGCAGGTTCGATTCCCGCTCGCACTAAAGTTCTTTTTTTCCACATTTTCACAAATAATTTGTTCTTTAAAGTAGCTGAGCATGTCAAGTGTTTAAAATACAGATCAAAAATTGCTATAATTTTTCACTTCTGTCGACAGCCATTACTGACATTTTTCATTTCTTCACTATAATGACGTGTCGTGATCCCATTCTATTCCATGAGTGTTGCAAGAGGCGATTAAAGAGTAAAATTAACTATTTCACTACCATTGAGACAATGTGATATTGGTACTGCCAGCTATTGGTAAGTGGTAAGTAAAGCTATTGGTAAGTGGTAAGTAACCTTTGGAATAAAATATAATTAATTTCTTTCATCTGTAAGAATTAAAAATACGAAGGATTAACATTTTTACTCTATATAATAATGGCTCGAAATCAACAGGAATATACGTTCCCCGGGAGTAAATATTTGTTTCATTGTAATACCGCTTTAACTACTCTGTGGCAACACGTAATTCTATTTTCCACTGTTAAAGGATCGATTGACACTTCTCTGATAAATGAGGTTTAATTTGGCCGCAGGCCTTAAAAAGTAAAAAAGCTTTCAGACAATTACTTATGGCTTCGGTTTTATTTTTCACAATTTCGTCTTGGGATTTGAGTGCGTATAATTTTTCATTAATAACGCTAGCCATTGCCCGCGTCTCCGCCGCAGCCATAAGCTAGTTTTTAGGTTATATCTCAGACTTCCAATATAGTAGTGGGATTAAATGCATACCAGTTTTTAAGTCCAATCAAGAGCTATCAAACTAAAAAGTTTCATCAAATCCGTTCAGTAGTTTTTGCGTGAAACTTGAACCAAAAAAAAAAAAAAAACATTATTTTAAAACAATATTTTGTGTTCATAGACGTCTAATACATTATTTTTTCTCAAATATCTTAAATGTACTTAAGTTTTGTATCCGTTGACACTATTTTTAGGCGGGATATAATGTACCTACCGCACACCTCGCTGTCTGGGGAGACATCGGGGTAGTGTGGGGCTCTCACCCACTAAAACCCACCGTGCACCCTCATCCACCCACACTTGGCGGACCATTGGTATCGCGTGTATTCTCTTCAGTGGTCCGCGCGATGGCTAGCCCCGTCGAGCTCCCTCTCTGAATGACGTCCCCGTGCACTTTGGACGTCACACCTTCGCGGTAAGCTCAACGCGGGCGGCGGATAGTCCCCGATCTAACCGCCCGTGGCATCAGCTAAGGCGGCATTAGGCGCAGATATTCGCGCACACGCCACCCCGCGCGCTAGCAGCGTGGGGCCAGAGGAGGGATCGGCCTCCCTGGCCCTTTCCGCGGCTCGTCGGCCACTACCACATGCAATAAAAAAAAATAACGTAAGAATGTGAACAAAAACAAAATAATGGTTTTTGAAAGAGAAGAAGCCAGAACAGATGTTAGAGTAGCGATAGAAAATGGTGTGAGAACAAGTGGATGAATTTGTATATCTTGGATGTGGATTCAGTCGGGATGGAAGGTACACCACTGATGTAGAGAGAAGAAGAATGCGGGAAATAGAGTGATCGGAGCATTGGAACAACTTCTCGGCAGTCATCACCTCAGCCAGAGGGCACGTGTCGCAATACACAACGCAGTGCTTGTTCCAACGTTATTATATGGAAGTGAGAGTTGAGTATGCAAAAAGGAGCATGAGAGTAAAATCAATGCGGTCGAAATGCGATCTCTGCGGCGAATCTGTGGAGTGAGGCTGATTGACCGCATTCGTAACGACGACGTAAGAGAGCGAGTAGGTATGAAAGAGAGTATTGGTGTAAAGATGCGAAAAGGAATGCTCCGATGGTTCGGACATGTGGAAAGAATGCCGAACGAGCGACTGGTTAAGAAGATATACAATGCGAAAGTGGAAGGATGTAGGTATAGGGGGAGACTGTATTGAAGGAAGGTGGAGTCAGGAGTCTCCGAAACCAGCGAGCGTGTATGAAGAGAGTTATGAATGTTGAGGAAGCGAGAGATGTATGCAAGAATAGAGCCTCTTGGCACTCTGTTCTCTCTGCCTACCCCGCAAGGGAAATGGCGTGATGATAAGTAAGTATATATACTTTCATAATATGCATATCGTATAAAGCTATTATTTTGATATTACAAACCAACATTTTGATTTTATTTATTCGTAACGTATACGAAGAATGGCAGAAAAAAATATACGGTAAATTATATTATTATAATCTATCGACATTGGATACCAGTTAAGATATAAAGAAATATAAAACTTCTTTGTCCAAAGATACAATTTCCACGTAGTATTTACGACAAAGCGCTGATTCCAGTTTCCAATTCCAACATTTGACCCAAATAAATGGTTTTGTATTCCATTTGTATCACAGTATAGATTAGCCAGTAGCGTAATTGTTGAATGTATATTATATTTAATGCTAGAGTTTTAGTACCTCCACCGCCGATTTACTCGCGCTGGAGGCACTAGTAAAGCACCTGATGGTAAGCGGTAACCGTAACCTATAGCCCCCAAGAAAAGGGATAGAAGATGAATAGGAAGGATACTAAGGAGAGGATATGAAGGATCATTAGGAGAGGATAGGGAGCGGGTTTGGGCCTCCGGCGCTCTCACTTATCATACGTAACACAACGGTAAGAGCTAGTACCGTTTTTAACGCTGATCTGTTGTGAGAGGGTGGTACTTCCCCCTCCCGACGTGGGCGCCGTGGCCCTTGAAAAATCGGAGGCCCTACTCTTCCATGGGCCCCGACGTGGCCCACCCGCCAGCGCCTCGATAACGGTCAATGGTGTGGGACTTCCGATCCAGGCCCACATCAAATATCCTGGTATTGGATAGACGGTGACACTTTGACGAGCACTTCCGCCGTCTTGCGCCAAAGCTCGTCGGCACGGCGTCCACCCTCGGGCGACTGATGCCGAATTTGGGTCGACTGAGTCTCGCGTGTCGACGACTCTACGCGGGGGTAGTACGGTCGATGGCACTGTACGGCGCGCCCGTGTGGGCGGAGTCCCTGGCCGCTCGCAATAGGGCCCTTCTGTGGCGTCCACAGAGGGTCGTTACGGTCAGGGCAATACGCGGATACCGCATGGTCTCGTGCGATGCAGCCTGCGCGTTGGCCGGAGCCCCCCCATGGAAGTGGAGGTGCCCACCGACGTTTATCGGCGGGCGTCGAAGGCGTGGGTGGGGAGCAGCCGCCCCTCGCCGAGCGCGATTTCATCATGGCAGGAAGATGCCCGCCGCGCCACCGTCCTAAAAAGAAAGTCTCGGCTGGAGACGTCCCTGGCTGGTCTCTGGACCGTGGGGGCGCTCCAGCCGATCTTGGAAGAATGGGCAGGGCGGCAGCACGGGGTCCTCACCTTCCGGTTGGTGCAGGTTTTGTCGGGGCATGGTTGCTTCGGCAAATACCTGCACATGATCGCTAGGAGGGAGACGACCCCAGGCTGTCACCACTGCGACTGCGGCGAGGACTCAGCGCAGCACACGCTCGAGTCGTGCTTGGCCTGGGATGTGCAGCGCCGGGAACTCGCTGCAGTCATAGGCGTGGACCTGTCGCTGCCGGCCGTTGCGCGAGCGATGGTTGGCAGTGACAGGGCCTGGACCGCGGTCGCCGCCTTCTGCGAGGCTGTCATCTCGCGGAAGGAGGCGGCGGAGAGGGCCCGGGAGGAGTCCTCCTTCACGGACCCGATTCGCCGTCGGCGCGCGGGGTGGCGTGCGCGCGCTTACCTGCGCCTGATGCCGCTCCAGCCGAGGCTGTGGACGGTGGGGTCGGGGAGTACCCTGCCGTCCGCGGAAGCCTACCGCGAAGGTGTGACGCCCAAGTGCGCGGGGCGTCGCACAAGAGAGGGTACCCGAAGGGGCTGCCGCCTGCGGATCGTGGTGAAACGACGCGGTACCCGTGATCCGCCGTAGTAAGGGCGGGTGAGGGCGCACGGTGGGTTTTTAGTGGGTGAGAGCCCCACACTACCCCGTTGTCTCCCCGGGCAGCCGGGTGTGCGTTAGAAGATTTTTTCCCACCTAAAATAAAAAAATAAATAAAAAAAGGGTGGTACTTCCCCGATCGAGCCAGCCCATTTATGAGATAAGCAAGGTCTACCACTAGAATTTTTAATTTTTTACTATTATAAAGCTGTAACAGAGCTGTGTCTGTACAATTAAGATATTTGAGAAAAAAAAAGTGTATTAGGCTATATAATATACCTAGGCGTGTCTGAACACAAAACATTTTTTTTTAGATTTTTTATCTGTTTATCTGTTTGTCTGTCTATTTGCTCGCACATCATGCAAAAACTACTGAATGGATTTTGCTACAACTTGTTTTGTTTGATAGCTCTTAATTAGAATTAACAACTGGTAAACAGTTTATCCCGCTACTATATCGGGAACCTGAGATATAAGCTAAAAACTAACGTTTGGCTGCGGCCGAGCCAAAGCGAGTTATTTTCTTGTAAATTTGTTTTCTTATTTTATTACTTGTTTAGTTATTTGTAAATTGTTCTATTATTATTATAATGACGTTTTCGTGGCTGTAACTTGAGTGAACCTGGACTCTTTGAGAAAGATTATGATTTGTTTACAAGTTGTCTCAAGCTCATTTGAATAGGGTATTATTAAAAATTACCGGCATGTATTTTCACATGAAATAAAGTCACTCAAGTACGTTTCGTCGTTTTCTTCATAAACAATCTTGTGTGTACATACAACTGTCAGTGTATTGTGTGCTGTCGCTTGTTTGAATACAAATCATTTACCTCCCCTTAACATCAAAGGAAAGCTAAAATATAAGTTTAATTTCAATTGAAAGACTGTATTTAGGTGTAAATCAACTAGGTACCCGAAAGGGTAAGCCGCTGGCGGACCACTGAAGTAATGCAACCGTCGCTCACCTAAGACAATGGGTAATATTTTAACAGCTTTGCGTCGAATTCATATTAGGCGACAACGTAGGCCATAAGTATATATACAACATCTATTTGACATTTTCGTATCGCGTCGCGTCGCGTTGTATTAACGCGTTTGTCGCTCACCTAGGACAATGGGTTAGCCGCAACACCTGGCATCGCATCGCGTCGCTCACCTAAGACATCGAGTTATAGTAATGCCGTGCGTTAGTCTCGTAAAAACTCGAAAGGGGTTGAACTGTTAATAATCATTTTGTGTGTGTGTTGTAGTGGATCCCTGGATAGCTTATATCTACAATCAGACTCAGTAGATGGCGCTGTGATCGCGTACTATTTTCTTCTATTACTTTTTGTTTGTCATAATCTATACTATTATAAAACTGTAACAGAGCTACTCGTATATCTGTACATTTAAGATATTTGAAAAAAAATTATTTGTATTAGGCTGGATAGGCGTATCTTAACTCAAAACCATTTTTTTTAGATTTTTTGTCTGTTTGTTCGTTCGCGCATCAACCAAAATTACTGAATCCGTTCATTCAAAATCCGTTTTGATGCCACATTTTTATTTGATAGCTCTGAATTAGACTTCAAAACTGGTACACATTTTATAAATAAATAAATATTCACGGACATTTTCACGCAACGTCCTCTGGTCCCAAACTAAGCTTAACGCCTGTGCTATGGATACCAGATTACGGATATAATACATATACTACCTTTTTTTTGTAAATACATACATATAATAGATAGTTGGCCGTGTGGGGCCGGCTTTAGAATTGTCCCACCCCTCTCCAACCTTGGGGGTCGTAAGAGCCGACTGAGGGAATACCGAGGGGAGTGGGCAGCAGCACTCCCTCGTGTAGGTATTAACAACATCCACTGCGATCGCCAACCCGCCTGCCAAGCGTGGCGATTACGGCACTATACCCCCAATTTGGGGAGGCCTATGTCCAGCAGTGGACGTCGAAATGCTGATGGATGATGGATGGATGGAATAGATAGAAAATTAAAATTAAAATTTTATCCCGCTACTATATCGGGAACCTGAGATATAACCTAAAAACTAGCTTTTGGCTGCGGGAAAAGGCTAGTATATTATATAACCACTCATTTAAAATATCTACTATCGCTATTATCGAAAATGCAACCTTCAGGACGGACAGGGTATGCCCAGTTTAGCTAGTTAAAAATAATTCTAAATTATTCTATATACTTTTGGTACTCCATATATTCAATTTTCATTCCACATTCTTCCAGTTAAACGCGACAAAGCACTTAGAACATTCGAGAGTAAAATCCTTATACTTTATATAAAGAACTGTTTTTAAGGAATCGTGTTTACTAAATTTACTACTTTACGTTTTGAATTCTTTACAGCATTCATGATTGCGGGTGGATGTTCAGAAATGACCAGCTTTTGCCTGCGGCTCCACCGCAGTTAAAAGCTAGTTTTTTTGGGTTATATCTCAGGTTCCCGGTATAGTAGCGGAATAAAATGTATATTAGTTTATAAGTCTAATTAAGAGCTATCAAATAAAAAAGTTGCATCAAAATCCGTTCAGTAGTTTTTATGTGATGCGCATACAAACAAACAGACAAACAGACGAAAAATCTAAAAATAACCGTTTTGTGTTTAAATACGCAGCTTTAAAAGTATAGAAGATTAAATAAAATGTTAAGACATTGTATATCTTATAGCAGTGACAGCTTAGTGGTTAAACCAAGGACTACAAAGACAGTGGTGTTGAGTTCTACCTACAGTCCAAGATCCAGACCGCGCAAAGTTCACCTCAGATTTATCGAAATTTAGCAAAATTTTTTTCTTTTTCGATTTTGGACATTTCACACAACGTCCTCTGGTACCAAACTAATCTTAACGCTTGTGCAATGGGTACCAGATTTTTTGTAAATACATACATAAATAGATAGAAAACACCCATTTGTATCTTTGTTTACAAATACTATCAGTGCTTGGTAAAGGAACTGCTTCGGTGGTGCAGCAGTAGTGTGAGCGATTGCTAATCATGAGGTCTCGGGTTCGATCTCTGGGTCTGGCGTTGCTATTGAGATTTTTCGTAAAAAGAAAAATTCTCAATAGCAGGCTGGATATTTATAAATGTGCCCGGTAGACAGCCATAGGCTGGCCCCATATTACGTGGGACTTAAACATAGTTGGCGAATCATGGCTGTGTAATATACTTCTGCCTACCCCTTCGGAGATTCAAGCGTGATTGCGTTTGTTTGCACAGTAAAGGAAAACGCAGTGAAAAACCTATCTAGGAGATTTCCTCAACGTCTTGTGAAATCTGCTAACTTCCACTGGACCAGCGTGGTGCACTGCGGCCTAAATATCCCTCAATATGGAACGAAATACCAGCAGGATATCAAACAAGAATACGCCTGATGCGTGTGGGCCCGGGTTTAAAATTGTCCCACCCCTCTCCACCCATGGAAGTCGTAAGAGCCGACTGAGGGAATACAGGAGGAGTGGGCAGCAGCACTCCCTCGAGTATTAACAACATCCACTGCGATCGCCAACCCGCCTGCCAAGCGTGGCGATTACGCCACTATCCCCCCATATGAGCGCACAGGACCGCTCGTTATGGCGTTGTCTTGGGGAGGCCTATGTCCAGCAGTGAACGTCAAAAGGCTGATCGATGGATGGATGGATACGCCTGATAGTAAGCGGTTGCCGAAGCTAGGAATATGAAGGGTTTCGGGGGTATAGAAGGTGGGACCGCTGAAGTAATGTAACATAAACATAGTTCCAGGCGAGTTTATTTTCTGAGTGAGGGCCCCACACTTACCTGTTCGTTGCCCTGAACGATTGGGTGTGCGGTTAAGTACATAACTTACGACTTAAAAAAAAAATAAGGTGCTACATTAAATAGATACAATAAATTAAACACAAAGTGAAAAATGTGAAATCGAAAATAACACTTTCACTTTGTGTTTAATGTGTAGTGCTAAGCATGTCAAATGCTAAAAATATATATAAAAATATCTAAATAGATACAATAAACTCCAATCACTAGGTATATCAATATGGTACAATATGTGATCTTTTTTTTGTAAATAGGTCCCTCCGATCGACTACCTTCGCCAAGTGACCCTGGATCTTGGCGGAGAAGGTGTCCTCGGCGCGGCGACAGAGCGACAAATGATCAGAAGAGCCCCTCCAACTCATATACAGCAGACCAAGAGTACTGTCAGAGCTTTAATTAGGAGATTTAACGAGGTACAGTAATTATGCAATTTGTGATTATGCTGTAGCTACTTAATATAATGTCACATAGATGGCGGACTGGTTTAGAAACCGGCCTCCCAGCGTAGTGTTGTCGGATGCATACATTATTCCTAAAGATAGGTGGTATGGGTCATAAATACATCTAAAACAAATGTGACGTGGAAATTTTGAGTCACCGTTCGTTACTGCGATAGCTTAGTTAGTAGTGCGGTAGCACAGCGAAGCTCTCTTTTTTCACTTTCACAGATAATTTGTTTATAAGTAAATTAGGTAAAATAATTATTTTTAATAGTCATTATAAAAATATACAATATATAAATTGGTAAGTGTGTCAGTCTCTGTAATAATTTTTTTACTAGTAGGAGTAGACCCTAGCTTATCCCAGCATGAATGGGCTGGCTCAATCGGAGTAGTAACACCCTCTCACAGATCAGCGTCTACAGACTGCGGTAACTGCTTACCGTTGTGGGGTATACGCTTATTTGCCACCCACGTAGTAGAAAATAAAACCTACATATAAAGTATTTTCACATGCTACAATACCATAAAAAATATTTCAAATTAAAATCCTTGCACTACGTACGCCGTAGCCGTCAAAGAGATTCTACTATCCAACGGTACCGTTCTACGACTTTTTTATTACAGCTACGAAGTTTAGATGCTACGTGTGTAGAGGGGCTACGTATTGCGTTTTTATTACGAATCTAGCTTACTTGTTGTATGTATCGGGTTTTCTCTTTTATATTCCTTATTTTTTTGCACGCCTCATAAGCGAAGCGTTGAGGTGGGTACTGCTCTTGTTTTACGTAGAACAACTGATTTTTAAAACTTAAAATGTCTCTATTTAATATATATTGCACTTGTAAAACAATATATACACACACATATCAAGAAAAAACACTATTTTTAAAACTCATGATATTAAAGTACAAATTAAAATTTGTGAATAAGGAAAAAGAGTATTTTAGTACGAGCGGGAAACGAACCTGCATCCCTTCCTTTCCGGGGAAGTGCTCTAATCCACTAAGCTACCGTACTATTTTTTAGAAATACCCAATCATAATTTGTATTTTAAGGGTAGCTGAGCATGTCAAGTGTTAAAATATAGATAAAATAAGTACACATATACTTATAGGTACTGAGCAGGTCCACTGAGCTATCGTACTATTTCTAGAAATACCGAATTTCCTCATCACATTTGTCTTAACGACTAACGCCATCTATCGGCAATACATTTACATGCATTCGTCCAATGCAGTAAGTTTAATTTTGCAATTAAAGTTCATACTATTTGATGGCGTGATTTTTTTAAACATTTTGATCTATATTTTAGCACTTGACATGCTCAGCTACTCTTAAAGTACAAATTATAATTTGTGAATAAGGAAAAACAGTATATTAGTACGAGCGGGAAAATACTCTTTTTCCTTATTCACAAATTATAATTTGTACTTTAAGAGTAGCTGAGCATGTCAGGTGCTAAAAAATAGACTCATGATATTTTGTGTCATTTTTGTTATTTAAACTAGTTAAAAAACTGTTTAAAAAACTTATGTCTTGGACGTCCCTTTGTTGTAGGTAGGTAATGTATGTTAACACGATAACGACCAAAATACTTTATTAATCGAGTGGTTTTTTTTTCGTTTACGAATTATTATGATTACGAATATCACTTTTCACGGTTTGATTCGATGTGGTTTAATTGTTATTAAATAAACAAAAAAATAGTGAATATTTACGCTCGACGCGACACTAAAATCAGTGCTATCCTTATTTTGTGAAAACTATTTCTATAGACCAATGTAGAAGTACTTCTTAAAATTAGCGCTAGATGGCGTATAAGAAATGAGAAGGTACTTTTTGAAATTAGCACTATCTATGTGATTTATTTAAAACTACTTAGTAAGACCAATACATTATTAGTTACTTATCAAATAATCAATTTTATTGTGAAAAATGAAGATTATGAGGCGTGCACTTTTGGATTTTCCAAAGTATGTATTTTTATAATACGTGGGTGATGAACTGGCATACGGCCCACCTGATGGTAAGCTAGCAACACCAGAGGTAATACTCGCACATCGTCTCCAAGGAAAGGGATAGGAGGTGGAGAGGATACACACTAAGTAGAGGATAGAAAAAGGGTTCAGGCCTCCGGCACTCTCAGTCACCATATGAAACACAACGGCAGGAGTACCTACAATTGTTTGACGACAATCTATTGTGAGAGAGTGGTACTTCCCCAATCGAGCCGGCCCATATATGCCGAAATAAGCAAGGCTCTATCTGTGAGATAGCTATTTCTGTAAATAAATAATTACTGTGCTATAGAAGGTGGTCGGATTCATTGGTATAATCTAGTCTATACTATTATAAAACTGTAACAGAGCTGTGTCTGTATATTTAAGATACTACTCTGTCAGGAAAGTACCGGGAAAAGATCAATAATACACAAAATTTTTGTTATCCATCCAAATTTATTTTATCACCTTCAAAGCATGCTCCTTCAGAAACGATAGACTTACGCCAACGAATAATGCAATCATCAAAACATTTTTTAAACGCTGTTTCCGGAATTGAGTTCAGTTCTCGCCGCCAATTCTCCTTTATGTCTTCTACCGATTGAAAACGGGTGCCACGAAGTGGTAATTTGAGTTTAGGAAAAAGAAAGAAGTCGGCTGGAGCCATATCTGGTGAATATGGTGGTTGCTCGATGGTATTTGTTGAGTGTTAGGACAAAAATTCATTCACAATGATGGCCTTGTGCGAAGGCGCATTATCGTGGTGCAAAATCCAAGAATTTTCTTTCCACAAATCTGGCCTTTTTCGTAGAATTTGCTCTCTTAAACGCCGCATAACGCTCAAATAATATTATTTATTTTTATAATATTATTTAGTTTGACCTTCTTGCAAGAATTCCGAGTGCACAACACCGCGATAGTCACAGAAAACAGTCAACATGACTTTGACTTTTGATTGACTTTGGCTTGGTTTTTTCGGTTTCGGTTCAGTTGGAAGTCGCCACTCCAAAGCTTGTTGACTAGTTTGCATTTCAAACTCGTAAACCCACGTCTCGTCACCAGTAACAATGCGTTTCATGAAAGTTGGGTCGGAATTGACTCGTTCTTAAACGCTTTGTACCACTCATAAGCACGTGTTTTTGATAAAGTCAATTCACCGTAAGCCTTCTGTAACATTTTCAGTGACTCCGAACACGAAATTTCATTGGCGATGTAAAATTTAAGACAAACTATTTGTTCGATTAAACACAAAGTGAAAAATGTGAAATCGAAAATAACAGTCACGAGCAGGATTCGAACCTGCATCTCCTGGATACCGTCCAGATGCTTTGCCAATTCAACCATCGTGACCCTTGCTCCTGACTGCTAATTTCGATAACACATTCATACTTAACGTCTTTGGGTGACGCCTGCACTATCTGTCGGAAGTATTTTCATACATTAGTTTTCACTTTGTGTTTAATGTATGTTGCTAAGCATGTCAAATGCTAAAAATATATATAAACATATCTAAATATTTGTTCGATGTTTTTGTTCATTATGAAATTCGTAATACACACTAATTATGATATATTATGATATTTCATTCACGCGTAGACAGTTGGAAGTAAACAGACGTGTTGCTTATCGTGCAGTTAATATTCTAAGTTCATAAATCCTTGTTTTGTGATTGGTGAAAGTTACAATAATCAATTTCTTGTCACACTTACGGTGTCTTTATCTGTGGTGTACGCCCAGTGGGTGGAGTTAAAACGGGATAGCACAAATTGAAGAGCTTACGCTTTTAACAAATAACTACTCAACAGGATTAATCTTACTAGCGGATCGATCTCGAGGTATGTCATCTGCGCTGTCGGGTGTCGTCGTGCTCACAGTTTAGACAGAGATATTACGAGTGCTTTCGTCGTGTCCGTTTGAGCGCCGCGTGTTATTATCGACTACTTGTGGCATATAATAGCCTTGTGTGTGTTGTATTATTAAGTACTAAGTATCAAACATCTGCAAAGTCATGCCGCGTGTGACTCGATCACCACCCCAATGTTCTCCAAACAGGCAACTGTTACCTGAAAGGCAGTCCGAGCCTGACCTTTCTACTGCCTCAAGGGTATTGGAAGCTGTAGCCAGTGAGTCACCTAACGTTATAGTTAGACCGGGTAAGCGGCTTCGTGGTGACGAATGTTACTCCGAGTCAGATAAATTTGTGGAGCTGAAGAATATGCTTCAATCTTGGAAACTCGATCAAGACATTATTTTGAATAAATTGGTAACAGAAGTGACTGAATTAAAACTACAAACTACGGCCATCTAGAAGTCTAATTTAGAGCTTGAGAAGTCCCTGAGCTTCATGAACAACTGCTATGAAGAAATGAAGAATAGACTCACGGTTGTGGAAGAAAAATATAAATTACATGAGGAGCGATTGAACTCTGTAGATATTCATAGCGGTGACCAGTTAGCGGTAACGAAATTAGAGGCCAAAATTGATAAAATGGAACAGCAGGCCCGTCAATGCAATATGGAAATATGTAACTTACCTGATAAACGTAACGAGAACCTGCTCGCTATCATGCATGCAATAGGTAGCGTGATAAATTATACTGTGTCACCTAATAATATTTTGTCCATACACAGGGTTCCACATGCACAACCAAATGATCGTAAGCCCAAAAACGTCATCGTTAAATTTAAATCACAGATTATACGCGACAACTTACTGAGCGCCTATCGAAAGATAAAGAGTGTTAAATCTGATCAGTTAGATATATCAGGCGCTTCGGTACCTATATTTTTAAATGAACATCTCACGCTTAAAAATAAGGCTTTATTTCGTAAAACAAGGGAAAACGCTAAAAAATGTGGTTATAAATTCGTTTGGATTAGAAATGCTTCCATCCTGGTGCGGGAGAATGATGGAATGCCATCTTTTACAATACGTTCAGAAGGCGATCTTTCTAAAATTAATAAAAAACCAAGTACTGCATGCTCTCAATAATATCAGTATTATGATTATCCTTTTATATACAAATAAGAACCATTTCGGTGTTTTATATACATTTTTGGAATCATTATTAATAATATGCTTTTTTTATTGTTTTATACAACCTTGTCTATCTAATTTCTACAGCGGCAAGTGTACAGGTATATCGTTCGTTGAGGGGAGACGTCGCACTAACTCGATGTTGCGGTTTCTGCGTAGTATTATTGGACAAGTATTAAAATTTATATTCGAACGTACCTTTAAAATTTCATTTAAAGTATTATTTTCTGATCGGCTTTTGAATAAATCATATATTTTACCACATTATTTATTAAACAACTTATCTTGTTATATCTTAGTCGCGTATTATTTTATATTATTCGTACTAATATTTGTTGTTTTAACATTTTTCATAAGTGGATACTAACAAGCTAATTATGTATTACCAGAACTGTAGAGGAATACGTACAAAGTTAAACACTCTTTACATGAACATTTTATCAAACTCATACGACGTGATTATATTAACCGAAACATGGCTTATCTCTGAGATTAGCGACAGTGAGTATATTGACGACCGTTACCTCGTATTCCGTTGTGACCGGGACCGTTTGGCTACTAAAAAATCTGACGGCGGAGGCATCCTTACAGCAGTACGAAGAGGACTGCGACCATCTCAATTACAGACTGCATTCACGTTACATGGGATTGAGCAAGTTGTTCAGTTACCTGCATCACAGTCTAACCGGCGACACTTTATATGTGCTGTGTATATTCCACCTCGTACTCGTGATGACATCTACACTACATATTTGGATATGTCGTACGAAATAGCTAACGACCCAAATACAGGCTCATTCTGTGTAGTAAGTAAGTCTCCCACTTCAATTTGCCTGCTTTTGATTGGCTGAACCAAGATAACCATTCTACGGCACACACACGTACACCTATAGACCAAGAGTTGCTAAACTTTATGTCTCTGACTAATAGCTTTCAATACAATACTTTTAAAAATAGCTTAGACAGAATACTTGATTTAATCATATCCAACACCGAT
This sequence comes from Leucoma salicis, assembly GCA_948253155.1. Classification (NCBI taxonomy): domain Eukaryota; kingdom Metazoa; phylum Arthropoda; class Insecta; order Lepidoptera; family Erebidae; genus Leucoma; species Leucoma salicis. Next base: position 2,576,242 of record OX411826.1, on the reverse strand, counting down.
TGTGAAGTGTTATCTAGCTGCCCATTGCTGGAGCCTGATATTTATCATCCTCAGTTCTTAATAGTGGTTAGATTAGCTATACAATTTGCACCCATTGGGCGTTTTTCGACACTTAGACACAACTACTATAAAGCTAACTATGATGGTATAAATGATGAGTTGAACAGGGTGAATTGGGTTGAGACCTTAACCAATCTTTCCTCAGAACAGTCGGTTAATGTCCTTTACGAGATACTTCACAAGGTAATACGACAACACGTTCCATTAACAAGAAAAATCAGCTCTAAATTTCCGATCTCGTTTTCTCCGTTCTTGATTCGTGTCTTAAAGAAAAAAGAACGTGCCTGGGTTAAATGGAAAAAATATAATAACCTTTTTGATAACGAAAGTTTTGCTAACTATCGCAAATCTTTTCACAGAGAGTTAACCGTTTGTTTTCGTAATTATATTAATTCGGTTGAAGATAGTTTACCTAAAAATATAAAACACTTCTGGTCTTATGTTTCCAATAGAAAAAATAAAATATTGAAAATATTTACACTGCCTTGCATATTATTTTTAGCAAATGCTTACGTGACGCATTTTTTCCATCTACATGGAAACACGCACTCATTACGCCCATATACAAAAAAGGTGACAAAAGCAACGTAGAGAATTATCGGCCAATATCCATACTATCTACACTGTCAAAACTTTTTGAAACTTTAGTACGCAACGTAATATATCCCCATATACATCAACTTATTATACCTGAGCAACACGGTTTTGTACAGAAGAGGTCTACCACAACAAATCTAATGGTTTTTACTAATTATTTATTTGAGAACATGGATCGTAGAATTCAAGTAGACGCCATCTACACTGATTTTCAGAAGGCTTTCGATAGGGTAGATCACACACTGCTTCTTGAAAAGATTGCATTTAATGGAATTCGTGGTAATTTACTTAGGTGGTTTGTCTCATATATTTCTAACAGAACGCAAAAGGTTGTTATAAATGGATTTGAATCTATTGTGTAACGGTTGCATCCGGAGTTCCTCAGGGTTCAATTTTGGGTCCTCTTCTGTTTATTCTGTTTGTTAACGATATTAAAAACTGTTTCATTCACTCCAGTTTTCTCATGTATGCAGATGATATAAAAATTTATAAATCTTGCAATAGCACTGATGAGTGCATACTACTTCAGGAAGACCTAGATAGACTTTACATATATTGTAATAATAATAAGCCAACACTCAACCTACCTAAATGTAACACTATATCATTTACGAAAAATAAAAACAAAATACATTATAATTATTTTATAAATAACGAATTATAAATAATTTTAGATAATGTAACAGTAGTTCGTGATTTTGGAGTATTAATTGACTCTTCTCTGCACTTCGATGTTCATATTGAGGCTATTATCAACAGAGCTCTACAGATGTATGGTTTCGTGATGAGATCTTCGGTTGACTTTATACGTTCCTCAACATATCTGTTATTATATAAAACATTAATTCACCCTCAATTGGAATACGTGACTTCGATCTGGAATCCTATATATCAAAAATACATAGATAGACTCGAAAAGGTACAAAAGAAATTCTTACGTTCTATGAATTACAAATGCTGCCATAGTAAAATTCCTTATAATGATTTATTACTACGTTACAATGTTTTAAGTTTAGAATCCAGACGTCTCCTTCTCGGTACTATAGTGTTATACAACATATGTAACAATAGATATGACTGTGTAAATATTACAAACAAATTATGTTACACGGTTCCTAGAACTGTAATAAGACAAAAAGCACGCATTTCTCGCTTGTTTCATGTAAATATGTGCAGATCTAACGCCGGGGTAAGAGCACCTCTTCGTCGCCTCACAGACATTTATAATAATCATTTCACCAACATAGACATCTTTCATTTGTCCAGTTATAAATTTAGACAAATGTTAACTCATAAATTAAATAAATAGAATTATGTATTTATATTGTGATATAGGTGGAATCATATAACAAATGCGATGTATCGTAGTCTGTTTTTTCTTCCTATTATTATGTTTAATATGTTTGCATTGTTGTGGGTTACATATTAATATATATTTACATTTGTTAAGTACTTTGTTGTAATCACACTATGTAACTGTTTGTTGTTGTCACAATTTTGTCCCTGAATAAATAAATAAATAAATAACTAAAAACAACACTGTATTTAATATAAATAACAGATGCAACTCAAACTTCGCGCCAAAATGGATAACAGTTGTGCCAATCTAACAAAACAAAAAAAACTAAAATTTGAATTTGGAACCATAAACAAATCACCCATTCCCAATACATTCTTCTTGACTGAATGTATTTGAGACGTATCTATATAGACGTGTCTAAACACAAAACGATTTTTTTATAATACTTTCTAACATTTACGCGAATTTTACACATTTTGAAATAAAACTATGTTAACGGAATCTATCGCGTTTACTTGATTTTTATACTATCCCGACGTTTCGAATACTTTACAGCATTCATGATCACGGCTGAACTTAGATGGTAGGCGTATCAGCTCTGGACGACTTTTTTAGATTTTTTGTCTGTTTTTCTGATTGTTTGTTCGCGCATCACGCAAAAACCACTGAACGGATTTTAATGCAACTTATTTTATTTGGTAGCTCTTGATTAGACTTAAAAACTGGTATACATTTTATCCTGCTACTGTATAGGGAAACTGAGATATGCCGCGGGCAAAAGCTAGTGTTATTATAAATGTGAAAGTGAAATTGTTTGTTTGCTACGCTTTTACGCTGTAACTATTTAACCAATAATCATGAATTTTTTCATATATATACTCTTGAGTACAGCAAAAGACGTATGCTACTTATCACAAATACCATCCCAGATAAATTGAGAAGAGCTCACTACTCAAGGTAGGTGGCGGTTTGGCTGTGCCCCTGGTGTTACCAAGGTCCAGGAGCGGCAGTTACCACTTACCATCAGGTGGGCTGTTTGCTAGTCTGCCACCGTTAGCAATAAAAGAAAATGAATTATTCCTATGCGTTAGCCATTCTTACATAGAGTCAAATAGTAAAGCCATGCTTATTCAGCAACGGGCTCAATCAGGGAAGTACCACCTTTTTTTTTGTTAAGGCGGGAAAAAATGTTCCTAACCGCACACCCCGTCGTTCGGGGCAACAAACAGGGTAGTGTGGGGCCTGCATCCACTAAAAAAACCCGCCGTATGCCGTCTCTCTCATAAGTACCACCCTCACAAAAAAATTAGCTTACAATAACAGTAGGCTCTTACCGTTTTGTTTCATATGGTAAGTGAGAGCGCCGAAAGCTTAAGCCCCCTGCCCATCCTCTCCTTATTAATATCCTTCCACCTTAAAGTACAAATTATAATTTGTGAATAAGGAAAAAGAGTATTTTAGACCCGCTCGTACTAAAATACATTTTTTCCTTATTCACAAATTATAATTTGTACTTTAAGAGTAGCTGAGCATGTCAAGTGCTAAAATATAGATCAAAATATCCTTCCACCTATTATTCCCTTTCCTTGGAGATGGTGAAGAGCGATTGATGCCTCTGGTGTTACTAGCGTCTATAGGCTACGGTAACCGCTTACCATCAGGTGGGCCGTATACTTTTTTGCCACCCATTTAAAATATAAAAGAGAAAATCTGTGTAGGTAGAATCTAATAAAGAATATTTGATAACCCTAAAAGGGACTGAAGTACATTAGGTCATGCTGTGATAAAAATTCTAATTAAAATCCTTGTACTGTGGTTTGTAGGATGTTGTTATTAAAGAAATTGTAGAATTCGTACGTAATGTTATTGTAGTCGCTACGAATGTTTACTGTGTGCTTTGGTGAACTATTTTTATTATAATTTGCCCCCGGGGTTATTTTTATACTAGGTACGTGGGTAGCAGACAAGCATACAGCCCACCTGATGGTAAGCGGTCACCGTAGCCTATAGACGCTAGCAACACCAGTGGCGACATTTGCGCGTCGCCAACTTCAAGGAAAGGGATTGCAAGTGGATTAAATAATATTAATAAGTAGAGGATAGGGAGAACCTGCGGTGTTCTCACTCACCATACAAAACACAACGGTAGAAGTACCCGAGTTAACCGGCCCATTCATGCTGGGATAAGTAAGGTTCTTCCACTAGAAAATTCAATGAGAGTTTGCCAACTTCAATACTAAACTGGTAAGTTTTATTTCCGAAAACTCTAGACAATTGCTTTAAAATAGTTTTATATCTACTGCTCAAGTCGCTGAGTAGTTAGGCCACCGCAAAGAGGTTACCTTGTGACCCAATTTTATATACTTGTGATGTTTACTCCAGCTCTTTACTTTAAATGCTTGCACATGCGGTTTAAAAACCATTCGATTTTGTGCTTTAAAACTTGAATTATTAATGTACACAAAGAGTGAAAATGCGATGAGTGACATCTGTCGAATATATCTGGGATGGTTTTCCAGGAGATGCAGATGGAAGTCATGCTCACGATTATTATATTCGAGTTCACATTTTTGGCACTTTGTGCTCGTTTATATGGCTAAGCATTGCAAATGCTTAAAAAATATATAAAATACTTCAGAATGCAATTACGTCACTTTATATACTATAGAGTTTGTGGAACCACAAAAAAGTATAAACATAGCATCACGCCTGTTTTCCCCGAACGGGTAGGTAGAGGTGTATTACACACCCACGGTTCGCCAGCTATGTTTAAGTCCCACGTAATACGGAGCGAGCCTATTCACATTTCCAAACTCCGGGCTGCTACTGAGAATTTTTGTTTTTACAAAAAGCCCAATAATACTGCCCGACCCGGGGATAGAACCCTACACCTCATGATCAGCTGTCGCTTACACTACCTCTGCACCACAGAGGCATTTAAAAAAGTATAACCCTAATGTATTATGTATTTTGTACAGAAAACTTAAACTTAAAAGTGTAATTTTCTCGAAATCAATTTTAAACAGTTACACATTGATTAATTATGTATGGATTACAAAGTCCTAATATCAATTTAATTAAAACAACTTACAAACACACACAACTATTTTCCTTATTATTTATCAACAACACTTAAAGCCCTCTCCTGACCTTTAACAAGACGCTTACAGGAGGGATAAGGGCTTCAGGGTTTTCACGCTATAATATTCAAATATATTTTAATAGTGGTAGAACCTTACTTATCCCAGCATAAATGGTGCGGCTAGATCGAGGAAGGTAGTACCCCTCTCACAGAAGATCACCTTTCACTGAAGGAATGTAATATGGTACCGGTGGCCCGCCAATAAAGGCGGAGAGACGGCACACGGTGGGTTTCTTTAGTGGATGAGGGCCCCATACTACCCTGTTCGTTGCCCCGAACGACGGGGTGTGCGGTTAGGAACATTTTTTTCCCACCTTAACAAAAAAAAGGTACCTTTGTGTTTCGTATAGTGAACGAGAGCCCCTGAGGCCTAAATCCCCGCCCTATCCTTCCCTAATTGTCTCTCCTATCCTCTCTTTGTTATTCTTTCTATCTTCTTTTGTATTCCTCTCAACCTTTCCTTATTATCCCTTCATTCCACCGCCTATCCCTTTTCTTGGATATGGAGACGTGCAAGTGATGTCTCTGGTATTGCTAGCGTCTATAGGCTACGGCAACCAACCGCCGTATACTCGATGCTTAATTGTCACCCATCCATCTATCCATCAGCCTTTCGACGTCCACTGCTGGACATAGGCCTCCCCAAGAAATGGGGGATAGTGCCATAATGGCCACGCTTGGCAGGTGGGTTGGCGATCGCAGTGGATGTTGTTAATACTCGAGAAAGTGCTGCTGCCCACTTCCCCGTATTCCCTCAGTCGGCTCTTACGACTCCCGTGGGTAGAGAGGAGTGGGACAATTCTAAATCCGGCCCCACACGGCTAATTGTCACCCGCGTAGTATAGAAAAAGAAAGTGTACAGGAACGACAGTATGGAGAGGATGAGGAGGTTCTTAGGCCTCCAGCGCCCTCTAGTTGTCATATTTTTTATTGCTTAGCCTTAGTGCGAGCCTGCGCCGCAACCAAAAGCTAGTTTTTAGATTATATATCTCAGGTTCCCTATAATTTACACTATTTTTTAAGTCTAATCAAAGGTTATCATATAAAAAAAGTTGCATCAAAATTCTTTGAACAGTTTTCATTTTTTTAATGCATGTAAATGCATTCCGATAGATGGCGTTGGTCGTAAAGACAAATGTGATAAGGAGATTGGGATGATCGAAAGATCCGTACGATAGCTCAGTGGCTTAGAGCACTTCCCCAGATTGGAAAAGACGCGGGTTCGTTTCCCGCTCGTACAAAAAATCTCTTTTTCCTTATTCACAAATAATTTGTATGTTACATTACTTGAGTAGTCCGCTGGCAACTCACCCTTTCGGGTGCCCCTCTAGTTGCGGTACCAACGGACCACGGACCGTAATATATTTTATACCTAGCTTAAAAACTAAAAAACTCATTTATTGTTTTTTACTATGAATACCAACATCTCAGTCCACCCGTGATCATGAATGCTGTAAAGTATTTGAAACGTCGGGATAGTGGAAAATCAAGTAAACGCGATAGATTCCGTAAACGTAGTTTTATTTCATTAAGTACCAAAACTATTTAAAATACACCATATTTAAAAGACTCTTTTTTATCTTTTTCGCGCGGAAATTCTTTATGAATACCCCCTGCCAGAGAGCTTATGCTGGAGCCCCAATTTTCACAATCAGTATACCTGCTAAAACCCCGCGGTCTGTCTGAAGGAACAAGACTTCCTGTGGCCAGGGGTGAGGCATACGATCTACGCATGATTTCCTCCATGCCTGGCAGGTCTGGGCCTCCAGTGCTGGTAGCCCTGTCTGGTTTGAACCTAGCCTTCCCTCGTCGAGAGGCACTAGTGGAGCACGCGCGCTGCCATCTCCGACCTGCTTCTGCTTGGGTGGTAGACTGCCCTAGGTCCATCACCCTCAGGTCAGCACTTATAGGGGCCGGAGGTAGACAAGCGCCCCCTCGTTGCCACCTTTGCGCGCATCACCTGCTCGCAAAAGGAGACCGCGACGTCTCATCCACTCTCGCTTCGGACCATGGCCTTGACTGCCGCGGCGAGTTCGCAGCGCTGCTCTGTCCAAGCTGAACAATCCACCAGCGTGTGCAGCGCCGTGTCCTCAAGGCAGTCCTCGCAGTGATGGCGCCGGGCTGTCTCCTCTCGTCCTATGCGACACAAAGCAAATGCAAAATCTGCCATGCCCCGAAAACACCTGCGTCAGTCAGAAAGAGAGGGCGCCGTTTCGTGTCATATATTTAAAAGACCCTATTTTTTTATTGTAGGTAAGACGATAGTACCAGTTAATAATAAAAAAAACGGACTAAATTACTGTATTATCATGAGTCCTTTATAAGTGTGAAAAATTTCACTAAATGGACGTTTTGAAGTGGTTCAAAATAATTTCGTAAAGATTCTGTTACATCCTAATATAAAACTGTAACAGAGCTGTGTCTGTACATTTAAGATTTTACTGTATTAGGCTGAACACAAAACAATTTTTCAGGGTTTTTGTCTGTTTGTTGGTTTGTGTAACACGCAAAAACTACTGAACCGATTTTAACGCAAATATTTTATTTGATAGCTCTTGATTAGACTTAAAATTTCAAATACATTTTATCTCGCTATTATATCGGGAACCTGAGATGTAAACTAAAAACTAGTTGTTTGCTATGACGAGCCACGGACAAATGCAAGTATATAGATACAGGTAAAGCTAAATCGCGTGTTAAAACATAAACACATTCTGTAAGAATACCGTCGACCATTCTTAATAAATTTAGCTAACAAACTTTATAATTTATTTATTAAAGGTTTCGACAAACAATGTGAACGTTAGAGAGAACTTCAACCGAAAGTTTTGTTTCGCGGTATTTGTAAAGGCTCTCTGACAAACTTTGCTATCGTTCTAATGTTTGAATTTAATTTTGTGTATGTATACTTACTTAAGCTTTTTTTTAACAGGCAATCTCTATTTAGCGCCCTTCTGTACAGACTCGAGAAGTGGGTCAATATCTTTAATATGTCGTGGGCAAATTCTAGAATTGGGCACTTAATGATGTTACTGATTGGGAATTTCGTGAAACTTCTTTTACTGGTATAAGTTCGTATCCTGCTCGCAGTAAAGCTTTCTCTTTATAGTTTCACAAAATAATTTGTTCGTACCTGTATGTTTTTCGTTGGATGTCTATAGTTAATAAATAAAGTACAAATTATAATTTGTAAATAAGGAAAAAGAGTATTTTAGTACAGGCGGGAATCGAACCTGCGTCCCTTCCTATCCGGGGAAATGCTCTTATCCACTGAGCTACCGCACTACCTTTCGGTCATGCCAAATCTCCTCATCTAGCCCAAGACAAATGTGATAAGGAGATTGGGTATGTCTAAAAGATAGTACTGTAGCTCAGTGGATTAGAGCACTTCCCCGGATAGGAAGGGACGCAGGTTCGTTTCCCGCCTGTACTAAAATACTCTTTTTCCTTATTCACAATTTATATGTTGTATTAATTATAATTTGTACTTTAAGAGTAGCTGAGCATGTCAAGTGCTAAAATATAGATCAAAATGTCAATAAATAAATAATTCAGGTAAACTGAAGTTAAATAAATCAATATTCACGGACATTTTCACATAACATCCTCTGGTCCCAAACTAAGCTTAACGGTTGTGCTACGGGGTACCAGGTTACGGATATAATACATATATTACTTTTTTGTAAATACATACATATAATAGATACAAAACACTCAGACGCAGTACAAATATCTGTGTTCATCACACAAATAATTGTTCTAAGTGGGAATCGAACCCACGACCTCGTGCACGGAAGTCGGTTACACTACCGACCATGCTACGAGGCCCGTCAAAAAGTAATGTAACTTTTCCATCTTAACAAATACAAAAAAAGGTAAACAATCTGTGTGCCAATTTTCGTCCAGTTTCAAGTAATAATATATTTGTATATTTCGCTCTATGGTGTAACAATATTTATTCTGTTATACTCTATTGTTAAGTCTGTGGTTAAGTCCATCTAAATATTACCTGCAGACGCTATAAATACCCCAAATATACCTTGCTCTTTTCATCTCCATTGTCTCCAAGATATTATGTAAATAGCTGAGTATTTACTAAGTAAATTCTCTACGCTATAATGTATATTAAGACGGCTTAGAACCAAGTACGGTGACCATGTCAATGTTGGGACATTTTACTTTTCTAATAATTCTCCAGTCTGTAATTTCAGCTACCATGGCCATTTTTACAGCATCACTCCTGTATTCCCCAAAGGGGGAAGGCAGAGGTGTATTATACACCCACGACTCGCCAGCTATGTTTAAGTCCCATGTAATAGGGGGCGCGCCTATTGACGTCTACCGGGCACATTCACAGATTTGATCATGTTGAAAAATATTGAGCATAGCCCGCTTCAAGGCACGCTGAGCGGCTTTGAGCCTTGTAACAAGGCCAACATTCAGAGACCACGTCTCATTTACATTTATGTCATCATAAGAAATGAGGATGTGCTATTAACTCGTTTTAAATCTAGTTCGGGTTTGCTAAAAGATAACGTTTACTTGTTGCCACCTGTCTTTAATGTAGTTTTGTGGCTATGTTAAACTCTATACTCGTAGATATAATGTAAACATTAATTTTTTTCTTTTTTTTGATGTGTAACATTTAATGCGGTGGGTGGGTAAAATCGGCTGTTAGCGTGGCGACGCTTTTATTTTACTTGTCCCGTTCAAATCTTGCAAGTTAAATGTGACACACTTCCCGGTTTCCGATTGAGCTGAAATTTTACACGCATGTCTATATCACGTGACAATGCAATATTATGATAACATGGAGCTGATCTGATGATGGAGCTGGAAGGTGGACATAGGAACTCTATAATGAAACGGCGCAACCCCATCAAGTTTGGGATCGTATGATTTGTCTTGCCGAGTACTTTGTGTCTAGTTGGTATCCAGGGGCTGATAATGAAGCTGGAAGGTGGTCACAGTAACTCTGTAATGAAACGACGCAATCCTATCGAGTTTATACTCGTTTGATTCGTCTTGAGGTGAGGAGTACTTTGTCAAGTTATGATCATTTTAATTTTACAAAATAATTTCAATGTTTTCACATCTGCTACGCGTCCCGCGACGTCTAGTTTTTTTATTGGCTTACCAACAATTGTTTACACATTAAAAAATGTTTAATTAACAAGTAATTAATAGAATAAGTCTAGTTGTGTAACAATTAATTATAGGTAGGCACCACACTGCACTTTATACAACAGACTATATAAGACAATGCACCACTGAAGTAATGTAACATAGTTCCAGTGGCCCGCCAATAAAGGCGGAGAGACGACACACGGCGGGTATATTTAGTGAGTGAGGGCCCCAAACTACCCTGTTCGTTGCCCCAAATGACGGGGTGTGCGGTTAGGAAAATTTTTTCACGCCTTAACAAAAAAAAAGCTTTTTTTTTTGCATGTAGTGGCAGACGAGCCACGGCCCATCTGATGGTAAATGGTAGCCGTCGTTCATGGACTCAACTATACCAAAAGTATTGTCAAGCCACTGCTCACCATTTCATTTCACCGATATGAAATGAAAGAATAAACGGCTATCTCCTGCTACAGCCAAAACGCAACGATGTGCTTCATGGCCGGTCACACGCTTAACCTAATGCAGTCATTACTTAACAAATATCTTAAATGCACCGTTCTGTTACACCTTTATAATAGTACAGATTTCTAAATAATAATGTATGGTTTTATTATAAAAAGTAATTTTAATGCTATTTTCATTGTCAGCAATATCTTGCGAAAAAGTAATTGTATAATAAAAGCTGTTGGAGTAGCTAAGGACAAATCCTTTTGGTAATTAATAAAAAAACGTCATAGCTGTCAAAATGAACCATTTTGACAGCTATGACGTTTAAATATGGCGCACAATTAGGCGTATTTTTAATAAATAAATAAATATTCACGGACATTTTCACACAACATCCTCTGGTCCCAAACTAAGCTAATGCTTGTACTATGGGTACCAGATTACGGATATAATACATATATTACTTCTTTTGCTGTAAATACATACATAATAATAGATAGAAAACACCCAGACGCAATACAAAAATCTGTGTACATCACACAAATAATTGTCCTGAGTGGGAATCGAACCCACGACCTAGTGTACGGAAGTCGTTAACACAACCAACTACGCCACGAGGCACGTCGTGTAAAAAAAAAAGAAACCGCATACTCAGACTAAGAACACCGCATAACATTTATCTATGCTATCAAAATCTGTCATAGATTATGGAAAATTATATTTTTTTTTTCGTCTTTATATATTTAAACGTGTAGATTAAACGTAGTGGTTATATTCTCTTTGGTTTAGATTCATGATGCTTATTATTATTTACTAAATTTGTCCTACAAAATCTTAAATAATATACACCCTACAAGGGTAAGATTATTTCGGGCGTTTGAATACTGATTATCGTTCCCTATACCTACATTAAGGCTACCCCACAATTTTGACGCGCTCCTAAATATACTGTCAAAACTTATCAATGATTATAAAATATGATATTTGTTTTTTCTTCCACAATCCGTTATTGATACTGCTGCTCTCAGGATAAGAAGGGTGTAGGGTCATAGTACACCACGCTGTACCTAGTGATAGAGTAAAATCTCGATTCTCACGATGATTCCCTTCATCTTGTGTGAGAGATTTCTTGATGGCTTGTAAAGTCCACCAACCTACATGGCGCCAGTATACTACCTAGACTATGGCCTCAACCCATACATTGGGTCTCTACTCTGAGAGGACACCCAATACCCAATGTCGGCCCCCTTAGAAAGTGATTCACAAAATCGTATCGCAATCGTATCGTCTTATTTGTGATTGGTACAGAGATAGACCCGTGATGTTGCTAACCCAATCATGGTAATCTCTCCACTAATGACAATGACACGGTGCGATGTCAATACGATTTAGTGAATTACATTATATGGGCGGACAGTAAAGTGTTCTAAAAAATATTAAAATCAGAGATACGCTCTGAAATACAGACTGAAGAGGTCACTGTTAATGAGCAGGATCGATGCCTTATTTAACAACGCTATACATAGTAACTGCCTCTGTGGTGCAGCGATAGTGTGAGCATCTGCTGATCATGAGGTCTCGGGTTCGATCCCCGAGTCGGAAAGAGCTATTGAGCTTTTTTGTAAAAAGAAAAATTCTCAGTAGCAGCCCGGAGTTTGGAAATGTGCCCGGTAGACGTCAATAGGCTCGCCCCTTATTACGTGGGATTTAAACATAGCTGGCGAACCGTGGGTGTGTAATACACCTCTGCTTACCTCTTCGGGGAATACAGGCGTGATAATATGTTTTTTTTACAAGCAAAGCTAAAGAGACTTCCTCTTTCCGTCAGGTGTCAGGGTGGGTGACAGAACTGATCCTAGCACAACCTTCTCTAGAAGAACGGAAAGCAGCGCTCGCCTGTATCCTCAGAGTGGCTCTGACCTGCTGGAACATAGGAAATTTCAACGGGGCCATGGAGATCGTAGCTGGTTTGAAGTAAGTGGATTTTTTTTTGACTACGTGGATAGTAACTCTTCTGGTGTGGTCAGCATATACGGGTTACGATATCCGCTTACCATCAGCTGGATTGTATGCTCGTTTGCGACCTCTTTTTTTGTTGAGGTGGCAATAAATGTACCTAGACGTACACCCTGTCGTTCGGGGCACCAAACAGGGTAGTGTGGAGCCCTCATCCATTAAATAAGCTCGCCGCGTGCTGTCTCTCCACCTGTGCGGGCGGTCTATTGGAACTAGGAAGATATTACTTCAATGATTCATTTGACACCCTTGGACTCTCTCCTGGTCAACAAGAAAAATGAAGTGCTAATAATACAGAAAAAAGAAGAAGGAAGAGTTGCAAGAAGATCAGGCATAGTCGGTAGGGGTTTCTTTCGGCCTTCAGCTGTTTAAATAGACTGTAGGCCGGCGGAAACTACTTGCCGGCTGCGCCAATATTCTACAGAGAAGAGAAGAAGAGAAGAAGAAAATATAATTAAGTTTTATTTATTTATTTTTGTGCTTACGCCTCTATCTATGTTGGTCACTCCTGTTATCTTGGATCTCTTTATTATTATTATGCTTATGATGGCAAATGAGCCATGGCCCACCTGATGGTAAGTGGTAACCGTCGCTCATAGACTCGACTATTGAGAGTATTGTCAAGCCGCCGTGCACCATTTCATTTCTCAGATATGAAATGAAAGATTAAACGGCTATCTTCTGCTACAGCCAAAATAAACTGATGTGCTTCATGACCGGTCACACAGAAGACGGTGGTACCGACCCGTTCGGGCCTGATAACAAGTAAATACTCTCACTTGGTACTTAGCCCTACCACCAATAATACAATGGGTGATAATTGTTTACTTCCCATAGTTGCCTTGTACGACAGCCGTGGGAAAGGATGGGGTGGTGATACGTGTATTCTTAGACCGTCACCACACGGATAAATCATACTTATTCTATTTGGTACAAAGACATTTTTGATCTATATTTTAGCACTTGACATGCTCAGCTACTCTTAAAGTACAAATTATAATTTGTGAATAAGGAAAAAGAGTATTTTAGTACGAGCGGGAATCGAACCTGCGTCCCTTCCTTTCCGGGGAAGTGCTCTAATCCATTGAGCTATCGTACCATTTCTAGAAATACCGAATTTCCTTATCACATTTGTCTAAAAAAATAGTATGAATTTTAATTGCAAAATTAAACTTACTACATTGGATGAATGCATGTAAATGCATTGCCGATAGATGGCGTTGGTCATTAAGATAAATGTGATAAGGAAATTCGGTATTTCTAGAAATGGTACAATAGCTCAATGGATTAGAGCACTTCCCCGAAAAGGAAGGGACGCAGGTTCGATTCCCACTCGTACTAAAATACTCTTTTTCCTTATTCACAAATTATAATTGGTTCAAAGACTCCAAGTCCTACCCCTTTATATTGAGTATAGTAATAGACGAACTACGGCTTACTGGATGGTATATGGTTTAAGTAAGATACTAAGAATACTGTCCAGACGTTGCTCACCGTTTCATTTCATGTATAGAAAATTAACGAATGGTCGGCTATCTTCCGCTACAACCAAAATACACCGAGGTGTCTCTCATGTGGCAGACGGTGGTAGAGATTCCCTCGGGTCATATAATGAGTGACTACTCCTACTTAGAACTCAGCCTTACCACCAGTAATGCAATCTACGTCTAAATCTATACAACTAAATATAATTGAAGTGTCTGTTTGTAATATCTAAATAACAGTTTTTTTACTAAATACATACTTGCAGTATCACCTTATTTATAACAAAATGCCAATTTTAAAAGCTTTGTTCGTCTATCTTCTTGTTTGTTCCGGCTAATCTCCAAAACGGTGGGGTGAATTTGGATGGGACTTTAACTGGCAGATAACTGATATTATCAGGAGTAATATAGGCTAAATTTTGTTATAGAAAAATAATTAAGGTTTCGTTTTCTCGTGGACCAGGACCAGTTACAGGTGCAAAAAGTGTCACCTTGTAGGGCAGGAAAGAATGGGATACCACTGAAGTAGTGTAACACAGTTCCAGCGGTCCGGCAATACAGGTAGAGAGATGGCACATGGCGGGTTTTTTTAGTGGGCGAGAACCCCACACTACCCTGCTCGTTGCCCCAACGACGGGGTGTGCGCTTAGGTACATTTTTACTGCCTTAACAAAAAAAAGGTACGTCCAGGATGTCCGGACGATGTTTTTTTTTTATAAAAAACATCGTAATTCTTGGGTAGATTTTGGACGAATCCGTCCAAATGAACTAAGAATTTTATGTAACAGAACAGATGTGACGTAATGTTCTTGTCTATTCCCAACGGATGTAACCGTGATCATAATATATTTTGTTGGCAACACATACCAGCCGTTTTCGTTGTAAGCATGAGCTGCGGGGACATTGAGGCAGCAATTTGGAAATTGGCTATGGAATTTTATCATACATTTCTCTGATAACATACTTTTTATTTATTTTATTATGGAAAACCAACAGCTTTAAGTATATACATTAACTAACTCACCCGGCGAATTACGTACCGCCATATTTGTTTTTTGTGAATATTTTGCAATGAAAATTATTAAAGTACGAATATCGGTTGTATATACGAGTAAGTAAATTAACTAGCTCACCCGGCGAATTACGTACCGCCAGTCCGCCATATTTGTTTTTTATGAATATTTTGCAATGAAAATTAAAGTACTAATATCGGTAATTAAAACACACACAAACATAAGGGCTGGCAGTAGAAAGGTGAAAATTTAGGGTTGTATGCACTTTTTAATTCCAAATCATAAAAAAAAGAAAAAAAAAATGTTGTCCAAAAAATTAAAAAAAACAATTTTACTACCACCCTTATCTCTTAGGGGTATGAAAAATAGTTTACGTCCTATTCTTAGACGTACTGAATATACACACAAAATTTTATAAGAATCGGTCAAGCCGTTTCGGTGGAGAGTGGCGACAAACATTGTCACACGAGATAATAAGATACAACATTAGTTATCAGATAGCCAATAATAGGTTCTCACGGTTAATAGTAATCTAATGTAACAAACATGAATATTGTAAATCACACCACATTACTAAAAAATTAACTAACTTGCGCCCAACATTACTTAGAAATTAACTTCTTATACACACGAAAACCTGCTTGCTCAATTGCTGTCTAGCCGATGCGACGCTTGTACAGAATATATCGATGTCCAAAGATTTGTCCTTGCAGAGTCGATATTTTATTTGTATAGATAATCTTGCATTCATAATTATAACGTAATAGAGTGAGTAGGTATGAAAGAGATTATTGGTGGAAAGATGCGAAAGGGACCATTGTCCGATAGTTCGGACATGTGGAAAGAATGCCGGACGAGCGACTGGTTGAGAAGATATGCTCGTACAATGCAAAATTCGAAGGATGTAGGTACAGGGGGAGGCCGAGGCTCTATCTAGATAAAATAGGTCATGTATTGAAGGAAGGTGGAGTCAGGATTCACCGAAACCGATAAGCGTGTTTGAAGAGAATTATGAATGTTGAGGAAGCGAGAGATGTATGCAAAAATAGAGCCTTTTCGCACTCTGTTCTCTCTATCTACCCCAGGTAGATGGCGTGATGAAGTAAGTAGATGATCTTTTAGAAAATATATGTATTGTTTGATAAATAGCGAGCTTCCTATGAAGCTGGAATATCATTGTTGTATTGTATTGTCATGAGCAGATATTGCATGCTGTGCAGCGATCAGCTTATTATTAAATACGCAAGAATATCAAGTGCACGACGTGATCTATTTATTACTCTTATAGTTAAATTATATTCGTGTAATGGAATTTTTGCGTTTATTATAATATACTAGCTGCTACCAGCGACGTTGTCAGCTGGAATTTAGTAATTTTATTTTTTTTGGAGAACACAAATTATTTTCCCAAAATAACAGTAGTCTAAGTTACTCTATGTAATATCATCTATTTGACAGTGTAAATCATGTTAAAATCGGTTCAGTTGTTTTGGAGATAAACCAGAACAAACAAACAGACAATAACTAAAAACATTGGTATTCTGTTATATAGATACCTACCTATATTACGCTTTCAAATGCATTTCGTAAAGGCCTCGTCACACAGAGGCGGGAGCCGCGGAAAAGCGACCGCGATCCGGGACGGGGTTTTTTTGTAATATTCGAATTTGTATGCAACCTGTCACATAGGAACGCGTCCGTTGCCGTTGAAAACGTAACAAACAAACTCACTTTCGATTTTATAATATTACTAGCCTTTGCCTGCGCCTCTGCCACAGCCAAAAGCTAGTCTTTGGATTCTGTGGTTCCCGATATAGTAGCGGGATTAAATATATACCAGTTTTTAAGCCTAATCAAGAACTACCAAATAAAAAGTTGAGTAGTTTTTGCGTGATGCGCGTACGAACAAACAGAGAAACAGACAAAATCTAAAAAAAACTTGAGAGGTGTCAAGGGACACCCGGATGGAACGAAGTTCCTTTCGATTAATTAATTAATACTTTATTATTATTTTTTATTATTTATTATTTACAAAAAACCTGTATACACTCAACAAAAATAATCGTCGCGACACCACACTGTTCCATGCGAAATAGAAATGAAAATATCTGGCTTGCTTTCTATAAGAGAGAGAGAGAGAGAGAGAGAGAGAGAGAGAGACAGACAGAGAAACATGCGCACGCCGCACAGCTTACAATAGCTTACTATAGCAAAAAGTGTCGTGACAACTTTTCGTAAGAATTTTTTCCGTCTAGCCTTACTTATTTCTAACTTCGTTCCAAAAGCAAAAAAAATGTACATATACATACACACACCCACACACACACACACACACCCACACACACACACACACACCCACACACACATATATAACAACTCGCAACTTGTGAAGAAACACTGTCAGGATTCATTATTATTATTATTTATTATGTACAAAAAAACTGTATACACTCAACAAAAATAATCGTCGCGACACCACACTGTTCCATGCGAAATAGAAATGAAAATAATATAAACTTAGGTATACAAAAAAATATAACAAAAATACAAATAAAAAAATATAACAAAAAACCAAACAAATAGCAAAAAGTGTCGTGACAAACTTTCGTAAGAATTTTTTCCGTCTAGCCCCCTTTCACAACGCGCGATAAGGAACTTCGTTCCAAAAAATGTTTTGTGTTCAGACATGCCTATTTAACATACAATTTTTTTTCTCAAATATCCTAAATGTAAAAAATCCATCCATCCATCCATCAGCCTTTTATCGTCCACTGCTGGACATAGGCCTCCCCAAAATGGGGGTTTTACCATAATCGCCACGCTTGGCAGGCGGGTTAGCGATCGCAATGGATGTTTTTAATATACAGGGGAACGCTGCTGCCCGGTCCCCCGGTAATCCCTTAGTCGGCTTTTACGACTCCCATGGGAAGAGACGGGGTGGAGCTATTCTTGGTGCCGGCCCCACACGGCATAAGCTATATGATAGTTAGGAAGTAAGATTATTGTTGTTTAGGAGTTACTTTTGAACTTTTGTTAAGCATGGAGGATTTTTGGCATTCTAAAATAGGTGTCATGTTTGATCGGCTACCTATTTGCCGGACGGGTGAAAACTGCTTAACCTAACCGCATTTTCCGATTTGTATAGAAATAAAACCATTTTACGGAAACTATGCCGTTTACTTAATTTTCTACTATCCTGATGTAATACTTTGCAGCAATCTCGTGGACAAAGATGTTAGACGATTTTAGATTCTAACCCTCAGCTTGAAGTTTTACTCTTTCCCCGGGCTATGTATGATTTAGCCTTTTCGTTCTTTCTCTCTCAGTTATATGAATCGTCTCTCTCATGTAACGAATTGATGCAACGCAGTTGAAACGTCGGACCAAATGTAGTTAAAATTTGACCTAATTTGACGCGAAAAAAGACCTGTTTATGTTACTTTAAATATTGTGTACAATTCGCGAATCTTTAAATGTTAACATATAGTGTGGTGCCACTTCACACTTAGGTTTGTGGTTCATCACTGCATTAATTCATAGTAAAAAAAAACTCTGACAGCCAATGCGTACAATACCTGTCACTTGTAAAAGTACCCATATCAATAATGCGTCACGTATTCGATGGATGTGTGCTTACCCTCCTTACGTGCGTGCTCGTAATAGCAATGACGAGGCAGCTATTGGGGATTTTTGTAGAGCAGATGTTTTTCAAATTGCCTGCCAAACCTACGCGTGATGGTAAACAGTCACTTAGCCTATAAACGCTAGTAACACCAAGCCCATCAATTACGAGTTTTCAACCCCAAGGAAAAGAGTAGCAATTCAAGCATCACACAAACACTACTGAACAGATTTTGATGAAACTATTTTTGTATGGTACCTCTGGATTAGACTTAAAAACTGGTATACGATTCATCCTCCTACTATATATACCAAAACACACCAATGTGCTTCATGGCCGGTCACACAGAAGATGGAGGTACCATCTCGCTCGGGTCCGATAGCAAGTGAGTATTCTCCCACTTGGTACCCAGCCCTACCACCAGTAAAGTAGTTTTGGCTGCGGTGGAGTCGTTAACAAAGTCTAATAATCTAGTTTATTATCACATTATATTCTACTTTTTAGTTTAAATAAATTAAAGCGTGTCTTTTTTAGTTTTTGAGATTGAATTTATTTTCTTCTGTTTTAGTCTCAAAACAGCATTAAAAGTAGCTCTATTTAAAAGGCCCATATTTCTTTTTTATCTTTATGGGTGACGTGTGACGATAGGACCGCATAGCAACTGCCAAAATGTGTTTTTATAAAGCTTATAGTCCATTTGTTACAATTATATCTGAAATCCGCTGTGAAACGTTACAAATGCTGATATATTTTGTGGCAACGGCCATGTATACCATAAATACTGGTTACTGTATTTTATTCAAGTGGGAACTTGCACGCTTCGCGGTTTTTGGAGTAGTAAAATCTTATTAGTTCACGTCACCAACATGTGCGCGCGAAATTCTTAACACAACTACTCAGAATACAGTACAACGCCATCTATCGAAACAATTCAATTTTAATACATCCATCCATCCATCCATCAGCCTTTCGACGTCCACTGCTGGACATAGGCCTCCCCAAGAGAACGCCACAACGAGCGGTCCTGTGCGCTCATATTGGGGATACTTAACGTCTTGGGTGACGCCTGCGCCATCTGTCGGAAGTATTTGCATACATTATACCGATCAGTTAAACTTAATTTTACAACTAAGATTTTTACCAAATAATGACGCATTCCTGGAAATATATAGATAATTTTCATACGAATTTATAAGTTAAAAAATTACATATCCAGTACATATATGAGATATATAAAAATTATTATGACTTAACCTTCGGCCGGCACTATCCCCCATATGAGCACAGGACCGCTCATTGTGGCATTCTCTTGGGGAGGCCTATGTCCAGCAGTGGATGTCGAAAGGCTGATGGATGGATATGGAATTCGGCCGGCAACGATTTTTAGCATGGCACATCACTCCGCCATCTTTTATTGGAAATAAAAGACAATATATTATAAAATCAAACTTATTTATTGTGTTAAATCGCCTACATAATTAAAATATAACAAAAATGTGTTTATTGTGGTAGATATAATTTGGTATTATAATATTTGGCATTAAAAGCAGTTCAAACAAATATGTTTTCAGTGATCAGGGCAAGCGGGCAAAAGATATTTAGTTCAAAAAACTTTTACTTTTTTGACCCGTTTTTTGGACACCGTGCACATCTTGCAGGTTTCTACAACTTTTCAGGGGGTTCACCTTCAGGAAAGTCCTGGTTTATAGTTAGAATATCACGTAAAGTGACTGCTAAATCTCGTGGAATTTTTTTATTCAAACGACGCTTTGTGTGCGGTTCCGGCAATTGTAAAGCTAGCTAATTTCAAATAACTGGTCCAGAACTTGACAGAAGTGTTAGGATGTTTAACGTCAACATAAAGCACCATAGAATTGATACCAGCTTAATCTAGCACGCCAAAGAAGTATGGAAGTGGCCAATGTCTGGTGTTTCTAGCCCAACTATATGAATTCATCATTTTGTCGAAGTATCGACATTTTCGTTTACCGAAGATATCCCGGACGTCAGCCTGTACGAGATTAAAATGGTTCTCAAACAACTAAAGAACGGAAAGGCACCGGGAGATAACGGAATCACCACAGAGCTTCTGAGAGCAGGCGGAAAGCCGGTCTTAAAAGCTCTTCAGAGGCTGTTCAATTCCGTCGTTCTCGGGGGCGACGTTTCAGAGTCGTGGACCAGAAGCGTGGTGGTGCTGTTCTTCAAGAAAGGTGACAGAACCCTATTGAAGAACTATAGACCCATCTCGCTCTCGAGCCACGTCTATAAGTTGTTTTCGAGGGTCATTACAAATCGATTCACGCGCAGGCTTGACGACTTCCAGCCTCCCGAACAAGCCGGTTTCCGAAAAGGCTATAGTACCATAGACTACATCTACACGCTACGCCAGATTATACAGAAGACCGAGGAATACAATCGGCCTCTGTGTCTGGCGTTTGTGGACTATGAGAAAGCCTTCGATTCGATCAAAACTTGGGCGGCGCTGCAGTCCCTTCAATGGTGCCAAATTGACAATCGGTACATCGAAGTGCTGAAGTGCTTGTATAGAAATGCCACCATGTCAGTCCATGTTCAGGACAAGAGTACGAAACCGATCCAACTGCAGAGAAGTGTTAGACAGGGAGACGTTATGTCCCCGAAACTCTTCACCACTGCATTGGAAGATGTCTTCAAGCTCTTGGATTGGACCGGATTCGGCATCAACATCAATGGCGAATACATCACTCACCTTCGATATGCCGACGACATGGTAGTCATGGCAGAATCGCTGGAGGACCTTGGCACCATGTTCAATGATCTCAGCAGGGTTTCCCGACTAGTGGGTCTCAAAATGAACATGGACAAGACGAAAGTCATATCTAATGTCCATGTCATTTCAGCACCGGTCCTAGACGGGAGTGCGCTTCTCGAAGTTGTCGACCACTATGTCTACCTGGGACAAACAGTCCAGTTAGGTAGGCACAACTTTGAGAAAGAGGTCAATCGACGAATCTAACTCGGCTGGGCAGCGTTCGGGAAGCTAAGGAAGATCTTCTCGTCCAATATTCCGCAGTGTCTGAAAACGAAGGCCTACGACCAGTGTGTGTTACCAGTGATGACATAGACGGAACAGAGACGTGGTCTCTGAATGTTGGCCTCATATCAAGGCTTAAAGTCGCTCAGCGGGCCATGGAGCGGGCTATGCTTGGTATTTCACTACGTGATCGAATCTGTAATACGGAGATCCGTAGGTGAACGAGAGTGACCGACATAGCCCGCCGGGTTGCCATGCTGAAGTGGCAATGGGCAGGCCACATCGCTCGACGAACCGATAACCGTTGGGGACGAAAGGTTCTCGAGTGGCGACCACGTATCGGACGGCGCAGCGTAGGACGGCCCCCCACCAGATGGACCGATGATCTGGTCAAAGCTGCGGGGAGCCGTTGGATGCGGTCGACACAGGACCGCTCGTTGTGGCGTTCTCTTGGGGAAGCCTATGCCCAGCAGTGGACGTTGAAAGGCTGATAGATGGATGGATGGAAAAAGCAACAGGGGTGAGCCGTCACCCCACCAATGTCAATATAACAAAAACAACAGCTTACCGCGATACGTTGATACGTGCAACTAAATGCATTCACTCTAATTAGAGAATAAATGGATGGTTAGAAACAGGCAAAATCATCACCAACAAAATATCGAGACTTTTCGAGTAGTGGGGTGACAGGTCACCCGGGTTGTCATCCTAAGGTTTTTTTTTTTTTTAGATTCCTCTAGTATTAGAACCCTTCTCCGAACGTTCCCTTTGCCTAGAGTAGACAAGTAGTCCATTACTGGATACATGTGTTTCAGTCCATCCATCCATCCATCAGCCTTTCAACGTCCACTGCTGGACAAAGGCCTCCCCAAGAGAACGCCACAACGAGCGGTCCCGTCATGGGGGATAATGCCGTAATCGCCACGCTTGGCAGGTGAGTTGGCGATCGCAGTGGATGTTGTTAATACTCGAGGGAGTGCTGCTGCCCACTGCCCCGTATTCCCTCAGTCGGCTCTTACGACTCCCGTGGGTAGAGAGGGGTGGGACAATTCTAAAGCCGGCCCCACATGGCACATGTGTTTCAGTAGAGCTCGCTTTTACCAAGTTAATATCAAACCTAGCACCAACGAGTATAAATATAAATAATGTAAGACTCAACTTAAAAAGCCAATACGCGTTCTCTTGTGAAAAACTGACTAAGTTTTCTAATAAAACAGGATGGCCAGCGGCACCCAAAGTTTTCTCAACGCCTCCGACTTAGGGCTGTCAATTTGAACAATATAACAAAACTTTTTTGTGTTATCTCTTGAATTCAAAACTCTTTTAAGAAATAACGATTTAAATACACATCCTTACTTCCTTACTACAACATTATAAATATGATGGCTTTGTTAGTTTGTTTATTATATTTTCACGCCGTAACTACTAATCCGTTAGTCATCAAATTTTCCTTAGGTACTCAAAGTCAGAATCCTTTTTTTTTAATGTGAAACATCTAATGCGGAGGGAGGGTAAAATCGGCTGTTTGCGTGGCGACGCTTTTATTTTACTTGTCCCGTTCAAATCTTGCAAGTTAAATTTGACACACTTCCCGGTTTCCGATTAAGCTGAAATTTTAAACGAATGTGTATATCGCGTGACAATGCAGTATTATGATGACATGGAGCTGATCTGATGATGGAGCTGGAAGGTGGACATGGGAACTCTATAATGAAATGGCGCAACCCCATCGAGTTTGGGCTCGTATGATTCGTCTCAAAGTGGGGACCAAGAGCAACTCGCTCCTGCCTCCATAGAATGTGATTCACAAAATCGTATCGACATCCTACCGTCTTATTTGTGATTGGTAGAGACATAAATAAATAAACATTCACAGACATTTCACACAACGTCCTCTGGTCCCAAACTAAGCTTAACGCTTGTGCTATGGGTACCAGATTACGGTTATAATACATATATTACACATATTATTATTTATTTTTGTAAACACACACATATAATAGATAGAAAACACCCAGATGCAGTACAAATATCTGTGTTCATCACACAAATAATTGTCCTGAGTGGGAATCGAACCCATGACCTCGTGCACGGAAATCAGTTACACTACCGACTACGCCACGAGGCACGTAGCCGCGTGATATCGTAATAATCGCTCACCCATTCTCGGTGATCTCTCAACCAATGACAATAACACGATGCGATGTCGATACGATTTAGTGAGTTACATTCTACGGGCCCTGGGCCTAAATAATACGAGTAAACTTGAATAATTTAACGAGATGAATAAAACGTGCCAAATAAATCAACTTAGTGGGGTGGTGACGCTTGTATTCTTAGTCCTTCACCACACGGACATTCCCATTTCAGAGTACTTATTGGTTTTTTTGGGACTTTCAGGTTTTTTTACCAGGAAGATAACCAACAAAATCAGTGGTGTCATTTGCGCATAGGTAACTATATGGAAAAGTACAGGTGGTTAAGAGAAACAGTAACGAGAGGAGACTTTCACCGCAAACAATATAGCATTAAGTTGCGAAGTAAATCTTTTAATTAATAATAATAACGGCTCAAATGAGCTTACATAGTCGGAATAATGTATGCAAATACATCCGACAGATGACGCAGGCGTTACCCAAGTCATTAACCAGGAATGTGTTATCCAAAATCGCAGTCTCGAGCAATTATCACGATGGCTGAATTGTTAAAGCATTATGGGACGTGGGACGGTGTCCAGTAGATGCAGGTTGAAGTTCTGCTCGTGAATGTTATTTTCAATTTCACATTTTCGCAATTTGTGATTATTTGTTAAAGATTATTTGAAATCTGATAACTTTCACTTCTCAAGTTCTACTCAAATGCGATATCCTCCTGTACATTCCTTAAGTTTTCATAGTTACTAACACGCTTTTATTAAATGCCTTAGTGGTACAGCGGTAGTGTGTGTCACTGCTGATAATGAGGTCTCGGGCCCGATCCCTGGGTAGGGCAATGTTATTGAATTTTTTGTAAAAAGAAAAATTCTTTGTAGAGGTTGACGGCAATAGGCTCACGCCCTATTAGGTAGAACTTAAACATAGCAGGCGAACCTAGGGTGTGGAATACACCTCTGCCTATCCCTTCAGGCTACAGGAGTGATACTATGTTTTAATTAGTTTCGTCTGTATATATATATGTCGGAATAGGTGGCAGAGCGTTGGTAGGATCATCGTCGCCGGACATTATATGGGCGTAGATATTTCTTATGAGAAAAATGAAAGTCATATGTAGGTTAACTTGCTCTATTTACTTTAACACATTCACTTTTTTTCTTAACACAATTAAACGTGAGACAGTTTCTAGGCACAAGTTGTTTGCTCGATGACTCAAAAAGAAGTGACCGCTCCGATCTACGCAGTAACACTTCCCGACGTCGCACGAACGTCATGCTGTATACTCGTATATATATATATATATATATATATACATATATATGTATATGTAACGGATTCTTTTAACGTGGTTTACTCCCACTTCAAAACTTCTGATTAAATTGAAACTTTGCACGCATAATATGGAATAAGGACAAACCTATAATTTGGTAGGTATTAATATAAACACAAAAAAAGTTTGAGATCACTTTGAAAATACGAAATAATTTTGTTGGCAGTATGGTGAAACTTTTTTATTTTATGTATATGATTCTTCATTTAAAAATGTGATATTTGATCAAAAAAACAATATCAAAAACATGTCAAAAATAATTGTTTTTCCCTATAAAAAAAATCCAATCTTTGATTACGCTTATTCAGAACAAAATCTGACCGACAAGATACAAGCATATTTTTTCAATTTTTCGTGTAAAAAGTTGTTTTGGAAAGACGCCGAAAAGATTACGTGAAGCTTTACGAGCAAGAATTGTTACTTTGGGGGAAGAAGGATATTCTATGAGAGAAACAGCTCGCTGAGTTGCTGTATCCCAATCCTGTGTCGTGAACACGTTGCGGCGGTATCGCGGCACGGATAACTTTGCTGATCAACCTCGCAGTGGTCGCCCAACTGTTCTTACTGCTACCCAGAAACGTTACATCAGACTGGTGACTGCTCACGACCCAACAATCAATGCCACTAAAATAAGAGCTGAGTTGCGGGCTGCCACTGGACTAGAAGTAAGCACTCAGACCATCAGGAATTGCTTACACCAGGCTGGATTACGAGCAATGAAATCCTGGCGAGCACCTTTGAACTCACGGCAACAACAGCAATGCAGATTGCAGTGGGCTAGGCTCCGCCAAAATGAAGACGATGATGAGGAAAACATTTGGCAAAAGTGTTTCTTCGTTGACGAAACAAGAATAAGCACTCATCCAAACAACCGACGTGTCCGTGTCTGTTGAAGACGTAGGGATGCAGAAAGACAAAGAACTTGAACAGTTTCAACAAGGCGGAAAATCGGTGTCCTTTTGGAGCGGAATAATGATTGGAGCTAGAGCGCCGTTAATCTTGTATCGGAGTTCGATGACTGCAGCTTTGTACCAAAATGTTGTTATCGAAGGAATCGTCAGACCATTTAGAATAAATCATGGCCACCAATTCATATTGGTTGATGATAATGCACATCACATCGAGCTCAACAAGTCAATGCTGTTCTCCGTGATCACAACATTGCCAGGTTAGACTGGCCTGCCGGTTCGCCTGACTTGAACCCGATCGAGCACGCTTGGGATGCTCTAAAATGAGCTGTTTGGTACCGTCAGCCAACTCCCCAGACAGAGCCAGAGATCAGGGAAGCTGCTACTGAAGAATGGGACAGGTTACCGGAAGAAATCTTGAATAACTTGGTTCTCAGCATGCCCAGGAGGATTGCTGCTTGTGTTCGAGCTAGGAGAGGAGTTATCTTGTACTAAAAAAAAACAATTGCGTAATAAATTCTTAATAATATTTCTTATTTCGTCGTTTTTCATTTATATCTTAGTCATAATTGCATTAAAATTTTCAAATCAATTTTTTTTTAAATGAAAAAAGTAGTTAATACCTATTTTAGTTTCAATAAAGTTATTTTCTTTTTAAAAAAGATATCACGTAAGCACTTTTTTTTTATAGGCTGAAATTTAAAAAATACTAATGAAATTTAAACAGTGATCTCGATCAAATTTAAAAAATAATGAATTATTAGATAGATAACTCTTTATTGAAGCCTTAAAAATTACTTCACAAAAAAAGTTAAGGCTTAATAATGTTTCAATTCAATTCAAAAAAGCGATCTCTTCTAGGCAACCATGCATGGACAGGCATTGAGACATAACATGCCTTAAATGTTACTTATGTATAATACTAACAGTAAAAAAAGGAAATTGATATACCTATCTGATAAACACAATATATAAGTTTATTTTAATCTAATTAATTAGGACTAATTATAAATAAATAAATGAATATTCACGGACATTTTCACACAACGTCCTCTGGTCCCAAACTAAGCTTAACGCTTGTGCTATGGGTACCAGATTACAGATATAATACATAAATTGCTTTTTTTTGTAAATACATACATATATAATAGATAGAAAACACCCAGACGCAGTACAAATATCTGTGTTCATCACACAAATAATTGTCCTGAGTGGGTAACGAACCAACGACCTCGTGCACGGAAGTCGGTTACACTACTGACTACGCCACGAGGCCCGTAATTAGATTAATTAGATTAAAACAAATTTGTATATAAAACCAACTTATATCATTATTTATTGTTAAGTAACAGCCCTACACGAAGCGATGTGCCCTAAATAACGATAACGCGAATGTAAAGCGATCACCTCGTTCAATCCCTATTCAATAATAATTCGCCCAGGGCTCAAGCAATCGCGAAGAAAATTGATCATTTTGCTTTTAAAAGTGCTTGTCATGTCTTAGGATATGGTACTCAAATTGTAACATTGAAGAGGAATTATCTCTCAATAAACGATAAGGTTACATACATAAACTCACGCCTATTTCTTAGGGGTGGGTAGAAATACCACCGAAGGAATGTAACATAGTTCCAGTGGCCCACCAATAAAGGTGGAGAGACGGCACACGGCGGGTTTCTTTAGTGGGTGAAGGCCCCACACTAACCTGTTCGTTGCCCCGAACAACGGGGTGTGCGGTTAGGAACATTATTTCCCGCCTTAACAAAAAAAAAGGGTGGGTAGTGATCTACTGAAGTAATGCAACATAGTTCCAGTGGCCCGCCAATATAGGCGGAGAGACGGTACACGGCGGGTTTATTTAGTGGACGAAGGCCCCAAACTACCCTGTTATTGAACATTGGCCCCGAACGACGGGGTGTACGGTTAAGAAAATTTTTTCCTGCCTTTCATAAAAGAAATGGTAGGAAGAGACCCAGTCTCAGTGGCCCACAGGCGGAGTGACGGCACACGGCGGGTTTATTCAGTGAGTGAGGTCTCCACACTACTCTGTTCGTTGCCTCGCACGACGGGGTGTGCGGTTAGAAACATTTTATCCCGCCTTAACAGAAAAAGTGGGTAGGTAGAGACAACCGATAGACTATCATTAAAAAAAGGCCTTCCACTGCTCATTGTCGTAGTTTTACGGTCGTTTGGATAATATTGAATGTAGTTTTATATGTGCACTAGCCTTTGTGCGCGGCTGCGTATAATACAGCTAGTATTTTCATTGTAACGCAAGTTTCCGATACAGTAGCGGTATAAAACGTATACCAGTTTTCTAAACAAGAGCCAAACCAAAATTGTTTTATCAAAACCCGTTTTGTAGTTTTGAGTGATAAATATAATCCAATTTTGTTTTTTTAGCTATCGGTAAAAGAATATATGAACATTCATTAGTTTATTTTACCTATATAAATACTTTATTTTTAACCGAAACTTCCAAAATTATAGTTTCGTATTTTGGTATTTTTTATATATTTTTTGGCATGACATGCTTAGCCGTATAAATAAACACAAAGTGTGAAAACGATGTTACGAGCAGGATTTGAACCTGCATCTCTTAAAATACCGTCCCAGATGCTTTGCTAATTCAGCCATCGTAACAAATTGCTCGGTACTGCTAATTTCGATAACACAGTCCTTCTTAACGTCTTTATCCCAGCATGAATAGGCCTGCTGATCGGAGAAGTACCACCCTCTGCCAGAAGACCTGCGTGAAACAACAGTAGGTACTGTTGTGTTTCGTATGGTGAGTGAGAGTGCCGGAGGCCCAAACCTCCTTCCTGTCGTCTCCTTATTATCCTTCTTATCCTCTCCTTAGTGTCCTTCCTATCGTCTCCTTATCATCCCTCCTATTTAACTGCGATCCCTTTTCTTGGAGATGATAACGCGCGAGTGATGCCTCGGGTGTTGCTAGCGTCTATAGGCTACGGTAACCGCTTACCATCAGGTGGGCCGTATGCTTGTTTGCCACCCAAGTATATAGTATAATACCTAGTATAAAAACAAAAGTCTTTTGTCTCAAATATCTTAAATGTACACAGACAGTGACAGAACTACCTATGTTACAATTTTATAATAGTGCAGATATATAGATAATTCATGATCAAGAATCAAATCGTAACATAAGTTTTACTGGCTCATACCGACCTTGACAGATACAACAATCAACTAGGGAGTTGTGGTTCATTAAAAACCTTCAAGATTTTCATAATTAATTAGTAACTTAAACCCGTGAAAGAAAAGTTGGGGAGTATCGAAGGTTAATTAAATAAAAAAATATTTAACAGAGTATTATCTTACGTATATACGAAGATATCTTTCTTAATTAAAGAGAGAATAGGTAGGATATCAAGGAGAGGATAGGGAGGGGGTTTGGGCTTCCGGCACTCTCACTCACCATACGAAACATATCGGTAAGAGTACCCACCGTTGTTTTTTTTTTATTGCATTTGGTGACAAACGAGACACGGCCCACCTGATGGTAAATGGTAACCATCGCTCATGGACTCACTATAACCAGAGTATTGTCAAGTCGCTGCTCACCATTTCATTTCACCGATATGAAATGAAAGAATAAACGGCTATCTCCTGCTACAGCCAAAACGGAACGAAGTGCTTCATGGCCGGTCACACAGGAGATGGTGGTGCCAACCCGCTCGGGCCCGATACCAAGTGGGTATTCCCACTTGGTATCCAGCCCTACCACCAGTCATGCAATGGATGATAATTGCTTACATCCTTAGTCGCCTCATACGACACCCGTGGGAAAGAATGGGGTGTTGACACTTGTATTCTTAGTCCGTCACCACACGAACAAAACGTTTCATGGTAATCCTTTGTGAGAGGGTCGTGCTTCGGCAATCGAGCCGGCCCGTGTATGCTGGGATAAGCAAGGTTCTGCCACTGGAAAACTAATATCCTCAATTTATAGCTGGTGTTAATGACATCATCATACCGATAACCTCGTGGCATAGTCGGTAGTGTAATCGACTTCCGTGCACGAGGTCGTGGGTTCGATTCCCACTCAGGACAAATATTTGTGTGATGAATACAGATATTTGTACTGCGTCTGGGTGTTTTCTATCTATTATATGTATGTATCTACAGAAAAAAAAAGTAATATTATGTATGATATCCGTAATCTGGTACCCATATCACAAGCGTTAAGCTTAGTTTGGGATCTGAGGACGTTGTGTGAAATGTCTGAATATTTATAATATTTGTTTATTAACTCCGGGCATATACAAATAGAAAATAATGCAAATTAATTAGAAAGAATGACAGTAGCTGTCATTTTGTCGACTGTTAGCCAAATACCCGAACAAAGTTACCAATATTTAGATATTTTTATATATATTTTTAGCATTTGACATGCTTAGCACTATACATTAAACACTAAGTGAAAAATGTGAAATCGGAAATAACAGTCACGAGCAGGATTTGAACCTGCATCTCCTGGATACCGTCCAGATGCTTTGCCAATTCAGCCATCGTGACAATTGCTCCTCTTGATTAGACTTAAAAACTGATATACATTTTATCCCGTTACTATATCAGGGATCCGAGATATAACCTAAAAACTAGCTTAAGGCTGCGGTGGAGCCGCGGGCAAAGGCAAAATATTATATGATATAGATAATAATCCGCTAAGAAAAAAATTTCGTAAATTCAAACTTTATATGGAGATAAAAGGGGAACTTTGTAAGAAGTAAATAAATATGCTTCAGATTTTTTGCATATTCACACATAATGCGGACGCCCACATCACTCACGCCTACTGGTTACGCAATGAGGGGTAAAATTTTATATGGAATGGTAGTTTATTAAGTATATAATTAAAAGAACTTAAAAATTGTGATTATATCTACTGAGAATAGAAGATAAACTATTTTTCACACCCCTGAGTGATAAGGGTGGTCTGTCTACCCCAATCTTTATTTTGTGGGCCACATATTTTATTTTTATTTTTTATGATTCGGCATTATAAAATGCATACAACCCTAAATTTTCACCCTCCTACTGCCAACCCCTATTTTTAATAGTTATATTAGTATATGGCGGTACGAAGTTCGCCGGGTGAGCTAGAAAAACGCGGTTTTTGGATTCTCAGATATCAATGGAAGGAAATTTATAATTTTAAAGATAGTATACTTGAAGTTGTATGTAAAGAGGATGTTCGATGTTTTCAGAACGAGGGATGAAACTTTATTTAGGAGAGTCAGTTTTTAACACGCTTTGCATTTTGCATACAATGATAGCGACATTTAAAATTGCCACTAGCGACATCTTGGGCCACATATTGACTATTGCCGCGTTCCGGAGCCGACAGCGGATATATCTTTTGCTTTGATATCACTGTCCCTTTTTAATAGCATTGTCTCTTACTAATACCGAACCCACCTACAAACAGTTTGTAGAACAAAGCTGACAGGGCCTGAGCACAGCACTGACGAGCGCACCTTTAGCAGTTTTAAATTTTATCATTGTGTGCGTGCGGCGACTCGTAGGTACTGGCGCGCACACATGCATACCGCGGTCGGTACGTTTGTATGAAGATAACTTACTTGTTTCCTTATACTATGGTATTAGTGTCGCCTGTATCTGTTACTGTACTGCCTGTATATATTATTTAACCAAAACAAAATCGTTAAATACAATTATTATGATATTTATTTATATAAATCTGTTTTTTTGGCTCAATCACGCGTGCAAGACCGTCAAAGAGCATACAATTTAATACTGTAATAAGGGCAAGCGAAGCGAGCCCTGGCACTATTCCACAATCTATGCATATTGTGGTACACTTTACTGCGAAACTACCACACTTTTAGATTTGGGCTTTGACATAGTAATTTAAATTTATTTCTAGATGTGTTATCTATCATAAAACATAGTATACATACACATAAAAATATAACAATTTTTATTAATTTTATTGTATTCCTAACGCCATCTATCGAAAATTATAAATTAAGTAGAAAACTTCGCGAGCTCTCACAAAGCTCAGCTTTGCTAGTTTTATAAAACTAGTCTGATGCATACACATGCCACTTAATTATATTCAATCTAGTGAAACTAGTGTTTTATTCTCTCTTCCACAGATCTAACAAGTTGAAGGGCTTCTGGTACAGCATATCTGATGAACCACTACCGGCCTTAGACTTCCTTTCTGCTGCACTTCTATCAGCAGAGTATGAGAGAGCTCTGGGCAGAGCATTGGCGATGCCCGAGTGCAGACTCATACCATTCTTTGGAGCTTTCCTCAGGGAACTTAGGTGAGTATTTAATTGTTTTATTGAAATTGCTAATAGACGAAGTCTTATCAAATTATGGGTTCCATTTAGGACAATTCTTTGTGTGATTTGTGAATGATGATGAATGAAATGTTTATTTTATACTATAAAATAAAATTATATTTTTTAACTGCCTCTGTGGTGCAGCGGTAGTGTGAGCGACTGTTGATCTTGAGGTCTCGGGTTCGATCCCTAGGTCGACAGTGTTATTGAGTTTTTTCTTAAAAAGATAAATTCTCAGTAGCAGCTCGGAGTTTGGAAATGTGTCCGGTAGACGCCAGTAGGCTCGCCCCCTATTACCTGGGACTTGAACATACCTGACGAGCCGTGGGTGTGCAATACACCTCTGCCTACCCCTTCGAGGGATACAGGCGTGTTTTATAAAACTGACAAAGATGTAATTCATAGCACCTCTTTTAATTGTAAACTTGCAATATTTGGATGGTTAAGACTAACTTATATAATTATGACGAAATTGAAAATGTTATGCTTACTGGATTACGACGCACACAGTATTAATAACACAAACGCACACGAACAAACACACACACACATCATGGTCATAAGTATCTTTCACGTCATCGTTATAATTACTTTTAACTTGGGACTCTTCCCACTTATTTCTTCACGATGCAGGGAATCTTGTGGGGGGTCTCGTATATAATATAAGTTCATTAATATTGTTCAAATTTGGTACTTAAGTTGGTTATGAATAAAGATTATTTATACATGCGAGTGACAATCAAACATACGGCTCACCTAATGGTAAGCGGTTACTGTAGCCTATAGAAGCTAGCGACAGAGCCTTTTTTTTTTGTTAAGGCGGGAAAAAATGCTCCTAACCACACACCCCGTCGTTCGGGGCAACGAACAGGGTAGTGTGGGCTCACCCACTAAAGAAACCCGCCGTGTGCCGTCTCTCCGACTTTATTGGCTGACCACCGGAACTGTGTTACATTCCTTCGGTGGTAGCGGCAGGTACCCCTAACATTATTTATTATAGAGAGTGAGAGCGCCAAAGGCCCAAACCCCTTTCTTATTCCCTCATTGTTATCCTTCCTATACTTGTTATCATTCCTCTCCACCTTAAATAATTTTCCTTGGAGATGGCAACGGGAGTGATGCCTCTGGTGTTGCTAGCGTCTATAGGCTAAGGTAGCCGCATACCATACCGGGCCTCGTGGCGTGGTCGTTAGTGTAACCAACTTCAGTGCATGAGGTTGTGGGTTCGATTCCCACTCAGGACAATTATTCGTGTGATGAACACAGATATTTGTACTGCGTCTGGGTGTTTTCTATCTATTATACGAGATATTCACAAAAAAAGGTAATATATGTATTAAATCCGTAATCTGGTACCCATAGCATAAGCGTTAAGCTTAGTTTGGGACCAGAGGGCGTTGTGTGAAAAATGTCCGTGAATATTTATTCAAAATTCAAATTCAAAAATATCTTTATTTCATAGGCCTATTAAGTAGCACTTAAAATCGTCAATAATACACAATAATTAAAATAATTAACACGAGCGCCTGAGGCGAGTGCAACCGCAATAACAAAGTGGCGATTGCAATCGCCAGAAGCGGCCGGATTCCGTAGTAAAGCCTTTCATGAGAAGAACCCGGCAAGAAACTCATGGGAAACTCATCACTCTCATCACTCATTTAATATAACCTTTATAACTCAAATTACATTATATCTCATAAAACAATTTTGAAAATCAATGAATGAGGAGCAGCTCAAGCCCATTTAGTTTTATCCTCAAGATAATCCGAAACTGTAATAACCTTGATTACAAAGTCTAATTTTTATGGCTTTCTTAAACTTATTTAGTGGCATGCTTCGGACATTTTCAGGTATTTTATTGTAGAAGCATATACATTGCCCCATGAAAGATCTACTGATTCTGTGGAGACGAGTACTGTGAGCAACAAGATTGCCTTTGTTCCTTGTATTAATGTGATGAACGTCGCTATACTTATCAAAGCTTCTGATATTTTTCTTGACATACAACAGATTTTCATATATAAATTGAGACACGACAGTTAGAATATTTATTTCTTTAAATTTCTGTCTAAGGGAAACTCTCGGGCCCAGATTATAGATTGCACGAACGGCCCTTTTCTGAAGTACAAATATAGAATTTAAATCGGCGGAGCATCCCCATAGCAGTATGCCATAGGACATAATACTATGAAAGTAACTGAAATAAACTATTCTAGCCGTTTCAACATCAGTCAATAATCTAATTTATTACCATCATGCTTGTTTGCCATCCACGTAGTTTAAAAAGAAACGCTAGCAACACCAGAAGCCAGACGCATCACTCTCGAATAAGCTATTCATTCATTGGTGATTTGGCAACGAAAACATGCAGATCACGTTCAACCTAATATTTACACCGCATCTTATAAGTAAATAGGTACATAAATCACAGTATCAACATGGAAACGTGAGGGGAATAACGCGGGAAAGTTGCCAGCTTCAATTCTTACAAATTAATAATCTTATGGTTAATAAATCTATCGATACATAATTGGCACAGCCACCACTATTGTCTTTCAGTTCCTTTTCATCCTACGTTTTAGATAATTGTAGGCATTTTTGCGTGCAATGAGAACGGGGGGTGTGGTGATTCACTAAGAATACAAGTGTCACCACCCCATTCTTTTTCACAGGTGTCGTACGAGGCGACTAAGAGAAGTAAGCAATTATGAACGACTGCATTATTGGTGGTAGGGCTGGGTACCAAGTGGGAGTACTCACTTGTTATCGGGCCCTAGCGGGTTGGTACCACCATCACCCGTGTAACCGGCCATGAATCACCTAGGTGTGTTTTGGCTGTGGCAGGAGATAGCCATTAATTCTTTCATTTCATGCTGTGAAATGAAATGGTGAGCAACGGTTTGACAATACTCGCGATGTAATTGAGGCCATGAGCGACGGTTACCATTCACCGGGGGGGGGGGCGTGGTTTGCCTGCCACCAGACGCAATAAAAAAAGCCTTTTGAACAATTTCAGGCATTTTTGCGCGCAATGGAATAATTATGTTCTATATTCCATGCTCGTTTTGTATATATGTATTGTAGGTAAGCTTAACGCAACCAATTTACCAGTACAAAGTTGTAGTAACATTATATTTTGATTATCTTCGATTTTATTAAATTACTTTGGAACCCGGGTTGTTGTAACAAAAAACATTTATAGGAGTTAATATGATAAATATGGACTATAAAATACAATGAATGGTTTCGATGCAATATGATACGAGGATGGAGTCCATACATCCGCGGCCATCATCATTTGGTTCAGATTAAAAATACTTATGGAACTTAAATATAATTATGTACGGAACCCTCTCCACGCGAATTGATCTCGTCCTTTTGAAGTTTTTTTTATTAAGACGGTAATAAATGTACCTAACCGCAGGCCCCGTCGTTTAACCACTGTCGTAATGTAACACAGTTTCAGAGGCTCGCGAATATAAATAAATATTCACGGACATTTTCACACAACATCCTCTGGTCCCAAACTAAGCGATATAATACATATTATATTACTTTTATTTTTGTAAATACACACATGTAATAGATAGAAAGCACCCAGACGCAGTACAAATATCTGTGTTCATCACACAAATAATTGACCTGAGTGGGAATCGAACCCACGACCTCGTGCACGGAAGTCCGTTACACTACCGACTACGCCACAAGGCCCGAATATAGACAGAGAGACGGCACAGGGCAGGTTTATTTAGTAGGTAAGGGCCTCACACTACCCTGTTCGTCGCCCCGAACAACGAGGTGTGCGGTCAGGCACATATTTTCTCGCCTTAACAAAAAACAAAAAAGAAATGGCCCCGACGTTTAGGGCAACGAGCAGGGCAGTCTCATTCAATAAACCCACTGTATGCCGTCTCTGGAACTGGTGGTAGACCCTAAATCCATGTTGTTACGGTGTATTAGAAAACCAATATCCAGTGATCATTTTCAACTACCGGTTGGTTATAATACCCTGGTTTATAAATTGTAAATGATGAATATATTTGTGGGATAGCTATGGAGCTGTTGATACCTACGAATAAATACTTTATTCATAATCAGTTAATTTTATTCTACTCTGCAGAAGAAAATATAAAAAAACAGTTGCATTTGAACTTGTGAGTCATCCAACTCTTACCACTACGCTATCATAAATTATGAAATACCGTACTAATTATTCTCACAGCATCCATCCATCCATCCATCAGCCTTGTGACGTCCACTGCTGGACATAGGCTTCCCCAAGAGAACGCCACAACGAGCGGTCCTATGCGCTCATATGGGGGGAATAGTGCCGTAATCGCCACGCTTGGCAGGCGGGTTTGCGGTCGCAGAGGATGTTGTTAATACTCGAGGGAGTGCTGCTGCCCACTCCCCTGGTATTTCCTCAGTCGGCTCTTACGACTCCCTTGGGTGGAGAGGGGTTTCTCACAGCAGCCCACGTAAAATGTAAAACGAAACAGAAACGAAAACGAAAGAGAATATTGATTTCGCTACGTACGAAATGAACCAATCAGTGATTTACACGTCAGACTTTCGAACAATCTTATTAAAATGAAACAAACGTTTATCTAAGATTTCGGTTTACATATTGGGGAGGATCGAATCATGCTCGCAGTACTGTTAATATTTTCATTGTGAAAAATAATTTAATTTCAAGCGCCAGTTAAGTCTCAAGAGGCGCTTGTAAGGAGGGCTTCTGAAATCACGGGGATCCTCGAAAAGTGACAGGGATTGAGGCGATATACACTATAGATTGGCAGACTTGAGTTAAAGTTGATAGTGGAAGTTTCGGCCCCCAGCACTCTCACTTGCCAAAGGAAACACAGCACATTAGGAGTATCGTTGCTTAACGTCGATATTCTAGTAGTAGTATGTAGATTTTAGTATTATTAGAGATGTTTATATATTGCGGGCGCAGCGGCTGCTCGCGCGTCATAACAGCACTAAACAATAGTGCCTAATAATATACACATTTCGAAAATATTTAAATTTTCAAAAGCGTATCCCGTGGAAGGATTGCGTGTGTGGTATTAACAGCTCTGTATACATATCAATCATCCGTGTACGTACGCTTGGCTAGTTCCCCTTGTATGTTGTTTTGTAATTATGCCTCTTCGAAAACGTTTGGGTTTTTATTTTTAAATTATCTATAGATCAGCTCCGGGTTCGACACAGAATACGTAGCGCTGTATTACATTTTCAACCCACTTCAAAAAAGGAGGTTCTCAATTTGACTATATTTTTGTTTTATGTTTGTTAACTAAGAACTTTCGACTGGGTGAACCGATGTAGATAATTTTTTATTTAAAAGCTGGTGCTTTCCGTGTGGTCCTATTTCAATTTGGTCCAGTTCTGACAATGGCATCCATGAGAAAACCATATAAGTTTGTTTTTTTGATGTTTAAATAGAAATTATCATAGAGTACGTTCTACATAGCTCTTCCTAAACCCTATGTAACCCATTAAGAAGGAAAACATCGATAAATAACCTACACCCCTTTTTTATTTCTTTTTTTGTTAAGACGGAAGAAAATGTTCCTAACCGCACACCCCGTCGTTCGGGGCAATGAACAAGGTAGTCTGGGGCCTTCACCCACTAAAGAAACCCGCCGTGTGCCATCTCTCCGCCTTTATTGGGGGCCACTGGAACTATCTTACATTCCTTCGGTGGTATATAACCTACACCCCTGTGAGATTTTTCGGCGGTTTATGAATCCTGCCAACAGCACCAGGCCAGTGTAATGGTCTACTGCCTAAATCCGGCTCACTCTGAGAGAAGACCCGTACCCAATAGTGCCACAATAATGGGACGAAAGCCGTTGTATTACGTATGGTGAGTGAGAGAGCCGGAGGCTCAAACTCCTGCCTATCCTCCCTTATTATCCTTCCTATTAATATTATTCCTTTCAACCTCCTATCCGCTCTCTCTCTGTTGCTAGCGTCTATAGGCTACGGTAACCGCTTACAATCATGTGGGCCGAATGCAAATTTGCCAACTAAGTAGAATAAAAAACATTCACTGTTTAAATATATATCGTGTTTTTAATCTATATTTTTTTTAGCATTTGACATGCTACGCTACTTTTTAAAGTACAAATTATTTGTGAATAAGGAAAAAGAGATTTTTAGTACGAGCGGGAATCAAACCCGCGTCTTTTCCAATCCGGGGAAGTGCTCTAAGCCACTGAGCTATCGTACCATTCTTTCGATCATCCCAATCTCCTTATCACATTTGTCTTTACGATCAACGCCATCTATCGGAATGCGTTTACATGCATTAAACCAATACAGTAAGTTTAATTTTGCAATTAAAATTCATACTACTTGATGGCGCGATTTTTTGAACATTTTTAATCTATATTTTTTAGCATTTGACATGCTCCGCTACTTTTTAAGTACAAATTATTTGTGAATAAGGAAAAAGAGATTTTTAGTACGAGCGGCAATCGAACCCGCGTCTTTTCCAATCCGGGGAAGTGCTCTAAGCCACTGAGCTATCGTACCATTATTTCGATCATCCCAATCTCCTTATCACATTTGTATTTACGATCAACGCCATCTATCGAAATGCATTTACATTCATTAAACCAATATAGTAAGTTTTATTTTGCAATTATAATTGCATAATTGAATTTGCAAGTATAATTGCAAAATAAAAACTTTATCGTGCATAGATTTCCCCTGAAAAGGGCAGAAATTCAAGTCGACAAAATGATTTTTGACATTATCTAGCTTATCGATGTCCACTGTTGGTCGGCTCTTTACGGCTTCGACCAGATCATAGGTGTACCTGGTGGGCGACCAACGCTGTGCCACCCAACACGTGGTCACCTACCTTTCTTCCTCAGTGGTTCTTGATTCGTTGAATGATGTGGCCTGCCCATTGCCACTTCAGCGTGCCAACCCATAGGGCTGCCAGCCCTCTCCCGTTCTCCTAAGGATCTCCATATTGCGTATTAGAGAAATATCTACCTACTACGGGTTCAAATTCAATTCATTCATTCGATCATTCCTTCACTATTATAGGTAGCGACAATTACACAAATACGCATTTATGAATTCATAAAGGCACATGCACATACGTATATAATTTATTTGACAAAACTATAAAAGTGACGGAATAATATAAGTGTCACCACCCCATTCTATCACACTGCTGTCGTACTAAGATAAGTAATTATTCCCCATTGCATTACTGGTGGTAAGGGCTGACTACCAAGTAGAACGGATCGTACTCCGTAAGGTCGACCATAACACGTGGTGATTTTCGTAGCAAGAGGTGGGAAACGGTGAACAGCGACTTGACACTATTCTTAGTATTGATACTGCACGGCGGTTACCATCTACTATAAGGTAGATCATGGCTCGCCTGCCTCCAATAAAAGAACAGAAGTTTGTTTAGGAATTGAGA
Organism: Leucoma salicis; assembly: GCA_948253155.1. Taxonomy (NCBI): domain Eukaryota; kingdom Metazoa; phylum Arthropoda; class Insecta; order Lepidoptera; family Erebidae; genus Leucoma; species Leucoma salicis. Next base: position 2,536,245 of record OX411826.1, on the reverse strand, counting down.
CCGTAGTGGGTTTCTGATCGTAAGTGTAACTTGCCGTAGCGTCGTAAAATAAATTGAGGTAGGATTTCTTCAGAGATTTTTCACAGCTTCTTTCTTTTTCTCTTCTTTGTTTTAGAGAAATCTTATCAGCAACACCACCTCTGACGGCGCCTCACTCGGCTGGAGGCACGCCGACTCACAGAAGAGAGTTCAAAAGAGAATCTTTCAAAGATGACCGGTAAGACACAATCAAAAGAAAACTATATCTATCTATCTATACTATTATAAAACTGTAACAGAGTAGCGTCTGTACATTTGAGATATTTGAGAAAAAAATGATTGTATTATTATTATATAGTGTAGCTATATAGGCGTGTCTGAAGACAAAACAATATTTTTTAGATTTTTGTCTGTTTATCTGTTTGTTCGTTCACACATAACGCAAAACTACTAGACGGATTTTGATGCAACTTTTTTATTTGATAGCTCTTGATTAGACTTAAAAACTGGCATACATTTTATCCCTCTACTACTACTAGGGAACCTGCGATATAACCTAAAGTCTAGCTTTTGGCTGCAACGACTGTGGAAGGCTATTAAATAATTAAAACTAAAGTGTCTGTTTGTAAATAATACTTCCTGATATTTACGCGAATGTTACACATTAAGAAATAAAACTACGTTTACCAAATCAAATTCAAATTGAAAAAATCTATCGTGATTTTTTACTATCCCGGCTTATTATTTGTGTTTCTAAACGAATTCGTGGGTTAAAATAAATAAACTAACTTTTAGAATACTTTAAACACAAAGTGAAAAAAAGCATGTCAAATGCTAAAAATATATATAAAAATATCTAAATAATTTTTATAATACTTTCTAACATTTACGCGAATTTCACACATTTTGAAATAAAACTACGTTTACGGAATCTATCGCGTTTACTTGATTTTTATGCTATCACGACGTTTCGAATACTTTACAGCATTCATGATCACGGGTGGACTTAGATAGTAGATGTCCAAAGCTGATATGTTGTTTCAATGGTTTCAAGATGTGGTGTGGGTAGATGAAACCCTCGAAACAATATAATACTTCCTGATATGAAATGAAACCTGAGATGAAGCCCTCGAAACAATATATCAGCCATGGACGTCTACTATCTAAGTCCACCCGTGATCATGATTGCTGTAAAGTGTATAAAACGTCGGGATAGTAGAAAATCAAGTAAACGCGATAATTCCGTTTTATTTCATAACTAGCCTTTGCCAGCGGCTTCGCCGCAGCGAAAAGCTAGTTTTTCGGCTATATCTCAGGTTCCCGATATAGTAACGGGATAAAATTTCTACCAGTTTTTAAGTCTAATCAAGGCCTTTCAAATAAAAAAGTTGCATCAAAATCCATCTCGTAGTTCTTTTAAATAAATTCTAAAAAAATCTAGTTTAAATAATTTTCTAGTTTTTCGGTTATATCTCAGGTTCCCGATATAGTAGCGGGTTAAAAAAGTTTCATCAAAATTCGTTCAGTAGTTTTTGTGTGATGCGCGAACAAACAAACAGATAAACAGACAATCAGACAAAAAATCTAAAAAAAAACGTGTTGTGTTTAGACACGCCCTATTACAATAATTTTTTCTCAAATATCTTAAATGTACAGACATATATGCTATGTTACAGTTTTGTAATAGTAATAGATGTTTGTAATGTCAAAAATAACTTTCAATTATTCAATTTATCTGTCTGTCTATTAGAAACATTACGCACTGTCGACTAGTCGCCGGCGACTCGGTCTTTCGGTGACCAAAACATAGGCACCTAGGGCCAGGAGACCAAGCCGAGCGATCGGCGTATATTGCTGTATGTATCAGTACTTTGGGGACACAGTATTTACGACAGTTGCTCGCAGTGCGAATGCCCATTTGAGGCCGTGCTCCTATTAGTTGCCAGCGACTGGCAGTCGCACGTGAGTTGCCACTACGCAGCGAGTCGTCGAGTCGCCCGGGCGACCAACAACCAAGTGTATAAATATCTATTTAAACTATAGTAAGTCACAGTCGCCAGCGACTGAGTTGCCGGCGACTAGTCGACAGTGCGTAATGGCTCTTAGTTTTGGGTAATCTCTGAAATAGCTGGACTGATTTGGACGGGATTATTACCAGCTGATAGTTGATATTATAAGAAGCAAATACATGAGTCGAACTTGATAGTATTTTTAACGCGATCTGTGGTGGAGGAATACAAATTCTTTCATTCTTTTACAGGGGTTCTCTCAAACGCGACACAAGATGCGAGAGCGCTAAGAGAATGGACCAAGGCTCTACTACCAGCCCTCTAAGAGATAGCTCAAAGAGAGATATACGAACCGCTGAATCACATAAACAAGTGGTAAGTGCATTTTTTATATTGTGGTAGAGTTTCGCTTATTCCAGCAGGGGAAGTAGTTAGTAATTATAGGGATGGGCCGAAGTTCGGCTTACAATCGGTTTAACCGAATTTCGGTGGCTTGAACCGAACTTCGGCCGAATGCCGAACATTGGGTATAAGAAAACGGTAATTTTTCGACGTTCCTCCTCCCTCTTAGCCGTGTGAGGTCGGCTTTAGAATTGTCCCACCCCTCTCTACGCACGTGTCGTAAGAGCCTACTGAGGGAATACCAGGGGTGTGGGCAGGAGCACTCCCTCGAGTATTAACAACATCAACTGCGATCGCCAACCCATCTGCCAAGTGTGGCGATTACGGCATTATCCCCCATGACGGGACTGCTCGTTGTGGCGTTCTCTTGGGGGTCCAGCAGTGGACGTTGAAAGGCTGATGGATGGATGGATGGAAGGTTTCTACTAAAATTTAGAGAAATCAAATCTGTCATAGCTGTAAAATAAGTCAAATATTTATATTGATACTCTAGCTAGAGTAATGACTCTCAGCATCATCGTCAGTTGTTAAACTGTAACCGACTTCCGTGCACGAGGTCATGGGTTCGATTCCCACTCAGGACAATTATTTGTGTGATGAACACAGATATTTGTACTGCGTCTGGGTGTTTTCTATCTATTATATGTATATATTTACAAAAAAAAAGTAGTATATGTATTATATCCGTAATCTGGTACCCATAGCACAAGCGTTAAGCTTAGTTTGGGACCAGAGGACGTTGTGTGAAAAAATGTCCGCGAATATTTATTTATTTATTTATAAATAAATTAAAATGTTTTTTTTTATTGCATGTAGTGGCAGACGAGCCACGGTCCATCTGATGGTAAATGGTAACCGTCGCCCATGGACTCGACTATACCAAGAGTATTGTCAAGCCGCTGCTCACCAATTCATTTCACAGATATGAAATGAAATATAAACGGCTATCTCCTGCTACAGCCAAAACGCAACGATATGCTTCATGGCCGGTCACAAGGGAGATGGTGGTACCAACCCGCTCGGGCCTGATACCAAGTGAGTACTCCCACTTGGTACCGAGCCCTACCACCAGTCATGCAATGGATGACAATTGCTTACTTCCCTACTTCCCTTAGTCGCCTCATACGACACCCATGGGAAAGAATGGGGTGGGGACACTTGTATTCTTAGTTCGTCACCACACGGACTAAAGACGGAGAAATTGGAGAATGTATAAATGAATTACTTTTTTTCGCAATCCAGGAGTCTATGAATTAATAAGCCCAATAATTTTAGATCTATATTTTTCAGCAATTGACATGCTCCGCTACTTTTTAAAGTATAAATTATTTGTGAATAAGGAAAAAGAGATTTTAGTAGGAGCGGGAATCGAACCCGCGTGTTTTCCAATCCGGGGAAGTGCTCTAAGCCACTGAGCTATCCTACTGATCTTTCGAGCATCCCAATTTTCTCATCACATTTGTCTTACGACCAACGCCATCTATCAGCAAGCATTACATGCATCCAATATAGTAAGTTTAATTTTGCAATTAAAATTCATACTATTAGATGGCGCGATTTTTTAAACATTTTAGATCTATATTTTTTACCAATTGACATGCTCCACTACTTTTTTAAAAAGCCCAATAATTTTAAATACTGTGACACCCTTACACTGACTTTTTTTTTATTGTTTTACGACGTTCTTTCAAAAAAATCACACACAGAACACGACTTGTTACTGCCGAGAAAGCACACACCGAAGTGCGGCCGAATTTTGTATACTTATTTACCGAATGATCGACCGAAGTTCGTATTCGGTTAAAATCACATTTGGCCCATCTCTTAGTAAGCTGTAAAGTCACAATAAACTCAAAATACCTTTTGTTTCGTGAGTGAGAGCACCGCAAATCGAAAGAAATTGATTTTTTACAATTTATAAACTTATTTATTTATTTATTTATATAAGGATCTCCAACAAAGAATACACTTGACAAGCAATGTAAAAAAAAACAATATAGGTAGTCCTTGTGCTTCCTTAATTATAGGAGATCACATCGTGCAGTGTAAAATGACAAATGAATATTAAACTAAATGCATAATTAAATTACAATAATACAATTACTAATACAATAACAAGTTACAATTAAGGAGAAAGAAAAAAAAAATTTGGTCTTCAAATAAAGAGGGTATTTAAAAACATAAAAAATAAAAAACATAGCATCACGCCTGAATTCCCCGAAGTGGTAGGCAGAGGTGTATTACACACCCACGGTTCGCCAGCTATGTTTAAGTCCTACGTAATAGGGGGCGAGAGAGGGTATTTTAGTTTAATAAACAAGATAATAACATTATGTAGGTACTCATAAAACTTACATGCAATTGAGATGAGTATAGATTAGAGATTTAAATTTTCCTAAGTTATTGTAAAAAACATCAAATTCATCCGAGGAATTCAATATAGAGTTAAATTGGTAAGTCATTCAAGCAAGCGGTGAATGTTTTCCTAAATTCGGTTCGGTAACGTGGAGGTTTGAGTAACGGGCCAGGGTACCGAGGGATTCTAGAAGGTACATTTATATATAGAAAGAAGATTTGGGCAGTCTAGGGAATGTTAAGTAACTTGTATAGAAATGTAAGATCAGAGACCGTTCGCAAGATTTGAGATCAGTAAGTTTAAAATACTTTAGTCTATCCTCATAGGACCTACAGTTTCTAAGTTTGAACCGGTAAGCTAGATGACGAACGAGTCTCTTCTGAACTCTTTCGATTCTGGCGATATAGACTTGGTACGATGGATTCCAAACTGTGCTACAATATTCCAACTGACTCCGTACAAAGCTGTTATATAAAGTTATTGTAGTCGACGGTTTTTTAAACTCTTTTGAAGATCCCATAACAAATCCAAGAGCACGGTTGGCAGAATTTAGTGCTTTATGTATGTGGTCTTTAAAACTGAGTGCACTGCCTAAATGAATACCCAGATCACTTGTTACTTGTGCTTCATTTAGCGTGTTACCCTGAATTTTGTAAACAGACTGAATTTTATTGCGCTTTCTGGTAAATTTAATATGGTAACACTTGGAAATATTTACATACATTTTATTTTTAAATCAGTACGGCATTGCTACGTCTGCCGAGGCAACTTACCCAATTAAACTAGCAAAAAGCGGTGCTTTATTCGGGGATTCGCAAAAGTTTTCTACCTAGTATCAGGCACAATGCCTTCCTTTTTTTGTTAAGCCGGGAAAAATAGGGTAGTGTGCCCCTCACATTCAACAATGCCGAGTTGGTGAAGTTTTGTGATGAAATTTTGTGGTTGTAATTTGTTTATACTATATTGTTCTTTTCTGTTTTTGTTTCGTCACAATAAACATTTTTCTTTCTTTCTTTCACCCACTAAATAAACCCGCCGTGTGCCGTCATTCTGCCTTTATTGGTGGACCACTGGAACTGTGTTATATTACTTCAATGGTAGTCTCATTGAATCCGATCATAGATTCAATAGAAAAAAAACTATTGTTTCCCATTCAACCACACTTATAATTGATAATTTATTACTGATTATTTATCTGTGCTTAACCAAAAAAATCCGACGTATTTTTAACTAAACAACATTGTTTATATCGATATTAGTTCTTTAGTTTCGAAACAGAGGGCGCTAGTAGTAACAGTTTTTTTTTTATTTCTTATTTTACAACTTTTAAACATAATGTTTATGTCAGTTGACTACAGTTAACTTATTAACTAGTACAAAATATAACTTTTTAGCCAAACACAAACACAACTATTGAAAATTAACAAGGATATACAATAACTTAGCTTCTCTACTCGTAGGCTGTGACAAGATGTGGTGGAGAACCCCAATATTCATAATATTTATATTTAGTTTCCGTATAACAAGCTGCCGCTCAGTCTGGTTCCGGACACATTCCATCAGCACATGGTACGCATCCTCTGGTTTGTCGCACACTTCGCAGAGAGGTGATGATACTTTACCCATCATATAGGCGAATTTTCGGAGTGGCATGTGTCCGGAACGAAGTCTGTGTGCAGTAACAATGTGTTTCCGACTCATATCTTCCATGAACCATGAGGTTGATTAACATTGAACATTGAGGCATGGGGAACGATGAGGTTGACTCTGGATAATTTTATACCATATAACTTTATTTTTTGAACGCTCATCGAAATATTCTCGCCAAAAATCATAGCATATTCTCCTATATTTGGGCAAAAGCTCTGAGTAAAAATTTATTATATAAATTTCGGTTCCATCTAAAACAGCTGACCTAGCTAATCGGTCTGCCTCTTCGTTCCCCGATAGCCCTATATGAGACGGGATCCATTGTAGGATTACTTCAACATTGTTCACGTTGCAATCTTTTATTTTACAGAGTATATCATAGGCAAGCTTAGTCCCTCGATTACCTAAAATACAACTTTTTATGTGCTGCAAGGCGCTCTTACTATCGTTGTATATTACAGTAGATAGTTGAGTACCTACACGATATTTAATATATGTCAATGCTTCCGATATGCCGAATAGTTCCATCGACATTATAGATACATCAGACACGTTTCTATAACATTCTCCGTGTTTAGACAAGGGATCATAAAACGCAGCGCCAGATGCGACAGCACTCTTTGAACCGTCAGTGTAAATTTTTAACCAATTTTTGTATTTTGCATCCAATTCAACTAATATTTCTTTTTTTAATAAATATTGGTTATAGTATTTTTTTGCCCTTTGAACGCAGTCTAAACTATCTCTAATTATGTATTTTAAATTAAATTTTGATGGCCAAATTTCTAATAAAAACATTTGAAGCGGGTTTGACGATGTGATTTTTTCTTTATCTACTATATTAAAGGTATTCATTAATAAAGGTTTCTTTTTATTCCTCCAATAAAAACTTTCCCGACAAGCGCTGAGTGATTTCAAGGTATTTAGTGTCATGCCGTTTGTCCATGATTTTGCTTTCAGACAGAATTTAAAAGCCAAATATTTCCCCATCCAGAGCCGGTTAAAACTTTTAAAATATTTAAAAACTTTTTTGTTTTCTCACATATCTCATTAATGTCTTCCCCAGCGTAGTGATTGATCTAGCCAAATGCCCAGATATCTAATGTTTGTTTCGCAAAATAACGGTACATTATTTATGTTCAGGTTTATTTGATTTTTCCTACGCCCCCTACTGTATAAGCAAAATTTGGATTTAGTGGCTGAGATTTCTAAACCGATTTCAACTAAAATTTTAGACACAATATTTAATGTATTTTGTATATTTAAAACGCAATTTTCTACATTCTCATCACTTGTAAAGATCACAAAATCATCCGCATATTGTGCAATTTCTGAGGTTACACTCTTACAGATTTCAAAAGTTGCAATATTAAATAATAAAGGGGATATGGGGTCACCTTGGGCCAAGCCCTTGGAGGTCCACCTCACCATGCTGGAATCACCCGTATCGTCAATATCGTCTATAATTTTTAAATGACGTTCACTCAAATATTCATATAAATAATTAATTATGGTAGACATTCAAGCGATCTAACGCCTCCGAAAGCTTGTCCACTAAAACGTTATTACAAGCGTTTTCAAGGTCAAGGTAACATGCAAGGGTTGGTATGTTTTTACTAAAACCTTCTTGAATAGTTAACACTAATCGAGTAACTAAGTCCAAGCAAGACTGAGCTTTTCTAAATCCTGTTGTGTATGCCGATAAAATTTTATTCTTTTCGATAAACCATTCTAATCTTTTTGTTAACATTAAATGAAAAATTTTACATAAACACGATATTAATGATATGGGTCGCAGCTTCATGTTTAAAGGTCTGAACCTTTAGGAATAGGAACTACTTTAATTTCCCTCCATTGATTTGGTATAGTTCCCGATACAAAAATGTCATTATACAAATCAATTAAAATATATTTTCGAATGTGGGTAAATTAAAAATCATAGAATAAGTAATATTATCTTCGCCGGGCGCAGAGTCTTTCTTTTTTAAACATACCTCCAATTCCTGTAGAGTGAAATATTTTTCCAATAGATAATTACGTGATACGAAATTGGGTTTACGCATTCTAACAAAATCGGGAGCGAGGCTACGTAATAATTCTTGTTTTTTATAAGTGGGTGCTTCAAACCGGTTTTTGTTTCTATATCCTTTTATCCAGCGCATCCTACTCCACATGTCCGATAAGGACATAGATTCGCTTGTAGAATTACAAAACTCTCGCCAATTAATTGATTTAGCCCTTGATAATTCGGTTTTTACTAATTTATTCCTTTTTTCCAACGCGGTTAAATTATCTGGACTGGGGTTACGACGAAAGCAGCCTAATGCGAGACGACGTTGAGCCACATGTCTAGATAACTCTGCAGACCAGTACGGCTTAGGTACAAACTTGCGTTGAGGATCAGAGTTTATTTTCAACCACGGAATACTGTTATCAGCCGCTTGATTAATTATACCTACAAATGTATCATACCTGGCCTGTATCTAATGAGTAGTAGGGGGGGTAATTCCGACTAATCGACTCTTTTATAAGATTAGAGTATAAGGTCCAATTTGCGTGTTTATAATTTCTTCTTTTAATATAGCGTGGTATATCATGAAAGTTAGTGCATATTTTAAGTAAAAAATGATCGCTGCCTAGATTTTCGTTGAGAACAGACCAATTATAATGGATTACAATATCTGATGATGCAAAGCTTACATCTGGAGATGATTGCTGCAGTGAATTGTTTACGTATTCAGCCCTTGTAGTACTACCATCATTCATTCTAATGTAACCATGTTCTAAAAAAGCATCAAAAATTTGTAACCCTCTAGTGTCATTTTTAAGCGACCAACAATTAATGTTTTATTCCGAAATTTAGAAAAAAGTTCATTCCAATCTGACTGCGAGGTGCGAACTCAATTCCTGAGTTAGTTAAATTAAATGGGCATACCTGTAGTCTAATAGATCTGTGAACAAGTATACCTACTCCACCGTACGAGTCGTAACGATCTTTTCTATACCAATAATAGTCTCTTATGTCTATGTTAATGTCCTCGTTCAACCAAGTCTCACTAATGATAGCTATATGTACTTTATGCTGAAATAGTAGTGTCTGTTTTGGTTTGATGCTCCGAGCATTCCACTGGATTATATTAATAAAACGTTGATCTACACAACTGCTACCCATTTTGGATTTTATTAAAGTAATTCCCTAACTTGAAAAACTCGGTTATATATGTATAGCACTCTTCAAATAATACAGACAATGAGTGACTAATTTTTTTCTCCAGTGATTTTTCGGAACTAAATATTTCTCTGATTTTTTTATATAGCCTCACAAAACTAAATTTTTCTTTCTTAGTTTTTTCTCCAGTTTCCATTTCTGCTACTATTCTTATACTCTCTGTTTCCATCTCTTCTTGACTCTTTGCCTCATATTTTTTCCTACCTTTCCCCTTTTACCTTCTTTTTTTGTTTCTTTTTCATTATCATAGAATCTTTTGCAGAATATTCTTCTTCAGAAACCTTTTCTTCGCTACTATTCATTTGTTCTTCTCTTTGTGATACTTGTTTCGATAACAAAGCTTCTCTGTATCGTCCTGCCTGAAATTGTTCTGTAGATTGTTCAGTCACCTCCATCGATTCTAGGTCGATGACGTAGTAATCTTGCTGGGGGGCTACGGATTTTGACTTTTCCTCATATATCTCACTAGCTTTCTTGTATGAACAGTTCCCATCTCGCATTATTATTCTTATATCTTTCTCCTTCTGGAAGATGGGACATTTAGATTTTTCCAGCGACAAGTGAGCGCCTTTACAGTTGACACATTTAAACTGCTTTGTATCACAATTTGCGTGATTAGATCCACATTTTGGACAAAAGATCTTCCTAAGCGGGCAGAACTTCACTCTGTGCCCAAATCTCCAACAGCTAGAGCATTGCGAAACAGGGAAAATGTATGGTTCCACTACAAATCTGCAACCGTATGCTTCGACATACGGAGGTGTAGTAGTACTTTTGAAGCATAAGCGAACTGTTTCGCTATCTACCCAATTGCCTTCAACAGTTTGCCGTTTGAGACGTATTATCGAAGTGATTTCGCAGAGGTTACATTCAAATGTTTTTTTTAACTCATCCTCTTCGATCTCCAAGTCCACTTTCCTTACTATTCCGTAACTTGTGTTCATTTCATCTATACCTTGGCATTTAAATCCCTTTTCCTTAAACTTTTCATTCTTTATCAAATATTCAGCATTCTTCTTATTTTCAAAAGTTATTATCACTTTATAATTATTTTTATATTTAATCCTTAATATTCCTGTTACATTGATTTCTCTCAGAAATTTCCCTAAAGCCATTTGTTTTGGCAATTGATCCGTCGATGTAACATAAGCTTCATATACATCGCTAATAGGCGAACGAGAGGTACCTTGTTCACTAGTTGCATTCCTGTCACCTCTGTTTACGCCATTTTTGTACCGCCTTCGTTTTGACCTACGAGTTACGGGAGCGAAATCCTCGTCCCCGTCAACTTCACTGTCACAATTAATCGTCCTCTTCGGTCTCGCCACAGAACTGTCTGACATTATGTTTTCTGGTGTCTTTATAAATCTTGGCTCCTCTATCTCAATTTCCTCCACCATCGCTGCAGACATCGAGCGCGATGTAATAAAACCTCTCTCATCAATCTCAATCTCGTCCACCATTGCCGCGAACGCCGCACACGCGGTGCGCGCTTGAGTTTTGTAGTAATCTATAATGCGTGCAATCGCGACAACTGTCGGCGCGCAACTGTAGTAACAGTTTTCAGTTGATATTACACATCTCTTATTGGTTTTATAATTTTCATCAGATGGCGTTAGTAATACAAAAAAGATCTAATTAATAAAAATAGTTCTTTCTTCTATTTTTTTTATTGTGTACAAAAATAATATTTTTCTGGTAGATAACACATCTAGGAATAAATTGAAATAATTATGTCAAAGCCTAAAACTGAAAGTGTGATAATTTCTCAGTAAAGTGTACCACAAAAATTCATAGATTGTGCGATACTGTTAGGGCTCGGTCGCCCTGATAAAAAACTCATATTTACAATTAAACTAATTACCTAGTATAACTGACATAAAAAAAACCTACTTAGAATTGGAGCGCTAAAAAAACAGCGCCATTAGGTCCCAGTGAGAGGTGACCTATATGGAAAACATTAATGATATTTAATCCCATGACTTCTGCGCTTAGCGTTTAGTAGTGGAATATTTAGATATTTTTATTTAATTTTAGCATTTGACATGCTTAGCCATATAAATCGGGCGTCACCCAAGCCGTTAAATATGAATATGTTATCGAAATTAGCAGTCGTGAGCAATTGTCACGATGGCTGAATTGAGAAAGCATCTGGACGGTATCCAGGAGATGCAGGTTGAAATCCTGCTCGTGACTGTTATTTTGGAGTCCACATTTTCACACTTTGTGTTGATTTAGTTGAATATTTTACGTTCCAGTATATAGCTTCATTTGACGAGGAAGGCGAACAGGCTCCAGGCTGGAGGCGAGTGGGTCCAGAAGGGCTCATAAACTTGGAGAAGATATACAGAACTCAAGCCGTCATGGACCATATAGCCAGCTTCCACCAACACCACCACGCGCTAGTCAGAAGTAATGTGCCTGTTTTTGGAGATTACTTGAGGTATTGTACTGGAAAATATATAGCTATACATCTTCTCACAGAATAATAAATTATGCATGGAAGTAACAATGTGATCCACAAATGGTTGTTCTGAGTCTGGGTGTACTTTGTCTCCGTGACATTATATTTTAACTAAACAACATCTTATAAATCTTCGTCTTATAAATCGATGAAAGCCGGCTGCACGCACGAAAAAGTTCCACATTCCGCCTGAGCCGAGCGTGCAAGCGAGAGCGCAGAACAAGCGATAGAGAGGCACGACCGGCCTAAACTTTCGGATTGTGACGCATCTATCGATGTATATATTATGACGTTATCACGTAAAATGATCGTCCATAAACCGACGGGATTATTTTTTAAGGATTATTCCGTTGTGCAGGTTGCTCTTTTAATAAAGAAAAACATATTTTTTTTCTGCCCCTCCTGTAAATTAGTGTTACCCAAGCTAAACCAGGGCAGCAGCAGAGGCCTTTTATTTGTTAAGGTGGGAAAAAATGTTCTTAACCGCACACCCCGTTGTTTGGGGCAACGAACAGGGTAGTGTGGGTCCTTCACCCACTAAAGATACCCGCCGTGTGCCGTCTCTCCGCCTTTATTGGCGGGCCACTGCAACTATGTTACATTCCTGCGGTGGTGGGCAGCAGCAGAGCCCTGCGATTAAAAAAAATGTGTGTGTGTGTACTTATGTACACGGGTTAGCAGTTATATTTCTTTGGCGTAACAAGATAAAAATCTTTTCAAATATTTTATCTTTCGCCTTATTCTACGTTTGTAGAAAAAACGACACTAACAATAGAAAAAAGGTATTTAATACATTGAAAGTTTTATTATAACGCATTATCTAGTTAAATAAAGTTTATTTAAATATCACAAAAAAACTAAAATGTTGACTATAGCTAACTTCAGGGTGTCTAACTTCAGGGTGTCGGTATTACAAGACGGTGTGCGTGCGCATTGTAAAAATTTACTCTCATCATTTTTCCCTAACGCGCCAAAAGAAGTATAACTTCAAAAATGAAGATTAATTGTGCGTGAGCTACGAACGTCACGCTTTCTTAGACCACCCTGTCCCCATTATCACATTTAATCACACCAAGCGACATCCTCCTGCTCCCATAAGGATCGTATTTTTGAAGTTATACTTCTTTGGGCGCGTTAGGGAAAAATGGTGAGAGTAAACTTTTACGATGCGCGCGCACACCGTTACGAAAAACCGACACCCTGAAGTTAGACACCCTGAAGTTAGCTATAGTCAACATTTTAGTGTTTTTGTCATATTTAAATAAAGAATAATATAAAGTATAACTTCTAACGCGTGTACATATGTCGCCACACACATTTTTTTAACAGGCCGTATGTGGATATATGAGGTGAGCTTACCTCTACCATTTGCGATCGGATTGGCCGATGCCTTGACTATCTCTTCTTAAGAATACGACATTAATTTGGAACTCCTTCTTCATCTTTCATCACAGAAAATCAATATCGAACTGCGACCAGCCGGTCTTCTCTCAGCCCACCCCGAAAAACAACGAGGAATTCGAGAACGAAGCCTTATACGAGCTAGAAGGGACAGGATACTGTCCCGTACAGCCGATACCACACGACCATGGAGTGACTATGTTCCCACTTGCCCCACAAAATGGTGAACGAATGGATCGCCACATATTACAGGTAGGTTTTTTGAGGAACTGCTTGAACATATTCATAGAAATATTTTGATATTTTTTGGCATTTGACATGCCATATAAATTGACACAAAGTGAAGATTTGAACCTGCATCTCCTGGAATACCGTCCCAGATGCTAGATGCGCGTTTTTTAAACATTTTTGATCTATATTTTTTAGCATTTGGCATGCTCCGCCACTTTTAAAGTACAAATTATTTGTGAATAAGGAAAAAGAGTTTAAAAAACGCGCCATCAAATAGTATGAATTTTAATTGCAAAATTAAACTTACTATAGTGGAATTGCATGTAAATGCGTTTCCGATAGATGGCGTTGGTCGTTAAGACAAATGTGAGAAGTAAATTGGGATGATCGAAAGATCTGTACTATAGCTTAGTGGCTTAGAGCACTTCCCCGGATTGGAAAAGAGGCGGGTTCGATTCCCGCTAGTACGAAAAATCTCTTTTTCCTTATTCACAAATAATTTGTACTTTAAAAGTGGCGGAGCATGCCAAATACTAAAAAATAGATCAAAAATGGTATAGTAATTCTATTCATATTCATATTCATTAGTCATAGTAGGTGGTAACATAATGATAAAAGAGTAACAATTATGGACCCTGTTGGGCACAGCGAAAAGTAGAAAAGAGGATGACGTAAAAGGTATTTTTGGTAATTATTCGTATGTTGTTAATATTAAATTTATTGTTCATTTTAAATATTATTATCATAAAATTAAATATTTTAAATATTATTCTAAACTCCATTTTACGATTTCTGTAATAATGGCTCCCTTACGTCACACCATTTGGGTAGTGAGAAGCTCACTAATGAACAGTAAATTTGAAAGATAGTTTGTTTCAGATTATGCACCATGGGACAGCTTGTATCGTCTCGGAGCCCGAATGGGGGGGCACCATGGCACAGCTGAGGCTAGAGCGAGCTTGCGCACTGTTAGCTTGGTGCCGAACGGCACATACTCCTCATACCCAACATGGTAAATATATATTTTTTAACCAACCAATAATATTTATCTAATTGTTACAATTACCGCCATCTATTGTTGAGTAGCGACAATATTATTAACATCATCACGCGGCACATAAAAACCTTAAAAATACTTGTTGCGTCTTTTGAAAATGTCTCTAGAGGATTGAATATTCTTATCGATGAGCGCCTATGTAGATGCAGCAGGATGTTAAGGAGAATTTATTCATTCAAATCTATACTAATAAATGGAGAGCCAGTTTTTTTGTACGGTTATACTGCGAAAACTACTGAACCGATCGGAATAATACTCCATAAGATGCAGCGTGTTTCGGAGAAGGTTTTAGTATATAATAAGTTGGTGATTACTTATCCGGAACCTATATTTTTGATGTGAAACATCTAATGCGGAGGGAGGGTAAACCGGCTGTTAGCGTGGCGACGATTATACCTAATTTTTTTTTTATTGCTTGCTTGAGGCAGACGAGCCACAGCCCATCTGATCATAAATAGTAACCGTCGCTCATGGACTCAAATATACTGAGAGTATTGTCAAGCCGCTCGCTGCTCACCATTTCATTTCATCAATATGAAATGAAAGAATAAACGGCCATCTCCTGCTACAGCCAAAAGATAACGATGTGCTTCATGGCCGGTCACACTGGAGATGGTGGTACCAACCTGCTCGGGCCCGATACCAAGTGAGTACTCCCACTCGGTACCCAGCCCTACCACCAGTCATGCAATGGAAGATAATTGCTTACTTGCTTACTTCCCTTAGTCGCCTCATACGACACCCATGGGAAAGAATGGGGTGGTGACACTTGTATTCTTAGTCCGTCGCCACACGGAAAAATAATAGGAATCCTATCCGAAATTGATTTTTCATCGACAATACTATGACGCGAGCGAAGCCGCGGGGAATGTACTAGGATAAATATACTCTGAGATTACGAAAACCAATTTGCGACAGTTAATGCGTTATGTACTGGTGGTAACTGCCTCGGTGGTGTAGCGGTAGTGTATGCGACTGCTAATCATGAGGTCTCGGGTTCGATCCCCGGGTCGGGCAATGTTATTGAGCTTTTTCCTAAAAAGAAAAATTCTCAGTAGCAGCCCGGAGTTTGGAAATGTGCCCGGTAGACGTCAATAGGCTCGCCCCCAATAGGGTAATTAACGTAATAACGTGGGACTCAAACATAGCTGGCGAGTCGTGGGTGTGTAATACACCTCTGCCTACCCCTTCGGGGAATACAGGCGTGATGCTATGCTATGTTAATGCGTTATGTAGGGGAATTTGAAAAACGCAAAACATTAATAACGGTTATCGAAATTTTATAGAATTTGTAGAATTTATGTTCCCTTGTTAGAATTTTAAGTCTTATATGTCTATAGAGACCACAAACACTATTTTGTTATTTCTATAGATATTTTAAGCACCATTTAGCAGAGAATAAAGACAGTGTGATAATGTGAAATAGAAAACAAGCAAAAATGAGCCTCACTCAAGATAATAAGAAGGAAAATGTTATGGAAATTGATAATCCCAAGCAAATGTCACAATAGCTCAGATCATAGAGCGTCTGGAATTGTAATCCAGGAGATGCAGGGTCAAATATTGTTCGTGACTATCATTTTCTATTCTTAAGTACTTTGCCTGTAGTGCATATTACTAGAGACCTGCTTGGACTAGCGTATTGTGTAATAGAGTATTAGCTGTTTTCAAGCCAACATATTTACAGGTGACACCCCTTCTGAAAATATACAACAGCCAGAAGTAAGCCTTTCTTACAACCCAGAAGAGATGATACCCCTCAAATACTCCGGGAATATGGCACACGAGAATGAAGCTGGAATCGTTGGAGAAGAAGGGTAACAAAATTTATATTACCCATAGGGTTTAGAATTTGAATGGGCAGGATAATAGAATAGGCAGTTCTTAAATTTTATAGCAGCATTACGCCAATATTCTATATGGTAGAGATGGCATGATATATATGTAGATATAGCCAGCTTATTTATGCTGGAATCGTCAAAATTCCATCACCAGTAAAATTGTGGTATAATAATTTTGAAGAAAATCTCCTTATCAAGTCCAATGCCATCAAAGCCAATATTATTATCAAGTCCAATGCCATCAAAGTCAATATTATTATCAAGTCCAATGCCATTCAAGCCAATATTATTATCAAGTCCAATGCCATCAAAGCCAATATTATTATCAATGGTAGTGGAATCAGATCGGTGCTGACTATATTTGGCAGTTGATCTATTTTTCTAAGGAGCACCTGACATAAGACCATCATCTCCTGAACGCAAGGAATTAAGAAGTATAAGTAGATTTGACAAAGGAATGTTTACACAGAATGGATGATCCTGCTGATGGTAGTCATATTATGGATGTTTTATATTATGTAGCTTCAATATCCCATTTGGTTTGGTGTGATATTTCTCTGCTCGATGTTAGCGTGCAAATTTGCAGGAATTATTGATCAGCAGTTGACACTAACCAAACATTGTCATAGACATGTGTGTGTATAAATTACAATTTGTTTCAGCTTCATCGACCTCCAATGCGTCAAGGACATGCGAATTGGTGGAAAACTTTTAGAACCTAGAGATCTGGTAGAGCTCACAGCTACTGCGAAAAAATATGGAATGGAGACAGCAGGTCAACCTCTCCAAATCATCTCTCTGGTGTATGGGAGGACGTTGAGCGACAACAGAATGGTTCACTTTGTACTGCCAGCGTACTCTTACAGGTGAGTAAGTAAGAGAGCCGAAGAAGGCACATCTCTCTTCCAGAATATCATTACAGAAGCCTGTTTGGCGGTCTTTTTTTTAATACTACGTGGTTGGTAAACATACATACGGATCTAATAGTAACCGGATAGCGTAGCCTATAGACGTTAACAACACCAGAGGCATCACTCGCGCGTTGCCATCTCCAAGGAAAGGGATAGGAGGGATACCAAGGAGAAGATAGGGAGGAGGTTCAGGCCCCAAGCACTCTCACTCACCATACGAAAGACAGTGGTAGGTACCACTACCAATACTAACCCTGATAGCTATTCTCAGAAGTCTTAAAAGCTGATAAAGAGCTCCACATCGACTAGGACCACTTGCATCTGATTCTCTTGGGCCAAGGATGTCCAAACTAACATACCATATTTATTCTTTTAGTTTTTAAAATATCATGGGATTTTCCCTCAAGGGGTGAGTAGAATTTCTAGCCAGTGTCACAATTCTGTGATACCGCTGCATATATCACACAATTCTGCCTGTGATCGTCTCCTAGGTGCATTCTCTTACTCCATGCTCACATAGAACTTTTTTCACAAGTCTTGAATCTGCATGCACTTGTAATTCGAAAAATCGGCAAGTTTAAGCAACTTTGACTCGGCTGGCAGTCAGATGGGTGGGCAAAAAGTGATACCTTTTTGTGGACACCTAAGCTCCTCTGTGCTCCGGAAGGCACGTTAAGCAGTGGGTCCCGGGCTGTTAAATAACATGCTGGCAGTCATTACAGGTTGTCAGTCCTGAATAAAAAATCTGACTTCGGTCTTGTTCTAAGGTTACCAGTTGTCACCTTAGTTGGGCCGTCGAGGTCAGATATTCAGTCGCTTCGTGTCAATACTGGTGTTCAGTTAAACCGAACTGCTTGGAAGTCGAACCCAAGAAAAATGATGATAGTCTTGAATCTGCAATCTTCTAGTCTGCTAGGAGCTATGAGCAATATATACAAGACCAAAAAAGCATTTATTATATATTCTTCCCTACCCTTCTTTACGTATCAATTTCTTTCCAGGTTATGGGCTGTAGGTCTACATTCAGTTATAAGAGCCCTAATGAGTCAAGCTAAGCTCGCAGATAGGAGCCTAGCATGGTTGAAGAATAAATACACGGCTTTGTATTACGAAGACGGATGCTGCACTGAACCATTAGTAGCCGACGCGATTCGCGTAAGTTGAGAATGTATTTTAGTAACACCACCATCTAGCGATGAGTAGGAAAATTAGCTACTAACAATTCTAAATGGCGCAAATGAGAAATGTATTATAATGTTTGGTGGAGAAGATACAAAGGTACAGTAAATATATAATCTCTATCTTTCTCTCTCTTGATTGGGAACAAGAATTGCTATTGGACCTAAAATATTATAGACACATAAGCGCTACGGCCCTTCTGATAGTAAGCTACAGAAATTAGAAATATAGAAAAGAACTTGTTTATTGCAATGATATAAAGAGACAGGCCACAGGACCAAGCGCTGGTCTTCCGGTGGGCCGTTTTGTTGATGTCATAGACGTGTGTGTGTCTGGTATCCATATGTGTATGTGTCTGTGTGTGTGTGTGTGTATGCGTTGTATGTGTTTGTGTTACTTCATCAATGAAGTCGATCCATTCATGCCGCAAGCGTCTCTTCCACCAATAAAGCACCTCGATAATAGTGCCAAACCGCTGCTTGCCATTTCATTTCACCGATGAGAAATGAATGAATGAAGGGCTGTCTCCCGCTACAGGCAAAACACACTGAAGTTTTTCACGATATTTCACACGGAAGACAGTAAACCCAACTCTCGCTCTGGCGCGATAACAAGTGAGTACTCTCACTTGGTACCCAGCCCTACCATCAGGAAATACTATGGGTGATAATTGCTTACTTCACACAGTCAACGGACCTCGTGGCGTTCTCGGTAGTCTAAACGACTCCGTGCACGAGGTCGTGGGTTCGATTCCCATTCAGGACAATTAGTTGTGTGATGAACACAGATATTTGTACTGCATCTGGGTGTTTTCTATCTATTATATGTAAATATGTATTTACAAAAAAAAAAGTGATATATCTATTATATCCGTAATCTGGTTCCCATAGCACAAGCATTAAGCTTAGTTTGAGACCAGAGGACGTTGTGTGAAATGTCCGTGAATATTTATTATTATTAAAATCGCTTCGTACTACACCCACGGGTTTTAATTGGGTAGTAATACTTGTATTCTTAGACCGTCACCACATGGCTAACAAGCTTTCCCTACGCCAGGTCTTCGGAGGAAGAACTGCGAGCGGCAGTTCCTCACATTCCACACCAGTCAAGGGTTCACACACGGACTCTCATTCAGACTCTCCGAGAAGTTCTGCTATTAAGTTCAAGGTATGTAATTTTTTATCGCTGGTGACATATGCCCACCCATCCGGTGGTAAGAGGTAGCCGTTACTGATAGACTTAGCATTATTTACCTGGATTCCAATTTACTGTTTATATTTATAAATATAATAATTGTACTAACTACCTTGGTGGTGCAGCGGTAGTGTGAGTGACTGCTGATCAAGAGGTATCGGGTTTGATCCCCGGGCCGGGCGATGTTATTGAGCTTTTTCGTAAAAACAAAAATTCTCAATAGCAGCCCGGAGTTTGGAAATGTGCCCGGAAGACGGCAATAAGCTCGCCCCCTATTACGTGGGACTTAAACAAAGCTGGCGAATCGTGGGTGTGTAATACACCTCTGCCTATCCCTTCACAGGCTTGATGCTATATTATAATAGTTTTTTGTAGTGTTCGTTTACTGTGAAGGTATAATATATGTTTAAGGGTAGAGCCACAAAATATATAATAGTACTGCGTACAGAATGACCACTTACCGCCCCCCGTCAATTAAGTTTCCGGGCCCACGAGCCGCAGTTTGATAGTGGTGTTAGAAAGCACTGCCAATAGATGGCCATAAGCAATCAGTTGTTACAAAAGATTTATCTACCCACAACGTAGCCTAGCTGGGCACTTGAATGATCGGAACGGTTAAGAAACTTTCACTCGGCCAATATCAGATTGTTGTTTTGATATTTTATGTATTGAGCATTTGATATGCTTAGCTATATAAATTATCACAAAATGCGACAATGTGAAATCGAATATAACAGTCATGAGCAGGATTTGAACCTGCATCTCCTTGAATACCGTCCCAGATGTTTTGCCAATACAGCCATCAAGACAATTGATCGGGACTGCAAATTTTGATGACACATTTATTCTTAATGTCTTGGCGCCTGCGCCATCTGTCAGAACTACTTACATTATTCCGATCAGGTAAACTTAATTTTACAATTAATATTTTCACCAATTTTTGACGCAGCACTATAAATATCAGATGGGTGACTAAAAATTACTCTTAACAGCTGACATCCTCCGTGCTTCGAAGAAGGTTAAGCGGCAAGTCCGGCCTTTCAAAGGTTGCTTAAAATCAAATGTTACAAATAATTCAACGATATAGTTAAAAGCACCTACGCGTATTTAAAAACATTATTTTTTATTATATTATTTTCTAATTTTCAGTTCAACTTTGTTGTTAAACAAAGCGTGTTTTTTTTTTTAGTTTTTTAAACTATAATTAATTACTGGTAACATTTAATATTCACCTACATATTGACCACCACAGATTACCAAATGGTCACTTTATTTCAGAAGAACAAATCGACATCAGAACTGAAGCCCAACTCGCCGAAGAGTATGCACGCTTCACACACCTATGGAACCAGAAGCGAAGACGAGGTCGCGCAGGGTTCACCCAGGCATAGGTAAAAAATATTTTTCTATTTTATTGTCCACTATTTCACACTTTCTAAACGAGATCTATAGGCCGCTACTTTATCGAGAACATGAGATACAACCTAAAAACTAGCTTTTGGCTGCGGCGTAAGGTTGGGGTATCATGTGGGAGTACTTGTTATCGAACACGAGTGGCTTGGTTCCACCGTCACCCGTGTGACCGACCATAAAGCACATCAGTATCATTCGGTTGTTTTCTTTTATACTACGTGGGGAACAAACAAGCACACGGCCCAACTGACGGTAAGCGGTTACCGTAACTTTTAGATGCTGGCACCATCAGAGCACGCATCGCCAACTCCAAAGAAAGGGACAGGAGGTAAAGAGGTCGAATAGTAGACATTCATTCTTTCATTTCATATCCAAAATCAAATAAAATGGTGAGCAACCACTTGACTTTTAGTTGAGTTGAGTACACGAGCAACGGTTACCGCTTCAAGTATTAAGTAGTAAGAGCCGACTGAGGGAATACCGGGAGAGTGGGCAGCAGCACTCCCTCGAATATTAACAACATCCACTGCGATCGCCAACCCGCCTGCCAAGCGTGGCGATTACGGCATTATCCCCCATGACGGGACCGCTCGTTGTAGCGTTCTCTTGGGGAGGCCTATGTCCAGCAGTGGACGTCGAAAGGCTGATGAATGGAATAGTGGTACCACCCCAAATCTCACTCATATCGGCTACACCATAATTATTCACCTCAGTGGCCCCACAACCGCCGGTTCGGTGGCCACGCTGTAGTTACTAATAATGATGTGTTTCTTCTAGTTCCTATACATCATCAGTTCATCACCAATCGTACCCGATTCGGCACAGTAGCTTAACAGCAGCTGCTACCAGCATTATGGCGGGGATACCAAATAGAAATAGGTTCGTATCAGTTTAATTTAAGCTTCATCATTCTGCTTCAATATAGCACATGAATATATAATATAAATCAGGGGAGGTGAATTTGCCTAATCCTTACATTATAAAATACTTTGGAAAATCCAAAAATGCACGTCTCATAATCTTCATTTTTCATAATAAAATTGATTATTTGATAAGTAACTAATAATGTATTGGTCTTACTAAGTAGTTTTCAATAAATCACATAGATAGCGCTAATTTCAAAAAGTACTTCTATATTGGTCTATAGAAATAGTTCTCACGAAATAAGGATAGATATTTTAGTGTCACGTCGAGTGTAAATATTCACTATTTTTTTGTTTATTTAATAACAATTAAACCACATCGAATCAGACCGCGAAAAGTGATAAGGCTCTATTCGTAGTTATACTGTATCATAAAAGAAAAAAAAATACTCGATTAGTAAAGTATTTCGGTCATTATCGTGTTAACATACGTAGCACGTTACCTACAACAAACGGACGTCCAAAACAGAACTTTTTTAATCAGTCTTTTAACTAGTTTAAATAACAAAATTGACATCAAAAATATCATGAGTGTTAAAAATAGTGCTTTTTCTTTATATGTGTGTGTATATATAATATTACAAGTGCAATATATGATAAATAGAGACATTTTAAGTTTGAAAAATCAGTTGTTCTGCGTGAAACGAGAGTAATACACAACTCAACGCTTCGCTTATGAGGCGTGCAAAAATGGAAAATTAATTTGTTTACTTTAAAGAACAAATTATTTGTGAAAGTGGCAAATGAGAGCTTTACTGCGAGCAGGATTCGAACCATCGTGCACTTGTATTTACGCACACAGTGTATTGCAGTGTACTACTGCAATGACACTATAATATCTCCTGCGTACATGGCTAATGTCTTCTAGTCTTTTTATTTCTAGACTAAAATATCAAGGGCCTCGTGGCGTAGTCGGTAGTCTAACCGGCTTCCGTGCACTAGGTCGTGGGTTCGATTCGCACTCAGGACAATTATTTGTGTGATGAACACAGATATGTGAGATGAGTGTTTTCGATCTATTATATGTATGTATTTACAACAAAAAAGTAATATATGTATTATATCCGTAATCTGGTACCCATAGCACAAGCGTTAAGCTTAGTTTGGGACCAGAGGACGTTGTGTAAAATGTCCGTAAATATTTATTATTATTTATTTATGTACAAAAACATATAAATATAAATAGGCAGAAAAAAATATATATAAAAATATATATTTTTTTTATGAGTAGTTCCCTATCTAATAATGCTTATCGTAGAAACCTACTTGCAATTTCCAATCTCTACCCGCATATTTAGTCTTATAAGACCGGTCTATTGATTAATCGATGTTTTTTTTCAATATAGGTAATAATATGTGAAAGCTAGCGAGAACTGAGTGACCTTGACCTATTTACGGTTAAATGACTTCGATTTTTGAGTGGGAGTTCCCCTTTTCAGCTTAGTGAGGGGTAAAATTTAATTAGTATTTAGCTTCACTGAATTTTCAGTCTTGCGCGGTAAACACTAAATTCAAATTGGAGTGTACGCATTATTGAAGCATTATTAGATGGAGATTATTTTTTACCCTCTTTTGTGAGGGAAAATGCACAGATACCACAGTATTTTAATAACGACTTCTCGTGCTGAGTGTTGCGGATTCTGTTCCGATACAGAACTAATAATTCTTCAATTCCACCCATTCAATATTATGTTCAATACTTACCTAGTTTGATCTATAATAAACTAAAACTATTAAACCTAAACGATTGCGACAGCTGACGACGTAAGAGAGCGAGTAGGTATGAAAGAGAATATTGGTGTAAAGATATGAAAGCGAATGCTCCGATGTTACGGACATGTGGAAAGTATGCCGGACGAGCGACTGGTTAAGAAGATATACAATGCGAAAGTGGAAGGATGTAGGTACAGGAGGAGACTGAGACTCACCTACCTAGACCAAATCGGTCATGTAATGAAGGAAGGTGGAGTCAGTAGACTCCGAAACCGGCGAGCGTGTATGAAGAGAACTATGAATGTTGAGGAAGCGAGAGATGTATGGAAGAATAGAGCCTTTTGGTACTCTGTTCTGTCTGCCTACCCTGCAATGGAGATGACGTGATGATAAGTAAGTAAGTGCTAAAACTAAAGGCAATTAATTTAGATTAAATTCTTTGATAATAAAAAGATAACTGGGAGTGGAATTCGAACCTACTACACATAGAATAACGTTTTATGCGTTTTTATCAGCCTTCTATCGTCCGCTGTTGAACAGAGACATCTCCAAGGCCCCATAACTAGCGGTCCTAAGCCACCTGCATTAAAACGATGCCCGCGACGCATATACGTTGAATCCAATGTCTCATCTACATACAAATTTTATCCAAATCCGCTCAGTTGCTTAGGCGTGATTGATAGACAAACATACGAACATTATCTAGAAATTTTTATATACTTTTTTAGCATTTGACATGCTTAGGCATATACATTAAACACAAAGTGAAAAATGTGAACTCGAAAATAACAGTCACGAGCAGGATTCGAACCTGCATCTCCTGGATTGCGTCCAGATGCTTTGACAATTCAGCCATCGTGACCACTGCTCCTGACTGCTAATTTCAATAACACATTCATTCTTAACGTCTTGGGTGACGCCTGCGCCATCTGTCGGAAGTATATTCCAGGACATGCAGGTTCGAATCCTGCTCGTGACTGTTATTTTCGATTTCACATTTTTCACTTTGTGTTTAATAAACATACGAACATCTAAATATCACCACAAAGCTTTTACATTCAGCTGGATTTTGTTTCATATCAGTTTAACCGAAACAGGAAGTGGGAATATGTTTATTCAGAGATAGAGCCTTGCTTCGTCCAGCATTAATGGGCCGGCTCGATCAGGGTGGTACCTACCACACTTACAAAAGTTTAGCCTGAAACGAACTAGCTACTTCAACTGTTGTATCTTGTATGGTGAGTGAGAAGGCCCAAACCCTCCCTTTCATCCCTCCTTTCCTTAACTTCTATGCCTTTCCTTGGAGTTGACAATGCGCGAGTAATGTGTCTGGTGTTGCTAACGTCTATATGCTACGGTAGCCGCTGTTTAGATGTATGTTTAGTTTAGATGTATATAAGGGGCTGGTAATATAAGGTCCGGAGGTGTTTTGACTTCGTGTATTCGCCATTAACGTTGGAAACGGAAGAGGAAACTACAATATCCACAGATAACATAGAAGACTTAGCATAGACAATAAAAATAAATTAAACTAAAATGTTGGAGTTTCCAACAACGCGCTTTATTTTCTTCACTTTTAGTCTCAAAACAGTATCAATATTACTACTATTATTTATAAGATCTTATTTCTTATTGCGGTCTGTATTTTAGCACTTGACATGCTCAGCTACTTTAAAGAACAATTTTTTTGTGAAATTGGTAAAAGAGAACTTTACTGCGAGCGGGAATTGAACCTCCGTCCTTTCCAACCCAGGATGTTTACCTTACACCACTGGACCGCTAAGCCGTCGCAGTTACAGACAGCGATTTCCAATTTTCACTTCACATTTGTTTTAGATGTCTTTACGACCTACGTCCGCCCCCTATCGGATGCATTTACATGCATTATTCCTATAAAGTAAGTTTAATTTTGCAACTAAAAATTCATACTATTAGATGGCGCGATTTTTTTAATATTTTGATTTGTATTTTAAGCTAGCTGAGAATGTCTAGTGCTGCAGAGCACTTTCCCGGATTGGAAGGGACGCAGGTTCGAATCCCGCTTGCAATAAAGTTCTCTTTTTCCACTTTCACAAATCATTTGTACCCTATTTCTTTTTTATCGTAGGTGTGACGATAGCCCCCACACTACCCTGTTCGTTGCCCCGAACGGTGGCTGTGCGGTTAGGAACATTTTTTCCCGCCTTAACAAAAAAAAAAGGAATGGTGTAACAATAGTACCGATTTGTAATAAATTACTGCCTGCGGCGGCCGCAAGTTTGCCCTTCATAGTAAACATTCTTCTGCTTACAGCCTAAGACGCCAGGAGACGAGTGACAGGTTCTGGGAGAACATGAACCATCTGCGAACTGGCTCCATTAACTATGAAACGCAGGTTGACTTCATGGATTTTGTCGCAATATTCAGAAGCTTTAGGTTAGTGTTTTTTTAATTTAGGATGAGCGTTAAAATAATTAGTAAATGTTCCTGATTGTTATTTATTTTCTATTGGTAATGATGGCAGACGAGCCACGGCCGACCTGATGGTAAGTGATAACCATCTCTCATGGACTCGACTATATCGAAAGTATTGTCAAGCCGCTGCGCACCATTTCATTTCCCAGATATGAAATGAAATAATAAACGGCTATCTTCTGCTACAGCCAAAACACACTGACGTGCTTCATGACTGGTCACCCAGAAGGCGGTGGTACCGACCCCTTCGAGCCCTATAGCAAGTGAGTACTCTCACTTGGTACCCAGCCCTACCACCAGTAATGCAATGGGTGATCATTGCTTACTTCCCTTAGTCGCCTTGTACGACACCCACGGGAAAGGATGGGTGGTGACACTTGTATTCTTAGTCCGTCGCCACACGGACCGGTTAGTGGTACAGCCTTGCTCATTCCAGTAGAATGGACCGGCCCGATCGGGGAAGGGGGAGGCGCGAATCTCTTTCCTATCCTCTTCTTAATATCCTTCCTATCATCATCATTTGTATATAAGTGTAGCTTTTTCATTCCAAGGAAGCTTTTTTTATCTATAATTCATTGCATATAGTGGTAGGCAAGCCACGGCCCACTTTATAGTCAGGCCCTTACTAATAAGCCTTGTATATAACCTCTGAATAACTAAAAATTATTTGTGAATAAGGAAAAAGATATTTTTGTACGAGCGGGAATCAAACCCGCGTCTTTTCCAATCCGGGGAAGTGCTCTAAGCCACTTAGCTATCGTACAGATCTTTCGTTCATCCCGATCTCCTTATCACTTTTGTCTTTACGACCAACGCCATCTATCGGAACGCATTTACATGCATCAAACCAATATAGTAAGTTTAATTTTGCAATTAAAACTCATACTATTTGTTTTTTTTTTTATTTTTCTTTATTCTCAAATAATTTGTACTTTAAAAAGTGGCGGAGCATGTCAAATGCTGAAAAAAAATATAGATCAAAAATCTCTGAATAGTTTATCTTTGTCACTAATATTACAGTTTGACGTTGAAAGAAGGGAACAAAACACTGAATTACTATTCGGAGCTTAAACAATGTTTATTAGTAAAGGGGGCTAGTGGTTACTGCCTAATACTAAGAATACTGTTAAGCCGATGCACATCCAACCCACAAACAACGCAACCAACACCTAAACAACATAGTGGTAGAGATTTGCTTATCCCAGCATGAATGGGCTGGCTCGGTCGGAGAAGTCAGCACATCACAGAAGATCAGCTTGAAACACCAATAGGTATTCCTATCGTTGATTCTTATGGTTAGTGAGAGCGCCAGAGGTCCAAACCCGATGCCTATCCGCTCCTTATTATCCTACCTAACCAACCTTTTTTACCACGCGTGAGTGATGCCTCTGGTGTTGCTAGCGTCTATAGGCTACGGTAACCGCTTACCATCAGGTGGGCCGTATGCTTGTTTGCTACACACGCAGTATAAAAAATAATTATGTTAGATATTAAGTCTTTATGTTGAGTTTAGTGATTGAATTACAACACTAAAATTTAATAGCGGCAATCAAAGTAGCAAAACAGTCCCCTTTTTTTTTTATTAAGGCGGTAAAAAATATTTCTAACCGAACACCCCGTTGGGCAACGAACCGGTTAGTGTGGGGCCTGCATCCACTAAAGAAACCCGCCGTGTGCCGTCTCTCCACCTTTATTGGCGGGCCACTGGAACCATGTTACATTCATTCGGTGGTAGCAAAACAGCCCCCTTAGGAAAAACGAAAAGTCAGACGAACTTTCGTTTCACTTCATTGTGATTATTTGTGATTGGTTGCCTGAATCACGCGTTGAAATCTTGACTAATCAGGAACCACGCGTCGGGCTGTTGATCTATTACAATGACTCGAAACGAAAGTTCGTCTAACGTTTCGTTTTTCATTCTAAAGGGCTGATTATCAGTCGATTATTAAATTTTATTCTCTTTGCTCGTTCTAATTTCTCATTAATGAATGATTTCTATGGTTAAAGAGTACATATTCTTGATTTTGTTGTAGCCTGGTGATGCGGTCGGAACTGCGTGATATATTCGAGCAACTGGCCGTACCACGAAATCGGTCACCGTTGTTTGGGGCCGAGAAGAGTCGGAGTTCTCCTGAGCTGTTCCGAAGTAAAGGCATCTTCAGGACGGGTGAGATGTCTTTTTTTTAAACGTCCTCTGGTCCCAAACTAAGCTTAACGCTTGTGCTATGGGTACCAGATTACGGATATAATACCTATATAAATATTACTTTTTTTTCGTAAATACATTCATATAATAGATAGAAAACACCCAGACGCAGTACAAATATCTGTGTTCATCACACAAATAATTGTCCCGAGTGGGAATCGAACCCACGACCTCATGCACGGAAGTCGGTTACACTTCCCACTACGCCACGAGGTTATCGGTATGATGATGTAACCACCAGCTATAAATTGAAGATATTAGTTTTCCAGTGGCAGAACTTGCTTATCCCAGCATACACGGGCCGGCTCGATTGCCGAAGCACGACCCTCTCACAAAGGATTACCATGAAACACGTTTTGTTCGTGTGGTGACGGACTAAGAATAAAAGTGTCAACACCCCATTATTTCCCACCCATTTGTCGTATGAGGCGGCTAAGGGAGGTAAGCAATTATCATCCATTGCATGACTAGTGGTAGGTCGTACGAGGTCCGTCAAAATACCGTATTGCTGCATTATCCATTAAATTTGAATATTTGAGCTTCTGTTTTTGTAAACACATTTAAATAATTTATCAACGTCGTTATTAAGTTCAATATTTTATCCCATGATGGAGAAGAAAGTAAAAAATTCAAGCCGTTCTTTAAGCAACGATGTTGCCTTTCGTTTCCCACAAATACTTGCTATGCCGCTTTGAGTCTGGGTATGTTTTACGTCCATAAATGTTATGTTTGTTACTAGCCAAAAGGCTGTGGGAAAACCCACTATCCACCGCAGACGAAACCTTTTTTTTAGGTCATATCTCAGGTTCCCGATATAGTAGCGGTATAAAATCTATACCAGTTTTTAAAACTAATAAAGACCTTTTAAATAAAAATAGTAGCATCATAATCCTGCTCCTTCATAACGCTTTACTGCGAGCTCACATTTTCACTTCAACAAAAATATAATTTGTCCTGTAAAGATTATCATCGTATATTTTTTTTTATATTTCATGTTGTTGTTGATCCAGGACTGCTAACAAGAAACGGTTCTCTAGACCTGGAGCCTCCGAGTGACAAAGTTGGGAGAAAAAAAGCGTTTGATTTACTTGCTGCAAATGCTCTACCTGGTAAGCCTTCATTTTATCCTGAAATAAAAGTTAATTAAAAAAGAATTATATTCCCACCCATCAACCTTTCATTGTCCACTGCCTGACATAGGTCTCCCCAAAATGGGGGTTTTACCATAATCGCCACGCTTGGCAGGCGGGTTGGCGATCGCAGTGGATGTTTTTAGTACACAGGGGAACGCTGCTGCCCGGTCCCCCGGTAATCCCTTAGTCCGCTTTTACGACTCCCATAGGAAGAGACGGGGTGGAGCTATTCTTGGTGCCGGCCCCACACGGCATTTTTATATTTAAATAGACTTTATTACTGCTTTCGAGCTGGACCAATTATCTGGAATAAGCTAATCTCTACTCAGGCCACTCTTGGTAAGTGCTCGCGATTGACGGAGCCCTTAGTACTTGCCGAATCTGATTCCGATAGCCGATACTATGAACGGATTTATATTATCCTATAATTCTATAAATGCGAAAGTGATTTTTTTATTGGAAAACATTAATGTGGAGGGAGGGTAAAACCGGCTGCTTTTTAATTAGTAACGCCATCTGTTGACAAAAGCATCTAACTAGAAAGTATAATGTCCATCAATAACCCAATAACAGTTTTAATTCGTCTATGGATAACGAGAGGGCGCTTTCCAAGAATTATATAAGACTTGAACAATATTTGAAGAAAGAAACAAAATCGATGTTTTTACATCTGCGAGATGTCCCGTGACAGCTCATTTTTTTTGTATGTTTGTTAGGCTTTCACACCATAACTACTGACTCAATAATTCTGAAATTTTGAATACATATTGTCAGGGACCCAAAAAAGTATAATTATAATTAGGCTTTTATCCCGGATAATTTGAAAGTTGTTGTTTTTTTAATTGAAAGTTTCCCGTAGCATAGATATTTTTACATATAGATAATTAATACAACAAACAACGGACTGCAAAGACAAGTGGTATCAAGTTCGATCCCCGGTCCAACGTCCAGTCCCCGTTCAGCACACAAAAAACTCTGACTTTCAAGATATAATCAAAAAAATTTTGGAATTTCTAAAATTGCACGCCTCGTAGGTAATTTCATTTTTTACAATAAAAGCTATTATTTGTAAAAGTGTATATATGTAATATAAGTATGTAGACGTAACTAATAATGTATTGGTCTTACTAAATAGTTTTCAATAAATCACATAGATAGCGCTAATTTTAAGATGTACTACTATTGGTTCTATAGAAGTAGTTCGCACTAAATAAGGTAGATAGCGCTGGTTTTAGTGTATGATCGAATCGACCATATATATTCAAACTATTTTTTTTTTGTTTATTTAATAACAATTAAACCACATCGAATCAGATCGTGAAAATTGATAGGGGATATCTATTCCTAATTATACTAAAGCGTAAGAGAGAAAAAAAGACTCGATTAGTAAAGTATTTCGGTCGTTGCGTTACATACACGTGTGCACATACAGACACACGGACGACCAAGACAGAACTTTTTAAAACAGTTTTTTAACTAGTTTAAATAACAAAAATGGCATCAAAACATATCATGAGTATTAAAAATAGTGATTTTTCTTGATATGTGTGTGTATATTATTTTACAAGTGCAATATACAAGTATAGTTATTTATCTATGGCAATATATTATAAATAAAAACATATTAAGTTTGAAAAATCACTTTTTTTTTGTTAAGGCGGGAACAATGTTCCTAACCGCACACCCCGTCGTTCAGGGCAACGAATAGGGTAGTATGGGGTCTGCACCCACTAAAGAAACCCGCCGTGTGCCGTCTCTCCGCCTTTATTGGCGGGCCACTGGAACTATGTTACATTCCTTCGGTGGTGCAGTAGTACTCACCTCAACGCTTCGCTTATGAGGCGTGCAATAATGTGTACACAAGTCATTGATTAGAGTCAATTAGTGGTATTTTTTTTTTGACAGGAGCATGTCCAGACATGAGTGGCCGAGTACTCTCCCTGCCGACCCTGGGCAAATTTTGTGAGACGAGGCAGTGTGAGCCGAAGACTGAACAGCAACTTAAAGATATTATACAGGTAAAACTGGATAACTCTATTCATATAATTATGTGTAGGTACTTAAAAATCTGTTAAAGAGCTATGTTATGTCATTACATTTAAGATTTTTTTTTGAATAGAGAGAATTGCTTATAGGTATATATTTTTAGCATTTGACACACGTGCTTAGCACTATACATTAAACTCAAAGTGAAAAATGTGAAATCGAAAATAACAGTCACGATGGCAAAGAATCTGGACGGTATCCAGGAGATGCAGGTTCAAATCCTGCTCGTGACTGTTATTTTCGATTTCACATTTTACACTTTGTGTTTAATATAGAGAGAATTGGCTGTATGCTCCTTAGGCGTCTCTGAAACACAGCACACTTTTTTTGGATCTGACGGTTTGTGCGATGGCACATCACGCCATAACCTGAACGGACTTTGATGAAACTTTTATGTTTGATAGCTATTGATTAAAGATGTCACTACTTTTGCCTGAGCCGTGGAGAGCAAATGGCACAATGGTTGAAATGGCAAAGCATCTGGACCGGTTTCCTAAGAGATGCAGGTTCAAATCATGCTCGTAACTATTATTTTCAATTTCACATTTTCGCACTTAGAATATTTATTTGTTCGTGATTTTCAGTTATGTGCACTGTCAGCTTTGTTCTACAAACTGTTTATAGGAGGGTTCGGTATTAGTAAGAGACAGCGCTACTAAAAAGGGACAGTGATATCAAAGCAAAAGATATATCCGCTGTGGGCACCGGAACGCAGCAGCAGTCATTAACATATGTGGCCCTAGATGTCCCTAGTGGCAATTTTAAAAGTAGCTATCATTGTCAGCAATTTTACACTTGGAAGCTGTTGCGTTGATTGATGCGAGTTACGCCATCTTTTTTGGATAAATATGAAATATTTAAATTAAACAAAGTATATTCATTATAATTATACAATCTTAGTAGCGTGTATTACCATTTACCGCCCTCGCGGTTCTAGTTTTGAGGTTTCGACCCAGATGGCGCAGGTCGGTAAGAAACAATGTCCTCAAAAAAATTTATGAAGCTGACATTCTTCTCGTAGAGTAAAAATGTTCTGTGGTTATGTGTAAAGACGTCCCTGCTTAGCCGTATTGTGATGGACTAGGAATACAAGTGTCACCACCTTATGTTTTCCCTATGTGGCGTAGACGACTAAAGAAAGTAAAAAAAACAACATCACGCCTGTATTCCCCGAAGGTGTAGGCAGAGGTGTATTACACACCCACGGTTCGCCAGCTATGTTTAAGTCCCACGTAATAAGGGACGGCCCTATTGCCGTTACGAGAATTTTTGATGTGAAACATCTAATGCAGAGGGAGGGTAAAACCGGCTGTTAGCGTGGCGACGCTTTTATTTTGCTTGTCCCGTTCAAATCTTGAAAGTTAAATTTGACACACTTCCCAGTTTCCGATTGAGCTTAAATTTTACATTCATGTGTTTATTGCGTGATAATGCAATATTATGATGATATGGAGCTGATATGATGATGGAGCTGGAAGGTGGGCATAGGAACTTGATAATAAAACAATGCAACCCCATCGAGTTTAGGCTCGTATGATTTGACTTCATGAGTACTTTATCTCTAGATGGTATCCAGGGTATGAAGATAAAGCTGGAAGGTGGCCACGGTAACTCTATAATGAAACGATGCAACCCCATCGAGTTTGGACTCGTTTGATTCGTCT
This sequence comes from Leucoma salicis, assembly GCA_948253155.1. Classification (NCBI taxonomy): domain Eukaryota; kingdom Metazoa; phylum Arthropoda; class Insecta; order Lepidoptera; family Erebidae; genus Leucoma; species Leucoma salicis. The sequence goes on along the minus strand of OX411826.1, from coordinate 2,502,790 downwards.
TAATGAGTACTTTGTCTTTAAATGGTATTAAGGGTCTGATGATGGAGCTGGTAGGTGGTCATGAGAACTCTGTAATTAAATGGCGCAACATCCATCATTCATTTATTTTACCTCCGCGAAATGAAATAGTAAGTAACGTCTTTGTAGTATTCTTACTCTCTTGCCAACAGAGACACGAACCAGATCCCACTCTCCGAGCAGACAACTGTCTCTCCTTCGAAGGTTTCGTGAGGTTCCTAACGGATAAAGACAATTACGCCTTCGTACCGGAGCAGATGAGGATAGGAAACCACGCCAGGTAAGAGTTACTACAAGCTAAAATTTATGTTTCATTCGTAGTACCGAATGCTCGAAGTCGCTCAGCATGCTATGGAGCGGGCTATGCCTGGGATCTCTCTACGTGATAAGATCCGTAATACGGAAATCCGTAGGATAATGGGAGTGACCGACATAGCCCGCCGGGTCAGCATGCTGAAGTGGCAATGGGCAGGCCACATCGCTCGACGAACCGACAACCCTTAGGGAAGAAATGTTCTCGAGTGGCGACCGCGTAACGGACGGCGCAGTGTAGGACAGCCTCCCACCAGGTGGACCGATGACCTGGTCAAAGTCGCAGGCAGTCATTGGATGCAGGCGGCACAGGACCGTTCGCTGTGGCGTTCTCTTGGGGCCTGTGGATGATGAAAGGCTGATGGATGGATGGATGATCCAATATTCTCGGTAACAAAAATGGCAATTGCACGCCTCATAAGCGAAGTGTTGAGGTGGGTATTACTCTCGTTTCACACAGAACAACTCATTTTTCAAACTTAAAATGTCTCTATTTATCATATATTGCACTTGTAAAATAATATATACACACACATATCAAGAAAATACACTATTTTTAACACTCATGATATTTTTGATGCCATTTTTGTAATTTAAACTGTTTAAAAAAGTTCTGTCTTGGACGTCCGTGTATTGTATAAATAATAAATGTATGTTAACACTATAACGACCGAAATACTTTACTAATCGAGTCTTTTTTTTCTTTTACGATTCAGTATAATTACGAATAGAGCCCTATCACTTTTCACGGTCTGATTCGATGTGGTTTAATTGTTATTAAATAAACAAAAAAATATTGAATATTTACGCTCGACTCGACACTAAAACCAGCGCTATACATTTCATGAGAACTACTTATATAGACCAATATAGAAGTACTTTTTAAAATTAGCGCTAGATGGCGTATAAGACATGAAACCCACATTAGTACTTTTTTAAGTTTATACTACGTGGTGGCAAACAAGCATACGTCCCACCTGATGGTAAGCGGTTACCGTAGCCTATAGACGATAGCAACACAAGAGGCATAACTAGCGTGTCACCAACTCCAAGGAAAGGGATAGCATGCGGATAGAAAGTATATTGAGAGAATAGGACAGGTAGAGTACTAAGGAAACGATAAGAAGTATAACAAGGAGAGGATAAGAAGGGGGTTCGGGCCTCCGGCACTCTCACTCAACATACGAGACACAACAGTAGGTACCACTACTGTTGGTTCACGCTGATCTTTTGTGAGAGGGTGGTACTACTACGACTTCATCATGTCTAATATAAATTTTTGCTGACAGCAAATCAAACACTGATGATGAAGAGCTTCCAAAACGTCTATCAAAAGATATGGGAGGCCCTCTCAGCCAGTACTACATCGCGAGCTCTCATAATACATACCTCACGGGGCACCAGCTGAAAGGAGAGTCTTCTGTCGAGTTGTATAGCCAGGTACGTGGATTAAATAGTCAGAATTTACTATAGTAACTATTAGATTCTATTCGACTCAGTCAGTATGGACTTAACATAGCATCACGCCTGTATTCCCCGAAGGGGTAGGCAGAGGTGTATTTACACATCCACGATTCGCCAGCTATGTTTAAGTCCCACGTAATAAGGGGCGAGCCTATTGACGTCTACCGGGCACATTTCCAAACCCCGGGCTGCTACTGAGAACTTTTCTTTTTAGGAAAAAGCTCAATAACATTGCCCGACCCGGGATCGAACCCGAGACCTCATGATTAGTAGTCGCATACACTACCGCTACACCTCCGAGGCAGTTGTACTGTGTGGGAATCGAATCCACAACACTGACGGGAGGCCGGTATCAAAAGCACTCCGCCATCTGTCCTGGTACTCCTACCGTTGTTTCGTATGGTGAGTGAGAGCGCCGTAAGCCCACTCTCTCCCTATCTATCCTTTCCTAAGTATCCTTTCTATGCTCTCCTTATATATCCTATCCACCTCCTATCCCTTTCCTTGGAGATTGCGCCGTGCGAGTGATGCCGCTATTGTTGCCGGAGTCTATGCCTATAGACTCTATATAATATATATACTAGCCTTTGCCCGCGGCTTCGCCGCAACCAAAAGCTAGTTTTTGGCATATATATCTCAGGTTCCCGACACAGTAGCGGGATAAAATGCATACCAGGTTTTAAGTCTAATCAAGAGCTAGTAAATAAAGAAAGTTGTATCAAAATCCGTTCGGTAGTTTTTGCGTGATGCGCGAACAAACAAACAGACAGACAAAAATTCTAAAAAAAATTGTTTGTGTTTAGACATGCCTATATAGCCTATTACAGTCATTTTTTCTCAAATATCTTAAATGTACAGACACAGCTCTGTTACAGCTTTATAATAGTATAGATATACATGTACAATAACCGCTTACCATTAGATACATGCAGCATTGGTTTATTGTGTTCAAATAAATGTATTCTTTTGTCGTATGCTTGTTTGCCACCCACGTAGAATCCATCCATCCATCAGCCTTTCAACGTCCACTGCTGGACATAGGCCTTCCCAAGAGAACGCCACAACGAGCGGTCCCGTCATGGGGGATAATGCCGTATTCGCCACGCTTGGCAGGCGGGTAGGCGATCGCAGTGGATGCCGTCAATACTAGAGGGCCGCTGCTGCCCACTCCCCCGGCACTCCCTCAGTCGGCTCTTACGACTCCCGTGGGTAGAGAGGGGTGGGACAATTCTAAAGCCGGCCCCACACGGCCCGGCACGTAGTATAAAATAAAATTAAAAAGAATATCTCGCCGATTTACTTTTTAGTATTATATACACTAAACTGTACTTCCAAACTGTTACGCGTTCAACGCGCCATAAACTAAAATACTAGGCGACTAAATATTCACCACTGAAGGAATGTAATAGTTTCAGTGGCCCGCCAATAAAGGCGGAGAGACGGCACACGGCGGGTTTCTTTAGTGGGTGGGGGCCCCACACTACCCTGTTCGTTGCTCCGAACGACGGGGTGTGCGGTTAGAAGCATTATCTCCCGCCTTAAAAAAAATGGGGACTAAATATTAAGCTTTAACTAGTATCAATTAAAAAATATTACAAAATAAAAAAATTACTTTCTTTTCACAAATGTTTTATTCCTTACATTACTAAATAGATACTTATATTTTTTTTGAAAACATTCCTTTCGGATATAACCCGCATTAAATACTCGTACTACTGCCATATAAACGGAGATATCACTTTCGAGAGGAATATTTTTTGTTAATTACCCTGGAGGGTAAAAAAGGGAATATTTTTTGAGAAAATATAATGTTAAGTTTTATAAACAATTAAACCTGTAAAATACAAAATTTTAGGAGACCTTGAATTAGTAATCGTAAGTGAGATAGACGCTGTGTTTCCTTACCGTTGGATATGATTTTAATCCTAAGGGTAATAAAGAAAAAAATCTCTACTTACTACTAAAATGTAATTCAAAAATGTATCCACACATTGAATTTTAAGAATTTGAAAATATTTCAACTTTTTGGGATTTTACCCCCAAGAATTAAAAAATAATGGAAAGTCCTATCCTAGGCCAATGGTCAAATCTAATGAGTGTTACGCCTATACCAGAATCTTGCTCGATAATCGTCACTGCACGTCAAGAAGGCTGGAGCAGTTCCAGAATGCACAATAAACCTGCAAAAAAAAATCTTGTTTAGAATTTACCCATGGACAATTCTTTATGCTATAAACAAACGGTTTCTCTGAGTCTGGATGTACTTTGTGTCCGTTGATACAAGGTATGTATAAACTTCATCAGAATTTTGTCTTTTTAAAAAAAAAGAATTATTTTAGACAATTACTGTCTCTGATTGCTACATTATCATAGTTGAAAGGGAGAATTCTTCCCAAAGGCCATAGTTTTTTAACCCAAAGAAATTAAGTTCACGAAGTTTAAATTACAAATTATTCGCCACCTATCGGATGCATTACGTTGGTGCGAAAGACAAATGTGATGTGGAGATTGCTTATTGCCGTTGGAATTGGAAGGGACGCAGGTTCAAATCCCTCTCGCACCTAAAGTTATCTTTTTCCACATTCCACAACGTCCTGGTCCTGTGCTACCTCCATCTAAAGCTGTCTGCGGCTTTGATAAGATCATCATCTCATCGGCTACCACGTAGGGCGACATCAAAAAAAATATATTGTGTGGTTATATAAAACCATGATGCTAGTGAAACTTTTTTTGAACTGATCAAAAGACAAATACTGCGGCAAACTTGCACGAATGAGTGAGAATATAAAGTAAGCTAATAGGAGCCATGGGCGCCGCCATATTGACTGCTCTGCCGAGTGCCTTTCACTTTACCTAATCCGCGGCCGGCTATAACGCGACATGCGAAAGATGGACGAAAAAAATTGAGCCGATGGAAAAAAAGTTTCATAAATAATCCAATACTACCCTCAAATTTCACTTCCCTTACCTGACAGCCCCGTTATGTCCCAAAGACATCAGTTGACATCGGCTAGCACTCCGGGAATGCCAAGTGCATAATGAAGTGGTGGCCTCATCCGGGAACATCACATAGTCTTCTGTGTGGTTGAATATCGCTTGGGCGAGGTGATCCTGTTTGCCTGGGAACAATTATTAGCATAATATATACAATTCTTCTGTATGTGTGTTAGTCACACATTCCCTCCCAAATGGCTGTGTAGATTTTATGATATTTTTTGGGTGTGTCAAGACTTGATTGCTTAAATTTGGAGTCAGTAGATGGCACTGCAATCGTGTTTTTGAATTTTTATTTTTTGACGGGATTTTCTTTTTATTGTTAAGCCGTCGCTGTGCCGTGTGGGGCCGGCTTTAGAATTGTCCCACCCCTCTCCAGCCATGGGAGTCGTAAGAGCCGACTAAGGGAATACCGGGGGAGTGGGAAGCAGCACTCCCTCGAGTATTAACAACATCCACTGCTATCGCCAACCCGCCTGCCAAGCGTGGCGATTACGGCACTATCCCCCATATGAGCGAAACACATGTTGTGGCGTTCTCTTGGGGAGGCCTATGTCCAGCAGTGGACTTCGAAAGGCTGATGGATGGATGGACGGTTAAGCCGGGTCCGCAGCAAAATGCTACGATTGCTTTGCTAGCATGTTAGTAAAACATGTATAGCAAACAGACTGCCCACTGTGATTTTTGGGTATAGACTATTTTGGTTAGCTACCTACAGCAACGTTCTTTCAACATCTGTAAAAAATTGAAAATTGATATTTAAAAAAAAGACAAGGTGTTTTCTTTATTCCACTCCATTATCGCTAAAGTACAACATAAACATACACACTATTTAAAAAGATTTCACGAGACGTGTCTATGGTGAGCGGAAACATGAAATGAATAATATTACCCCCGCGGCCCCCCGCAGGCGAACACGGGGGAAGTTATCCATTTGAGTCGGCAAACTTATTAGCGAGTTTTGGAAACAAAACAGTTAGGCCACTCCCCCAATTACATAGTCTTGGTTATATTATAATGTTATTGTGTTTGAAAACACGATAACATAGCGCGCCAAATATGGATAAAAATGTTTGGACCTGTCTGCCGAGTTGTGACCATGAGAAATTTGACGATCCACAAGCAACAATATTAATCTCCAGACCGTAGTTTCACTCCTGCCAGTTTCAATAGATACTAGCCATGTACACAGGAGATATTATAGTGCATGATTGTTTGCGCAAACACAAATGCCCTAAATATTCCCTAGCTGTCAAAGTTCGATAGGACAACATTCAAATTCGATCAGAGAGAGATGCAAGACAAACGGCTTTACGTGCTTTGTGCTGTGAAACACCGCCAATCTTGCCGGGAGAACCTAATAATAAGCACTTATGGCAAGGTCAGGCTATAGATGGCTGACCACCGAAGGAATGTAACATAGTTCCAGTGGCCCGCCAATAAAGGCGGAGAGATGGCACACGGCGGGTTTCTTTAGTGGGTGAAGGCCCCACACTACCCTGTTCGTTGCTCCGAACATTTTTTTCCCGCCTTAACAAAAAAAAGGATATAGATGGCTGTCCATAAATGAACAGATATTACCTGTGGTACCTGCTCCAGTGTACTGAATTAAGCATCTGCTGCTTGCTAACTCCCACAGCTTGATAGAAGAGTCCATGCCAGATGTCAGGAGATACTGAAAAGAGATCCAGGTCATGAACAGCCGTGGCCATCTTTATATTTGACTGCACAGATGCGGAGTGATTTAGATACTGGCCTCCCGCCCGAGTGTTGTGCGTTTAATTCCCACACAGGACAACTCTTAGTGTGATCCAGAAATGGTTGTTCTGAGTCTGGTTGTATTTTGTGTCCGTGAAATTGTATATTTGTGAAGTCGTCCGCGATACAAGGAGTAGCAGGGTGTTGTCTTTTAAAAACTATATATATTAAAAGCTAGAAAATTCAATCTTCATTGAGGAACTGGCAAAAATATTGTTGTTTTGTCTAGTGAGTGATTAGATAACAAGCCCGCTAGTCTTTTTTAAATATCAGGCTGTCAAATAGATGAATCTTTCCTTTCCACCTCTTGTCCCTTTTCCTGGGATTCGCGTGATACTCTTGGTGTTACCTACGTTAACCACTTGCCATCAAGCGGGGTGTACGTTTGCTTGCCATCCTCGCAGTTAAATAAAAAAATTTAATTTCGTTATTTTCTCTTTTGTGCGGAACTCTAAATATATTTTAGATCTATTTCTTTTAGCAATTGACATGCTCCGCTACTTTTTAAAGTACGAATTATTTGTGAATAAACAAAAAGAGATTTTTAGTAGGGGCGGGAATCGAACCACGCAACTTTTCCAATCCAGGGAAGTGCTCTAAGCCACTGAGCTACCCTACTGACCTTTCGATCATCCCAAGTTCTTAATCACATTTGTCTTACGACTAACGCCATCTATCGGCAAGCATTGCATGCATCCAATATAGTTAGTTTAATTTTGCAATTAAAATTCATACTACGATGGCGCGATTTTTTTTTCTGGCGTTAGTCTTAAGACAAATGTGATTAAGAATTTGGGATGATCGAAAGGTCAGTAGGGTAGTTCAGTGGCTTAGAGCACTTCCCCGGATTGGAAAAGATGCGTGGTTCGATTCCCGCCCCTACTAAAAATCTCTTTTTCTTTATTCACAAATAATTTGTACCAAAATATATTTCCAAAATAAACGTATCCTAAGTTGCTCCTTATAACATCAGCTATCTGCCACTGAAAGTCCCATCCAAATCGGTCCAGACGTTTTGGGGATAAGCAGGAACAAACTGACAGACAGATAGACACAAAAGTTTTAAAATTTGATATTTTGTCACATTCATAATTATGCATTTAGTAAAAAGCTGATTTTATTTATTTATAAAGATTTCGCCAGAATTCAAGATATCTGTATAAAAGTTCTTCTTGTCGATTTTTCTCATGTAAAGCCTTAATAAGGAATCCGGCCGCTTGTTTTTGCAATCGTGACATTGTGTACGGACTTGCCTCAAGCGCTCGTGTTAGTTATTAGTAACTTTGACGATTTTAATATGTATGAAATAAAGATAATTTTAAATTTGAATAGTAGGTAACCTATACTATGATATGGTGGTATTGTTACAAACGACTGTTACCACTTACCTTGCTGTTTCTAGTGAAGGCGACAGAACAGACTTCGGAGCCATCGTGTGCGTTGATGAATGTGTTGAAACATCTATTGGAAACTGTGTCCCACAGCTTCACTGTCCCATCAGCACTACCACTCGCAAAGTACTTGCCGTTAGGGGAAAATCTGTAAAATTATAATTTTTTTGAAGTGAAAACTTTCTTAAGCGTGTTGAGCACGTTTAGGGTGAACAAAAATCATGAAACTTGCGTCATCGTCACCGAACGCTCCGATAGAAGTGAAAACTAAGTAACTTGTGAATTGTACCGTCGAGCAGATTATTATTTTTGGTTTGTAAAAAAGTGTTAATGACCAATTTTGGTCTGCAGTCCCCCAAAGGGACTAAAAACTGCCCCGCATGTTTTTGAAGTGAAAACTTCTTTAGGCGCGTTGAGCACTTTTTGGGTGAATAAAAATCATGGAAGTCGCGTCATCATCAGCGAACGCTTTTTTTAAAGACAACCCTGCATTAAGGAATAACCCTTGTATCGCGCGGGAACTTCACAAATATACAATTTCACAGACATCCAGACTCGGAACAACCATTTGTGGATCACACAAAGAGTTGTCATGTGTGGGAATCGAACCCAAAACACTCGGGCGGGAGGGTATCAAAACAACTCCGCCATCTGTGCAGTTTAACACACATAGTATTAGAGTCCTGTTTATACCAGCTTGACTGCGAATGTAACGCCCTCTCACAGAAGACCAGTGTGAAACAACGGTCAGTGCTTCTCCACCTCATAATTAATTCCTTTTAACAAGCGGCACGCTAGTTATGCGTCTGTTTTTGCGAGCGTCTATAGGCTACGGTAACCGCTTACCATCAGATGGGCCGTATGCTTGTTTGCCACCCTTATATAAAAAAAATGCGTGTACTTACGCACGCGCGTGAGATGTTATACTTCTTTGGCATCATTAATAAAAAAAGTAATTATTAAATTCGTAACTGCAAAACTTGTCAAGTTAATAAATTAATTGTGTCTAATGTCACTAGATGGCGTTATTAAAATTTTGAAATTTCTTATAAGTCGATGTTAAGAGTTTAAGTGCTTTCATACCCCCTCCATGGTAGCGTTAAACGTTTAACGCAACCTTTTGCAAGTCGCATTAGAAGAAAATCTCAATGACAAAACATCACCTCGTGGCGTAGTCGGTAGTGTAATGTAACCGACTTCCGTGCAAGAGGCCGTGGGTTCGATTCCCACTCAGGAAAATTATTTGTCTGATGAACACAGATATTTGTACTGCGTCTGGGTGTTTTCTATCTATTATATGTATGTATGTATTTACAAAATAAAAAGTAATATATGTATTATATCCATAATCTTAAGCATAGTTTGGGATGTTGTGTGCAATGTCCGTGAATATTTATTTATCCGAAATACCCTCTTCTCAGCTTACTTCCATTGTGTCCACCTCCCACTCCTTCACCAAAGTATACAATACGGAAGTGTTGCAGTTGCTAGGTTGCTATTGCCAATATTTCTATAGGATTCTGCTTGTCATCAGACTCACGTTCTTAAGCTGCAACTCAACTTACTTGATAGAATTAACTTGTCTCCGGTGATGGTGAGACGGTATAGGACAGACGAAGCACTGGCTGGTGGTGACATCATACAACCTGATCACTGGATGTGTGGTGGACGCGATTATGTGATCACCTAGTGGATGAAAAGCCACACAGAGCACCTGTTCTGCGTCCTGTAACAAATATACTCAAAATCAATTAATTTATACTACTTAACACAAATTGTGATAATGTGAAATCGAAATTAACAGTCGCGAGAAGGGTTTGAACCTACATCTCCTGGAATAGCGTCTTTTGCCAATTCAGCCAAATAAAGCCTTTGCATTTTTACACTGTGTTAATTTATAAAGCTGAGCATATCAAATATTTAAAAAATAAACATATCATCACGCCTGTAGTCCCCGAAGGGGCAGGCAGAGGTGTATTACACACCCACGGTTCGCCAGCTATGTTTAAGTCCCACGTAATAGGGGGCGAGCCTATTGCCTTCTACCGGGGACATTTGCAAACTCTGCAATGCTAATGAGACTTTTTCTTTTTTATGAAAAAGCTCAATAGCATCGCTCAACCCGAGGATAGCACCAGAGACCTCATGATCAGCTGTCGCTCATACTACAGCTGCACCACAGAGGCAATTAAAAAAAAAATTACAAAAATATCAAAATAATTTATATTACTGTTTTTTTTTTAAACTCCTTTATTGTATTATTAGGCAACAAACAGGGCAATGTGGGACTCTCTCCCATTAAATAAAAACCCAGCTGGTACGCTGGTAGCCCCATCAAACCACAATAAACTTACTGTGATACTCTTATAAGCCTTCTTAGCCGATGCCTTCGTTATGTCAAATAGTTTGATACAGCAGTCCCGAGAAGCTGACACCAGGATCTGCTCTCGAGGATGGAAATCCAATGCTGTTATTTCATCCGTGTGATCGTACCTGTTAATACAAGACAAATCCTAAAGGGAAAAACATTTTATCTCGAAAAGAAACACACGCACAGTTCAAATTCTACATCACACATTTACCGCCTATTAAAAGACCTACAGAAGCCATCTAGAGAATCTCTCAGCCATGCAACCTTATAATGCTTTCCTTCCTTCATATATAGCTATATAATATAGTAATTATGGTATTTCTTAATAATGCCTTACAAAGTCCTGATCACTGGATGCCCTTGTTGCTCCCTACCAGGATCAACTTCTTCTGGGGCAGACTTGGCCAGCATACGCTCAACATCCAGGATCTGAAATATTGTTCACCATTTAAAAAACTAGACGTCACGGGACGTCTACCAGATGTGAAAACATCGAAATTATTTTGTAGAAATAAAATGACTTGACAAAGTACTCCTCAAAACGAATCAAACGAGTATAAACTCGATAGGGTTGCGTCGTTTCATTACAGAGTTACAGTGACCACCTTCCAGCTCCATCGTCAGACCCTGGATACCATCTAGAGACAAAGTACTCGTCAAGACAAATCTTACGAGCCCAAACTCGATGGAGTTATGTCGTTTTATAACGGAGTTCCTATGGCCACCTTCTAGCTCCATCATCAGACCCTGGATACCATCTAAAGACAAAGTACTCGTCAAGGCGAATCATACGAGCCCAATTTCGATGGGGTTGCGCCGTTTCATTATAGGGTTCCTATGTCCACCTTCCAGTTCCATCATCAGATCAGCTCCATGTCATCATAATATTGCATTATCACGCGATATACAGATGCGTGTGAAATTTCAGCTCAATCGGAAACCGGGAAGTGTGTCAAATTTAACTTGCAATATTTGAATGGGACAAGTAAAATAAAAGCGTCGCCACGCTAACAGCCGATTTTACCCTCCCTCCGCATTTGATGTTTCACATCAATAAAAAATTGCAAACAACCTTTATTAGATTACTAAGTAGCCTTAGCATATGACTCAGCCAGAAAAAAAAACCTAGTTTTTAAGTAATCTCACGTTCCCGATACGGTAGTGCAATAAAACATATACAAGTTTTTAATTCAAATCATGAGCTAGCAAACAAAAAAGTTTTATCATTCTGATACTTTCACTTCTGTTTGTTTTTATGCAGTATCCAAACTACAAACAGACAAAAAGCCTTAACTATTATAAAGCTGTAAAAGAGGTATGTCTGTACATTCAAGATATTTGAGAAAAACTATTGTATTATTAAAGTACAAATTATAATTTGTGAATAAGGAAAAATAGTATTTTAGTACGAAGGGATGCAGGTTCGATTCCCGCTCGTACTAAAATACTCTTTTTATAATACTTTCTAACATTTACGCGAATTTTACACATTTTGAACTAAAACTACGTTTACGGAATCTATCCGCGTTTACTTGATCAAATCAACTCGGATCAAAGAACACATAGCTGATGTGAAGCACCGTCGCTATACAAAGTCTGCAATTTGTGAGCACACACAGGACCACACCCACCATTACATCAGGTTTGACAAACCTCAAATCCTCGCAAAAGAACATCGATATCGTCCTAGAATGATACGTGAGGCTATTGAAATTAAGAAACATCCCAATTTCAATAGAGAAGACGGCTGGGTCTTACCATCAAGCTGGAATCCTGTAATAGGCCTCACCAAACATAATACAAGAAGGCACACCACAAGATTGCAAGACACAGTTAGCGCTTATTGTGTGGATAAAACCCACAGTAGTGATTAGTTAGTATTTCCGCATAAATAATTTAATAATCCATAACTGTTGCCTACTGAGTTTTCTGGCCGGATCTTTCCCAGTCAGGTCGCGTTCCGATCCGGTGGTAGCTTTTTAGTCTTAGCTTCTATTAAAATCAATATATTTAATAATATAAACTAATAATCAATATTGTCTTCAAACTTAAAAGAGAAGTATTATAATATTATTATTATACTAGCTTAAAATCTCATACATTGTAAGCATAGAACTTAAAATTAGATATTTTTAACTGTGTTTCTAAACGAATATTATCTGGGTTGAAATAAATAAACCAAAAATTTGTAAAATCATATACTGTGGGTAGATGAAACCGTTGAAACAACATATCAGCTTTGGACGCCTACCATCTAAGTCCACCCGTGATCATGAATGCTGTAAAGTATTCGAAACGTCGGGATAGCATAAAAATCAAGTAAACGCGATAGATTCCCTAAACGTAGTTTTATTTCAAAATACTCTTTTTCCTTATTCACAAATTATAATTTGTACTTTAAGAATAGCTGAGCACGTCAAGTGCTAAAATATAGATCAAAATGTTTGAAAAATCACGCCATCAAATAGTATGAATTTTAATTGCAAAATTAAACTTACTACATTGGATGAATGCATGTAAATGCATTGCCGATAGAGGGCGTTGGTCGTTAAGACAAATGTGATGAGGAAATTCGGTATTTCTAGTAATGGTACGATAGCTCAATGGATTAGAGCACTTCCCCGGAAAGGAAGGGACGCAGATTCGATTCCCGCTCGTACTAAAATACTCCTTTTCCTTATTCACAAATTATAATTTGTACTTTAAGAGTAGCTGAGCATGTCAAGTGCTAAAATATAGATCAAAATATTGTATTATTAGGCTATTTAAGTGTCACTGAACGCAAAACATGATTTTTTAGAATATTTATCTATTTGTTTGTTTGGGCATCACACAAAAACTACTATACGGATTATGATGAAACTTTTTAGTTTGATAGCTCTTGATTAGACTTAGAAACTGGTATTTATTTTACCCCGCTTATTACGCTACTATATCTTACTTTTTAACTGAGGCGGAGCCGCAGGCGAATGCTAGTACGTGATAAATTTCATGTGTCATAGCATTGTACCTATAAGTATTCTGAATGGCGGTGAAAAGAATTTTGCGCACATAGCATGTCGGTAACGCGAACTTATAAGATGTCACTAATCTAAAATTCGCCAAATTAATGTGCCTAAGTTTTTGCTACAAAAAAACTTCGATTCTATTTTCTTTAAAGTTTCTCTCTTCTTTCTTACAAATATTTGTTCGCCACCTTTTAGCGCACTAGCAGTTCCAATATTTACTTTCAATATTAGAATATTGGATGAGGGCAGTGTATCATACCTTAATACTAGCATCGACAGAACCCGTGGCAACCAGTTGCCCGCATGCACTGAAGGCACCTGCTCGACATGCCATTTTGTGTGATGTCACGTAAGCTGTCTCATAGGTAGCTGGTTCCGGAGCCAGGGATGAAGCATCCATCTCATATTCCAAATCTGTATAAAGAAAATTTTATTCAATCAGCCATTCGCATATAACACCTGGATGTAGGCCTCTCACAATATAGGCCACAATGTCCAACTCTATGCATACGGAATCTAGTCTTATCTATTTTGATAGCGGTATTCAAGCACTTCCCCGGATTGGAAGGAATCCTGCTCGCAGTCGTTTTCTTTTTCCATATTTACAAATAATTTGTTCTTTAAAGTAGCTGAGAACAAACAGAATGGCACCAAACATTTGAGGTTGTCAGCCCACAAAAGGTATGGTGGGCCATAAACAGTTTTAATTCATACAAATCACCAGGCCTGGATGGGATCTTCCCCGCCTTGCTTAAGTAGGGTGGTGAGGAACTCATTCAAAAACTCACCACAATTTTGGCCGCCTGTCTGACTCATAGGTACGTTAAACACAAAGTGAAAAATGTGAAATCGAAAATAACAGTCAGGAGCAGGATCATAGGTACGTGCCGAAAAGTTGGAGAGAAGTCAAGGTGATCTTCATACCCAAACCAGGTAAGAGCGACTACTCGGACCCCAAATCCTACAGACCTATTAGCTTGACCTCTTTTCTGTTGAAGACACTGGAGAGGTTGTGTGATAGGGACCTGAGGGAGGGGGCTCTGCTAGACGTTCCCCTGCACCCATGTCAACACGCCTACAGCCAAGGTAAATCTACAGAATCGGCACTTCATGCAGTGGTATGCAATATAGAGGAAGCGATTTCAAGCAAGTCTATATGTGAAATTATCAACTACCTTTTACCCGACGTTTCAACTGCGTTGCAGCAGCCGTGGTCACGGGACAACTGGAGAGGCGAGCTACTTTATTTTTCCTCGACAGTTTGTAGCGTAGTTTGATCTACACCGATGTTTGTTCGACACACAACACTCACTATATCGCGAGACGAATGTGAAGATATATTAGGTAGTTTGCACTTATTAATCACTGGATTCCACGCTGATGATAGATTAAATCCGTCTCCTCTATTGAAATTTCTGTGCTTTTTGATTTCAATAGCTTCGCGCACTAACCGTTTGTAGTAGTGGCGGTCCTGAGATAGGATTATAGGTTGGAGAAGCTCAACCCAGTGATTAGTACCTGCTTCTAGGAGATGTTCAGCGATGGCAGATTTGTTTATCTGTCCTTTCTTGACTGCAGTTATGTGCTCCTTAAACCCTTTAAGCAATCGATCGCTTGGTTTGGCCGATGTAAGCGCTCCCACAGCTACAGTTTATTTTGTAAACTCCCGCTGATTGCAAGGGAATAATATCCTTCGGTGTACGCAATTGACTCGATAACTTACAGTGCGGAATGTATACAGTCTTCATGGAGTATTTACTAAGTACTGTTCAAATTTTGTCCGTCACTCCTCGTATACATATATGGCAAAGGAAAGCCGGTTGTCTATTGACTTCAGGATATCTTTCCCTTTTCGTTCGCCGCTGAAGCCTACGACCAGTTTTGTACCCATTTCGTTTTAGTACCTCCTGAACATTATGCAGTTCCTGTTGTAGATGTTCAGGGTCACAAATATCAATGGCTCTGGTAGTCAATGAAGTTATGACTGACTGTAGGTGACGTATGCGATGTTACACGCTCCGCGCTGGTCATCGTGGAACGGTGGTGCACTATCAACGAACTAACAGTCAATCCGAAAAAGACGGATCTAGTAATGTTCACTCACAAGCGCAATTTGGGAAACTACCGACTGCCCAAACTATTCAAGACGGAACTCCAGTTATCAACACAAGTTAAGTATCTAGGCGTAATACTTGACAGTAAGTTAAACTAGAGTAATCATTTAAATAGCAAAATCGACAAAGCTACAGTCGCTTTCTGGCAGTGCCGCAGAATGATAGGTAAAATGTGGGGCCTTGACCCTAACATCATTCTGTGGCTGTACCAGGTAGTAATTCCACCAATGATTAGCTACGGTGCGGTGGTTTGGTGGCCACGGACCCGATTATCCACTGTCGTAGCTAAACTACACCGACTCCAGAGATTGGCCTGTATGGCGGCCACGGGATGCATGAGGACTACACCAACTGCAGCCCTGGAAGTTATTCTTAGCCTGCCGCCATTGCATATCTTCATAAAACAAGAGGCTGCAACTACAGCGGTACGGCTTGAAAAACTGAATTTCTGGAGGTTGGCTAGGGTACCGCACACCGAGATCCTGAGTGAGGTTATAGGAAAGGAGCCGCTTGTGGCAGCGGTGATCGATAGGATACCTAAGCAATTCGTTTTTGACAAGAAGTTTTGTACAAGATACAACTTCAAGAACAATCGGGTGAAGGTCCGAACCACCGCAATAAGTGGTCCTATGTCACTTTCATCCTATGGCTGCCTGCGGTTTTAAATAGTTTTAACCAAATCTGCGCAGTCTTATATGTGGTCACTCCTGGAGAATCTTCTTTATGTTGCATACTTTTCTTACGTGATGTCTATCACTGAATAAATGAATGTCATTGAATCTCGAAAAGCACTGAGGCTGATCATAGATGAAGTAAAAAATTATTGTAGATGAAATAAAAGAATATATTTATATATATTTTTTTAGCGTTTGACATGCTTAGTCATATAAATTAACACAAATTTGGTGGTAATAAAAAAAAATCTTACCAAATCCAGTAGTGCCAAGTAAATGTTCAGCCCCGCTGGAAGCTGCCAAACGGTCTTTACGGTCAGGTTCATGTTGAAGGCCCACCACCATGAGATTGATTAACCTGTTTATATCAAAAATTTTATACAAAGACAACCCTATTTTCTAGTCAGCTTTATTTTTTACTGTTCAGTGATAGTAGCTCACTGTAACAGTAACTGTGTTACAGCTAGACTTAAGAACAGCAGATATCGTTAACATCAAATGGGCAGGAACTCGTCTATTAGGTATATTTGAGGGTCTATAAGAGACCAGGGTACTAGTACAATTTTTTTGAAACTCTTTTCTCTCATTTTTTTTAAATAGCAATGGTCGCCCATTTGACCACTGTGAAGCACCTCAGTGTTTTTGGTTTTAACGGGAGATATTCATTGGTTCCTTCAATTCACATCTGTAAAATGAATGGTGAGCAGCAGCTTGACGGTCTCCTAGAATAATTGAGTGGAGCTGTGGCTTATCTACTATCATAAGCGATATATTAAAACAGTATAGTCTATGTAAGTGCATCACATAGTTTCTGGTAACTTTATGTAAACTTGTTAGTAAATACTTACAAGAAGCTTGAACATACCTGTCACTCGGTGGACACGGTGGATCGGCGTGGACAGCAGATGCTAGATTCGCAGCAATAGCTTGAAAGCCATCATAATACAACTGACTGCAACAATACACGTACAAGTTGACAAAATAATTGATCAAATATAACCTCAAATTATTAATGTAACCTATTTTACGTTTAAATGCTTTCTGATTGTGAAAAAGTAGTCAATATAATAGTTATTATACATTTTTACTCATCAATAGCTAAAGCTTGCTATAATATAGCTAAATTTTGCGATATGTGTGCATGTTTAACAAATACATAAAGTGTACCTTATTATCATGCGGTAAAGCAGCTCTCTGTTCTTCACAACATTTCTGCTGTCAACCTCGCCTGTGTTTTCTTTCATTTTAATGAAATTGTAGCGAAAATTGGGGAATACGACCGGCAAAACAATTTTTAGTTTTGTTTGACAACAATTTAACCAAAGAGAATAGAATTTGACAATTTTGACAACTATTTTATAAAAACGTCAATGTTGTCTGGTTGTCTATGGCTGAAAAGTGCGGTGTTAATTTGACACTTTTTTAATTACGTTTAATCGACTATTTTGTCTAGTTTGTCGTGTGCTACAGTACCCACTAGACTAACAAAAATAAAGAATACGTATATTACAAAAGGTGTCGCTAAAAATAGTAAAGCTAACCACAAAAGGGGAATTTAATCAATACGTTAACGCATGCGCCGGGGACAAATTGCTGATGCTTCACAAGTCTGCTATTAATTATGAAAGCAATCTGGTTTAATCACTAGAGAATTATCCACTCGGAAAACTTTACAAACCCAAGTAGATAACATTCTTTAGTGCTATACCTAAAACAAAATTTACAAACATACCAATAACACATTAAAATAGAAATTGGTACTTAGTCAATATAATCATTGACCATCGTTCATAGATATTGGTACTTATGAATAGTTCGTTAAAAATATTCCTTATACGAACGAACTTATATCGCGGGGGTCTTTACAAACATACAATTTCACAAGTTTTTCAAGGTACACCCAGACTTAGAACAATCGTTTGTCGATCACACAAAGAGAGTTGTTCTCTGTGGGAATCGAACCCACAACACTCAGGCTGGTATCTTTAATAAGATATTATTGGCAGTTATTGTCTTTAATTGACAGTTATTGACAGTGCGGTAATAGTTAGGTAGCGACAGTGTGGTGATAGCTTTAAGCTTATTGGTAAAACGAGAATGGGGATCGAACGAAATCGAGGTCAATCTCTAGTCCGATGTACTTAACGACATACACCTCTGACTTTCTTTATGTGTTTATTTGCTTACAAATTACCTATCACTGCTCGGTGAAAGAAAATGTGAGGAACACTGCATATTTTTTTGTTAAGGCGGGATAAAGTGTTCCTAACCGCACATCCCGTCGTTCGGAGCAACGAACAGGGTAGTGTAGGGTCCTCATCCACTAAATAAACCCGCTGTGTGCCGTCTGTCCGCCTGTGCTGGCGAACCACCGGAACTGTGTGACAATACTTCAGTGGTGAGATGTTTTCTCAGTGGCTTTTGGAGTTTGCCAACCCGCACTGAGCCAGAATGGCGGCAATCTATCTCACTTTGAGAGGAGGCCCATGTTAAAAAGGGGACTGTAATGAGATGGAAAAATAATTATATTTATAAATTTTTGATCTATTTTTTGATCTATATTTTTAGCATTTGACATGCTCCGCTACTTTTTAAAGTACAAATTATTTGTGAATAAGGAAAAAGAGATTTTTTGTACGAGCGGCAATCGAACCCGCTTCTTTTCCAATCCGGGGAAGTTTTCTAGTCCACTGAGCTATCGTACAGACCTTTTGTCATCCCAATTTCCTTATCACATTTGTCTTTACGACCAACGCCATCTATCGGAATGCATTTACGTGCATCAATCCCAATATAGTATTATTTATTGAGCTTTTTCCTAAAAGGAAAAATTTTCAGTAGCAGCCCGGAGTTTGGACATGTGCCCGGTAGACGTCAATAGGCTCGCCCTCTATTACGTGGGACTTAACATAGCTGGCGAGTCGTGGGTGTGTAATACACCTCAGCCCAGGGTCTGACTGGGCCGGAAGGGCCCGGGTGGCTCCCGTCAGGGCTCGAGACTGGATAATGGTAGATGGGATAATACTATCGGAAAATAAGTAAATATACAAACTATTAATTATCCACAATATATATTATTAGGTACCTGAAGTACAGTTTCAGCTAAGCTGTTAATAACTCGATCGTAAAAGCTGCTGTTCTCGTCATCCTTGATTAGATCCGATTGTGTTCTAGCCTGCGCGGGCCCCCTATGCTACCTAGCAAGCCCCGCAACGTACTCCCGTGGGGGGCCCGCGCTAGCTGGGGCCCGGCTGGCAAACGCCACCTCGACTATATGGCCAGTCCGACGCTGCCTCTGCCTACCCCTTCGGGGAATACAGGCGTGATGCTATGATGCTAATATTTGATGGCGCGATTTTTAGCTTAGTACTAGTTATAAATTACTAGTAGAAGCTGCTTAAATGCATGTCATTTTGCTATTGTTTCAGGTCCTCTTAACCGGGTGTCGTTGCGTAGAGCTTGACTGCTGGGATGGTGATGATGGTAATCCAGTTATATACCATGGCCACACTTTCACCACGAAGATACCTTTTAGCAGAGTGGTGGAGACTATTGCGAGGTTAGTAACAAGTCACTGTTTTTATAGCTACTTTGTGGGTGACAAAGAAGTATAGATACGGCCACCTATTGGTAAGCGGTTACCGTAGCTTAAGGAGAGGCTAGGTAGTATACTAAACCATCGAAGGAATGTAACATAGTTCCAGTGGCCCGCCAATAAAGGCGGAGAGACTGCACACGGCGGGTTTCTTTAGTGGGTGCAGGCCCCACACTACCCTGTTCGTTGCCCCGAACGACGGGATGTGCGGTTAGGAACATTTTTTCCCGCCTTAACAAAAAAAAGATAGTATACTAAGGAGTGAATAGGAAGTTTAATTAGAAGGGGATAGGGAGGGGGTTTCGTACTTTGGCGTAAAATATTTATTAAGGTCAAATCTTTTCTCCAGACATTTCTTTCGTTCCACTATTGGACACAGGTCTCTCATGGTGATAGGGATTGGGTATACCACGCTGGCTCAGTGTGGGTTGACAGACTTTACAAGCCATCGAGAAAACATTTTTGATCTATATTTTTTAGCATTTGACATGCTCCGCCACTTTTAAAGTATAAATTATTTGAGAATAAGGAAAAAGAGATTTTTTGTACTAGCGGGAATCGAACCCACGTCTTTTCCAATCCGGGGAAGTGCTCTAAGCCACTGAGCTATTGTACAGGTACTTCGACCATCCCAATCTCCTTATTACATTTGTCTTTACGACCAGCGCCATCTATCGGAAGCATTTACATGCATTAAACCGATATAGTAAGTTTAATTTTGCAATTAAAATTCATACTATTTGATGGCGCGATTTTTTAAACATTTTTGATCTATATTTTTTAGCATTTGACATGCTCCGCCACTTTTAAAGTATAAATTATTTGAGAATAAGGAAAAAGAGATTTTTTGTACTAGCGGGAATCGAACCCACGTCTTTTCCAATCCGGGGAAGTGCTCTAAGCCACTGAGCTATAGTACAGGTACTTCGACCATCCCAATCTCCTTATTACATTTGTCTTTACGACCAGCGCCATCTATCGGAAGCATTTACATGCATTAAACCGATATAGTAAGTTTAATTTTGCAATTAAAATTCATACTATTTGATGGCGCGATTTTTTAAACATTTTTGATCTATATTTTTTAGCATTTGACATGCTCCGCCACTTTTAAAGTATAAATTATTTGAGAATAAGGAAAAAGAGATTTTTTGTACTAGCGGGAATCGAACCCACGTCTTTTCCAATCCGGGGAAGTGCTCTAAGCCACTGAGCTATAGTACAGGTACTTCGACCATCCCAATCTCCTTATTACATTTGTCTTTACGACCAGCGCCATCTATCGGAAGCATTTACATGCATTAAACCGATATAGTAAGTTTAATTTTGCAATTAAAATTCATACTATTTGATGGCGCGATTTTTTAAACATTTTTGATCTATATTTTTTAGCATTTGACATGCTCCGCCACTTTTAAAGTATAAATTATTTGAGAATAAGGAAAAAGAGATTTTTTGTACTAGCGGGAATAAGTAAAGACAAATATAATAAGGAGATTGGGATGGTCGAAGTACCTGTACTATAGCTCAGTGGCTTAGAGCACTTCCCCGGATTGGAAAAGACGTGGGTTCGATTCCCGCTAGTACAAAAAATCTCTTTTTCCTTATTCTCAAATAATTTATACCATCGAGAAAATCTCTCAGGCATGCAGATATCCTCATGATGTTTTCCTTCATCGAGCATTGATAAATTTTAAATAATTGTCCGTGTGGTGACGGTCTAAGAATACACAGGTCACCACCCCACCCTTTCCCACGGGTGTCGTGCAAGGCGACTAAAGGAAGTAAGCTATTATCACCCATTGTATTACTGGGGGTAGGGCTGGGTACTAAGTGAGAGTACTCACTTTCTATCGGCCCCGAACGGGTCGGTACCACCGTCTCCTGTGTGAACGGTCATGAAGCACGTCAGTGTGTTTTGGCTGTAGCAGAAGATAACCGTTTATTCTTTTCTTTCATTTTCATATCTCAGAAATGAAATGGTACGCAGCGGCTTAACAATACCTACTCTCGGTATAGTTGAGTCCATGAGCGACAGTTACCATTTACGGTTATCAGGTGGGCCGTGGCTTGTCTGCCATCATACGCAATAAAAAAAACATATATTTTCGAAAAATCTTGAATATCAGAGGTATCTGCCGTACTTACGTACGAAGTCTGCACTTTGGACTAGATATCGAATACGATACCACTGTCTATGCAGCCATTGGCTTTACTGCTAGACTATCGTTGATTATTTTTAGATATAGTAGCGAGATATATTTTAAATATCCAAGTTTTAAGTCCAAGAGTCTAAAGCTATTGAGCAAAAGTGTTTCATCAAATCAGCTCAGTAGTTTTTGCAAAAAATTTTTTTTTGTTATCCGATACCCTGCACTGCTAAGAAATAATCCTCGTATCGCAGGGGACTTTACAAACATTCAATTTTACGGAGACAAAGTACAGGCAACCTCATAACAACCATTTGTGGATCACACAAAGAGTTTAAAGTGACATAAACGGGTCTTTTTTCGCGTATAAATTAGGTGAAATTTTAACTACCTTTAGCCCGACGATTCAACTGCGTTTCATAAGCCGTGACCACGGAAATTAAAAAGGGTGGTTAAAAATTTCACCTAATTTATACGCGAAAAAAGACCCAATGATGTTTCTTTAAATATGTGTACAATTCGCGAATCATTAAAAGTGACACGCAAGGAGTTTTCTTGTGTGTGTCACTCAGGCGGGAGGCCGGTATCTAAGCCAGTCAATCTGTGCAGTCAAGTTATGAACTTAATTATTAATAAGTAATAACTTAAATTTATATTTCAGGAGTGCCTTCGTGGCGTCGCCTTACCCCCTGATCTTGAGCATCGAGAACCACTGCAGCTTGCCGCAGCAACAAGTTATGGCCAGCACTTTTGAGGTCAGTTATAATTTGCGCGTAACATCATAAATAAATATTCATGGACATCACACATCGTCCTCTGTCCCAAATTAAGCTTAACGCTTGTGCTATGGGTACCAGATTAATTAGATTAAACAGTATTGGGTACCGGATATAATACATATACACCTTTTTTTTGTAAATACATACATTTAATAGATAGAAAATACCCAAACGCAGTACAAATATCTGGAATTCATCACACCAATAATTGTCCTGAGTGGTAATCGAAGCCACGACCTCGTGCACGAAAGTCGGTTACACTACCGACTACGCCACGAGGCCATTTTCATCGCCAGGCTGCTACAAAAGAAGGGTTATAATGCGTATTTCAGTAAGGCTGGGTGATTTGGAACAACTCTTGGTTTACTTCTTTACAAACGCTAACGTATGTAAACAATTATAATTATCTGATATTCTTTACGCATAGTCGCGTAAAAGCCGAAGCCAAAAGGAAGGGTTATGATTTTAGCAGTCTACGTATGTATGTTTGTATTTACGTATGTTCCTCTGTAGCGCCTAAACTAGTCATCCGATTTTGACGAATAAGGTGTCAATAGATTTGCAATTATGACCCGGATAACATAGGCTATATTTTAATTGACTTCAATAATAGTTTATTTTTAACGTGGATTTTAAATAAATTTTTCATTAAGAGGTCATTTAGGAAATGCTGGCTCGAGATAATCCGTTCACTGCACGAATCAAATGATAATACGCAAAAGTATAAAATAAAAAATAAAGTTTAAAACTATAACCCGACTACGTAAATAAAAAAGTGATTTAATAAATAAAAAAAAAAAACGCCTTCGAAAGACGCCTAGGTAAAACGCTTTCTTTGTCTGTGGGGTAACTAATTGTGTACGGTTACTTATTTATGACTTGTCAAACAAAGGTAAGCATGTGTTCACATAAACTGCGTTTATTCTCGACTGCCTTACACGGCGGGCGTAGCCGCATAGATAAGTAAGACAAATAACTATACTTGGAATAGATACGCCACTTTGGATTCAGTTTTGGAAGGTTTTGTTCCGTGGTCACTAGATGTCACGTAGCCGTATAGCCACCACACATGTATTTTACTTACGTTACACTTACCTACGAGGGGAGGTCAAAAAGTTCGCGGAATGAGAGGGAAGGAGGTTGAAACTAAACAGCAAACTATTTTTCCTTTTCAATATACTCTCCCTTAACTCTAATACATTTTTTGGATCTCTCAAATAATTTATTTATACCATGCCACTTGTAAACCATGTTCTTACCAGGGGCAGAGTAAACCGTAAACAGCTCTTAAAAAATTACCTGAGCGGATTTTCCTTGCTTGGTAAGGAACTTAATAATGGCGCGGTGTTCAATTTTCTTCCATACTGGCTAACTTCTTCCCGATTCAGTTGTTTGCAGGCCGATAACTCAAAAGTTAATGACCCGATTAGGTTCAAACTTGGTATATATACTGCTAATGAGGTGCTGAACTAGTGACTACCTGGACAAGTAAATCTACCCCCACCAACCCCTTCATTCCGCGAACTTTTTGATCTCCGTATGTATTGCGTAAGGTACATTATGCACCTACCCCTACATTGTCATTTTCAGACTCATACGCTCGACGCTTTCTCATACGATGCACCCAAAGAAGACCTCCCATTATGTACCCCTACGCACCTATTTTATAAAAAAACCACTACAAACCAAAAAAAATAAATCTATACTATTATAAAACTGTAACAGAGCTGTGTCTGTACATTTAAGATAAAAAATGACTGTAATAGGCTATATATGCGTGTCTAAACACAAAACAATTTTTTTTAGAATTTTTGTCTGTTTGTCTGTTTATCTGTTTGTCTGCTGTTTGTTCGCGCATCACACAAAAACTACTGAACGAATTTTGATGCAACTTTATTTGAAAGGCCTTGATTAGACTTAAAAACTGGTATACATTTTATCCCGCTATTATATCGGCAACCTGAGATATAACCGAAAAACTAGATTATTATTTAATCAAGTTTTGTTTTTACAATTAATTTAAATGAACTACTAGATGGATCTTGATGCAACTTTTTTTATTTGATGCCCTTGATGTGACTTAAAAACTGGTAGACATTTTATCCTACTACTATATCGGGAACCTGATATATAACCGAAAAACTAGCTTTTGGC
Source organism: Leucoma salicis (assembly GCA_948253155.1). Classification (NCBI taxonomy): domain Eukaryota; kingdom Metazoa; phylum Arthropoda; class Insecta; order Lepidoptera; family Erebidae; genus Leucoma; species Leucoma salicis. The sequence goes on along the minus strand of OX411826.1, from coordinate 2,478,008 downwards.
TGTGGCGAAGCCGCTGGCAAAGGCCAGTGATTAAATAAAAAAGAAAACCGCCTTCAGAAAACACCCAGAAACTAAAAAGCAAAAAATAATTGGTACCTATTTACATTTGATTTCCGTGCTAGACACCTTACTGCTGTGTTTGAAGCTGGGGCCAAAAATGTTATTTATATAAAATAATGTATTGTTTCTATTATTATATTACCAAAAGTACCTATTCTTTTTCATAATTTTGGACTTAGCACCGACTTCAAACCATTGAGCTGCTAATTGCTTATACTGTATCTTGATGTCGCGGCGTTCATGGTGCTATCAGTCTAGTGTCTCTCTCTTTTTTCCTAGTCCTTTATTGATGTTGTATTCATCCAGGCAGTGTTTGGAGACAAACTGGTGACGTCATTTCTCTTCGAAGTCGACTACACAGATGAACCCAGACTGCCGAGTCCTGATCAGCTCAAATATAAGGTAACACGATCAGTTCATCAATTAACTGTTTTCGTAAAATAACTATGGTTGGCTATCCGAAAAGGTAGCCTGAATTTTTTTGTGGGACATGGTAGTTTTAAAAAGTCGAAGAAAAAAATATTTATTGTAACCTTCGATCAAAAATGCAATAGATACCGTGTCGACCCGAAAAATACGTCTCGGTAAATAACAGCGCGCTTTAGAAGTGAGCTCTTATTTTGTTTATTTCAAAAAGTACTTTATTTGTTGCTATTTAAGCTTGACAAGTAAATGTTATTTGTCTTTTCAATTTTAAGTGGCAGTAATAAATTATTGCTTTGCTCGTTTTTTGTGACGAATGACCGTAAATATTATCTTAAAAAATATTATCAAAAAATATTATCTTACATATTTCAAAGACTTTATTACTAAATGCCATGATTGTAATTAAGTTGAACTTAAAACTGTTTTAAAACCTTTGTCTCAGTTCGTTAGTAAACAGACGTAGCTGTATAAGTATATATTCACACGGACAATTTTTAGCTTGATTTTGTTCGTGACACTGTATCTTGTTGGTATTGATGATCGAAGATTGTAACAAACAAAACTTGGTATACACACAAAATCTAACTTAAAAATGCCTAGACTTTCGTTACAAAACGACCCCAACTCAGCATAATACATGTCAAAAGCGTAGCGTGCAGGTTTCCTGCAGCAGGTAAATTGGTTCAAAGTTTACACCGTACAGGAAACAGACGAGCGTTAAAAACATACTGTCTTTTTCCTAAAAAAACTGATGGACCCTACTCTGGCGAAATAACCAAATTATAATTTCCAGGTCTTGATCAAAAACAAGAAGTTGCTTCCCATAGAATCAAGTACTTCCATCGGGCTTACAGCAGCTAGTTCTGCCCAGGGATATGGAGGAGTTTTATCTACTGCATTCAGGTATGGATATTGTTTGTCAACCCACTTTTGTAATGTGATAGATTTAGTTAGACCATAGATCGTGACTTTTTTTTGTTAACGCTGAGGAGTATGCGTTTACGCACAGCAAGCCAGTGACAGACGAAGAGGTATGTAGGACTCACTGGGCGCTCAGATCTTAGTTGTGCCCGGAATACTCACTAAAAACACAGCGGCCCCTTCCACGCCTATTAGCGGGGCGCCCGAGGGTCGTCTTTGACATTCTACTCGATCGAACTGCATATCTGATCTTCACGACCCAACTAAGGTGACAAACAACCTTAGAACAAGACCGAAATCAGTTTTTTTATCAGTACTCTGACAACCTATAACGAATACCAGGACGTTATTTGACAGCTGGGACCCACTGCTTGATGTGACTTCGGAAGCGCAAAGGAGGTCAGGTTCCACAAATAGGTGTGTTTTTTGGTCATCGATCTAATACCAACCAAGTGAAAGCTGCTTTACCCTGCCGATCGTTCGAATTGCAAGTGCAGAACTAGAATGCGAACTCTAAACACTGAAGGAATGTAACATAGTTCCAGTGGCACGCCAATAAAGGTGAAGAAACGGCACACGGTGGGTTTATTTAGTGGATGAAGGCCCCACACTACCCTGTTCGTTGCCCCAAACGACGGGGTTTGCGGTTAGGAATATTTTTTCCCACCTTAACAAAAAAAAATGGTGTGAACTCCGTTTGTGACTTTATAAAACCCGAAAAACATTGGACCTAAGTATTACTTATTCCTCAGATCAAACGGCATACGCCACACCAGCTCGTCGTTGCCAGAACAGAGTATCAGAACCAGCTCGATCATGTCCAATCAATCTGCTGGCAGTTCCCTGACCGAATACTTCAGTGATGAGGATTACGATGAAGATGATGAGGACCTAGATGGTAAGAAGTCTCTTTTTTATTACAGCCTGACAACTCAGCACAGGTATTCTCCAATAACGAGAGATATTGATATCATTGTCCACCACATTAGCCTAAGCTGGGTTGCCAGACTCCAAAACCCATCGAGCGAATTTCTCAGGCTTGCAGGATTTCTGCCGATATTCTGTAGTAATCCTAACTATTATAAAGCTGTAACACAGCTGTGTCTGTAGGTACATTTAAGATATTTGAGAAAAAATGTATTGTTTTTTGTCTGTTTGTCTGGTTTTCCATTTGTTTGTACGCGCATCACGCAAAAACTACTGAACGGGTCAACACAAAGTGTGAAAATGTGAAATCAAAAATAAATTGAATGAAAAAATATATATTAAAATACCTAAATATTTATAGGGCTGCGTCATTATTAGGTAAAAAACTTAATTGTAAAATTAAGTTTACCTGGTCGGTATAATGTATGAAAATACTACCGACAGATGGCGCAGGCGTCACCCAAGACGTTATGTATGAATGTGTTATCGAAATTAGCAGTCATGAGCAATTGTCACGATGGCTCAATTGGCAAAGCATCTGGATGGTATCCAGAAGATGCTGGTTCAAATTTTGCTCGTGACTCGTGATTTTCGATTTCACATTTTCATCTTTACGTTAAAATACTTTGTTTTTTTCCAGAAAAAGAACTACACAAGATCCTAAATTCCATGGAAGACAAATGTGGTCGAACTTCTCTATCTATTTACCAGAGCTTCAGGAGAAGTGAAGGTGATACGGAGACCACTTCTGGCAGTGTCAAGCAAGCTACCATAAGTAAAAGAAGCAATCAGATCGCGAGGGAGCTGAGTGATATGGTCACTTATGTCCAGGTGTGTTTAAAGGTTCTTCACGTCACACTGGTACGATTTACTAAATCTATAGGCTTTTTAAAGAAGATCGCCAACCTGCGTTAGTGCTCTAGGAGCGGCATCGTGGAATTTTTGACGTCATTAATGACGAATAAAAACTGTAACGTATCTGCTGCGAAGTCTCGTGTGCCAGTTGCGGATTCTCACGGTGGCACTTCCCCGATCAAACCGGCCCATTCATTCTGGGATAAGTAAGGGTCTACAACTTTATTTTTGATGTGAAACATCTAATGCGGAGGGAGAGTAAAATCGGCTGTTAGCGTGGCGACGCTTTTATTTTACTTGTCCAAATCTTGCAAGTTAAATTTGACATACTTCCCGGTTTCCGATTGAGCTGAAATTTTACATGCATCTGTGTATCGCGTGACAATTCAATATTATGATGACATAGAGCTGATCTGATGATGGAGCTGGAAGGTGGACATAGGAACTCTATAATGAAATGGCGCAACCCCATCGAGTTGCGACTCGTATGATTCGTCTTGACGAGTACTTTGTCTTTAGATGGTATCCAGAGTCTGATGATGGAGCTGGAAGGTGGCCATGTGAAACTCTGTAATTAAATGGCGCAACTCCATCGAGTTAGGGCACGTTTGAAAGGTCTTGACTAGTACTTCAGTCCTAGATGATATCCAGAGTCTGATGATGGAGATGTAAGGTGGCTACAGTAACTCTGTAATGAAAAGACGCAACCCCATCGAGTTTGGGATCGTTTGATTTGTCTTGACGAGTACTTTGTCTTTAGATGGTATCCAGAGTCAGATGATGGAGCTAGAAGGTGGCCATAGAAACTCCGTTATAAAATGACATAACTCCGTCGAGTTTGGGCTCGTATGATTTTCTTGACGAGTACTTTGTCTCTAGATGGTATCCAGGGTCTGAAGATGGAGCTGGAAGGTGGTCACAGTAATTCTGTAATGAAGCGACGCAACCCCATCGAGTTTATACTCGTTTGATTCGTCTTGAGGAGTTCTTTGTGAAGTTATGATCATTTTATTTCTATAAAATAATTTCGATGTTTTCACATCTGGTAGACGTCCCGCGACGTCTAGTTTTTTTATATCTTCAAAATAATATTATGGTCCACAGGCAATCAAGTTCCGTGGTCTAAACCCTATATCTCCGCGCAGTTCGATGAAACAGCCCAGCAACATAGCCAAAGAGAGTGCACCCTGCAGCAGCTTCGAGTCCTCGGAGAGTAGTGACAGTACCAGCACGGTAAGTGGTATTTAGATATTTTTATATATATTTTTAGCATTTGACATGCTTAGCCATATACATTAAACACAAAGTGTGAAAATGTGAGATCGAAAATAACGTCACGAGCAGGATTTGAACCTGCATCTCCTGGATACTGTCCAGATGCTTTGCCAATTCAGCCATCCTGACAATTGCTCCTGACTGCTAATTTCGATAACACATTCATACTTAACGTCTTTGGATGACGCCTGCGCCATCTGTCGGAAGTATTTTCATACATTTTACAATTAAGATTTTTACCTAAATAATGACGCAACCTTATAAATATTTAGATATTTTATATATATTTTTAGCTTTTGACATGCTTAGCCATATACATTAAACACAAATTGTGAAAATGTGATATCGAAAATGCAGCAGCAGGGCTCGTGACTGTTATTTTCGATTTCACATTTTCACACTTTATGTTTAACAGTAAGTGGTGTTTCAAGTTCTTTTACATTTCTTCCCCTAACACATTACTGTCCAAATTTTCAAATTCACATTCAAAAATATAATGATTTCCTAGGCATATTATAACACAGCACTTAAAATCGTCAAGAATTCAGGCAAGTGCTGCCGCAATAACAAAATAGCGATTGTAATCGCCATAAGCGGAAAATAAATCCTTACATGAGAAGAACCAGGCAAGAAACTTATGTTCCAACCGCTGGGCACGTGTTTTACCTCGCAATTAGAAGGTTTTAATTCATACTATGCCAACCCCATGCAGGTTGGCAGAATATACTATTTATTCACGAAGTAATAATCTCTGCCCAGTGAATAAAAAAAAAACCCTGAGGAAACCTGCATGCCTTAGAGACATTTTCGGCGCCTTATGAATGACTAAAAATTATAATATACGGAACAAACACTTATTCTTGTCCATGGAATAAGAATACAAGTGTCACCACCCCAATACGACTACGACTTTCTTATTTTTTACTGCGTATGGTGGCAGATGAGCCACGGCCCACCTGATGGTAAATGGTAACCGTCGCTCATGGACTCAACTATACCGTGAGTATTGTCAAGCCGCTGCACACTCCTGCTACAATTCTATTCTAGTGCCAGAGCCTTGCTTATCTCAGCATGAATGTGCCGGCTCGATCGGGAAAGTACCACCCTCTCACAAAAGAGCAGCGTGTAACAACGGTAGTTAATCTTACCGTGGTGTTTCGTACGGTGAGTGAGAGTGTTGGAGGCCCAAACCCCTCCCTATCCTCTTCCTATTTTCTTCCTATCTTCTCCTTAGTATCCACCCTATCCATTTCATATCCCTTTTCTTGGAGATGGCGACGCGCGAGTGATGCCTCTGGTGTTGCTAGCGTCTATAAACTACGGTAATTGCTTACCATCAGGTAGGCCGTAAGCTTGTTCGCCACTCAATATAAAAAAAATATAAAAAATGGAGCAATACAGTAAAATCAATGCGGTCGAAATGCGGTCTCTGTGGAAAGCTGTGGAGTGAGGCTCTCTGAACGCATTCGTAACGATGACGTAAGAGAGCGAGTAGGTATGAAAGAGAGTTCTCTCTACTTCTGTCCTTTTTGAATACCCAACTCTCGCTTCCGTATAAACTAGTTGCCATCTTTCTTACAGCAAATACCTCAACAGCCCAGACCCCGCTGTCTGAATGTTCCTGCTGTACATCATCCATGCTACAGATGCTCCTCTGTCAACGAAGCCATTGGAAAGAAGATTTGCAGGAAACATCCTATGGCTTTGATAGCACACACGGAGACGCAATTAGTTCGGACCTATCCTGCTGGGTACGTATGGGAACTTGACGACTTCAAAAAGAAAAGAAAAAATTACACACCCACGGTTCGCCAACTATACTTAAGTCCTACGTAATAGGGGGCGAGCCTACCGGCACATTTCCAAATTCAGGGCTGCTGCTGAGAACTTTTCTTTTTAAGAAAATGCTCAGTAAGACTTCCTGACCCGGGATCGAACCCGAGACCTCATGATCAGAAGACGCACTACCGCTGCACCACAGAGGCAGTTCAAAAAGAGGACAGGTTCTTAGTTTGGTTATGTTTAGTAGTGGTAGACCCTTGATCGTCCCAGTATAAATGGGCTGGCTCGACCGCAGAAGTACCACCCTCTCATAGAAGATCAGCCTGAAACAACTGTAGGTACTTCCTCCTTCTCCTTATTATCCTTTTTTTCTATCTTCTATCACTTTCCTTGGAGATGGCGATGCGTGAGTGATGCCTCTGGTGTTGCTAGCGTCTATAGGCTACGATAACTGCTTACCATCAGGTGGACGGTGTGCTTGTTTGCCACCCACGTACTATACAAAAAAGGCTACTTGTACTGGTGGGTTTCATATGGTGAGTGAGCGCCGAAAATTTAAACTCCATCTTTATCCTCCCCTTTTTATTCTACCTCTTTAGCTCCCATCGCTTTCCTAGGAGATGGCGATGCGTTGAGTGATGCCTCTGGTGTTGCTAGCGTCTATTGGCTACGGTAACCGCTTACCATCAGGTGGGCCGTATGCTTGTTCGCCACCCACGTAGTATAAAAAAAGACTAGCCTGACTACCTCTCGTTTTGAGAGGAGACTCTTATCCGAAATTTACAAGTGGTAGAACCTTGGTTATCCCATCATGAATGGGCCGGCTTAATCGGGGAAGTACCACCCTCTCACAAAAGACCAGCGTGTAACAACGGTAGTTAATATTACTTTTTCATTATGTATGGTGAGTGAGAGCGCCGGAGGCCCAAACCCTCTCCCTATCCTCTCCTTATTATCCATCCTATCCACCTCCTATTTCATTCCTTGGAGATGGCGACGTGCGAGTAATGCCTCTGGTGTTGCTAGCTATTAGGCTACGGTCACCACTTGCCGTCAGGTGAGCGCCGTATGCTTAATCGCCACGCACGTAAAATAAAAAAAAATAGACCACTGTCCTATATATTCTTTTCGTTCATATAAAAGTGATCCTGGAATTGCTTGCTTACAGCCTAAGAATAGACTCTTCGAACTTCGACCCCGTGACTTTCTGGAGCTGTGGTGTTCAGCTGGTGGCGCTAAACTATCAAACAGAAGATGCAGCTATGGCAGTGAATGCCGCGATGTTTGAGAGCAACGGCTCTGCGGGTTATGTTAGGAAACCCTGTGTTATGTGGGACCCAGGGCACATAGCTTATAGGAGGTAAGTATACTTCACGTATCTACATCCAAGTGGATGGATAGATAAAGGTGGAGACCAACCAGACCAAATTGGTCATATATTGAATCTGTGGAGTGAGGCTGACTGACCGCATTCGTAACGACGACGTAAGAGAGCGAGTAGGTATGAAAGAGAGTATTTGTGTAAAAATGCGAAAGGGAATGCTCCGATGGTTCGGACATGTGGATGGTGGACGAGCGACTGGTTAAGAAGATATACAATGTGAAAGTGAAAGGATATAGGTACAGAGGGAGACCGAGACTCACCTACCTAGACCAAATCGGTCCTGTATTGAAGAAAGGTGGAGTCAGGATTGCCTTGTGGGGCCGGCTTTAGAATTGTCCCACCCCTTTCTACCCACGGGAGTCATAAGAGCCGACTGAGGGAATACCGGGGGAGTGGGCAGCAGCACTCCCTCAAGTATTAACAACATCCACTGCGATCGCCAACCCGCCTGCCAAGCGTGGCGATTACGGCACTATCCCCCATGACGGGACCGCTTTTGGGACGTGGCGTTCTCTTGGGGAGGCCTATGTCCAGCAGTAGACGTTGAAAGGCTGATCGATGGAAGGATGGATGGGGCCAGGCGTCTCTGAAACCGCGAAAGCGTGTATGAAGAAAATTATGAATGTTAAGGAATCGAGATATGTATGCAAGAATATAGTCTTTTGGCACTCTGTGCTCTCTGCCTATCCCGCAAGGGAGATGGCGTGAGATAAGTAAGTAAGTTGAGGAAGGAGTCAGGAGTCTCCGAAACTGGCGAGTGTGTATGAATAAAGTTAGGAAGGTTGAGGAAGTGAAAGGTGTATGCAAGAATAAAGCCTTTTGCAAGTAGTGTAAGGTAGATGGCATGACGATAAGTAAATATGCTTCACGTGGTAGCTACCACAAACATATTCCATTCTTGTGGTAATATTAGAGAAAAGCCTGGTTGGAAAGTGTTAGTAAACATTGCATAGGCGTGACTGAAGACTGTAAAAAAATAATGTAGTGTAGAAATTGATAGCTTCGAGTGACTGCTGCTATAGCTCAGTGGCAGAGCGTGGACTGGCATTTCAAAATACACAAAATTTGTCCTTTTGATATTAGTTTCTTGTTAAGAAATATTGAGCAGCGACTTAAACTATACTCTTAGTATAGTTGAGTTCATGAGCGGCAGGTACCACTTACCATCAGATACACCGTAACTCGTCTGCCACGATAAGGAATAAAAAATATAAATTATTTGTGAATAAGGAAAAAGAGATTTTTTGTACTAGCGGGAATCGAACCTTTGGTATGATCGAAGGATCTGTACTATAGCTCAGTGGCTTAGAGCACTTCCCCGGATTGGAAAAGACGCGGGTTCGATTCCCGTTAGTACAAAGAATCTATTTTCCTTATTCACAAATAATTTGTACTTTAAAAAGTGGTGGAGCATGTCAAATGCTAAAAAATATAAATCAAAAATGAATAAAAAATATCTCTTCACCCCAGGTTTAATCCAATGGATAAAGAATTTGACGGGATACACGCGGCCCATCTTACTCTAGCAGTGATATCTGGACAGTACGTGGCAGAAAATGTGTACTCTTTCTACAACGCTTTCGTGGAAGTAGAGATCCTGGGTGTGCCCGCAGACTGCAAGAAGATCAGAACAAAAGTCGCCAGGAAAAATGCCCTGAATCCAATTTGGAATGAGACTTTTAATTTTAAGGTAAGTGTATGTATTCTATTATAAAGCTGTAGCCGAGCTGTTGCCGTGTGGAGCCGGCATCAAGAATAGCTCCACCCCGTCTCTTCCTATGGGAGTCGTAAAAACCGACTAAGGGATTACCTGGGGACCGGGCAGCAGCGTTCCCCTGTGTACTAAAAACATCCACTGCGATCGCCAACCCGCCTGCCAAGCGTGGCGATTATGGCAATACCCCCCCTAGGGGAGGCCTATGTCCTGCAGTGGACGTCAAAGGCTGATGGATGGATGGATGGATGGAACAGAGCTGTATCTGTACATTTAAGATATTTGAGAAAAAATTACTGTATTAGACTATAAATATAGGCGTGTCCAAACTCAAAACTTTTTTTTAGATTTTTGTCTGTTTATCTGTTTGTCTGTTTGTCCGTTCGCGCATCACGCAAAAACTACTGAAGGTATTTTGATGCAACTTTTTTATTTGATAGCGCTCGATTAAACTTAAAAACTGGTATACATGTTATCCTGCTACTATAACGAGAACCTGAGATATAACCTAAAAACTAGCTTTTGGCTCGAAAAAACAAAGGCTAGTTAGGTATATTAAGCGTTGTTTTATAATATGAGACAACACCCTGCACTAAGGAACAAAATCTTGTATCGCGGGCGACACAAGGTGCCAAGTCACCGACTTTTGTGCACGAGGTCGTGGGTTGATTCCCACCCAGGACATTTATTTGTGTGATGAACATAGATATTTGTACTGCGTCTGGGTGTTTTCTATATATTATATGTACGCATTTACAAAAAAAAATTAGTATATGTATTATATCCGTAATCTGATACCCATAGCACAAGCGTTACGCTTAGTTTGGGACCAGAGAACAAAACATACAAACATAGCATCACGCCTGTATTCCCTGAAGGGGTAGGCAGAGGTGAACCAGAGGACGTTGTGTGAAAATGACCGTGAATATTTATTTTATTTTATTTTATTTATTTATTCATGGTGGGATAAGCAAAGTCTAACCACTGCTAATATACACGCATAATTTCGAAATGTTATAGTTGTGTGCCTTGTGTAATCTTGACATTGACCTGGAAATCGAAGTCAATACCACTGTCTTTACAGTCTTTGGTCTTAATTAGACTATCACTGCCTAACTTGTGATTTCATAAAGTACAAATTATAATTTGTGAATAAGGAAAAAGAGTATTTTAGTACAGTTAGTGCGTCCCTTCCTATCCGGGGAAGTGCTCTAATCCACTGAGCTACAGTACTATCTTTTAGACATACCCAAACTCCTTATCACATTTGTCTTAACGACCAACGCCCTCTATCGGAACGCATTTACATGCATAAATCCAATATCGTAAGTTTAATTTTGCAATTAAAATTCATACTATTTGATGACGTGATTTTTTAAACATTTTTGATCTATATTTTAGCACTTGACATGCTCAGCTACTCTTAAAGTACAAATTATAATTTGTGAATAAGGAAAAAGAGTATTTTGTAGCTCAGTGGATTAGAGCACTTCCCCGAATAGGAAGGGACGCAGGTTCAATTCCCGCCTGTACTAAAATACTCTTTTTCCTTATTCACAAATTATAATTTTTGTACTTTAAGAGTAGCTGAGCATGTCAAGTGCTAAAATATAGATCAAAAATTGTGATTTCATATTAATTGTTCTGACAGATTAACTTCCCAGAGCTGGCCTTCATTCGCTTCGATATATACGACGCTGAAACAAATTATATGCTGTCCCAACGAGTCATTCCGCTGCAGTGCCTACGACCTGGATACCGACACGTTAGATTAAGGTAGGTTCTTTTGCAAATTCCTTGATCATTTCTTGATAATTTAAAAATTTATTTTTGGGAAATTGGAAGATTGTGCTGTAGGTACTGCTTGCAGGATTGTGGCGTGGATCTTTAAGACATCTAAAACAAATTTGAAGTGGAGATTGGGTGTCTGACTGCGATAGCTTAACTGTCCAGAGCACTTCCCCGGATTGGATAGGACGCAGATTCAGGAATGTAATATGGTTCCTGTGGCCCGCCAATAAAGGTGGAGAGACGGTGCACGGCAAGTTTCTTTAGTGGGTGAGGGCCCCACGCTACCCTGTTCGTTGCCCCGAACGACGGGGTGTGCGGTTAGGAACATTTTATCCCGCCTTAACAAAAAAAAAGGACGCAGATCCGAACCCTGCTCGCACTAAATCTCTCTTTTTCCACTTTCACAAATAATTTCTCGAAAGTAGCTGAGTAGTATGAAAATAGAAATTAAAACATAATTAATACTTGTCTACCTATTGACATTTAACACAGAATTAACAAATTATATCTGTTTTACGGCCAGAAAACAAACAGAACCCCTTTTACCATCACAATTAATATTAATTTATATAATAACCAGGGGCGTTGCTGCCCAGTTTCTCCGTATACAGGGCCCTGGGCTATACGAGACCCAACGTATAATCGTATTGCCCTTTGAACTTCACCCCTGTCAGACCTAAGAGCCCTTCGATAATTGTTGTTCCCGACTTGGTCTCCGCTGTCAGACAGTCTGACCCTAGTTTATATAATGATTACAATTCTATTGCAATAAAAATATTATAATTTAAAGGTCACCTATTCTCTGTATTACAAAAGCACAGACAGAATTATAAAATTTATGGTTCTTAATATTCTCCAGATCACCAACGAACCAGCCTCTCAACATGGCCTCTCTACTCATCTTCTCTCGCTGCTCTGAGGAACAAGCGGGTGAGAGCTGTCGGGATGACTTGGAGCCATCTTCTCCTCAAGAGCGCAGGAAGATACATTTTCTTGTTGTGTATGCTGTAGCCAGGCATGAAGCGTACTCTATTCTAAAAGTGACCCAGGATACCACAGCTAACGAGGTAGGACTTGGTCTATAGTAACAGACGAGCTACGGCTTACCTGATGGTATGTAATCGCTGCTCATGGACTTGACTGTAAGAATACTATCAATCTTCCCACCATTTCAGTTTACGGATGCGAAATGAAATAATGCATAGGTATTTTCCGCAACAACCAAAAACATTGCGGTGTTTCTCATTTAAAAAAAAATATGAAGGAAATAGCGAAGATAAACCTTGTAGTACCGCGTATAATGCGGTCTTAAACAAGCATGCCCATGTGTCAATCAGTCACCTGACTAAGAATACAAGTGTCAACACCCCATTCTTTCCCACGGGTGTCGTATGAGGCGACTAAGGGAAGTAAGCAATTATCATCCATTGCATGACTATTGGTAGAGCTGGGTTCCAAGTGGGAGTACTCACTTGGTATCGGGCACGAGCGGGTTGGTACCACCATCTTCCGTGAGACAGGCCATGAAGCACATTGTTGTGTTTTGGCTGTATCAGGAGATAGCCGTTTATTCTTTTATTTCATATCTATGAAATGAAATGGTGAGCAACGGCTTGACAATACTTTCGGTATAGTTGAGTCCATGAGCAACGGTTGCCATTTACCATCAGATGGGCCGTGTCTCGTCTGACACTACATGCAAAAAAAAACAACTGCTGACCATCAGGTGGATGGAACGCTCATTTGCTATCCTCGTAACCCCTGTATTGTTCCAGGCGATAGCTCAATGTTTAACAAAAGCGGGAGTCTGCAGAACTGGTCGAGGCAGTTACGTACTCGTCGAAGAAGTTCCTTCTAGGACACCTACGCAGCGGGTGCTGGGCCCTCATGAGAGGGTATTGAGAACAGCTTCAGCGAGACCTGGTGCGAGGCTACTGTTGAAGAGGGTTGGAGATGATCCCAGCAGTAGGGCCTGGCTGACTAGTATACGGTAAGAGTTTTTTTTTACCTGTTACGGTCTATCATCATAAAATCTGACTTCGACCATTGTCCATTACACTAAAATAATGAGATAGGAGGTTATTATAATATTTGTATACTACATGGAAAACAAGCGGGTGGTAAGCGGTTACCGTAGCCTATAGACGCTAGCAACACCAGAGGCATCACTCGCGCGTCGCCATCTCCATAGAAAGGGAAAGTACCTATATATAAAATTGCTCGTTTGCCTTCAGCACTAGGGAAAAGGTCTTGTATCGGACTTTACAAACATACTATTTAATGGACACAAAGTACACCCAGGCTCGGAACTAGGGTTGCCAACTTTTATTGGAAAAAAATAACGTATCATATTTTTTAAAGCAGAGAAATTAAGTTTATGGAAGAAAAAAGAATTATTAAAAAAAAAACATTCATTATTTATTTATTCACAGTTTTATTTACAGCTTTTATTGTCCTTGAATATTTGTAAGCGATCTTCACAATCTCAATTTAAATTTAAATTAACAAAACACTCATTTTTTATTAAATTCATAGATGATGAAATAAGAAATAATTTTCTTTACACAGGGTATCAGATGCATTTTTAATTTTATATTGCCATTTGTCAATAGATTTTTTCTGAAAAATCTTCATAGTTGTTAGTAAAATTCCTTTGTATCACTTCAATCTTATTGATTTTAAATTAAATCGTTAATATTCAATGTATCTTGTAAATATTTTAAATAGTATATGCCTTCGCGTTCTTTTTCAGATTAAAAGTATCGATAATATCTATAGTCCGGTCAAATTAGATCAAAAAATAAGATTAAAGCTACATAAATTCCCACCAAGCTGAAAATCAGTAAGATTGTTTAAAATATGATTAAAAATAAGATTTGAAAGTTCCCCCATCTTTCCCCTGTATGGAAAAATTTTTATACAAGGTCAAAGGTCAAAAAAATGAGTTTTTCGCGATTTTCACCAAAACGGTAAGTTTTATCATAAAAATACTTCAGACAAAAATTGTAGATCATGACATTATCTACAAAAAATGTATCAATACTTTTTTTTCTACGAGCCACCGTTTTTGAGATATAACGATTCAAAAAGTTGTAAAAGTTGCAATCGTCATAATATGCATGAGTGGGTATGCCACGTATATAAATCTCTATAGTTGTAATATATGTTAAAATATGTTTCTATCACTCATTGTAACTTACACTTATAATATAAATTATACATAAGTTACAACTACAAGAATACAAAAAAAACTAAAAAAAAATAAAAAAACTACCTGCTTAGATAGTATAGTATTAGATAAGTATAGATATGCATATTTGGTTAAAAATACCAAAAGTAAAAAACAAGTACAATTAGCTTGTCTTCCTCCAACCTCAGTTGCTGCTCATCAACATCTTTTTCGGGTATATTACCAAGTTCAAGTGTGGCTTGGGTATCAGCTAGACCCTACAGACTGGGGTTGGAAGTTGGTTAACAATTCATTAGAACCAGTCCAAACTTTACTTCACCTGCGACACGGAAAAACTGCTGAACACAATTTTTTACAACTGCAAAAAGGGGTACATTGCTAAATGTGGTTGCAAAAAAGTCGGACTGTTTTGTTCTCTGGCATGTACATATTATCAAGGCCGGTTGTGCTCTAATATTGAACCACCAACAGTGGAGGATCCGTTTGATTCCAATGAGGCGACATGCGATACATCGCTATTAAGCAGTTTACATGCACTCAGGATGAAGATGAAGAACAACAAGACGAACAAGAACAAGACGATCAAGAAGAAGAACAAGAAGAAGAATTTGAAAGTTACGACTCGGACGATTAAATTTCACTACATTTTTCAACTTAAATTGCTTTTTTCTTTTCAATCTCTGCTAATATCCATTATTTTGCAATAGTTTCAAATTAAACAGGATCACAACTAAGCCGTGGAATAGGCCTACTGGGAAACCACGTTAAAAAAAACGCGCAAGTACACTACCTCATAGGTGGCTTAGAAACGTGTCTGCATATTATGACGATTACAACTTTTACAACTTTTTGAATCATTATCTCAAAAACGGTGACTCGTAGAAAAAAAGTATTGATTTTTTGTAGATCATTTTAAGATCTACAATTTTTGTTTGAAGTAAATTATGATAAAACTTACCGTTTTGGTGAAAATAGCGAAAAACTAATTTTTTGATCTTTGACCTTGAATACTTTTTTTTCCATACAGGGGAAAGATGCGGAACTTTCAAATTTTATTTTTTAAATCATATTTTAAACAATCTTACTGATTTTCAGCTTGGTGGGAATTTAGGTAGCTTCGAATGTCTAAATTGACCGGACTACTAGTTCAGTTATTTAATAAATAAGTGTTTCATTTTAAGCATCACAATAAAGATTGATACTTTATTTTTATTCAAAAGTATAAAGTATATTTACCAAAAATAAAGTAGGATACGTTATTGTAAAGTATAGTTGGCAACCCTACTCGGAATAATCACTTGCGTTGTGGGTCACACAAGAACCTTCTCCAAGGAAAGGGATAGGAGGCGGAGAGGTTAAAACGGAGGAGGTAGGACGGATACTAAGGAAAAGATAGGGAGGTGGGTGTTACCACTGAAGGAATGTAATATGGTTCCGGTGGCCCGCCGATGGAGGCGGAGAGACGGCGTGCGGCGGGTTTCTTTAGTGGGTGAGGGCCCCACACTACCTTGTTCGTTGCCCCGAACGACGGGGTGTCTGGTTAGGAACATTTTTCCTGCCTTAACAAAAAAAAAGGGAGGTGGGTGTTTGGGTCTGTTTCTGTACCACATACTCTATGCGGGCACATAATGATAAGGAATAATCCTGCTGTCTCTCGTAGACTCAGCAATCACAAAGAACAGCCGAGATGCTTTTCGTGAAAAACTCGTAATAACTGATCCAAGACTTCCTTCCTTTTGTTTTTCCAAGAATCCCAAACACCATCCTCACCACGTCTTCACCTCTTATCACCGCCTATCCCTTTCCCTAAGATTGAGGCGGGTGATGCTCCCAGTATTGCTAGAGTTTACAAGCTACGCTAGCTGCAAAATAATTAGCTCTCTGGTCTTCTTCCAGATCCGCTTCATCAGACCGAAACCGTGATCGCTCGGTGCCATCCGACGAGGAGTCCAGCACCCAGGAGGAGGAGCCGAGAAGACCTGATAGCTTTCTGGTCTGCGTCCATAACGTATCGCACGAAATACCATATGCTATATTAAAGGTTGGTATTCTGTGACCTGGTCTTGTCTGAATGATATGGCTTATGTTCCCACTATCAGACCTTTCAAAGGACCTTGGAGGTGCACTTATTGGTGTGTATAAATTTCCAGGTACCCCTAAATGCCACCTCATCATATGTAGTCTATCAAGCCTTGACCAAAGCCAGATGCCATGATGACCCCAAGAGGTAAGTTTGAAGAAAATTCTTAATGATTATTTGTAAGCAATTTATAAGGTGAGATATTAAATGAAATGTGTAAATAATCCTTACTTAATATTATAAATGCGCAAGTGAGTTTGCTAAGTCTCTATTCTTGCATACATCTCTCACTTCCTCAACATTCATTATTCTCTTCATACACGCTCGCTGGTTTCGGAAACTCCTGACTCCACCTTCTTTGAATACAATAACCGATTTGGTCTAGGTAAATGAGCCGCGGTCTCCTCCTGTACCTACATCCTTCCACTTTCGCATTGTATATCTTCTTAAACCAGTCTCTCGTTCGACATTCTTACCACATGTCCGAACCATCGGAGCATTCCCTTTCGCATCTTTACACCAATACTCTCTTTCGTACCTACTCGCTCTCTTAGATCGTCGTATACAGTCGACGGTATATCTTATCTCGCTACTATATCGGGAATCTAACATATAAAACTAGCTTTTGGCTGCGGCGGAATCGCTTGCAAGGTCTAGTTAGTAGATAAATTTCTAGAGGAAGTAAACTTTTTTAAACTACCACAATATCGGAAATCATTGAGAATGTGACGTTGGGACCGAATTGCCCTAACAAAAAAAAATATTTTTGATCTATACTTTTTAGCATTTGACATGCTCCGCCACTTTTTAAAGTACAGATTATTTGTGAATAGGGAAAAAGATTTTTTTTGTACTAGCTGGAATCGAACCCGCGTCTTTTCCAATATGGGGAAGTGCTCTAAGCTCCTGAGCTATAGTACAGATCTTTCGATCATCCCAATCTCCTTATCACATTTGTCTTTACGACCAACGCCATCTATCGGAAGCATTTACATGCATTAAACCAGGTTTTTTTAAATGATATACTTAAGCCCCTTTAAAAAGCAATGTGAAACGAATCATTGCAAAAACCTTTTCTTCATGAATAAATTGCAGCCGTGCGAATAGTAGTTTTGCTGTTAAGTGATATTTGAGTAAACTATATTGGAATAAGTGATATTGGAAGCAGATACCAGAATTTTTATTCCAAAATTTTAAGACAGTAGAGAATTCTGTAAGTTTTTTCTGTTATATCACAGGTTTGTCTTGGTAGAAGAATTAGAATGGGGCGGCAGAGCTGGGGCTGGTCCTCACCAGAGAGCGTTGTCTGATGATGAAGTAGTCTACACAGCACAGGTAACTATAATACTGCACTGAAGAAAACATTCAAATTCCATTCATCAGCTTTTAATCGTCAATTGCTGGGCACAAGTCTCCTCAGAAGAGCATTACAACGATGTTGTTCCACATGCATTCAAAGGCAAATTGGCAAGAAAACCTCTAGATTGATTCATGCTGGCCAGATATTATAGTGGACGAATATGTGCTCTCTATATTCCCTCACTCCTTTAGTCTGATGAGACGGCAATACTAGAGGAAAAGTTAGAGGTACCTATGCACCACAGTCCGTTCTTCGCGCCACATTCCGTTCTTCTTGATACCACTGTTTTTACTGGGTAACGCAAACTGCCTCTGTGGTGCAGCGGTAGTGTGAGCGACTGCTGATTATGAGGTCTTGGGTTTGATCCCCGGAACGGACAATGTTATTGAGCTTTTTCGTAAAAAGAAAAATTCTCACTAGCAGCCCGGTGTTTAGAAACGTACCCGGTAGACGGCAATGGGCCCGCCCCCTGTTACCTGGGACTTAAAAACATAGCTAGCAAACCGTGGATGTGTATTACAATTCTGCCTACTCTTTCTCAGGGAATACAGGCGTGATGCTATGGTATTATCACTAGGTTAAAGCAGCATTTTTTATAACCTTTCAGGCTGGTTGGAAGACTCTTGGCAGATTTGTTCTTCAGGAAAAAGGGACAACGGCACCAGTGCCTCGTCACAGAGCTGCTATAGCCAGGATACAACGAGGACTTAGTATGACTAGAGGAGCCATTACAGGTGCATCTCAATATCCATCCATCAGCCTTTCAACGACCACTGCTGGACATAGGTTTCCAATTGTCAATATATTATCAAAATATTTATTTGCATGTTTATTTTCAATTTCTTCTGTTATATTTCCCTATTATTTCGTGGACCTTCTTTTTTTTTTTGTTTAGGCGGGAAAAAATTTACCTAACCGCACACCCCGTTGTTTGGGGCAACAAACAGGGTAGTGTGGGGCCCTCACCCACTAAATAAACCCGCCGTGTGCCGTCTCTCCGCCTTTATTGGCGGACCACTGGAACTATGTTACATTCCTTCGGTGGTATTTCGTGGACCCTGAAGAATCTGCGATAGATTTTAAATGTTGTGTTGGATAAGGTTACTTCGTTTATCTTGGACAGGCATGAGAACAAATTATTAGAAGTATACTCGTATAGCATATTATACAAGGCAACTAAGGGAGTAAGCAATTATCACCCATTGCATTACTGGTGTTAGGACTGGGTACCGAGTGAGAGAACTCTATCGGGCCTGAACGGGTCGGTACCACCGTCTCCTGTGTGACCGGTCATGAAGTGTGTTTTGGCTGTAGTAAAAGATAGCCGTTTATTCTTTCATTTCATATCTGAAAAATGAAATTGTGCTCAGCGGCTTCACAATACTCTCGGTATAGTTGAGTTCATGAGCGACGGTTACCACTTACCATCAGATGGGCCGTGGCTCGTCTGCCATCTTTAGCAATAAAAAAAACTAAAGAACTAAAAATCCATCCATCCATTCATCCATCAGCCTTTTAAAGTCCACTGCTGGACATAAGCCTCCCCAAGAATGGGGGATAGTGCCGTAATCGCCACGCTTGACAGGCGGGTTGGCGATCGCAGTGGATGTTGTTAATACTCGAAGGAGTGCTGCTGCCCACTACCCCGGTATTCCCTATTCGGCTCTTACGACTCCCATGGGTGGAGAGGGGTGGGACAATTCTAAAGCCGGCCCCACACGGCTAAACTAACAATAACCACAGCACATCTCCACAATCTGCAGACAGCAATCACCTTCGGACATATTATGCGGTCTTTAAAGCATTGTCTAGAGAAGCTGTTTATTTAGGAAAACTGGACGTCAAACGTGCTCTGGGAAGGCACCTTCAAGTTACCCTGATACAATAAATAAAGCGGTTTCAGCTGCTCAAAGATTCGCTTAGATGCGGTTCGCTATGTCTATCGCACCCAATTCAATCCAATTAAACGTGGTCGCAATCCTCAGCAGTGATGGAACGAGAAAGAAGAAGATACTACCCTATCTGCTTCTTTCTTTTTCAATTTTTATTCCTTTCTTTCCCGTTTCCTCTTCCGTGGCTTCATTATGCATCTCATTAAGGTCAAACGTCTAATCATGCCCATGAACCGCAATATGGGATAGCTCTTCTTCATAAACTGAACTTCAACTTCTTACTTTCTTAATGCCTCAGTGGTGCAGCGGTAGTGGGAGTAACTGTTAATAATGAGGTACCGGGTTTGATCCCCGGGTCGGGCAGTGTTATTGAGCTTTTTCGTAAAAAGAAAAACTCTCAGAAGCAGCCCGGAGTTTGGAAATGTGCCCGGTTGACGGTAATAGGCTCGCCCCCTATTACATAGCATCACGCCTCTATACTCCGAAGAGGTAGGCAGAGGTGTATTACACACCCACGATTCGCCAGCTATGTTTCCATCAATCAGCCTTCCAACGTCCACTGGTGGACATAGGCCTCCCCAAGAGAATGCCACAACGAGCGGTCCCGTCATGGAGGATAATGCCGTAATCGCCACGCTTGGCAGGCGGGTTGGTCCCACACGGCCATATGTTCTGCAGCTACACTTAATAGGGGGTGAGCCTATTGCTGTCTACTGGACGCAATTCCAAACTCCCGGCTGCTACTGAGAATTTTTCTTTTTACGAAAAAGCTCAATAGCACCGCCTGACCCGAGGATCGAACCCAAGACCTCATGATCAGCAGTCGCTTTCACTACCACTGCACCACAGGGCAGTTAAACACATTCACGACTTAAACATATTTCACGAACCATAGATGTGTAAGTAATACACCTCTGCCTACCCCTTCGTAGATGCAGGCGTAAGACTATTTTTGTTTTTCTTTCTAGTAGTAAATATTTTGTTTTTTTAACGCACAAGAATGACTTTCATATTTCTTTTAGCAGAAGTTATGCCTATTGTTACTGTCTAGGGTCTACCGGGTTCCCTCTGGGAGGGTTCAGTGCACCTGAAACTATAGCTGAAGTAAGGACACCTGTCCAGCCAGACCCAACTGAACCAACGAGTTGCAGCAGGTATGTTTGTTGTTTTAGCCCATTCCAACGTGCGACTGCAATTTACTCCTGAAGTATTCCAATATTGTGGCCTCTAATATTTTATCTTTACAAGTAAATAAAAATGAAATGTCTATTTATAATGTCATAAACAATAGTTTTTTTTTTACTTGTATGCGCAAACAAGCACGGTACATTTTTCGAAGCAAGGTACATTTTTCCCGCTTTAACAAAAAAAAGGCTATGCTCATCAGATAGGCCCTATACTTTTTTGTCACCCTTTTTTGTTTAGGCGGGAAAAAATTTACCTAACCGCACACCCCGTCGTTCGGGGCAGCGAACAGGGTAGTGGGGGGCCTGCACCCACTACATTCCTTCGGTGGTGCACCGGCAGCTTCCCCTTTCGGGTATCACCTTAAAAAATTAAGAGATCTTATGCGAAGTTTCGCCTATAGAAACGAAATCTATAATACTTTTATCTTAGACGTCTTCAATCGTACCTATACACTATAACTGTTTTTATTTTCAGAAGAGCTTCAACATCACCTCTCGGCAAAGGTATAGCAAGGGCAAAAGGTCATTCAGACAGGGACGTAAGGAGTTTTACGCAGAGGCGGACCACCACTAGAGAGGTGACTCATTTTTTAGTATCCAAATCTTTCGTCAATATGGTGATGAACTAAGATCCCAAGTATTGTTGTACGAGGCAACTAAGAGAAGTAAGCAATTATCACTCATGGTGTACATTAATTATAACTAGTGGTAAGGTTGCGTACCAAGTTGAAGTACTGTTACCGGGCACGAGCGGGTTGGTACCACCTTCTACCATTTCACCGACCATGAAGCTCCAATATGTCTTTTGGTTCTAGCAAGAGATAGCCGATTATTCTTTCATTTCATATCTGTGAAATGAAATGGTGAGCAGTGGCTTTACAGTACTCTTACCATCAGAAGCTATGCGACTCATCTACCACCATAAGTAATAAAATATATCCTCTTCACCCCACTCTTAATTTTTGGATTTGGCAACATAAAAAAATTGATTTTGGTAAATACTACTATGCTACAGTAGCACTTATGTATGCAAAGACATTCACTAGATGTCTCAGGCGTCGCCCAAATCGTTAAAAAATATGTTATCGAAATTGATAGTCCCGGGTGAATGTTACGATGGCTTAATTGGCAAAGCTACTGGAACGGCTATCCAGTAGATGTAGATTCAAATCCTGGTCGTGGCTATCATTTTTGATCGATTATATTCGATGTGTTTCGGGTCTTTAGGGTAAGAAGCAGTCATTATTATTCTGCATCAGTCATGCAAAATTAATTTCTGTTCTATTCCAGGTCCATTCTGAAGGTGAGACAAACAGCCCTGGACCTGCAACAGGGACTGAAGCACTTGCAGCGCAAGTAGCTCGATTCAAGAGACTCTCATTACGGAAGCTCAGGGCATGGCGATCCTGAGTGTTGCAGGTAATAATTTGTCATCTACAGTGGCAGCAGAGCTAGTCCATTTGATGGTAAGTGGTAATTGCCGCTCATAGACTGAGAAATACTAGGAGCACAGTTGAACTGCTTCGTTGAAAACTTTCAGCCTTTTAATTTCCACTGCTGGACGTAGGCCTCCCCGAGAATGGGGGATATTGCCGTAATCGCCACGCTTGGCAGGCGGGTTGGTGATCACAGTGGATATTGTTAATACTCGAAGGAGTGCTGCTGCCCACTCCCTCGGTATTCCCTCAGTCAGCTCTTACGACTCCCATGGGTGGAGAGGGGTGGGACAATTCTAAAGCCGGACATACATGGCCAAAAAATAAAAGCTAATTTTATTTATTTTATGTCCATGGGCCGTGATATTAATCGGAAGTGTGTAATTTTATTAATACTATATTTTTGTTTTAGGTATTTCGCCGGCTGGGCACCAGTCTAGCCAACCATAGGGCCTCATTGTCTTCGGAACTGGGCTCCCTGTGGGACTTTATCAGGATAGACCGTGACCGCAGGCGATCTGCACCAGCAGGCTCTTCTGGATACGAACCTATACATACGGACTCTAGATCTCCAGTCCGATTAGCCAGAGATTTAATTCAAGTTATTCAGGAAACAGTGTTTACTAAAAAATTTGAGGATGCCCCGAAAAGATGTCCAATAGTAAAAGAAGAATCTGATCTCAGCTCTGATATAGAAGAAGGGACAGAGAGAAGGATCGCTAATTTGATTGACTTTTTCTTCACCATAGTCAAAAGTCAAAGAGGAGATAGAAAAGGTAGCACTGGTAGCTGTTTTAAGAGTGAAGCGACTCCTGAAGAAGCTCAAAAATTTATTCCAAGTAAAGCTAATACTGAATTGGAAGCTAAGATGGAAACATTGATGGAATTTTTAGCAACTACAGGTTGTATGGAGAAAGAAAATGAAAGCAAAGACAAAAAAATTACTTTAATGGAATTTTTATTTGGTACTGAAGACGTAAAACCCACCATTGAAATAATAAATACTGATTGTGGACTAACCGAATCTAACATGAATATTAAAAATCTGTCATACATTGACGAAACACCAGAAGAAGATGCTGAAACCTTAGTAGAAATGCTAATAAAATATATGGAAAATTATAACACTAAAGATAAATCTTATTCTAAGTCCTTAACGCCATCTTTATCTGAAAAATCTAAATCTGATATTACAATTAATAAGTTAGAGACTTTTAGTGATATAAGTAAAACAAAATCGGATTCCACTTTGACACATACACAAGATACTGTAATAGAAAAATGTGAAGGAACTACACAAAGGCGAATTTCAGAAACTGTTGTAGATTTAAGTAATGTAAAGAGTGAGCTGGAGAGTATGTTTGAAGAAGCGGTTGCTAAAGTATCTGAAATGAAGAGTTCGGAAGATGATACAATGTCTGAACAAGAAGATATGGAGAATTTTGAATCGTATACAAAACCACCTTCGTTTTCGTATTGTATGCCTTATAGCATAGAACTTTCAGATATACTTGAAGAAGAAGAACCGTCTGTTCGAGAGGCAGAAAAAAATATTTCTGAGGACCGTTATTTGCAAGTAAAAGAAGTAGCTGAGGAATTAATACGGTACATACAAGAAAAAGTTTCCAGGCATTACGATGACGACTCTGACGATGAATTTGATATAAGTGCCAGTTTAAAACGTTCATCTATAAGTTTGATCGATTTAAGAAATATCCCTGATTTACCTCCGACGATGATAATTAAACCCAAAGTTGTGAGAGTTGATAAGTCGACATCTACTGCTGAAATTTCAGATTCCATGTCCGATCTTTCGAGAAGAATTGATTCCGCTTGTATGACAGATGATACAACTCTAACATCTAGTTCAGAAATAAGTGAAAGAGCCTTAGAAAAAATGGAATCTATACAAAAATTCTTCTCTAGATCAAGACTAGAAATCATCGATGAGAGCGAGGAACATCTTGACAAAGTAAAAAGCTCTAAAGACATACTATTGAAATCAATAACTTATAGCAACGTCACCGGTCACATGACAGAGCAAACAAGCTTGGACGGTATAGAAGATTTACAAGATGATGACAAAACTGGTACTGATAAGCAGTCTGATGACCTTGCCAAAACAAGTGAAGCATATATAGACAATGGAAATAAAAACCGTGATAATATTATATCCGATAAAGAAGTTATTGAGATTGAAGACGATCTCAGCACCGATGATGAAATGATAAAAGATGACTATGTTGATGATGATGATGATATTAATATACCCTATGACACTATTAAACTAGCAGATAGTGAAGAAGAATACATTAAAGTAATTAGCGCTGAGACTAGTAAAAATGTGACTGAATCTGAAGAATTAATAACAGAAGTAAATAATTTATCAAGAGAATTGGATAAAATTGTTGCAGTTTCAACAATACGACAAAAAGATAACGAAACTACTGATACACCTGATTTGCTTCCTGGAGTTATTTTAAAAGATACCTATATTTAAAATGAATTCAATGACAGAACTCCAATTGAATTGGTAGTTATAATTATTTCCAGAAAGTGCGCATCCTTTAAATTAAATATGGTGAAAATATAAGTAATAAAACTTAAGAATCTCAATGATAATTCACTAAAAATTTAAGATGATATCACACTGTTATAAGGATGGTAGCAATCGAATAACATACCTAATATAATTGTAGACTCATTTAAAAGGATACAATTGTTGGTTCACTTGAAAAAATATGATTAGGCATTTTGAGAATGGCACAACTATGCAATTTATGACTAATCAAGGCAAAAAATATCGTACGATCTAAAGATCTGTAATCATAATATTAGGATAATCTGACCACATTTAAAACTTAATACAATTATTGTTTTGTTTAATATATAACCACATAATCAGTCTTAACACGTAAGAAACTTGATTGACATTAATTGATATAATAAGAATCTGACGCATCCAAAAATTATGCATTTCACAGATCTGGTATGCTGTCTATGGATTGAAAGTTTTTAAAATCACAGGGATTTCTATCTTAGATAGATTGACTGTCGAATGTTAATTCAAAAACAGATTAATCGATTACATAATGTAAGGATTGATAAATCGAAACTTGAATGTTTCGCCACTATATCTTGTAAATCGTTATACTCGTATCTATCACGTCTATTGATACGAAAAAAAAAAAGTGAGATTTTCTTTAAAAAAAGTTTTTACTAAAATTATATATAATAATGAATAGTGTTGTAATTTTTTACTATTCGTTTAAAATTAAAGTTAGTGTAATAATGACACTATATATAGATATAATTATTATATTAATATTAAACTTAGAATTGTGCAGAGAATCCAAACGACAATTCTTAAGTATTACTAAACTGGTAACATCTAATAGGTACGTCATAAATATGTCTTTTCGAAGGACTTGACTCCATTGATTAATAAATGTGTTAAAAATAAACGCCGAATCCAGTTTCTCACAATATTAAAAAGGTAAACGTGAGAGTGTATTTAACCCATTGAGCTCCTGTTTACAGCTCAATGATTTAACCATAGATGTTACATAATATGTCTCAAAGTAATCATGTCCGACACTAGTGGTATATGCTCTTTGTCCGACACTGTCAATAATTTAAACCATGAAGTCAAAATTTATTTTCAATAGCCATTAATTAAATTAGCTAATGAGTAAGCCATACTAATTCGTATTAAAATTTTCGTGCTAATTATTTTTACAAAATGGAAAAATATGTATACTAATATACTATACCGATATATTTTATGTTAGATAATGAAATATATAATTATTTAAATATCGAAATTGTTAAAATTAATCCGCCAAAATGTATGCAATACGTCAAATTTAAATTTCGAATGATGTTTAAAATTAGTCGTATCATGGACTGAACACCTCTCGAATTTTAAACATAACACGACGTAATATTGTATTATTTTTGAATTTCGATGTAATAACTGCAAGAATCATTCTTAATCGTCTATGGTCATAAATTTCATATTATAATTCAACAGCTTTTACGATGTAGTATCTATTTAGGGTTATCGTAACCACAATAGGTCCAGCAGTTTAAATATTCCCATAGATATCAGATAGCGTTGAAGAGATTTTTGGATTATTACCGAATGTATCCATGTCAGTCCGGGTGAAATTTTATTTGGATGACATTTTTAGATTTTTTGAATTTTGGCCAAAGAGTGATTCTTGTAGTAACTCTGTTAGGTTTGCTTTTGTCTTTGAGTATTATAGGCTGTGTTCAGTTACTAAGGATTACCAATCTTAGAAAGGTCAATTTATAGATGGGATGTAAGACTGTTAAGGTAAGCTAAACATCTCGGCTGGTAAAGCAGTCGGTCTTGCATTAGATCGATTGATTTGAAATTGGAGAACTCTTAGACAAAAGCATAACGTCTAATTAACAAATATATTTATCTGTTACATGTTTAGTTAAATGTTTATATTTTATCAAATGAATTACAGTTTTATTTTATTGCTAAACATGTTTTATTTTATTAACAATAATTAATTACCAGCTAGTTTTTGGGTTATATATCAGGTTCCCGATATAGTAGCGGAATAAAATGTATACCAATATTTAATGATAATCAAGAGCTATCAATCAAAAGAAGTTTCATCAAAATCCGTTTAGTAGCTTTTTCGTGAAGCCCAAACAAACAACAGACTAACAAATAAACAGAAAAACTGAAAAAATCTAAAAGAAATTGTTGTTTATTCATACAACCTAAAAACACATAGCATCACGCCTGTATTTCCCAAAGGGGTTAGCAGAGGTGTATTACACATCCACGATTCGCCAGCTATAATAATTATGTTTATGTCCCATGTAATAGGAGGCGAGCCGTCTTCAGAGAGATTCAGAGAACTTAAATAGCCTAATACATTATTTTTTTCCCAAATATCTGAAATGTACAGACAGACTGTTGTTTATTTATTTTATTTATTTATAGACCCGCGCCTTTTTCCCAGAGGGGTAGGCAGATACAACGGATTTCCACTTGCTCACCTTTTTTGCCTCATTCACTGTCATTACATTCCTCATACATGCACGTCGGTTAAGGGTACCTACTTCGTACCTGACCTTTCTTGAGAACTTGTCTGATTTGATCAGAGAACGTTCCACGAGGTCTACCCCTCCCAACTGCACCATTCACACTCGCCATATTATGTATCTTTTTTGTTATCCTGCTTTCATCCATCCTCTCTATGTGTCCAAACCATCTTAACATTCCTTTCTCAATCTTTGTCACTATATCTTCTTTTATACCACATCGGCTTCTCACTACATTGTTTCTTACTCTATCTTTCAAAGTTATACCACACATACTTCTTAGAGCTCTCATCTCCACTGGATTTATTCTACTCTCGTTCTTCTTCTGCCGTATGCCAACTTTCACTTCCGTACATTAGAGTTGGTACTAGCACTCCATTGTGCACGGTGAGTCCGTGCCTTTTCAGACACTTTCCGATTACTTGTAAAGGAGTGTAGTGCCCCATTCACCTAATTACCTGCATTCACTCTCCTTTCAATGTCCTTTTTATACTTCCCATCTCTCGTAAACATTGTTCCCAGATACACAAACTCTTTTACTTGTTGAACCTTCACTCCTTCAATCCCTGTCATATGGGGTCATGCATTCATCTCTTTCTAAGAGGTGATCCATTTAGAGGTACCCGACTTTTTTAAAGAAAAAAACAGAAAATTCAAATTTAATGGAGAATGTTTATTATCATTTGAAAGAACATTCTTTGGCATTTATTTTTTGAAGATTATGTCTATCAAATGTTGGCCGTTGCTACGTCGCAGATGGTCCATCCGTTGAGTCCAATTTTTGATGACTCGTTCGAGCATTTCGACTGGTAACTGGCGAATGACACGCGTGATGTTTTTCTCCAAGGCCGGAATCGAAGCGGGTTTGTCCGCATAAACTTTAGACTTTACATATCCCCACAGGAAAAAGTCTAACGGTGTGATATCACACGATCTTGATGGCCAATCGACCGGCCCAAAACGTGAATCGTTTATGGCGCGTTCGCGTATTCGCGTTATGTGCTCACCGAAATGTTCTCTCAATAAATCCATTGATTGAAGCGATGTGTGGGAAGTGGCGCCGTTTTGCTGAAACCAAATGTCGCCGAGATCACGAGCTTCAATTTCAGGCATCAAATAGTCGGTTATCATGGCACGATAATGGTCGCCATTGACGGTTACGTTCGCACCGGCATCATTTTTAAAGAAATATGGACCGATGATTCCACCGGTCCACAAACCACACCAAACCGTTGTTTTTTCTGGATGAAGTAGCAGTTCTTGAATCTCTTCAGGCTGCTCTTCGTCCCAAATGCGGCAATTTTGTTTGTTTACATACCCATTGAGCTAGAAATGGGCCTCATTACTTTGTTGTTACCAGTCGAAATGCTCGAACGAGTCATCGAAAATTGGACTCAACGGTTGGACCATCTGCGACGTAGTAACGGCCAACATTTGATAAACATAATCTTCAAAAAATAAATGCCAAAGAATGTTCTTTCAAATGGTAATAAACATTCTCCATTAAATTTGAATTTTTTGTTTTTTTCCTTAAAAAAGTAGGGAACCTCGAAATGGATCACCTCTTAGAACCATTACTTTCGTCTTCTCAACATTCACTTTCATTCCTTCACTTTCATTCCTTTCTTTTTCAAGGATTCATTCATTAATTTTCCCATCTCCTGTAACTCAGCAGCCGATGACGCAAGTATAGCTTGGTCATTAGCGTAGAGAAGACATTTGATGAGTAACCCATTCATCTCTAACCCATACCTACTTTCTTTCAGCTCTTGCAAACAACTATCCATAAATAGATTAAACAGCCACGGAG
The DNA here is from genome assembly GCA_948253155.1 of Leucoma salicis. Lineage (NCBI taxonomy): Eukaryota > Metazoa > Arthropoda > Insecta > Lepidoptera > Erebidae > Leucoma > Leucoma salicis. The sequence continues at coordinate 2,448,830 of OX411826.1, read as the reverse complement.
ACGCTACACATCTCTGTCTAACACCCTTTCCGATGTTAAACCACTCAGTGTACGCCCCGTTTATCCTTACACAAGCTCTCCCTGATCATCATCAGATCCCTGTACAGGGATTTTAGACCCTGAATCAAGTTACCATCTAACCCATACATGGATAGTACCGACCATAATTCATTCCTCACCACTCCACTTCCTCACCACATAGGCCTTCTCTAGGTCAAGAAAGGCACAATAGACCTTCTGGTTTTTCGCTAAGTTCTTTTCACCTATTCCTCGAAGAGAGAAGACCTGATCGGTACATCCCATTCCTTTTCGGAAACCTGCTTGAACATCCCATATTTTCTTATCGGTTTCTTTCACAAATCTTTCAATCTGTTACAGCTTTATTTTTTATAATAGTATAGATTGTACGTTAGGCGGTGGCTTTGCTGTGCCCCTGGTGTTGCCAAAGTCCATGATTGGCGGTTACCGTTTAGCAAAAATAAAAAAAAATTTAGAGGTCTGCCGTTGTCCGCGTAGCACGGAAAAACTACAGGGTCCTTAGAATGTAACTCGCTAAATCGTATCGACAGCGTATCTTCTCGCTTGTGATTGGTAGAGAAACAATAAACCCTCCTCCAATCATGGATGATCTCTCAACCAATCACAATGACACGATGGGATGTCGATACGATTTAGTGAGATACATTCAAAACCCCCTGGATAGATTTCTGTTAACTCTTCTAAAGAACATATTATTTGTGAAAATGTGGAAAATTTCGATATCTTCATTAACCATACAGAGTTTTAGAGAGAGAAAATTGTACAGATGGCGGAGTGGTTTAGATACTAGCCTCCCGCCCGAGTGTTGTGGGTTCGATTCCCACACAGTACAACTCTTTGTGTAATCCACAAATGGTATTTCTGAGTCTGGGTGTACTTTGTGTCTGTGAAATTGTATGTTTGTAAAGTCCCCCGCGACACAAGGATTGTTCCATTAACGGAGGGTGTTGCCTTATAAAAAAATAAAAATTCTGGTAATAAGGCGCTCAGAAAAATCCACTCTGGTAATGAGGTCGGGACTGCGAATTTCAATAACACATTTATTCTTAACGTCTTGGGTGGAGCTGGTTGGCTGGTCCCAAGCAATTGTCACGATGGCTGAATTGGGAAAGCATCTGGGACGGTATTCCAGGAGATGCAGGTTCAAATCCTGCTCGTGATTGTTATTTTCGAGTTCACATTTTCACACGTTGTGTTAATTTATATGACTGAGCATGTCAAATGCTAAAAAAATATCCAAACAGATGTGATATAGGCAGTAGCTACTAGTTTATTAGCGGTTGCAACACTTCTGGAACTACTGCAGTAACATCATACAGTTCCAGTGGTCCGCCAATACAGGCGGAGAGACATCACACGCCCACACTACACTGCGCATTTCCCTGTACGACGAGGAGTGCGGTTAGATGCATATTTTTTGCTAAAACAAAAGTGGAAGAGTATTGGGTAAAAAATATTTTTGATCTATATTTTAGCATTTGACATGATCCGCTACTTTTTAAAGTACAAATTATATATAGATGGCGTTGATAGTAATGACAAATGTGATGAGGAAATTGGGATGATCAAATAGGTCTGTACGATAGCTCAGTGGCTTAGGCGTGAAATACACACAAACGGCGAGGAGTTCGGCGCGGCGCAGGCACGGTGCCGCTTCAAAACTTTTGCGTACAAAATGTACTTGAGACGCATTGTGATTTACACTCAAGCAGCGCGGCACAGGTTTAAATCGCGTCCGTGCCGTATCCGTTCCACGCCTGCGCCGTGCCTTACGCCTTACGCCGTTTGTGTGTATATCGCGCCTTAGAAGCACTTTTACTTTTTTTTTTGTCAATTGGAAAAGACGCGGGTTTGATTCCCGCTCGTACAAAAAATCTCTTTTTCCTTATTCACAAATAATTTGTACTTTGAAAAAATATTTTTTAGAAAAACTAAAGAAAAATAAATTGCTAGTTGAACTGAAAAATAGAAAATAATAATTATAAGAATAAAGATTGTAAAAAAAAGCATGCGGAGTTTCTTACTGCAGGCATCCTAATAATTATACTTAAATATGCGATTATTTTCTTTTTATATAATCTTGAAATAGCATCAAAAGTAGCTACTTCTCAATACACTATTTCTTTTCTTATTTTGTGTGAGCATAGTACATTTGTAAAAAAAAAAAACGGACAAACTTCTTATTATATTTTTTTATACAATTTCACGGACACAAAGTACACCCAGACTCAGAACAACCATTTGTGGACCACACAAAGAGTTGTCCTGTGTGGGAATCGAACCCACAACTTGACGGGAGCCCGGTATCTAAACCACTCCGCCATCTGTGCAGCATTGTTTTGTAATTTGATCCTTGATCAATACATGTGCAAAGTTTCAATTCAATCCGAAGTTTTGAAGTAGATGATAATCACGTTTAAAAATTCCGTTATACCTATACTCGTAGTTGGGCTAATTTGCAGCGTATTAGTTGCAAAGAGATATAATGTATTACGCAGTCTTCAGACTATCTAAAAACAACCTATAATTATGTGTGCAATTCACACACGGCAGAATTGGACAGGCCGTGTGGGGCCGGCTTTAGAATTGTCCCACCCATGGGAGTCGTAAGAGCCGACTGAGGGAATACCGGGGGGAGTGGGCAGCAGCACTTCCTCGAGTAACGTATTAACAACATCCACTGCGATCGCCAACCCGCCTGCCAAGCGTGGCGATTACGGCACTATATCCCCCAATTTGGGGAGGCCTATGTCCAGCAGTGGACTGCGAAAGACTGATGGATGGATGGATGGATGGATGGAGAAGTGAAACTTCTGAAAAGTAGCTTATGAGAGATTGAGATGGACATATAGCATCAGGTGTATTAAGATAAACCACCGAAGGAATGTAACATAGTTCCAGTGGCCCACCAATAAAGGCGGAGAGACGGCACACGGCGGAGTTTCTTTAGTGGGTGCAGGCCCCACACTACCCTGGTCGTTGCTCCGAACGATAAGGTGTGCGGTAAGGAACATTTTTTCCCGCCTTAAAAAAAAAAGGTGTATTAAGATAAATGTAAGGTTTATTATTTTTTACCAAGCTTAAAATGACCTCTCATAAATGGAATAATGGAAGATTAAAATTCATTTCAATTTTGTTTTCTGCAACGATATAATGGATCCCGCAGGAATTCATGGGACAACTTTGGTAAAAGATCTTGTGAACCTCACCATAGCGACATAAATAACAAAAGTATACGATTCACTTCGGTGGTAGGTGAGAAAAATACTTTATCGACTTTTTTGCAACTGACTATTAAACACATAGATTTAGTATATAGATAGATCGGTGATGCAAAAGAGTAAGAACATAGTATACGCGTATGTTAGAGCGAGATAGATTGACGAGACCACGCGTGTATGATACGCTATGGGCCTGTATGGACCTGACATCAATCGTCAACGATCCAAATTTCGCATATTTTAGGAAAATTAGAGAAATTATCGTTTAATTCTGTATTAATTGACGTGTCTAATCATAGTTACGTGTGCAGTGCCCGGATGTAACTCATATAAGAAAGAAAAACACAGAATTGTACATTTCACATATAAGTAACTTGTTGTTTATATGCAAAGCTTATGAACTTACAACAAACGCCGGGCTCATACACGGATGGGGAATTTTATTGCATTAAATCATATGCATGCCCGGAATGCCTTCGAATTCAATATAACAAGATAATAAATACGTGAATTTTATAATATAAAATGTACAATGTTTCTTTTATAGAGATTGACACTATCGCTATTTCGGTATCGATAAAATGACTTCAATGTGTCTATTATTGGGAAAGACAAAGCCTTGATTTTTTATGTTTCAGTAAATATATATATATATATATATATATAAGATAAGGTATATTAATATAATATAAGATAGATCAAAAATGTTTAATATAATATATTTTTTATTTTTTTCAAAAATTTGAGTAGGGTCATTCTATGCGGTTAAGTTATAATTTTTTGAGTAAATGTATTTTTATCTTTTGATAGTTAAAGTTTATATTTTAATTTAACGTTTTAGATTTCCTCAGAATATTGGTGTTCGATAAAAATGGCTTAAAATGATAAATAGAGAAAACTGAACTAATTAACTAAACTAACTTATCATCACGCCATTTCCCTTGCGGGGTAGACAGAGAGAACAGAGTGCCAAGAGGCTCTATTCTTGTCTACATCTCTCGCTTCCTCAACATTCATAACTCTCTTCATACACGTTCGCCGGTTTCGGAGACTCCTTACTCCACCTTCCTTCAATACATGACCGATTTGGTCTAGGTAGGTGAGTTTTGGTCTCCCCCTGTACCTACATCCTTCTACTTTCGCATTGTATATCTTCTTAAACAGTCGCTCGTCCGGCATTCTTTCCACATGTCCAAACCATCGGAGCATTCCCTTTCGCATCTTTACACCAATACTCTCTTTCATACTGGATTCCCAAAAATTATTCGAAATTATGCAGCAAGCACTTTGAACAAAAATGTTTTTCTCATAGAGGCACACAGAGAGTAAAAGCTACGTTCCGGTTATATACCCACGTTATTCATGCCGGTACGTCATTTTAGAATTTCAATATTAATTGTGTACCACACTTGGCCAATACTGCTGTTTGTTTATGTTTCGGTTAATTTATTGTATTTCACTAACGTACCTTGTGTACCTTCCGGACATTGTGACAGGTGACATATCCTGGATTTATAAATACGATCCTGAAACAAAGCGTCAGTCGTCAGTCTGGCTGTTTCAAAACGAACCAACGCTACGAAACGACTACGAAAGTGAGGCGATCGAGAAGCGCAGGGAAAATTTTTATCGCTAGCTTCTTCACTTTGACGGGATATCTAGTTTCAATTCCATACCAAAACATCATCAACGCTGAATGGTACACCACAAAATGCCTACCAGAAGTTTTGTCTGCAATGAGCAACAAGCGACCGAACACTGGGCTCCGCAGGGTACTGCTTCACCATGACAACGCGCTCACACACTCAGCTCTCAAAACGAACGTCTTCCTGGACACCACACCGGTCAGTCTTGGGTCACCCTCCTTATCTGATCTGGCACCGTACGAGTTCTTTTTATTCCCTAAAATAAAATTGTCGTGGGTGTGTAATACACCTCTGCCTACCCCTTCGGGGAATACAGGCGTGATGCTATGTTTGTTTGTTCGTAAAATACAATTTCAGCTTAAAGGGATACAGTTTTCATCGCCGGAAGATACACAGCGCTCGAGAAAGCCGTGGGAGATGTGTCTGCCGTGGACTGGAAAAATGTTTCGAAATTTGGTTCAGACGCATGAAACTTTGTATAGAGGCTGGTAGTTCTTTGAAAAAAAATTATTCAATTATTTTATCCATAGAAGTTATTGATGTGAAACATCTAACGCGGAGGGAGGGTAAAATCGTCTGTTAGCGTGGCGACGCTTTTATTTTACTTGTCCCGTACAAATCTCGCAAGTTAAATTTGACACACTTCCCGGTTTCAGATTGAGCTGAAATTTTACATGTATATGTATACATATCAATATATCGCGAGACAATGCAATATTATGATGACATGGAGTTGATCTGATGATAGATCTGGAAGGTGGACATAGGAACTCCATAATGAACCGGCGCAACTCTATTGAGTTTGAACTCGTTTGATTTGTCTTCACGAGTACTTTGTCTTTAAATAGTATCCAGGGTCTGATGATGGAGCTAGAAGGTGACCATAGGAACTCCACTATAAAACGACATAACCCCATCGAGTTTGGGCTCTTATGATTCGACTTGACGAGTACTTTGTCTCTAGATGGTATCCAGGGTCTGATGATGAAGCTGGAAGGTGGCCACAGTAACTCTATAATGAAGCGACGCAACCCCATTGAGTTCGGAATCGTTTGATTCGTCTTGACGAGTACTTTGTCTTTAGATGGTATCCAGGAGCTGATGATGGAGCTAGAAGGCGGCCATAGGAACTCCGTTATAAAACGACATAACTCCATCTAGTTTGGGCTCTAATGATTTGTCTTGATGAGTACTTTGTCTCTAGGTGGTATCCAGGGTCTCACGATGGAGCTGGAAAGTGGTCAGAGTAACTCTGTAATGAAACGACGCAAAGCTATCGAGTTAATATTCGTTTAATTCGTCTTGAGGAGTACTTTGTCAAGTTATGATGATTTTATTTCTACAAAATAATTTCGATGTTTTCACATCTGGTAGACGTCCCGCGACGTCTTGTTTTTTTTTAGTTTCTCAAAACTTTATGAATGTCCCACGTATTAATAAAACATGTTTATTTCAGTTTTATTTCTATTCCCTCGAATATAAAATTTATTTGAATTTACTTTGCACCTTGTGACGCTAAAACAACACAATGTGTCGATAGTCACGTTTAGTGAACGTCCCAGCACTATTTGAAGTGCACACATGCACATATCACGCACACTGGTACGTGTCAGTTTTGGTCTCGTCATAATTACTTTATAGCCAATTTATCTATATACTACATCTATGATTAAACATACATTTATGTGTTTGTTTCTTTATCGTGATGCATTTTCGTTTCATCGAGTTTCAAATCACAGCGATTCTAAAGAAGTATTCACTTCAAAAATAAAGACACCACATTGTCAACTAAAAAGTGAAGCCACTTTTTGAAAGATGTGTGCGTGAGTGTCGTCACCGGAAAGAAATAGGTAATCTCTATAATTTGAGTAAATTTTCAATAGTTTTATGTTTAAAACATACCTAAAGGAAGTAAAAGTATAAAGTAAGTTTACAACAAATCATATGGGGAATATTATGGCGCTGACGACGTATTCATGTACGTATCGTAGGTACGAAACCCTTGAGTTATTTAGGGTCTTTTTTAAGTTTAAATCATACTCTGGTAACACTAAAGGGATATGACACTTCGTTTTAGCATCGTTTTGTTTGTATTTGTGTGCATAAGCGCGTGTAATTACAAGTTTGGCATGGTTTTACATGGTTGTTTTATTGGATAGCATAAAGATTATGGGATGCTGGCGAAGTTGTGTCTACCTACTGGTCCAAAAACGCCAACAGGTAAGATTACATAATATCGAAAATTAAATGCGCGTTGTGACGATCTTGAACTGGGGATTGAACTCGATACCTTTGCCTTAAGTCACCTCGATTTTACCAGTAGACTATAACTGCTATGATCAACTCAACGGCGCAGTTTAATATAGTTTTTCCCCATAAATATCCAATATTGTTTTTGGCGCGCTAAAATGGCGGGATGCGTTTGACATTTGACAGATAGCAGCCATTTTGTTTAATTTATGAGCGCGTTCGGTCAGAATAGGATTTTCAGAACAATGATAATGGTTTTATAACGAAAATTTACTGCAGATATTTATTTCTTTACTAGCTGGTGCCCGCTACTTCATCTGCTTGGACCTAATATTGGGTTAGTAAAATATACTAACTAGCCTTAATTCTTTACTAGTTAGTTTTATGATAATATCTCAGGTTCCTGATTTAGTAGCGGGATAAAATGTATACCAGTGGTTAAGTCTAATCAAGAGCTATTAAACAAAAAAATTTCATCAAATCCGTTCATGTACATGTGCAGTTTGGTCCAACATGAGAGATAGGATAGTTTGTATCCTACTTATTTTCTTTTTGAAGTAAATACTTCTTTACGCACGCTTGACTTGGGGAGTAAGCTGGTGAATGCGTTACGTGAGCGTTACGAAAAGTGTGATCGGGCGAGGCGAACGGAAGTTGAGAGGGAGATATAAGTTAAGATAAGATAAGAGTTACGTTAGAAGTGTAGGGGCAAGAGAGAGAGGTGCAGGCACACATTTTTTTCTCTCTCTTTCTCATTATTAACCCTCAGGAGCCCGAGAGCCACCGGTGGCTCGGCTTTCCGTATATACTAGGGTGCTCTGTGGGTTCGACTTGGCGCCGGAGCTGGCTCCGGGTACAGCCAAACAAAGAGTTTTTTTTAAAGAGGTTAGTACCTTACCGCCAAAAAAAAAATGTAATGCGGAGTGTTACTTAGTGCTTGGTGGAAATTATTGTTTTAAAAGGTTTTAGATTAGAAAGAATTATTTTACACAATAAATAGTATGTTATTTTAGATATGATAAAGTTATTTACATAATTGGATTTGTGGATTTCATTGTAGTTGTATTAATTACATGCCGAAAATAGGCAATATAAATTACCCTATTTTGATTTATAGCTAACAAGTTTTGAAAAAAATAAAAGCATGATGATATTCATAATAATTAGGTATTTATGCAAGTTATTATATATTACTAAGAATAAGTCGAAAAATTAATAAGGGAAAATTCAGTTAATTTTGGTAAAAAGGTTGGTGTTAAACTCGTCATCATAATATTTATTTATAAAATGGTTTCCAAATAAAACAATATGTTTAGACTAACAATTTTGTATGTCTTACTTATATACACCTACTACATATAAGTCTAAATAGCAATTATAACACATACAGTTAAAAAACTATATTACGATTCTATCGATCGCACGTGTCGATATGTCGATCGCGGACGCAGCGCATCACTACAACACTAGCCTGTTTTCGTAAAAAAATGAAGAAACTCAGATTTCAAAATATTTCTTATTTTTACGAAGTAATCCATAATATATTATTATTGAAATATTAAAAATAGACTTTCTTTATGATTTTCTAAATAATTTCTAACCACATAACATTCGATTTCTTATAAAAATATACATAAAGGAATGCAACGATCTTTGTCGAATAGTTTCCGTTTTTATGTAGTTGATATTAGTTTTAGACCTTTATTACTTTTTATAAAGTAACAATTCACAAAGCCAATACCGTTTACAGAACTGGGATAGGTGGTCTAGATATTTTTTTAGGTATTTATCTGAATGGTATCCTAAATATACGTAAAATAAACGTAGTGGTTGAATTTCTTTGGTGTAAAATATCAACAAAAAGCAGCCAACAGCTAGTTTTTGGGTTATATCTCAGGTTCCCGATATAGTAGCGGGATAAATACCAGTTTTTAATTCTAATCAAGGTCTGTCAAATAAAAAAGTTACATCAAAAACAAACGGATAAATAGACAAAAATTCTAAAACAATTTGTTTTGTATTTAGACACGCTTATATAGCCTATTACAGTATTTTTTTTCTCAAATATCTTAAATGTACAGACAGCTCTGTTACAGCTTTATAATAGTATAGATTAACAAACGTGCCACAGCAACGCTTGGCAGTGCTAGTAATATTACAATAAATAATAATTGCACATTTTTTTAAAGATTTTTGACCATATTTTTATCTGTATTTAGCACTGACATGCTCAGCTACTTTAAAGAACAAATTATTTGTGAAAGTGAGAAAAAAAGCTTTACTTACTGCGAGCAGGATTCAAACCAACGTCCCATCCATGCAGGTTCGAATCCTGATCGCAGTAAAGCTCTATTTTTCCACTTTCACAAATAATTTGTTCGTTATTTGTTTACCACTTTGTTGGTTAAACACAAAGTGAAAAATGTGAAATCGAAAATAACAGTCAGGAGCAGGATTTGAACCTGCATCTTCTGGATACCGTCCAGATGCTTTACCAATTCAGCCATCCTGACAATTGCTCCTGACTGCTAATTTCGATAACACATCATACTTAACGTCTTTGGGTGACGCCTGCGCCATCCGTCGGAAGTATTTTCATACATTATACCGACCAGGTAAACTTAATTTTACAATTAAGATTTTACCTAATAATGACGCAAACCCTTTAAATATTTAGATATTTTATACTTCCATTTGCATCTGGACGGTATCCAGAAGATGCAGGTTCAAATCCTGCTCCTGACTGTTATTTTCGATTTCACATTTTTCACTTTGTGTTTAATGTATAGTGCTAAGCATGTCAAATGCTAAAAATATATATAAAAATATCTAAACACTTTGTTGGTGTGATTATTATTTATGCCTAATTACAGCTTTCTATTACAAAGATTGTCTGGGTGACACGGCGGAGAGACGGGCGGGCGGACATGGCGAAACTAGAAGGGTTCCTTGTTGACTATGGTATCCTAATTAAGGATAAATTATTGTATTGTCATCGGTCCTTGATAAGTGTGCAAAGCATTTTGATCTATATTTTTAGCACTTGACATGCTCAGCTACTTTTAAAGTACAAATTAAAATTCATACTACGTTAAGACAAAATGGGAAATTGGGTACGACCGCAAGAGAGTACAATAGCTCAGTGGATTAGAGCACTTCCCCGGAAAGGAAGGGACGCAGGTTCGATTCCCGCTTGTACTAAAGTTCTCATTTTCCTCATTCACAAATAATAATTTGTACTTTAAGTGTGCAAAGTTTCAATTTATTCCGACATTTTGAAGTGTATGAAAATCACGAATACAGATTCCGTTACATAGATAGATAAATACATGAGAAGTTAATAAACGCGTGCAAAAAGCTGTTTGCTACACTTGGGGTATCACTCGGGCGCGATAAGAGGTGGAAAGGAAGGTGGTACGTCAAGCTGGCTATTTCATGTTGGAATTATCACTAGCATCATCTATAGTACATTGATTTGTATTTAAAGGCATCATAGTTCAACGAACAGCTTTTCGTTGTCCACTGCAAGACATCGAGCTCCCAAGAGAACTGTAATGAGCGGAGTGTTATTGTGCCGCTTGTACCCAACATCGTCAATCCACTTGCAGTCGTCCAATACGTGATATTCGATAACCTTTTGTCATATAACCGGTACTAAATTGACATGGAATCAAACCAACGACACATATTAAGCACACATTGGATTCTGACCACCCTTACCACTTAACCCCTGACGCAGGCGTATTTAAAATCCGGTATTTCCATCTCTTTCTAATATCGTAAATGTGTGTGACGCCCTATTGTGTATACACGGGAGCGTGTGAAAGCTTTCTGTATGTGTGCGTGGGACAGGTAGGCTATGTAGTGTAGCGGTAGAAAGGATTTACCCTGAATTTAAGGTAATTTTTCTTTATTTAGCCATGCATGACACGGTTGCCTATAAGTAAGCGTTCATATTTAATTTAATTTTTACGTATACTCGTGTTTTTAAGCAATGCACTTTTCATGTATAAGCGTTTTAAGTCTGGAGTTAACGAACACAAGAGTGTAAAGAGGAAGTTGCCATAATTTTGAAATAAATATTGTAATACTAAGCTATGACAGCAATAACGACTTCTTATTGTTTCCTCTTGTGCTTTTTATATTTTCTTTCTAATTAAGATCCATGCTCCCTAATTATCCTCCTCTTATCATCCTTCTTCTCTACTTCTTAACTCTTTCCTTGGAGATAGCGGCCTGTGATTTAATTTTAATTTAATTTAAATTTATTTCTCCACAAACAGTAACTTATACCATAATATTTAAATTAATATTACATTACAATCATTTGCATTTATAAATTATCACAACCGGGTCGTAGCCTAGCTGTGCACTTGCAGTTCGAACGATCGGCAAGGTTAATCAACTTTCACTCTGCTGGCAGTTGGATGGGTGACCAAAAATGATACGTATTTGTGTAAAGTCGTCGTTTACGGTATTTTAAGCGATTGTAAATCTAAATAAGCTACGTAATCATACGAAGATGGGTAAGGTTTTATTCATTTTCCATCTAAGCATGTACCTGCTTCAGAAGGTACAGAAAATACACATATATAAAATGCCACTGCATTACATTTTTTACAATATTCTAATAATGTTTTCTTACACGACGAATTTTAACCATAGGCTTAACAAAATTCTTCCCAAAACATAAATTGTTAACCTTACAGGGAGCTTTTGTTGATCGCTTGCCACACTGGAATACTCGGGCGTCAATTCAGTGATTCAGTCTCCGCTCACCCTTTGGGTAGTGTTATCGTGTGTGTCGTTGTGTACAACTGTGTTTTAAACTCAAAACCCGTGTGCATCTTTGTGTTTCAGTGTGTGTTTATGCTGTTTTTAATCGAGGTATGTGTTGTTTTATTTTATTTTAAGCATTATAACAATAAATTTCGTACGGAAACTTAATTTTTGATTCTAGAATTATTATAGTTATTTACTTATGCTTTCATTTGGGTGTTGTTTATGATTCGATGTTTTATATGCTGTAGTTGTGGTTGGACCACGGCCACGTTTAACCAATTTGTATTGGAGGCCCTAGGCTCTTAAGGATAACAGTATTAAGGGACCCCTATGACGATTACTCAGGAATATTTAAAAAAAAAATGAGGACATTTATTAACAATTTTTTTATTTACTTATTTATTACCAACGATTCGACCGGCTTTTCAGAAATAGAAAAATCTATTTTTGTATTATAATAAGCCTTTAAGGGTCACTGGCTGTGCTTATCTGAAAATTGTGTGGAAAATTTCATCAAAATCGATCACGCTGTTTGGCAGTCTAAAGGGAAAATACACGCATCGATTGTTATATTAGAAATTAAAGTTTCATTTTTGCAAAATAAATATTTTTTGGACAGTGTATCGCTGATATAGCACAAACTGGGCACATGTCCAACAGCCCAACATTAAAAAATGGTCTGTAAATTGCTGAATCTGTTATAAAAATCGATGTTTATGTACCTACGTTCCCTATAGCCTACAAACCCGCTGGACCGACTTTGATAAAATTTTCAAACAATCTTCACACTAGCCCAGCAGGTGATTCTATAAAGTTTTGTAGCAGTCAGATGAGAAATTTTTATATTCGTATTTTTAGTAATGTTTTCATAGAGAATATTATTAATGTTGTATGCTAAAAATAATAGCTTTATGTCCTTTCTTAGTGTTCAAGCTAATCCTGTACAAAATTTTATCAAAATCGGTTTACATTAATAATGTTACTAGCGACCGCCCGCGGCTACGCTCGTAAGGCTCGTAAAAATAACTGACTGACTAGCATAACAAAGAACAGCCCAGTTTCTTACGGCTAGGATCGTGAATAGGGGGTATCCGAAAGGACCACCGGCGGCGGACCACTGAAGTAATGTAACACAGTTCCAGTGGCCCGCTAATAAAGGCGGAGAGACGGCACACGGCGGGTTTATTTAGTGGCTGAGGGTCCACACTAGCCGGTTCGTTGCCCCGAACGACGGGGTGTGCGGTCAGGTACATTTTCTCCCGCCTTTAACAAAAAAAAAGGACGGTGAAAATATATATTTTCATAAATATATATATATATATATATATATATATATATATATATATATAAGTATATAGGTATTTCATATATATACTATTATAAATTAGAATTTATTTGCTATTGTTAAACGCAAATATTTAAATTATATTATTTTTGCGTTTTAAATAAATTCATTGACATTTTCAATTTTTTTTTGACGTGTAGGTATCCTTTAATTTACCACCGAAGGAATGTAACATAGTTCCAGTGGTCCGCCAATAAAGGTGGAGAGACGCCACACGGCGGGTTTCTTTAGTGGGTGAGAGCCCCACAGGGACAGGGTAGTCCCCGTTCGTTACCCCGAACGACGGGGCGTGCGGTTAGGAACATTTTTACCCGCCTTAATAAAACAAAAAAGATCCTTTAATTTACAAATTATACGTATTTAGAAAATAATTACCCATAATAGTAATGTTCTCCAGAGCGTAACTTCGGGTGCGGCGGCCAGTTGTCAACAGACATTTGCAATGTATGCAGGAGAAACCTATTATAGTGCACGTGTGTGCGCAAACACGAGTGCACTCTCTGTTCTCTCACTCTCGCGGAGGAGGAACAGTTTTGTACTTTTTGATCTATATTTTATATATAGATACGAGTTTTGTATATCCATCCATCCATCAGCCTTTTAACGTCCACTGCTGGACATAGGCCTCCCCAAGAATGGGGGATAGTGCCGTAATCGCCACGCTTGGCAGGCGGGTTGGCGATCGCAGTGGATGTTGTTAATACTCGAAGGAGTGCTGCTGCCCACTCGCCCGGTATTCCCTCAGTCGGCTCTTACGACTCCCATGGGAGGAGAGGGTGTATTTATATAGAGTTTTGTACTTTCCGAGGTACGGGGGTGAAACACCGCCAATTTTCTAGCCTCGGGCTGCTATTGAGAATTTCTTGTCGAAAAATTCCGATAAGTTGTTTTGGCTTGACCCGGGAATTGAACCCGAGAATGCCCCCTCATGAACCGCCGTCGCATGTACCTACTATCGCTAGGCTATCAAGGCCGTAAAAGCAAATAATATTTGATATAGTAGCAGATAGATACTAATATACGTTTGACGATTGGATGTACTCAATCACTCTTATCAATAATAATTAGTGAAAGAATTTTCAGAATCGGTGCATTAGATTCAGAGATTATCCCTTAAATACAAACAAGCTTAATCCTAAGAGACGTACCGTAATGTTGACAAATGTAAAATAGTATATTATTACCCTAGGGATGAAAGCAACACTCCATTAGTTCGAGAGACTAAATAAGTCTTTATCCCGAGGTAAACACTGTGCTTTTCATTACGAATACGAGGAAACTAAAAATAAAAATTATGAATTAGCTAAAGAAAAAATGGGAGACTTTAAAAAATTTAATTTGGAATCGCCGTTTTCCCGCCGATTTTGTTTTCTTCTGTGGCCTGTCAGCTATTCAGCCATTATTTTTCATTTTAATCATTGAAAAAATATAAATCTTCGTTATTTTAAAGATATTTAGTTGCAACTATATTAAAATAAAGTCATATAAAAAGCAAATTCTTTAATAAATACTTACCTTTATGTTATTTCAATTTTACATCGCGCTGTAATTGACTGGCTGTACAGAAAATAGAACTGTTTTTTTTATAATTACTCAGCTGTCAGTTGAAAGTAATTCTCCCTAGGGCTGGAAAGTATTACTTACAACCCGCTCCTCAGGCAACTTCAGGCCTACTTTCAGAGTATGAGTAATGAAAAATATATTTAAATCTAGAGTGGGTCCCGGCTGTTAATAACATTCTGGCAGTCAGACAGACAGCTTGTTACAGTTCAAAATAAAATAAACGCACCTCTGCCTACCCCTTTGGGGAATACAGGCGTGATGCTATGCTATGAATACACAGTATTAAAATTAAAAAAACTGAAAGGGTTAAACTGAATGATGAAATTGTGCGTAAGCTTTTAACGATAGGAACATTTAATTAAAAAGTGAAAAATAATTCTTAATAGGTATATAGGTAGAAAATAATTGATTGAATGAGGCGACACTTAACGGAAGTCCATTTTTATTAAAGTAGTATGCACGATAATGACAAAAAACTCACCAACGCGACACAACCATGCGATACGGTAGAACTCTCAGAACCACAATATTGCAATATACTGCAAAAATCCGAACACAAATTCGACACGAATTTCGCCTCTAAAGGAAGCATTCTCAAGAACGCTCGGCAACAAATGAGCTGATGAGGCTCATTTGTTCGTTGGTGACTAAGGGAAGTAAGCCATCCATCCATCCATCCATCCATCAGCCTTTCAACGTCCACTGCTGGACATAGGCCTCACCAAGAGAACGCCACAACGAGCGGTCCTGTGCTGACCGCATCCAACGGCTCCCCGCGGCTTTGACCAGATCGTCGGTCCACCTAGTGGGGGGCCGTCCTACGCTGCGCCGTCTGATACGTTGTCGCCACCCGAGAACCTTTCTTCCCCAACGGTTGTCGGTTCGTCGAGCGATGTGTGTGTGTGGTGGGAAGTAAGCAATTATCATCAATTACATGGCTGGTGGTAGGGCTGGGTACCAAGTGGGAATACTCACTTGGTATCGGGCCCGAGCGGGTTGGTACCACCATCTCCAGTGTGACCGGCCATGAAGCACATCGTTGCGTTTTGGCTGTAGCAGGAGATAGCCGTTTATGCTTTTATTTCATATCTGTGAAATTAAATGGTGAGCAGCGGCTTGACAATGCTCTCGGTATAGTTGAGTCCATGAGCGATTACCATTTAGCATCAGATGGGCCGTGGCTCGTCTGCTACTAAATGCTATAAAAAAACTAAAAAAAACTGCTAAGTAGTTTGAATGAAAGCTCAGAGAACTCAATACCGAAAGTTCTGAGAAGAATGTCGCGAAATCTCACTACTGAGAATGTTTCGTTTGCATATAATAAACAAAACAAAAAGTGCTGCGATAGCTTAGTGGGGACATCGACAGACTCTTGAGGTCGAACCGGATTTTTGCCTTGGCTTTTTTTCAGAATCATATTTCAAGCTCAGATACTGTTCCACTATTGGGCACGGGTTGCAGTCCACTACCCTGGCCCAGTGCGGGTTGGCAGAGTTTAGAAGCCGTCGAGAAAATCCGTCAAGAAAACGAAAATATTTCACATGTCACACGTATTATCTCTATCCAAAAATAGTTATCCAACAGCAACTATAATATTTTCCGGAATAAAACGTAGCGTACGTTTTTATTTGCATTCCATCCTATATGTGTGCAAAATTTCATGACGATCGGTTCAGTAGTTGCGACTTGAAAGCGTATCAAACAAACTTATTTTCATATTTCTCATATCTTCTATGTATATAAATAAAAATGAATGAAATGTATGTACCCACCACTACCGAACGACTGCACCAAATTGGATAATTCTTCTTATTTTGTGTTCCTTATTGTCAGAACAAGGTTTGTGTAAAAAAAATAAAAAAAAATAACAGAAAATTTAGAAAATTTCATACTTAATATTAAAGGTGAGTGAATGAATGAGACAGAAGACTGATCTTCAAATATTGATATATTGACGTTCAGTTGTTCAGCCAGCCAAAGCCAAAACGCGTCCAATTTTTAAGTCTAATCAGTAACTATCAAATAAAAAGTTGCATCAAAATCCGTTTAGTAAGTAGTTTTTGCGTAATGCATGAACAAACAAACAGATAAAAATTCTACAAACAATCGTTTTGTGTTTAAACACGCCGATATAGCCTATTACAGTATTTTTTCCTTAATAAGTATATTTAAATGTACAGACAGATTCATAATAGTATAGAAGTATAGTACATGAAAAAATAATATGGCGGTTCGAAGTTCGCCGGATCAGCTAGTTAGATAAAATCTTTTCTCTTTAAAACCGCCAAATAAATTTGTGAGCAGCGGCTTCACAGTAACTCTCACCACTTACCATCAGGTGGGCCGTGACTCGTCTGTCACTTTAAGCAATAAAAAAATACCCTCGTCGTTCTGTGAGAGAGTGGTACTTTTATGGTCGAGTTGGCACATTCTTCCTGTCACCAGCTAGGGTCAATAGGGACCCTGTAAACATTTTCAGTGTGAGTTTTTGTTAATATATTACTTAGAACGTCGGTGACGCAATCAATTGTAATCTGTACGTAACCTTTCATTAAGCTTGGTCATTTCATTGGCAATAAAATGTACGCAGTGAGTTTTCATGTAAGACGAAATATACGTTTGTTTGTACTCGATAAACTCAAAACTAATAAAATGATTTTAATATTTAAAAAAAAAGTGTGTGTGTACTTATGTACACGCGTTAGAAGTTATATTTCTTTGGCGTAATAAGATAAAAATCTTTTCAATAATTTTATCCGTCGCCTTATTCTACGTTTGTAGAAAAAACGACACTAACAATAGAAAAAAGGTATTTAATACATTGAAAGTTTTATTATAACGCATTATCTAGTTAAATAAAGCAGTCAGGAGCAATTGTCAGGATGGCTGAATTGGTAAAGCATCTGGACGGTATCCAGAAGATGCAGGTTCAAATCCTTGCTCCTGACTGTTATTTTCGATTTCACATTTTTCACTTTGTGTTTAATGTATAGTGCTAAGCATGTTAAATGCTAAAAATATATATAAAAATATCTAAATGTTGACTATAGCTAACTTTAGGGTGTCAGTTTTTCGTGACGGTGTGCGCGCGCATCGTAAGAATTTACTCTCATCATTTTTCCTTAACGCGCCAAAAGAAGTATAACTTCAAAAATAGTGAGCAGCATTGTTCAGAAGTAATATAGGCTATATTAACATAACGCTATGACTTACAGGGACAGAGCAAATAGGTTAATGCGGTTAAAAGCTAGAAACTGTGCTGTACAAGTACTTTTCGTTCTTGTGCTTTCGTAAATTGAATGAAAATGGCCACCTCCTATCCCTTTCTCTGAGGTTGGTAATGCGTGACCACGAGTGATGCCTCTGGTGTTGCTAGCGTCTACAGGCTACGGTGACGGCTTACCATCACGCGGCCTGTGTGCTTGTTTGTCATATAGAAATAAAACCAATAGCAGATTGATTGGACCACTGAAGTATCACGACACTTCTAGGGGTCCACGAATACAGGTGTAGAGATGGCACGCGGCAGGTTTGTATAGCTGAATTGCTCACTTTTTTCTGCATCTGCGGGAGGGAGGCGGCCGGCGGGAGTCACTGCGCCTTTCGCCCGAAAGCATCCCGGGCAACACGCGTATCTTAATTATTGTATAGCAGCACGCGCGATTGTACCTTTTTATATGTACCATTCGATTTCTATGAGTATTACATTGTTCAGAAGTACAAACCTAATTTCTTCAATTTCAACCCTTTTATGTCGCTAATATTTGTGAAACTCTCAGAAAACATATATGACGTTATCACGTAAAATTAATATCCGTAAGCCGACTTTACTGACAACCGTATAGTTTTTTTTTTGTTAAGGTGGGAAAAAGGCACTTATCCGCACACCCCATCGTTCGGGGCAACGAACAGGCTGGTGTGGGGCCCTCACTCTCTAAATAAACCCGCCGTGTGCCTTCTCTCCGACTGTATTGGCGAGCCACTGGCACTATGTTGCATAACTTCAGTGGGGCTTCACACTAACCTGCTCGTTGGTTTCGATAGTGGGTGCGGTCAGGTACATATTCCCACTTTAACAAAAGAAGGCGGGTTAAACCACTGTACTATCAGTGCATTCATGCGAATACCGCCCCCGGTAGGACTGAACAACATTTGCATATAAAATACTTTTGCTTCGATGCGAATTTCGCGTCTAGACGGGAGAGAATCTAATTTCCTTCCCAAATATCATTTTTCCTGCACAAATAAATTAGGATTCACACGTTTGATAATATTATTATTGAACAATTTAAAGAACAAATTATTTGTGAATGTGGGAAAAGACAATTTTAGTGCGAGCGGGATTCGAACCTGCGTCCCTTCCAATCCGGGGAAGTGCTCTAACTGCTAAGCAATCGCACTGGCCGATGGTCATTCCCAATCTCCACATCACATTTGTCTTTACGACCCGCGCCACCTATCGGATGCATTTACATGCATAAATCTAATATTAGGAAGTTCAATTAAAATTCATACATTCATATATTTGACGGCGCGATTTTTAAAAACATTTTGATCTGTATTTTAGCACTTGACATGTTCAACTACTTTTAAAGAACAAATTATTTGTGCATCTGGAAAAAGATAATATTAGCGCGAGCGGAATTTGAACCTACGTCCCTTCCAATCCGGAGAAGTGCTCTAACTGCTAAGCCATCACACTGGCCGATGGCCATTCCCAATCTCCACATCACATTTGTCTTTACAACCCACTGAAAAAATTGTTTTTACAAGACCTGATGGTAAGCAGTTACCGTAGCCGTAGTGAAGAGATAGGAAGTTTTTTTTTTATTGCATGTAGTGGCAGACGAGCCACGGTCCATCTGACGGTAAATGGTAACCGTCGCCCATGGACTCGACTATACCGAGAGTATTGTCAAGCCGCTGCTCACCAATTCATTTCACAGATATGAAATAAAATATAAACGGCTATCTCCTGCTACAGCCAAAACGCAACGATGTGATTCACGGCCGGTCACACGGGAGATGGTGGTACCAACCCGCTTGGGCCCGATACCAAGTGAGTACTCCCACTTGGTACCCAGCCCTACCACCAGTCATGCAATGGATGATAATTGCTTACTTC
The DNA here is from genome assembly GCA_948253155.1 of Leucoma salicis. Taxonomy (NCBI): domain Eukaryota; kingdom Metazoa; phylum Arthropoda; class Insecta; order Lepidoptera; family Erebidae; genus Leucoma; species Leucoma salicis. The sequence goes on along the minus strand of OX411826.1, from coordinate 2,428,859 downwards.
CCTTAGTCGCCTCATATGACACCCGTGGGAAAGAATGGGGTGGTCACACTTGTATTCTTAGTCCGTCACCACACGGACCACAAGTGTAGAGGAATGTCAAAACAAAAGGACGATAATGAGGTTTAGGCGTGGTTGTAGTTATTATTATAGAATAGATATTTACACCAACTCGACACAACCATGCGATACGACAGTACTCTCAGAACCACCACGTAAATTCTGCAAAAATCTGAACACAAATTCGACACGTGTTTCGCCTCTATATGAGGCATCCTCAGGACCACTCCGCAACAAATGAGCCTGAATGTAGTTAGTTGTTTAAAAGTGTAGGACGGCCCCCCACCTGATAAAATCGGCAGGGAGCCGTTGGATGCAGCCAGCACAAGACCGCTCGTTGTAACGCTCTCTTGAGGAGACTTTGTCCAGCAGTGGACGTTGAAAGGGGTGATGGATGGATGAAGAAGGCGTACAGGTTTCATTCATTAGTCAACGCCCTTGCGAATCCGTGGCGTGGGTCGTTAGTCTATAGTCCTTAATTTTAATAAGCTTATAAGATAATATTATAATACTTAAGAATATTTTGACGGGCTTCATAAGAGTAGCCTGTGTTTAAGCATATTACTTAGTCTCGTTGTTTTATCTTTAAGATGAAGAGTAGGTATCACATCTAGGTATATCAATACTATTATAATAAAGCTGTAACAGAGCTGTGTCTGTACATTTAAGATATTGAGAAAAAATGTCTGTAATAGGCTATATAGGCGTGTCTAAACGCAAAACATTTTTTTTTAGAATTCCTGTCTGTTTGTTTATCTGTTTTTTGATCGCGCATCACGCAAAACTACTAAACGGATTTTGATGCAACCTTTTTTATTTGATAGCTCTTGATTAGACTTAACAACTGTTATACATTTTAACCCGTTACTATATCGGGAACCTGAGATATAACCTAAAAACTAACTTTTGGCTGAGGCGAAGCGGCGGGCAAAGGCTAGTCCTTACTAATATTATAAACGCGAATGTGAGTTTGTTTGTTGACACTTTCACGCTGTAACTACTGGACAAATCATCGTAAACTATACTAATTTTACATTCAGATAAAAAAATGTGCCGTATCGTGATGTAGTATGTTTCGAATAAAACGCGGATGGAGTCACGGGCAGAATATATAGTTTTATATACAACACAAGTAAGAGCTTCTGTTACAACTTTTCCTTGTTAAGTCGGGAAAAACCTAACTGCACACCCCATCGTTCGGGGCAACGAACAAACTAAACTTTACCCACTAAATAAGCCCGCCGTGTATCGTCTCTCCGGGTATGTTGGCGACCTACTGGCACTGTGTGACTTTACTTCAGTGGTATAATTAAATAACATAGCATCACGCCTGTATCCCCGAAGGGATAGGCAGCGGTGTATTACACACCCACGGTTCGCCAGCTATGTTTAAGCCCCACGTGATAGCGGGCGAGCCTACTGCCCTCTACCGGGCACATTTCCAACTGCTCCTGAGATTTTTGCTTTTACGAAAAAGCTTAATAGATAATACTACCAGACCCCTTGGATCGATCCCGAGACCTCATGATGAGCAGCCGCTCACGCTATCGCTGCACCACAGAGGCAGTTTATTATACTTGTTATATAGAACTAAACAGGTATGTATACTATAGTTATAAAAGACAACGTACTCGAATCTATACAATTATAAAGCTGTTACAGCGCTGAATGTCTGCACATTTAAGATATTCGAGAAAAAAATTACTGTAAAAACGACGCCTAAATAGACCAATATTTAGGCGTCTCTCACTAAACATTTTTTAATAATAATTTATTTTCCCTTCTAATCCGGGGAAGTGCTCTAAGCGACTGAGCTACCGCACCGACCTTTCGACCATACCCAATCTCCTCGTCACATTCTTCTCTCTCAGTCTTTACGCTCAGTGGCTTAGAGCACTTTCCCAGCTTGGAAGGGGCGCGGTTTCAATGCCCGCTCGCAGTGAAGTTCTTTTTCCTCATTCACAAAATAAATTGTACTTGAGCATGTCAAATGCTAAAAAATATCTAGATCAAAATTTTTAAGAATTTTTATTTGTATGGGCCTCACAAAAACCACTTAACAGATTTTGATATTTTTTTTATGTTGAATAGCTCTTGATTAGACTTAAAAACTGGTATACATTAAATTATCTCTCTACTATATCGGGAACCTGAGATATGACCTAAAAAATAACTTTTGGCTGCAATTGCTAGCACGAAATAATTCCTTTCGCAAAAATATTCAATCTAATGTACACCCAAACTGAAAACCATTTATAGTTCACACAAAGAATTGTCCTGCGTGGGAATCGAACCGACAACACCCTGCGCGGAACACGGTATCAGTGCCGTCTGTTTAAATCTTTATCTATTCTGTAATAACCGTTTCAAAATTAAACATTTGCTTATAATATAGAATTCATTGAATATTTACGGGCCCGTGAGAAGATCAATATTGATCGTATGTAAATAGCGTTATCGCTTAAAAAAATATCTGTCTTCGAGATATCACCTATAATATTGTATGCCACTGTCAGCGGCCTGATGGTCAGGCAACAGTGACTTTACCATTAGAAGGTCAAAATGCTTAATCCCCCCTTCTTAAGGCGCACACCCTGTCGTTCAGGCCAACTAACGGGGTAACGTGGGGGGAATTGTGAGGACCTAATTACAGCTAGCTAGTCTTAGAATAGTATTTATACATTTAGAAGATTTTTTGATGTTAAAAGCGTGTCGAGAACGTGTTAAAGGCGGGAAAAAATGTACCTGACCGCACACCCCATCGTTCGGGGCAACAAACAGGGTAGTGTACGCACTAAATAAACCCGTCGTGTGCCGTCTCTCCGCCCGTATTGGCGGACCACTGGAACTGTGTTACATCACTTCAGTGGAACGCTACACCCCCCTACCTTCGACACACTGCATTACAGTTAAATATACTTTAAGGAATTAATTTAGTTTATACAGTAGGTACATCTAGTCTTAGAGCCTTGCTCATCCATCACGAATGGGCCGGCTGGATCGGGTAAACCATCCTTTATTTTTCTTCTTTGTTTAGTCGGGAAAAGATGTTCCTAACCGCACACCCCGTTGTTCGGGGCAACGAAGAGGGTAGTGTGGGGCCCTCACCCACTAAATAAACCCGCGCGTACTTAAATTATTTAATTGTTTTTGAAGCCTTCTGTTGACAAAAGCATCTAACTAGGAAGTATAATGTCAATCAATAACAGTTTTAATTCGTCTTTCAAGAGGGCGCTTACCAAGAATTATATGACACGAACAATTTTTGAAGAAAGAAAGAAAATCGATGTTTTCACATATGCGAGACGTGCCGTGGCGGCTCATTTTTTTATACTACGTGGGTGGCAAGCATAAGGCATACCTGATGGTAAGCGGTTATCGTAGCCTATAGACGCTAGTAACATCAGAGGCATCGTGGCGCGACTGATATAGCGTGACGTAATTTATGAACGCCCCTGATGTTTATCAGGTGGGCCTTGGTTCGTCAAGTAATGAAATATGATTTAGCCGAAAATGCAAGCTCAAACTGGCTTGTGTGTTTGTTCGTATATCTGCTGAGTCCCACAGCACAACCGTAAACGTGTAATTATGCAGATTGAACGCGCAGCACTATTTGCACAAGTTATCGGCGCAGTGCAGTGTTGCTAGTGCCACTGCATTAGAGATGGGACACGTTCAGTGGTGTCGATATTTTAAATACGCATATTATTCGTACCTATCAGAAGGGAAGGATTCCAGTACTTGCTTACTTAGGATATTGCAGAACCGATCTTCATAAAATTTTGCGTACATGTAGTTCGGAGTACACAGAAGCACATATACTTTTAGTCCCTGAAAAATGGGTGGTTTAGATACTTATGTATTCTATACAAATAAATAAAATTGAAATGTCTGTTTGTATTGTCTAAATAACAACTTTTTACTAAATGTATTCGAGTTACCTATAACAAATCACCATTTTTTAAAGTTTGTGTCTATCTGTCTGTTTGTTCCGGCTAATCTCCGGAATGGTTGGTCCAATTTGCACGGTACTTCACCAACATATAGCTGTTGTTACAAGGAGTAACTTAGGCTACTTTTATTTTGGAAAAATAATTGGGATTCGGCATTAAAAAACTAAATTCCATGCGAACAAAGTTGCGGGTAGCAGATAGTTTTAACATTAACACAATGTCATATATTTGGCGAGCGTTAATGGTGCATTTGACAGAGGCAGACTTATCAAACGTTCTCTGACCAAATCAGTGAGGTTCTTGAGGAAGGTGAGGCCTGGGTCCGTTGTCTCTGCCTACCCCTTCTGGAGACAGGCGTGAATTTATGTATGTATGTTTGTACGAGTAATGTGCCGTAGAGTAACTAATCATATTATATGAGCCAATTCTGAAATTCATGAAGCGAAGTCGCCGGCAGATTCTAGTATAATATTATATAATGTATATTACACTATACCACATTAATTATCTCTATGCAAAATTCCAAAGGAACCTAAAATTTTTTCGGTGCTTAATTTCATCAAAATCTGTTCAATCGTTATTGCGTAAGTGTATAACAAACATACAAACTATCACAATTATAATATCAGTAGATAAGAAGTAGGACTCCGGTGGGCCGCCAATAAAGGCGGAGAGACGGCACACGGCGGGTTTCTTTAGTGGGTGAGGGCCCCACACTACCCTGTTCGTTCGCCCGAACGACAGGGTGTGCGGTTAGGAACATTTTTTCCCGCCTTAACAAAAAGAAAAGGTAGGAAGTAGAATTACTGGCTAGTTCTTTAAGTTATAATTTACAACGCCTAAATAGCGAAAACTAATCGGCTTTAGAAAATAATCGTTACTTAATAATATAAACGCGAGTGTGAGTTTGTTTGTAACGCTTTCACGGCGCAACCACTGGACCAATTATCGTGAAATTTTGCATGCTTATAGCCTAAAGCCTAGAAAAGTTTTAGACTTTTTATTTTGAAAAAAAATATTGGTTCCCGTAGCATGGCTATTTTCACAAACAGATAATTAAATGTGACTCGGTGGTGCAGCGGTAGTGTGCGCGACTGCTGATCATGATGTCTAGGGTTAGATCTCCAGGTCGGGCAGTGTTATTAAGCTTTTTCGTAAATAGAAAAATTCTCAGTAGCATCCCGGCGTTTGGAAATGTGCCCGGTAGACGGCAACAGGCTTGCCCCCTATTACGTGGGACTTAAACATAACTGGCGAAACGTGGGTATGTAATACACCTCTGCCTACCCCTTCGGGGATTCAGGCGTGAAGATACGTTTTTTTTTACTTGATGTGCCGAATAATGATCTGTGATTCTGAGGTCTACGCGTACAGACCCGCGGAGAGCATCTCGTCATTTTGCCTCTTAATATCGATACACTCACATCCCTAGCCCGCATCTACGAATAATTAGGTACCTACTATCTACTAACAAACAGTGAATGTTTGTTTGCCTTTAATTAATATTTATTCATGCACACATCATTTGTTATATTACGTTAAAGATGTTTATTAAAAGACTGGAGACATCTTTGAATGGTTTCTATACGTCATTTTTCTGTTTCGGAGACTCCTGACTCCACCTTCCTTTAATACATGATCCAATCGGTGGGCCCAGCCAAGTTCCATTCTATGATCGCTGACGTTATAGAAAACTATTTAAATGTATGGGAATTTGACATGTTTAGCGATATCTATAACTCTTAAGTCACGTTGGCTTAACGTTAGAGATGTCAAATTTCTATACATTTTAATATTATAGCGTTAGCGATCATAGAATGCAACTAGGCTAGGCCCTCTGGTCTAGGTAGGTTAGTCTCGGTCTCCCCCTGTACCTACATCCTTCCACTTTCGCATTGTATATTATCTTCTTAACCAGTCGCTCGTCCGGCATTATTTCCTTACCTTTCTTTTCTTTAAAGAAAAAATGTACCTAACCGTACACTCCGTCATCCGGGGCAACGAACCGGGTAGTGTGGGGCCCTCACCCACTAAATAAATCCCCCGTGTGCCATCTCTCCACCTGTATTGGCAGAGCTTAAAGTTTCTGCAATAAAACAGATTGTACAAGGATTTTGGTATCACGCGAACGAAGCCGCGGGTTCAACTAGTCTATATTTATTTTCTTATCTCATATCACCCTATGTAAATGCGTATAAATGGCTATATTGGTCAGCTAAGAGGCTGTATAGAAATCACCTTTGACACAGGGCCATAAAACTAAGAATTAATTATAATATTCAAATTTTATGACTAAATGACACTTAATACGAAATGTTACTAAATGTTTATGTTTAATTTATGATGAAAACAAATCGTTTATTTTAATATTGTTTCTTTATAATATACTAGCGGCTCGTCCCGACTTCGCACGGGTGTAACTACATTTTTTTTTTAAGTTGGGATAAACGTACCTAAATGTATCTCTTTATGAAGGATATAAGTAGGTTTTTTTTTAAAATTACTATTTTTAGTAATAGATATCTATCTAGTAAGAAATATAAGCCTATGTAATTTATATACATACAAAAACACTAATCTTTCCTCTTTATAATATTGGTGTAGACTTTAGACTAGCTGTATCCTGCGATTTTCGAAGTCACTTTCAGAAATCACAAGCGTTATGTTGGAGAAGCCATTGTTATCGCGATGATGGGCATATAATGTCACAATGTTCCAATAACTTTTGTCTTGGCAGTTTTTTGTTGATTCCCTCGACAGTTTGTATAGTCAAAACGTCTCATTCTCAGACTAATGCAGGTGCTGTTGGGGCACGGTTGCTTCAGCAGATATCTGCACATAGTCGCAAGGAGGGAAGCGACTCCGGGCTGTCACCATCGCGGCTGTGACGAGGACACGGCGCGGCACACGCTTGAGTCGTGCCCGGCTTGGGCCGAACAACGCCGTGAACTCGTTGCGGCAATAGGTGGGACCTCTCGTTGCCGAGCGTCGTCAAAGCGATGCTTGGCAGCGTAAGGAATTGGGCCGCGGTCGCTGCCTTCTGCGAGGAAGTCATCTCGCGGAAGGAAGCGGCGGAGAGGGCCAGGGAGGCTGATTCTTCCGCAGACCCGAACCGCCGCCAGCAACTGGGGCGGCGCAGACGTATTTGCGCCTAATGCCGCTCTAGCTGACGCTGCGGGTGGATGGACCGGGAAACGTCCGCCACCCGCAAGGCCTCCCGCGAAGGTGCGATGCTCTGTGTGCGAATGCGGGGTGTGCGGTTAGGAACATTTTTCCCGCCTTAACAAAAAAGGTCGGAATCGAACCCACTGCATTAAATATTAGTAGTACCCGTATCCAAACCATCCGGCGCGATTTAACACCAGACGAGAATAACCTCAAAAAAAGGAAAAAGTCCCAGAAAGACGTTTCCTATTTTCCTAAAAACAAAATTAGAATGTGCGTGTGCTATTGTCGTTGCCGGTGGAAGTTTAAAAAAAAAGTTGACAGTTCAAATCTGGTTGTCGTGTGGCGTTAATGTGTGTGTCACGGTTCTCATTGGCTCTTCATATAACTAGAGATGGGAACGACATGATATCGATATTTTTTCAAATTAAGTACCTACATGTGTTTATTTTTAAAATCATGTTTTTTTTTTATTTTGACCTGTATTTTAGCACTTGACATGCTCAGCTATTTTTTATTTTTTTATTGCATCTAGTAGCAGACAAGCCTCGGCCCATCTGATGGTAAATGGTAACCGTTGCTCATGGACTCGACTATACCGGGAGTATTGTCATGCCGCTGCTCATCATTTCATTTTACTGATATGAAATGAAAGAATAAACGGCTATCTCCCGCTACAGCCAAAGCGCAACGATGTTCTTCAGGGCCGGTTACACGGGAGATGGTGGTACCAACCCGCTCGGGCCCGATATCAAGTGAGTACTCCCACTTGGTACCCAGCCCTACCACCAGTCATGCAATGGATGATAATTATTTACTTCCCTTAGTCGCCTCATACGACACTCATGGCAAAGAATGGGGTGGTGACACTTGTATTCCTAGTCCGTCACCACACGGATTTCAGTAATCTACTACTTTAAAGAACAGATTATTTAGAAATTTTTATATATATTTTTAGCATTTGACATGCTAAGCCATATACATTAAACACAAAGTGGAAAATGTGAAATCGAAAATAACTGTCACGAGCAGGATTTGAACCTGCATCCCCTGGACACAACAACAAATTATTTTTGAAAATGTGGAAAAAGGGAATTTTATTGTGAGCGGGATACCAATCCGGGGAAGTGATCTAGACCGCAAAGCCATCACAGTTACCGACGGCCATATCCAATCTCCACATCACGTCATGTTTTTTTTTACTATTGGTAGCAGATTGTAAATGGTAACTGCTGATCATCCTGGACCTTGGAATAACAGGAGTAGTATAAACGCTGTCTGCCGTAAAGAGCTGCTACAAAATTGTTTGTTTTCCTCTACCGTACCACTAGAAAAGAACAACTGTGGGTCTAGCCAAGTTACATTCTATGATCGCTGACGTTAATAGAAAACTATAAAAACCTTTGGAAATTTGACATCTCTAACGTTAAGTCACGTGACTTAGCGTTCTAGATGTCGTTGAAGCTGTCAAATTCCTATACATTTTAATAGTTTTCTATAGCGTTAGCGATCATAGAATGTAACATGGCTAGGCCCACAGGCTACATAATACTTTCTGATATTTACGCGAATGTTACACATTTTGAAATAAAACTACGTTTACGGAATCACGAGCCTGTTCGTGACTGTTATTTTCGATTTAATATTTTTCACTTTGTGTTTAATGTATGGTGCTAAGCATATCAAATGCTAAAAATATATATAAAAATATCTAAGTATATACGTAGTTTTATTTTAAAACAGGCTACATTTTATCCAAGAAAAGAATGATGTTTCTTGAGAGATAAGTACATATTTTTATCTACGGCACATAAATTAAAAGAAAATTAACATTTTTTTTCCTGTCCATAAACGACGGCTACCATTTACTATCAGGTGGTTCATGGCACGTTTGCTACTATACACAATAAAATAAATTGTAGTTTAAAAAACTAAAATAACACGCTTTAAATAGCTAGTTAAACTAAAAAGTAGTAAATAATATTACAATAAATAATGATTGTAAAAAAGCGTGGGGTGCTTTTTACTATATAGGTGAACTATTTGTAACATTTAATTTTGGTTATGTTATGTCATTCGCTTTTTTATAATCATTATTTATTGTAATATTATTTACAACTTTTTAGTTCAACTAGCTATTTAAAGCGTGTTATTTTAGTTTTTTAAACTATAATTTATTTTCTTCTTTTTTAGTCTCATAATTGTATCAAAAGTACTGTTATTTAAAAGAAATAAAACCTATTTATGGCGTGATAATTTGCCTTTAAACTTCATCGGACGGACGGACATGGCTAAAAGAGTTCTTTATTAGCTACGGAACCCTACAAACCGATAAACTCAATAACTCTAATTATTGCATTGTCATCGGTCCTTGATAAGTGTGCAAAGTTTCACATCAATCCGACGTTTTGTAGTGGTTGAAAATCACGTTCGAAGATTCCGTTATAATTAATCCTGTCGATCCTAATTAGGATAATGAGATAATCTCATCGAAATCTGATCGTTGAAAATGAGTCAAAATCGAAGTCAAAGAAGCGTTAAACACAAAGTGAAAAATGTGAAATCGAAAAAGCGGTTACAAACAAACAAACATACAAGTGAGACTAATAAAAAAAAATGTAATTAGTGTATTGTCATCGGTCCTCGATAAATCTACAAAGTTTGAATAAAATCTGACCGTTTAAAGTGGGTCAAAATCGCGCCCAAAGGAGTCTGTTACAAACATACAAACAAACATACAGGTGAAGCTAATAAAAAGCGTGTAAAAAAGTCATGTCTTGGCGAACCCACATGGAGCGGGAAAAGATTCTGTGGAGTGTGGTACTTGCAAAGTCCATTGCTTATTAAAGCTGAAATTTGGATGATTCTACTACCTCTGAAGAGGCAAATAAGCCTGAATTTCTAAGTTAATAAACTGCCTCCGGAGCTTAACATTATTTCAAACGTTAAAGCATGCGACGATTCGTATCTGTGACAACATTTCATCAATCAACATTCATTTACATATTTGATTAGCTAGATGAGCGAGCCTTGTTCTAATCAACGTCATATATTACGAATGTATTAATGTATGTAATGCTCGGGCCACATCAACGGGCAATGTCATTTCAATAACGCGATAAATTGTGTGGCCACACTTGAACGTTCAGTCTCCTTGATGTACCCACCGTGCGCCCTCACCCGCCCTTACTACGGCGGATCACGGGTACCGCGTCGTTTCACCGCGATCCGCAGGCGGCAGCCCCTTCGGGCACCCTCTCTTGTGCGACGCCCCGTGCATTTGGGCGTACACCTTCGCGGTAGGCTTCCGCGGACGGCAGGGTATTCCCCGACCTCACCATCCGCAGCCTCGGCTAGGGCGGCATCAGGCGCAGGTAAGCGCGCGCACGCCGCCCTGCGCGCCGGCGGCGAATCGGGTCCGCGAAGGAGGATTCCTCCCGGGCCCTCTCCGCCGCCTCCTTCCGCGAGATGACAGCCTCGTAGAAGGCGGCGACCGCGGTCCAGGCCCTGTCACAGCCAACCATCGCTCGCGCAACGGCCGGCAGCGACAGGTCCACGCCTATGACTGCAGTGAGTTCCCGGCGCTGCATATCCCAGGCCGGGCACGACTCGAGCGTGTGCTGCGCCGAGTCCTCGCCGCAGTCGCAGTGGTGACAGCCTGGGGTCGTCTCCCTCCTAGCGATCGTGTGCAGGTATTTGCCGAAGCAACCGTGCCCCGACAAAACCTGCACCAACTGGAAGGTGAGGACCCCGTGCTGCCGTCCTGCCCATTCTTCCAAGATCAGCTGGAGCGCCCCCACGGTCCAGAGACCTCCTTGATGTACCGCCACAGGAGTATTCGCCTAATGTCAAACGGCAATGTGAATGCCATTGTTGAATTCTCGTTATAAGTCGTGGCTACACCAACGTTAAATGTTCATCATCGCGATAATTAGCGGCGTTTCGCGTTAGTGTGGCCCAAGCGTAAGAACATAATATCACTAAACTAGCTTCATAAAATTTTTATGACTGAAATTAATTTTAAAAATGAATATAGAAATTTAAACATTCGTAATTCGGTCTTTCTGGTTTGCCAATTGCTCCACTTTTTAGAAACAGACCGCTAGTCTCGGATTAGAATCCAGGGTCACGTCTGCAAAAAAAAAATTGGTATTTTCGTTACAGAATTCCCAAACCTTATACAGACTGTAGCGATATTGGGGATAAGTACTAATGCGTATAATACAGGATAACTAATAATGATCCTAAATCGCTTATCTTAGCTTAGGCATTACTTGTAAATAAAAAAACTATATGGTTGTCTGTAAAGTCGGTTTACGGGCGATAGTTTTACGTAAAAAAGTCATAAGTTTTCTGAGTTTCAAAAAATGTAATACTGATAGAAATCTAATGGTACATATAAAAAGGTACGATCGCGCGTGCTGCTATACAATAATTGAGATACGCATGTTGCCCGGGATGCGTTCGGGCGAAGAATGTGTATGTGATGTCGGTCGGTGACGTCTCTTCAGCCCGCGGCTTTCTGTGGGCGCAAACATCAAACAATGCATCGGTCGCAATACATTATTCGGAACGTGAGACTTTTTTGTGCGTGCTGCCGGCGTTCATCGATTTATAAGACGTTATCACGTCAAAAAAAAGCTTATGTCCTAAACTATTTGTAAATTATGAAATAAAACTACTTTTACGAAATCTATCTTCTCTGTAAGTCCACCCGTGATCATGAATGCTGTAAAGTATTCGAAACGTCGGGATAGTAGAAAATCAAGTAAACGCGATAGATTCCGTAAACGTCGTTTTATTTCATAGCGTGTTACATTCGCGTAAATAGCAGAAAGTATTATTCGTAAACGTTGAATGGTGCAAATAGATAAACTTATGATTATATACATATTACTAGCCTTTGCCCGCGGCTTCGCCGCAGCTAAAAGCTAGTTTTTAGGCTATATCTCATGTTCCCGATATAGTAGCGGGATAAAATGTATACCAGTTTTTTGCGTGATACGCGAACAAAAACAAAAATTCTAAAAATAATCGTTATGTTTAGACACGCCTATATAGTCTATTACAGTATTTTTTTCTCAAATATCTTAAATTTACAGACACAGCTCTGTTACAACTTTATAATAGTATAGATTAATAGCAGCTCGGTGATAGGAAGTTGCCGATTTATTTTTATTGCGGGGGACTTTTTTTTTTTGCAGTCAGCTTTACCCCTGTGCCTCAAGAAGTACGTAAAGCTCCTGGTCCTCCACCTGTTCTCTCTCAGGTCGTGTCGGAATACCACTGAAGGAATGTAATATGGTTCCGGTGGCCCGCCAATAAAGGTGGTGAGACGGCACACGGCGAGTTTCTTTAGTGGATGAAGGCCTCACACTACCCTGTTCGTTGCCCCGGACAACGGGGTGTGCAGTTAGGAAAATTTTTCCCGCCTTAACAAAAAAAAAAACGAATGGTCGTGTTGGAATGCCGTCCAATTGGACAATGAGAGTGAGGAAAAAGAGAGAACACTTTTGAACCTAGGTCGTCCACCACGCTGGCTCAGTGTGGGTTGGCAGACTTCATAAGCCATCGAGATTTTTTTTTATTTGCTTATTATGGCAGATAAGCCACGGCCCACCTGATGGTAAGTGGTAACCGTCATGGACTTCACTATATCGAGAGTATTGTCAAGCCGCTGCTCACCATTTCATTTATTAGATATGAAATGAAAGAATAAACGACTATCTCCTGCTACAAACAATACACACTGATGTGCTTCATGGTCACACAGGAGACGGTGGTACCAACCCGTTCGGGCCCGATAGCAAGTGAGTACTTCCACTTGGTACCCAGCCCTGCCACCAGTCATGCAATGGATGATAATTGCTTACTTCCCTTAGTCGCCTTGTACGATACCCGCGGGATAGAATGGGGTGGTGACACTTATATTCTTAGTCCGTCACCACACGGACAAATATTACATGTATGTATTTACAAAAAAAAAGTAATATATATGTATTATATCCGTAATCTGGTACCCATAGCACAAGCGTTAAAAGATCTTAGTTTGGGACCAGAGGACGTTGTGTTAAATGTCCGTGAATATTTATATTCTGCAAGCTGTTTTTTTTTATACTATCTGGGTGGCAAACTAGAATACGGCCCAGCTGATGGTAAGCGGTTACTGTAGCCTATAGACGCTAGCAACACCAAAGGCATCACTCTCGCGTCGCCATCTCCAATATCCACGTACAGAAGGAGTGGAAGGATAACAAGAATAGGGCGGAGAAGGGATTTGGGCCCCACTAATCAATAATTAATCTATGTATTTTATCGACTTCGAATGTCCCATCCCTAGCGCTTCAAATGTTGACATATCGATCGTGCCCGCCGACAATTTCAACACTACAGAAGAGTAGAAAGCTAATTTTTGGATGAAATCTTTTCTCACCATTTTATCTTACCATCTATGAATTTAGATAAAGTGGTACTTAACACTGGATCCTACCATCAATTTTATTTCGAAGTTTAATTTTTTTTTTTTAACTGCTTACGGCTGCAGATGATTAGCCACCTTATGGCAAATGGTTACTGCCGCTCATGGACTCACCGATACTAGGAGCACAGCAGCGTGTCGTGAAGAAGATCAAGCACTACACTAGAGGAGCGTTTCCCTACAACTAAACGTGACGAAGTACTTACCCTCCAAATATATTATACACACTGCTCAAATATTACTAAGTCGTCACCAATCTATGGAGGGCGTTGGTCGTTAAGACAAATGTGATAAGGAGATTTGGTATGTCTAAAAGATAGTACTGGAGCTGAGTGGATTAGAGCACTTCCCCGGATAGGAAGGGACGCAGGTTCGATTCCCGCCTGTACTAAAATACTCTTTTTCCTTATTCACAAATTATAATTTGTAATTTAAGAGTAGCTGAGCTTGTCAAGTGCTAAAATATAGATCAAAATGTTTAAAAAATCACGCCGTCAGATAGTATGAATTTTAATTGCAAAATTAAACTTACTATATTGGATTAATGCATGTAAATGCATTCCGATAGAGGGCGTTGGTCGTTAAGACAAATGTGATAAGGAGATTGGGTATGTCTAAAAGATAGTACTGTAGCTCAGTGGATTAGAGCACTTCCCCGGATAGGAAGGGACGCAGGTTTGATTCCCGCCTGTACTAAAATACTCTTTTTCCTTATACACAAATTATAATTTGTACTTTAAGTAATCCTTGTATTGCGGGGGACTTTACAAACATGGCCGTGTGGTGCCGGCTTTAGAATTGTCCCACCCCTCTCTACCCACGGGAGTCATAAGAACCGACTGAGGGAATACCGGGGGAGTGGGCAGCAGCACTTCCTCGAGTATTAACAACGTCCACTGCGATCGCCAACCCACCTGCCAAGCGTGGCGATTACGGCATTATCCCCCATGACGAGACCGCTCGTTGTGGCGTTCTCTTGGGGAGGCCTATGTCCAGCAGTGGACGTTGAAAGGCTGATGGATGGATGGATGGGTGACAAACATAGACAATTTCACGGACACAAAGTACTTACTTACCCACACCCGGAACAACCATTTGTGGTTCACACAAAGAGTTGTCCTGTGTGGAAATCGAACCCACAACACGTTGGTGGGCGGCCGGCGTTTAAACCACTCCACCATCTGTGCATATGAATGACTATGAGGTCACAACATAGAATTATTTTTATATATATTTATATAACATACCTTCTTTTTTTGTTAAGGCGCGCAAAAATTTTCCTAACCGCACACCCCGTCGTTCGGAGCAACGAATAGTAGGGTAGGTAGTGTGGGGCCCTCACCCATTAAATAAACCCGCCGTGTGCCGTCTCTCCGCCTTTATTGGCGGGCAACGATAGTTACTCCTACCGTTGTGTTTTGTATGGTGAGTGAGAGCGCTGGATGCCTGAGCCCTCTCCCTATCCTCTCCTTATTATACTGCGAGTGATGCCTCTGATGTTCGCGTCTATAGGCTACGGTAACCGCTTACCATCAGGTGGGCCGTATGCTTGTTAACACACACGTAGGTAATAATAGGTAAATAAAAGAATCCAAAACATCAAGTATTCCAAACAGCGAGTATGGTACTTACTCGTTGGGGTCGGATAGCATCCACCACGCTGGCCCAGTGCGGGTTGGCAGACTTCACATGCTATTGAGAAAATCTCTCAGGCATGCAGGTTTCCTCACGCTGTTTTCCTTTACTGAGCAGTGATACATTGTAAACAAATACACACTATTAAACCCCTCTCTCTACCCACGGGATTCGTGAGAGCCGACTGAGGGAATAGCAGGGAAGTGGGCAGCAGCACTCCCTCGAGTATTAACAACATCCACTGCGATCGCTAACCCGCCTGCCAAGCGTGGCGATTATGGCATTATTACCCATAATGGGCACACAGTTCTCTTGGGGAAGCCTATGTCCAGCAGTGGATGTCGAAAGGCTGATGGATGGATGTATGGACACAAAATTTCAAAAATTATCGAAATTTAGAGGTGTGTCACAACAAATTTAATACCACTATCTGCTGTCCTTAGTCACTTATTACCAAACCCTATACCATCTATGTATGACGGATCAGTGGCATCCGAGTACGTTCAAAAACCTCAGAATAAGTTAAAACATGATTATTATGAAGTCTCGTTTAAACTACAATTGCTTTACTTCTCGCTGGAACCAGTTTGCGCCTTCCACGCCGCGTTATGACACTCGATATAGTCAATATTTGTGCCTAGAGTTGTGACACGCGTCGATAAAAAATTTATCGATAGTTTTTATTACAAATCAATGAAATTGAAGTGTCCGTTAAATGAATGTGTTATCGAAATTAGCAGTCCTGAGCAATTGTCACGATGGTTGAATTGTCAAAGCATCTGCGACGGTATTCCAGGAGATGCAGGTTCAAATCCCGCTCGCGGTTGTTATTGTCAATTTCACATTTTCACACTTTGTGTAATGCATGGCTAAGCATGTCAAATGCTAAAAAAATATATAGAAATGTCTGTTTGTCTAAATAACAGCTTTTTACCAAACGCATATATGAGAGTATAACGTTACCTATAAGAAAATTGCAATTTTTAAAGTTTTATCTCTCTGTATGTTGCGGCTAATCTCTGGAATAGCTGGACCGACTTGTACTTGACTTTCACTGTCCGATAACTGAAGTTATGAAGAGTAACTTAGGGTACCTAGGTACTTATATTTTGGAAAAAATGTCGTGAGCAGCCAGCTACAACAACAACATAGCATCACGCCTGTATTCCCCGAAGGGGTGGGCAGAGGTGTATTACACACCCACGATTCGCCAGCTATGCTTAAGTCCCACGTAATAGGGGGCTAGCCTATTGACGTCTACCGGGCACATTTCTAAACTCCGGGTTGCTACTAAGAATTTTTCTTTTTAGGAAAAAGCTCAATAACATTGCCCGACCCGGGGATCGAACCCGAGACCCCATGTTTAGCAGTCGCATACACTACCGCTACACCACCGAGGCAAGCAGCAATTAAAGCAACGAGCTTTATTATAATAACGTATCGTGAAAAAATAGATACAAATATTATAGTTTAAAAAACTAAAATAACACGCTTTAAATAGCTAGTTGAACTAAAAAGTAGTAAATAATATTACAATAAATAATTATTGTAAAAAAGCGTGAGGTGCTTAAAATCAAATGTTACAAATAGTTCACCTATATAGTAAAAAGCATTCACGCTTTTTTGCAATCATTATTTATTGTAATATTATTTACTACTTTTTAGTTCAACTAGCTATTTAAAGCGTGTTATTTTAGTTTTTTAAACTATAATTTATTTTCTTCTTTTTAGTCTCGAAATAGTATCAAAACTTCAAAAGTACGAAGCAAAGAGACAAGAGTAAAGTAATACTACATGAAAGTAGAACATAGGTAAATAACTATACTGAAAACTAAAATAGAAGCAAAAAGATTCTTATTTCGCAAACACTAATATCGCGAGTCAGAAACTTGGGACAACGCCGGTGCACATCTTAATATCGCGATTCAGAAACATACATTACGACTACGGAACCTAAGGGCTAGCTTAACATTTAATGTTTTAAGCCCCAGAACAAATAAAGATAGAAAATAAACGACGGAACCCTAAAAACCGATAAATACCGAATAATTTTATCAAATTAGTGTATAGTCCTCGATAAATCTACAAAGTTTGAACGAAATCTGGCCGTTAGTGGGTCAAAATCTCGTCCAAAGGAGTCGGTTACAAACATACAAACATACAAATATACAAACATACAGGTGAAGCTAATAAAAAGCGTGTAAAAATGGGTTATAACTTATTTATCGTTTTAAATGGTAAGTCAGCCACCTGATGGTAACTGGTAACCGCCGCTGATGGATTTAATAATATTAAGACTGCCAAGTCGCTACTGACTATTATATATTTCGCGTAAAGTAAAAACATACACAGATGGCGCCGCAGTGGTTTAGATACCGGCCTCCTGTCTCGTGTTGTGGTTTCCACACAGAACAACTCTTTGTGTGTTCCAGAAATGGTTGTTCTGAGTCTGTGTGTACTTTGTGTGCGTGAAATTTTATGTTTGTGAAGTCCCCCTCGAGAGCAGGGTGTTTATAAAAAAAAAATGGGTGGTAATCATCCTTTCGAGGTACAAGGAAAGCTCTGTCCTCGTCTTAAGCATTAACGAACATATGAACGGTAGGTACCGCTTACCATCAGATAGGTCGCTCACTCGTCTGCACCATAGACAAAAAGAAATGATGAATTTAAAAATATTTATATATAAAAAAAATATTTCCGCAATGAGGCACTACAAGTATCCACTATATCCGAATATAAGTGTCCCCACCCCATTCTTTTCCACGGGTGTCGTATGAGGCGACTAAGAGAAGAAAGCAATTATCATCCATTGCATGACTGGTGGTAGGGCTGGGTACCGAGTAAGAGTACTCACTTGGTATCGGGCCCGAGCGGGTTGGTACCACCATGTCCCGTGTGACCGGCCATGAAGCGCATTGTTGCGTTTTGGCTGTAGCAGGAGATAGCCGTTTATATTTCATTTCATATCTGTGAAATGAATTGGTGAGCAGCGGCTTGACAATGCTTTCGGTATAGTCGAGTTCACGGTAGACGGTTACCATTTACCATCAGATGGACCGTGGCTCGTCTGCCACTACAAAAAAACATTTCAGAAACATCGGAGAACGCCGGTGCACATCTTAATATCGCGATTCAAAAACTTACACATTCAACAACTAGGGAACCCTAAAAACCGATAAATACCGCATAACTTTATCAAATTAGTGCATTGTCATCGGTCCTCGATAAATCTACAAAGTTTGAACGAAATCTGGCTGTTTAAAGTGGGTCAAAATCGCGTCCAAAGGAGTCGGTTACAAACATACAAACAGTGAAGCTAATAAAAAGCGTGTAATTAGTCAGATTACAGTTTCATGAACGCATAGGTATAGGCGTGTCTGAACACAAAACATTTTTTTTTAGATTTTTCTGTTGTGTCTGTTTATCTGTTTGTTCGTTCGCGCATCACGCAAAAAATACTGAACGGATTTTGATGCAACTTCTTTTATTTGATAGCTCTTGAGTAGACTTAAGAACTGGTATACATTTTATCCCGCTACTATATCTGAAATCTGAGATATCACTTAAAAACCAGGTTTTGGTTGCGCAAGTACTATATACAACTTTTACCTCATTTCTTAAATAATTTCTCAATTTTGAAATAAAACTTCGTTTACGGAATCTATCGCGTTTACTTAATTTTACTACTATCATTATTTAATTAAAAACAAAAAAAAAAAAATTTTGTTTAAAGAGGAGTATTATACTCATTTTAATATACTAACTTAGTCTCATACATTGTAAGCATAATAAATTTAAAATAAATATTTTAATTGTGTTTCTAAACGAATATTAGGTGGGTTAAAATAAATAAACCAAAAATTTTGTAAAATCATATACTGTGGGTAGACGAGACCGTTGAAATAACATATCAGCTTTGGACGTCTATCATCTAAGTCCACCCGTGATCATGAATGCTGTAAAGTATTCGAAACGTCGGGATAGTAGTAAAATCAAGTAAACGCGATAGATTCCGTAAACGAAGTTATATTTCAAAATGTGTAACCATCGCGTAAATATCAGAAAGTATTATAATTTCTCAATTATTAAATAAATATTCACGGACATATCACACGACGTCAATTGTGTATCCTTTATTTATAGATCAATGTTTAAAAACTAATAAACCGCAGCATGACCACATAAATAAATAAATAAATATTCAAGGACATTTTCACACAACGTCCTCTGGTCCCAAACTAAGCTTAATGCTTGTGCTATGGGTACCAGATTACGGATATAATACATATATTACTTTTTTTTTTGTAAATACATACATATAATAGATAGAAAACACCCAGACGCAGTACACGCAAATAATTGTCCTGAGTGGGAATCGAACCCACGACCTCTTGCACGGAAGTCGGTTACACTACCGCCTACGCCACGAGGCCCGCCACAATTGCGAATTCCCAGATTTCTGCCTTGTAACTGTAGTTAAAAGCCATGTGAGCTGTTCCGTAATAAAATTGTAGTCTGTCTGTCTGTATTACGGAAACAAATGACTAACGACGCATCAACAATACTTACATGTATGTTTATGATTCACACGCCTGTGCAACCCATTATCAGCTCGTCGTAAAGTTAGGCTGTCTATACACGTATGAGATTTTGTCGCGAGTAGGGTAGCCATTTCTGTTAAAAAGCCCGGTGTTTGACTAAAAATAATAAACCCTGATTTCTGATAAAAAGTCCGGTGTTTGACTAAAAATAATAAATCCTGATTACTGTTAAAAAGTCCTGTGTTTAACTAAAAATAATATATATATAATTATCCTGATTTCTGTTAAAAAGCCCGGTGTTTGACTAAAAATAATAAACCCTGATTTCTGATAAAAAGATCCGGTGTTTGACTAAAAATAATATATCCTGATTTCTGTTAAAAATTCCGGTATTTGACTAAAAATAATATATCCTGATTTCTGTTAAAAAGTCCTCCAGTTACAAACATACAATTTCACGGGCACAAAGTACACCCAGACTATAAATTGTTCTGTGACCCAGACTCAGAACAAACATTTTATGTAGAAATATTTTTTTGTGGATGAGGAAATAGAGTTGTTTTGTACGAGCAATTGAACGTGCGTCTTGCCCTATTCGGTGGGATACTTTAGGCCGCTAAGCTATTGTAGAAACCTGCCAAATATTTATTTCCATCTTACACTTTAGTCTCCACTACATCCAATAGATGGTGCGGGTCTTAAAAGATTTGATAAATAATTAATTCGTTTTAATTTAGCAATGACCATATTTAATTCGATTCTTATTTATTTTTAAATTATTAGTACATTAATTAAAATATAGTTAAACCTATCTATCTGTGGGGCCGGCTTTAGAATTGTCCCACCCCTCTCCACCCATGGGAGTCGTAAAATCCGACTGAGGGAATTCCGGGGGAGTGGGCAGCAGTGGGCACAACATCCACTGCGATCGCCAACCCGCCTGCCAAGCGTGGCGATGATGGCATTATCCCCCATTCTTGGGGAGGCCTATGTCCAGCAGTGGACGTTAAAAGGCTGATGGATAAACCTATCTATGAAATTCGTACCTACATATTTACATTATTTTATTTTATTTGTATTAAATAACATTATTTAATAGACCACCTCAATGCATTAATCTTGCTTACCGTATAGTTTATAGTCGTCAGTTTAAGGCAGATTGTCTGCAGAGCGTAGTGGCACTGAAGTGATTCCAGTGTAACCATCTTGTATTGTATATTCCATTTACATTTTTTTTTGGAGTAATTACTTTAGATTTTGTTTTATTTTTGTACACTTTTAATCATTCAAGTACCATTGTTGCTGCAAAGAGGTGTTAGACAGGGAGTCGTTATGTCCCCGAAACTCTTCACCGCTGCTTTGGAAGATGTCTTCAAGCTCTTGGACTGGACCAGATTCGGCATCAACATCAATGGCGAATACATCACTCACCTTCGATATGCCGACGCATCGTAGTCATGGCAGAATCGCTGGAGGACCTTGGCACCATGCTCAATGATCTCAGCAGGGTTTCCCGACTAGTGGGTCTCAATATGAGCATAGACAAGACGAAAGTCATGTCTAATGTCCATGTCATTTTTGCACCGGTCCTAGTCGGGAGTGCGCTTCTAGAAGTTGTCGACCATTATGTCTACCTGGGACAAACAGTCCAGTTAGGTAGGCACAACTTCGAGAAAGAGGTCAATCGACAAATCCAACTCGGCTGGGCAGCTCTCGGGAAGCTAAGGAAGATCTTCTCGTCCAATATTCCGCAGTGTCTGAAAACGAAGGTCTACGACCAGTGATGACTTAGCGCACAGCGGCGTGGTCTCTGAATGATGGCCTTATATCAAGGCTAAAAGTCACTCAGCGTGCTATGGAGCGGGCTATCTACGTGATAAGATCCCTAATACGGAAATCCGTAGGAAAACGGGAGTGACCGACATAGCCGCTGGGTCAGCATGCTGAAGTGGCAATGGGCAGGCCACATCGCTCGACGAACCGACCACCGCTAGGGAACAAAGTTTATCGAGTGGCAACCGCGTATTGGACGGCGCAGTGTAGGTCGGCCTCCCACCAGATGGACCAATGACCTGGTCAAAGTCGCAGACAGTCGTTGGATGCAGGCGGTACAAGACCGGTCGCTGTGGAATTCTCTTTGGGAGGCCTATGTCCAGCAGTGTACGATGAAAGGCTGATGGATGGATGGATGGAAGGCGGGAAAAAATGTACCTAACCGCTCACTCCGTCTTTCGGAACAACGAATAGGGTAGTGTGGGGTTTTACCATAAACTCGCCTTGTGCTATCTCTCCGCCTGTACTGGTGGACCACTGGTACTATGTGACATTACTTCAGTGGTCAAATGGTAACCCTAGTCGAGATTGTTCGCAACTATTGTTTGTATAGATGCGTTATTTGAATAGGATTTTGTTTTCTTAGAAATTAGCGTGCCGATGGCCCCGTTATCAGATATGCGAGATACATAAAATTTTGGAGTGGTCAAAGTTTTTACTAACCTTTATGGTGACGGACTAAGTATACAAGTGTCACCACCCCGTTAACTTTTCTATAAGGCGGGGAAAAATTTTGATTCTAATGGGAGAACCTTGCTTATCCCAGCATGAATGGGCCGGCTCGATCGGGGAAGTACCACTCTCTGGAAGAAGATCGGCGCGAAACAGCGGTACCTATCGCCTAACTTTATGTTTCGTATAATGAGTGTGAGTGCCGTAGGTCCAAATCCCCTCCTTATCCTTTCCCTAGATAGTTACGAGGATAGGATAGATATCCTATCCTCTTCTTAATATCCTTCTTCCCTACTTTCCAATCCCTTACCTTAGAGATGGTAAAGCGCGAGTGATGCCTCTGGTGTTGCTGGCAATTTGCAAATAATATGATACAGATTAACATGACATATTGGTTGATGGCTTAGTTAACGCTGCGCTGTCACCTGACATGCGTCGGAGGCATACACCCACTTTTTTTTTAAACACAAAGTGAAAAATGTGAAATCGAAAATAACAGTCAGGAGCAGGATTTGAACCTGCATCTTCTGGACACCGTCCAGATGCTTTTGTTTTTTTTTTTTTTTTTTTCACTTTGTGTTTAATGTATAGTGCTAAGCATGTCAAATGCTATTTTTTTTTGTTTGTTTGATCTCATCGTGTTGTTAATAACATTTTTCTTCACCTCCTGTCTCTTTCCTTAACCGCTTACCATCAGGTCGGCCGTATGCTTGTTAGACACCCTATTTCTTTTTGTTAAGGCAGCAAAAATGTACCTAGCCGCACACCCCGTCGTTCGGGGCAATGAGCAGGGTAGTGGGTCCCTCACCCACTAAATAAACCCGCCGTGTGCCGTCTCTCCGCCTGTATTGGCGGGCCACTGGAACTATGTTGCAAAACTCATTTTCGTGTTAAATCCTGGCACATGATCTCCGATACCCGGTTTCTATATTAAATCCAATTGCATTTATGCAGCTTGTGATGATTACACGAACGTAAACATTTCAATAATAAAGTCATACATAACATCGTTAAAGTTAAGGCGTAGTTTGAGCATTCTCCAAAAAGAAACTACTAGTTTCTTATTTAGATATTTTTATATATATATTTTTTTCTTTGTGTTTAATGTATAGTGCTAAGCATGTCAAATGCTAAAAATATATATAAAAATATCTAAATATTTAAAGGGTTTGCATCATTATTAGGTAAAATCTTAATTGTAAAATTAAGTTTACCTGGTCGGTATAATGTATGAAAATACGTCCGACAGATGGCGCAGGCGTCACCCAAAGACGTTAAGTATGATGTGTTATCGAAATTAGCAGTCAGGAGCAATCGTCAGGATGGCTGAATTGGTAAAGCATCCGGACGGTATCCAGAAGATGCAGGTTCAAATCCTGCTCCTGACTGTTATTTTCGATTTCACATTTTTCACTTTGTGTTTAATACTAGTTTCTTTTTGGAGAATGCTCATTTTCCCTATATCTTTGGACATTTTTTTTTAATGTACCTAACTGCATGCACCGTCGTCAACGAACAGGGTAGTATGGGACTCTCACCCACTAAATAAATCGGCCGTGTGCCGTCTCTCCGTCTGTATTGGCGGGGCAACTGAAACCAGATTATTGACGGGCCTCGTGGCGGAGTCGGCAGTGTAACCGACTTCCGTGCACGAGTTCGTGGGTTCGATTCCCACTCAGGGCAATTATTTGTGTGATGAACACAGATACTAGTTCTGTGTCTGGGTGTTTTTTAACTATTATATGTATGTATTCACAAAAAAAAACCTGGTACCCATAGCACAAGCGTTAAGCTTAGTTTGGGACCAGACGACGTTGTGTGAAATGTCCGTGAATATTTATTTATTAATATTTATTATTACTTCAGTGGCATATCTTTGGGCCTAACTGTACAGTCATGAAATTGATGTCTTTTGTTAGCGAAATACACCAGGTATAATCCCACTTACATTGAACTAAATAAGCAATTGCTTTTCTGAGATTTTAGAATTTCAATTGAATCTAAGTTATAACTGCCTCGGCGGTGCAGCAGTAGTGTGTGTGACTGCTGATCATGAGGTCTCGGGTTCGATCCCCGGGTCAGGCGAAGCTATTGAGCTCTCGTAAAAAGAATAAACCTCGGTAGAAGGCTCGCAGTTTGGAAATTAATATGTCCGGTAGACGGCAATAGGCTCGCCCCCTATTACGTGGAACTTAAACATAGCTGGTGAACCGTGGGTGTGTAATACACCTCTGCCTACCCCATCGGAGATACGTGCGTGATGATATTTTTATGTTTGTCTAAGTTGTATTATGAAATAAGTTCAATATATTTAAATCTATACATATAAAAATCAATTGCTGTTCGTTAGTCTCGCTAAAACTCAAAAATGGCTTGACCGAGTTGAATAATTGTTTTTTTTTTGTATTGTTCACTCTAATAGGGGGTCTTTTAAAATATTTAATAAATAGGAAAAATCCTATAAAAACTAGAAAAACTAAAAAAAAACTAAATTGGTATCACAAATTTTGTATGGGATTCGCCATTTTGGATTATGGGATTGAAAAAATACATGACAAAAATCTAAAAAAATATCGTTTTGTGTATAGACACGCCTATATAGCCTATTACAGTATGTTTTCTCAAATATCTTAAATGTACAGCTATTTTACAGCTTTATAATAGTATATATATGTATTATCCAGTACAAACTTCGCCTTAAGAGATCGTGTTTGTTCACTTACGCCCACGCATCTACTAAACGTTGTGTGCGTTCATTGCAAGCGCATGATACATACTGTTCGAAATGTTTGTGGCTATTTTCGAAGATCTTTATTTTGTTAGCTTAACGTGGTAAGAGAGGTAGATTTCACCTGATAATGAAGGGTGGCTGGTGGAATACCAGGGGCCCTCCTGAGCTGAGCTACATACTTAAAGTAGGAATGGGAATAAAAAAGTGTGTGTGTACTTATGTACACGGGTTAGAAGTTATACTTCTTTGGCCGAACAAGATAAAAATCTTTTCAAAAATTTTATCTTTCGCCTTATTCTACGTTTGTAGAAAAAACGACACTGACAATAGAAAAAAGGTATTTAATACATTGAAAGTTTTATTATAACGCATTATCTAGTTAAATAAATTTTATTTAAATATCACAAAAAAACTAAAATGTTGACTGACTGATGTTGGCTAACTTCAGGGTGTCGGTTTTTCGTGACGGTGTGCATCGTATAAATTTACTCTCATAATTTTTCCCCTAACGCGCCAAAGAAGTATAACTTCAAAAAGGCTAGTTTAACACGTTTCGTCTATCAGAGGTCAGCGGGCCTAGCCAAGTTGCATTCTATGACCGCTAACGCTAATAAAAAACTATTTAAATGTATGGGAATTTGACATCTTGCCGTGTGGGGCCGGCTTTAGAATTGTCCCACCCCTCTCTACCCACGGGAGTCGTAGGAGCCGACTGAGGCAATACCGTGGGAGTGGGCAGCAGCACTCCCTCGAGTATTAATAACATCCACTGCGATCGCCAACCTGCCTGCCAAGCGTGGCGATTACGGCATTATCCCCCATGACGGGAGCGCTCGTTGTGGCGTTCTCTTGGGGAAGCCTATGTCCAGCAGTGGACATTGAAAGGCTGATGGATGGATGGATGGACACATAAAAAGTGTAGCTATTCTATAATTGCGATACGCATGTTGCCCGGGACGCGTTTGCGAAAGAATGAGATATCGGTCGGTGGGCCGGCCGCCTCACTCTCGCAGACGCTCTTCAGCCCGCGGCTCTTGTGGGCGCGAACATCAAACAACGCATCGGCCGCCATACATCTTTCAAAAATCTTAATTATAAAATTAAGTAAAGGTATTTACGCGAATGTTACACATTTTGAAATAAAACTACGTTTACGGAATCTATCGCGTTTACTTGATTTTACTCCTATCCCGACGTTTCGAATACTTTACAGCATTCATGATCACGGGTGGACTTAGATGATAGGTAAAGGTACTCCCGGTTGGTATTATGTTTGCAAATACTATCGAAAGATTGCGCAAGCGTCACCCAAGACGTTGGGAATGAAATGTGTTATCGATATTCGCAGTCCCGAGAAATTGTCACGATTGCTGAAATGGCAAAGCAACTGGGACGGTATTCCAGGAGATGCCAGTTCAAATCCTGCTCGTGACTTATTTTCGATTACACACCTTCACACTTTGTGTTAATTTATATAGCTAAGCATGTCAAATGTTAAAAAAACATATAAAAATGTTTAAAATAATACAGTACTATCTTTTTATAATACCAGATAATCTATCTTATAATGTTAGTAAGGAAGTAAGTATGCAATGTTGCTTTGACAGTTTGGTCCTTCGAACCGGATTACTATCAACAGTTAACCATTTTCGTGTTGCACTCATAGAAAAATTTACATGCAAGTTTCTCTGTGTTTTTGGGGATTTGTTTAATCGCAGTCGAGAATCGAACCCGTTATTCGACGCAACATACTAATAAGTGTCAATTAACGTGTGTATGTTAAGCTTGATACCTTTTTGAGTGTAAATATTCGTGAGAATATTTTTGATGGTGATTGCATAATTAGCGATGGTAAAGATTAGTCTTAATGTCATTAAAGTATTACTTTGTTAAGGTGGGATAAAATGTACCTTTTTTTTGTTAATGCGGGAAAAAATGTTCCTAACCGCAAACCCCGTCGTTCGGGGTAACGAACAGGGTAGTGTGTGTGTGGCCCTCACCCACTAAAGAAACCCGCCGTGAACTCCGCCTTTATTGGCGGGTCACCGGAACGGGATAGAATGTACCTAACCGCATCGATCGTGGAGGTCAAATAAGCAGTCGCTCAGTGACCGCTGACCCCAACAAAAAGAATATACTTAGCTTTAGTTGGTTATACTAGCCTATGCCCGCGCCTCCGTTGCAGCCAAAAGCTAGTTTTGAGCTTATATCTCAGGCTCCCGTTGTAGTAGCGGGATAAAATGTATTCCAGTTTTTAAGTGTAATCAAGAGCTACCAAATAAAAAAGTTATATCAAAATCCCTTCAATAGTTTTTGCGTGATGCGCGAACTAATAAACATACAAACATTAACAGACAAAAAATCTAAAAAAAATCGTTTTGTGTTTAGACACGCCTGTATAGCCTAATTCAGTAATTTTTCTCAAATATCTTAAATGTATAGAGATGACATAGACATACATATGACAGACATAGCTATGTTACAGCTTTATAATAGTATAGATTATTAGATTCCCCATATAGTAGCGGGATATAACGTATACCAGTTTTTAAGTCTAATCAAATCCTTTTAAACAAAAATCGATTTCAGATTTAAGTTGCATCAAAATTCGTTATTAGTTTTTTCAACAGAAAAACATGTTTGGAGACTCCTTAATAGCCTAATACAATATTGTTTAACTGCCTAGTGGTACAGCGGTAGTGTGTGCGACTTCTGATCATGCGGTCTCGGGTTCGATCCCCGGGTCAGGCAGAGTTATTGAGCTTTTTCGTAAAAAGAAAAATTCTTAGCAGCAGCCCGGAGTTTGGAAATGTGTCCGGTAGATGGCAATAGACTCAGCCCATATTACGTGGGACTTAAACAGTTGGCGAACTGTGAGTATGTAATACACCTCTACCTACTCCTTCGGGAATACAGGCGTGATGCTATGTTTTGTTTTTGTTTACAATATTTTTTTCCTAATAATCTTAAATGTACAGACACAGCTCTGTTACGGCTTTATAATAGTACTTTTCAATTACTGTATAAAGGCATGCAATTGTTAAATTCTCCCCGACTGCGCTACGTTGAACGCCCCACCTCCAAATGCCATCACAGAACCACCCCTTCTATGCAACATATTTGCATTAATTCTTAATACTAGGGCGGGGTGTGGGGTAGTCCCCGGGGGTATTTGTCACCGAAATTGAGTTATCGGATATACGCTGTAGCTGTCCAAACTTGTTATCATGGTGCTCGCTGCTCAATACACAGACTAACTGCACTGATGGCAGAGTGGTTTAGATACCGGCCCGAGTGTTGTAGGCTCGATTCCCACACAGGACAACTCTTTGTGTGATCCTCGAATTGTTGTTCTGTGTCTGGGTGTACTTTGTGTCTGTGAAATTGTATGTTTGTAAAGTCCCCCGTGATACAAGTATTGTTCTTTATCGCAAGGTTGTCTTTAAAAAATAAAAATATGATTGGAATGGAATGCCATTCTATGAGATTAAACGAGTGCACTGTTGACCATTGGCATTGGCTGTCGTGACTAATATCAGTCGGGACATCATGAAATTTCGTCTAACGTTTCGTTTTTCATTCTAAGGGGGCAGAGCTCGAGAAAAACGGAATCCAGCTCCATACCGCGAATTAGACATCGAAATCGATAAAACTCACTATCCATCCATCCATCAGCCTTTCGACGTCCACTGCTGGACATAGGCTTCCCCAAATTGGGGGTATAGTGCCGTGATCGCAACGCTTGTCAGGCGGGTTGGCGATCGCAGTGGATGTTGTTAATACTCGAGGGAGTGCTGCTGCCCACTCTCCCCGGTATTTCCTAAGTCGGCTCTTACGACTCCCATGGGTGGAGAGGGGTAATATTCACTATTCCGTCAAAATTGTAATAAAACTAAATTGAGCGTGTATTTATTAATAATAAAAAATAAGCGCTGTCGGGGCGACGTTCTAGTGTTGATTGACCCTTAGTTTTAGGATCCTCATTGAGAGGATTAGGGTCTGAGCAGGGTGACAATAGTATTTAGATTTTGTGGAATTTAAACTATTATTACTCGTACCTAACGAGCGCCATACAAGCGGTAGCACTTAAAGTGGTACGAAACCGATTTCTTGGCGCTCTACTGCCTTAATAATAAACGTTGTATAACCTCTGAATAGTTATTCTGTATTTTATCTTTGTCTCTAATATGACAGTTTGACGTTGAAAGAACGGAACAAAATACTGAATAACTATTCAGAGCTTATACAATGTTTATTAGTAAGGGGGCTAAAGTTTAAAAGTAAGTATAGTCAGTTCTTGAGATGTTATAAGCAAGGGCTGATAATGCACTTAATGGTAAGCGTTGCGTATATCAAGTGTTTTGGATTGACACGGGTATCTCTAGTACAGTTTTTTATACTAAGTGAGTCGCGAACATGCACACGGCCCACCTCATACTAAGCTCATGCTAATCTATTCCGGTAGCCTATAAACGCTAGCAACACCAGAGGCATTAGTCGCGTGCACTCCAGACTGTAAGGAAAGGTATGGGAGGTGGAGAGTAATATCCTCCATATTAAGGAGAAGATAACCTCCAGCGCATTCACTCACCATAGGAAACACAACGGTCCGAGTATTCATCGTTGTTTCACGCTGATGTTCTGAGAGAGGGTGTTGCTATCCTGATCGCGCCGGCCCATTCATGCTGGGATAACTAAGGCTCTATTGCTAATACTGCCTCGATGGTGTAGCGGTAGTGTATGCGACTGCTAATCATGAGGTCTCGGGTTCGATTCCCGGTTCGGCCAATGTTATTGAGCTTTTTCCTAAAAAGAAACATTCTCATTAGCAGCCCGGAGTTTGGCAATGTGCCCGGTAGACGTCAATAGGCTCGCCCCCTATTACGTGGGACTTAAACATAGCTGGCGAGTCGTGGGTGTGTAATACACCTCTGCCTACCCCTTCGGGGAATACAGGCGTGATGCTATGTTATGCTATGTGTTCTATTGCTAATAAAATCAATACTTTCAAAGCAAGTAATAATAATAAAAATGTTTATGTGTTATACACATCTGCCGTGTGGGGCCGGCTTTAGAATTGTCCCACCCCTCTCCACCCATCGGAGTCGTAAGAGCCGACTGAGGGAATACCGAGGGAGTGGGCAGCAGCACTCCCTCGAGTATTAACAACATCCACTGCGATCGCCAACCCGCCTGCCAAGCGTGGCGATTACGGCACTATCCCTCATTCTTGGGGAGGTCTATGTCCAGCAGTGGACGTTAAAAGGCTGATGGATGGATGGTTATAAACATACATTATGCGTGACTTGATTGTGCCAATGTAAATGGGCAGTAATAATTCTATCAGGAGTCAGGACAGTCTATATTTTTATAAAGTCACGGTCACCGTATAGCACGTGTATGTTCACGCCATTTGTCGAAATGCAACGAGCAATTTCAGATGTTTTGTATTAAGTAGTTCTGTACACATCGCTGCTAATGAGAGGGTGGACAGAGGGGTGACTATAGTGGATATATATCGCAATGATTACATTTATACAAATTGTCCGTGTAGCGATGGACTAAGAATACAAGTGTCACCACCCCATTCTTTCTCACGGGTCTCGTGTGAGGCGACTAAGGGAAGTAAGCAATTATCATCCATTGCATGAGTGGTGGTAGGGCTGGGTACCAAGTGGGAGTATTCACTTGGTATCGGGCCCGAGCGGGTTGGTACCACCATCTCCCGTGTGACCGGCCATGAAGCACATCGTTGCGTTTTAGCTGTAGCAGGAGGTAGCCGTTTATTCTTTCATTTCATATCGATGAAATTAAATGGTGAGCAGCGGCTTGACAATACTCTCGGTATAGTTTAGTCCATGAGCGACGGTCACCATTTACCATCAGATGGGCCGGGGCACGTCTGCCAATACATGCAAAAAAAGTAGCCTAATGATCGCCAAGGTTACGCAACTTTCACTCAGCTGCCAATCAGATGGGTGACCAAAAATGTTAAGTAGTGGGTCTCGGTTGTCAATTAACATCCTGGCAGTCGTCACAGGCTGTCAGAGTCTATAATAAAAAATCTAACTCGTTGTTCCAAGGTCGCCAGTCCCCTTAGTCCCCGACCCAACGTTCGTGGAGGTCAGATAGGCAGTTGCTCCGTGTAAATACTGGTAGATCAGGTAAACCCGAACGTATGGAAGCTGACTATAAGTTTGGGATAAGACCAGCAAGAGGAAGAAGAAGCCTTGTGTAGGCTCTCGACACCTGACCAAAATACTGGCTTATAAAAACTAGCCTTTGTCAACAGCTCCGGCACAGCCGAAAGCTAGTTTTTAGGATATATCTCAGGTTCCCGATACAGTGGCGGAATAAAATTGATACCAGTTTTAAGTCTATTCCTTCCATCAGCCTTTCAACGTCTACTGCTGGACATAGGCCTCCCCCTAAGTCTATTCAAGAGCTATTAAACACAAAAAGTTTCATCAAAATCCGTTTAGTAGTTTTTGCGTGAAGCCCGAACAACGTTCAGAGACGCTTAAGTAGCGTTTTTTTTTGTTAAGGCGGGAAAAATGTTCCTAACCGCACATCCCGTCGTTCGGGGCAACGAACAGGTTAGTGGCCTTCACCCACTAAAGAAACCCGCCGTGTGCCGTCTCTCCGCCTTTATTGGCGGGCCACTGGAACTATGTTACATTCCTTTGGAGGTCACGCCTAAATAGCGCTGCTTATTAATCTTAAAAAAATGGACCTAAACGGCACACCCTGTCGTTCAGGGCAACGAACAGGGTAGTGTGGGGCCCTCACCCACTAAATAAGCCCGCCGTGTGTCGTCTCTCCGCCTGTGTTGGCGCCACTGGAACTATGTTGCATTATTTCAGCGGTACGCATAAAGAGCGTAATACATTATTTTTCTTTTTTTCACACAACATGGCATCACGCCTGTATTCCCCGAAGAGGTAGGCAGAGGTGTATTACACACCCACAACTCGCCAGCACTGTGGGCACATGTATCGTCGTTAAGTCCCACGTAATAGGGGGCGAGCCTATTGACGTCTACCGGGCACATTTCCAAACTCCAGGCTGCTACTGAGAATTTTTCTTTTAGGAAAAAGCTCAATAACATTTTGCCTGACCCGGGGATCGAATTTGAGACCTCATGATTAGCAGTCGCATACACTACCGCTACACCACCGAGGCAAAATAATTATTCATCATTTTTTCAAATATCTTAAATGTACAGACATGTCTTTTACAGTTTATAATAGTAAAGTTCCCATGAGGATAAGGCTCACCATCCAGCGAAGTAATGCTGCCAGCACTGTGGGCACATGTATCGTCTTGGATACTAATACAAAAATATCAACAACCCTTCAACTTTGGAGCCTCCTGGACTTTTAAGGGACGATGGCAAAAGACCTGACGGAATGACGCTTATTCCCTGGAAGGTGGGACGACCATTAATGTGGGATGCTATCTGTGTATATACTTTGGCATAGTGTCATGTTCCAGCATCTTCTCGGAGTACTGGTGGTGCTGCTGCATCTGCGGAATCCCCCATAGCATCACGCTTGTATTCCCCGAAGGGGTAGGCAAAGATGTATTACACGCCCACGGTTCGCCAGCTATGTTAGTCCCACGTAATAGGGGGCGAGCCTATTGCCGTCTACGCGGCACAATTCCAAACTCCGGGCTTCTACTGACA
This sequence comes from Leucoma salicis, assembly GCA_948253155.1. Taxonomy (NCBI): domain Eukaryota; kingdom Metazoa; phylum Arthropoda; class Insecta; order Lepidoptera; family Erebidae; genus Leucoma; species Leucoma salicis. Next base: position 2,396,107 of record OX411826.1, on the reverse strand, counting down.
ATTTTTCTTTTTGCGAAAAAGAATCCGAGACCTCATGATCAACAGTCGCTCACACTACCGCTGCACCACAGAGGAGTTACATACACAGACTGCTAAAATCATAACCCTTCCTTTTGACATCGTCGTAGTCGGGTAAAAAAGAGTCAAATACGGTAATTTAGGTACACCTAAATTTAGCTACTGTATTTACCATCAGATTTAAAGTTAATACTCTCAATAAGTGAGTCCATCTCAAGCCGGCTCACTTATAAGGTCAACGAACCCATTTTAATAAAATTAATAATTGAAGTAGGGCTTGTGTGGGGAACAATCTCTTCTCTGGGGAACGCGTAATCGTATTGTGTACAAAAGGTATTGCATCTGAACAGTATAATAGAGAGATCTATTCATCAATTGACGATTAAAAATGTAGTGTCGTGGGACGCCTGGTAGATGAGAGACATTAAAAAAAAGAATTCCGTTATTTACAACAATTAATTATTGGTAAGATAGGAACATATTTTGATCTATATTTTAGCACTTGACATGCTCAGCTGCTTTAAAGAACAAATAATTATTTGTGAAAGTTGAAAAATATTTATTATTACTATAAATATTTATAAAAAAACGCCATCGATTAGTATAAATTTTAATTGCAAAATTAAACTTAATATATTTGGATAAGATGCATGTAATTACATCCGATAGCTGGCGTGGGTCTTAAAGACATCTAAAAAAAATGTGAATTGGAGATTGGGTGACACTATTAGGTGATTGCGATAAAAGCTCTGTTTTTCCACTTAACTCACTTTTAAATAATTTGTTCTTTAAGATAGTAGAATATTGTGTCAGTCTTCTTACTAGAGTGATTGGGGAGGGAGTAATGGTAAAAAAAAGATGGGTTGAGCTGAAATTACACTCAGAAAGATTCGTATCATTCTTTAATTATAACAGGGGTTTTAATGGAATTCCACAAAAATTAATTAGTGTGTTTTTAACATAAAAAAGTTTTCAAGAATTATGGATTATGAAATTTGAAACGAACAAAAAAGGGTCCGCGTTATAAAAACCGACCCGAAGGACTCGGATGTCATCCATCAAAGGCGCCCGGGGTTCGAACCTGGGACCTACAGGTAGCCGGATTACTAACAAATATGACATTTAAATATTTGGAATAAGAATTTAATCTGTACTGAAACTATTTCACAAATGGTTAGTTTTTAATAATGGGCCTTTGCCCGCGACTACGCCGCAGCCAAAAGCTAGTTTTTAGGCTATATCTCAGGTTCCCGATATAGTAGCGGGATAAAATGTTTACCAATTTTCAAGTCTAATCAAGTGCTACCAAATAAAAAAGTGGCATCATAATCCGTTCAGTAGCTTATGCATGATGCGCGAAGAAACAAACAGACAAAAAATCTAAAAAAAAAAAAGTTGTTTTGTGTTCAGACATGTCTATAAAGCCTAATACAGTATTTTTTTCTAAAATATCTTAAATGTACAGACACAGCTCTATTACAACTTTATAATAGTATAGATAAATCAACTAAGAATACAAGTGTCACCGCCCCATTCTTTTCCATGGGTGTCGTATGAGGCGACTAAGGGAACTAAGCATTGCATTACTGGTGGTAGGGCTGGGTAACAAGTGGGAGTACTCACTAGCTATCGGGCCTGAGCGGGTTGGTAAATATCACCATCTCCCGTGTGGCCGGCCAAGAAGCTCTTCGGTGTTTGGTTGTAGCAGGAGATAGCCGTTTGTTCTTTGATTTCATATCTGTGAAATGAAATGGTGAGCAGCGGCTTGACAATACTAAATAATGGTCTTTGAAAGAGAAGAAGCCAGAACAGATGTCAGAGTATCAATAGGTAATGGTGTGCTAGAACAAGTGGATGAATTTGTATATATTGGATATGGATTCAGTCGGGATGGAAGGTTCACCACTGATGTAGAAAGAATGCGTGAATGCGGGAAATAGAGTGAACGGAGCATTGGGACAACTTCTCGGCAGTCATCACCTCAGCCAGAGGGCACGTGTCTCAATACACAACGCAGTGCTTGTCCCAACGTTATTATATGGAAGCGAGAGTTAGGTATGCAAAAAGGAGCATGACAGTAACCGCTTAGGCTCGGCAGGTTAATCCTAATAGACACATACTTACTCTAAATAAATTCTAACGTAAAATATTTTCTCTGAAATACCAAATAATATCTCCAAGTACCCCAAATATATTACATGTGTATACGCCGTCCTTTTCGTTCACGTTTAACTGTTATAAGTACGACAAGGACGCCAATACGCATCGGAATGCGACTAATGTCGATAAATCAGTTAACAGAGTAGGGATGGACGTTTATCGATATGTATCGAGTTATTTTGAATTTCCTTTGTTGTAATATTGCTTTGTTTACTTATACACGTGGCCGTGTTAGCCGTGTGGGGCCGGCTTTAGAATTGTCCCACCCCTCTCCACCCATGGGAGTCGTAAGAGTTGACTGAGGGAATATCGGGGAGAGTGGGCAGCAACACTCCTTCGAGTATTAACAACATCCACTGCGATCGCCAACCCGCCTGCCAAGCGTAGCGATTACGCCACTATACCCCCAATTTGGGGAGGCCTATGTCCAGCAGTGGACGTCGAAAGGCTGATGGATGGATGGAATACTTATACATGATTCAAGACTCCTACGTCAAGTAGGTATTATGAGTTCGATTCCTGCGCGATAATCAAGTTTAACTTTTTTTGACGTGATAACGTCTTATAAATCCATGAACGCCGGCTGCAAGCACGAAAAAGTCTCAAGTTCCGAAAAATGTTTGGCAACCGATGCATTGTTTGTGAAACTCTCAGAAAACGTAATATGAGGTTATCACGTAAAATTATCGTCCGTAAACCGACTTACAGGCAACCATATAGTTTTTTATTTACTACATGAGTGAGAGCAAGCATACGGCCCACCTGATGGTAAGCGACTCCCGTAGCCTATAGACGCTAGCAACACCAGAGGCATCACACTCGCACGTCGCCATCTCCAAGGAAAGAGATAGGAAATATACTAAGGATAAGATAGAAGGGATATGAGTAGATAGGGTCTCCGGGGTTTGGGCCTCCGGCGCTCTCACTCACTATACGAAACAACGATAACGGCACTTACCGTTGTTTCCGGGTGACCTTCTGTGAGAGGGTGGTACTTCCCAGATCGAGCCGGCCCATTCATACTGGAATAAGCACGGGTCTACCACAAGAAAAAAATGTTGTGTTCAAGCAAAATCTAGTTGTTTACAAAGTCGCTGGGATGGTGGACAGTAGCAACCACTGTTTTCTGAGTCCATCCAGTACTACCTTCATACCACCACTAAATTAAAAAGTAAAAATAATAATGCTCAATCTCCCTATGACAAAAGCGTGATGCTAACGAACTGGAGACAGACAGAGATTATGATCAGCCCTGATAGTCACTGCCAGGGGTTTTAAACATTTTAATTTGAGATACAATATGTTATTATTTTTTTATATTTTTAAGCGCTGGACATGTTTACATAGGTAGTATCACTTAAAACCCTGCACCCAAACTATTGATTTAACTTGTGTTAAGGATGCCAGGACTCTCTATTAACGCGAATAATCCCAGTATCGCTGGGGACTTGACAAACATACAATTTCACGGACACAAAGTACACCCAAACCAAAAATAACCATTTGTGAGAGAGTTGTCCTGTGTGGGAATCGAACCTACAACACTCTGGCGGGAGACCGGTATCTGAACCGCTCCGCTCAATTCGTCAAATATTCCACTACTACATATAGGTAATATGCATACACTAGAAGCGGTCTGATAGAGTCTGTTGACCCATTTCTCAGGAAATACTATTAAACGCTGCGTTTCAATTGGTAGTAATTGAACTAGAAAATAATACTAGTTATAACACATTTAACGGGTCTATATACGCTTAACTTTAAACACAAAGTGAAAAATGTGAAATCGAAAATAACAGTCAGGAGCAGGATTTGAACCTGCATCTTCTGGATACCGTCCAGATGCTTTACCAATTCAGCCATCCTGACAGTTGCTCCTGACTGCTAATTTCGATAACACATCATACTTAACGTCTTTGGGTGACGCCTGCGCCATCTGTCGGGAGTATTTTCATACATTATACCGACCAGGTAAACTTAATTTTACAATTAAGATTTTACCTAATAATGACGCAAACCCTTTAAATATTTAGATATTTTTATATATATTTTTAGCATTTGACATGCTTAGCACTATACATTTCACATTTTTCACTTTGTGTTTAATGGATAGTGCTAAGCATGTCAAATGCTAAAAATATATATAAAAATATCTAAATACGCTTAACTTATCAAAATACCTACTATTATTTTTTAAAGTACAAATTATTTGTGAATAAGGCAAAAGATTTTTAGTACAAGCGGGAACCCGCGTTTTTTCCAATCCGGGGAAGTGCTCCAAGCCACTGAGCTATCGTACTGACCTATTCGGTCATCCCAATCTCCTTATCACATTTGTCTTTACGACCAACGCCATCTATCGGAAAGCATTTACAGGCATTAATCCAATATAGTAAGTTTAATTTTGCAATTCAAATTCATACTATTTGATGGCGCGATTTTTTAAACATTTATTACTATTATTTTGACTAACCTCGACGTTTCGGCTGAGTTACCAGCCGTGGTCACGGGTCTACTCGTGTTCATAGACCCGTGTTATAATGAATATAAAACGCGAAAGTTTATAAAGTACTAATAATACTAGTGTCTAATCTCAGCTACGTTTTTTTTTGCTGCCAATGATGGCAGACGTGCCACGGCCCACCTGATGGTAAGTGGTAACCGTAGCTCATAGACTCAACTATACCGTGAGTATTGTACCGCTGCGCACCATTTCATTTCTCAGATATGAAATGAAAGAACGTACGTACGTCTGTGTGGTCTCCAGAATTGGGACCAGAGAGCAATTGAAGATATCTGTTTTTCAACGCATCACCGTCCTACAATTGGGCACAGGTCTCTTTACAGAATGAGAGGGAACCAGGCTATATTCCTATAGGCTGGCCAAATGGCATGATGCGCGAACAAACAAACAGATAAACAGACAAAAATCTAAAAAAAATTGTTTTGTGTTCAGACATGCCTATATACCTTGCCTAATATTTTTTTCCCAAATATCTTAAATGTACAGACATGTGTTATAATAGTATAGATACTCGTAGATCATTAGTATTTGCATATCAAAAAGTATTAAGATGTGTCATTCTAACAAAAGCTTTCTTTCCCAGAGCTCACCCGAAGCCAGGTCGGGTCTGTAGTTGTACAAACTGTTGGCCACTTCTGTTTTATACAGATACCATCGTAGCTTCGTTAGTTAAGGCCATTAAGCTGGTACAGCGCGTGCATTCTTGTATACGAACTAGTTTCGAGCCGCGGTTTTTTCTGCATTTTTTAACTCATTACGTTTGGCCTCTTGGGCACGTTCCTTTTTTTTAACGCGCTTATGGCTTGGTATATATCTATTTTGAATCTTTATCTATGTACCTATGTAACCCGTTGAACAACGACAAACGCGTCAATACTACGCGACGCGAAGCGACACGAAAATATCAAATAGAGGTTGTATATACTTATGGCCCACGTTGTCGGCGATTTTAATGCGATGCAAAGTGGTTAAAGTATTAGCCGCAATACGTCGCATCGCGTCGCGTCGCGTTACGTCGCTCACCTAGGACAAAGGGTAACGGAATCTTCGAACGTCATTTTCACCCCCTTCAAGACGTCGGATTGATTTTATAATTTGCATAGGTACTTATCCAGAGCGATGACAATGCTATAATTTGAGAAATTTCTCTTATTTTAGGGTTCTATAGCCAATAAGCTCATCCAAAATATAATATAACTAGCTTTTGCCGGCGGCTCCGTTGCTGCCAAAGCTAGTCTTCAGGTTCTATCTGAGGTTCCATATATATTAACGGGATCAAATGTACCAAGTTTTTAAGTCTAATCAAGAGCTATCAAATAAAAAAAGTTGCATCATAATCCGTAGTTTTTGCGTGATACGCAAACAAACAAACAAATCACAAACAAAAAATCTAAAAAAATGTTTTGTGTTCAGGCACGCATAATAACCAAATACAGCAAGGTTTCACTGCCTCGGTGGTGCAGCGGTAGTGTGAGCAACTGTTAATCATGAGGTCTCGAATTCGATCTCCGGGTCGGACGGTGCTATTGAGCTTTTTTTTGTAAAAAGAAATTCTCCGTAGCAGCCTGGAGTTTCGAAATGTGCCCGGTAGATGGCAACAGGCTCGCTCGCTTTCACGTGGGACTTAAACATAATTGGCGAACCGTAGGTGTGAAAACACCTCTGCGTACCTCTTCGGAAATACAGGCGTGATACTATGTTATGTAATTTTTTCCTCAAATATCTTAAATATACAGACACAGCTTTATAATAGATAGGATACCGAAGACAGAGGAGGTTTTAACATCTTCAGATTATTCTTTCAAAATATTTGATGCGAGAATTGGGTTACTTCTTGTTAATTATTCATGTACAGTCGGCGCGATAAGTGTTTTATGAATTAAAGATAAGTTGTAGCTATTATAGTACCTACTTCTATATTTAGATATTGATTATGATCCAAGAACCGCCAGACCTTACTAATTTTCTGAGTAACAAAATTTATGGCAACAAATTATTTGTGAAAGTGGAAAAAGAGAGAATAAATGCGAGCAGGTTCCAACCTGTGTCCCATCCAATCCGGAGAAGTGCTCTGGATTGCTAAGCTATCGCAGACACCTTCTGGTGGCATTTCACATTTGTTTTAGATCTCTTGTCACGCCACACATCGGATGTATTTGCATATAAATATTCTCTATATTTAATCAATTCTATCTACTACGTCTACTAGCTGTAAGTTTTCCAAAAAAATTGAAATCTAGGCTGGTGGTAGGTGGACTTAGATAATAGACGTCCAATCAGCTAAGGACTTAGCTGATTGGACGTCTATTATCTAAGTCCACCTAAGTGTCCCTGGGTGGACACTCGTGATCATGAATGTTGTAAAGTATTCGAAACGTCGGGATAGTATAAAATCAAGTAAACGCGATAGATTCCGTAAACGTAGTTTTATTTCATAATGTATAACATTCGCGTAAATATCAGAAAGTTTTCCAAAAATGTAAAAATAAAATACATTCGCGTAAATATCAGAAAGTTTTCCAAAAATGTAAAAATAAAATAAAATAGAACTAAAATATTTTATTCCAATATAGTAAGTTTAATTATTACAATTAAAAATCATACTAATCGATGGCGATTTTTTTTTATATTATATGGGTGCGTTATTATTTGGTATAAGTACCTAATTCTTAATTTGTAATATCAAGCTAAGTGGAAGTGGAAGGATGTAGGTACAGGGGGAGACCGAGACTCACCTACCTAGACTAAATCGGTCATGTGTTGAAGGAAGGTGGAGTCAGGAGTCTCCGAAACCGGCGAGCGTGTATGAAGAGAGTTATGAATGTTGAGGAAGCGAGAGATGTATGCAAGAATAGAGCCTATTGGCACTCTGTTCTCTCTGCCTACCCCGCAAGGGAAATGGCGTGATGATAAGTTAGTTAGTTTTTAATATCAAGTTTACCTGGTCGTCGATGTCAAACGCATAGAAAATATTAAAAAAATATCAAAATCGCAATAAGAAAATATTTATACAAATATAGATAGTAAAAATCTAGAAAGAAATTCAAGTAGGTAGATGAAAGTAAAATACTGGAGGCGGGCAGCCCTATCGCGTGTTTACGTACCACGCGTATAGACGCGTACCTACAGAGGTAATTGATTTCAAGGACACGGCCGAGTCACAATACTGTATAGATAATATTACCGTGACCAAGGTCACCTTTGTTGGAACATTGGTTCACAACCGTGTAGCATGCGCTTAAGTATGCATACTGCAACCTACTCATGCCTAGTATAATGGCGGGAAACTTTTTCTAAAACCTTTCTGATATTTACGTCCACTCATGACCATGAATGCTGTAAAGTATTCGAAACGTCTGGATAGTAAAAATTAAGTAAGCGCGATTCCATAAACGTAGTTTTATTTCATAATGTATGATACCTAGAGGTACAAGCTAATGCTCGCAACTTTGTCTCTATGGATTTCAAAATTTATATCCATTAAGTAATGTAAGTGCATCCCACAGGAACTCCTTATCAGTTTAAAAAGAGTATACAGATACTCTTTTCCAATCCAGGCCTCAATTATATATTAAATTTCGTATTTAGTATTCATACAGATCCGTTTAGTCCAAAATTGATATCCTATTTTTATTTTGTAACCATATAAATATAGTTTTCGCGTTAACTTACTCGCGAAGTGGTCAGATTAATATTACATATTTCCTTAATAGCCGACTAGTCCCTTTCCTTGGAACTGGCGACATGAGTGATGCCTCTGGTGTTGCTAGCGTCAATAGGCTACGGTAACCGCTTACCACCAGGTGGGCCGTATGCTTGTGTGCCTTCCCCGTAGTATAAAAAAATGCAGCAATTATTCTTTAGCTATAGTTGCGGCACGCTATGATGGCCGTTTTGACATATTACAAATATTACAATAGTGATGTGAAATGTCAATTTATTCTCGAAAAAAATATTTGATTATATTTTTATTTCTATAAGTTTTTATTGCAAGTAGTACCTGATTAAAAAGGTGTAAGTAATCAAAAAAATATAAATGTTTACTTAATATATTTGAATGAACTGAATATTGGAATGAAAATGAATATAGGTACATACTTTATATGCACACAAGAAACAAATTAATACAAAAAGAGACGTTAAGACGAAACTGCTTTGTTTTGCATTGAGCATTGACGCGAGTTTGCCGGAGGTAGTAATTGTGCTGGCCAGCGATCCTAGTGACGACCGAATTAGAACTCATTTAAAAAAAAAATTAAATCGAAAAACAAATGCCAGTTGTGTGGTAAATAAGTACACCAAAAATTATAATCTTATAAAAATAAAAAATAAACGTTCGAGTGACCCTAATATATATAGTTTAGAAATCAAGGTAATAAATAAATTTTGTGTCCTATAATTATACATTCGATAAATTTTATGACTAACTGCAGGTCACTATTGACAATAAAGAACAGAAATTTGCTCCTTCAAATGTAATTATCAATTAATACGGAAGTTCATGAGTGGACAAACGTCAAAACGGCCATCATAGCGTGCTAATAGTGTAGGTGTAAGAAAATACCACTGAAGTAATGTTATGTGAAAACACAGTTCCAGTGGTCCGGCAGTACAGGCGGAGAGACGGCACACGGCATGTTTATTTTATGGGTGAGGCCCCCAAACTATTCTTTACCCAGGCCGACGGGGTGTGCGGTTAGGTAGATTTTTTCCGCCTTAACATAAAAAAGGTGTAAGAAAATAAATTATTTTAGTTTAAAATCGGGACGTCCTCCCAAAATTGATAAGTCTGACAACAGTGGACCATACGAACATACAATATAACGTTATCACTTGTGTCAGTGATTATACGCGATAGTAGATGGATTGTTTAAACATGTCATGTCATGTTACGAGATAAGTTTAGGACGATGACGGGGAAAGACATGTTAAGGAAGGATTAAGGTGGACGTGACAGTTGTTTTTTTTTTTTATACACATTTGTTTTAGTTGTTTAATAAACTAGAATATCGTGGGTTTGATGTAATAACGATTTAATAGTCTAACTAAAAAGTTCAAAAATGTGAAATTGAAAATACTAAAAATAATTGCTTTGTGTTCAGACACGCCTAGGACCGGCTGAACCATGAAACCCTCAACAGAATATCGGCGTGAAGTAACTGTCGGTATTGCTACAGGAGCGCTTCGTTCGGTGAGCGAGAGCTCCTGAATTCTAAACCCTCCTGTCTGACTTTTCCACACTTTCCCAATATCGTTACTAACGTCTTACAAACGGCAATGTGCTTATTTAGGGCCTTATCACACTGGCGATTTGCGACCAAGTTCAAAGCAAGACGAGGGTAAAGCTTACTCACAAATATTATTGTGGAAACCTTTTAATTTGAATTGAATTATTGACACATTTTTTTCTTGTAGCGGACGCTACGGTGTCGCTGTAAGTCTAATACGCTCCGTACAATGATCTTCCGTAGCCTCATAATCTAATAAAAAAAATTAAAAAAGTTTTGTTCTTAATAAATAGACTACGTTCATGTCCTATAAATGTCGTAGACAGATGATATAATAGACTCGGTCCTATGAAGATAAGGATGCACATATTAGGTGATAGCAAAAGTGAGCGAGACATATGTATAATTTTGTTATCCTTTTCGCGTATGCGTTATTTTAATAAATCTATGGTTGGGACCCAATTCAACTGGGTCCCAACAATAAGGTGACCAATCGTCCCCATCATCGGCAAGTAACCTTGTTTTTGTATTTGCGTAAAAAAACGTTCATTACATAATCGTCGTTCACGTTATTTACGCTAATGTTACACGTTCTAATACATTTTAAGCAAAATAAAAGCATAACTTTTATAGTTATCCGGCTAAAACAGGTAGTACATTTTTAATCTACAAAGTTATAATCATAGTTATCTACTAAAATTATTCCAGTTATCATATGTCAAACTATCGCTATCTCGACACTTGCATACGCTGAGAACTTGTCTATTAATATCCTCTGTTTCTACGATAAATGTTAACAGTTGAGTGACCTCACCTGTCAGCTTAGATTTGTCTAATTTAAATTAACGACGGACCAACGATCGCACCCTGAGGCATTCCACACGTTCGTACAATCTATATCGTCCCTTTTCAAAACTTCATAATTAAATTATTAAAAATTAGAATGAATAGTAGATAGGTGAAACAGTCTTGATTACATAAAATTTTTATACACGTGGGTGGCAAACAAGCTTACGGTACACCTGATGGTAAGCGGTTACCGTGGCCTATAGACGTTAGCAACACTAAAGACATTACTCGCCATCTCCAAATTAAGGACAGCTAGGAAGGATACTAAGGAGAGGATAGGAAGGATGATAAGGAGAATAGGGAGGTAGGAGGTGGAGTGGAAGGATAATAAGGACTGGATAGAAAGGACATTGGCCGTGTAGGGCCGGCTTTAGAATTGTCCCACCCCTGGCGGTAGAGACCCACGGGAGTCGTAAGAGCTGACTGAGGGAATACCGGGGGAGTGGGCAACAGCACTCCCTCAAGTATTAACAACATCCACTGCGATCGCCAACCCGCCTGCCAAGCGTGGCGAGTACGGCATTATCTCTCATGACGGGACCGCTCGTTGTGGCGTTCTCTTGGGGAGGCCTATGTCCAGCAGTGGACGTTAAAAGGCTGATGGATGGATGGATAAAGGATATTAAGGAGATGATAGTAAGGATAATAAAGAAAGGATAGCGAGAAAATTTGGTTTATTATTTTTGACTCTACCTGGCAATGTTTAGATAGTAATTTATTAAAAAAACTAACGACGACAAAAATTTTGCGTCTGACAAAGAGCGACACCGGGCTGAATCTGATACTGATATATTTTTTTTAATGGCGTCACAAAGTGCAATAAAAAATAAAAATCTGTTACTATCCTTTATCTAAGGCCAACACAGATGGAGAGACGGCACTTGGTCTCTTTATTTAGCAGACGAAAGCCCTACACTACCCTGTTCATTGCCCCGAACGACAGAGTATGAGGCTAAAATATTTTTTCCCGCCTTATTAAAAAATAATATTTAAAAACTACGACGATTTGACATTTTTACTTAGCAAGTGTATTTATATATGATACTCTGTGACAAGTCTATCCATCATGTAACCTGTGATAAGAGTATGATACATCACAATAAATTAATATTGACTTTACAAAGATAAGCTTTAAGTTAGGCCCTACAAATATTCTAAAATGTAATCAAGCGAAGCGCCTTGCGTTTTACTTTAGCTAAAAGGATAATATAACACTATTCTTTTTTATATTACGTAGGTGGAATAAGTACCGCATAACTTGCACGTCGCCATCTCTAAAGAAAGGGATAGGAGTTGGATCCATCCATCCATCCATTAGCCTTTCGACGTCCACTGCATGGACACAAGCCTCCCCAAGAGAACGCCACAACATGTGTTTCGCTCATATGGGGGATAGTGCCGTAATCGCCACGCTTGGCAGGCGGGTTGGCGATCGCAGTGGATGTTATCAATACTCGAGGGAGAGCTGCTGCCCACTCCCCCTGTATTTCTCCCTTTCGGCTCTTACGACTCCCATGGGTGGAAAGGGGTGGGACGATTCTAAAACCGGCCCCACACGTCAAATATGATAGGATGTATAATAAGGACAGGATATTATTTGTCCGTGTGGTGACGGATTAACAATACAAGTGTCACCATCCCATCCTTTCCCGTGGGTGTCGTATAAGGTGACTAAGGGAACTAAGCAATTATCACCCATTGCAGTACTGGTGGTAGGGCTGGGTACTAAGTGAGAGTACTCACTTAAGTGGGAAAAGTTTAAGGGAAGTAAGTAATTGCTATTGGGCCTGAATGGTTCGGTACCACCGTCTCTTGTGTGAGCAGTCATGAAGCACGTCAGTGTGTTTTGGCTGTAGCAGAAGATAGCCGTTTATTCTTTCATTTCACATCTGAGAAATAATATGGTGAGCAGCGGCTTGACTATACTCTCGGTATAGTTGAGTCCATGAGCGACGGTTACCACTTACCATCAGGTGGGCCGTGACTCGTCTGCCATGATAAGCAATAAAAAAAAGGATAGGAAGGATGATAAGGAGGATAGGAAAGCTAATAAAGATTAGTTTTGGGCCTCCGGCGCTCTCACTCACCATACGAAACACAACGTCAGGAGTACCTACCGGTTTTACACGCTGATCTTCAGTGAGAGGGTGGTAATTCCCCGATCGAGCTGACCTAATGTTTGCTGCGATAAAAAAGGCATCACTTCAAATATACCTATAGCTTATTTCCTTTATTCGCATCGTATGGGGACGTCCATTAATCACGTGAGGCTTGAAAGGGGGGAGGGGATTTAACAAAAAATCCTCCCTTTATTATCCTTGCTATTCTCTCCTTATTTTTCTACCTATCCACCCCTACCACGTTTCTTGGAGACGGCGACGCGCACGTGATGCCTCTGGTGTTGCTAGCGTCTATAGGCTATATCAGGTGGGCCGTATGCTTGTTTGCCACCCATGTAGTACAAAAAATAGTAGCTTATGTATTTTTCTGTAGATCGGATTATATGTATGTAAAATTTCAATAAGATATTCTCTGTGAGCATCCTCACAGAGAATATCTTTTATTTCATCGACGCTTAAAGGTAGATGCCACGACATAAAATAGGATTAAGGAATGATGGATGACATAAGTCATATATAACGCGTTCCATTGCTGGCCACAAATCGTCTGGTGAAGAACGCTAATTGGCATTAAGTGAGATGGACAGGAAACACGCGCCGCTCGCGTATAGACGACCACAAAAGTGAATATTCATAAGCGAATATACTATAAAAAAAGATTTTCTTTGTTCTTCGGTTAGCGAGTCTAGGTTGTCGAATAACATGCATCAGATCCTGAGTAAAAAATCTGCCTCTGGTCTTGTTTTAAGGTCGCTACTTGTCCCTTTAGGTGAGTCGTGAAGGTTAGATAGGCAGTGGCTCCGTGTAAATGACTGCACAGATGGCGAAGTGGTTTAGATACCGGCCTGCTGCCCGAGTGTTATGGGTTCGATTCCCACGCAGGACAACTCTTTGTGTGATCCAAAAATATTTGTTCTGATTCTGGGTGTATATGTACCTACTATGATTGTATGAGTTTAGGCACCTAAGTTAGTCAGTGGATCACTCAAGTAATGTCTTCTAGAGTGGTCCACCAGTGCAGGTAGACAGACGTCACACGGCAGGTTTATTAAGTGGGTTCGGAGCCCACACTATTCGTTGCCCCGAACGACGGGTTGTGCGATTAGGTACATTTTTTCCCAATATAAAAAATATTCACGGACATTTCACACAACGTCCCAAACTAAGCTTAACGCTTGTGCTATGGGTACCAGGTTACGGATATAATACATACCTATATTTTTTTTTTGTAAATACATATAATAGATAGAAAACACCCAGACGCAGTACAAATATTTGTGTTCATCACACAAATAATTGTCCTGAGTGGTAATTGAACCCACGACCACGTGCACGGAAGTTGATTACACTACCGACCACGCCACGAGGCCCGCCAACTAATCTACATATTCTGTGAAACATTTATGTGCATACCAGTACGTTTAAGAAGATTGGCAGAGGGCCCCTAGCCGACCATTCACCGATCATTGAGTTACACGCACCGCATCAACTACTGAATGGACATTCGTAACTGTTTAGTCATATTGTTATTGTGCATTGGCGTAATAATCTATGCGTCCTCCATTTTATATAGGTTCAAATCCCATACGAGACAAATGTTAAAAACTAAATCTCGACTACATATATCCTTACTAATATTATAAAGGTGAAAATGAGTCTGTTTGTTACGATTGGACGCTGTAGCTATTGAACCAATCACCGTGAAGTTATTGTTAAATTTAATCTGGACGTACTTTTTACTCTCGAAAAAAGGTAGGCAGCTACTGTTGTTTTTTATATAGTGAGTGAGAGTGCCAGAGATGTTAGAGTAGCAATAGGAAATGGTGTGCTAGAACAAGTGGATGAATTTGTATATCTTGGATGTGGATTCAGTTGGGATTGAAGGTACACCACTGATGTAGAGAGAAGAGTGAATGCGGGAAGAGTGAACGGAGCATTGGGACAACTTCTCGGCAGCCACCACCTCAGCCAGAAGGCACGTGTCGCAATACACAACGCAGTGCTTGTCCCAACGTTATTATATGGAAGCGAGAGTTGGGTATGTAAAAAGGAGCATGAGAGCAAAATCAACGCGGCCGAAATGCGATCTCTGCGGAGAATCTGTGGAGTGAGGCTGACTGACCGCATTTGTAACGACGACGTAAGAGAGCGAATAGGTACGAAAGAGAGTATTGGTGTAAAGATGCGAAAGGGAATGCTCCGATGTTTCGGACATGTGGAAGTAATGCCGGACGAGCAACTGGTTAAGAAGATATACAATGCCAAAGTGGAAGGATGTAGGTACAGGGCGAGACCGAGACACCTACCTAGACCAAATCGGTCATGTATTGAAGGAAGGTGGAGTCAGGAGTCTCCGAAACCGGCGAGCGTGTATGAAGAGAGTTATGAATGTTGAGGAAGCGAGAGATGTATGCAAGAATGCTCTTGGCACTCTGTTCTCTCTGCCTAACCCGCAACGGAAATGGCGTGACGATAAGTAACTAAGTGAGAGCACCAGAGGCCTAAACTCTTCATCCCCTCCTTATTATCATTCGTCTCCACCTGCTATTCATTTCCGTAGAGTTTGGGCCCGAGAGTGATGATTCCAGGTGTTGCTAGCGTTTATAGGCTACGGTAAACGCTTACAATTAGGTTTGGGCCGTATGTTTGTTAGCCACCCATCCATCCATCCATCAGCCTTTCGACGTCCACTGCTGGACATAGGCCTCCCCAAGAGAACGCCACAACGAGCGGTCCCGTCATAGGGGATAATGCCGTAATCGCCTCGCTTTGCAGGCGGGTTGGTGATCGTAGTGGATGCTGTTAATACTCGGGAGTGCTGCTGCTCACTCCCCCGGTATTCCCTCAGTCGGCTCTTACGACTCCCATGGGTAGAGAGGGGTGAGACAAATCTAAAACCGGCCCCACACGGCCATGTTAGCCACCCAAGTCACGGAATAGATACTATGCCCAAGTAGTATAAAAAAAAATGTCACAGCGGAAAACTGATCTATACTATTATAAAGCTGTAACAGAGCTGTGTCTGTACATTTAAGATATTTGAGAAAAAATCACTGTAATATGTCTTAACACAAAACAATTTTTTATAGATTTTTCTCTGATTGTCTGTTCAAAAACTATTGAACGGATTTTTTGGAAATTTTTATTTGATAGCTTTTGATTAGACTTAAAAACTAGTATACATTTTACTAATATACATTTTGCCGTGTGGGGCCGGCACCAAGAATAGCGCCACCCCGTCTCCTCCTATGGGAGTCGTAAAAGCCGACTAAGGGATTACCGGGGGACCGGGCAGCACCAGCCCCTGTATACTTAAAACATCCACTGCGATCGCCAACCCGCCTGCCAAGCGTGGCGATTATGGCAAAACACCCATTTTGGGTAGGCCTATGTACAGCAGTGGACGATGAAAGGCTGATGGATGGATGGATGGATACATTTTATCCCGCTACTATATCGGCAACCGGAGATATAACCTAAAACCAGCTTTTGGCTGCGGCGGAGCCGCGGGCAAAGGCTAGTTATGAAATAAAACTACTTTTACTCGTTACGGACACGTTTATGGGTCACGGATGGACTTTTTTATTTATCTTTTAAATAAAAATCATTAGCTCACTAAAAAATACGACGAGTATGACATTCCTTAAATACGACCTAATATCCTGCAATAAGCAAGTTTTTACTTGCTTACAAAAGTTACTCAAGATTGGATTGGAATTAAAAAAGTATACCACAAATAAACCCGTTCACAATACGATATCATAAATCATTTTTTTCGGCCACTAATTAAAGAGGCTGAATGACAAGGTGCCCGTGCTTGTAAAAAAGTACAATTGAGTTGTCAAAACTCTATTGTCAAAACTTCGCGCCTCCGATTCTTTTGTTAAAATTGTTCTGTTGCTTTTAAAATGGGTTCTGTATGTTATTAAATATTAGTTTATTTAATATTCATAGCTTGGACTGCAGAAAGTAGTTATTACCAAAACGTGAATACCTATTTGTGGACTCCTTCCTCCGTACTTCGGAAGTCACATTATGTCAAATAACATTCTTTTTTTTTGTTAAGGCGGGAAAAAAATTTTCCTAACCGGACACCCCGTCGTTCGGGACAACGAATAGGGTAGTGTGGGGCCCTCACCCACTTAAGAATCCCGCCATGTGCCGTGTCTCCGCCTTTATTGGCAGGCCACTGGATCTATGTTACATTGCTTCAGTGGTAGTTGTTATAAGTTCTCAGAGGCTTAGAGGCTTGAGTAAAAAATCTGACACCGATCTTATTCTATGGTCGCCAGTCGTAAATAGTGGTGGATCAATTAACGCGACTAAGTATTTAGATATTTTTTTTATATATATTTTTATAATTTTACATGCTTAGCACTATACATTAAACACAAAGTGAAAAATGTGAATGTGAAATCGAAAATAACAGTCACGAGCAGGATTTGAACCTGCATCTCCTGGATACCGTCCAGATGCTTTGCCAATTCAGCCATCGTGACAATTGCTCCTGACTGCTAATTTCGATAACACATTCATACTTAACGTCAATTCAGACCCTTGGTTATCCGCGCATGAGTGGGCTGGCTCGATCTGGGAAGTACTACCCTCTCATAGCATATCAGCTTGAAACAACGGTAGGTATTCCAACCGTTGTGTTTCGTATCGTGAGTGAGAGCGTCGGAGGCCCGAACCCCCTCCCTATCCTCTCCTTGTATCCTACCTTCCTTACATCTACCTCCTTTCCTTATTATCATTCCTATCCAGGTGGATAGGAGGTCCGATGCCTTTTCTTGGAGATGGCGACGTCCGAGTGATGCCTCTGATGTTGCTAGGGTCTATAGGCTACGGTAACCGCTTACCATCAAGTGGGCCGTATGCTTGTTTGCCATCCACGTAGTATAAAAAGAAAAATATGCTTTAAAGCTTAAGAAATGATTCAGGGATTTTTTTGAACTGTAGTATCCAATTGCTTTAGATACACGTAGTCTCAGTATAACTACATATCGCACAAGTCTATGTGGGCGTCAAGCCATTCGATATGGGAGGTCGTTGCAAGCCACTACGTCAAATGGTCAGTCAAGTCGTACAATATATTTTCCTAAGGAACTCTAAAGTGCCAGCGGGGTGCTGTCAAGTTGACGTTTTAATTAAAGTTCTATATATTATCTGTGCATTTTTTTTTTATGTAGGTACATGCATTATTGGTGAAAGCTACTGTTGTGTTCGTCAAGTTGAATATTTATGGTGTTTTTTGAATGTTTGGCATTATAATACTAGCTTTACTGCCAGTAGCAGGTAGTTAGCGGCCCACCCAATGGTACCTACCATCCTTGGGATGCCTATGTCCAATAATCTTTAAGAGAACGCCACAATAAGCGATCTTATGCAAACTGCATTCAACGGCTTCCTACTGATTTGACCAGATTGTAAGTCGGCCTGATTTAATCGTAATTATTTTAGAATTATATTGATCTGTATTTTAACACTTGACATGCTCAGCTACTTTAAAGTTTGTCTTTACGACGACCCACATGTGATGTGGGTATGGCCGAAGGTCAGTGCGATAGGTCAGCGGCTTAGAGAACTTCCTTGGATTGGAAGGGACGCAGGTTCGATTCCCATATACATTCCATACACATTCAGAAATAATTTGTATTTTAGAATAATTCAATGTTTAGTCGCGAAAAATCTACGCTCATAGCTTATTTACGCTAAAACTGGAGAGATACATCAATATAATATACTAAAGAATTGTACTGTAGTTCCTCATCATGATGGTTAAGCAACTTTCACTCGGCATGGAATCAGATGGGTGACCAAAAAGTGACACCTATTTGTGGACACCTAATCTCCTCCGTGCTTCGAAAGGCACGTTAAGCAGTGAGTCTCATGTGAAAAGACTGAACAGATCGAAAGCTGACCTAACAAAAAAGGTTAAGGTTACGAAGACGAGCTTTGTTAGTTCTTCAAAAATCATATACAATTGCATTTTTTATACTACATGGGTGTCGAACAAGCATACGGCCCACCTGATGGTAAGCGGTTACCGTAGCCTATAGACGCTAGCAACACCAGAGGCATCACTCGCGCGTTGCCATCTCCAATGGAAGGTATAAGAGGTAGATAGGAAGGATACTACGGAGAGGACAGGAAGGATAATAAGGAGAAGATAGGGAGGGGATTTGGGCCTCCGACGCTCTCAATCACCATATGAAAAACATCGGTAGGCGTAACTACCGCTGTCCCGCGCTGATCTTTTGTGTGAGGCTGGCACTTCCCCGATCGAGCCATCCCATTCGTGCTAGGATAAGCAAGGCTCTATGATAACACTATAGTATTCGCGTATACATCAGTAGGTAGTGTTACGTAAGTGATTCGTTTCAACACGAACAGCTTTTAAAGGTCAAATATGAAACACATTCAGCTCCCATGTGCCTGCGTCCATTAGTGAAGCGCAATGATAATATTAAGTGCATACCGAGCGTAGGGTTGTCCGGAAAAAATAAGCTAGGATTAAATTTTTTCCTCTCGTGACATTTAGCACTGATGGTGAATGGTAAACGGACCCAGCGATGCCTAGAACATGAACACCGTGAACATCAACCAGTAGGGAGGCCATAGTGGGCTATATTTCCTTGCATCTGGAAAAAATCGAGATGCTACAACAATATTATAATAACTAGTTGAACTAAAACGTAAAAAATTATATTATAATAAATAATAATTATTGTAAAAGTGTGAGGTGCTTTTGATTAATAAAAATGAGTCGTCACGGGACGTCTCGCAGATGTGAAAACATAGATTTTCTTTCTTTCTTCAAATATTGTTCGAATCTTGTAAACTGTAACCAATAACAGTTATTGATTGACATTATACTTCCTAGTTAGATGCTTTTGTCAACAGATGGCGTTAAAAACAATTAAACAACTTTCGGTTTTAAGCCTTAAATGTTTTCGCATCAATAATCAATTTGATGACAAGCACCCTACACCTTTTGACGTGTTAACATCTTATAAATCGATGAACGCCCGGCTACACGCACGAAAAAAGCTCACGTTCCGAAAATGTATGGCGATCAATGCATCAATTGAGCAGCCGGCCCACCGAGGCCACCGACAGGACAGACATGTCACATGAGACATGACATGACATTCTTCGCCTGAACGCGGCCCGGGCAACACGCGTATCTCAATTATTATATAGCAGCGCACGCGATCGTACCTTTTTATATGTACCATTCGATTTCTATCAGTATTACATTGTTTAATAGTACAAACCTAAATTATTCATGACGTTATCACGTAAAATTATCGTCCGTAAACCGACTTTACTATAATATTATTTTCTACTTTATATTTCAAGTAGCCATTAAATCGTGGTCTTTAGTTTTTTATCCTATAATTTATTTATTACTTCTTTAGTGCATGACAACCCTAGCACAATGCTATCTTAATACCGTGCAGTGTTTTTTATCATCACGACTTTTGTTATGGACGCTTGGCATCTTAAACATAATATTATACTTCTGTATGAATGCTATTTTGTATCATCAATCCGTAAGTGTCAGTGCAAGGCACGCATCTCGGCTTATAATGAGTTGACAGTAGGGTTGTCAGTCTCTTGATCTATTTGATTTTATTGTTTGACGTCTAGAAAATAGAGTATTTTTTTTTATTATCGTGTCCAAAACCTATTTTTAATAACGATCGCAATCGAGATTATTTAATAATGTTTTTTTAATAATTATCATGATTGCAATTGTAACATTTTTGTTGACGCTACACTTGCTTTAGGCACTCGCGTTAATTGTTAATGGATTCTTGACGATTTTAAGTGCTACATAAATAAATATATTTTTAAATGAAATTTTAGCCATATTTCATAATAATTAATTAATAATTGTATGCTTAAAATTGAAATAAATTATCCATCCATCAGCCTTTTAGGTAAAGTCCACTGCTGGACATAGGCCTCCCCAAGAATGGGGGATAGTGCCGTAATCGCAACGCTTGGCAGGCGGGTTGGCGATCGCAGTTGATGTTGTTAATACTCGAAGGAGTGCTGCTGCCCACTCCCTTAGTATTCCCGCAGTCGGCTCTTACGACTCCCATGGGTGGAAAGGGGTGGGACAATTCTAAAACCCCTCACGGCTAAAAATAAAAAATTAAAAATTTGGCTTAGAAATAAATTATAAATTTCCAAAATTGAGATATTTTTTTTTATAATAATTAATTATATTTGAATTTTCTGTTAATTTATTTGATATATTTTTTATATAGACATGATTAGCAATTTACCAGAACACAGTGCGATAATGTTAAACCACACTATCGGCTAACATTTACTCTTTCATATTTCAATTCTTCGTTTTTTGATATATTGGATGTTTTCAAACCATGATCAATACAGTTTTATATAGAAGCCAGTCGTATTTAGCCAGTGGTAGACTTGCTTGTCCCAGCATAGATAGGCCGGCTCCACCCGGGAAGTACCACCCTCTCACAGAATACTCAGTCTGAAACACATGTAGGAATACTACTGCTTGGGTTTCGTATGGTAAGTGAGAGAGCCACTAGCCTAAACCCCTTTTTCCTCATTATTATTCTTCCTCTTCACCACCTATCCCACTCCTTTATTTTTTGTTAAGGCGGTAATAAATGTTTCTAACCGCACACCCCGTCGTTCGGGACAACGAACAGGGTAGTGTGGAGCCTTCGCCCACTAAAGAAACCCGCCGTGTGCCGTCTCTCCGCCTTTATTGGCGGGCCACTGGAACTATGTTACATTCCTTCACTGGTACCTATCCCACTCTTTGGATTAGGCGACGCGTGAGTGATGCCTGTAGTGTTGCTAGCGTCTATAGGCTACGGTAACCGCTTACCATCAGATGGGCCGTATATTTTTACCATCTGCGTAGTGTAAAAAAACGAGTGTGAAAGCTCTTTAACATTGCAACAGAACAATTAAAACGGAATCAATAACACAAAAGGCTCTTTTCATTGCCATGTTCTCACTTCAACGGCTGGGAATCGAACACGCTCCCTTGGCCTTTTGTCTTAAAACCGTTTGAAGTGTGAATTATTTTTGAACCACAGTTTTTAAAAGCACCTTTAAGGGTACACAGGCTGTTGTATTTTTTTATTAAGAAGAAATAACAAACATTCTAAAATATTCCACCATAGAAAAAAACAACCCAAAGAGTTTACGTTCAATTTCACACCTCCCATAAATTAAAATTGATAATATCATGATAAATATTTTGTCACGCGTGGCGGTATTAGATTTTTGATGTGAAACCATCTATGCGGAGGGAGAATAAAACCGGCTGCCAATTTATTCAGTTGTTTTAAGGCCATCCGTTGACATAAGCATCTAACTAGGAAGTATAATGTCAATCAATAAATTAACAGTTTTAATTCGTCTATGAAAAACGAGAGGGCGATACCCAAAAATTATGTAAGACTCGAACAACATTTAAAGAAAGAAAGAAAATCAATGTTTTCACATCTGCGAGTCGTGCCGTGACGGCTCATTTACTATTTGAGAGCACCGCCAAATACCTGTTTAGTTTCCTCAAAGCGGAACGGCGCTATAAAATTTTGAGAAAAAAATTATCGGTGACGATCGATATCCACTCCGGGATCCAGACCTTGCATTTACGTCTTGACTTATCGAGAGTTTTCGAAATTATGTATTTGTTTACAAATTATCACTTCTCGGTGAAGGAAAACGTCGTGAGGAAAGCTGCATGCCTGAGAGATTTTCTCGATGGCTAGCGAAGTCTGTCAACCCGCACTGGGCTAGCGTGGTGAACTTCAGTCTAAATCCCTCTCTCTATGAGAGGTACTCCCAGCAGTGGAACAGTAAATGGTTTGAAAAAAAATAAAATGCTGCTTACCATCAGCAGACCCTATACTTGTTTACCATCTATAAACAAAAACCTGAGCGAGAACAAGCTTCACTTCCCGGTTATAATATCAAGTTACCCTCTTTAATATTCGGAACACGCTGTATAGCCACCATTTAGCATTTGAAGTACACTCGCGATCTCAACTGCACTCACAGAAGCGCTCATCTGGATAATTTCAGTTATAAATATAATAGTGACAGTTCTGGTACAGTGGGATCGATCGAGCTTTTGAATTGAAACTTCATCGACCAGACTTTACTAGTTTAACCACTGAAGTAATGTAACACTGTTCCAGTGGCCCGCCAATACCGGCGGAGAGACGGTACACGGCGGGTTTATTTCGTGGGTGAGGGCCCCACACTACCCTGTTCGTTACCGACGACGAGGTGTGCGGTTAGGCAGATTTTCTAAGAAAAAAACCAGTGTGCGTTAGTCCACACGACTGAAGTAATCAATCCATCCATCCATTAGCCTTTCGACGTCCACTGCTGGACATAGGCCTCCCCAAAATGTGGGATAGTGCCGTAATCGCCACGCTTGGCAGGCGAGTTGGCGAGCGCAGTGGATGTTGTTAATACTCGAGGGAGTGCTGACTGAAGTAATACTTAACAATAAATATATAAATTATTAGTAATGTTAATATCTATAAATAATGAGAAAGAGAGAAAGACAATGTGTGCACGTACCTCTCTCTTGCCCCTACAGTGATATACAAAAAGTAACGTAACGTTCGCCTTACCCGATCACACTTTTCGTAACGTTCACGTCACGCATTCACCAGCTTACTCCCCAAGTCAAAAGTGCGAAAACAAGTATTTACTTCAAAAAAGGCTTTACTAGTAGGTAAGCCCCGGACCTCAGGTAATTCGGTTAGGTACACTTTTTTTTTTTCAAAAATGTTCCTATCTCATACCCCGCTGCCCGGACAATGGAGTAGAGTGCTCTCACCCACTAAAAATCACCGTGCGCCCTCACCCGCCCCTGCTATATTCATCTTACCCACCTTTACAAAAAATCCTTCTCTGGTATAGTTTGGTACTAATTATGGTATATTCACGCCAATACTAGACGTCCCACAGTAGCGATTTAATCTTTCGCATATTTTTTTATACAAAACAAAGAAACATACCTATCTGTTAAGTTAGCGGTTACCGTAGCCTATAGACGCTAGCAACACCAGAGGCATCACTCGCGCGTCGCCTTCTCTAAGGAAAGGGATAGGAGGTGGACTGGAAGGACAATAAGGCGATATTCGGACCTCCACCGCTATTACTCACCACACGGAACACAACGGTAAGGTTAACTGGTTTTGTCTGTCTGACTGATTGTTCCGCCTAATCTCTGGAACGGCTGGACCAATATCGACGAGACTTTCACTGGCAGTAGAGACTTATATTTTGGAAAAATAATTAGGGTGCCCCACAAACGACCACTGAAGGAATGTAATATGGTTCCGGTGGCTCGCTAATAAAGGCGGAGAGACGGCACACGACAGGTTTCAATTAGTGGGTGAGGGCCCCACACTATCCTGTTCGTTGCCCCGAACGGCGGGGTGTGCGGTGAGGAAAGTTTTTTCCCGCATTAACAAAAAAAAAAAAAACGCACAAAATAATATAATAACACATTATCCGTGTGGACCAAGAATACGAGTGTCACCACCCCATTCTTTCCCACGGGTGTCGTTAAAGGCGACTAAGGAAAGTAAGCAATTATCGTCCATTGCATGACTGGTGGTAGGGCTAGGTACGAAGTGGGAGTACTCACTTGGTAGCAGGCCCGAGCGAGTTGGTACCACCATCTCCCGTGTGACCGGCCATGAAGCACATCGTTGCGTTTTGGCTGTAACAGGAGATAGCCGTTTATTTTTTCATTTCAAATCCTTGAAATGAAATGGTGAGCAGCGGCTTGACAATACTCTCGGTATAGTTGAGTCCATAAGTGACGGTTACCATTTACCATCAGATGGGCCGTGGCTCGTCTGCCACTACATGCAATAAAAAAAAACAATTTTACGCGGACGAACTCGAGGTTATCAGCTATAATTAATTTGAGAAGTTAGCAGTGCTTAAAGGCTGGTTATCGAACCCAGTAACTCTATCACAGTCCTCGAACTGCCAGCATAAAAATAATTTCAACAATTGAAGCTATTAAACCAATTCAATAGGAACAACCCGAGCATTAAACCCATAAATTTAATTCCGAAGTCAACAATTGATCCGGCAAGACCTCGCTTCGTTGCACACTGGTAAATTGACTGTAGTACATTTATAACAAGGTCAGGATCCACGGCGGCACTACTGAAGTAGTATCATAATTTTCTTATCCCAGCATGAATGGGTTGGCTCGATCGGGGAAGTACCACCCTCTCACATAAGATCAGGGTGTAACAACGGTACTTACCGCTGTGTTTCGTACGGTGAGTGAGAGCATCGGAGGCCCAAATCCCCCCTCCCTATCATCTTATTATTCTTCTTATCCTTCTTGGAGATGGCGACGCGCTTTTAGATATTAACATAATAGGAAAAATTCTCAGTAGTAGCCCCGGAGTTTGGAAATGTGCCCGGTGGACGTCAATAGGCTCGCTCCCTATTACGTGGGACTTAAACATAGCTGGTGAGTCGTGGGTGTGTAATACACCTCTGCCTACCCCTTCGGCGAATACAGGCGTGATGCTATGTTCTATGAGATGGCGACGCGCGTGTGATGCCTCTGGTGTTGCTAGCGTCTATAAGGTTATTTAGTGGGTGAGGGCCCACACTACTTTGTTTGTTGCCTCGAACGACGGGGTGTGCGGCTAGGTACATTTTTTCCCGCCTTAACAAAAAATAAGATGTGATGAAAGATACTGCAACGAATATAACATACTACATATTATATACATCACATACTACATATCACAAACTACTAATTATTATTAAAGTATGCCACGTAATTAGCAAAGGCGTATGTGATTAAATCACAAATATATATTATACTAGCCTTTGCCCGCGGCTCCGCCGCAGCTACAAGCTAGTTTTTAGGTAATATCTCAGGTTCCCGATATAGTAGCGGGATAAAATGTATACCAGTTGTTAAGTCTAATCGAGAGCTATCAAACAAAACAGTTGCATCAAAATCTGTTCAGTAGTTTTTGTGTGATGCGCGAACAAACAAACAGACAAACAGATAAACAGACAAAAAGACTAAAAATAATCGTTTTGGGTTTAAACACGCCTATAAGCCTAATTCAGTACGCATGTGAAGTTAGCCCCCCTATGTAAAAAAAATAAAAAACTATGGTGAGTTCTAGTTGCCCCCCACATAGTTCTGAAGTTCTTTGTACTTTTTGGAAATAGTTCTGTTGTTTACATAGCCCAAAAATGGTTTTGAAAATAATGGGGGGCTAACTTCTCAAATGGTATTTTTTGCGGGCTTGCACCGAGAAAAGTATTGGTCGGATCGAAAAATGTCATTAGGATAATATGTAGAACTCTTTGGGGGGCAAACAGAACTCAAGACAAAAATCCGATTTCTCAAAAAAAAAAATTTTTATTTTTTTTTGTCTAGGCATAAGTACATTAAATTTTCACAGTATCAAAATCAGTTGTAGGGAACATTTGTAGAACTCTTTGGGAGGCAACTGGAACTCTTTTTAGAAATCACATTTTCCAAAAAGATTAATATTTTTAATCATTAATTTATTTTTGCCTACGTCTAGTACATTCATTTCTCACCGTTTCAAAATAAGTTGTAGGGAACATTTGTAGAACTCTTTGGGGGACAACTAGAACTCTTTTAGAAATCACATTTTCCAAAAAAATAAATATTTTTAATGATTAATTTAATTTTGCCTACGTCTAGTACATTCATTTTTCACCGTATCGAAATAAGTTGTTGGGAACATTAGTAGAACTCTGTGGGGGCAACGAGAACTCGATTTAAAAATCACATTTTCCAAAAAAACGTGTTTCATTGTTAATTTATTTTTGTCTACGCCTTGTACATTGATTTTTTACTGTATCGGAATAAGTTGTAGGAAACATTTGGAGAACTCTTTGGGGGGCAACTAGAACTCTTTTTAGAAATCACATTTTCCAAAAAAATAAATATTTTCAATGATTAATTTATTTTTGCCTACGTCTAGTTCATTCATTTTTCACCGTGTCGAAATAAGTTGTAGGGAATATTAGTAGAACTATTTGGGGGGCAACGAGAACTCTTTTTAAAAATCACATTTTCCAAAAAAATAAATATTTTCAATGATTAATTTATTTTTGCCTACGTCTAGTTCATTCATTTTTCACCGTGTCGAAATAAGTTGTAGGGAACATTAGTAGAACTATTTGGGGGGCAACGAGAACTCTTTTTAAAAATCACATTTGCCAAAAAAATATGTATCACTGTTAATTTATTTTTGTCTACGCCTTGTACATTGATTTTTTACTGTATCGGAATAATTTGTAGGGAATATTTGGAGAACTCTTTGGGGGGCAACTAGAACTCTTTTTAGAAATCACATTTTCCAAAAAAAAAATTTTTAATGATAAATTTATTTTTGCCTACGTCTAGTTCATTCATTTTTCACCGTATCGAAATAAGTTGTTGGGAACATTAGAGAACTCTGTGGGGGCAACGAGAACTCGATTTAAAAATCACATTTTCCAAAAAAAAGTTTCATTGTTAATTTATTTTTGTCTACGCCTTGTACATTAATTTTTTACTGTATCGGAATAAGTTGTAGGAAACATTTGGAGAACTCTTTGGGGGGCAACTAGAAGTCTTTTTAGAAATCTCATTTTCCAAAAAAAATAAATATTTTCAATGATTAATTTATTTTTGCCTACGTCTAGTTCATTCATTTTTCACCGTGTCGAAATAAGTTGTAGGGAACACTAGTAGAACTATTTGGGGGGCAACGAGAACTCTTTTTAGAAATCACATTTTCCAAAAAAATAAATATTTTTAATGATTAATTTATTTTTGCCTACGTCTAGTTCATTCATTTTTCACCGTGTCGAAATAAGTTGTAGGGAACATTAGTAGAACTATTTGGGGGGCAACGAGAACTCTTTTTAAAAATCACATTTTCCAAAAAAATAAATATTTTCAATGATTAATTTATTTTTGCCTACGTCTAGTTCATTCATTTTTCACCGTGTCGAAATATGTTGTAGGGAACATTAGTAGAACTATTTGGGGGGCAACGAGAACTCTTTTTAAAAATCACATTTGCCAAAAAAATATGTATCACTGTTAATTTATTTTTGTCTACGCCTTGTACATTGATTTTTTACTGTATCGGAATAATTTGTAGGGAATATTTGGAGAACCCTTTGGGGGGCAACTAGAACTCTTTTTAGAAATCACATTTTCCAAAAAAAAAATTTTTAATGATAAATTTATTTTTGCCTACGTCTAGTTCATTCATTTTTCACCGTATCGAAATAAGTTGTAGGGAATATTTGGAGAACTCATTGGGGGGCAACGAGAACTCTTTTTAAAAATCACATTTTCCAAAAAAAATTATATTTTTATTTATCAACTTATTTTTGCCTACGTCTAGTACATTCATTTTTCACCGTATCGAAATAAGTTGTAGGGAACATTTGTAGAACTCTTTAGGAGGCAACTAGAACTCTTTTTAAAAATCTCATTTTCCAAATAATAAATTTTTTCATTAATAATTTATATTTGCCTACGCCTAGTACATTCATTTCTCGCCGTATCGAAATAAGTTGTAGTAACAATTTGTAGAACTCTTTGGGGGGCAACTAGAACTCTTTTTAGAAATCAAATATTAAAGTACAAATTATAATTTGTGAATAAGGAAAAAGAGTATTTTAGTACAGACGGGAATCCGAAAGTAGTTGAAGCGAAAGATGTATATCAGAATCGTAGCAAGTGGAGAGACTCTACGGGAAAAAGGCTTTACAGCATGTATGTACCTATGTATGATTTTATAAAATAACTAACTGATACTTGCGACTTCGTCAGCGTTAAAGATTTACTTTCTAAATTCGACCCCTATTTTACTCACAATTTTATAAAACCATTGAAATGTATGTGTATCCTATATAAAATATTAAACGAAATATAGAATTATTAATTCAAAAAAGTCTAAATATGTGTATTTCTATCTCTAAATTAGAAACCAACTATTACGATGTAACCGAACAAATTACTACATAAATTACAAAGACGCATATTCAATTGATACCGGATACCATATCCGCAAATTTAAAATACGCGCGGTTGCCTAGACTCCCTACCCAGTTAGATTATCGCCAATGGATCGCATGAATCCACTCCCACAAAGGCCAGAATCAAATATTATTACCATATATGGCCAGCATGCGATCCCGGATGCGAGCAGAGTACGCCGGGGTTCGAGAACGTTCGATGGCTACTCCAATCGCAAGCGTATGGATAGGGAATGTTCTAGAACAAAAAACTATCCACCAATGAGTAAGTTGGGGCAACAACGCTGAAAAGAGATAGTAATAAGAGAAGGATTGAAGGGGGTATTATTATTATTCTCAGGGAGAAAATATAATGCTGAGAGTGGGTAGATTTTTTTTTTCTCTCGGACTAAATTATCGTGTGTGTCAAGGCAGATAACACTGCTTAAAATAATATAGTAAATAAAACATTATTTTTGCCTAGGGCTTTTAAAAGAGTGTGACTTAGAAAACCCCAAAGGTACGTTTTATAATCATTTCTATTGTAGGACTCATTTTCCTTCGTTTACTTTATTGGTATAATCATATTTGAAAAGTAGATTTTTAAGTGTAACTGTTCTATAAAACTCGTTCTAACGAGATTTATTAGTATAATCATATTTGAGAAGTAGATTTTACGTGTAAGTAACTTTTCTATAAAGTTTGTTCTAACGAGACGATTAGACGTATTGTATAATACATACCTACCAATCATTTGTTTCAAAGGTACATAATTATCAAAAAACATCATACTGTTCGTACACAGATTATTACCTATTTATTTAGTACTACACAATATTTCGTACCCACCATATAATTTTTAATTTGTTAACGCCACCAGGTCATAAAGTTAAAGAAAAAAAGTAGAATTCCTAAAAGTTTTGACACTGGACTATTATGCAACTGTTTTTTTTTTTGTTTAATTGTAGTTAAAAATTATTCAGTTTGTAAAAAAAAGAAAAGTTAAAATCGGTTCAGTAGTTTCGGAGTTCATCCCGGACAAACATCGTGACACTGGAATTATATATTAACTGATGACAACTAAACTCTACATGATAACAACTTTTAACTGCGTGGGTGAGCTTAATGACACTATTCAGAAAGAACGAGAGAAAAAGAGACGGTCAATTAGTTTTTCAAAAGAGATTTTGGTATTATTAGGCATATTGATACGTTGCGGAAAATAATACTAAATGAAATGAGTGCAGGAAAGCGTAATCTGCACTAATTTATAATGGATATTTTTAGTGCCTAATTGTAAATCTTCTCTGTTTTATACATCAACTGCCTCTGTGGTGCAGCGGTAGTGTAAGCGACTGCTGATCATAAGGTCTCGGGTTCGATTTCCTGGTCGGGCAGTGTTATTAAGCTTTTTCGTAAAAAGAAAAATTCTCAGTAGCCACCCGGAGTTTGGAAATGTGCCCGGTAGAGGGCAATAGGGTCGCCCCCTATTACGTTGGACTTAAACATAGCTGGTGAATCGTGGGTATGTAATACACCTCTGCCTACCCCTTCGGGGAATACAGGCGTGATGCTATGTTTTTGTTTATACATCAATGTTTATAACATATAATTTATACTAGGCTGTACGGGTTGATAGTGAGAAATACACATATTTAGACGTTCCTGAATTAAGAATTTTAAATTTCATTTAATATTTGATATAGAATACACATACATTTCAATGGTTTTATAAAATCACGAGTAAAATACAGGTCGAATTTAGAAAGTATATCTTTATTTAACGCTGACGAAGTTGGGTATCAGCTAGTTTTATATATATATAATTTTTTATATATACTTTAATACTTTATTATATATCTAATAATAATTATCTATATTTTGTTTATTATTTAAATGTTTGATCGTTTATTAGTAAGTACGTAAGTAGGTAGTTACTATTATTATTATTGTTTCTTAATTATTAATTTCCCTCGCTTTGAGGCTTGCACTGAAAACCAGCGCTGTGATGTGTCACCACAGCACGGTAATACGCTGAGTGTAGACCTCGTTGGAACAGTCGCGACATGCAGTTGCCTTATTGGTGTAATTGTAAAAATTTGTTTTGTAATATTTGTTCTGAAATTGTATATCTGGACTGTGTTACTAAAAAAGGCTTTCTTTCTTTCTTCTTTCTAATTCTCAATTTATTTTTGCCTACGCCTAGTACATTATTTTTTCACCGTATCAAAATAACTTGTACGGAAGATTTGTAGAACTCTTATGGGAGCACACGCAGATAACCCTTCAGGTTCCTGAAAAACAACAAACTTTCTACCACAAAAAGTCGTTCCTAGAATATTTTTATCAGTTTTTGAAGCTTAACTTCACTTTTTTGTATAGAAAGGCCTTCCGGTTTCGCCACCCATCGTGTAGTGCTCATCAAGCCCTACACGCCGATACCCCATTTGTGGCCTTTCTGACCACTCAATTTGTAAAATTGACCCGCGCAGCTACGCTTGTACTGCATATTCCGTTCTTTCGCTTATCACTTGGCAGTGTTTCATCCTTTCACTTTGATTTCTTAATACAATATAATCTAGACCGAGACGAATCTGTGGATACCTCATTCGCGATTCTAGTCCGCCTGTGAGCGATAAAATAACCGATTTCTGTTAGAAGGGAAAGAGGTCCCCCCGCAAAAGTTTACTTTAGGGCTACGATTTTAATAGAAAATATCGAAATTTTTAGGTTTTCAGTGTGATTTTCAGTCTGTTTTTTTGCTCCCTTTTGTTTCTTGTAATTACCCTTAGCATACTATAGGTCAGTGGTTCATTCAGAGCCCTGAAATTTTCAAAATTTTTCTTAGATATCAACTTAGTACATTTTTGTTAACTAACATTAATATATTCAACTTTACACCTACCTTCTGTACCTGTCGCTCTTCCTCAGTCCGTTTCACCTCCAAGGTTTTGATAATTTGCTTTGTAATTTTTTTTTGTCTGTGTTGTACAGCAATCATGGTGTACGATAAAACTATTTTAAAAGAAATTCTCTCGAATAAAAATTTTAGAACTGTTGATAGCAATGGGCATGTTTTACCACCCTCGCATGACGTATTTGAGGCAGTAGCTGATGCTATGGCCATACGTGGTTCAAATATCACTAAAAAGCATGTTCATACTATTGTTAATAATAACCGAAGCAATATTCGTGACATGGTTTTGAACATTTTTTGCGATTTAAAAAGTAATGACGGTTTTGAGGATAAACCTCAACCTCACGATATCAACATTTCAACCCTAAGCACCGATTCTGAATCGTCTCTCCCAAAAAATCGATTCAATTTAGTTATATCCGGCAAAGATTGGGCCTCGGTCGCACCCAAACAGGTAGTATATGGCGCTCGATCGTATTACGTACTTCGACGGGGTATATGGACTGATCTGTTTGCCAAAAAAATTTGGGAACAGAAAAAGATAACGTGCGCATTTTGTTTTAAGCGAGATAAGATATACAACAGTTCCGATGCTGCTTACTATTGCCACTTCAGAGCGCAATGCAACGAGTGCAGCTCTGTTTTAGATGGGTTTCTTTACAGGAAACCAGCTAAAAATGCAGATGCTGTTTTCGAATGTATACTCGTAGGGTCTTTCGCGAAGGTGGATCATATAAAAAAAAGACATTTGACTGGGAAACGTCGCCGTCAAGTCGCAAGCACTCTGCTGGATGGTCGAAAAGATGCAAGTACATGGCGATGCGAGGAAAGTAAATCTCTTATGGAGTTTAGCGACAAGGTTGCTCCTATGCTTTATGACGCGACAGTTCTACGAAAAGCAAAAGAAGAAGAATCCGTAAAACGTCTCCAAGTATCAACTTCTGATCCAATCGAAAACTTGAGACAGGCGAAACATAGAATCGTTCCAAGGTCAATTCAAGAAATAGGTGCTGATTCTTTTTTTGTCGAGTATTGGTCAGAAGAGCAAGTTATTACGTATAAACTCGCTGTAAAAAATGATCCATCGTCGTATATGACCATTGACGCTACCGGAGGAGTTTGCCGCAAATTGAAATTGCCGACTGGAGATAAATCACCTCACATATTTTTGTATCAGTGTATATGCGTTACAAAAGATGGGAGCTTTCCAGCATTTCAAATGGTGTCAGCGCGTCAAGACGCTGTAAGAATCACAGCATTCTTATCTGACATATTAAGAGTCGGTGCGCCCAAGCCGCAAATGGTCGTTTGTGACTTTGGACGTGCAACTTTGATCGCAATCGCACGGACATTCGCAGATTGCCGAAATTTAGTGGATTATATGCAAGCATGTTATGATGTGGCTGTGCTAGGCATCAGCAAAAAACTGCCAACCTGCTATATCCGTTTAGACGTGAGTCATTTAATAGCCATGGTCGCAAGGTGGCCTTGCTTGAAAGGTAAGATGGCGAAATTTCGTCAATTTTTTATCCGATGTGTAGCGCAGGCATATCAAATGCAAGAGTTTACCGATGTCGAACGGTTCTTAAAGTCCGTGTTAGTTGTTGCTCTGAGCGAAACCACAGGTCGAAACAATGATGGAACAGTCGTTTCGTCTGAAGCTCACCTTCAAATAGCCAATACGGTAATAAGAGGCAGGGTAGAGGAGGTTACTAATGAGCTCACCATCGACGAATCGGAGTTAACAGATAATTCTTATCCTACGGACGACGATATAAAAGATGGTGTTGGAGATGGTTGGGTTGAATGGAGTAAAAATCTTTACACGGAAGCCGAAGATATTGCTGCTCAATCATGCAACGGTATTACAGTAAATGCTTTTTACAGTCCAGAGGTCGCAAAAAAGTTACGCAGTTTAATTGCATCTGCTCCAATATGGACGGGCTTACTATCGCCATACTTCAAGCGTCAAGTTATCATCGCAACATCATCTTCCGTAGAGTCAGAATTTTCAAATCTGAAGTGTCGTGTATTCAAAGGTGAGCTTCCAATACGTGCTGATAAATTTGTGTTACGTCATCTCGAATACATCGAAGGAAAATTGCGTCTGACTGCAGACAAAATTGTTCATCTGTATAAGCAAACGCCCCAATCGATCGTCGACGATAAATTAGATGCGAGTGAATGGAACGAAGTTGAAGATTGGCGAGGATTAGGGAACACAAAGAAGCGTAAAACAAAAGAACTCGTTGAACACGATTGCATTATCGAGGAAGATAATGATCGAAGTGCCATATCCCTTAACGATGACTCTGAGTTAGAAATGTCCGATAAGAGTCTCGCTGTTAAACATAGTTGGAATGACGACAGTAACTTAACTGATAAATCAGTCGATACTTCGGCCTTTGGATTGGTGGGTGGTGATACAATACCTCATATACACGACAATAATAATTGCGGACTTTATAGTCAACAGACATCATCCGACAATGTTTTGACTTCAAAAACGGTGCAACAATTGGTAGAACATCCCACCGCCCACAAGAAGCGTAAAAACTATTTGGATAAATGTGCTGATTGGGATATCGTGAAATCGAATTGTATAAGTTTCGGAATGCCATTATTGAAAAATGGAAACGTGATGGATCCAATTGTGGCGAATAAACGGGCCTTGAAACTACAAAATACGTGTGCATTTGATTCTCTCATGCAGATATTGATTAATTCAATCTCTGTATATGAAACATATAAAGAGAAAATCAAATTTTCACCGTATGGACCGCTAAAGTTTGCTCTTTCAATATTAGAAAGTGGAAAATTGAACCACGACCATTACAATACTCGGTCTAAAATGTTGTCGACAATTACCATTTTTGAAGTCGTGCAACTCACTCGACACATGGACGTACTAAATGCAAAATGTAATTCAGCCCATCTTGTGCAATTTATGTTTCGTAATATGCCCAGCGTAATTACATCGGTACACTGTTTGAAATGTGCTAACAAGAATACGAGAAACTTATCGGTTTTGAGCATAAATGTCGATATTATTTTCGATCATGGATTTGAAAAGCTTCAGGAAGCTATCAACGACAATATTCTGCCACCGAATACAACTTGCAGCAAGTGTAAAAATAACATCGAAATAAAGACGTCATATGGACCCCAGTTGTTTATCGATACAAGCATCCTGACTGATCCTATATACCTGAGATCAAGGACTAGATCCCAGCTACGCCATGCTTTGGGATCAATCCCGCGATCAATTGAAGTCGACAATCAGATATACTATTTAGCAGGCATGTCTTCATATCGTGAGCAGCGCGAACACTACGTTGCCATCGTGTATACCGGCGTGTCATGGCACACGTACGACGATCTTTGTTCGACCCGAAAAACTACCTCTGCTGATGCTGATGCCGTACCGCATGTACTTATGTATGTAAGATAATAATAACTCGCCTAAATATAAAATCGTTCGGTGAAAAAAAAAAATTAAAAGGAAAAAATACTGAACGGAAAAAAGTTCATTGAAATATAAAATTACTGGAAAATGATATGAAAATCGCATAAAAACAAAAAAATAAAAAATCAATAAAAATATATATAAAAAAAATAACAAAAATATTATTTTTCAAAAGTAAAAAAAACTCATTGTATCAAATATATCGTAAAAAAAAAGGAAAAAAAAAATAAAAAAAAGTAAACTAAATAAAAAAAACCTCCTCATTGTATCTTTGCCGTGATGAAGGCTACATTTTAGCTGGGCGAGGAGGCTTGCGTGTTCCGATATCCATTAAAGCTTGAAAACGAGATATACGGAATCTGACCAAATAAGATGCCAAATAATTCAATAATTTTCTATCTATTCGTGTTGTGTCTCATGTATAAACACACCATGTTTGTTGAGCAGATCTTTTTTTAATTATTGTTTTTTTTTTGTAAAATTATCATAACTGTAGGCTTAGATTAAATTATATATCTAGATGGACTGTTACTCTTATAAACGCCATAAAAATCGGGCGGGAATTATTATGCTAGTGTGCGTGACAGCTGTCATTACACTTGTGCTATTTGTGGTTGTGTGCGTGCGTAATGATACCAGTTTCAGTAGTAGTATTAAATTATGGTAAAATTATATTATCATAGATTCAAGACATTCTTATACTACAAAATATTTCATAGGTATAGTAGTCAATTATCTCTTTCTATTTACTCTCATAATCTTAATATATTATAAAAAAATATATACTATTATTATAACCTCTTCGTTAATGAGAATATTACTATAACCCACGATAATTATAAATTTAAAAATGTAAACAATCATCATTAAAATAAATAACAAAATTACAAATAGTAATAATGTAATTAATTCCGAAAATTACGACTGTGCAGCTCTATGGATCCACTAAAAACGCTAATAATGATGTTAGGTAATGTTTCTATTACTCTCTATCTATAAAATATCATCAAATTTGCAAGATTACGGGGGAAATTTAAGTTCATAAACTAGTATCACATAAAAAAATACAAACTAAAATTAATTTATTTTCGGAATATTTAAATGACTTATTTAGCCAGTTATTGTATGAAATAATGTTACTAACCGATGATAAGAGATATCTTTAGTGCTCATTTTCCGATTTTTGTAGTTTTGGCACACTTTAATTACACACGTTGACATTTTAAATGGCACACTATACATTAAACACAAAGTGAAAAATGTGAAATCGAAAACAATGACACACTATTTTAAAAATATTTATTTTTTTTGGAAAATGTGATTTTTAAATAGAGTTCTAGTTGCCCCTAAAGAGTTCTATGGTTAATGGTTACTACAACTTATTTCAATACGGTGAGAAATGAATGTATTTCGATACGGTGAAAAATTAATGTACTAGGCATAGGCAAAAATAAAATAATATTTAAAATTATTTATTTTTTTGGAAAATGTGATTTTTAAAAAGAGTTCTAGTTGCCCCCCATAGAGTTCTACAAGTGGTTACCACAACTTATTTCGATACGGTGAGAAATGAATGTACTAGGCGTAGGCAAAAATAAATTATGAATTAAAAGTATTTATTTTTTGGAAAATGTGATTTTTAAAAAGAGTTCTAGTTGCCCCCTAAAGAGTTCTACAAATGTTCCCCACAACTTATTTCGATACGGTGAAAAATTAATGTACTAGGCGTAGGCAAAAATAAATTATGAATTAAAAGTATTTATTTTTTGGAAAATGTGATTTTTAAAAAGAGTTCTAGTTGCCCCCTAAAGAGTTCTACAAATGTTCCCTACAACTTATTTCGATACGGTGAGAAATGAATATACTAGGCGTAGGCAAAAAAAATAACAATGGTAAATATATTTTTTTGGGAAAATGTGATTTCTGAAAAGAGTTCTAGTTGCCCCCTTAATAGTTCTACAAATGTTATCTACAACTTATTTTGATACGGTGAGAAATGAATATACTAGACGTAGGCAACAATAAATTAATAATTAAAAATATTTTTTTTTTGGAAAATGTGATTTTTAATAACAGTTCTAGTTGCCCCCCAAAGAGTTCTCTAAATGTTCCCTACAACTTATTTCAATACGGTAAACAATCAATCTACTAGGCGTAGGCAAAAATGAATAATTAATTTAGAAAATTTATTTTTTGGAAAATGTGATTTCTAAAAAGAGTTCTAGTTGTCCCCCAAAGAGTTCTACAAATGGTTACTACATATTATTTCGATACGGTGAGAAATGAATGTACTAGGCGTAGGCAAAAATAAGTTATTAATTAAAAATATTTATTTTTTGGAAAATGTGATTTTTAAAAAGAGTTCTAGTTGCCTCCTAAAGAGTTCTACAAATGTTCCCTACAACTTATTTTGATACGGTGAGAAATGAATGAACTAGACGTAGGCAAAAATAAATTAACAATTAAAAATATTAATTTTTTTGGAAAATGTGATTCCTAAAAACAGTTCTAGTTGCCCCCCAAAGAGTTCTCTAAATATTCCCTACAACTTATTTCGATACGGTAAAAAATCAATCTACTAGGCGTGAGCAAAAATGAATTATTAATTTAGAAAATTAATTTTTTTGGAAAATGTGATTTCTAAAAAGATTTCTAGTTGCCCCTCAAAGAGTTCTACAAATGGTTACTACATATTATTTCGATACGGTGAGAAATGAATGTACTAGGCGTAGGCAAAAATAAATTATTAATTAAAAATATTTATTTTTTGGAAAATGTGATTTTTAAAAAGAGTTCTAGTTGCCTCCTAAAGAGTTCT
Source organism: Leucoma salicis (assembly GCA_948253155.1). Taxonomy (NCBI): domain Eukaryota; kingdom Metazoa; phylum Arthropoda; class Insecta; order Lepidoptera; family Erebidae; genus Leucoma; species Leucoma salicis. The sequence continues at coordinate 2,357,939 of OX411826.1, read as the reverse complement.
ACAAATGTTCCCTACAACTTATTTTGATACGGTGAGAAATGAATGTACTAGACGTAGGCAAAAATAAATTAACAATTAAAAATATAATTTTTTTTGGAAAATGTGATTTCTACTAACAGTTCTAGTTGCCCCCCAAAGAATTCTGTAAATGTTCCCTACATTTTATTTCGATACGGTAAAAAATCAATCTACTAGACGTAGGCAAAAATGAATTATTAATTTAGAAAATTTATTTTTTTGGAAAATGTGATTTCTAAAAAGGGTTCTAGTTGCCCCCCAAAGAGTTCTACAAATTGTTACTACAACTTATTTCGATACGGTGAGAAATGAATGTACTAGGCGTAGGCAAAAATAAATTATTAATTAAAAATATTTATTTTTTGAAAAATGTGATTTCTAAAAAGAGTTCTAGTTGCCTCCCAAAGAGTTCTCTAAATATTCCCTACAACTTATTTTGATACGGTAAAAAAATCAATCTACTAGGCGTAGGCAAAAATGAATTATTAATTTAGAAAATTTATTTTTTTGGAAAATGAGATTTCTAAAAAGACTTCTAGTTGCCCCCCAAAGAGTTCTACAAATGGTTACTACAACTTATTTCGATACGGTAAGAAATCAATGTACTAGGCGCAAAAATAAATTATCAATTAAAAGTATTTATATTTTGGAAAATGTGATTTTAAAAAGAGTTCTAGTTGCCCCCTTAAGAGTTCTATAAATGTTCCCTACAACTTATTTCGATACGGTGAAAAATGAATATGGCCGTAGACAAAAAAAAAATAATAATTAAAGATATTATTTTTTTTGGAAAATGTGATTTCTAAAAAGAGTTCTAGTTGCCCCCCAAAGAGTTCTACAAATTTTATCTACAACTTATTTTGATACGGTGAGAAATGAATGTACTAGGCGTAGGCAAAAATAAATTAATAATTAAAAATATTTATTTTTTTGGAAAATGTGATTTCTAAAAAGAGTTCTAGTTGCCCCAAAGAGTTCTACAAATGTTCCCTACAACTTATTTTGATACGGAGAAAAATTAATGTACTAGGTATACCTAGACAAAAAAATATAAAAAATTTTTTTTGAAAAAATCGGATTTTTGTCTTGAGTTCTGTTTGCCCCCCAAAGAGTTCTACATATTATTCTAAAGACATTTTTCGATCCGACCAATACTTTTCTCGGTGCAAGCCCGCAAAAAATACCAATTGAGAAGTTAGCCCCCCATTATTTTCAAAACCATTTTTGGGCTATGTAAACAACAGAACTATTTCCAAAAAGTACAAAGAACTTCAGAACTATGTGGGGGGCAACTAGAACTCACCATATTTTATTTTAATTTTTACATTGGGGGGCTAACTTCACATGCGTTAATTCAGTCATTTTTTCTCAAATATCTGAAATGTACAAACATCTTTTCTTTCAGCTTTTTAATAGTATAGATATTCGAATTTTGAATACGGTACTCATTTTTTTTTTAAAGGCCACACCGTGCATGCGTTTTATCGCGAGGTACTTTACAAACATACTATTTCACGGACACAAAGTACACCACGACTCAGAACAACCATTTGTGGATCACACAATGAGTTGTCCTGAGTAGGAATCGAACCCACAACACTCGGGCGGGAGGCAGGTATCTAAACCACTCCGCCATCTGTGCAGTCAATAATAAAGAAAAAATTGAAAAAAAAAGAAAAAAAATGGCGCTGATCCCGACAGCGACACCGATATACGAACGATACTGATCAGTCACCACCAGTAGGACCCATTCAGGAGCCTGACGAATGGCTCAGCCATCACCCCATCGCCATATTAGAGGGAAGAATATGACCCCGGACCAGTTTAAACCAGATATCTTAGCGCAGATCGCGGTTTTATGAAAACACAGTCACTCCTTAGGGGTCATTCAAGTATTACGTAAGCACTAAAGATGGACGGAAGGCCTTTGCTTTGTGAAAACATTTAATGCGGAGGAAGGGTAAGCCGGCTGTTAGCGTGTGCACGCCAATTTATTTAATTGTTTTTAGCGCCATCTGTTGACAAAGGCATCTAACTAGGAAGTATAACGTTACTCAACAAACCAATAACAGTTTTAATTCATTTATGCATAACTTACCAATAATTATGTAACTCAAAAAATATTTGAAGAAAGAAAGAAAATTGATGTTTTCACATCTGCGGGACCATCCCGTATTTTGATGACATGTGGGATAAGGGGGGTCTGGAGGGTGATTATGTCAGCAATATTTATTTTTCTCTCTCGGATTTTATACAAAATTTAATCAATTTATAATAATTGAATTACTATGTCAATTATTTGCTTGAATAAATATTACGTGTTTGAAATGACGCTATCCTTTTTTTAAGGCGGGTAAAAATGTACCTAACCGCACACCCTGTCGTTCGGGGCAACGAACAGAGTAGTGTGGGGCCCTCACCCACTAAATAAAACCGTCGTATACCGTCTCTCCGCCTGTAATGGCGGATCACTGGAACCATGTTACATTACTTCAGTGGTGAAATTCCTCTATCCTAAGCTTATTTCTAGACTCGATAAATTAAAAAACGTACCTATGTACTAATGCTTTTGTAAGCATCGGGGTGATTAAGAGATTGGCTTACATTTGCTGACAGGGGGAGGCGGAGAGTTAATATTTGTAAACAAATTTGTTACGTAATTCTTGAGTGATCCCTTACCGCTAAGGATAAACGATTAAAAACATATATATTTCTTCCACAGAGCCCAGCAATGACCTAACAACATTCGCCGCCCACCCATTTCGCGGTCTGCCGCGATGTTCGCGCTTCGTGTGATCCTCGCCTGCAGTTCCCTGCTCCTCGCTGCCCACGTAACCCGGGGAGCGAACTGCCCCTGGGCATGCAGTTGTCGTTCATCAGCTGCCGACTGCGCTCATAGAGGGCTGCTCCATGTTCCCAAGCGACTGCCTACCGACTCTCATCGATTGTAAGTATTGTTATTCTTAGCTTCCATCAGACATTATCAGCCTTTTGACATCTATCGCTGAATATAGGCCTCTCCATCATGAGCAATTTATTTAATTGTTTTAGCGCCATCTGTTGACAAAAGCATCTAACTAGGAAGCATAATGTCAAACAATAAACCAATAACAGTTTTAATTCGTCTATGGATAACGAGAGGGTACTTACCAAAAATTATATATGACAAACATCGTGATACTGGAATTATATATATTAGATTAAGCTATCTGAGAGACTTACTTATCCCAGCACGAATGGCCCTGCTTGATCGGGGAAATACCACCCTCTCACATAAGATCGGCGTGTAAAAACGGTACCTGCCGTTGTGTTTCGTATGGTGAGTGAGAGTGCCGGAGGCCCAAACCCCCTCCCTATCTTCTCTTTATTATCCTCCCTATCCTCTCCTTAGTATCCTGCTTATCCTATTCACCACCTTTCCTTGGAGATGGGGAAGCGCGAGCGATGCCTCTGGTGTTGCTAGCGTGTATAGCCTACGGTAACCGCTTACCATTAGGTGAGCCGTATGCTTGTTCGCCACCCATGTTGTTTAAAAAAAACACATATATTCACAATCATGCTACTTGTATTCAAAAGAACACCATCAATTTAATAGTTTCTTTTTGCCGTTGTTTTACATCCGCCTTTGTTTTTACAGGTACCTCTCCAATGTAAATTTAAACAATATTTTTATTGGCAATTTCTCAACAGAAGGCACGAATTTTCTTACACATAAAATGAACCCAAAACTATACTTGCCACCTCCTCGCAATATCGATACGCAATCTACGGAACTATCACCATTTCCTATAAACACTGTATATGTTTCTTTATGGAGGTCCGGAAGCCCGTAGAAACATACCCTAATATTATAAAAACGGCGCCTTTTTGCTCGCTCCTTAGGGAGTACGACCCTTATAGAAATTTACGCAGACCATTTAGAGATTAGACGCGTCAAAAATGAGTATTATTTTAATTGGCTGCTGTTTTGTAGTTGATTTTCCATTTTAAACACTCAGACTAACAAAAAAATAAAGACAAAATTCAGTCAGGCGCAATTGTCACGATGGCTGAATTGGCAAAGCATCTGGACGGTATCCAGGCACCGAGATGCAGGTTCGAATCCTGCTCGTGGCTGTTATTTTCGATTTTACATTTTTCCCTTTGTGTTAAATTATAAATTCGTATTACGGACACAAAGTACACCCAGACTCAGAACAACCATTTGTGGACCACACAAAGCAACCGTGTGGGAATCGAACCCACAACACTCGAGCGGGAGGCTGATATCTAAGCCAGTCTGCCATCTGTGCAGTCGAGTGTTTAGTATAAATTGTTTGGATAGATGGCGTTGTACATGTTTTTTGAAAGATGTTGATAATAATTTCGCGTGCACAGTATGTCGGTGAAGCGAAATCATAAGATTTATAACACACATAAAATTCACCAAACGTACTTAAAGAAATTTCCACTTTAGAATACCACGGGCCTCGTGGCGTAGTCGGTAGTGTAATAGACTGCCTGCCGCGCACGAGGTCGTGGGTTCGATTCCCACTCAGGACAATTATTTGTGTGATGAACACAGATATTTGTACTGTGTCAGGGTGTTTTCTATCTAATAAATGTATGTATTTAAAAAAGAAAGTAATACAATTGTATTACATCCGTAATCTGGTACCCATAGCACAAGCATTAAGCTTAATTTGGGACCAGAGGACGTTGTGTGAAAATGTTCGTGAATATTTATTTAAAATATTTTTACAATTGTACTAATCTATATCTTTATAAGTCTACCGATTCGTAGAGTAGCATTTACCTTGCGAAGGTACAGAGAGCAACACAAGTGTTAAGATATTTATAAACATCTTGAAAGATGAGGGGGGGATTAAATATTTGTGTTATAAGGATGCCGCTATGGGCATTAAACAGTTACTTGAATTGTCTTCGCCGGGGGAAATACGATCGTAATTTTTAACGTGAGGTAGCCCTTGGGAGAAGTTTTTTTTTTACCTTTCTATAATCCAAACAATACACACACATTTTTAGTGGTAATGCCTTGCGTGTCTGAGCATAAATGGGGCGGCTCGACCGGAGAAGTAACAACTTCTGACAGAAGATCAGCATGGAACAACGCTAGGTACTCCTACTGTTGTATTTCGTATGGTGATTGAGAGCGCCAAGTCCTAAGCCCACTTCTTTATTACCCTTCCTCTCTACTTCTCATCCCTTTCCTTAGAGTTGACGCGCGAGTGATGCCTCTATAGTGTTGCTAGTTTATAGACGCTTACCCTGATTACCGCTTATGATCAGATGGGCCGTATGCTTGATTGTCACACTCGTAGTATAAAAAAAATATACATTATTTATTTTTAACGAATTTTTAAATGACATTATATTCATTATAATCTGCCTAAGCGATTACCGCGATAGTCTAGCAGTAGTGTATGCGACTGCGGATCATGAGATTTCAAATTCGAATCCCAATTTTTTATTTCTTATGATGGTAGACGAGCCACGGCCCACCTGATGGTAAGTAGTTACCGTCGCTTATAAACTCAATTATACCGAGAGTATTGTCAAGCCTTCTTGGCCGTGTGGGGCTGGCTTTAGAATTGTCCCACCCCTCTCTACCTATGGGAGTCGTGAAGCTGACTGAGGGAATATCGGGGAAGTGGGCAGCAGCACTCCTTCGAGTATTAACAACATACACTGCGATCGCCAACCCGCCTGCCAAGCGTGGCGATTACGGCACTATCCCCCATTCTTAGGGAGGCCTATGTCCAGCAGTGGACGTTAAAAGGCTGATGGATGGATGGAGGATGGATTGTCAAGCCGCTGCACACCATTTTATTTCTCAGACATGAAAAAGGAAAGAATAAACGGCTAACTTCTGTTACAGCCAAAACACACAGACGTGCTTTATGACTGGTCATACAGGAGATGGTGGTACCGACACGTTCGGACCTGATAGCAAGTAAATACTATCACTTGGTAACCAGCCCTGCCACCAGTAATGCAATGGGTGACTATTGTTTACTTCCCTTAGTCGCCTTGTACGACACTATACTATAGCCTAAAAGAGGGTGGTAAGTCTCCCCGGTGGGGCAGGCCCTATCTTGTTGGAAACAACAAAATTCTTATACTACTCAAAATATAATATAAATATGAGTTAGCCTTTGCTTTCCAATCGCAGGTTTCCGATATAGTAGCGCGATAATATATATGCCAGTTATTAGGTGTAAAAATAACTCTAAAAAAAAGTTACATGAAAATCCGCTCAGTAGTTTTTGCGTATTGTGTGAACAAATAAACAAAAAAACACACAAATTCTAAAAACAAAAATTTCATGATCAATATCGCCTAATACAATCTTATTTTTTCAAATATCTTCAATGGGCAAACCCAGCTGTTTTAGCTTTTTAATAATACGGACAAATTAATCCATTGAAAGAACAAAACTAAAAATAAATTTAACAACATTAACAGCATATACACAGCAGTAGTGTAAGCGACTGTTGAACATGAGGTCTCGGGTTCGATCCCGGATCGAGCGGATAAGCTTTTTCCTAAAAAGAAAAATTCTCAGTAGCAGCCTGGAGTTTGGAAATGTGCCCGGTAGACGGCAATAGGCTCGCCCCCTATTACGTGGGACTTAAACATAGCTGGCGAACCGTGAGTGTGCAATAGACCTCTGCCTACCCCTTCGGGGAATACAGGCGTGGTGCTATGTTTTTTTATGTTTATGCTAAGAATTAATAATTATTTTATCATTAGGAAGCTACATTATCCAGAACTGAGGCTGGATAACATCACGCTATGAACTACAGACGCGAACAGTAACGTATTTAATACAAATAACTTTAGCTCCTATCTGTACATAAGGGTCCGTACATACTAATAAGGGTTGGTTCATATTAGCATCATATTGCTGGAACACGTGCGCATTCAATATGTCTCCGTGTTTGTTTAACCAAGTTAGGAACCGCAAATAGCTATCGATCTTATATCGAAAGTATTGTACTGAGAATAATTTCATCTGTACTCAATTATAGTTCCGTGTTCTCCACAGATTTTACGAAATTATGTGTGTAGTAGTGGCAGAGCCTTGCTTATCCGAGCATGAATGGGTGGGCTCGATCGGGGAAGTACCCCCCTTTCACAAAATATCAGCGTGTAACAACGGCAACTCCTGCCGTTGTGTTTCGTATGGTGAATGAGAGCGCCGAAGGTCCAAACCCCTTCCCAATCCTCTCCTTCTTATCCATCCTATCCACTTCCTATCCCTTTCCTAGGTGATGGCCACTGGTGTTGCTAGCATCGATAACTCCTTTTACATTTTATCACTGCTCGGTGAAAGAAAATATCTTGGGGAAACCTGCATGCCTGAGAGACTTTTTTGACTGCTTGTGAAGTCTTTTGACCTGCACTGTGTTGGCGTGGTAGACGGTGACGGTGGTCGTTCGGGTCAACGAACAGGGTAGTGTGGGGCCCTCACCCACTAAATAAACCCGCAGTGTGCCGTCTCTCCGCCTGTGTTGGCGACCCACTAGAACTATATTACATTACTTCTGTGGTCCGCCAGCGACTTACCCTTTCGGGTACCCTCGTTGATAGAAGATGACCTAAATTAATGAGAATGAGATAACTCATTCTGAGAGGAGACCGGACCGGACACTAATGAGATGCAAAAAATAATCTATGGCCTAAATTATACACCCAAGTAGATGCCGTTTGGTGACGGACTAATAATAATCTGGAAGGTATTTTTGATTTGGAGTCGAAACGCTTCGGCCTTGGGGTCCAACCGCTCGCAAATATTATAAAGTAATTGCGAGAAAACTAATTGACGGTTCACGTTATCAGAAGGACCGGCTCTCACCTCGCACAAAGAATTAGCATTGGCATTCAACGTGGCATTCAATGCTGCCAGCCTTCTGGGCACGTCGCCAGTATTCAGTGATGCGAATGAATTTTTATGATGCTTGATTTTTAAGTTTGTTCTATTGCACGCGTTGAGGTGTGTACTATTCTCGTTTCACGCAGAAAAACTGATTTTTGTAACTTAAAATGTCTCTATTTATCATATATTGCACTTGTAAAATAGTATATACACACACATATCAAGAAAATACACTATTTTTAATACTCATGATATTTTTGAGGCCATTTTTGTTATTTAAACTAGTTAAAAAACTGTTTGAAAAAGTTCAGTCTTGGACGTCCTTTTGTTGTAGGTAATGTATGATAACACGATAACGACCAAAATACTTTACTAATCGAGTCTTTTTTGTTTTTTTATACGAATTAGTATGATTACGAATAGAGCCCTATCACTTTTCACGGTCTGATTCTATGTGGTTTAATTGTTATTAAATAAACAAAAAAATAGTGAATCTCTACGCGACAGTAAAACCATTCCTATCTTTATTTCGTGAGAACTATTTCTATAGACCAATGTAGAAGTACTTCTTAAAATTAGCGCTAGATGGCGTCTAAGACATAAGAAGGTACTTTTTGAAATTAACGCTATCTATGTGATTTATTGAAAATTACTTAGTAAGACCAATAGATTATTAGTTATTTAGATATTTTTATATATATTTTTTAGCATTTGACATGCTTAGCACTGTACATTAAACACAAAGTGAAAAATGTGACATCGAAAATAACAGTCAGGAGCAGGATCCTGCTCCTGACTGTTATTTTCGATTTCATATTTTTCACTTTGTGTTTAACATTATTAGTTACTTATCAAATAATCAAATTTATTGTGAAAAATGAAGATTATGAGGCATACACTTTTGGATTTTTAACCTGTATCTAATGGAAAGCCATCCCAGATGCTTTGTCAAATCAGCCATCATAACAACTGCTCGGGACTCTCTCTTAATGTCTTGAGTGAAGCGTCATCTGTGCGTTTTTTTTTTATTTTATTTTTATTGTAGAACATAAGTTTGTCAGACCTAAATTTAAAAAAAAAATCAAATCAGTCATGTGGACTACCGCCAGAAGTGAAAACATAAAACTATAAACAAACAGTTGTTATTTTTGGATATCTAAATTAATTGTTTGATCTTAAATTAAAACTTGTAAATCAGAATGATTCATTCATTAAAAACAAAATATTATTTAAAATTATCATTTTTTCATTCACAGCTAGCCCAGCGCAATAAGTTATACTAATAGGAACAGATATAGTGTTATCGTTAACACGTCACGTGACCATGTCTATGACGACTTACATGAATTTATTCCCTATCCAAATCTTCCTATAGAAGTTTTCACTTCAATAACTACTTTATATGTATAGATATGTATAGCGTTTAGTAATGTGCTGGTCCAAACTAATATCGCCAAAGGTTTTATCTCGCGACGTTTTATGAAGAAGGGAGCCGCAAGCTTAAATTAGGGTGACGTTATATACGCGCCATTGAGGACAGTCCTTTTGTTTGTTGAGGCGGGAAAAAATGTTATTACCCGCACAAACCATCATTCGGGAGGCGCAGGGTGGCCAGGCTATACCACTGAAGTAATGTCACACAATTCCAGTGGTCCGCCAGTACAAGGGGAGAGACAGCACACGGTGAGTTTATTTACTGGGTGAAGACCCAATACTACCCTGTGCGTTGTCCCGAACGATGAGGTGTGTGCTTAGGAACATTTAATCAACAACAAACATAAATAAGTTGGCCAGGCCCTCAATCGCTAACATAACCTGCCGTGTGCCATCTCCTCTGCCTGCATTGGTGGACCACTGGAAATGTTGAAGAGATAAGCCGCATTTCTAATAAAAATAAATATAAAGTTATGTAGTATATTTTAATTCAATAAATGTCTACAGTAGAGACCTTGAAAGACAGACTTCTGACTGCGAAAATTTAAGGAAAAATCTAAGCGGTTTTCCCGAGAGATTTTTAATTTTACCAACCCGCTGGCCAAGGTGGAATGTGAACTAAATCCCTCTTATTTTGATAGAAACATCGTGCGCAGCCGTGGAATACCACGGCTGCGCACTGTTCACAACATGCCACAATAGTGGCATGTTGTGAACAGTGTTTACAAATTAAGAATACAAATGTCACTACCGCAACCTATCCCGCGTCGTAAGAGGCTACTAAAGGAAATAAGCAGTTTAAAAACAAATTATTTATAAATGTGGAAAAAGAGACTTTACTGCGAGTGGGATTCGAAACTGCGTCTCTTCCAATCCGGGGAAGTTATTGGAAAAAATTTGAATAATGCATATAAATACATATTGGCCGTGCGGGGCCGGAATTAGAATTGTCACACCCCTCTCTACCCACGGGAGTTGTAAGAGACGACTGAGGAAATATCAGGGGAGTGGGCAGCAGCACTCCCTCGAGTATTAACAACATCCACTGCGATCGCCAACCCGCCTGCCAAGCGTGGCGATTACGGCATTATCCCCCATGACGGGACCGCTCGTTGTGGCGTTCTCTTGGGGAGGCCTATGTCCAGCAGTGGACGTTGAAAGGCTGTTGGATGGATGGATGGATGTAAATAGGTCCGATAGGTGGCGTGGGTCGTAAAGACAAATGTGAAGTGGAGATCGGGCCGTCGGTCACTGCGATGGTTTAGTGGTTTAGAGCACTTCCCCGGATTGGATGGAGCGCAGATTTAAACCAGGCTCGCAGTAGTTTTCTTTTTGCACATTCACATATAATTTGTTCTTTAAAGTAGCTGAGCAAGGCAAGTGCTAAAAGGGCTCTCCGTGAATCTCAATGTGTTTTGGTAGTAGCGGGAGAAGACTTCAAAATTAAATATTGCGCCTGGGCAGTATTCTTGGTTTTGTTGAGTCCGTGAGCAGCGGCTACCACTTACCATCAGGTAGGCTGTAATTCATCTGACACCACGCAATATAAAATGTGAAACGTGTCTCACAATGTTTTGTTAAAGTGTTGGTCTTAACTATCAAGACTGTCCTAATACTTGCGCAAATCATACTTACCCTATGCGCTCCCTGCGGTTTCCGTCTTCTATGAACATTTCCGCTCAATAACACTGTAGTCTGTAATAAAGCCTCTAAGCTAAAATAAAAGAGAGTTTATTTGTTGACGGAAAAGAGAGAGAGAGAAAGAAAGTTAAATAGAATTTCTTAAAGAAGCGAAATAAATTAACGATTAGTTTTTGTAGGACTGTATAGATAGTGTGGGCTTACATGCCGATCTCTAATGCCAAGTGCATATAATTGGTTCGAACACTCCACACTATTTTACAAAAAAAAGTGTGTGTGTGCTTATGTACACGCGTTAGAAGTTATACTTCTTTGGCGTAACAATATAAAAATCTTTTCAAAAATTTTATCTTTCGCCTTATTCTACGTTTGTAGAAAAAACGACACTAACAATAGAAAAAAGGTATTTAATACATTGAAAGTTTTATTATAACGCATTATCTAGTTAAATAAAGTTTATTTAAATATCACAAAAAAAACTAAAATGTTGACTATAGCTAACTTTAGGGTGTCTAACTTACCACCGAAGGAATGTAAGATAGTTCCAGTGGCCCGCCAATAAAGGCGGAGAGACGGCAGACGGCGGGTTTCTTTAGTGGGTGAGGGTCCCACACTACCCTGTTCGTTGGCCCGAACGACGGGGTGTGCGGTTAGAAACATTATTACCAGCCTTAACAAAAAAATAAAAAAAAGGGTAAAAAAACTTCAGGGTGTCGGTTTTCCGGGACAGTGTGCGCGCGCATCGTAAAAATTTACTCTCATCATTTTTCCCTAACGCGCTAAAAGAAGTATAACTTCAAAAATCGAAATTCATTATTATACCTATAATATTAGAATGTAGGTATGTCCACCTTCCAGCTCCATCATCAGATCAGCTCCATGATATACATATATAATATTGCATGATCATGCGATATACATATGCGTGTAAAATTTCAGCTCTATCGGAAACCGGTAAGTGTGTCAAATTGAACTTGCAAGATTTGAACGGGACAAGTAAAATAAAAGCGTCGCCACGCTAACAGCCGATTGTACCCTCTATCCGCATTAGATGTTTCACATCAAAAAGGTGATACAATGCGTTATCTATTCTATTAACAAATATTAACTTCACGAAAAAAGCATAGTCATAATTTTTAAAGTTATAATATTTTTCTTCAAAACGATTTCTTAGCATTTTAGTCAATTTATATTAATGTCTCAAATAATTGCTTCTGCCAGCCCCAGTTGATAGATAGCGCAATAATATGGCTTTAGAAACACGCTCGCGTGTGGTGAAATTGATATTTATTGGTAGGGAGTGATAATAGATATACTTTTAAATCATTTTTAGTCTAAGATCCGCGGGTCTGTACGCGTTTACTAAAAGCTTCCAAATAATTATTGCATGCCTAATAAGCGAAGCGTTGAGGTGGGTTCTACTCCCGTTTTGCACGGAAAAACTGATTTTTCAAACTTAAAATGTCTCTATTTATCATAGTATTGCACTTGACGGGCCTCGTGGCGTAGTCGGTAGTGTAACTGACTTCCGTGCACGATGTCGTGGGTTCGATTCCCACTCAGGACAAATTATTTGTGTGATGAACACAGATGTTTGTACTGCGTCTGGGTGTTTTCTATCTATTATATGTATGTATTTACAAAAAAAAGTTGTATATGTATTATATCCGTAATCTGGTACCCATAGTACAAGCGTTAAGCTTAGTTTGGGACCAGAGGACGTTGCGTGAAAAATGTCCGTGAATATTTATTTATTTAAAATGTTATAATATAAACTTGTAATATAATATCTACACACACATATAAAGAACAAACACTATTTTTAACACTCATGATATTTTTTATGCCATTTTAGTTATTTAAACAAGTTAAAAAACTGTTTGAAAAAAATCTTCTGTTCTTCTTGTTTTTACAAGGATACAGTTTATATTGGCTTGAGTAATTTTAACTATAATATTTTTAGGGGTGCGTGGGCCCTTTTTTTGCGTACCCTTGGCGTGCGCGCGGCCCGGAACTGAGAGGTAGACCAATATAGAAGTACTTCTTAAAATTAGCGCTAGATGGCGTATAAGACATGAAACCCACATTAGTACTTTTTGAAATTAGCGCTATCTATGTGATTTATTGAAAACTACTTAGTAAGACCAATACCTACATTATTAGTTACTTATCAAATAATCAATTTTATTGTGAAAAATGAAGATTATGAGGCTTGCAGTATTGGATTTTCCAAAGTATTTAAGTCTATACTATTATAAAGCTGTAACAGACCTGTGCCTGTACATTTAAGATATTTAAGAAAAAATGTCTGTATTAGGCTATATCCAACCCATCCATCCATCAAGCCTTTCAATGTCCACTACTGGACATAGGCCTCCCCAAGAGAACGCCACAACGAACGGTCTTGTCATGGGGGATAATGCCGTAATCGCCACGCTTGGCAGGCGGGTTGGCGATCGCAGTGGATGTTGTTAATATTCGAGGGAGTGCTGCTGCCTACTCCCCCGGTATTCCCTCAGTCGGCTTTTATGACTTCCGTGGGTAGAGTGGGGTATATAGGCGTGTCTAAACACATAACGTTCTTTTTTGTTTTTGATGTGAAACATCTAATGCGGAGGGAGGGTAAAACCGGCTGTTAGCGTGGCGACGCTTTTATTTTACTTGTCCCGTTCAAATCTTGCAATTTAAATTTGACACACTTCCTGGTTTCTGGTTGAGCTGAAATTTTACACGCATATGTATATCGCGTGACAACGCAATATCATGATGACATGGAGCTGACCTGATGATGGAGCTGGAAGGTGGACATAGGAACTCTATAATGAAACGGCGCAACCCTATCGAGCTAAGACTCGCTTGATTCGTCTTGACGAGTACTTTGTGTTTAGATGGTATTCAGGGTCTGATGATGGAGCTGGAAGGTGGCCATAGGACTCCGTTAAAAAACGACTAAGTCTTGGGCTTAAGACTTAAGTTTGGGCTCGTATGATTCGTCTTAACGAGTACTTTGTCTCTAGACGGTGTCCAGGGCCTGATGATGGAGCTGGAAGCTGGCCACAGTAACTCTGTAATGAAACGACGCAATCCCATCGAGTTTGGAATCGTTTGTTTCGTCTTGACGAGTACTTTCTCTTTGGATGATATCCAGGGTCTGATGATGGAGCTAGAAGGTGGCCATAGGAACTTCGTTATAAAACGACATAACCCCATCGAGTTTGGACTCGTATGATTCGTCTTGACGAGAGTACTTTGTCTCTAGATAGTATCCAGGGTCTGATGATGGAGCTGGAAGGTGACTACAGTAACTCTGTAATGAAACGACGCAACCCCATCGAATTTATACTCGTTTGATTAGTCTTGGCGAGTACTTTGTCTATATGATAGCCAGAGCCTGATGATTATGATTAATGTCCATTTTCGTTATTTTACATATTTCATAATTTTATACAAGCACACATTGAAAAAGTCATCATTTTATTTCTACTCATTATTTCTACAAAGTAATTTCGATGTTTTCACATCTGATAGACGTCCCGTGATTTCTATTTTTTATTTTTTTGTCTCTTTGTCTGTTTAATCTGTTTATTTGTCGTTGAAAGCAAACGGCACAGGAGTGCTGTGCTCTCTGGTGTTGCTAGTGTTTATAGGCTATGCTTACCATCAGGTGGAATGTGTTCTAGTTTACCATCCTCGTAGTATAAAAAGAAATCTACAACACGAAATCTATACCCTTTTCTTGTGCTTAAAAATTATCAATGAATTATTTTAAAAACGTAATAACATTTACTCCCACTCCATAACATTTACCCTCTCTACCCACGGGAGTCGTAAGAAACGACTGAGCGATATCGGGGGAGTGGGCAGCAGCACTCCCTCGAGTATTAACAACATCCACTGCGATCGCCAACCCGCCTGCCAAGCGTGGCGATTACGGCATTATCCCCCATGACGAGTCGTTGTGGCGTTCTCTTGGGGAGGCCTCTATGTCCAGTAGTGGACGTTGAAAGGCTGATGGATGGATGGATGGATGAATAACATTTAATCTCCGAAGGGGTAGGCAAAGGTACCCCACTGAAGGAATGTAGTATGTTTCCGGTGGTCCACCAATAAAGGCGGAGACGGCACACGGCGGGTTTCTTTAGTGGGTGAGGGCCCCACACTACCCTGTTCGTTGTCCCGAACGACGGGATGTGCGGTTGGCAAGAATTTTTACGGCCCAAAAATAAATTAGGCAAAGGTGTATTCCACACCCACGGTTCGCCAGCCATGTTTAAGTCCCACGTATTAGGGGGCGAGCCTATTGTCGTCTACCGGGCACATTTCCAAACTCCGGGCTGCTACTGAGAATTTTTTGAAAAAGCTCAATAACACTGCTCGATCCGGGGATCGAACCTAAGACCTCAAGATCAGCAATCGCACCACCGAAGCAGTTAATAACGTTTAATAACAATGAATCGGAGTGTTCCTATAATTGTTCTCAGTGCGTCACCTTTCCGATTGTCAAATTTCGTCACAACAAGCAATATCCTCTCCCCACTTGAGGTGCTACCTATCTACATCATAATATTGGAGTTTTCAACAGATATTCCAAGCACTTATAAAATTTTTAATTAATTTTATCGGTAGCTTATTAATTTATTATAAGCGTTTTGACAACAGATGTCGATAATGTGCAGACGTTGAAACAGATATTAATATACGTTCACGCTCGAAGCAATTATCTCTGGTTTTTATTAACAATGGTAAGCTGGATAGTGCTCATAATAATCAATTTCTAATGAACAAATTATATGTGAATGTGGAAAAAGAGAAGTTTAGTTCGAGCGGGATTCGAACCTGCATCCCTTCCAATCCGGGGAAGTGCTCTAGACCGCTAAGCCATCGCATTGACCGATGGCCATTCCCGATCTCCACATAACAGTTTAATGTTGCTATTTGTGTTAATTTGGGGTTAAATAAAATTATATATATATAGAAAATAACTTAGAATAAATAAATTACTCTTTTTCCGCCTTCACAAATTATTTGTTGCTGAGCATGTCAAGTGCTAAAATACAGTACAAAAATTCAATTTCTATTTCCCATGCTTACCTTTTATTAGCATACATTATATCGATCGAGGTTACATTCTCTACCTCCATGGTCTAGCAGTAGCAACTATGCATCATAGCTTCTATCTATGGCATGTGCGACTAATATTATAAATCACGCAAAAACTGCTGAACATATTGGAATCATCAGTAGTGGGCGAGGGCCCCATACTAACCTGCTCATTACCCCAAACGACGGGGTGTTCGGTTAGGTACATTTTTTCCTGCCTAAATAAAAACAAAAAAAAAGGTATTTAGACAATCTTGAATTCGAAATGATTTATTTAGTTAAGTATTAATACAAATCTTACCTCTGTGTAATATTATTCAAAAAGGGTTTTAAAATATAGCCTATGTTACTCAGGAATAATGTAGCATTCTAATAGTGAGAGATTTTGAAATCGGTCCAGTAGTTTTTGAGTTTATTCGTTAGAAACATAAAAAGTTTCTGCTGGTAGAGCCTTGCTTATCCTAGCATGAATGGGCCGGCTCGATCGGATAAGTACCACCCTCTCACAAAAGATCAGCGTGTAACAACGGTCCTCTTCTTAGTATCCACCCTATCCACCTCCTATCCCTTTCCTTGGAGATGGCGACGTGCGAGTATTGCCTCTGGTGTTCCGCGTCTATAGGCTACGGTAACAGCTTACCATCAGGTGAAAAATACCAATCTTACATCATTATAATATTAGTGTAGAATACAGATAGAGAACAAAATAAGAATAATCCTTTTCCAAAATATGTAATTGAGCTAAAATTCTCCAGATGAACCACCTCAGACAGAATTTAATCAATACATAAAGTTTTAATGAAAACTTTGAAGTTTCGCTTCACTGAAGCCCTTTAGCGTCTCTTTGTTCTAGCTAATTTAAAAACTTGAAAACTATTTAATTAAAATCTATGGAGTAAGGCTGACTGCATACGTATTAATGACGCAAGAGAGCGAGTAGGTATGACAGAGAGTATTGCTGTAAAAATGCGAAAGGGAATGCTCCGATGGTTCGGATATCTGCGTTCGTATCGTGCGACTGGTTAAAGAGATACACAATGTGAAAGTGGAAGGATGTAGGTACAGGGGGAGATCGAGGCTAACCTACCTGGTTCAGATTGGGCATGTATTGAAGGAAGGTGGAGTCCGGAGTCTCCGGAACCGGTGCGTGTGTATGAAGAGAATTATGAATGTCGAGGAAGTGAGAGATGTATGCAAGAATAGTATTTTGCCACTCTGTTCTCTTTGTCTACTCTAATTACAGCGAGTTTGTTTCGATGTCACGCCATAATTACTAAAGCAATTATCATGAAATTCAGCTTGAATAAACCTCCGATCCATCATGACTGCACAGATTTATTTATTTACTAGCCTTTGCCCGCGGCTCCGCCGCAACCAAAAGCTAGTTTTTAGGTTATATATCAGGTTCCCGATATAGTAGCGGGATAACATGTATACAAGTTGTTAAGTCTAATCAAGAACTATCAAATAAAAAAGTTGCATTGAAATCTATTTAGTAGTTTTTGCGTGATGCGCGAACAAACAAACAGATAAAGTCACACAGAGAAAAATCTAAAAAAAAAAAAACGTTTTTTGTTTAGACATGCCTATACAGCCTAATTCAGTCGTTATTTTCTCAAATATCTTAACTATAAGTACAGACATAGTCCTGTTACAGCTTTATAATAGTATAGATTATACAGTAACTAAATTTGACATTAAATATTGCCCTACAAAACTGGTGTAGTGGTTTGACTGTGGGTAAGTCACATTATTAACATATTATGTACATAAATACTATATATAACTTTAGGTATACATATTTACCAACTTAACAAATAATTTTTAAGTTTCTTTTTAAATTTTAAAAAGATCTTTTTCCTGTCTTTTGTCCGCTGATATACTGGGCATAAGGCACACGTCATTAAATAATAATGGTGATTGAACACTAAAGAATGCGATGATGATGATGCGGCGATGATGGCGGAGTGGTTTCGATACCGGCCGCCTGCCTGAGTGTTGTGGGTTCGATTCCCACACAGGACAACTCTTGGTGTGATCCACAAATGGTTGTTCTGACCGTGAAATTGTATGTTTGTAAAGTCCCCCGCGATATAAGGATTATTACTTTGTGCAGGGTATTGTATTTTTATGAAAGAGAAAGAGCGAGAGCTCTATGGGCCTAGCCAAGTTGCATTCTATGATCGCTAACGCTAATAGATAACTGTTTAAATGTATGGGAATTTGACATCTCTAACGTTAAGTCACGTGACTTAGCGATATAGATATTGTTAAAGACTTATATAATTATAAGTTCTTTATCTAATATTAGAGATGTCAAATTCCCATACATTTAAATAGTTTTCTATTAGCGTTAGCAATCATAGAATACAACTTGGCTAGGCCCACTGATTATTTTTAGCTGATTCACCAGACCACCACGGAGAGACTGCCAATTTGACCTCCATGACCCAACTGAGGGTACAACTGGCGACCTTAGAACACATGTAACGACGTGTTTTTCCGGGATATAAAGCTTTTTTTTTAATGGTTGGAGTACGTAATTATACCAACTTTATTTTATATAACTACTAGCTGACCCGTCAAACGTTGTTTCGCCATATAAATTATTTCTAGAGATTTTTATATTATTTAGGGAATTTCTAGAGTAGAAAAAAATACTTATAAAATATGTCGACATACTATAAAATTTGATCCAAAAAATAAAATATATTTATTTTGGGGTGGACCATCCTTATCACTTAGGGGTATGAAAAATAGTTAACATCCTATTCTCAGACTTACTGAATATACACACAAAATTTTATAAGAATCGGTCAAGCCGTTTCAGAGAAGAATGGCGACAAGCACTGTGACACGAGAATTGTATATATTAGAAACAGGGTGTAAATGACATCGTACTGATAATTGATACCATCGGTTTAGTAGTCGATTCTGCACCCCCAGGTGGTGAAGGTGCGACGCCCGTGTGCGGATGCTTCGCTCAGTAGACGGTACCCGAAAGGGTAAGCCGCCGGCGGACCACTGAATTGATGTAACACAATACTTTCTGATATTTACGCGAATGTTACACATTTTGAAACAAGGCTGACCCTTCCTTGAAGCCTTGAACGTCTATCATCTAAGTCCACCCGTGATCATGAATGCTGAAAAGTATTCGAAACGTCGGGATAGTAGTAAAATCAAGTAAACGCGATAGATTCCGTAAACGTGGTTTTATTTCATAATGTATCACAGTTCCAGCGGTCAGTAGGTAAACTTTTCCCGCCTTAACAAAAAAGGTGGTGGAATTTTGCATGAGTTGAACTGCCTCTGTGGTGCAGCGTGTGAGCAACTGCACTGTTATCGAGAGGTCTCGGGTTAAATCTCCGGTCGGGCGGTGCTGTTCAGCTTTTTCGTAAAAAGAAAAATTCTGAGTAATCTCTTTGTTTGTTCGTGCATCACGCAAAAACTACTGAACGGATTTTGATGCAACTTATTTTATTTGATAGCTCTTGATTAGACTTAAAAACTGGTATACATTTTATCCTGCTACTACATCGGGAACCTGAGATATCACCTAAAAACTAGGTTTTGGCTGCGACAGAGTCGCGGACAAAGTCTAGTAAATTATAATAATCCACTAAAATAAACTTCTAAATTTTCCACGATAGATGTCATCTTTGGACTTCCTTCAGAGTTGAAAATAAGCAGATGGAATTAAAAGGAAAATATTAAGTAATATTTTGATATGAGCCTTTTGATCTGCGCCACTCGTCAACGGATCAAAAGGCTTGTTATATAAATAACATTGTTATAAATCTCATAGCAGTCGTCAGTTTAAATCCAAATGAATAATAATGAATAAGGTATTGTTTACACACCTGGCTTACTGATTTAAATTTAGTTTCGTAGATAAAACTGAAATACGATTGTTAGCAACTCATCTGTAATAGTATAATAATAAACGCTATCTTTTTTTCTCTTTTATTTTTATACCAGCGTTTGGCTGCAGCGAAGCC
The DNA here is from genome assembly GCA_948253155.1 of Leucoma salicis. Taxonomy (NCBI): domain Eukaryota; kingdom Metazoa; phylum Arthropoda; class Insecta; order Lepidoptera; family Erebidae; genus Leucoma; species Leucoma salicis. The sequence continues at coordinate 2,337,866 of OX411826.1, read as the reverse complement.
GTGGGTAAAGGCTTTTAGGATATATCTCAAGTTCCCGATATAGTAGCGGCATAAAAATAAAGTCTAATTAAGAGCTATCAAATAAAAAAGTTCCATCAAAATCCGTTCAGTATTTTTTGCGTTATGCGTAAACAATTAAACAGATAAACAGACAAATTATCTAAAAAAATGTTTTGTGTGTGTGATGCGCAGTCTTTTTCTCAAATATCTTAAATGTACAGACACTTTTTCTGTTACAGCTTTATAATAGTTAGCATTAAAATTTTAAGTACAGAAATTTCTGGAAACAATTCGTTTTTGAGTATAAATATAAACCCGTTAAGGCTCGTAGTTATATGGATGCATTTGAATCGTCCATTAGAGAAACGTATCGATTCGATTAAATCGATTAACAATAAACGTTGTTTTCGATTGGCTTGCGAATCGATTTGACTCGGTCAATTGGTATTTTTCGGTCAGCTTCAATTGACTTCAATGATGGTAAGCTCAATTGTTACCTATTTCCTTAGTATATCTCAGTACTTTATTGTTGGAATAATCTATCTATCTATAATATTATAAAGCTGTAGCAGAGCTGTGTCTGTACATTTAATATATTTGTGAAAAAAATACTGAATTAGGCTGTTTAAGCGTGTCTAAACACAACGATTTTTGTCTGTTTGTTTATCTCTTTGTTTGTTCGCGCATCACGCAAAAACTACTGAACGGATTTTGATGCAACTTATTTTATTTGATAGCTCTTGATTAGACTTAACTACTGGTGTACATATTATCCCACTACTATGTCGGGAACCTGAGATATTGCCTAAAAACTAGCGGATTAAGATTAGGATTATTTACTAGTCTATACCTATATTATTATAAAACTGTAACAGAGCTGTGTCTGTACATTCAAGATATTTGAGAAAAAATGACTGTAATAGGTTATATAGGCATGTCTAAACACAAAACAATTTTTTTTAGATTTTTTTTCTGTTTATCTTTTTGTTTGTTCACGCATCTCGAAAAATCTACTGAACGGATTTTGATAGAACTTTTTTTATTTGATAGCTCTAGATTAGACTTAAAAATTGGTATACATTTTATCCCGCTACTATACCGGAAACCTGAGATATAACCCAAAAACTAGCTTGGCTGCGGCGGAGCCGCGGGCAAAGGCTAGTATTAGTCTAAGAATATAAGTCTTCTAGTGACTGAGCCTGGCTTATCCCAGCACGAATGGACCGGCTCGGTCGGAGAAGTACCACCCTCTCACAAAAGATCAGCGTGAGACAACAGTAGGTACCTACTCCTACTTTTGTGTTTCGTATGGTGAGTGAGAGCGCCAGAGGCCCTTATCCTTCCTCTCCACCGCCTATCCCTTTTCTTAGAGATGGCGATGCACCAGTGATGCCTCAGGTGTTTTTATCGTCTATAGTTGTTGCTGTTATTAAATACGCACATATTTTCACACGTATTTTCAAATTGCAGTCCTACTTACGTATCTGAGCTATAAATAAGACATTTCTGCCTACCCTATTAACGATTCAATCGGCTATGCAACGCAATAACCCGAATGAACGAGAACAAAGCTAAAATTGATATTACGCAATCAATTAAAATGCTCCAAAAATACTTTACAAGCTTAATTGTACAAATGTATGAAAATAAAACAATAAATCATTATTCTCGAGTATTTGTGGCAACAAAATTTTGTTTTTTTTTTAAGTGCTTGTAGTGGCAGACGAGCCACGGCAAGTGGAGAGAAGTGGTCTCTGCCTACCCCTTTTTTTTTGTTAAGGCGGGAAAAAATGTTCCTAACCGCACACCCTGTCGTTCGGGGCAACGAACAGGGTAGTGTGGGGCCTTCACCCACTAAAGAAACCCGCCGTGTGCCATCTCTCCGCCTTCATTGGCGGGCCACTACTACTCTGTTACATTCCTTCGGTGGTGTCTCTGCCTACCCCTACGGGAAAAAAGCGTGACAATGTGTATCTATGTATGTATAGACAGAAAGATAACTCAGTATATTTCAATGGTAGGTTGTTACACGCTGAGCTACATTAAATCAAATGGAACGATATGTGGTCACAGCATAAAGCCATCACTCACGAATCTCTAATTACAACTAAACTTCTCACTAGCTCGTAATGTTTTGAGTGCTCGCTACTTTGATGGTCCCTTATTAATAATTCGGGTTGCCAGTCATCGCTGTTCCTCTAAATTAGCGTTAGTTACGTAACTATACAAGTAAATCACTATATACTACGAGTATACATATCTTAACTATTATAAAGCTGTAGCTTAGCTGTACATTTAAGATATCTGAGAAAAAAAATGACTGTATTAGGTTATATAGGCGTGATTGAACACAAAACAATTGTTTTTAGATTTTTTTACTGTTTGTCGGTTTGTCTGTTTGTTTGTTCGCGCATCACGTAAAAACTACTGAATGGATTTTGATGCATTTTTTGCATTTGATAGCTCTTTATTAGTCTTAAAAACTGGTATATATGTATTTATATCCGGCTGCTATAGCGGAAACCTGAACCTAAAAACTAGCTTTTGGCTGAGGTGGAGCCACGGGCAAAGGCTGGTATATATTAATACTACAAATTACCCCTGGCTTTGCTCACGTCACAGTGATGGATGTTCCATTTGGGATAGAATTAGCTTAAAAAAGTAATACTCACCTACAGTATCAAGGAAACATCTATATAATTTTTCACGGTACTAGCCCCAGGAGTTAAGGCTGCGCGTTGATGTCAGTTGTCTGTTTGTTTGTTCAGGCTTCACGCAAAAACTACTGAACAGTTTTAGATTAAACTTTTCTTATTATTATCGAGTGGATATTTTAGGAGGAGAGCCCACCACTCACCCACGGATTGTCAATCCCGGTTATCTTTGGACAGAATAACCTAAGATTGCCAATCCGCACTCTCACAGATAGAGGAGAATGTGATAATAGCAAAGTAGCATGCACAATAATGACAAAAAACTCACCAACGCGACACAACCATGCGATACGGTAGAACTCTCAGAATCACCACTGAAGGAATGTAATATGTTAAACACAAAGTGAAAAATGTGAAGTCGAAAATAACAGTCACGAGCAGGATTTGAAACTGCATCTCCTGGATACCGTCCAGATGCTTTGCCAATTCAGCCATCGTGACAATTGCTCCTGACTGCTAATTTCGATAACACATTCATACTTAATGTCTTTAGGTGACGCCTGCGCCATCTGTCGAAAGTATTTTCATACATTATACCGACCAGGTAAACTTAATTTTAAAATTAAGATTTTTACCTAATATCATTATTAATATCAAACCCTATAAATATTTAGATATTCCACATATATCTATAGTGTATATTGTCAAGGAAAGTCAAATGCTAAAAATATATATATAAATATCTAAATATGAATGTAATATGGTTCCGGTGGCCCGCCAATAAAGGCGGATAGACGGCGCACGGCGGGTTTCTTTTGTGGGTGAAGGCCCCACACTACCGTGTTTGTTGCCCCGAACGACGGGGTGTGCGGTTAGGAACATTTTTTTTCGGCTTAACAAAAAAAAACGTGCTTTTACCATACGTAACACTACATTAAGAGTACCTAGTGCTGTTACACGCTGATCTTCTGTGGAGAGGGTGGTACTTCCCCGATCGAGCCGTCCCACTCGTGCTGGGATAAGCAAAACCTCATGGTAAGTGCCATTAATCATTATTAATGTTTATTTTTCTTTGTTTCAGAGACTTGCAAGGGAACAACATCACTGTAGTATTTCAAAGTGATTTCCAGAATCTGAAAGAGCTTAAGACTTTGTGAGTATATATAAATTTATTGCTTATGGTAACACAGAGGCGCCACCTGATGGTAAGTGGTAACGCTTACTGACACAACAATACTAAGAACACTGCTAAAACGAATGGTGATGTTTATTTTATACTACTAAAACAAACATGCATGCGGCCCTTCTGATGGTAAACTGTAACTGTAGTCTAAAGACGCTAGCAACTTCAGCGTCATCTTTAACTCCAAGGAAAGGGATAGGAAGTGGAAGGGGAAGATATGCAATGGGTGATAACAGCTGACTTCCTTTAGCCGCCTCGTACCACCTGCGGGAAAGAACCCTTGTATCGCGGGGGACTTCACAAACATACATAAACAACAACATAGCATCACGCCTGTATTCCCCGAAGAGGTAGGCAGAGCTGTATTACACACCCACGACTCGCCAGCTATGTTTGAGTCCCACGTAATAGGGGGCGAGCCTATTGACGTCTACCGGGCACATTTCCAAACTCCGGGCTGCTACTGAGATATTTTTCTTTTTAGGAAAAAGCTCAATAACTTTGCTCGACCCGGGGATCGAACCCGAGACCTCATGATTAGCAGTCGCATACACTACCGCTACACCACCGAGGCAGTTTAAACATACACGGACACATAGTACAGACAAACAGTCAGACAGAGTTGTCTTGTGTGTAAATGGAACGCATAACAACTGGTGGGAGACCATTATCTAAGCCACTCCGCCATCTTTGCAACCAAAAAAAAGTATTCTTAACTGTCACCACACGTCACTTCAAAAACACACAGAATATCGAAAAATTTGATAATTTTGAGGTATGTGCATCGCGAGGTCACCTCAGAGTGATTTTTTACAGTCCTTGGCTTTTATTGTTAAAACAACTATTTAAAATCTTCTTTCTTTATTTTCTTTCCAGGCAACTATCAGAAAATCTAATTCACACCATCGAAAGAGACGCCTTTTTGGAACTGAATGCACTAGAAAGACTGTAAGTGTATTAGACAATTAATATCACCTCACTGCAAATACATATCGCATAGTATAATAAAGTGTTCATTATTTAAAATATTCAATCACAGTCATAAATTGATTTATGCAAGCTGTGACTTTGCAACTGGGTTATTTCAGCGTTTCTTAACCTTTTCAGTAGAGATCTTTATGAAAATGTATGATATTTTAGTTCATAATTAAGTTATTTTTACGTGAAATACACGTGTAAGGTATTTAGTTTGGAAGTAGAATTATAGTGATTTTTTATAATTTTCCAATTGCATTTTAATTAAATTAATTGTAATGATTTTTATTTCTGTAGTGAAGGTTAAGGGACGCTGGATAAAGTATATATTTCATATTTCAGGAGACTCAACAATAACCGATTGGGGCACTTGCCAGATGGTCTGTTTTTGAGACTGAGGCACCTCCAGAGATTGTGAGTAATGGCCGGTCAGACCAGGCCAGGTGTGGTCCCTTTAACCCCTCGGTGGTGTTGATCTTACCCATCCGGGAAGGTACGCGTTGTATGGTTCGCTGAAGTCAAATTTGAATTCCAAATACGTCATGATTGACCGACGTCAGTTCATTACGTTAGTGAATTATATCAGTCCAAGCAGAATAGTACTCATACTTTTTGAAAGTTTACAAAAGCAAAATGCTGTCCTGATAAGATGCTCTACCTATTAGAAGATACATATTTTCTTAGTCAGTAAGTGGCTCCGCCGCAGCCAAAAACCGGTTTTTACGTCATATCTCAGGTTTTCGATATAGTAGCAGGATAAAATGTATACCGGTTTTTAAATCTGATTAAGAGCTATCAAATTTTTTTATCAAAATTTGTTCAGTAGTTTTTGCGTGATACACAAAGAGACAAAATGTCTAAAAAAATGTTTTGTGTCCATAATTAGCCTAATACATATTTAGATATTTTTATATATATTTTTAGCATTTGACATGCTTAGCACTATACATTAAACACAAAGTGAAAAATGTGAAAATAGCCTAATACATTTTTTTTTTCAAACGTCTTAAATGTACAGCTGTGTCAGCTTTATTACAGATTATTGGGTCTGAACAATATGTTAACAGATGTTTAGAATAGTACAAGGTCGTCAAAATATTTTAATGGCTATTGTGGTAGAGCATTTAATGGTAAGTGATTACCGCCACCCATGCATCTTAAAATATCAGAACCATTGTTTTTTGGTGCGGAAATATGTATCCAACTATACATGCCGCAAATTGAACTGATAAAACACTGAAAGTAAGTTTCTTTGATGATGAAAAAAATGTTTTTTTTCTAAATATTTTTTTAGAGAATAAACCAACTTAATAAAATTTAAAATCTTTGAGAATGTGTGACTTAGGACCAAATCGCACTAAAGAAAAAACATTGGTAAAATTTTAACAAAGCCTTTTTGAAAAGACACATCTCAGTTATTTCCAATATACGTAGGGTTTATGGAATTTGACTTCAACATACCATATACCGTCAGTATCATCCCACCCCTAAAGCTTGTGCCTACAATGGGTTCTTCAGTTTTATTTTTAATTAATTTTCCATCCATATGCTAGCTTGTAACAGCTAAAAACATACCAATTGTGACGATTGTTTTTTTCGTAGATTTTTGTGAGAAATATAAATTTTAATAAAGTACTTGTTGGAACAAATCTGAGTAATTTTGACAATATTTATATCTATAACTAACGTTAAAACATACCAGATGAAAAACATTTCTGAATTTTTTTTTATAAGAAGAAAAATGTAAGAACTCGCTTCTTACTTCGTTTATTAAAAAATACTAAAATATCCTAAAATACCTCTATCGCAAAAGGCCAGCATATTTTTTAATTCAGAAAAAACAAAAAAAAAGGAAAAAAGTAATTGTTCATAAGCATTCCACGATTTAACGTTTATTCAAGAAAAAACTGTGAAAATGTATTATTTTTTTTTTCCTAATTCTCGTAATAATTAATTATAAATAATAAGCCGAAAGTGTATAATACTTTCTGATGTTTACGCGAATGTTACACATTTTGAAATAAAACTACCTACGTTTACGGAATCTATCGCGTTTACTTGTTAGTTAGTAGTTTGTTTAGGTGGGTTAAAATAAAAAAACCAAAAATGTTGTAAAATCATATACTGTGGGTAGATGAAACCGTTGAAATAACATATCAAACTTGGACGTCTATCATGTAAGTCCACCCGTGATCATGAATGCTGTAAAGTATTCGAAACGTCGGGATAGGAGTAAAATCAAGTAAACGCGATAGATTCCGTAAACGTAGTTTTATCCGAAAGTGTATTTTGTGAAGAAAAAATAAAAAAAAGTATTTGTATATTTTTTTTGTAAAAAAATTCAATAGTTTATTTCTCATAAAATGCAGCAATCGTCACAACCCTCACAGCCCCCAACCCCTAACTCGCTTTATTCATTGTTTGGGTTTTATCTGGCCTTTGGCGTGACCCCACTGTAGTTGGGCTACATAACCTACCCTGTAACGCTTTAGTTGTTAATGTACAGAAATCAAATAATCATGGTTTAAAAGCTAAAAACCCTTGAATCTAATTTTCATTCTACTGATCATATCGAATCTAATTTTCATTCTATTGATCAAATCGAATCTAATTTTCATTCTACTAAGGAAATGTTAAAGTATCAAGATTTTTGTAGTGTCTGTATGATACATTATAGTAACGTATAAAGTTTAATCCCATGTAGAAGGATGTAGGTACAGGGGGAGACTGAGAATCCCCTACAAGGCAAATCGGTCATGTATTGAAGGAAGGTGGATTCAGGAGTCTCAGAAACCGCGAAAGCGTGTATGAAGAGAATTATGAATGTTGAGAACGTGAGAGAGAGATTTATACAAGAATAGAGCATTTTGACACTCTTTTCTCTCTGCCTACCCCAGATGGCCGGTGATCAAACTTCATACATACTTATCATAAGTAGGTATCAAGTTTGATCCCACATCCAAGGTCTCACTGCACACACCGCTGAATTTTCAAAATTATACGTGTATAAATTATATATTTACAAATTACACAGTCAGTAGGAAAACATAGTGAGGAAACCTGCATGCCTGAGAGATCTTCTCGATGGCTTGTGAAGTCTGCCAATCCGCATTTGGTCAGCGTATATCCCTCCTCCTCTGTGAGGAGGCCCATGCCCAATACTGGGAAAGTAATAGGAGGACTAAACAAAACGAACTGAGTCTCCGGGTTTGATCCCCGGGTCAGGTAATGTTATTGAGATTTATCCTAAAAAGAAAAATTCTCAGTAGCAGCCCGGAGTTTGGAAATGTGCCCGGTAGACGTCAATAGGCTCGCCCCCTATTATACGTGGGACTTAAACATAGCTGGCGAGTCGTGGGTGTGTAGTACACGTCTGCCTACCCCTTCGGGGAATACATGCGTGATGCTATGTTTTTTTTGTATATTATTATACATGTCATATAAATAGTTATATAAATTCACCGAAGACTAGCTAGCGTCTAATGGTTTTTTGCAACGCACGTAGTATTACAAAATATAAATTTGAAAAATCCCAAAGTGCACGCCTCATAATTTCATTTTTCACAATAAAATTGATTACAAGATCTTTTAAGATGTCACTATTATTGAATTGGGTGGTAATTTAAATTGAATAAGTAACTAATAATGTATTGGTCTTACTAAGTAGTTTTCAATAACTCACATATACCTATAGCGCTGATTTCAAAAAGGCCTAATGTGGTTCTTATGTCTTATATAGATGGCGCTAATTTTAAGAAGTAGGTACTATATTGGTTCTATAGAAGTAGTTCTCACTAAATAAAGTAGATAGCGCTGGTTTTAGTGTCTGATCGAGTCGACCATACATATTGAAACTATTTTTGTTTATTTAATAACAATTAAACCACATCGGATCAGACCGTGAAAAGTGATAGGGTTCTATCCCTAATCATACTGAAGCGTAAGAGAGAAAAAAATACTCGATTAGTAAAGTATTTCGGTCGTTATCGTGTTAACAAACATACAGGATCCGCACATACAGACACACGGACGTCCAAGAAAGAACTTTTTTAAACAGTTTTTTAACTAGTTTAAATAATAAAAATGGCATCAAACATATCATGAGTGTTAAAAATAGTGCTTTTTAACCGACTTCAAAAAAAGGAGGAGTTTATCAATTCGGATGTTTATATTTTTTTTATGTATGTTCAGGGAGTAATCCCTGAACATACATTGACGGAATTGCAAAATTATTTTTTTGTTTGAAAGGGGTTTATTTCAAAATGGTCCCATTTAAATTTTATCGAAATCGGTGTAGTAGTTTATAAAAAATCAACAAAAATCTAAGAAAAAATGTATACATCGATGATATTTTTTTCGTTGTCTGATTTTTTTTTCGTTTAGGGAGGCCTCACCATCATGTACGACCTACTCTTAGCTATTTTACAAAATAATCACTAAAAATCACAAAATAAAACATTTAAAAAAAAAAGACAACCGCCTTCAAGTGCACCCAGGAACTAAAAAGCAATAAATAATTAGTATTTAGATACGATTTCCATACTAGACACCTACACACCAATAATACACAAAATGTTTGTTATTCATCCAAAATTATTTTATCACCTTCATAGTATGCTCCTTCAGAAACGATAGACTTACGCCAACGAATAATCCAATCATCAAAACATTTTTTAAACGCTGTTTCCGGAATTGAGTTCAGTTCTCGCCGCGAATTCTCCTTTATGTCTTCTACCGATTGAAAACGGGTGCCACGAAGTGGTAATTTGAGTTTAGGAAAAAGAAAGAAGTCGGCTGGAGCCATATCTGGTGAATATGATGGTTGCTCGATTTTATTTGTTGAGTGTTTGGACAAAAATTCATTCACAATGATGGCCTTGTGCGAAGGCGCATTATCGTGGTGCAAAATCCAAGAAATTTCTTTCCACAAATCTGGCCTTTTTCGTCGACTTTGCTCTCTTAAACGCTGCATAACGCTCAAATTATATTTTATATTTACCGTTTAACCTTCTGGCAAGAATTCCGAGTGTACAACACCGCGATAGTTAAAGAAAACCGTCAAGATGACTTTGACTTTTGATCGACTTTGGCGTGGTTTTGTCGGTTTCGGTTCAGTTGGAAGTCGCCACTCCGAAGCTTGTTGACTAGTTTGCATGTCAACCTCGTAAACCCACGTCTCGTCACCAGTAACAATGCGTTTCATGAATGTTGGGTCGGAATTGACTCGTTCTAGCATGTCCTCAGCGACTCTCATGTGATTGCGTTTTTGGAGAAAATTCAGGTCTTTTGGGACTAACCGAGCGGAAACATGTTTCATACCCAAGTAATTATTTAAAATGGTACGGATCGACTCGTGAGATACAGAAAGTTCAGCGGCTATCTCTCTCAAAGTTGTATGAGGATTTTCAGTCACTATTTCCTTCACTTGCAGACGTTGATGGCCTACCAGAGCGAGGCAAATCTTCCATCACATCTCGGCCGCTTTTAAACGCTTTGTACCACTCATAAGCATGTGTTTTTGATAAAGTCGATTCACCGTAAGCCTTCTGTAACATTTTCAGTGACTCCAAACACGAAATTCCATTGGCGATGCAAAATTTAAGACAAACTCTTTGTTCGATGTTTTTGTCCATTATGAAATTCGCAATACACACTAGATATGATATAACTAAAAACAGCACTGTATTTAATATAATAGATACAACTCAAACTCCGCGCCAAAATGGATAACAGTTGTGCCAATCTAACAACAACAAAAAAAACAAAAATTTGTATTTCAAACCATAAACAAATGACCCATTCCCAATACTTTCTTGACTTATATTATTTTAAAAGTGCAATATATGATAAATAGAGACATTTTAAGTTTGAAAAATCAGTTATTTTTCGTTAAGTGACAGTAATACCCACCTCAGCGCTTCGCTTATGAGGCGTGCAAAAATCATTTTACTGTTTCCACGAGATTCTTAAGTAAGATTACACAATCTTGGACGTGACATTGCATAAATTACACTCACAGACGTGAGGGTATGTGGCATTCTCCCACACGACCCGTTTCCCCCATTTACCCCCGAACACCCACTAAAAACGACCCCCTCCACACCCAAACAAGTGAAAACTTTAAACTATAATACAAGCTAAGGTTAACTACTATGCTAAGTACTACGGTCTGCTCGTGACTACTGCGTGGATTTTAAAACTATTTCTATAGGAGTCATTTAGGAATATCCCATAGGCCCTGGCTAAAGTAATGTAACACAGTTCCAGTGGTCCTTCAATATAGGCGGAGAGACGGCCCACGCCGGGCTTATTTAGTGGGTGAGGGCCTCACACTACCCTGTTCGTTGCCTCGAACGTTGGGGTGTGCGGTTAGAAACATATTTTCCAGCCTTTCCAAAAAAATAAGTATTTATATTTTATACCAAATTTCGACCAAATCCGATTATTACTATCGAACAAACATTTAAAACAAAACATCTTACTTTTCACATTTATAAAATTACTAACCTTTGCTCGCGGCTCCGCCACAGAAAATAACTTAGATTTTGGGTATAAATCTCAGGTTCAATAAAAAAATTTAAAAAAAAATGTTTTTGGATGTTTCTAAGATAATAATATAATAGATTAAAACAGTACTTTTTTTTAAGTTTCTTTTATTCTTAAATAATAGGTACAGCTCTGTTGCTGCATATGTACCTACTGGTGGTAGGGCTGGGTACCAAGTGGGAATACTCACTTGGTATCGGGCCCGAGCGGGTTGGTACCAACATCTCCCGTGTGACCGGCCATGAAGCACATCGTTGCGTTTTGGTTGTAGCAGGAGATAGCCGTTTATATTTCATTTCACCAATTCATATCTCTGAAATGAATTGGTGAGCAGCGGCTTGACAATACTCTCGGTATAGTCGAGTCCATGGGCGACGGTTACCATTTACCATCAGATGGACCGTGGCTCGTCTGCCACTACATGCAATAAAAAAGCTATATAATAGTATAGTTATACAGAGTAGATTAGTAGGAAGTAGCTAAATATAAAGTATAGATATATGACGACACACTGTTACAAAAATCATCAATTTGTAAATCTTTTGAAGAAAATCCCAGTATTTTTCACTTCAATTTTCTTTAAAGAGAATCCTGCCCGTTCCCAGTTCACATCAGGCGTTAAGATAAAGGTTCGTTCCTTTGAAAAGAGCAACTTTGTAAAGCCTTCGACTTAACTGAACCATGGAGACGATAAAAGATTCAAAGTACACTGTGTTGCAAAAATATGGGCACACGTTTTGTAAAATTATTTATACTATGTGTGTGGCAAATAAGCAGACGGCCTACCTGGTAAGCGGTTACCGTAGCCTATAGACGCTAGCAATACCAGAGACATCTCAGGCGCCTCGCCATCTCCAAGGAAGGAATTAGGATGTTGATAGAGAAGATAATACGGAGAGGATAGGTAGGATATTAAAGAGAGGATAGAAAGAATAGGATGGGGAGGGGGTTTGGGCCTACGCCGCTCTCACTCACCATACAAAACACAACGGTAGGAGTGACTACCGTTGTTACACGCTGATCTTCTGTGAGAGGGTGGTACTTCCCCGATCGAGCCGACTCATTCATGCTGGGATAAGCAAAGCTCTACCACTAATAAAGTGGTTTGTTAAGATCTACCGGGTGATCGAAGCACCAAAAGGGATTGAAACTAAAGCATTTAGAATGGCTGATATTCTATTTTTAAATTATGTAATCTATCGTACTAATTTAACCGCGATAATTTTTTTTCTTTTATTTTGACGCTTGTCCCATATTTCGGGCCTGCAGTATACTAGCACAAAGACGTCTTTGACTCAGCCATGCGTGTGTTATAAGGTTTCTTTTATTCCCGACAAAGGAAGCCATGTATTAAGAAATGTGTATCGACTTATGACTTTGAAAAAATGTATTGAAGTATCGTATGAAACTAATCGTGATTATGTTTTACCAACGCAAACGCGGCAAAAAATGTACCTAACCGTACACCCCATCATTTGCGGCTGTGGACAAGATAATGTGGGGCCCTCACCCACTAAATAAACCGCCTTGTGACGTCTCTCTGCCTGTGTTAGCGGATCACTGGAACTGTGTGACATTACTTAGTAGTTCTTGCGTGAAACAAACATACAAAAAATAAAACAAAAATGTTTTGTGTTCAGACACGCCTATATCGCCATTTTTTCTCAATTATTTTAAATGTACACATCTCTTTTACAGCTTTATTATAGTTAGGAAGAAAGAATTAGCAATTTTAGCACTTACCACCTGCCGTTGCCAATCGTGAGCAATAAAAAGGTAAAATTAAGACTTCGGTCTGAGTATCGAATTCAATACCTCTCGAACTTTCTAAACTATTACTGCAACTATAAATTACAATAAAAAATAAATAGGTACCTAATCATAGAAGGGCCCGTCCATAACTAGGACAGTGTTACCTAATGAAAAAATTCGATAATCATATCCGTTGTACGGTCACATACGTATAAATCATTCGCTGTCAGACGTAAGAAACGTGTACTAGACACTAGTGATGGGCCCATTGGTGTTGTCGATATCGATAGTGACTAATTGATTTAAAACTTACTTTACTTAATTGAATTAATAATTTTAGTCAACCTTTTTATATTACACAATCACCTAATAAAAATGGACGTCGGGTCTAGTACAAAATTCACAAAAAAAAAGTGTCTAGTCAATAGACTATATTAATACCTGATCATACAGCATCTACTGTAGCATATGGACGCTAGTAACACTAAATGTTGTCACTAACGTATTGCCAATCTTAAAAAAAGAATAGTAGACGGTGGAGAATACTGATAGAGGCGTGGAGAATTCGACTGCACAGATGGTGGAATGGTTACGATACTGGCCTCCCACCCATGTTGTGGGTTCGATTCTCATACAGGACAACTCTTTCTGTGATCCACAAATGGTTGTTCTGAGTCTGGAGGTACTTTGTGTCCGCGAAATTGTATGTTTGTAAAGTCCCCCGTGATACAAGGATTATTCCTTAGTGCAGGGTGCTGTCTTTAAAAAATGTTAATGTCGCTTAAGAAACTTTGATTGACTTTATATTAAGGATAGATAGGTCTCGGGTTCGGTTCCCAGGTCAGCCAAAAAAAAAGTAATCCGAGTTTTTCCGTTAAGAAATTCTCAAGAGCAACTCGGAGTTAGAAAAATGGCGGAATTTCACTCCCGTACCTCGGAAAGCACGTAAAGCCGTTGCGCCTTCGCCTCATAACTCCCTGGTCGTGTCAGTCTACCGTCCCATAGCAGTAAGTGAGTTAGGGAACAGAGGTAGGTACTCAACCCAATAATCAGCTTGTAAGCTGAGCTGGTGGTTGTTTTGCATTAAATTGCCAGAAGGCTTCTGTAGCCATCATATCTTTAGCAGCAGCTTTACTTTTTATACTACAAAAGTGACAAATAAGCATACCTAATGGCAAGCAGTATATCTCGTAGCATATAGACGCTAGCAACAACTGTGGGCCTAGCCAAGTTGCATTCTATGATCCCCTTTTTTTTTGTTAAGGTGGTACAAAATGGTCTTAACCGCACACCCCGTCGTTGTTAAAGAAATCCGTCGTGTGCCTTCTCTCCGCCTTTATTGGCGGGCCACCGGAACCATATTACATTCCTTCAGTGGACATTCTATGATCCCTAACGCTATACAAAACTATTAAATAGTATGGGAATTTGATAAATTTAACGACATCTATAACGCTAAGTCACGTGACTTAACGTTAGAAATGTCAGCTGTCCATCACTCTCGCGTCGCCAACTCCAAGGAAATGGATAGGAAGGAATGAAGGATAATAGGGAGGTGATAAAGAGGAAGCGCGGGTTATACCTACGCCGTCTTGTATCGAATCATTAGTTCAATATTCCCACACGGCTTTTCGATTTTATTCAGTTTATTATTTCTAATGTGCTAGTCATTATGAAATAAAACTATTATCACGGATTAAATGCGATTAATTAGAATTTTACTATCACAACATTTCGAATGTTTATAACCTTTTATGATCATGGAGGAGCCGCTCCATGCTGGGAGAAACTAGGCTATGTAGTTTTTTGTGTGTTTGAGTGAGACCTGTGCACTGGCTCAATATTGTAGATAATCCATAGGTCGCTGGTTCGACTGTTATCCGGCTCGAAGGACCATTTTTATGTGCGTTGGTTGAATATTTTAGGTTTGATTTTGGCACATAAAAAAGTTTATGTATTTAGATATTTTTATATATATTTTTAGCATTTGGCATGCTTAACACTATACATTATACACAAAGTGAAAAATGTGAAGTCGAAAATAACAGTCACGAGCAGGATTTGAACCTGCATCTCCTGGGTACCGTCCAGATATTATAGACTCGTGACTATTTTGATACTAAGGATGAAGAAAAGTATGCACATATTAGGTTTTAGCAAGAGTGTGAGAGAGACACATGTATAGGTTTATCCTTTTCGCGTATGCGTTTTTTATATTTGGACCCAATCAACTGGATCCCAACAATAAGGTGGCCAACCGTCCCCATCATCGGTATGTAAGCTTGTTTTTGTATTTACGTAAAAAAACCTTTATTAATCACGTTATGTACGCTAATGTTACATGTTCTAATACATTTTAAGCAAATATAAGCATAACTGCAATTTCTTTTGTCCTGTTAATCTTGTATCCGGCTACAACAGGTAGTACATTTTTAGTCAACAAAGTTATAATCATAGTTATCTTTTATAGTTATTCTGGTTATCATATGTCAAACTATTGCTATCTCGACACCGCATACGCTGATAGCTTTTCTTTACTATTATTTATCTAAGTTATCTGGTTTCTCCAGCAAGGCAACAGCTTAGACTTCGGAAGTTGCCATCTTTCGTAGAGCACCTAAATCGGTCGATCCTGCAGTTGCTTTCTCTTCGGTCGTGTTGGAACGCCATAGACTATGAGAGTGAGACTATACTTGTAGTGTCTCACTCACTCATGTATCATAATCACTTTGGCTGCCATTACCGAAACCAATCAAACAATCATCCGAATGACAGCGATGTGGCTCGCCACTCATCACGTCTCATTCTCACAAAGCCTAAAAGTGGCCAGTGGGAGGCTGCTTTATAGTAGTTTCTATCCGCCTAGCCCTCTTGAAAACAGGCGTGATTTTATCTATGTATGTTACGGTGTCCCAAAAAAATTAAGGAAATTTTTTTTCAACGCATACCCACCCTCTATTTATGTTTGAATGGTATTAAAACAATTGAAAACAAAATTTTATACACTTAGAACCAAAGCAACCCGTGCCGACTTGCATCGATATATATTATTATTATGTCTGTACTCACTTACTGTGGCGCGCACAAGCTAACATATCGAAGTGATTATTATTACATGTTTGTTTTATTAATAAACGCATAATTTTCATTCGATCAACATGTCATTGGAATTACACAGTTCTAAAAAAGGATTTTTTAATAGGGTATGTAAAACATCAAATTATCATCAAAACTTCCCTTTGGACAATAATGTTCTATAACATTCGTGAATTTAAGTGTCAATGAAACCGTGAATCTTTCTATTCGCGAGTGTATTATCTATTGGGAAAAGGCACGTATACCGACCCGACCTAACTGTGTTAAGAAACTAGTCACCTTTAGGGATTTTCATAAAAATTCAAACAAAACACAAGAAGCGAACAGCGAAGAGTTTGTTACAAACTTGAACAATTTGTTTGATATTGCACATACCGATTCTGTTTAATTAATTAGTATAAATGAAGATAGGATCTTTTTGCAGCGCCGGAAAGAACCAGGTCGACCAGGTCACTTAGCTGGAGTGAATAAAAAATTGAGCGAAAAAGAGGAATAGGCGCGCCTTAGAAACATTGAGGAAGAAAACCGGCGTGCTGACTATTACAGTTCATCCTTGCTTGCTCAAACTATTTCGACATCATCTTATCAAGAATATTCGTCTTCTGATTCTGAAGTATTGGATTTATAAGAAAATTTATCCGTCTCAACTGAGAACACACAGTTTGGACACTAATAAAAATTTGTGGGAGGAAAAATTTTATTACTCCAAAGTTAGTGCCTGCTTTAGATAGGTGTCAGTTGAGTATGAGAAATTCTGTGTTTATTATTGAAACACTTAGATATAACACTAACGAATTTCACATAAGCAAGTCCTCTATTCGAAGAATTCGTACGGAAAAATGAAAAGAGCGCGTAGAAGCTATAAAGGTCGAGTTTCAAAACGAGGTATCTCACACTGTAACTGTCCATTGGGAAGGTAAACTGTTGCCGGCTTTTGATGTGCGCAAATGTAAAAGAAGAACGTCTTCGCTGATAATTATTTCGTATGAGGGTAAAGAACAACTTACCCCGGTGCCAAAATTGGATAACTCTACAGGAAGTTAGGGCACAGGCAGGTTGGAATGCGATTACAGAGTGGAATATCAAGTGCAAATTCTGTGTTGTGATCTACTGCTTCAAATACTGGTCGTATTAATGGTACCTGGGTACTTAGTTTGAATAAAAAATTTACAGAGAAATGCTAATTTTTGCTTGCCGCCGTCAAATCTACGAATTAGTATTGAAAATCGTGTTTGAAACTAAAATTAGCCAACAATCCTGACATTCCATTATTGAAAAAGTTCCCAGGAAACCTGGATAAATATCGATCCTGAGAAAATAAAGTTATTATACAGCTAAACGAGTGTATATTTACTGACTATACACTAATTTCTAAAATATCCTCTATCGCTTTCATACAAACTTTTTGTTAAAAGTTTGGCATCAAGTCGGCACGGGTTATCGTTATCCGATCTCAATAATATTTATTATTGTTGTTATTAGGGTCAAATAGAAAAAAAAACTAAAGGGTATGCGTAATTTAAATCGTAAAAAAAATTTTTCCCCTATTAGCCTGGGACACCCTAATGTATGTATGTTTTAAATATATTTATCACATTACTAGATTTTGCGCGCAATGTCATCTGCAAGGACTTTGAATTTGGGACAAGTGATACAAATACGTCACTTTACGGCACCTTAAATAGTAATCCTAAATGAACCGTATGTCCTCATTTGACTTCCGGTCTTAAAGATTATCTATAATTCTACAGTTAACCGTTGTCTTTGCCGAGCGTTCTTGAGAATGCCTCGTTTAGAGGTGAAACACGTGTCGAATTTATGTTCGGATTTTTGCGGAATATTGCAATATTGTGGTTCTGAGAGTTCTACCGTATCGCATGGTTGTGTCGCGTTGGTGAGTTTTTTGTCATTATCGTGCATGCTACTTTGCTATTATCACATTATCCTCTATCTGTGAGAGTGCGGATTGGCAATATTAGGTTATTCTATCCAAAGATAACCGGGATTGACAATCCGTGGGTGAGTGGTGGGCTCTCCTCCTAAAATCCATTCTATAATAGTAATTTATTGTATACTCTAGACCGTAAAGCCTTGTTTATCCCAGCATGAATGGACTGGTTTGATCGGAGAAGTACCACCCTCTCACATCAGATCAGCGTGTAACAACGGTAGTTTTTCCTACCATTGTGTTTCGCATGGTGAGTGAGAGCGCCGGAGGCCCAAACCCCCTCCCTATCCTCTTCCTATTCTGTTCTTTAGAGATAGCGACGCGCGAGTGATGCCTCTGGTGTTGCTAGCGTCTATAGGCTACGGTAACCGCTTACCATCAGGTGAGTCGTATGCTTGTTCGCTACCCAAGTAGTATAAAAAAAAAGTTATCCTACATGAACCGTAATTTTTTTCAAAATTGAAAATAGCGTATAACCTTTTTATTATCTCAGTCCTGGACATAAAGACAATCTACCGATAAACTTTGCCATATCGAAAGTATATTCAACGCACCTTTCGCTACAAGAATACAGGCTTAGAAACAGGTATTAATAGCCGCGCCAATTGTGAAAGTGTATCTAATGTTATTGCCACTAAATGCAATAAAAATTGGTGTTCATATAGTTTCTAAGGATCGTAATACTTATAAATAAATAAATAAATATTCACGGACATTTCATACAATAACGTCCTCTGTCCCAAACTAAGCTTAACGCTTGTGCTATGGGTACAACATTACGGATATTATACGTATATTACTTTTTTTTTGTAAATGCATACATGTAATATTTTGAAATAAAACTACGTTTACGGAATCTATCGCGTTTACTCGATTTTTTATACTACCCCGATGTTTCGAATACTTTACAGCATTCATGATCACGGGTGGACTTAGATGGTAGATGTCCAAAGCGGATATGTTGTTTCAACATAATATTCGTTTAGAAACACAATTAAAATATTTACTCTAAGATTTATGCTTACAATGTATAAGATTTTAAGCTAGTGTAATAAAATTAGTATAATACTCCTTTAAGTTTTAAAATTTTTGTTTATATATAGTGCTTAAAAATTCTACCACAAACTACCAATTAAAATTTTAAGTAATCAAAAAACTACTATTAAGAAGACAATATTGATTATTAGTTTCTATTATTAAATATATTGATTTTAATAGAAGCTAACACTAAAAAGCTACCACCGGATCGGAACGCGGCCTGTGTAGCTTCTATTAGTATATAGTGTGTGTTTAGTATCTACACAATACGAAATAAAAGTCATTGCTAAACAAATAAATATCAAAAATCTTCACAGAAGCAACTTAGTCACGAATTCACTATTAATATAAATTAAATCACGGTTGTACGAACACAATTACATACGTGACCGATAATAAAAAATTTAGTCTTTCATTCGTTCACTATCGATATAAATCGGTATTTACCGGTGTAAACATCGACATAATCCCCTCCCTAGCTGCGCTAACACGTACATTGAAATGAAGCTTTGTTGATCTGTTAATACCGACTGTGCTATAAGCAATGCATCCGGTTTCGTTTGTGTATTACGATGTTTTAAATGATTGACTGTGAAGATTTAGAACAGTGGATTTGAAAAGCGGTAGTCAGAGTTACGATCGAGGGCTGCGAAAGTTGGGATATGAAGTTCGATTTCAATCTGAAGCTTAAATCACATTTTAGAAATTGTTATCATATTTGATGAAGAATTATCGTTGGCTAGTAACGAAAAATATCGTAAGGAGGTCTCTTTTGTTAAGGCAGATATAATATCTGACGAAGTAATCGTATGGGACAACGGGCCTTGCTTACACCAGCATGAATGGGCTGACTCGATCGGAGAAGTACCACCCTGTTACAGATCAGCGTGAAGTACGCCTATCGTTGTGTATCGTATGGTGAGTGAGCGCTGAAGGCCCAAACCATCTCCCTATTACTTGCCACCCTCTCCTCCTATCCTCCCCATTCTTTCCTTATTTCACTTTTCTTTTTTTTTTTGTTAAGGTGGCAAAAATGTTCCTAACCGCACACCCCGTCGTTCGGGGCAACGAACAGGGTAGTGTGGGGCCCTCGCCCACTAAATAAACCTGCCGTGTGCCGTCTCTCCGCCTGTACTGGCGGGCCACTGGAACTATGTTACATTACTTCAGTCGTTTCCTTAGTATCCTACCCATCTTCCACTGTCACACTGTCTTTGCAGTCCTTGATTTTACACTAGGCTGTCACTAATAGTGTTTCAGAGATTAGCGAGTGTAAATAAACAAATATTTAATGATAGAAGTCTGCCGTTGTCCGCGCCACGGAAAAGCTACTGATTTCAATTATGTTTTCAAAGTTTTATTTCACAGATACTTGGACCTTATCTACTAAAAAAACTAGAGGTCGCGGGACGTCTAGCAGATGTGAAACATTGGAATTCATTATTTTGTAGAAATAAAATGATCATATCTTGACAAAGTATTTCTCAAGACGAATCAGACGAGTATAAACTTGATAGGGTTGCGTTGTTTCATTACAGAGTTACTGTGGCCACCTTCTAGCTCCATCATCAGACCCTGGATACCATCTAGAGACAAATTACTCGTCAAGACAAATCATACGAGCCAAACTCGATGGAGTTGTGTCGTTTTATAACGGAGTTCCTATGGCCACAAATCATATGAGCCCAAATTCGATGGGGTTGCGCCGTTTCATTATAGACTCCTATGTCCACCTTCCAGCTCCATCATCAGATTGGCTCCATGTCATCATAATATTGCATTGTCACGTGATTTCAGCTCAATCGAAAATCGGGAAGTGTATCAAATTTAAATTGCAATATTTGAACGGGACAAGTAAAATAAAAGCGTCGCCACGCTAACAGCCGATTTTACCCACCCCTCCGCATTAGATGTTTCACATCAAAAAATGTGATATCTTCATCCTAACTATTTAAACGTTGGCGTGTCGTTTAGCGTGTCTGTACATTTAAGATATTTGAGATTATTATTTTATTTTATACTACAGGATGGCAAACTAGCCCTACCTGATGGTAAGCGGTTAGGTACCGTAACTTTTAGACGCTAGAAACACCAACACCAATCGATAGGCATCACTCACGCGTCGCGTCATCTCCAAGGGAACGGTGGATAGGATAATAAGCAGAGGCTATGTAGGATACTAAGTGAAGGATAGGAAGGATGACAAGGAGAGAGGATATTGGGTCTCCGGCATTCTCGCTCACCATACGAAACACAACGGTAGGAGGAACTAGCGTTGTTAGACGGTGATGTGATTTTTGTAATAGGATGGTGCTTTCTCGATCGAGTCGACCCATTCATGCTAAGATAAGCAAGGCTCCAGTAGAAAAAAATACTGTATTAGGCTATATAGGCGTGGTGTGCGGTTAGGTACACTTTTCCCGTCTAAAACAAACGAAAAAAAAACAAAAATAAGGCATGTCTGAACACAAAAGCATTTTTTTTAGATGATTTTTTGTTTGTTCGCGAATCACGCAAAAACTACCGAAGAGATTTTGATGCAACTTTTTTATTTGATAGCTCTTGATTAGACTTAAAAAATGGTATAGATTTTATCTCGCTTCTATATCGCAAACTTGAGATATAACCTTAAAACTTAAATATTTAGGTATTCAAGTTTTAAACAGCAACGATTTTTATATGCACTTAATAAGGAACACAGTCAAAGTAGAGGGTATCAGCTATATTAGAATAGAATAGATGTAGGTAGTTACAAGAGACAGGCGCGCTTTCTAAAAGGATTTTCTTGTTACGGGGTAGAAATGGTTATGGGGTCCGAAATGTCATCGTTTTGGGCTAATTTGTGGGGTTTAAATGTCAAAGTTTTATATCTCCTTGCATTTATAGCGTAGCGGTGTAACGACCTCTTTGTTTTCATTCTAATCAAATGCTTTTGACACGGAGTAGGTACCTATTGACATCTCGTCATATTGTCAAAATGGAACTAATATTATAGTTGTATGTATACATTATACATGTTACTTCCATGATTGTCAAGCTTCCAAATTTGTACTATTATCAGGGAACTAATATGTATACACATATTGCTTCCATGTTATATATTTAATTTATTTATGCTTTGGCAGTGCAATCAGCCTGATTTGTACTATTATAAAGCTGTAACCATATATAATATACTAATATAAGAGAGCTGTAACAGAACTACACATTTAAGATTTTTGAGAAAAAAAAATAGTCTGAACCTACAATTTTTTTTAGTATTTATGGCTATTTGTTCACACGTTACGCCAAAACTACTGAACGGATTATGATGCAACTTTTTTGCTTTGATAGCTCTTTATTAAACTTAAAAACTGGTATAAGTTTTATTCTGCCACTATATCGGAAACTTGAGATATAACCTAAAAACTAGGTCGTGGCATAGCCGTGATAAAATAAAAATATCTTTTACATTTCAAGAAAACTTTTTCAACATGTATTGCAAAATTCTCGCTTGAACCGATATCTGTTCCAAGAGAAATAGCACCCAATTACTTAGAAGTGTCCCTTAGCAGGCACTGTCAGCTTCCTTATTCCCTTAAATTGCCCCTATGGGATTTAAGAGCGAGGTTCCATATACGTTTATTAAGACATATATTTTTTGTCAAGATGGGAATGGTTTTTCTTTTTAATGCTCGTGGTGGCAGACCAGCCACGGCCTAAATGATAACCGTCGCTCATAGACTCAACTATACCGGGAGTATTGTAAAGCCGCTGCTCACCGTCTCATTTCATTCACGATTATAAAATGAAAGAATAAACGGCTATCTCCTGTTACAACCAAAACACACCGATGCTCTATACCAAGTGAGTACTCTCACTTGGTACCCAACCCTACCACCAGTAATGCAATGGGTGATAATCGCTTACTTCCCTTAGTCGGCTCGTACGACACCCGCGGGAAAGAATGGAGTGGTGAAACTTGTATTCTTAGTCCGTCACTACACTGAAAGCTGTTGTCTGCGACTTCTTTTGCATTTGCTTTATATAAATGAAGATGTATTTCTTTCCAGACATCCAAGTCAAGCTCCATCTACCAGTGGAAACCACATTTTAAAAGACAACACCCTGCACTAAGGAATATTTCTTGTATCGTGTGGGACTTTACAGACATACAATTTCAACGGACACAAAGTACGCCCAGACTCAGGACAACCATTTGTGGATCACACAAAGAGTTGTCCTGTGTGGGAATCGAACCCACGACACACGGGCTGGTGTCTAAACCACTCCAACTTTAAATTCCTTTCAGATATTTACTTCCCACGACAACATACTTCAGAATATAAATAATCTCTCTATAGCACATTAATAAGTCATCCCACGGAAGCCATTAATTTTTCTAGACTCCCGCTTATATGTATGCAAAATTTGGTGATGATTGGTTCAGTAGTTACACCGTGAAATCGATCGTCATAAATTATAGCAATCCAGTGTGCTATTGTTTTGCAAAGTTTCTTGTTGCATCAAGTTTAGTAAAATTAATTCGTCAAAAAAGCCACAGTCAAATAAATTCGGTCATGCCTCGTAAAGTAGTGGCGACCTTACTGAACGTTTTTTTAGACGGGCCTCGTAGCGTGGTCGGTAGTGTAACCGAATTCCGTGCACGGGGTGGATTCGATTCCCACTCAGGACAATTATTTGTGTGATGAACGACAGATATATGTACTGCGTCTGGGTGTTTTCTATCTATTATATGTATGTATTTACAAAAAACACAAACAAGTAATTACAAAAAGTAATATGTATACGTATTATATTCGTAATCTGGTAACCCA
This sequence comes from Leucoma salicis, assembly GCA_948253155.1. Classification (NCBI taxonomy): domain Eukaryota; kingdom Metazoa; phylum Arthropoda; class Insecta; order Lepidoptera; family Erebidae; genus Leucoma; species Leucoma salicis. Next base: position 2,313,857 of record OX411826.1, on the reverse strand, counting down.
TAGTACAAGCGTTAAGCTTAGTTTTAGACCAGAGGACGTTGTGTGAAATGTTCGTGAATATTTATTTATTTTTTTATTCCATGGAGTTTGAGAGGTAAAACGAAAAAAAAAACACGTTACGGCGCATTACATCTATTGCCAACACTTATGCACATACACAAATAGTGAATTTCTAAAATGCCAACACATATACACATCATTACTTAAAATAACACAAGTGTTGAAAAATAACGAAGAGCGACGACATGATTATTTCATGTTCCCGCCAAAACTCTGGCCTATTAATTTATTTCATTACCAAATTTCGCTCAAATCCGTTTAGTCTTTGGTCGTTAGGTTCAGAACTTTTTCTTTAGTTCCGTACATAGATAGATATACACTTGGAGTTAAACAAAGTAAAGCGTTAAAAATATTAAACCTAAAACAAAAAAGATTTTGTGCTACACAAAATTTTAATAAGCAATTTAAATAGTTCCATTTTGCGTTTCCAAGATGGCGGTCTTTCCCGCCTTTCTAAGTTAGAGCAAGTTAATAACTTAAATTAATTAACTACACTCCTCACTCAAAGAGATGGAGGTTACTTTGTCAGTTAAATGCATATCACTAGTGGTAGGGTCTGGTACTTATTACGTGAAAGTTCTCGCTTGTTGTTCGACCCGAAGTGGCAGGTACCGCGATGGTTTAGTAGTTCTAAACAGCCGTTAAGTGCCATTACGCACTGTCGACTAGTCGCCGGCAACTCGGTCGCTGGCGACTGTGACTTACTATTGTTTAAATAGATGTTTACGCACTTGGTAGTTGGTCGCCCGGGCGACTCGACGACTCGCCGCGTAGTGGCAACTCATGAGCGACTGCCAGTCGCTGGCAACCAATAGGAACACGGCCTCAAATGGAAGCATTCGCACTGCGAGCAACTATCGAAAATACCCTGTTACCAAAGTACTTATACATACAGCAATATACGCTGATCGCTTGGCTTGGGCTCCTGGCCCTAGTTGCCTATGCTTTGGTCGCCAAGAGACCGAGTTGCCGACAACTAGTCGAGTGCGTAATAGCTCTTAGGGTATTTTTTTTTTATTGCATGTAGTGGCGTACGAGCCACAGCCCATCTGGTAAATGGTAACCGTCGCTCATGGAATCAACTATACCGAAAGTATTGTCAAGCCGCTGCTCACCATTTCATTTCACCGATATGAAATGAAAGAATAAACTGCTATCTCCTGCTACAGCCAAAACGCAACGATGTGCTTCATGGCCGGTCACACGGGAGATGGTGGTACCAACCCGCTCGAGCCCGATACCAAGTGAGTACTCCCACTTGGTACCTAACCCTACCACCAGTCATAAATGGGTAATGGGTATGACCTGTTTCTGTTGTAAATAAAGATACACAGGGTGTGTGTATGTGTGCCCCTATCTTGAACGTAAGAAATTTTCATGGTAGACAGTGGCTTGGCTCTTAGTGTTTCAAGAACCTACACGAGTGGCAATGAACACTCACCATCAGGTGGACACGAGATCATGTGTTGCGGTAGCTGTTATTAACCTACTAATATTATACTTACTTACTTATCATCAAGCCATATCCCTTGCGTGATAGGCAGAGATACGAGAGTGCGAAAAGGCTCTATTCTTGCATACATCTCTCGCTTCCTCAACATTCATAACTCTCTTCATACGCGCCTGCCGGTTTCGGAGACTCTTGACGCCATCTTCCTTTTATACATGACCAATTTGGTCTAGGTAGGTGAGTCTCGATCTGCTTCTGTACCTACATCCTTCCACTTTCGCATCGTATATCTTCTAGCAGTCGCTCGTCTGGCATTCTTTACACATGTCCGAACTTTCGCATCTTTACATCAATTCAAATTTCACGCCTACTCGCTCTCTTACGTCGTCGAAATAATATTATAAATGTGAATATATGCGTTTGTGTAAAAACGGCTGAACATATTTGGATGATATTTGGCACACATATAGTTTATTACCTGGATTAACACATAGGATAATTTTATCCCGGAAAAATGTAAGGTTCCTGTGGGATAGTCATTTTTGTATAGAGATAATTAATGTACCGGAGATGGAGCTCATATTGCGGTTTCCAGAGATGAAGTCGCAAGCAGCTGCCAGTAATTTTGTAAATGAGAAAGCACGTTTGTATGTTTTTTTGTTTGTTACGAGTGTGCGAGAGTGCTGCTATTATATAACTGCTAAACTCAGCATATAGCATCACGCCTGCATCTCCGAAGGGGTAGGCAGCCGTATATTACACACCCACGGTTCGCCAGCTATGTTTAAGTCCCATGTAATAGGGGGCTAGCCTATTGTCGTCTATCGGGCACATTTCCAAACTCCGGGCTGCTACTGAGTTTTTTTTCTTTTTACGAAAAAGCTCAATAACACTGCCCGACCCGGGGATCGAACTGGAGACCTCATGATCAGTAGTCGCACACGCTACTAAAGTCCACGCGGACATAGTCGTGGGCTTAACTAGTTAAAAATAAATAATTATTATAAAAAAATTTTTATATCTTGTCTATATATTAAATGAGAAATCTACAATAAAGAAAATAAGTTCACAAAGCGCAACGTCCGCTCCGGATGACTTTCAGACGTCGAATGAGCTCAACCGGAAATAACACCGCCGCCATCTTGCCGCCACCGGAAGCGAGAACTGCGTAATGAGCTCTCGGGTCTTTGTGCTCGCGTGTGCCGGGATATTGCGATGGTGACTTAGAAGTCGAGAAATGGCTTTGGATGACTCTTAAAAGTCATGTATTGACTACATGCTGGGTATAGTGATGTAACTCGGGTTTAATACTTTTTTAAACGTTTTTTTTAGTCCCATTGTTAGGAAAAGGTTTTCAGAATAATAGGCTCTCAGAATGATTGCCCACAGTTCACTATACCGGCCCAATACGGGTTGGCAGTCTTTCACACTTCATCTCTAATACAAATTATTTACTAATTACCAGCCGTTGAATACAGGCGGCACAGGATTGTTCGTTATGGGGCTTTCTTAGATGGGCTTATGTACAGCAGAGAGTGACGAAAGGCTAATGGTGTATTAGGGGACTTGACACTTAAAACCCCTGAATTTCCATAATCAATTCTATATATACGTGTGAGTTTGTTTATTTGTCTGTTTGAACGCGATGATCTCGATCGAACTCGATACACTGTCTTGCAGCCCGTAGAATGTAACACACTAAATCGATTAATCGTTGAGTGATCACGCCTTCAAATAGTATGAATTTTAATTGCAAAATTAAACTTACTATATTGGATTAATGAATGTAAATGCGTTCCGATAGAGGGCGTTGGTCGATAAGACAAATGTGATAAGGAGTTTGGGTATGTCTAGAAAATAGTACTGTAGCTCAGTGGATTAGAGCACTTCCCCGGATAGGAAGGGACGCAGGTTCGATTCCCGCCTGTACTAAAATACACTTTTTCCTTATTGACAAATTATAATTTGTACTTTAAGAGTAGCTGAGCATGTCAAGTGCTAAAATATAGATCAAAATGTTTGAAAAAATCACGCCTTCAAATAGTATGAATTTTAATTGCAAAATTAAACTTACTATATTGGATTAATGCATGTAAATGCGTTCCAATAGAGCGTTGGTCGTTAAGACAAATGTGATAAGGAGTTTGGGTATGTCTAAAAAATAGTACTGTAGCTCAGTGGATTAGAGCACTTCCCCGGATAGGAAGGGACGCAGGTTCGATTCCCGCCTGTACTAAAATACTCTTTTTCCTTATTCACAAATTATAATTTGTACTTTAAGAGTAGCTGAGCATGTCAAGTGCTAAAATATAGATCAAAACTTATGGATTACTCAAAGAATCATTTTGTTTGGGAATCAAACCGGGAATAGAACACTCCGCCATCAGTGCTATCAATAAATCACAAATAAAAGTAAGTTTTAGTCCGTGTGGTGACGGACTTAGATAACAATTGTCACCACTTCTTTCTGCCCCGCGGGTGGAGTTCGGTACCACCCAGTTGAGTTTATGAGCAACAGTTACCACTTACCATCAGGTCGAGACTTGTCTGCTACCAAAAGCAATAAAAAAGTAAAAATAAAGATTTTTATAAAATTGTGCCAACCCTATTCCATAGAACGCCTTACCAATAATATGTCGCTGTATCAATATCTAACGCTGTTCGACCCACAGCGTCGTATTGCGAGGCAATTTGAGAGCCTATCACTAATTCAAGTGGAACAGATAGAGAGTAATTTGTGTCAGCCCTGCGTTCAAACGTTAGCTTAGAGAGGATGTGACTTGTATTTTAAATAATTGAATATTTTTTTATGCCACAAGGGTTGCAAACAAGCACGCCGAGCAGCGCCGTGAACTCGTCGTGGAAATAGGGGCGGACCTCTCGCTGCCGAGCATCGTCATAGCGATGCTTGGCAGTGACAGAAATTGGGCTGCTGTTTGGTTGCTGCCTTCTGCGAGGAGGTTATCTCGCGGAAGGAAGCGGCGGAGAGGGCCAGGGAGGAGGATTCTTCCGCTGACCCAAACCGCCGCCAGGGACTGGGGCGGCGGGTGGATGGGCCGGGGAACGTCCGCCACCCGCATAGTCTCCCGCGAAGGTGCGACGCTCCGTGTGCGGATGCGTCGCTCAGTAGAGTGTACCCGAAAGGGTAAGCCGCCGGCGGACCACCGAAGGAATGTAACATAGTTCCAGTGGCCTGCTAATAAAGGCGGAGAGACGGCACGCGGCGGGTTTCTTTAGTGGGTGAAAAACCCACACTACCCTGTTTGTTGCCCCGAACGATGGGTTGTACGGTTAGGAACATTTTTTCCCGCCTTAACAAAAAAAAAGAAAAAGGGTTGCAAACTAGCATAGTCACATGTGATAGTAATACCCTAGTCTAAAAGTAAGGTCTGCAAAAACAGTGGTATAGTGTTCGAACCCCAGTCTAAAGACTATTGTAAGGCACACACCTCTGACTTTTCGAGATTTTTCAAAATGATGTGTGTAAGTATACAGTTTATCCCTGTACGGTAAAGGAAAACATCGTGAGGAAACTTGCATGCCTGAGAAATCTCAAGGGCTTGTGAAGTCTGCCGACCCGCATTTAGCCAGCGTGGTGGACTATGGCCTAATCCCTCGCATCATGAGATAAAACCTGTACCCAGTAGTGTGACAGAAAAAAGTTTGAAAAAAATAGTTACATATTGTCTCACAACTAGCTCATAAACTTGGGATATAAACAAAAACTATTACCTACTGGAGCAGAGCAGTGACGTTAACGCAAGAAAATCCAAGTAGTGCAGCTAGTCTTGTCATCAATTAATTTGTATTAAGTACAATATAAATGTCACTTCATTTACCCTTGTGCCATATAAGGCACTACACTTAATGGCGGACATACCCACGGATTACCTTTATACTCTTCCACCAACAAGTACTTAATTAAAAAGTAGGCTAAGCTTTAATGATTAATTGCATTTCAAGTAACCTTATTTATTGCATTTCAAGTAACCTTATTTATTGAAGTTTCTGTGTGACGTGCGGTACGTAACCTTAATACGGTGAACTTGTTATGATTAATATCTTTGAGCAGTCTGCTGCAGCAGATGGAACTTGGTAAAGGTCATCCGTGAAGTAGTGAGAGCCAAGTGTTCCAAGACAGAGTTTTCAAGTTCGATGCCCAATCTAAGGTGGAAACAAGCCATCGCATTTAGAAATTATACGCATGTTTGTTTACAAATTTTTACTACCTGACGAACTAAAACATCTTATAACCTGAATTTTCTTAATTTAAATTTAAAAAACTTGTAGGAGAGCCTTGCTTATTCCAGCATGTATAGGCTCGATCGGGGAATCACCATCCTCTCACAATAAATCAGCGTGAAAAAACATAGGGACTCCTACTGTCTTATGGTGAATAAGAGCGCAATACCTATCCATCTCCTATCCCTTTCCTTGGAGATGGCGACGCGCGATTGATGACTCTGGTGTTGCTAGTGTCTATAGGTTTACGGTAACCGCTTAACGTCAGTTAGACCGTGACTCATTTGCAATAAAAATATATAGTTACACACATCCATACTATTCTCTCGTTGTTAGGGCTGCTACATTAAACTTTAATACGGAATGTACCGTATCTCATTGAAACGGCGCTTTATACACCATAACTATTCGGTTTCACCCCTAGGTGATATTTTCGCGCTGGTGATACGGGAGTGTCGACAGAGTTAATAGCGAATTAAATATTAATATACTATGCCTGTTGGAATAATTGATATTATATTGAAATGTATATTTCACAAGCGTGTGCCCGCGATTTCACCTGCTTGGCGAAATTCAAACTTTAGCCGATACTTATTCAGGCATATCATATATAGGGAGTTACCCTTAACGGGATAAACTATATTCTATGTATTTCTATCTGAATTTTAGCACTTGACATGCTCAGCTACTTTAGAGAACAAATTATATGTGAAAGTGGAAAATGAAAGCTTTACCGCGAGCAGGATTCGAACCTGCGTCCCATCCAATCCGAGGAAGTGCTCTGGACCGCTAAGCTATTCCAGTTACCTAATGGTGACACCTAATTTCCCATTTCACATTTGTTTTAGATGTATGTATGTCTATATGGCAAAAATAGATATCATACGGGAAATATTATTATTCCAGGATAAATAGTATCGTATCGTATCCAGTGTCTCATCCATTGACATAAAGTATGTGAAGATTGTTTTTTTGAATGATGTATATTCGTCAATTACGCCTAAATAACTGAGCGGAATTAAAAGAAATTTAGGTGGATGAGGCGCAGGATTTCACAGGAATTAAAACCAAATTTTCAAGTTCACGTAGACGAAATCGCGGGTAAACGCCTGTAATAAATAAATATGATTACGCTTTACCAACTAAAACTTACTTAAATACGCTCGCACCTATTTTCCTATGTTTTCAGAGACTAAATGTTTTTTTTCTCGCTACGATTCTCATGTTCTTTCGCCTTATTCATTCTTCATATATTCTCCATATACCTACGCTATACGCATTTTGGTTATGGGTACTCTGAACATATCTTTAGAAAATGATAATGTACCAATTTTATCCAAAAACATCCGACATCGTATTCCTAATATTTAAAAAAAATAACCATAGATAAATAACTATACTGGGAAAACTTAACAATAAACTTGATGGTGTTTTAATAGAATTTTAAAAAATAAATGTCATTTTATTTTGTTCCATTTTTAAATATTGAATGTGCAGGTCTCATTCAAATAGATTGACACCCGTTTTCACCAACGATCCCTAAATTTGATGTAAATAAGGCAATTTAGGTAACACTTACCGCTAGTTTTATCTTCACCGACATTTAATCTTTATTCTTGATTATTTCGTTAAAATGGAAGATCTATTAAGTGAGTTTTTGGATAGTCTTCAAGCGATTGAGACTGTAGAGTTATTAGAAAACCTTAGATTATTATCTCGGCCATTATTTTATATTAAAACTGAAAAGAAACAACAACTTATACTGTATCACAGAGTACTTTTATACTTATAGTATGCAGATTGAAGAAAATGCGCAGCCGAAAGCCCGGAAATAATAATAATAATAATAAATATTCCTGGACATTTTCACACAACGCCTCTGGTCCCAAACTAAGCTTAACGCTTGTGCTATGGGTACCAGATCACGGATATAATACATATACTACTTTTTTTTTGTAAATACATACATATAATAGATAGAAAACACCCAGACGCAGTACAAATATCTGTGTTCATCACACAAATAAGTGGGTCCTGGGTGGGAATTGAACCCACGACCTTGTGCACGGAAGTCGGTTACACTACCGACTACGCCACGAGGCCCGTCAAATGATTTATTTTAAGCTTAGACAATATTCTTCGTCTAAGGTTTTAAGTAATTACAATTAGTACAAATATTATGAATCTCAATAAACTAATGTCACCTCTGTCACTGTCAGTTAGATGTCACCTCTGTCACTGTCAGTTAGATGCACACTTTTTTTTAAGACTATCATGCAGCCTAATCATAATTGTAAATTTGTAGCTATTTAATGCTAAAACCATATTTTCTAACATTCATTGTTGATTATATCGTGTTGAAAATGTATTACTTTATTATGTTCGGAAATACTGTGAAAATAGAGTTTAAAGATGTTTTCCGCAAAAGTTCGGTTTTTGGAACTACTATGACACAAAAAATCTGTCACCTTACTAAGCAGCCTCTAGTTAAGTGTCTCTTAGCTTGGTGAAAATGAATTTAGTTAAAGGATGTATTTAAGGGATGCCTTAGACTAAGGGATACCTACTTATGGGATAGTTTAGGGATCGTTGGTGAAAACGGGCATGAGACTATTTGGCTAAGGGATAACGAAAGACCCGAATAGGGATATAAAGAGTATTAATTTATAGATAAAATGACAGTAAAGATAAGACAGGAGAATCAGAAACCACAAACTGATGTTGGTGATAGTTTGCAATTATCACAATAATTTTCTATTGACTAACCATCAGTATCAGTTATTTCGTGACCTCAGCCGATGCAACTTAGCCGAATGTCAATCTAAAATTATATCATAAATACAAATAAATCAAACTCGTACACGGCGTGATTGATGCGAGTCACCGCGTGATTAATGCTTAAGCAGAGACAAGCCAAGAAAAAATGTTCATGCTACACGTCTAATTTTTGTTTTCTTTTAGGGACTTAAGTCGAAATGAGCTAACGGCTATTAGCAGACGAACCTTCAGAGGGCTGACCGCGCTCAAGAGCCTGCACTTGGATGGAAACCATTTGAAATGTATTGATGAGAAGGCACTTGAGAATTTGAAGAGTTTGGAAGTACTGTGAGTAATTGATCCCTTTTTTTTACATAACCTACTTTGTGTGGAGATGGGCTAAGAATACTTAGTGTCACCACCTCATTTCATTCCACGGGTCTTGTAAAATGGGTTAAGTAAAATTATTAAAAAAATATTTATTTAGATTAATTAGGTATCATTTAACATTATAAATAAAAGTGCAAACTTGTATATTCATAAGTATGAATATTTGTTGCTCAATAACGCAAAAACGGCTGGACAGATTTAGATGAAAATTGGCGTACCTAATAGTTCATAATCATTTAACCTTAAATACATTGCCTACGTAAATTGTAAAATTAAAATAATTCCGCGACTCGCAAAGCTTCTTTGTTGGAAAATTAAAAATAGGTCCCACCCAATTGTTGAATTATCCTAACCTAGAGGCCTTTAGACCCTTTAGTCCATGAGCTCATGAGTCACCCTCCACTAGTCCTGTCCGCAAATTTAGCCGCCGGCAAATACTAACGTTGTCCGAGGTACACCACAAGGAGGTAACATGGTACCACACCCCTTGTCTGTACCTTATAGTACCTAATAGTATATTAAAAATTCTCCTGTTTAAAAAAAAAATACTAGTCAGCTATTACTGCCTTAGAGTCAATCAATCAGTTTGTTCAGTTCGTCATTCCACGTATTGACCTCACGAGGTTCCCAATTAACCCGACCTCGGTGTATTGATTCGACCCCCATTTCTGTGCGTATAATTGAATATTATATGACCCAATTTGTTCCTTAAATAATGAATTGATTTGTGTCTCTTTGATGGATAGAATATTACTAATTGGCTTTCGACAAAATTAGTTATGACTTGCATATATAAAAGCTATTGTACATCGATTGAGATCTTTCACGGTGTAATGTACAGGGTCTGTCGTAAATAATGGATTCGTTAATTGGGGTTAGCCCTGATGTTAAGCTGCAAAAAAAATACAAAACACAAAACAAAAGACAAAATGTGATAAGTAGATTGGGATGATCGAAAGATCTGTACTATAGCTCAGTGGTTCAGAGCACTTCCCCGGATTGGAAAAGGCGCGGGTTCGATTCCCGCTAGTACAAAAGTCTCTTTTTCCTTATTCACACATAATTTGTACTTTAAAAAGTGGCGGAGCATGTCAAATGCTAAAAAATATAGATCTAAAAAGAGCTATTTCTGTAGGTACATTCATAATGTTTGAGTAGAAATTAATTTATTAGGCTGTTTCGGGATTATTGTTTGTTTGTCGATTTGTCTGTTTGATTGTTCGGGCATCACGCAAAATCTACTGAATGGATTTTGATGAAACTTTGTTTTCATAACACGACTTAAAAACTGGTACCTATACATTTTATCCTGTTACTATAGCGGAAACCTGAGATATAACCGAAAAGCTAGGTTGCAAAAGCTAGTATATATTAAAAATATAAATAACTAGCCTCTGCCCGCGGCTCCGCCGCAGCCAAAAGCTAGTTTTTAAGTTATATCTCAGGTTCCCGATATAGTAGCGGGATAAAATGTATACCAGTTGTTAAGTCTAATCGAGATCTATCAAATAGAAAAAGTTGCATCAAAATCCGTTCAGTAGTTTTTGCGCGAACAAACAAACAGATAAACAGACAAACAAAAAAAATTGTTTTGTGTTTAGACACGTCTATATAGCCTTAATACAGTCATTTTCTCTCAAATATCTTAAATGTACAGACACAGCTCTGTTACAACTTTATAATAGTTAAGATATAAAAAATTAATTACAAAGTAAATTAAAACTAATAATTTTGTTTTCAGAACTTTAAATAATAACAACTTGACATATCTATCCGTGGAGCCAGCAGCGATAACGCGATTGAACACGTTGCGACTGAGCGACAACCCTGTCGTGTGCGATTGTCGTGTCGCACGTTTAGCGACCGCTGTGCGAGCTGCAGCCATCCTCGGCGTTGGTGCTAGGTAACATAATTATCCTACTTCCTAACTATTATAAAGCTGTAACAGAGCTGTGCCTGTATGCTGTGTTTGTTGGTGTATTTCAGAAATTTGTGAGTCTCGGTCTCTCCCAGTACCTACATCCTTCCACTTTCGCATTGTATATCTTCTTAACCAGTCGCTCGTCCGGCATTCTTTCCACATGTCCGAACCATAGGAGCATTCCCTTTCGCATCTTTATACCAATATATACCTACTCGCTCTCTTACGTCATCGTTACGAATGCGGTCAGCCAGCCTCACTCCACAGATTCTCCGCAGAGATCGCATTTCGACCACATTGATTTTACTCTCATGCTCCTTTTTGTATACCTAACTGTCGCTTCCATATAGTAACGTTGGGACAGGCATTGCCTTGTGCATTGCGACCTGTACCTTCTGGCTGAGGTGATGACTGCCGAGAAGTTGTCCCAATGCTCTGTTCACTCACATTTCCCGCATTTGGGTACTCTTCTCTCTATTTCTCCGTGTGGTGACGGACTAAGAATCCAAGTATCACCACCCCATTCTTTCCCACGGGTGTCGTATGAGGCGACTAAGGGAAGTAAGCAATTATCATCCATTGCATGACTGGTGGTAAGGCTGGGTACCAAGTGGGAGTACTCACTTGGTATCGGGTCCGAGCGGGTTGGTACCACCATCTACCATGTGACCGGCCATGAAACACATTGTTGTGTTTTGGCTGTATCAGGAGATAGCCGTTTATTCTTTCATTTCATATCTGTGAAATGAATTGGTGAGCAGCGGCTTGACAATACTCTCGGTATAGTCGAGTTCATGGGCGACGGTTACCATTTACCATCAGATGGACCATAGCTCGTCTGGCAATAAATGCAATAAAAAAAAATTCAGTGATGCACCTTCAATCCCGACTGATTCCACATCCAAGATATACAAATTCATCCACTTATTGTTCTACCAAACCATTGCCTAAGTACCTATTGATACTCTGATATCTATTCTGGCTTCTTTCCTTTCAAAAACCATTATTGCACGCCTCATAAGCGAAGCGTTGAGGTGTGTACTATTCTCGCTTCACGCAGAAAAACTGATTTTTCTAACTTAAAATGTCTCTATTTATCATATATTGCACTTGTAAAATAATATATACACACACATATCAAGAAAAAATACTATTTTTAACACTCATGACATTTTTGATGCCATTTTTGTTATTTAAACTAGTTAAAAAACTGTTTGAAAAAGTTCTGTCTTGAACGTCCGTTTGTTGTAGGTAATGAATGATAACACGATAACGACCAAAATACTTTACTAATCGAGTCTTTTTTTTCTTTTACGAATTAGTATGATTACGAATAGAGCCCTATCACTTTTCACGGTCTGATTCGATGTGGTTTCTTAATTGTTATTAAATAAACAAAAAAATAGTGAATATTTACGCTCGACTCGACACTAAAACCAGCGCTACGCTATACCTTATTTCGTGAGAACTTCTTGAACTATTTCTACAGACCAATATAGAAGTACTTCTTAAAATTAGCGCTAGATGGCGTATAAGACATGAAAACCTCATTAGTACTTTTTGAAATTAGTGCTACCTATGTGATTTATTGAAAACTACTTAGTCAGACCAATACATTATTAGTTACTTATCAAATAATCAATTTTATTGTGAAAAATGAAGATTATGAGGCGTGCGCTTTTGGATTTTCCAAAGTATTTTGGTTTTGCTCACATTCACACAAACACAAATAATTTGTATTTGTGAAAATGTGGATAAAGAGAACTTTGCATCCTTTCCGATCCGGGGAAGTGTTCTTTTTCCACATTTTCACAATAATTCGTTTTTTGTCTGTTTTTTTGGTTCATCTCATTTAAGTGTCAACGCAAAGAACGCAGGCGTCGTCTAATTGTACAATAAAAAGATAATAGTTATAAATTTCTACTTCACTAACCACTTTATTTGTAGAAAAGCCTCACGCCATCTAACGGACCTATCTGTTTGTCTTATTTTGCTATTGCAAGGAAGACACCAAGAGATGGCGCTAATCTATTTTTAATGTTATTTGTAGATACTGAAGTGTGTTTTGTCAAAGTTTAATTTACGAGTATAATTTACAGATGCCAGGCGCCAGCAGCGCTCAGAGGAGCTCTCTTGACGGACTTGGAGGCTCACGAACTGATTTGCAGTGGTAATTTCCGCACGGATTTTCAATATAAACGCTCTACACATTACATATATATACTACATATATATTAGATATATCGACTGAAATGATGGTTTCGCGTCATCCGTTACTATAACGGGTAGCTATATTTAGGTATGTTAAAGCAATAAACAGATATCAAAAAAGGCTCTTTTTAATGCCCGTGTGCTGACGGAATTAGAATACAGATATCACCGCCCGGCGATTTCCCGCGAGTGTCTTACCACTTAGGGAAGAAAGCAATTATCACCCATTGCATTACATGTGGTAAGGCTGGGTACCAAGTGGGAGTAATCACTTGTTACCGGGCCCGTGAGGTCGGTACCTTCGTCTCCCGTGTGACCGATCAATAAGCACCATAACTATTTTTAATTTAATATCCACCAAATTAAATGGTTGACTTGACATAGAGAATACATTTCTTATACATATAAATGACATTGAATTAATTTTAATTCATCTTTATATCAGCTTTCACAGTGAATTTGATTGTAATCATATTAACTATTTACATAACATAATCTCACACCTGTATCCCGAAGGGGTAAGCAGATGTGTATTAAAAAGCCACGGTTCACTATGTTTAAGTCCCACGTATGGAGCGAGCCTATTGCCGTCTACCGGGCACATTCGCAAACTCCGGGCTGCTACTGAGAATTTTTCTTTTTACGGAAAAGTCCAATAACAATTTACGACCTGGGAATCGATCCACAACGATGGAGTGCGCTGTTAGTTACATTTTTTTCGCCTTAAAAAATGTTGATGAAAAATGTGGGAGGCGTTTTTCTCTTTACTTTTAATTGTCTCCTCTCCAAGGTCCAGCGACTGCTGTGACAGTTGAATGCTCAGCGGAGCCTCGATGCCCGCCCCCGTGCCGGTGCACGCCCGAGGGCACCATCGACTGCAGGGAGAAGCTGCTGTCCGAGTTACCAGCTACTATCCCACACAGAGCTACTGAAATGTAAGTTTTTTCACACGATATTTAATGTTTCATTCAGCAATCGGGATTTACAAAAATGCCTCTAGTTTTGCTGACTTCAATAAGCTACGACATCCGCTTACTATCAGGCGGGCTGGTTCACCATCCTTTGATATAAAAATTATTTAGTATTTGTCGTTCTTGCGATCGGTTGAAAGGTATAAAAATGATACAGCGCTATCTAGTGGTGAGTTACAACTAAGTAGATAGAGAACCGTGTTTGACATGTACCAATTTTGAAGTTCAATGGCTCGCTGGCGGAGTGCACCGGGCTCGTAAATCGAGACTAAAGTAAATTTATTTAGTTATATCTTTGGCTTCCCACATAGTAGCGAGACCAAATATTTAACATTTTTTAGTAACTCTAATGAAGAGCAATATTAATAATAGCGTTTGACTAAGACCCGTTCAGTAAGGGCGCAAACAAAAAACAAATAGAAATTCTAAGACACCTAAATATGGCTTCATATAAACATTTGTCTCAAATATCTTAAATATACAGACCCAGCTCTGTAACGATAATATAATACTAGTTCTGCCCGCGACTTCGGCTGCATTGACTCCATAATATAAATACGTCACTCTACAGCACATTAATAACCCTATGCAACATCTTTTATCTAAATATATTTCTGAACTATATGTATGCTAAATATTAAAGTCACGAGCAGAATCCTGCTCGTGACTGTAATTTTCAAGTTCACATTTTTCACTTTGTGTTTAATGTATAGTGCTAAGCATGTCAAATGCTAAAAATATATATAATAATTTAACTGCCTCGGTGGTGTATCGGTAGTGTATGCGACTGCTAATCATGAGGTCTCGGGTTCGATCCCCGGGTCGGGCAATGTTATTGAGCTTTTTCCTAAAAAGAAAAATTCTCAGTAGCAGTCCGGAGTTCGGAAATGTGCCCGGTAGACGTCTATAGGCTCGCCCCCTATTACGTCGGACTTAAACATAGCTGGCGAGTCGTGGATATGTAATAAACCTCTGCCTACCCCTTCGGGGAATACAGGCGTGATGCTATGTTATATAAGAATATCTAAATATGCTAAATATCATAATAATTGGGGGATATGGTATGAAAGCCTAACAAGCAAACAAATAACACACTTTCACATCAAAAATATTAGTAAACATAGCTAGATTGTAAATAATGGATTCTCTTTTGCAACTTGCAGCCGTTTGGAACAAAATGAGATCAGTGAAGTGCCTGCTGGTGCTTTTTCATCAGTGAAGCGAGTCGCCAGGATAGATCTTTCAAACAACAAGATCACGAAGATGGCTGCAGACTCCTTCAATGGATTGGTGCATCTGACTTCACTGTAAGTCTGGTACTCAGGGTGAGAAGACACTAGATCGCCCAGTGCAAATTAGCAAACATATATTAATAAGAACCTTCGTTTATCAAAAGAAACGTCTTAATATTCATATCAAAATTCAGTTTGTAACCTCAACTAGTCATCGGGTGGCAGGGGCAGTTAAAAAGTTACTAAAGTTCCTGAAAGATGAGCCATAACCTACACTAAGTCAATTCGGGTTTGCACACTTCACGAGCCGTCTCATAAATTTAAAACCTCTCAGTTATTTAGGTACGTGACGAAGTTTTCCTTCACCGAGAATGGAAAATCAATGAGCAAATACTCACATAATATGCATATAGACACTAATCATAATTGAAACGTACTTTTTACACTTAATATCATTTTAAAATGCTATAAAAAATGTATGACGTCATTGACCGTGTTTGCGTAAATCTGACAGAAGTAAAATACTAGAGATTAGTACGCATGTCTATTGAACAGCGTTTAAATTTTATTTATATATTTTTGACGTGATAACGCCTTATAAACGCCGGCAGCATGCATGAAAAGTCTCACGTTCCAAAAATGTATAGCGATCGATGCATTGTTGGATAAGGAAGAGCGTCTGCGGGAGGGAGACCGACATCACATAAATCACATTCTTCGCCTGAACGCGTCCCGGGCAACACGCGTATCTCAATTATTGTATAGCAGCACGCGAGATCGTACCTTTTTATATGTACCATTCAATTTCTATCAGTATGACATTTTGTGAAACTCTGCGAAAACATATATGACGTTGTCACGTAAAATTATCGTCCGTAAACCGACTTTACAGACAGCCATATAGCTTTTTATTGTGTTTACTATAGGTTTATCTACTAAATAAAAGCATAAACAAAAAAAGCATAAACTGTCCAAACCCAAAGGAGATGTACCAAATGCCCACACATTCTCGGCCTGGAAAGGATATACATAAAACAATATTTTTTTTTAAGATAAATGACTACCCTATAGATCTGTGTATTTCTTTTCACACTAAAACTTTTGGATGATGAGATAAAAGACATCTAAGATGGATATAATTTTGAAATTGAAATACCACAAAATCGAATATTTGATCAAAAATAACACCATAATTATAAATAAATAAAATAATATCTACATATATAAACAAATAATGAAGCTTAAAATCACTAAATATATAACTTACACTCATAAAATCACAATACACAATACACAACAACAACAGTAGACGAGTAGAATGACATCACATGACAGATGTAAAATGTTTTGCCAATATTTTGAATCATAATTGCTACTCTTGATTAGAAATAATATCAGTTTTAAATACAAAGTGAAAAATATGAAATCGAAAATAACAGTCAGGAGCAGGATTTGAACCTGCATTTTCTGGATACCGTCCAAATGCTTTACCAATTCAGCAATCCTGACAATTACTCCTGACTGCTAATTTCGATAACACATCATACTTAACGGGTGACGCCTGCACCATCTGTCGGAAGTATTTTCATACATTATACCGACCAGGTAAACTTAATTTTACAATTAAGAAAAATTGGTAAAGCATCTGGACGGTATCCAGAAGATGCAGGTTCAAATCCTGCTCCTGACTGTTATTTTCGATTTCATATTTTTCACTTTGTATTTAATGTATGGTGCTAAGCATGTCAAATGCTAAAAATATATATAAAAATATCTAAATATTTAAAGGGTTTGCGTCATTATTAGGTAAAATCTTAATTGTAAAATTAAGTTTACCTGGTCGGTATAATGTATGAAAATACTTCCGACAGATGGTGCAGCCGTCACCCAAAGACGTTAAGTATGATGTGTTATCGAAATTAGCAGTCAGGAGTAATTGTCAGGATTGCTGAATTGGTAAAGCATCTGGACGGTATCCAGAAGATGCAGGTTCAAATCCTGCTCCTGACTGTTATTTTCGATTTCATATTTTTCACTTTGTATTTAATGTATGGTGCTAAGCATGTCAAATGCTAAAAATATATATAAAAATATCTAAATATCAGTTTTCACCAAATAATTATAAAAAAAAATTTTTAAATAGTCATATTACTGTTCTCACGAAATTATTTAAGAAATAACTACGTAATATTGTTTTGTAATATAATAGTACCAAAGTTTTTAATGTTGTCAACTCAGCGTAGTGGCAATATCCTATTTGATTGTCAACAGATAACAATAATTCACCAATAACCATTACGATAAAGTACAAATTCAAAATAATAGCTTTTTAAACTATAATCTTTATCTGAAGTTCTATCAAGAAAAGAAAACCACTGAAGGATTTTATAAATTATTAGTTTAATTTTAAATATTGAAAACATTATGGCCGCCACAGGCCGTAAATGGTACATGTCTATTTATTTATTTATTCAGGGACAAAAAAACAGTTACATAGTGTGATTACAACAAAGTACTTAACAAATGTAAATATATATTAATATGTAACCCACAACGATGTCCACATATTAAACATAATAATAGGAAGAAAACACAGACTACGATACATCGCATTTGTTATATGATTCCACCTATATCACAATATAAATACATAATTCTATTTATTTAATTTATGAGTTAACATTTGTTTAAATTTATAACTGGACAAATGAAAGATGTCTATGTTGGTGAAATGATTATTATAAATGTCTGTGAGGCGACGAAGAGGTGCTCTTACCCCGGCGTTAGATCTGCACATATTTACATGAAACAAGCGAGAAATGCGTGCTTTTCGTCTTATTACAGTTCTAGGAACCGTGTAACATAATTTGTTTGTAATATTTACACAGTCGTATCTATTGTTACATATGTTGTATAACTATAGTACCGAGAAGGAGACGTCTGGATTCTAAACTTAAAACATTATAACGTAGTAATAAATCATTATAAGGAATTTTACTTTGACAGCATTTGTAATTCATAGAACGTAAGAATTTCTTTTGTACCTTTTCGAGTCTATCTATGTATTTTTGATATATAGGATTCCAGATCGAAGTCGCGTATTCCAATTGAGGGCGAATTAATGTTTTATATAATAACAGATATGTTGAGGAACGTATAAAGTCAACCGAAGATATCATCACGAAACCATACATCTGTAGAGCTCTGTTGATAATAGCCTCAATATGAACATCGAAGTGCAGAGAAGAGTCAATTAACACTCCTAAATCACGAACTACTGTTACATTATCTAAAATTTCATTATTTATAAAATAATTATAATGTATTCTGTTTTTATTTTTCGTAAATGATATAGTGTTACATTTAGGTAGGTTGAGTATTAGCTTATTATTATTACAATATATGTAAAGTCTATCTAGGTCTTCCTGAAGTAGTATGCAATCATCAGTTCTATTGCAAGATATATAAATTTTTATATCATCTGCATACATGAGAAAACTGGAGTGAATGAAACAGTTTTTAATATCGTTAACAAACAGAATAAACAGAAGAGGACCCAAAATTGAACCCTGAGGAACTCCGGATGCAACCGTTACACAATCAGATTCAAATCCATTTATAACAACCTTTTGCGTAAATGTCCTTTATAAGTCTGGTGCAGTCTCGACATATTATAATATTTTTGATCTATATTTTTTAGCATTTGACATATTTTTTTACTATTTAGTTATTTTATTTACTATTTAAGTAGTTTTGTGATGAGAAGGTTGGGATGGCCGTAAGGTCGGTGCGGTAGCTCAGTGGCTTAGAGTACTTCCCCGGATTGGAAGGGACGCGGGTTCGATTCCCGCGCACTTAAGTTCTCTTTTTCCTCATTCACAAATAATTTGTATTTTAAAAAGTAGCTGAGCATATGTCAAATGCTACAAAATATAGATCAAAAATGTTTAAAAAATCGCGCCATCAAATAGTATGAATTTTAATTGCAAAATATAAACTTACTATATTGGATTAATGCATGTAAATGCATTCCGATAGATGGCGTTGGTTGTAAAGACAAATGTGATGAGGAGATTGGGATGGCCGAAAGGTCAGTGCGGCAGCTCAGTTGCTTAGAGCACTTCCCCGGATTGGAAGGGACGCAGGTTCGATTCCCGCTCGCACTAAAGTTCTCTTTTTCCTCATGCACAAATAATTTGTACTTTAATAAATAATGTTTCTTTTCGTTTATATTTCAGAGTGCTCTATGGTAATAAAATCAAAGACTTACCATCCGGAATCTTTCACGGATTGTCGTCGCTTCAGTTATTGTGAGTACTTACAGCAACCCTTTTTTTTTGGTTTAGACGGGAAAAAAAATTCCTAACCGCACACCCCGTCGTTTGGGGCAACGAACAGGGTAGTGTGGGGCCTGCACCCACTGAAGAAACCCGCCGTGTGCCGTCTCTCCGCCTCTATTGGCGGGCCACTGGAACTATGTTACATTCCTTCTGTGGTGCTTACAGCAACCCTGATAATATTTATTTCATCAATTTTTAGATTTTTGACCTACAGGTAAATCAATCATTATTATCCCTAACCGAATTCAAAAACTTTTTTCTCTGATTTCTCTGAGATTAAAATAGGTAATAAGACGTGACGGGTGGCAAACCATGTCGCCACCATTCGTATGATTGAAACTAAAAATCTGCATTGCGTTTAAATGAGATTTTTTTGAAATTTTCTTTATTCCAGGCTCCTGAACTCCAATGAAATCTCGTGCGTGAAGAAGGACACCTTTCGGGATCTCCAAAACTTGAAGTTACTGTGAGTTTATTTTTACCAACCATTTTTTGTTTAAAGAAAGAAAGATATACCTACAATTCCACGGGCACAAAGTGCACCCAAACTCAAAACTATTAGGTACTCACCTACCTAGACCAAATCGGTCATGTATTGAAGGAAATTCGAGTCTCCGAAACCGGCGAGCGTGTATGAAGAGTATTATGAATGTTCAGTAAGCGAGAGATATATGCAAGAATAGAGCCTTTTGGCACTCTGTTCTCTCTGCCTACTCCGCAAGAGAGATGATAAGTAGTAATTGCCGTTATACTGTTATTCCAGATCTTTGTACGACAACAACATCAGATCTCTTCCCAACGGTACCTTCGATGCATTGACTGGAATCCAAACTCTGTAAGTATTTTTGATGCGAAAACATCTAATGCGGAGGGAGGGTATAACCAGCTGTTGGCGACGTCACCACGCCAGTTTATTTAAATGATTTTAACACCATCTGTTGACAAAAGCATTTAACTAGGAAGTATAATGTTAATCAATAAACCAATAACAGTTTTAATTCGTCTATGGATAAAGATAGGACGCTTACCAAGAATTGACTCGAACAATATTTGAAGAAAGAAAGAAAATTGATGTTTTTACATCTGCGAGACGTCCCGTGACAGCTGTTTTTGCAGCTAGTAACCATAGCCTAGTGGTCAAACTAAGGACTACAAAGACAGTGGTATCGAGGTCGACCCCAGTCAGAGATCCAGACTCCGTACGGCACACGCGTCTGACTTGACGAGATTTTTCGAAATAATGTTTGTATTTCCTAATGATTGGTTCAGTAGTTACAGCGTGAAAGCTTCATAAACAAACAAACTTTTTCTGGTGGTAGAGCTTTGCTTTTCCCAGCATTAACTGGGCCGGTTTAATTGGGAAAGTTACTACTCTCTCACAGAAGACCGGCGTGAGATTTGTTATGGTGCTTGACAGCGCCAAAAAAAGCGAAATCCAAACCTTCTCCCTATCTTCTCCTTATCATCCCTACTATCCTCATCCTGTCCCTTTTAATTGGAGATGGTGACGTGATTCTGATGTTGCTAGCGTCTATATTTAGCGCATCCAATACAACAATATCTTTAAGATTGATGTTGGGACTGCCTCACTACTGTAGTGCGTCGAGGATCTTTGCGGAGTACAATACGGACAGTTTTAATGCTATCATCCGCAAAAAAACTATATCCCTGATCCGCAGGCTGAGGAGCAGTCACAACACCATTAAAGCTACTTATTTTTAACAATTAATTGATCTATTTATATATATTTTTAGCATTTGACATGCTTAGCACTATACATTAAACACAAAGTGAAAAATGTGAAATCGAAAATAACAGTCAGGAGCAGGATTTGAACCTGCATCTCCTGGATACCGCCCAGATGCTTTACCAATTCAGCCATCCTGACAATTGCTCCTGACTGCTAATTTCGATAACACATTCATACCCAACGTCTTTGGGTGACGCCTGCACCATCTGTCGGAAGTATTTTCATACATTATACCGACCAGGTAAACTTAATTTTACAATTAAGATTTTACCTAATAATGACGCAAACCCTATAAATATTTATATATATTTTTAGCATTTGACATGCTTAGCACTATACATTAAACACAAAGTGAAAAATGTGAAATCGAAAATAACAGTCAGGAGCAGGATTTGAACCTGCATCTCCTGGATACCGTCCAGATGCTTTACCAATTCAGCCATCCTGACAATTGCTCCTGACTCCTAATTTCGATAACACATTCATACCCAACGTCTTTGGGTGACGCCTGCACCATCTGTCGGAAGTATTTTCATACATTATACCGACCAGGTAAACTTAATTTTACAATTAAGATTTTACCTAATAATGACGCAAACCCTATAAATATTTATATATATTTTTAGCATTTGACATGCTTAGCACTATACATTAAACACAAAGTGAAAAATGTGAAATCGAAAATAACAGTCAGGAGCAGGATTTGAACCTGCATCTCCTGGATACCGTCCAAATCCTGCTCCTGACTGTTATTTTCGATTTCACATTTTTCACTTTGTGTTTAATGTATAGTGCTAAGCATGTCAAATGCTAAAAATATATATAAATATTTATAGGGTTTGCGTCATTATTAGGTAAAATCTTAATTGTAAAATTAAGTTTACCTGGTCGGTATAATGTATGAAAATACTTCCGACAGATGGTGCAGGCGTCACCCAAAGACGTTGGGTATGAATGTGTTATCGAAATTAGCAGTCAGGAGCAATTGTCAGGATGGCTGAATTGGTAAAGCATCTGGACGGTATCCAGGAGATGCAGGTTCAAATCCTGCTCCTGACTGTTATTTTCGATTTCACATTTTTCACTTTGTGTTTAATGTATAGTGCTAAGCATGTCAAATGCTAAAAATATATATAAATATTTATAGGGTTTGCGTCATTATTAGGTAAAATCTTAATTGTAAAATTAAGTTTACCTGGTCGGTATAATGTATGAAAATACTTCCGACAGATGGTGCAGGCGTCACCCAAAGACGTTGGGTATGAATGTGTTATCGAAATTAGCAGTCAGGAGCAATTGTCAGGATGGCTGAATTGGTAAAGCATCTGGACGGTATCCAGGAGATGCAGGTTCAAATCCTGCTCCTGACTGTTATTTTCGATTTCACATTTTTCACTTTGTGTTTAATGTATAGTGCTAAGCATGTCAAATGCTAAAAATATATATAAATATTTATAGGGTTTGCGTCATTATTAGGTAAAATCTTAATTGTAAAATTAAGTTTACCTGGTCGGTATAATGTATGAAAATACTTCCGACAGATGGTGCAGGCGTCACCCAAAGACGTTGGGTATGAATGTGTTATCGAAATTAGCAGTCAGGAGCAATTGTCAGGATGGCTGAATTGGTAAAGCATCTGGACGGTATCCAGGAGATGCAGGTTCAAATCCTGCTCCTGACTGTTATTTTCGATTTCACATTTTTCACTTTGTGTTTAATTAATTGATCACCAAAGGCTTCATGTCGTAGTCGGTAGTGTAACCGACTTCCGTGCACGAGGTCGTGGGTTCGATTCCCACTCAGGACAAATATTTGTGTGATGAACACAGATATTTGTACTGCGTCTGGGTGTTTTCTATCTATTATATGTATGAATTTACAAAAAAAAAGTAATATATGTATTATATCCGTAATCCGGTACCCATAGCACAAGCATTAAGCTTAGTTTGGGACCAGAGGACGTTGTGTGAAAGTGTCCGTGAATATTTATTAATTTAATATGGATCTTTGTGGTCCGAAGTAAACTCTTTATTATTAATTATTGTTATAAGCTACGGTAACTGCTTACCATCAAGTAGGCCGAAGGCTTGTTGGCCATTATTTTGTGGATCACACAAATAATTGTCCTCTGAGGGAATAGAACCTACAACAGTAGCATGTACAATTATCTAAACCAATCTGCCATCCGAGCTGTGCAGTTCTCGAGAACTCATATTCAGAAGATGTATATCTTAGTCGTAGAAAGTAACAACTCGACCTGTTCGCAGACATTTGGGCAGGAATCCATTCGCCTGTGATTGTTCCCTGCGCTGGTTAGCAGTCTACCTGCGCAAGAATCCGATAGAAACATCTGGAGCCAAGTGTGACTCTCCCAAACGGATGAGCAGGAAGCGGATAGACGCTTTGAGAGAAGAGAATTTTAAGTGCAAACGTGAGTATTGAAATTTTCCCTTGACAGCTCCATCGATACTTGAGAAAATTAGTCAAAACAGATGTTAAAGTATCAATAAGCATTTGTGTGCTAGAACAAGTGGATGAATATGTATATCTTGGATGTGGAATCAGTCGGGATGGAAGGTACACCACTGATATAGAGAGAAGAGTAATTGCGTGAAATAGAGTGAACGGAGCATTAGGACAACTTCTCGGCAGCCACCACCTCAGCCAGAGGGCACGTGTCGCAATACACAACGTAGTGCTTGTTCCAACGTTATTATATGGAAGCGAGAGTTGGGTATGTAAAATGGAGTATGAGAGTAAAATCATTGCGGCTCAAATGCGATCTCTGCGAAGAATCTGTGGAGTGAGGCTGACTCACTGCATACGTAACGATGACGTAAGAGAGCGAGTAGGTATGAACGAGAGTATTGATGTAAAGATGCGAAAGGGAATGCTCCTATGGTTCGGACATGTAGAAAGAATGCCGGACGAGCGACTGGTTAAGAAGATATACAATGCGAAAGTGGAAGGATGTAGGTACAGGGGGAGACCGAGACTCACCTACCTAGAACAAATCGGTCATGTATGAAGGAAGGTGGAGTCAGGAGTCTCCAAAAGCGAGTGTATATGAAGAGACTTATTAATGTTGAGGAAGTGAGCGATGTATGCAAGAATAGAGCCTCTTGGCACTCTGTTTTCTCTGCCTATCCCGCAAGGGAAATGACATGATGGTAAGTAGTAAGTAGTAATTAGTCAGGAATTGATTATGCCTTAATGAACACATAAGTCGTGACCTTATGATAAGTGGTAGCCGGCGCTCATCCAAGGATACAGCCAAGCCGCTGCTAATCATTTTAGTTGGTGGATGGGAAAAAAGTCTTGAACGGGAGATACCCGCTACAATCAAAACTCACCGCGGTGAAAGACGAATTGGTATCTATCTTTGTTAATTCCTGGTACCCATTTCAACTCCAGTGATTATTAATCCTTCGGCAGATAGTCATTGCACAGATGGTGGAGTGGTTTAGATACTTGCTTCCCACTCGAGTGTTGTAGGTCCGATGCACAGAGGACAACCCTTTGTGTGATCAGCAAATGGTTGTTCTGAGTCTGGGTATACTTTGTGTCTGTAACATTGTGTGTTTGTAAATGCAGCAGGTGCAGGCTACAGGGTGTTAAAAACAAACAAAGAATAAAAAATAATGCCAATACTTAAGAGTAGAACCTTAAACACAAAGTGAAAAATGTGAAATCAAAAATAACAGTCACGAGCAGGATTCGAACCAGCATCTCCTGGATACCGTCCAGATGCTTTGCCAATTCAGCCATCGTGACCCTTGCTTCTGACTGCTAATCTCGACAACACATTCATACTTAACGTCTTTGGGTGACGCCTGCACCATCTATCGGAAGTATTTTCATACATTACACCGACCGATGTAGTAGAACCTTGCTTATCCCAGTTTCAATGGGCCGAATCAATCGTGGAAGTACCACCCTCTCACATAACAATTTAAATCTACAGTAGCTACCCGTACTCTTGTTGGAGGATAAAAAGAGGATTTTGAGGCTCTGGCGCACTCACTCACCATATGAAACACAACAGGCATTGCCACTATTGCCGGTCCGGTCGTGGTGGGACAAGCGAGGCTGTACCAGTAAAAAGTGTGATTGTAGGTGATAGTCAAATATTAATCAGACCCACTGCAGTGTCTAAGCCTTCGGAGAAAGTTAGAACATATATAACGGATAGTGGCCGTCCGCAGCGGGCGAGGAGGCGGCGGGCGCGGCGTGCGGTGCGACGGGCGCGTGCGCGGGCGCGTGCGCGTGCCACGCGGGGGGGGGCGCCGTGGCGGTCGCGTGCGCGCGCGCCGCACTGGTCGACGTGCCGCGCGACCTGCCGCTCAACACGCGCGCGCTGTGAGTACATGTGCTGCCCTCCCTCTGGTCGACGTGCCGCGCGACCTGCCGCTCAACACGCGCGCGCTGTGAGTACATGTGCTGCCCTCCCTCTGGTCGACGTGCCGCGCGACCTGCCGCTCAACACGCGCGCGCTGTGAGTACATGTGCTGCCCTCCCTCTGGCCGACGTGCCGCGCGACCTGCCGCTCAACACGCGCGCGCTGTGAGTACACGTGCTGCCCTCCCTCTGGCCGACGTGCCGCGCGACCTGCCGCTCAACACGCGCGCGCTGTGAGTACATGTGCTGCCCTCCCTCTGGCCGACGTGCCGCGCGACCTGCCGCTCAACACGCGCGCGCTGTGAGTACATGTGCTGCCCTCCCTCTGGCCGACGTGCCGCGCGACCTGCCGCTCAACACGCGCGCGCTGTGAGTACATGTGCTGCCCTCCCTCTGGCCGACGTGCCGCGCGACCTGCCGCTCAACACGCGCGCGCTGTGAGTACATGTGCTGCCCTCCCTCTGGCCGACGTGCCGCGCGACCTGCCGCTCAACACGCGCGCGCTGTGAGTACATGTGCTGCCCTCCCTCTGGCCGACGTGCCGCGCGACCTGCCGCTCAACACGCGCGCGCTGTGAGTACATGTGCTGCCCTCCCTCTGGCCGACGTGCCGCGCGACCTGCCGCTCAACACGCGCGCGCTGTGAGTACATGTGCTGCCCTCCCTCTGGCCGACGTGCCGCGCGACCTGCCGCTCAACACGCGCGCGCTGTGAGTACATGTGCTGCCCTCCCTCTGGCCGACGTGCCGCGCGACCTGCCGCTCAACACGCGCGCGCTGTGAGTACATGTGCTGCCCTCCCTCTGGCCGACGTGCCGCGCGACCTGCCGCTCAACACGCGCGCGCTGTGAGTACATGTGCTGCCCTCCCTCTGGCCGACGTGCCGCGCGACCTGCCGCTCAACACGCGCGCGCTGTGAGTACATGTGCTGCCCTCCCTCTGGCCGACGTGCCGCGCGACCTGCCGCTCAACACGCGCGCGCTGTGAGTACATGTGCTGCCCTCCCTCTGGCCGACGTGCCGCGCGACCTGCCGCTCAACACGCGCGCGCTGTGAGTACATGTGCTGCCCTCCCTCTGGCCGACGTGCCGCGCGACCTGCCGCTCAACACGCGCGCGCTGTGAGTACATGTGCTGCCCTCCCTCTGGCCGACGTGCCGCGCGACCTGCCGCTCAACACGCGCGCGCTGTGAGTACATGTGCTGCCCTCCCTCTGGCCGACGTGCCGCGCGACCTGCCGCTCAACACGCGCGCGCTGTGAGTACATGTGCTGCCCTCCCTCTGGCCGACGTGCCGCGCGACCTGCCGCTCAACACGCGCGCGCTGTGAGTACATGTGCTGCCCTCCCTCTGGCCGACGTGCCGCGCGACCTGCCGCTCAACACGCGCGCGCTGTGAGTACATGTGCTGCCCTCCCTCTGGCCGACGTGCCGCGCGACCTGCCGCTCAACACGCGCGCGCTGTGAGTACATGTGCTGCCCTCCCTCTGGCCGACGTGCCGCGCGACCTGCCGCTCAACACGCGCGCGCTGTGAGTACATGTGCTGCCCTCCCTCTGGCCGACGTGCCGCGCGACCTGCCGCTCAACACGCGCGCGCTGTGAGTACATGTGCTGCCCTCCCTCTGGCCGACGTGCCGCGCGACCTGCCGCTCAACACGCGCGCGCTGTGAGTACATGTGCTGCCCTCCCTCTGGCCGACGTGCCGCGCGACCTGCCGCTCAACACGCGCGCGCTGTGAGTACATGTGCTGCCCTCCCTCTGGCCGACGTGCCGCGCGACCTGCCGCTCAACACGCGCGCGCTGTGAGTACTTGTGCTGCCCTCCCTCTGGCCGACGTGCCGCGCGACCTGCCGCTCAACACGCGCGCGCTGTGAGTACATGTGCTGCCCTCCCTCTGGTCGACGTGCCGCGCGACCTGCCGCTCAACACGCGTGCGCTGTGAGTACATGTGCTGCCCTCCCTCTGGCCGACGTGCCGCGCGACCTGCCGCTCAACACGCGCGCGCTGTGAGTACATGTGCTGCCCTCCCTCTGGCCGACGTGCCGCGCGACCTGCCGCTCAACACGCGCGCGCTGTGAGTACATGTGCTGCCCTCCCTCTGGCCGACGTGCCGCGCGACCTGCCGCTCAACACGCGCGCGCTGTGAGTACATGTGCTGCCCTCCCTCTGGCCGACGTGCCGCGCGACCTGCCGCTCAACACGCGCGCGCTGTGAGTACATGTGCTGCCCTCCCTCTGGCCGACGTGCCGCGCGACCTGCCGCTCAACACGCGCGCGCTGTGAGTACATGTGCTGCCCTCCCTCTGGCCGACGTGCCGCGCGACCTGCCGCTCAACACGCGCGCGCTGTGAGTACATGTGCTGCCCTCCCTCTGGCCGACGTGCCGCGCGACCTGCCGCTCAACACGCGCGCGCTGTGAGTACTTGTGCTGCCCTCCCTCTGGCCGACGTGCCGCGCGACCTGCCGCTCAACACGCGCGCGCTGTGAGTACATGTGCTGCCCTCCCTCTGGTCGACGTGCCGCGCGACCTGCCGCTCAACACGCGTGCGCTGTGAGTACATGTGCTGCCCTCCCTCTGGCCGACGTGCCGCGCGACCTGCCGCTCAACACGCGCGCGCTGTGAGTACATGTGCTGCCCTCCCTCTGGCCGACGTGCCGCGCGACCTGCCGCTCAACACGCGCGCGCTGTGAGTACATGTGCTGCCCTCCCTCTGGCCGACGTGCCGCGCGACCTGCCGCTCAACACGCGCGCGCTGTGAGTACATGTGCTGCCCTCCCTCTGGCCGACGTGCCGCGCGACCTGCCGCTCAACACGCGCGCGCTGTGAGTACATGTGCTGCCCTCCCTCTGGCCGACGTGCCGCGCGACCTGTCGCTCAACACGCGCGCGCTGTGAGTACATGTGCTGCCCTCCCTCTGGTCGACGTGCCGCGCGACCTGCCGCTCAACACGCGCGCGCTGTGAGTACATGTGCTGCCCTCCCTCTGGCCGACGTGCCGCGCGACCTGCCGCTCAACACGCGCGCGCTGTGAGTACATGTGCTGCCCTCCCTCTGGTCGACGTGCCGCGCGACCTGCCGCTCAACACGCGCGCGCTGTGAGTACATGTGCTGCCCTCCCTCTGGTCGACGTGCCGCGCGACCTGCCGCTCAACACGCGCGCGCTGTGAGTACATGTGCTGCCCTCCCTCTGGTCGACGTGCCGCGCGACCTGCCGCTCAACACGCGCGCGCTGTGAGTACATGTGCTGCCCTCCCTCTGGCCGACGTGCCGCGCGACCTGCCGCTCAACACGCGCGCGCTGTGAGTACATGTGCTGCCCTCCCTCTGGTCGACGTGCCGCGCGACCTGCCGCTCAACACGCGCGCGCTGTGAGTACATGTGCTGCCCTCCCTCTGGTCGACGTGCCGCGCGACCTGCCGCTCAACACGCGCGCGCTGTGAGTACATGTGCTGCCCTCCCTCTGGTCGACGTGCCGCGCGACCTGCCGCTCAACACGCGCGCGCTGTGAGTACATGTGCTGCCCTCCCTCTGGCCGACGTGCCGCGCGACCTGCCGCTCAACACGCGCGCGCTGTGAGTACATGTGCTGCCCTCCCTCTGGCCGACGTGCCGCGCGACCTGCCGCTCAACACGCGCGCGCTGTGAGTACATGTGCTGCCCTCCCTCTGGCCGACGTGCCGCGCGACCTGCCGCTCAACACGCGCGCGCTGTGAGTACATGTGCTGCCCTCCCTCTGGCCGACGTGCCGCGCGACCTGCCGCTCAACACGCGCGCGCTGTGAGTACATGTGCTGCCCTCCCTCTGGCCGACGTGCCGCGCGACCTGCCGCTCAACACGCGCGCGCTGTGAGTACATGTGCTGCCCTCCCTCTGGCCGACGTGCCGCGCGACCTGCCGCTCAACACGCGCGCGCTGTGAGTACATGTGCTGCCCTCCCTCTGGCCGACGTGCCGCGCGACCTGCCGCTCAACACGCGCGCGCTGTGAGTACATGTGCTGCCCTCCCTCTGGCCGACGTGCCGCGCGACCTGCCGCTCAACACGCGCGCGCTGTGAGTACATGTGCTGCCCTCCCTCTGGCCGACGTGCCGCGCGACCTGCCGCTCAACACGCGCGCGCTGTGAGTACATGTGCTGCCCTCCCTCTGGCCGACGTGCCGCGCGACCTGCCGCTCAACACGCGCGCGCTGTGAGTACATGTGCTGCCCTCCCTCTGGCCGACGTGCCGCGCGACCTGCCGCTCAACACGCGCGCGCTGTGAGTACATGTGCTGCCCTCCCTCTGGCCGACGTGCCGCGCGACCTGCCGCTCAACACGCGCGCGCTGTGAGTACATGTGCTGCCCTCCCTCTGGCCGACGTGCCGCGCGACCTGCCGCTCAACACGCGCGCGCTGTGAGTACATGTGCTGCCCTCCCTCTGGCCGACGTGCCGCGCGACCTGCCGCTCAACACGCGCGCGCTGTGAGTACATGTGCTGCCCTCCCTCTGGCCGACGTGCCGCGCGACCTGCCGCTCAACACGCGCGCGCTGTGAGTACATGTGCTGCCCTCCCTCTGGCCGACGTGCCGCGCGACCTGCCGCTCAACACGCGCGCGCTGTGAGTACATGTGCTGCCCTCCCTCTGGCCGACGTGCCGCGCGACCTGCCGCTCAACACGCGCGCGCTGTGAGTACATGTGCTGCCCTCCCTCTGGCCGACGTGCCGCGCGACCTGCCGCTCAACACGCGCGCGCTGTGAGTACATGTGCTGCCCTCCCTCTGGCCGACGTGCCGCGCGACCTGCCGCTCAACACGCGCGCGCTGTGAGTACATGTGCTGCCCTCCCTCTGGCCGACGTGCCGCGCGACCTGCCGCTCAACACGCGCGCGCTGTGAGTACATGTGCTGCCCTCCCTCTGGCCGACGTGCCGCGCGACCTGCCGCTCAACACGCGCGCGCTGTGAGTACATGTGCTGCCCTCCCTCTGGCCGACGTGCCGCGCGACCTGCCGCTCAACACGCGCGCGCTGTGAGTACTTGTGCTGCCCTCCCTCTGGCCGACGTGCCGCGCGACCTGCCGCTCAACACGCGCGCGCTGTGAGTACATGTGCTGCCCTCCCTCTGGTCGACGTGCCGCGCGACCTGCCGCTCAACACGCGTGCGCTGTGAGTACATGTGCTGCCCTCCCTCTGGCCGACGTGCCGCGCGACCTGCCGCTCAACACGCGCGCGCTGTGAGTACATGTGCTGCCCTCCCTCTGGCCGACGTGCCGCGCGACCTGCCGCTCAACACGCGCGCGCTGTGAGTACATGTGCTGCCCTCCCTCTGGCCGACGTGCCGCGCGACCTGCCGCTCAACACGCGCGCGCTGTGAGTACATGTGCTGCCCTCCCTCTGGCCGACGTGCCGCGCGACCTGCCGCTCAACACGCGCGCGCTGTGAGTACATGTGCTGCCCTCCCTCTGGCCGACGTGCCGCGCGACCTGCCGCTCAACACGCGCGCGCTGTGAGTACATGTGCTGCCCTCCCTCTGGCCGACGTGCCGCGCGACCTGCCGCTCAACACGCGCGCGCTGTGAGTACATGTGCTGCCCTCCCTCTGGCCGACGTGCCGCGCGACCTGCCGCTCAACACGCGCGCGCTGTGAGTACTTGTGCTGCCCTCCCTCTGGCCGACGTGCCGCGCGACCTGCCGCTCAACACGCGCGCGCTGTGAGTACATGTGCTGCCCTCCCTCTGGTCGACGTGCCGCGCGACCTGCCGCTCAACACGCGTGCGCTGTGAGTACATGTGCTGCCCTCCCTCTGGCCGACGTGCCGCGCGACCTGCCGCTCAACACGCGCGCGCTGTGAGTACATGTGCTGCCCTCCCTCTGGCCGACGTGCCGCGCGACCTGCCGCTCAACACGCGCGCGCTGTGAGTACATGTGCTGCCCTCCCTCTGGCCGACGTGCCGCGCGACCTGCCGCTCAACACGCGCGCGCTGTGAGTACATGTGCTGCCCTCCCTCTGGCCGACGTGCCGCGCGACCTGCCGCTCAACACGCGCGCGCTGTGAGTACATGTGCTGCCCTCCCTCTGGCCGACGTGCCGCGCGACCTGTCGCTCAACACGCGCGCGCTGTGAGTACATGTGCTGCCCTCCCTCTGGTCGACGTGCCGCGCGACCTGCCGCTCAACACGCGCGCGCTGTGAGTACATGTGCTGCCCTCCCTCTGGCCGACGTGCCGCGCGACCTGCCGCTCAACACGCGCGCGCTGTGAGTACATGTGCTGCCCTCCCTCTGGTCGACGTGCCGCGCGACCTGCCGCTCAACACGCGCGCGCTGTGAGTACATGTGCTGCCCTCCCTCTGGTCGACGTGCCGCGCGACCTGCCGCTCAACACGCGCGCGCTGTGAGTACATGTGCTGCCCTCCCTCTGGTCGACGTGCCGCGCGACCTGCCGCTCAACACGCGCGCGCTGTGAGTACATGTGCTGCCCTCCCTCTGGCCGACGTGCCGCGCGACCTGCCGCTCAACACGCGCGCGCTGTGAGTACATGTGCTGCCCTCCCTCTGGTCGACGTGCCGCGCGACCTGCCGCTCAACACGCGCGCGCTGTGAGTACATGTGCTGCCCTCCCTCTGGTCGACGTGCCGCGCGACCTGCCGCTCAACACGCGCGCGCTGTGAGTACATGTGCTGCCCTCCCTCTGGTCGACGTGCCGCGCGACCTGCCGCTCAACACGCGCGCGCTGTGAGTACATGTGCTGCCCTCCCTCTGGCCGACGTGCCGCGCGACCTGCCGCTCAACACGCGCGCGCTGTGAGTACATGTGCTGCCCTCCCTCTGGTCGACGTGCCGCGCGACCTGCCGCTCAACACGCGCGCGCTGTGAGTACATGTGCTGCCCTCCCTCTGGTCGACGTGCCGCGCGACCTGCCGCTCAACACGCGCGCGCTGTGAGTACATGTGCTGCCCTCCCTCTGGTCGACGTGCCGCGCGACCTGCCGCTCAACACGCGCGCGCTGTGAGTACATGTGCCGACTGCATTCAACGGCTCCCAGCGGCCCCGTCGATCCACCTGGTGGCAGGCCGGCCTACGCTGCGCCGTTTGAAACGTAGTCGCTGGCCGAGAACCTTTCTGCCCAAACGCTATTAATGCATCAATTATCTGCTGCATGCGCGCCATGTTTTTCGTTTCCAATCTTACAAGTATTTTAATTATTTTATAATTTTTAGTCCCATCATAAAACCATTTTTTTATTTTTTATTTAGTTTTTTTTTCGAGATATGGCTACGGCTGTTTCTAGACTTCGTTCTATATGTATGCTAAATTTCATGATGATCAGTTACATAGTTATGACCATAGACATCTATATCTATGGTTACGACATTATAAGCATAACAAAGAAATTAAAGATAGCAACATACTTAACCATAATTTTTTCAGAGCAAAATAAAGAAGTTTTTCGTTCATTTCAGCTTACTGTCAGACAATAGTCTGGGTCAAATTAAATCAGATGGACTCTTCGGACGTCTGCCAGACCTCGTGAAGTTGGACCTTAGAAATAATGGTAAGTTTAAGCCTTTCAAATAATAAAAATATTAATTTAGGCCGTGTGTGGCCGGCTTTAGAATTGTCCCACCCCTCTCTACCCACGGGAGTCGTAAAAGCTGACTGAGGGAATACCGGGGGAGCTGGCAGCAGCACTCCCTCGAGTATTAACAACACCCACTGCGATCGCCAACCCGCCTGCCAAACGATTACGGCATTATCCCCCATGACGGGACCGCTCGTTTTGGCGTTCTCTTGGGCAGGCCTATGTCCAGCAGTGGACGTTGAAAGGTTGATGGATGGATGAAATAATATGACTATGGACGCCTGGCAAATGTGAAACTAGATGTTTTACAATTACCGCTAAGAAGTTAGTTTGCAGTTTGATATTTTTTATTGCTTATGGAAATGGCTGAGACGTGGCCCACCTGAGCGTAAATGGTAAGCACCGTTCATGAACTGAACTATACTAAGAGTGGTAGAGCCTTGCTTATCTCAGCATGAATGGGCCGGGCTCAATCGGGGAAGTACCACCCTCTTACAAAAGATTGGCGTGAAGCAGCGCTTTGTACATCTACTGTTGTTTTTCGTATGGTGAGTGAGAGCGACGGAGGCCCAGACCCCTCCCTATTCCCTCTCCTTGTTATCCTTCATATCATTTGCTTATTATCCTTCCTATCCCTTTCTTTGGAGATGGCGACGCGCGAATGATGCCTCGGGTGTTGCTAGCGTCTATAGTCTACGGAAACCGCTTACCATCAGGTGGGCCGTATGCTTGTTTGCCACCCACGAAGATTCTTAAACGCATTGCTTCGGTTCCAGGTATAACTATAATAGAAGACAACGCGTTCGATGGAGCTGCCAACATACAGGAGTTGCTGCTGGACAGCAATCTGCTGCAAACCGTCACTGACAAGATGTTCTTCGGCCTGCACAGCTTGAGCATTTTGTAAGTTCACATCTTCACGAACAAAAGAGTTAACTACGAGCTGGTTTTGAATCCACGCCTTATGGATTATTCAGTACACATGTACCACAGATTGTAATCATACTACCCTCGCCCATGACTTTGTTTGCATAATATACTGTTATTGTATGCAGAAGAGCCAAAATGAAAATTGTCAGAAGTTGGGAAGTTATTGGATACACCTCGTTTTTTTCGAAAATCGAGTTTTTAACGGATGTTGACGTTTTGAGGTCCTAGGAAGCTTTCCCGAATGTTTCCGCGATGATGTCCGTATGTATGTGTATGTGTGTGTGAGTGTGTGTGTGTGTGCGTTCGTGCGTGCGTGCGTCAACCACGTCGATCGCCGCCAGTCCGGTCAAAATCAGTTGACTCGTTCGTGATATATCGTTATCGAAAAAATTAAAAAAAATGTTTTTGTCATAATTTCTATGGAATTTTCAGTCTCACCAGTTTGAGCTCGAAGAGCTCAAAAGCATAGAACAGTTATCTCTTTGGGCTCGAAGAAGGTAGTTTAAAAACGTAATAAGTGCAATTTTGAGCGCTTAAGTATCAAATTAGCGGGAAGTTGCAGGGATGGCCTTTAGGGTCAACCGTTTTCCAGATTTTTTTAAATACTACGTGGGTGGCACACTAGCATACGGCTCACCTGATGGTAAGCGGTTACCATAGCCTATAGACGCGAGCAACACCAGAGGCATCACTCACGCTCCGCCAACTTCCATTAAACAAGGGAGGAAGGATAGCATAGAAAAGGGGGTTCTTCCTCTGCCGCTCTCATTCACCATACAACAGGAGTACCTACTGTTATTTCAAGGTGTGGTGGTACTTCCCCGATAAAGCCGGCTGACCAGCGAGGCTCTACCGCTAGAATTGGATTGGTGGTAAGTGATAACCGCTGCTCATGGCCTCAAAAGTAATAAGAACACTACCAAGCCGCTGCTCACCATTTCATTTCGCTGATGGAAAATTATGGAAAATGTATTTTTTTTTTTTTTTTATTGACTACACGCAATACAGATGCAGACGAGCCACGGTCCATCTGATCATAAATGGTAACCGTCGCCCATGGACTCGACTATACCGAGAGTATTGTCAAGCCGCTGCTCACCAATCCATTTCACAGATATGAAATGAAATATAAACGGTCAAAATCCTGTCTCCTGCTACAGCCAAAACGCAACGATGTGCTTCATTGCCGGTCACACGGGAAATGGTGGTACCAACCCGATCGGGCCCGATACCAAGTGAGCACTCCCACCTGGTACCCAGCCCTACCACCAGTCATGCAATGGATGATAATTGCTTACTTCCCTTAGTCGCCTTATACGACACCCGTGGGAAAGAATGGAGTGGTGACACTTGTATTCTTAGTCCGTCACCACACGGACAAAACTATCTCCTACTACAACCAAAACTATCTCCTACTACAACCAAAACACATCAAGGTGTTCCACAGGCAGTCACCGCCGTGTACCGTCTCTCCGCCTCTACTGGTGGACCACTGGAACTGGTATTATATTACTTCAGTGGTAGCAGAGTTAGCGGTAAAACCAAGGACGTGGTATCTAGTTCGATCCCCAGTCCAAGGTCCAGGCCTCGCACGGCACACACGACTTTTCAAGATATTTTTTTAATTATTTTTTATTGCTTTTGGTGACAGACGAGCCATGTCCCACCTAATGGTAACTGGTAACCGTCGCTCATGGACTCAACTATACAGGGAGTATTGTCAAGCCGCTGCTGAAATGAAAGAATTAACAGCTATCTCCTGCTACAACCAAAACACACCGGTGTGCTTCATCGCCGGTCACACGGGAGATGGTGGCACCAACCCGCTCGGGCCTGATAGCAAGTGAGCACTCCCACTTACTACCCAGCCCTACCACCAGTAATGCAATGGGTGTTAATTGCTTACTTCCCTTAGTCACCTCGTACGACACCCGTGGGAAAGAATGGGGTGGTGACACTTGTATTCTTAGTCCACTCACCACACACTACACGGACAATTTCCTAATTATGTTATGAAATTTGTTTCAGATCCCTCACTGACAACAAGATCAAATGTATCACTCCGGGAGCTTTCGACCATCTGACCATGTTATCGACACTGTAAGTAATCGTTGCCAACTCGAATTGGGCCAGCGTGGTGGACTATAGACTAATCCCTCTCACCATGAAAGGAGACTCGTGCCCTATAGTGGGCCAAAAAAAGGGTTGGAAAAACAATTGTACTTTTTTTAAAGACAAACACCCTGCACCAAGGAATAATCCTTGTATCGCGGGGGACTTTACTTTGCCGTGTGGGGCCGGCTTTAGAATTGTTCCACCCCTCTTCACCCATGGGAGTCGTAAGAGCCGACTGAGGCAATACCGGGGAAGTGGGCAGCAGCACTCCTTCGAGCATTAACAACATCCACTGCGATCGCCAACCCGCCTGCCAAGCGTGGCGATTACGGCACTATCCCCCATATGAGCGAAACACACGTTGTGGCGTTCTCTTGGCGAGGCCTATGTCCATAAGTGGACTTCAAAAGGCTGATGGATGGATGGATGGATGATGGACTTTGTCAGACCTTGTCTCGTATATTTTCAGAAGTCTGAAAAAATAGTCTGCCTCCGGTCTGTTTCTATAATACGTGGGTGACCAAATAAGCATACGGACCACCTGATGGTAAGCGGTTACCGTAGCCTATAGGCGCTCGCAACACCATCACTCGCGCTTCACCATCTCTAAGAAAGGGATAGGAGGTGGAAAAGAAGGATAATAGGGAGATAATAAGAAGAATACTAAGGAGAGGATAACAAGCATAGTAAGGGGAGGGTAGTTATAGCTTATTTTGTTGATTAGGGTGCTAATTAAATAATAAATAAATATTCGTGGACATTTTCACACAACGTCCTCTGGTTCTAAACTAAGCTTAACGCTTGTGCAATGGGTACCAGATTACGGATATAATACGTATACTACTTTTTTTTTGTAAATACGTACATATATTAGATAGAAAACACCCAGACGCAGTACAAATATCTGTGTTCATCACACAAATAATTGTCCTGAGTGGTCATCGAACTCACGACCTCGTGCACGGAAGTCGGTTACACTACCGACTACGCCACGAGGCCCGTCAAATATTGCGTAATTACTATTGTTATAATAACATCCATCCATCCATCAGCCTTTTAAAGTCCACTGCTAGATATAGGCCTCCCCAAGAATGGGGGATAGTACCGTAATCGCCACGTTTGGTAGGCGGGTTGGCGACCGCAGCGGAATTGTTAATACTCGAAGGAGTGCTGCTGCCCACTCCCCCGGTATTCTCTCAGTTGGCTTTTACGACTCCCATGGGTGGAGAGGGGTGGGAAAATTCTAAAGCCGGCCCCGGTTTTTGAGCCCTCTGCGCTCTCACTCGCCATACGAAACACGACGATAGGACTACCGTTGTTTCATGTCGATCTTCTCTGAGTGGGCGTAAAGAGTAGTGATGATTTAAAATTTTCAGAAATCTGGAGTCAAATCACCTAGACTGCACTTGCCACATATCCTGGCTGCCAAACTGGTTGCGTACGAGACGGCTGTCCCCATCTGCCACCTGCTGGTCCCCGGCTGCGTTAAGAGATGCTAATCTCCAGCATTTGGAAGTGTCCGATTTTAAATGCAATGGTAAATATATTTTTTGTGAAACAATTACCAGCGCTATGCCGTTATATTATTTTATACATAGGTACCAACTCAACCCAGCGTTGATTGATTGGCGTTGATTCATACTATTTCGCGCCATCAAATAGTATGAATTTTAATTGCAAAATTAAACTTACTATATTGGATGCATGTAATGCTTGCCGATAGATGGCGTTGGTCGTAAGACAAATGTGATTAAGAATTTGGGATGATCGAAAGATCAGTAGGATAGCTTAGTGGTTTAGAGCACTTCCACGGATTGGAAAAGATGCGGGTTCGATTCCCGCTCCTACTAAAAATCTCTTTTTTTCTTTATTCACAAATAATTTGTACTTTAAAAAGTAGCGGAGCATGTCAATTGCTAAAAGAAAGAAATCTAAAACTGTTATTAATCAGTTAAAAAAATAGGCGGCGGCTCCTGTACTAATAGGACACACGTCGCGTAAAGTATTAGACGCATCAAGTCGCGTCGCATCGATACGTGTCGCGCACCGACACTCCCCTAGGACAACGGCTTAGTTCTTAGGAAAAATCCATGCATGGTTATTTTTTAAAAGTAAGATCATCCCTGAGGTAGAAAAAATAGAAAAAGCCTACGTCCTCTCTTGGGGTTCATGCTGACTCGGTAACAAATTTAATCAAAATCGGTTCAGCAGTTTAGCTATGAAAATGTATCAAACAGAATTACTTTTGCATATGTAGCGGAGCGCCGTAAGATTTATACCTCGGAATCCAGGGCCAGTCAATAAATCTTTATATAAACTTTTAAAATGTGTTTTTCATAATATATAAAAAAATGTTAAAAAATAAAATTTACGTGAGCTTAATTTTTTAATTATTTAAAAAAAAGAAATATACATTTTTCCGTTTACTTTTAGTTTTATTAGTTTAAAGTTATATATTTAGATATTTTTATATATATTTATAGCATTTGACATGCTTAGCACTATACATTAAACACAAAGTGAACAATGTGAAATCGTAAATAACAGTTAGGAGCAGGATCCTGCTCCCTCAAGGGACTGCAGGTATAAAGGGGGGGGGGGCTGGACAATTATAGGTTGTTGACGCGGTCCCTAACAGATAAGTACACGTGGCAACTAGCTAAGCTAAATACGTAGCTATTTTTGTGCGCTTGGAAAAAAAAAATATTTTTTTTTATTTATTTGCTATTTATGTATATTTATTAATGTGTGTAAAGTACACCTCTGCCTACCCCTTCAGGGATACAGGCGTGACACTATTTTTTTTTATTATTGTGCAGTTAGTGCGACAAGAGTACATCATTACAAAACAATAAAATTGTGTTTTTCAAACTTTCAATATAGAGAAGTATGTATTTATTTTTATTTATATTGCACGCTTATTAAAATACAATTGTGAATACTCAATCGTATATTTTATAATAACTTGATGCTAATAGTAGTATAGTAGAATTCAATAACAATAATTATTAATCATGTTATAAACGTTAGTTATTAATATTACTAATACTTGTTGTTACAGCCTCGTATCAAAATGAGTGAACCATCGAATAGTGATGGAAATAAAAGTAATGATTGCCTCATTTGTGACAAAATCGGATCTAATTCTCAATTAAGCTCCAAACTATGAGAAATTGTAAAAGTAACAAGAGGAATATCAACGCTGAAATCTGCTTCTGCAGAATGAGCGAATGGACTGTCTCAGTATTTAAATGCTTGCGAATTAGTCTACGTGCATTCAGTATGCAGACAAAAAAATATGAATAAAGGATGTATATCAATGCTTATTTAAAAAAAGAAAATAATACACATTAGCGTGCTCTTCACCAAAGAAAAATCTTCGAAAAGCTGATTCAACTGACTTTGATTGGAAAAGTAGGTGTTTTTTATGTGAAGAAGCAGATGGAATGAAGGAAAGAAGAAAGTCCAAATCGTCAAGACAACAAATCAGCTATGCAACTACCTCTGATTACAAGAAAATAATTTTAAATTTAATAAGTCGAGAAAAAAGTGAATATTGTGCAAGATTCATAAAAGAATTGTAGGCGTGTTCAGCGACTGTTTGTGTGGAGACCAGCTCCAGAATCCTTATTAAAAATTATTGTTTGCACAACAGGATGCTGAGTATCTTGTGGGTGCAGGAAGAGAAGAAGAA
This sequence comes from Leucoma salicis, assembly GCA_948253155.1. Classification (NCBI taxonomy): domain Eukaryota; kingdom Metazoa; phylum Arthropoda; class Insecta; order Lepidoptera; family Erebidae; genus Leucoma; species Leucoma salicis. Next base: position 2,273,857 of record OX411826.1, on the reverse strand, counting down.
AAAGTGGATTAAATTACACTGTAGCTTGCTTGGAATGCAATTGTGATAGTTGTACTAATCCTTTAACTACAATCCACATCAATGAAATTAACGACGACGACAGTAATGAACAATAATGTTATAATATTATATATAATTTATATTTTTTTTTTTGCGAAATATGAATAAATTAACATTAAAGTTACTACGCAAATATTATTTATTAAGTATAAAATTGAAATCTTTGCTCATTTTTTTCCCTTGTCCCTCTCATTTTTCAGTAAATTTGTTGTTATAAATTTTTGTAATTAAGATTGCACAATTTTATTTTTTTAACTTATTTATTTAAGCTTTTAACAATGCAGTCCAGTTTTTTATGAAGATTCATTGACTGACCCTGGATTCCGAGATTTTACAGTTTTTACGCCTTACGGCGCTCCACTAATGTAAAACTAACAATATTGTGTCTGTACATTTTAAAAATCTCTGTATTAGACTATTTAAGCGTATCTCAACCGAACACATTTTAAAACTTTGTCTAGCTCCTTTTTTGTTTGCCTATTATGCAAAAAATGAAGGAACTGATTTCGATGAAACTATTTTGTTTAATAGATCTTCATGAGACTTTGAAACTGGTATATATTTTATTTCGCTGGTATATATTTTGTGCGACACATCATAAGTGGCGCATACATGAAAAGTCCACTCAATTTTCTGTTCCAGCTGAAGACCGTGGTTGTTTAGCGGCAGACTACTGTCCTGCCCAATGCGTGTGCACCGGGACAGTGGTCAGATGTTCTCGGGCCCAGCTCACAGCCGTACCACCCAATATACCCAAGCAGACCACGGAATTGTGAGTAGAAATACCAGTTTCTTTGTAAGCTATAGTATGGTTTGATAGCGACATTGATATCACCAGACTAACGGCCTGGTTAAAGCCGCAGCGAGCCGTTGGATGCAGGTGGCACAAACAGCTCCTTTTTAGCAATCATTGAGTTCTCAATCCAGTCGGTTGTAAGTTTATTTTAATTTAAACTTACTATATTAAATTAATGCATGTAAATGCATGCGATAAGTGGCGATAAATGTGATGTGGAGATTGGGAATGGCCGTTGGTCAGTGCGATGGCTTAGCGGTTAGAGCACTTCCCCGCATCGGAAGGGACGCAGGTTCGATTCCCGCTCGCACTAAAGTTCTCTTTTTTCACATTTCACAAATAATTTGTTCTTTAAAGTAGCTGAGCTGTTAAAACTCAAGTGCTAAAATACAGATCGAAAAAGTAAATTAGTAATTTTATAAGTTGAACAGCTGTGTCGTTTCCAAAGTATTCTGTGTTGATCCATGTCAGTACTATTTCAGTATAACTTTCATCCAAATCTGTTGGCAGTATTTGCGTGATTGAGTAGCACAAATTTAAACGTCCACATATCTAAAAATAATTACTAACATGATTTGAACCTGCATCTCCTGGAAAATCATCACAGATACCTTGCCAATTCAGCTTAAAAGTATGTAAAAATATCAAAATAAGTAATTGGTATGATTAATTTCTTTTCAAGCACTTGTATAAAAATACATAACTACATCCGTAAGATTTCGTAGTCTCCCAATGAGAATGTGATATTGAAATTTATTACTGCGATTACTGTTAGCATTAGTGAGAACTCTTGCACTTACAATAAATTTTACATTTTGATTACGCGTCTGTTAAAATACGTCGTCTTTTCTATGTAACTTTTTTCAGATACCTGGAGTCGAATGAAATATCAAGTATACTCCCGGAGCAGATAAACCACTTGACTCAACTCACTAGATTGGACTTATCTAATAACGCGATAAGCGTTATCACTAACAATACATTCGAAGGGCTCTCAAAGCTATCTACCCTCATCATAAGCTACAACAAGCTGAGATGTGTGCAGGTATTCTCCACCTTCTATAACCTTTTTTATTATTTGGACCACCAAATTAGGTACTATGTTCACCAGAACATAGTACCTAAAACTACACCACATCGTTCGGAGCAATGAGCATGGTAGTGTATGCCTCACTCCGTGCCGTCTCTCTACCTGTAATTGACCACTGGAAATGTTTGATATTATTTCAGTGATCTCATACCATTCTTTTTTTTTGTTTAGGCGGGAACAAATAAAGTTCAATACCATAATAGTTAATAAGCCGGTGGTTTATTAACTATTATGGATATAAACGTATAAATCAATGAGTATTTTTCATAGATGTAAAATATTTGTAGGATAAACAAAAGCTAAACTATATAATATTAGTGATGGTAAGTGGCTGTTACGATGGGTGATAAGATGCACTAAATGTGCGCCAACTGAATGCCAGCTGACGTAAAATAAAATATAATTGGGCTGCTATATCTAAAATATAGATGGCGCTGTTCTCAAAAAAGCAGAAGACATAAATAATCGTATTTCTAGCTAGTAATAAAAAAATATTGTTATTGCGTTTTGGCTGTAGCAGGAGATAGCCGTTTATTCTTTCATTTCATATCGGTGAAATGAAATGGTGAGCAGCGGCTTGACAATACTCTCGGTATAGTTGAGTCCATGAGTGACAGTTACCATTTACCATCAGATGGGCCGTGGCTCGTCTGCCACTATGTGCAATAAAAAAATTGTAACTATTTTAAGAATTTTATCTTTTTCAGAGAGATGCCCTTAAAGGTCTGACTCAGCTGAGGGTTCTCTCTTTGCACGGTAACAACATATCCATGCTAGCTGACGGTGTGTTCAGAGACCTGGAGTCAATATCTCACGTGTAAGTACTGTTAAAATTGTGTTTATAGGTAATGCACAAGTGATGCCGTCGATATTGCTAAAATTAGCCTCTAGCAAAATTAGTGCCATCTGTTTGCAACAAATGAAAACTGGACGATTACATATAATATCGATATATGAAATATAGATGTCGCTTTTTTTTAAACGAACACGAGTCTCGTTATATATTGTCCTTACAGTTGACGGACTAAGAATATAAATTTCAGCCCATTCTTCCTTGAACTAAATAATTTATCACCCATTGCATTACTGGTGGTAGGGTTTGGTACCAAGCGAGGATACCTTCTTGTTATCTGGCCCAAGCGGGTAGGTACCACCTACCCTCTTGGATCGCTTACCGAATAAGAATACTTACGAATTTTTGACTGCACAGATTGTGAAATGGTATAGATACCGGCCTCCTCCAGTGTCGTGGGTTCGATTCCCACACAAAACAACTGTTTGTGTAATCCATAAACGGTTGTTCTGAGTCTTTGTGTCCGTGATCCCTTGCGATATTATTCCCAAGATTATTCCCTAGTACAAGGTGTTATCTTTTTTTTTTTTTAAAGTTGTTCTACTAAGTTGTGACCTGTATACTTGAGCTTATGATTTTCTATTTCAGTGCTCTGGGTTCGAACCCTCTGTACTGCGACTGCAATGCCCGCTGGCTGTCAGAATGGGTGAAATCTGCCGGGGAGTATGTGGAGCCTGGTATCGCTAGATGTTCGGAGCCTCTCGCCATGAGAGACAAGTTGATTCTCAGCACGCAGTCCAGTGCCTTTATTTGCAAAGGTAATATAATTGTAGGCTTCTCAAGGTTATCACAAAACATTGTCAGACCTGAAATATTAAGGACCTCGGAGGTGGTCAGGAAGATCGGGGCGCTGGGCCTTAGGGTGGCCCTGGACAAGTCGGAGGCCCTACTTTTCCATGGGCCCCGACGTCGGCTACCTGCTGGCGCCTCAATCACAGTGGACAGGGTTCAGATTGGGGTGCAGGCCCAGATTAAGTATCTAGGCCTGGTGCTGGACGGGTGGGGGCGTTTTCGCGAGCACTTCCGCCAACTGTCCCCGAGGCTCGTCGGCGCAGCGTCCGCCCTTGCACGGCTTATGCCGAATATGGGTGGACCCAACAATGTGTGCCGACGGCTTTACGCGGGGGTAGTCCGGTCGATGGCGCTGTACGGTGCACCCGTGTGGGTGGGGTCCCTGGACGCACTGAACAGGGCTCTTCTGTAGAGACCACAGAGAGTCGTTGCGTCCAGGGTCATACGTGGATACCGCACGTGCATTGTGATGTTTACAATATAAATTATATAAAACATGTTTATTATCTTGTTCTTACCAGATAAACCTCCAGCCGAAATAATCTCAAAATGCGACAGCTGCTACAGCAATCCTTGCAAGAACGGGGGCTCCTGTCGAGCGAGGGGGGCTGGAGGTCACGAGTGTCTGTGCGCGCGGGGCTACCACGGGGACGCCTGTCAGTATCAGATAGACGCGTGTTACGGGTCCCCTTGCGCTCACGGGATCTGCCATGTACTTGAAGAAGGGCGCTTCCGGTAAGTGACCTTTGAAGACCGATGAATTTAACGGATCCCCATACCCCGATCTGCAATAATTCCTAAGACATCAAACACAAATTTGAATTTGAAGGGAGATAGCATGATGATAAAGGAAGTAAGTATATTTTCATTTTCCAGGTGTTCGTGCCAAGCTGGGTACACAGGTGCCCGCTGCGAGGTCAACATAGACGATTGCGTCGCCAACAAATGTCAAAACAACGCGACTTGTGTCGACCATTTAGAGAGTTACTCCTGCAAATGTGCACCTGGATTCATGGGTGATTATGATGATGATATATTTCTTGAATATCTATTAGATTATAAGGAGGACTGTGATGAAATTGACTTTAGATACATAGACTCACGCTTGTCTCCCAAAGGCAGAGACAACGAATTGGGAGATAGCGAAAGAACAGGGTCTTCCTGATTTGGCGAAATGATCTGATCACGAATCATTACACGTCGGAAAAAATGTACCTACCTAAATGCATACCCTGTTGCTTAGGACAATAAATAATAGTGTCGGGCTCTCACCCACATAAATATACCCATCGTGTTCCGTCTTCGGCTGCATTGGCTTTATATGAAGTCATGAGGAAACCTGCGTGTTTAACAGATTTTCTCAAAGACTTATTGTCAATCCTGCCAAACCAATTTTTTTCTACCATTTTCTGACCTACTATTGGGCACGGGTCTCCTGTCATAGTTAGAGGGATTAGTCCATAGTCCTTCAAGCTGGCCCAGTACAGGTTGGCTGACTTAACAAGCCGTCGAGAAAATCTCTCAGGCATGCAGGTTTCCTCACGATGTTTTCCTTTGTCGAGCTGTGAGAAATCATACAAACGAATAATTTCGAAAAATTACAAGTCGGAAGTTTATTCCGTATGAGGTCTAAATATCCAGTGTTAATCTCTTTGACTTGTGGTCAAGAGTGGAACAATAAATTGGTCGTGAACCCTGCAAATAAAAAATCTAATACTTTTATTTTTATTACAATTATTTCATGAAGGTGAATTCTGCGAGAAGAAAATACCTTTCTGTACGAAAGAGTTCAACCCATGTGAGAATGGTGCCGTGTGCACTGACCTCCACAGTCACTATACTTGTGCCTGCCCTAAGGGGTACTCCGGGCAGAACTGCACCGTCAACGCTGATGACTGTATCAATCATATGTGTCAAGTAAGTACATATTAAAATTGTACTGTTTAAAGTATTTAATACGAGCATCAATGCGTTTCATTTCAACTGGGGAAGTAATACCTCACAGAATGTGAATGAGGATAGATAATTCTACTCTTGCGTTTTATTCAGTTAAGAGTGTTGGAGGCCAATGCTCCCTCTTCTCATTTTCTATCGTCGTTCCTTTCCACCTCATATCCATTTTGCTCGGCGTAGTGATGCTGCAGGTGTTGCTAGTGTCTGTAGACTAAGGTAGACGCTTGTTTAAAAGATATTCGCTTACTAAAGAAAATATTCCCAGTTTTATTAAGATAAAGAACTGGTCCCTATATTGTACCTTGTGAGAGTCGTAGGACCCCAGTTAGATTGGATCGGGTTGTGCATATTTTGGTTACTATTATTATCTGTATAGTATTTGCTTTTATTAGAATTTTAAAGTATTTATTATTTACATCACACAATACTATATTACATTTATGTAGCATACTATAGTTTAGTGTATCGAAAGCATATTTGAGATCTAGATAACTAATAAATAAAAATAGTATTTTCTTCTCATAAACTAAACTTGCTATTATCAACAATCTTTCAAAGGATCTGCTACTAGGAGAAATACCTCCTGGTTTATATAATGACCTCTCACGCCGAGGTATTGTCGGAGTTTGATTCTCACACAGAACAATCGTTTTAGTGATTCACAAATGAACGCTTTTAGTCTGGGTGTACTTTGTGTCCATTAAAGTTCCTTAGAATAGGGTGGTGTTTACAAAAACGAGAGTTTTTCTCAGAACGGCGCGACGTGCGTGGACGGGCTGGATGAGTACAGATGCGCGTGCGCGGGCGGGTACGCGGGGCGCTACTGCGAGGCGGCGCCGCACGCGGCGCTGGGCACGTCCCCGTGCGCGCACCACGACTGCGTGCACGGCGTGTGCTACCTGCCGCAGCCGCGCGGCGCGCTGCAGGTATGGGCCACTTGTGCACTCACTTATATCACTAGTACGCGGGGCGCTACTGCGAGGCGCTGGGCACGTCCCCGTGCGCGCACCACGACTGCGTGCACGGCGTGTGCTACCTGCCGCAGCCGCGCGGCGCGCTGCAGGTATGGGCCACTTGTGCACTCACTTATATCACTAGTACGCGGGGCGCTACTGCGAGGCGGCGCCGCACGCGGCGCTGGGCACGTCCCCGTGCGCGCACCACGACTGCGTGCACGGCGTGTGCTACCTGCCGCAGCCGCGCGGCGCGCTGCAGGTATGGGCCACTTGTGCACTCACTTATATCACTAGTACGCGGGGCGCTACTGCGAGGCGCTGGGCACGTCCCCGTGCGCGCACCACGACTGCGTGCACGGCGTGTGCTACCTGCCGCAGCCGCGCGGCGCGCTGCAGGTATGGGCCACTTGTGCACTCACTTATATCACTAGTACGCGGGGCGCTACTGCGAGGCGCTGGGCACGTCCCCGTGCGCGCACCACGACTGCGTGCACGGCGTGTGCTACCTGCCGCAGCCGCGCGGCGCGCTGCAGGTATGGGCCACTTGTGCACTCACTTATATCACTAGTACGCGGGGCGCTACTGCGAGGCGCTGGGCACGTCCCCGTGCGCGCACCACGACTGCGTGCACGGCGTGTGCTACCTGCCGCAGCCGCGCGGCGCGCTGCAGGTATGGGCCACTTGTGCACTCACTTATATCACTAGTACGCGGGGCGCTACTGCGAGGCGCTGGGCACGTCCCCGTGCGCGCACCACGACTGCGTGCACGGCGTGTGCTACCTGCCGCAGCCGCGCGGCGCGCTGCAGGTATGGGCCACTTGTGCACTCACTTATATCACTAGTACGCGGGGCGCTACTGCGAGGCGCTGGGCACGTCCCCGTGCGCGCACCACGACTGCGTGCACGGCGTGTGCTACCTGCCGCAGCCGCGCGGCGCGCTGCAGGTATGGGCCACTTGTGCACTCACTTATATCACTAGTACGCGGGGCGCTACTGCGAGGCGCTGGGCACGTCCCCGTGCGCGCACCACGACTGCGTGCACGGCGTGTGCTACCTGCCGCAGCCGCGCGGCGCGCTGCAGGTATGGGCCACTTGTGCACTCACTTATATCACTAGTACGCGGGGCGCTACTGCGAGGCGCTGGGCACGTCCCCGTGCGCGCACCACGACTGCGTGCACGGCGTGTGCTACCTGCCGCAGCCGCGCGGCGCGCTGCAGGTATGGGCCACTTGTGCACTCACTTATATCACTAGTACGCGGGGCGCTACTGCGAGGCGCTGGGCACGTCCCCGTGCGCGCACCACGACTGCGTGCACGGCGTGTGCTACCTGCCGCAGCCGCGCGGCGCGCTGCAGGTATGGGCCACTTGTGCACTCACTTATATCACTAGTACGCGGGGCGCTACTGCGAGGCGCTGGGCACGTCCCCGTGCGCGCACCACGACTGCGTGCACGGCGTGTGCTACCTGCCGCAGCCGCGCGGCGCGCTGCAGGTATGGGCCACTTGTGCACTCACTTATATCACTAGTACGCGGGGCGCTACTGCGAGGCGCTGGGCACGTCCCCGTGCGCGCACCACGACTGCGTGCACGGCGTGTGCTACCTGCCGCAGCCGCGCGGCGCGCTGCAGGTATGGGCCACTTGTGCACTCACTTATATCACTAGTACGCGGGGCGCTACTGCGAGGCGCTGGGCACGTCCCCGTGCGCGCACCACGACTGCGTGCACGGCGTGTGCTACCTGCCGCAGCCGCGCGGCGCGCTGCAGGTATGGGCCACTTGTGCACTCACTTATATCACTAGTACGCGGGGCGCTACTGCGAGGCGCTGGGCACGTCCCCGTGCGCGCACCACGACTGCGTGCACGGCGTGTGCTACCTGCCGCAGCCGCGCGGCGCGCTGCAGGTATGGGCCACTTGTGCACTCACTTATATCACTAGTACGCGGGGCGCTACTGCGAGGCGCTGGGCACGTCCCCGTGCGCGCACCACGACTGCGTGCACGGCGTGTGCTACCTGCCGCAGCCGCGCGGCGCGCTGCAGGTATGGGCCACTTGTGCACTCACTTATATCACTAGTACGCGGGGCGCTACTGCGAGGCGCTGGGCACGTCCCCGTGCGCGCACCACGACTGCGTGCACGGCGTGTGCTACCTGCCGCAGCCGCGCGGCGCGCTGCAGGTATGGGCCACTTGTGCACTCACTTATATCACTAGTACGCGGGGCGCTACTGCGAGGCGCTGGGCACGTCCCCGTGCGCGCACCACGACTGCGTGCACGGCGTGTGCTACCTGCCGCAGCCGCGCGGCGCGCTGCAGGTATGGGCCACTTGTGCACTCACTTATATCACTAGTACGCGGGGCGCTACTGCGAGGCGCTGGGCACGTCCCCGTGCGCGCACCACGACTGCGTGCACGGCGTGTGCTACCTGCCGCAGCCGCGCGGCGCGCTGCAGGTATGGGCCACTTGTGCACTCACTTATATCACTAGTACGCGGGGCGCTACTGCGAGGCGCTGGGCACGTCCCCGTGCGCGCACCACGACTGCGTGCACGGCGTGTGCTACCTGCCGCAGCCGCGCGGCGCGCTGCAGGTATGGGCCACTTGTGCACTCACTTATATCACTAGTACGCGGGGCGCTACTGCGAGGCGCTGGGCACGTCCCCGTGCGCGCACCACGACTGCGTGCACGGCGTGTGCTACCTGCCGCAGCCGCGCGGCGCGCTGCAGGTATGGGCCACTTGTGCACTCACTTATATCACTAGTACGCGGGGCGCTACTGCGAGGCGCTGGGCACGTCCCCGTGCGCGCACCACGACTGCGTGCACGGCGTGTGCTACCTGCCGCAGCCGCGCGGCGCGCTGCAGGTATGGGCCACTTGTGCACTCACTTATATCACTAGTACGCGGGGCGCTACTGCGAGGCGCTGGGCACGTCCCCGTGCGCGCACCACGACTGCGTGCACGGCGTGTGCTACCTGCCGCAGCCGCGCGGCGCGCTGCAGGTATGGGCCACTTGTGCACTCACTTATATCACTAGTACGCGGGGCGCTACTGCGAGGCGCTGGGCACGTCCCCGTGCGCGCACCACGACTGCGTGCACGGCGTGTGCTACCTGCCGCAGCCGCGCGGCGCGCTGCAGGTATGGGCCACTTGTGCACTCACTTATATCACTAGTACGCGGGGCGCTACTGCGAGGCGCTGGGCACGTCCCCGTGCGCGCACCACGACTGCGTGCACGGCGTGTGCTACCTGCCGCAGCCGCGCGGCGCGCTGCAGGTATGGGCCACTTGTGCACTCACTTATATCACTAGTACGCGGGGCGCTACTGCGAGGCGCTGGGCACGTCCCCGTGCGCGCACCACGACTGCGTGCACGGCGTGTGCTACCTGCCGCAGCCGCGCGGCGCGCTGCAGGTATGGGCCACTTGTGCACTCACTTATATCACTAGTACGCGGGGCGCTACTGCGAGGCGCTGGGCACGTCCCCGTGCGCGCACCACGACTGCGTGCACGGCGTGTGCTACCTGCCGCAGCCGCGCGGCGCGCTGCAGGTATGGGCCACTTGTGCACTCACTTATATCACTAGTACGCGGGGCGCTACTGCGAGGCGCTGGGCACGTCCCCGTGCGCGCACCACGACTGCGTGCACGGCGTGTGCTACCTGCCGCAGCCGCGCGGCGCGCTGCAGGTATGGGCCACTTGTGCACTCACTTATATCACTAGTACGCGGGGCGCTACTGCGAGGCGCTGGGCACGTCCCCGTGCGCGCACCACGACTGCGTGCACGGCGTGTGCTACCTGCCGCAGCCGCGCGGCGCGCTGCAGGTATGGGCCACTTGTGCACTCACTTATATCACTAGTACGCGGGGCGCTACTGCGAGGCGCTGGGCACGTCCCCGTGCGCGCACCACGACTGCGTGCACGGCGTGTGCTACCTGCCGCAGCCGCGCGGCGCGCTGCAGGTATGGGCCACTTGTGCACTCACTTATATCACTAGTACGCGGGGCGCTACTGCGAGGCGCTGGGCACGTCCCCGTGCGCGCACCACGACTGCGTGCACGGCGTGTGCTACCTGCCGCAGCCGCGCGGCGCGCTGCAGGTATGGGCCACTTGTGCACTCACTTATATCACTAGTACGCGGGGCGCTACTGCGAGGCGCTGGGCACGTCCCCGTGCGCGCACCACGACTGCGTGCACGGCGTGTGCTACCTGCCGCAGCCGCGCGGCGCGCTGCAGGTATGGGCCACTTGTGCACTCACTTATATCACTAGTACGCGGGGCGCTACTGCGAGGCGCTGGGCACGTCCCCGTGCGCGCACCACGACTGCGTGCACGGCGTGTGCTACCTGCCGCAGCCGCGCGGCGCGCTGCAGGTATGGGCCACTTGTGCACTCACTTATATCACTAGTACGCGGGGCGCTACTGCGAGGCGCTGGGCACGTCCCCGTGCGCGCACCACGACTGCGTGCACGGCGTGTGCTACCTGCCGCAGCCGCGCGGCGCGCTGCAGGTATGGGCCACTTGTGCACTCACTTATATCACTAGTACGCGGGGCGCTACTGCGAGGCGCTGGGCACGTCCCCGTGCGCGCACCACGACTGCGTGCACGGCGTGTGCTACCTGCCGCAGCCGCGCGGCGCGCTGCAGGTATGGGCCACTTGTGCACTCACTTATATCACTAGTACGCGGGGCGCTACTGCGAGGCGCTGGGCACGTCCCCGTGCGCGCACCACGACTGCGTGCACGGCGTGTGCTACCTGCCGCAGCCGCGCGGCGCGCTGCAGGTATGGGCCACTTGTGCACTCACTTATATCACTAGTACGCGGGGCGCTACTGCGAGGCGCTGGGCACGTCCCCGTGCGCGCACCACGACTGCGTGCACGGCGTGTGCTACCTGCCGCAGCCGCGCGGCGCGCTGCAGGTATGGGCCACTTGTGCACTCACTTATATCACTAGTACGCGGGGCGCTACTGCGAGGCGCTGGGCACGTCCCCGTGCGCGCACCACGACTGCGTGCACGGCGTGTGCTACCTGCCGCAGCCGCGCGGCGCGCTGCAGGTATGGGCCACTTGTGCACTCACTTATATCACTAGTACGCGGGGCGCTACTGCGAGGCGCTGGGCACGTCCCCGTGCGCGCACCACGACTGCGTGCACGGCGTGTGCTACCTGCCGCAGCCGCGCGGCGCGCTGCAGGTATGGGCCACTTGTGCACTCACTTATATCACTAGTACGCGGGGCGCTACTGCGAGGCGCTGGGCACGTCCCCGTGCGCGCACCACGACTGCGTGCACGGCGTGTGCTACCTGCCGCAGCCGCGCGGCGCGCTGCAGGTATGGGCCACTTGTGCACTCACTTATATCACTAGTACGCGGGGCGCTACTGCGAGGCGCTGGGCACGTCCCCGTGCGCGCACCACGACTGCGTGCACGGCGTGTGCTACCTGCCGCAGCCGCGCGGCGCGCTGCAGGTATGGGCCACTTGTGCACTCACTTATATCACTAGTACGCGGGGCGCTACTGCGAGGCGCTGGGCACGTCCCCGTGCGCGCACCACGACTGCGTGCACGGCGTGTGCTACCTGCCGCAGCCGCGCGGCGCGCTGCAGGTATGGGCCACTTGTGCACTCACTTATATCACTAGTACGCGGGGCGCTACTGCGAGGCGCTGGGCACGTCCCCGTGCGCGCACCACGACTGCGTGCACGGCGTGTGCTACCTGCCGCAGCCGCGCGGCGCGCTGCAGGTATGGGCCACTTGTGCACTCACTTATATCACTAGTACGCGGGGCGCTACTGCGAGGCGCTGGGCACGTCCCCGTGCGCGCACCACGACTGCGTGCACGGCGTGTGCTACCTGCCGCAGCCGCGCGGCGCGCTGCAGGTATGGGCCACTTGTGCACTCACTTATATCACTAGTACGCGGGGCGCTACTGCGAGGCGCTGGGCACGTCCCCGTGCGCGCACCACGACTGCGTGCACGGCGTGTGCTACCTGCCGCAGCCGCGCGGCGCGCTGCAGGTATGGGCCACTTGTGCACTCACTTATATCACTAGTACGCGGGGCGCTACTGCGAGGCGCTGGGCACGTCCCCGTGCGCGCACCACGACTGCGTGCACGGCGTGTGCTACCTGCCGCAGCCGCGCGGCGCGCTGCAGGTATGGGCCACTTGTGCACTCACTTATATCACTAGTACGCGGGGCGCTACTGCGAGGCGCTGGGCACGTCCCCGTGCGCGCACCACGACTGCGTGCACGGCGTGTGCTACCTGCCGCAGCCGCGCGGCGCGCTGCAGGTATGGGCCACTTGTGCACTCACTTATATCACTAGTACGCGGGGCGCTACTGCGAGGCGCTGGGCACGTCCCCGTGCGCGCACCACGACTGCGTGCACGGCGTGTGCTACCTGCCGCAGCCGCGCGGCGCGCTGCAGGTATGGGCCACTTGTGCACTCACTTATATCACTAGTACGCGGGGCGCTACTGCGAGGCGCTGGGCACGTCCCCGTGCGCGCACCACGACTGCGTGCACGGCGTGTGCTACCTGCCGCAGCCGCGCGGCGCGCTGCAGGTATGGGCCACTTGTGCACTCACTTATATCACTAGTACGCGGGGCGCTACTGCGAGGCGCTGGGCACGTCCCCGTGCGCGCACCACGACTGCGTGCACGGCGTGTGCTACCTGCCGCAGCCGCGCGGCGCGCTGCAGGTATGGGCCACTTGTGCACTCACTTATATCACTAGTACGCGGGGCGCTACTGCGAGGCGCTGGGCACGTCCCCGTGCGCGCACCACGACTGCGTGCACGGCGTGTGCTACCTGCCGCAGCCGCGCGGCGCGCTGCAGGTATGGGCCACTTGTGCACTCACTTATATCACTAGTACGCGGGGCGCTACTGCGAGGCGCTGGGCACGTCCCCGTGCGCGCACCACGACTGCGTGCACGGCGTGTGCTACCTGCCGCAGCCGCGCGGCGCGCTGCAGGTATGGGCCACTTGTGCACTCACTTATATCACTAGTACGCGGGGCGCTACTGCGAGGCGCTGGGCACGTCCCCGTGCGCGCACCACGACTGCGTGCACGGCGTGTGCTACCTGCCGCAGCCGCGCGGCGCGCTGCAGGTATGGGCCACTTGTGCACTCACTTATATCACTAGTACGCGGGGCGCTACTGCGAGGCGCTGGGCACGTCCCCGTGCGCGCACCACGACTGCGTGCACGGCGTGTGCTACCTGCCGCAGCCGCGCGGCGCGCTGCAGGTATGGGCCACTTGTGCACTCACTTATATCACTAGTACGCGGGGCGCTACTGCGAGGCGCTGGGCACGTCCCCGTGCGCGCACCACGACTGCGTGCACGGCGTGTGCTACCTGCCGCAGCCGCGCGGCGCGCTGCAGGTATGGGCCACTTGTGCACTCACTTATATCACTAGTACGCGGGGCGCTACTGCGAGGCGCTGGGCACGTCCCCGTGCGCGCACCACGACTGCGTGCACGGCGTGTGCTACCTGCCGCAGCCGCGCGGCGCGCTGCAGGTATGGGCCACTTGTGCACTCACTTATATCACTAGTACGCGGGGCGCTACTGCGAGGCGCTGGGCACGTCCCCGTGCGCGCACCACGACTGCGTGCACGGCGTGTGCTACCTGCCGCAGCCGCGCGGCGCGCTGCAGGTATGGGCCACTTGTGCACTCACTTATATCACTAGTACGCGGGGCGCTACTGCGAGGCGCTGGGCACGTCCCCGTGCGCGCACCACGACTGCGTGCACGGCGTGTGCTACCTGCCGCAGCCGCGCGGCGCGCTGCAGGTATGGGCCACTTGTGCACTCACTTATATCACTAGTACGCGGGGCGCTACTGCGAGGCGCTGGGCACGTCCCCGTGCGCGCACCACGACTGCGTGCACGGCGTGTGCTACCTGCCGCAGCCGCGCGGCGCGCTGCAGGTATGGGCCACTTGTGCACTCACTTATATCACTAGTACGCGGGGCGCTACTGCGAGGCGCTGGGCACGTCCCCGTGCGCGCACCACGACTGCGTGCACGGCGTGTGCTACCTGCCGCAGCCGCGCGGCGCGCTGCAGGTATGGGCCACTTGTGCACTCACTTATATCACTAGTACGCGGGGCGCTACTGCGAGGCGCTGGGCACGTCCCCGTGCGCGCACCACGACTGCGTGCACGGCGTGTGCTACCTGCCGCAGCCGCGCGGCGCGCTGCAGGTATGGGCCACTTGTGCACTCACTTATATCACTAGTACGCGGGGCGCTACTGCGAGGCGCTGGGCACGTCCCCGTGCGCGCACCACGACTGCGTGCACGGCGTGTGCTACCTGCCGCAGCCGCGCGGCGCGCTGCAGGTATGGGCCACTTGTGCACTCACTTATATCACTAGTACGCGGGGCGCTACTGCGAGGCGCTGGGCACGTCCCCGTGCGCGCACCACGACTGCGTGCACGGCGTGTGCTACCTGCCGCAGCCGCGCGGCGCGCTGCAGGTATGGGCCACTTGTGCACTCACTTATATCACTAGTACGCGGGGCGCTACTGCGAGGCGCTGGGCACGTCCCCGTGCGCGCACCACGACTGCGTGCACGGCGTGTGCTACCTGCCGCAGCCGCGCGGCGCGCTGCAGGTATGGGCCACTTGTGCACTCACTTATATCACTAGTACGCGGGGCGCTACTGCGAGGCGCTGGGCACATATTTATTTATTGTATATTTTTTTGTATTACAGTACAACTTGTTATGTACCACATGGATTTCATAGGACATTCCTTAGTCAATGTAAATTATACAAATGCTATTATATTTCAGGATGACATAATTATGGAGCGCCCGTTACTGAGCACGGCTACTGACTACCTCTGCAAGTGCGCACCAGGCTACTCAGGTGAATAAGATATTTGTAAATTTTGATAATCGCCTTCCTTTGTCTTTTGTGTAGAAACAAAAAGAAGTTCTGAAAGAAACCCATAATATAATCACAACATAATAAAAATCATGCGGGGCAGTCTTTGGGGACTGCCAATAGAAGTGAAAACTTTGTAAGTAAGCAGTGTTAATGACCAATTAATTGGTCCACCAAAAATAATTCAAAAATAATAATTTAATAGCTCGACGATATAATTCACATGTTACTTAGTTTTCACTTCTATCGAAGCGTTCGGTGACGATGACGCGAGTTCCATGATTTTTGTCACCCAAAAAGTGCTCAACGCGCCTAAAGAAGTTTTTACTTAAAAATTTTAATTAAATATAATTTATTTTTATAATTCTTTTAGTGTTTTCTATACCTTATAGAGGCAGACAAACCATGGGCCCACCTGATGGTGACTGGTATCCACTCGCCATTCTCATGCTATCTCATGCTACAACCAAAACACAATGAAGTGTTTCACACGGAAGACGGTGGTCTTGACCCGATAGAGCCTGATTTCAACTAAGTACTCTCACTTGATACCAAACCATACCACCAGTAATACAAAGTTCCCTTAGCAGGACACCCGCGGAAAAGAATGGGATGATGACACTTGTATTCTTAGTCTGTTATTATATGGATGTACCAAAATTAACAAACAAATTGGTTAAAGGTTTTTTTTTATGTAATGCGTGGGTGGCAAATAAACATACGGCCCACCTGATGGTAAACGTTTACCATAGTCTACAGACGCTAGGAACACCAGAGGAATCACCCACGCGTTGGCATCTCCTAGGAAAAGGATAGGAGGTGGAAAGGAAGAATAATAAGGGGAGGATACGGAGAGGGGTTTGGGCCTCCAACGCTCTCAACCACCATACCAAATAACGGTTACCTACCATTGTTTCACGGCGATCTTCTGTGATGCTTCACCGATGGAGCCGCCCCATTCATGCTGGGATAAACAAGGCTCTATCACTAGAAAGAGATACTAAAAAAGGAAAGGGATACTACAGTATCATTCAGTACAAATTCAGTTTCCGTCCGTGTGGTGAAGGGCTAAGAATACAAGTATCACAACCCTATTCTTTCCCACAGGTGACGTACAAGGCGACTAAGGGAAGTAAGCAATTATCACCCATTACATTACTGGTGGTAGTGCTGGGTACCGAGTGGAAGAACTCACTTGCTATCGGGCCCCGAGTGGCTTGGTAGCACCATCTCCCCGTGTGAGCGGCAATGAAGCACATCAGTGTGTTTTGGTTGTAGTAGGAGATAGCCGTTAATTCTTTAATTTCATGTAAATCTGTGAAATGAAATAGTGCGCAGTGGCTTGAAAATACTCTTGGTATAGTTGAGTCTATGAGCGACGGTTGCCAATTACCATCAGGTGGACCGTGGTTCATCTGCCATCATAAAAAATAATAATAAAAAAAAAGAGAGAGCTGTTCCGGGGCTCAGCCATAGCACCATACGATATAAAAAAGAAGTTTATGGTCCTTCGAGCTGGATTTCCTTTACTGGTTTGTTTGGTCCTGTCAAAATTTCCTTTTTTTTTCTTTTATAATGATAATTCATGGAATTAAATCTTCCAGGTCGCCTGTGTGAATATCTGACATCCCTGACTTTCAGCCACAACGATTCCTTAGTGGAACTCGAACCGTTACGGACCGCACCGCAAGCCAATGTTACACTAGGTAAGTAAAAAAAATCATTACTCACAACTCTCAGTCTCGAATCGTCAGTTCCTTAACATTACGTCAACTCAACTCGTCAGTTCCTTGGTCTATGAGGGGCCGTGATAGCCTAACGGTAAAACCAAGGACTGCAAAGTCAGCGGTATCGAATTCAATCCCAAGTCCAGGGGTTTAGAATATATCTCACCAAATCGTATCGACATCGGATCGTGTCATTGTGATTGGTTGACAGATCACCGTGATTTGCCGAGGGATTATTGCGACTTCACGCGTCTTTTCTACCAATCACAAGCGAGACGATACGATGTCGATACGATTTAGTGAGTTACATTCTACGGGCCCAGGTCCAGAGGTTTAAGGCTCGTACGGCACAAACCTCTGACTTTTCGAGATTTTTCGAAATGATGTGTGTATTTATTTATAATTTATCACTGCTCGGTGAAGGAAGACATTGTGAGGTAACCTGCATGCCTGAGAGATTTACTCGACGTCTTGTGAAGTCTGCCAAACCGCATTTGACCAGCGTGGTGGACTATGGCCTAATCCCTCTCGCCATGAGAGTAGACCCGTGCCTAATAGTGGAACAGAAAAAAGGTTGAAACAAAAGAGGCGCCCACGCCATCTACCGGCTGCCATCTACACTACAATAATTAAGTATATTCTGTTCTAGTATTCAGCACAACACAACTGCACGGTGTTCTTATGTACTTTGGCGAGAACGAGCATCTCGCTGTTGAGCTATTCAACGGAAGGATTCGCATCAGTTACGATATAGGCAACCATCCAACTTCTACTATGTATAGGTAAGTTTTAATAAGATTTTGATTTTGAAATTGGCGGCCGGAGGCTCAAACCCGTTCCCTATCCTCTCCTTATTATCCTCCCTTTCCACCTCGTATTCCGATGCGAAATTATGCCTACGGTAACCGCTTACCATCAGGAGGGCCATATGCTTGTTTGCCGTCCATGTGGTGTAAAAAAACTATATGGTTGTCTGTAAAGTTGGTTTACGGACGATAATTTTATGTGATAATGTAATGTAATATATGTTTTCTGAGAGTTTCACTAATGTTAGCGACATAAAAAGGTTGTAATACTGATAGAAATTGAATGGTACATATAAAAAGGTACGATCGCGCGTGCTGCTATACAATAATTGAGATACGCGTGTTGCCCGGAACGCGTTCAGGCGAAGAATGTGATGTCGGTCGGTGACTCAGTGTGTCGCAGGCGGTAACGGCAAGCGCGGCCGGCCGTTTCCCTCCCGCAGACGCTCTTCAGCCCGCAGCCCTCTTGTGGACGCGAACATCAAACAATCTATCGCTGGCCATAAATTTTTCGGAACGTGAGACTTTATCGTGCTTGCCGTCGGCGTTTATCGATTTATAAGACGTTGTCACGTCAAAAAAAATTGTTGTATGTGTATTATTAAGAGCGCAAAACACAGCACAGCTCTTAAAATGGTAAGTGGTAAGTTTCGTTAATGAACTCAACAATGCCAGGAGCATAACCACCCAGTACACACCGTGAACATAGTGATGAAAAGAAACAGGAAACTTTCGCACGAACGAAACACATAATAATATACCTACATATTTCACGGCTCTTTAAATTTACAGCTCTTTATTTTTTTTTTATCTACTAAAAAGACTCAGAAGCGGCTTAAAAATAAATCTCCCTCTTCACCAATTAAGCAAGTATCAACCTTAACACCAATGAATTTGAAACGCATAAGCCCGTTAACCATAAACTCCATTCACACTACTGAGAAGAAACCAGACAAGAAGAAATTATGCATTATAAGTTCTAATAAAACCAACAAGTTGTATTTATCGCTGAAGACTTATTTGTGAACACAGAGTTATGCCATTATATTTCACCAAACTGTGGAATACTACAACTTATTATACACAAATATTAATGTATCGGGTCTTAATCGCGTATATAATATTGAGGTTGAATACCTTAATTTCCCGACGTTTCGGGTTGACTCAACCCGTGACCACGGCCGATGCAATACGGTCGAAACGTCGGTACGGTCTCAACATTATATACGCGATTAAGACCCGATACATTAATATTTGTGTATAATGTGTACAAATCGCGAAAATTTAAAAGTCTTTACTACAACTAATTTATAACCTACACAAAAAAAATTATTGATTTTTCAAAAGAGGATCACTGTGTAATTCTGATAGGCGAGGAATACTTTAAGAAAACAAATAATTATTTTGATATAGTCGTCAAAATAAGAAATACGTTAAAAAAAATCCAGCATACAAATTCGTTAATCTGCCTTCCTACATTCAAGATTAATAATAACTGCACTATGTTTAAACTCAAGAGTAGAAACGTTTAATAATTTATTATATAATGATCTTCACATTCATAACTATGCATCTTTATTGGACTCTAATCTTAATGTATCCTATGACACCAATATGTTTATGAAGTATAGCGGTAGACTTAATAATTATGGAATGAAGAATATTATGTTTAATGCTATATTATATAAATTCTAGCTCTACACAAAACTCAGCTTTGGAAACTAGTATTAAAATAAATTACAATTCAATTCCTACTACAAAAAATGATACAAACTTTTTTCGTTTCTGAAAATCTATTTATTATGCATCAAAACATTGCGGGACTTTTAAATAAAGCTGATTTGCTAACTGTTCATATCCAGGAATTATTGAACATATATATCAATGTAGACATATTATTTATTACGGAGCATTTCATAATGCATGGACATGAAAAATTATTACAAATACCAAACTATAAACTAGCAGCCTGTTATTCTAGAAAAAATATTAAACGAGGTGGTGCTTGTATTTTGGTGAAAAATAATATCGAGTACAGGGAATTGTTGGATGTTATGAAATACTCTATAACTGGTATAATTGAATGTTGTGCCATAAAATTAATTAAGCAAAGTGTCATAATTTTATGTATTTATAGACCTCCTGTAATGTGCAACCTAGAGTCATTTTATAAGAATTTAGATATAATACTAAAAAAATTGTGTGTGAGCTATAAAAGTAAAATAATAATAGGTGGGGATTTGAATATTGATACTATGAAAAGAAATAGAACAGCAAAAGATTTCGAACATTTTCTGATGAGTTATAACCTTAAACTCGTAATTAACCAGGCGACACGCCTAAGTAGTAATACTTGTTTGGATAATTTTGCACACAATCTGAATTATATTTGTGAATGCGAAGTTATAGACCTAGCCCTCTCAGACCATACAGCTCAGATCCTGATGTGTAAAGTAAATAAATCATGGCGCATTAAATCTTGGCGTAAAATAATTAGAGACACATGTAGAGAAACATTAATTAATTTTAATAAACATCTTCAAAATTTTACATTCTCAGATGTTAACAGCACTGAAGACCCAAATAGCGCATATGATTCATTTATTGAGACGTTTCTTCTTTTATATAATCTATGTTTCCCCTTCAAAACTGTTGTAGTAAGATCAGAAAGAACAATCAAATGGGTGTCACGAGGTATTCGTACTTGTAGTAAGAGACAACGCCATCTGCTCTGGCAAAAAATACGCTTAACGTATAGATAAAAATCTCCATTCAATATTTATGTTCCCAGTGGTACCTCTAGACGTAATAAGGGCAATCAAAACCCTAAAAAACAAAAAAAGCTGTGGTTATGATGATATCTCGACTAAAGTTGTAAAATTTGTGTCTACTAACATAGCAGCCCCATTAACTCACATTATAAATATAAGTATATCAGCAGGTTCATTCCCCGAAAGCCTTAAAACCGTAATAGTAAAACCAATTCACAAAAAACATTATAAAGAAGAAATATTGAACTATAGACCGATTGCTCTGATCTCTGTTTTCTCAAAAATAATAGAAAAACTAATCTACAATTCTATCTACTCTTATGTAATAAAATATAATATGGCCGTGTTTCACTTATTGAAATATACTATCAAGTGTAGACTCCAAAACCCCTGTATGCGCTGTTTTTACAGATATGTTCAGAGCATTCGATCACGTCGATTACCAGACATTGTTGCTAATATTATTTATTACGCTTACGGTATTCGGGGTAATGCCTTAAATCTAATAAAATCATATTTGATCGGTCGCAAACAACGGTCAGAAATAACTCGAATATGTACTAAATCTAAACGTGAAATTTCGTACTTATCCTCCCTCAAAACAGTTGAATCTGGTGTCCTGGGGCCTTTGCTATTTTTACTATATATTAATGACCTTCCATCCCAAATTGAGCACCCAATGGTTCTATTTGCCGATGACTCTACAGCTGTAATAAAATGCGTTGATAAAGATGATTACGGGAATTATATAAATAAAACTATTAAAACTATGATTAATTGGATGAACTTTAATAATCTAGTAATAAACATAGAAAAAACTAAAATAATGCAATTTTACCAACGATTACAAACCAAAGATGTGAACATTAATGAGAAAGTAGAAAGAGTGCGCGTTACTAAGTTTTTAGAAATTTTATTGGACTCTCAATTAACATGGAAGGCCCAGGCCGAAGATATTTGCAAAAAACTAAGCAAGTTTGCATACGCTCTTTTTAGTTTAGCAAAAAAAGTCAATACTAAAGCAGTATTAGTCGCTTATCATGGTCTTGTAGTTTCTGTTTTAAGATTTAGAATTATTTTCTGGGGTAACTGAAGTGAAAAAGAAAGAATTTTTAAGGCACAAAAACGTTGCATAAGATCAATGTTTAATTTGAATACATTTTAGAAATAGGATTGTTTGTTAAAGCTAAACCTCAGTTATACTTAACATTAAACGAAGCTCGTCACAGAAACGTTATTTTGAGGTCACAATATCAGTATTTGCTATATACAGGAGTATTCAAAACTGCATTGTTAAAGAAAAGTTTTCTTGTTTTGCACCAGTTATTTTTAATAAAATTCCAACTATCTTCAAGGAACTACCTTTGAGAATGTTTAAAAAACACCTAACTGCTATTTTATTAAAAAAGTCTTACTATTCCGTATCCGAATTTCTAAACGATAAGTCATTAAATGATAGTCTTCATTTACTGTAAAAAAGAAATTTTGTTATTTGCTTTTCATAGGAAACATATAATTTTCAGTTGTTTATAATGTGATTATTATTGTTTAGGTACTTAATGTTTGCATGCCTAAACGGTAGAATGTACATGGATTCTGGAATTTATTTTTACTATCAAACTGTAACTACCTACATTCAGCAAATAAATTATTATTATTATTAAACAGACGCAGACAGTTTCATATAACCACTGAAGTATTGTAACACAGTTCTAGTGGCCCACCAATACAAGACGGCACACGGCGGGTTTATTTAGTGGGTGAGGGACTCCCTACCCTGTTCGTTGCCCCGAATGACGGGGTGTACGGTTAGGTACATTTTTTTTCTCGCCTCAACAAAAAAAAAGACCGAATCATCTAATCGTTGATTTTTATCAAATAGTGAATTATTAAATATGAAATATTTCACTTTCTTTGGGTTACCAAAGTCATCATCATCATTGTACTGACTTTATAGGGCTCTGCTACGTTCGGTTTACACGGAGCGAATGCCCATCTGACCTGCGCATCACAACTAAGCGAACAACTGGTGTCTAGATTTTTAATCAGGATTCGGACAACCTATAATTTATTTGATAGCCCATTGCTTAACGTGCCTTCTGAAGCACGGGGCTCAATTGCTACTTTACAGTCACCGATCTGATACCGTCCGAAGTAAAGATTATCTTACCTTGCCAATCGTTCGAGTGTCAGATACACAGCTGGAATACTATCCACCACAAGAGAAATTGTTTTTCTTTTCTTTCTATAATTTTCAAAAGCAATTCTTCCTGATTGTGCGCACACTTCTCGTCCCGGGGAGTCCGTACATAGCATTACGTTAAAACTGTATGTTAAAACCGTTTTAAAAATTTACAGCTTCGAGATGGTATCCGATGGTAATTACCATAAAGCGGAGCTGATTGCGATCAAGAAAAACTTCACATTGAAGGTCGATGATGGACCAGCCAGATCTATCATTAATGAAGGTAAAATACTAACATTGCGAATGAATACAAAGTACTTATTACTTATATAGGACAATATAGGTGTATAAAGAAACATCGTGAAATTAGATTACGAAAATTAATAAGCATATTTTGAAACCAAATGACGCGTGACGATATTTGATAAATTAAAACAAAAAAAATGTAATAATACGCTGTAGCTTTTTTTTTATTGCATAGGCAGACGAGCCACGGCTCATCTGACGGTAAATGGTAACCGTCGCTCATGGACTCAACTATACTGAAAGCATTGTCAAGCCGCTGCTCACCATTTCATTTTACCGATATGAAATGAAATAATAAACGGCTATCTCCTGCTACAACCAAAACGCAACGATGTGCTTCATGGCCGGTCACACGGGAGAGGGTGGTACCAACCCGCTCGGGCACGATACCAAGTGAGTACTCCCACTTGGTACCCAGCCCCACCACCAGTCATGCAATGGATGATAATAGCTTACTTCCCTTAGTCGCCTCATACGACACCCGTGGGAAATAATGGGGTGGTGACACTTGTATTCTTAGTCCGTCACCACACGGATTGAGAGTACACGGAGCTGTAGATTTCTTATAGTTTTTTTTTAATTTATACTTTATTATCTTCTTTTTTTAGTTTTTAAACAGCCTCAAAAATACTTCCATATAAAAGATTTGATTTTTATAAAAATTCTATTGTCATTATTTGTGTAGTTTCAATTTAAACCGACGTTTCGAATCTTAGGTGAAAATCACATTCATAGATTCGTTAACATAGATAAATAGATAGAAAGATACAGTCGAAGCTAATATAAGGCGTATTATAGTAACTGAAATAGTCACCATACCATTTAGTACAATAACTGAATGATAGATGGCGTTCAATGATTCTAAAACTTATATAAGTGAAAATATCCTTTTGATAGAAAGCAGTACAAAAAAAAAAAATATATATATATATATATATATATATGGTGTCTTAATGAAGCACATGATATGACACATACATGCGTCTTAAGAGAGAGAGATGCGATCTCTTATTCGGTTGTTTTATAATTATAATAGTTTATTGCTTAGTAATTCGACACTGGTTACAAAAAAATCTTAATAACTAAGAACAAGGTTGTAAGTACAAACTTTAATTTCATATAATTACTAGTATAGGTGAGCATACTGGATATTAAGGAATTTTCTACATCCGAACTAGGTGTGAACCTGTGTCTCGGAGTGTAGTTTATAGCATATACTTATATATAATACATCTACAATGATAACACGGTATAATTATGCTTTCAGTACAACGTTTACTATCGTCCCCTCCCAATTGATGGCGATAAAACAAAATTAATATGATGTTGACATTATTCTAGCGGAAAATATACAACAAAATCGTCCAGCTGAGTCAGTTTCGAATTTTGGCCTATTGAGATATTAATAATGTTTTACAGGTGCTAAAGAATACCTTCGACTCGAGAGACCCATGTACTTAGGAGGAGTACCTGAAGACATCGCCAAGGAAGCTTTTACTAAATGGCATTTGCGAAACATCACTAGCTTCAAAGGTGAGTTATTTAATTCATTGTCGTTCTACTAATTGAGACAGGTATTGGCAAACGACAGGCCTAATGCAGATTATAAGTGGATGGCGGTGAGTTGATGAGTTCTTTTAATTCACTGTCTTCCTACAAATAGAGACGGGTATCTGTAGAAACTACAGGCCTAACGCAGGTTAACAGATTGCGCCAGCCATGCAGAATAATATCAGGCATGTTG
This sequence comes from Leucoma salicis, assembly GCA_948253155.1. Taxonomy (NCBI): domain Eukaryota; kingdom Metazoa; phylum Arthropoda; class Insecta; order Lepidoptera; family Erebidae; genus Leucoma; species Leucoma salicis. The sequence continues at coordinate 2,248,927 of OX411826.1, read as the reverse complement.
CATTGACATTCTTCAATTGTTTTGAGAGTATTTATTATTTATTTTTAGAGGTTTATTTTTTTATAACCTACTTATGATTCAATTTGAAATTATCTTTTATTGGGTTTTTATTATTAATAAAATAATACTCCTTGCAACGATACAAAAAATACTGACGTTGAATACGAAAACAAAGTACGAAGCAGCAATTTAAATATCTTTATACCTTAGACGAAGAATAATATAGACTCGCTACTATTTTGACACTAAGGATGAAGAAAAGGATGCACATATTAGGTTTTAGCAAGAGTGAGAGAGACACATTTATAAGTATTGTATCCTTTTCGCGTATGCGGCATTTTTATTTGGACCCAATCAACTGGGTACAAACAATAGATGGCCAACCGTCCCCATCATCGGTATGTAAGCTTGTTTTTGTATTGACGTAAAGAAAACCTTCATTAATCACGTTATATACGCTAATATTACATGTTCTAATACATTTTAAGCAAAATATAAGCATAACTGCAATTTCTTTTGTCCTGTCATTCTTGTATCCGGCTAAAATAGGTAGTACATTTTTAGTCATAATTACAACATAATTATTCCGGTTATCATATGTCAAACTAATGCTATCTCGTCACTGCATACGCTGTTAGCTTGTCTATAATATCCTTAGTCTAAGCTTTATACATATTACAATATGACAGCGAGGCCTTAGTACATGCGACACTGGGCAGCGTTTTTATAACATAAACTCTGTCTAACAAATTATTATAATACACTGCCATCTATGAACAAGTTATGGTACTATGCAGGGTGCCTAAAAGAAGCGTGGATCAACCACAAACGTGTGGATTACGTAAACGCTGTGAGAGTGCAGAGAACAGCGGCTGGCTGCGGAGAAGACGAGCCAACTGCTGCCTCAGTAGCCACCGTGTTTATACAAGAGGACGCCGGGAGACACAATCAGGTATTTTAATTAGTTTATTACTGGCTTCCACACGCGACTTCGTCTGTGTCTATACTATTTTCAAAAAATTAATTAAAAATGTGAGTGATAAAATAAAAATATTTACATCGCTAGTATTGTTCTCAATAAATGTATAAACTAGTGCCACCTAGTGATAAACTTGGGTACTAATAATAATACTGATACTTTGAGGAACTTTTTATTTAGGTAGTACCAACATAACGTACGTCACCACTTGGAATAGGTACTTTATCTAAGATACCGGGCGTAAATGACATCATACGGATAACTCTGGGCAAAGATGTCACCAATTAGGTAACTGTAATAATATGCAATAGCCGTGTGGGACCCGCTCTAGAATTGTCCCACCCCTCTCCCTCCATGGGAGTCGACTGAGGGAGTGGGCAGCAACACTCCTTCGAGTATTAACAACATCCACTGCGATCGCCAACCCACCTGCCAAGCGTGGCGATTACGGCACTATCCCCCATCCTCGGGAAGGCCTATGTCCAGCAGTGGACTTTAAAAGGCTGATGGATGGATGGAATAATATGCCCCATACCATTTTCATCGACAGCGACAGAAGTTTTTAGCCGCCTCGTTAACAACGCGACTAAAGAACATGATGAAGTTAACACTAAGTGTGAAAATGTGAAATCGAAACTAACAGTCACGAGCAGGATTTGAACCTGCATCTCCTGAATACCTTCCAGATGATGAATTGACAAAGCATCGTGACTGTTATTTTCGATTTCATATTTTCACACTGTATTAATTTATATAGCATGTCAAATGCTAAAAATATATATAAAAATACCTATACATGAAGTTACAATTCATTGTAGTTTTGGAGTAAACCGATGATTAATAGATTTATTAGCTAAAATCGATTTTAGATAGAACAATGTAAAGATTTTAACTCTCATTCAAATTAAAAAAAACAAATGAAATTGCAATTTTCATGAAAAGACCAATGCAAATTTCTACCACCTGGGGATTCAGAATCGAGTACTGAACCCATGGTATCAATTATCGGTACGATATCATTTACATTCTGTAATCACATACTTATGATATTTTCCTTCATGAAGCAATGATAAGATAATTTCTAAGAGTTAGATGTCATGACTTGAGACAGGGTATTGAGGAGCTCGATAACTATATTAGTACTACTACACGATATTAGTTAAGTTACTATCATAAAATTTAACTAAATTGCCTCTGTTGTGCAGCGGTACTGCGGCGACAGCTGATCATGAGGTCTCGATTCGATCCCCGGGTTGGGTGGTCTTATTGCAATTTTTCGTAAAAAGAAAAAATCTCAGTAGCAGTCTGGAGTTTTGAGATGTGGCCGGTAAACGGCAATAGGCTCGCCCCCTATTATGTGGGACTTAAACATCAGCTGGCGAACCGTGGGTGTGTAATACACCTCTGTCTACCCTTTCGGGGAATAAAAACGTGGTGCTATGTTTACTATCATCATTTCAGGACCCTTGCGTACCCAACCCGTGTGCTCGTGGAGGCCGCTGCGTCAGAGAGGAAGGGTCACCATCGGACTACACTTGCCGTTGTCGCGCAGGGACTGCTGGACCCCAATGTGAACTGAGAGCATCTATAGGTATCATACTTCTTCTAATACATACCTACATATACTTACGCCTATTAGCCAGTGAGGTAGGCAGAGACAACGATGTAGTATGCCACTATCATGAAGCGGCCTACGCCAGGCAACATTTCGCCAACATGGAAACGAGATGTGATGGGTGGTGAACAACGTCGCCGTCCACGTGGTATTCTTTAAATATATTTCCACAATAGGAGAAGGTTCCTGTCAAATAGTGGTATCATCCATCAGCCTTTCAGCGTGCACTGCTGTACTGGTTGCCTCCAAGCGAGCGCCACAACGAGCGGACATGTGTAAGTATTCTGGAAAATGCCTAAGCGTGTTAAGTGCTTAAAATATATACATATAAATAGGTATATGAATAACTAGGCTTTTCCCGCGGCTCCACTACAGCCATAAGCTAGTTTTATGGTGGATATCTTAGGTTTCCCTCCTACTATAGCAGGATAAATTTTATACCAGTTATTAAGTCTAATCAACAACTATCAAATAAAAAAATGCGTATAAAAGTTGCATAAAAATCTGTTCAGTAGTTTTTCGTGATGCGTGAACGAACAAATAGAAAAAAAAAGAAAATCAAAGCAGTCATGAGGACTGCCAAGAGAAGTGAAAACTTAAAACTATAAATAAACAGTTGTTATTTTTATATTTAATTTTTTTATCTAAAATTAAAACTTGTAAATCAAAAACAAAGTACTCGTCAAGACGAATCATACGAGCCCAAACTCGATGGAGTTGCGTCATTTCATTGCAGAGTTACTGTGGCCACCTTCCAGCTTCATCCTCAGACCCTGGATACCATCTAGAGACAAAGTACTCGTCAAGACGAATCATACAAGCCCAAACTCGATGGGGTAGCGCTGTTTCATTATAGAGTTCCTAGGTCCACCTTCCAGCTCCATCATCAGATCAGCTCCATGTCATCATAATATTGCATTGTCACGCGATATACACATGGGTAAAATTTCAGCTCAATCGGAAACTGGGAAGTGTGTCAAATTTAATTTCAATGCACACACTATAGCTGCCGTGTGACTGCCTTTAGAATTGTCCCACCCCTCTCCACCCATGGGAGTCGTAAGAGCCGACTAAGAGAATAACGGGGGAGTGAGCAGCAGCACTCCTTCGAGTATTAACAACATCCACTGCGACAACCGGACAACCCGCCTGCCAAGCGTGGCGATTACGGCACTATCCCCCATTCTTGGGGAGGCCTATGTCCAGCAGTGGACGTTAAAAGGCTGATGGATGGATGGATGGATGTACTATAGCTGCGTCTCGTAACGGTGTCGCATCTGGTAACGGTGTCGCAAGTCCAGAGATTTTATCTCATCTAAAAATATGCGTACCGCGCTAAAAGAAGTTTTCACTCCAAAGATCTAAAAAAAATCGTTTTGTGATCTGACACGCCTATGTTGCCCAGTACAGTCATTTTTTCTAAAATATCATAAGTGTACAGACACAGCTCTTTTACAGCTTTATAATATTTAGGATAAAATATTTATCGAGCCGCGTCATTATTTAGTATGAATAATGATTCGACAGATAGCGTGGGTGTTGCCCTGTTATCGATATTGATAGTCTCAAGCAGACGTCACGATAGCTTAGTTAACAAAGAGACAGGAACGGTTTCCCAGGAGATGCAAATTCAAATCCTATTCGTGTCTGTGATTTTCGATTTCACATTTTCTCACTTTGTGTTCTGGCTCCCCATGGTTTTTATTATCAGTCTTTAAAGAACAAATTATTTGTGAAAGTCGATAAAGAACTCTACTGCGAGCGGGACCCGAACCTGCATCCCTTCCAATCCAATGCATTATTCATTAGATTATCAGTCTACCTAGCGGAAGGTTGTTATACGCGACGCCATCTGTGGACCTAGCCATCTGTGATGGCTAACGCTCTAGAAAACTATTAAAATGTATGGAAATTCGATTTCTGTAACGATATCTATAACGCTAAGTCACGTGACTTAACATTAGAGATGTTAAGTAGCGTTGGCGATCATAGAATGCAACTTGGCTAGGCACACTGATACCTAGTAGCCAATCTTTCTTCCCTGACGGTTGTCGGTTCCATAGAGTAACTTTTATATTAGGAGAAAGAGGCATCACTCAGAGATTTGAACAAGTAGCGATATCTGATGCTCTGTTACGTAAACTTTATAACCCCACCTACCTACGTATAGATATATTATATACTGCCTTGATTTATATAATTATAATGTTACTAAGCCCGTGTTTGATGCGTGATAAAGTCTATCTATGATACCAGATATAGATGGCGTAACTCGACGTCCAAAAAGTTAAGTAATACTGGAGTGGAGGAACTCGACTCAATAGATGTCGCTAGGTTCTAAAGATGTGTAACTCAGGAGTGATTGATACAAAAGATGTATAATCCTTTCAAAATGCGTAATCAATCTTTAAATCTTTGGTTTCGAAAATACATCTTTAACTCACTAGCTCACTACGTTAGGATTGAATAGATGGAATGATGGACGTAGATTTAGAATGAGACAATAGATAAAGGATATTGTGAATTGAAAAGAGATAACATAAGTTGTAGGCACGCACAAACGCACTCTTGAAATACAATGACGATAGGTACACAGAAACTTAGACTCTCTGTCTTTTAAGTAAAAAGCTCAAAACCAGTTGCAACTTGAGGGAAAGAGAGAATAACTACATGAATCAATAGATATTTGCATCACTTATGATCAACTGAATGAATAACGTCATTCGTAACCAAAGATTTAAAAGAGTTAAAGATTTAAAAGAGTGATTTAAATCTTTCGAAGAAAAAGATTTATAAATCCCTGATCTCATTGGTGATTTAGTTTGCGCATCTCTACTAGGTTCACCTCAAAGTGCGATGTCATCAATCAATGTACCTGTATCTTATAAACACCAACCGAGTGTAATGATAGCGCGATTTAAAATTGCCACCAACGTCATCTTTTGATTAGTTACGGTACTATTATTAACCAATTTAGTATAATAGGTTTACAAAGTAGCGTAATATATATAAGATACTTCGATCAAAATTGGTCGGATTATAATTGATACCTTTTGTTCTATGTTATAACACCATGGTCGGTTCGTCGAATATTATGAGCTACCCATTGCCACTTCAGCGCCTTGACCCTGATACTCCTATTCTCCTACGAATATAATAATTATAAGTAAGATCTTAAATAAAAATCTAAGAAATTTTACTTAAAGAACTAAATTCACAGGTGGTGCTCCGGTCATCACGCAAGGCAGCAAGATACCTCCCAGGAAGCAGACCTTTAGTAACGTACAAGCATCACCAGGTAATTTAAATTGTTTTTTTGTCCATATAGTGACGGACTAAGAATACAAGTGTCACCACCCCATTCTTTCCCACGGGTCTCGTATGGGACGACTAAGGGAGGTAAGCAATTATCATCCATTGCACGACTGGTGGTAGGGCTGGATACCAAGTGGGAATACCTACTTGGTAACGGGCCCGAGCGGGTTGGCACCACCATCTTCCGTGTGACCGGCCATGAAGCACATCGTTACATTTTGGCTGTAGCGGGAGATAGCCGTTTAATCTTTCATTTCAAATCGGTGAAATGAAATGGTGAGCAGCGGCTTGACAATACTCTTAGTATAATTGAGTCCATGAGCGACAGTTACTATTTACCATCAGATAGGCCGTGGCTTGTCTGCCACTACATGAACTAAAGACCACCTGATGTTAAGCGGTAACCGTCGCCTATAGGCTCAGCAATAACCACGAATAGGAAAACCATTGCCTTTCTTGAAATATCGTGACTGTTCTGTAGAGAAACGGTCTCTAGTAGTAGTATCTATCGTTTGTTAGTTGTTTTTAATTATTATTATTCTCTTTATATACTTTATATGACATTATATACATTTTAAATATATTATGAAAAGAACACAAACAAGTCATCATAACAAATTTAAAAATATATCAATTTAGTAGACCACCGACTTCGGGTGCAGGGACCAAGCTGCCAGTCGCTCGTCCGGCATTCTTTCCATATGACCATCGGAGCATTCCCTTTCGCATCTTTACACCAATACTCTCATTCATACCTACTCGCTCTCTTACGTCGTCGTTACTAATGCGGTCAGTCAGCCTCACTGAACATCAATCTAAATAATCATTAACATGATAAAAACCATATGAAACTAGTAATTTTTTTTTTCAAACACGGTCCATGACGTCATGCGCCGTAACGTGTATCATTTACAACATTTTAAAATGGTATTATTGAATTATTTTTAAAAAGTACATTTTAATCAAATATTTCAATATTACTATTAATCGTTTAAACATAAATTTATATGAAAATACAACTTATGTCAATATCCAAACAGAGTTGTGTGCCTTGGGAAGTCTTGACCACGGCCCGGGAATCTCATTCTTTGGTCTTACCATTAAAAACTTTTGTTTGTTTAAAAATATAATGTTTGATTTCAATAATTGCATTCACAGCCGCCCCATCACACAAACAGCAAATGCCGTCGGAGCACTCACAATCACAGCCGGGATCCGCCAATGGAGTTTGCAGGAAGGTAAGAAAGGAAACAACTCAAACAGCATCATGATTTATGTATTATTAGCGATTGTAATGGGGAGGTGACTTTATTTGCGTTTAGGAGGTGACCCGTGATATCATCTCCGAGGGCTCGTGCCGTAGCAGACGCCCAGTCCGCGGTTCACAGTGCGTGTGGCGCGGGACAAGGAGCTGTCCCGGGGGACACTGCTGTGCTCCCAGAAAAACGAAAAAAAGGAAGGTGGGTTATGTTGTCATAGAAATATTTAAGTAGACAGGAAGTAAAAATACTCTCATGAAACGTTGTCCTTTTCGGCTATTTGTGACTTAAAAAAAAACTAACTTATCATCACGCCATTTCCCTTACGGGGTAGGCAGAGAGAACAGAGTGACAAGAGGCTCTATTCTTGCATACATCTCTTGCTTCCTCAACATTCATAATTCTCTTCATACACGCTCGCCGGTTTCGGAGACTTCCGACTGTGTGTGTGGTGAGTCTCGGTCTCCCCCTGTACCAACATCATTCCACTTTCGCATTGTATATCTTCTTAACCAGTCGCTCGTCCGGCATTCTTTTCACATGTCCGAAACATCGGAGCATTCCCTTTCGCATCTTTACACCAATATTCTCTTTCATACCTACTCGCTCTCTCGTCGTCGTTACGAATACGGTCAGTCACAGTCAGCCTCTTTGCGACTTAACGTCTTTATAATTCCTAAATGCTAAGGGGGCTCTGGCCTCTCACTCACCATACGAAATACAACGTTAGGAGTACCTGCCGTTCTTACACACCGTTCTGTGAGAGGGTGGTACTTCCCGGATCGAGCCAGCCCATTCGTGCTGGAATAAGCATGGCTCTACAACTTAAGCTTAATTGATTGTTTCCCTTAGTCGCCTCGTACGATAGCGAACTCTTAACCCCAGCCTAAAAACTCGATCGTATTCTCGAGGTTATCAATGTCTTAGTTTTTTTATTTCAGATAAGGTTGGTATGTGCGGACGGCACCAAGTACACCAAAGATATTGAGATAGCGCGCAAATGCGCGTGCGTCAAGAAGTGCCCGCGCGGGAACCCCTTCCAATGAGTCAAGACTGATCCTCCACGCAACTAATTTAATTAAAAGTCTCATTATAACCTCCAAAACAGCCATAAAGCATAAAATGTACTAACATGTTCCCATAACATTAAAAAAAAAACATTCAGTACCAAAAATTTTAATATATATTTATTACAATATTATACAATTGACATGTCGCGGATATTCAAAATATTGTTTAATGTTATAAAATATCCAAATTAATACAAAATAAAAAAACTAATATTTACGCGAATATCCATTAATGCAAAAAGTTCGGTATTCAGTAATTTTATTTCATTAATTTAATAAAATATCAACTTTTTTATAAAATGTACGACTATCAAAACTGGGTTTCGAGAAATATCAAAAATAGCAAAAATAAGTTTAATATAATTTCGATTTCTGATTCTAACATAATTATCGAGCTGAATCCCCAAGCAATAGACAATAATAATAAACTTTTTCAATATACAACTATATCATTATATATATCAAAATTCATAAAAACATTAATAACGAATTTATCCGTCATTTTCGTAATCATTTATTACTCTGTGCAAACAGGACCTGTTAAACACTAACAATCTCAATATCGACTTAAAGTAATACAAATAGTCACAAGGAGCAAAATTCGAATTCATTTACAAATAAGGTTTCTATTTGACTGGGATTAAAATCGACCATCATTTCATACCCACCTGCTGATAAATGGTGGAATGATAAGTGGTGGAGTGTGGAATGGCCTGTAAAAGGCGGCTACCACTGACAGAAGAGTTGCTAAGCCTACGCTGAGTAATTTTAAATGTACTTGCTCTTTAAGATATAAACCAAAATATATTTCCTGAATTTGGCTGGAATTTGATTGGCTTCACAATAGACGGCTATTTAATTTTACCCACGATACGTCTATAAAAAAATAACCGTTTACCATCGGAGAACAGCTGATATTGTTTATTCGTCATATATAATTTACAAAGGAAACTATGACAATATAATATTATGGTATGTCAATCGAACATTCAAATATAAACCTTATTGAAGTGCATACAATGCCGGCGTTTAGATACATTTTTCAGGTAACTGGTTTGTACAGAGTACACAAAAGTAGGTAAGGCCTAACACATAGAGTAGGGGTTTTGTAATCTGTAAATTTAGACTGTCCGTATAGTGACGAAAGACGTTTTACTGCGGTTAAAACAATCATGGATGGTTTAGATAATTTGTAGTAAACCTTTTATAGGTAATTCATGTTAACAATTATAATATTAAAGAAAAGTATGAAAAGTTTCTCAAAACAACATCCTGAACAATGAAAAAAAACAATGTATGGTTTTAAAAATGTCTTAAAATAAATTAGACACAGAGGTCTATCAGGTTTTTTATTAATATTATAAAAAAAATAGTAAAAATCCAATATGGCAGCATTTCCCGCGCAAAATAACCTCAACTTAAAAAAAGTGTAATAAAAATTAAAAAAGTGTAATATCATAACCATTTAGACTATGCATTTATAATTAGAATATGCATTTATAAAAATAATAAATTGTAGGGCTATCCCTTAAATTATGTACCTATTTTATCTCTTAAAATAATTTGCAATATGATTATGCTTATGGCTTAATATTAATAGATTTATTGGAAATTATTTAGAAGAGATGCTTAAGGAGGCCAATTTTTATTAATACCAATAAGAGGCTTAATTATTATTAAAATCTCCCAATATTTGTAAGAGAGGAAAATTTATACCTAATCTGTTAAAACTGACAGTTGAAATTTGACAAATGTCAAAAACCGCAGACATATCTAGTATTATTTATTAGTACTAATTGAGTATTATTTTATTACTAAGAAGACAGATAATGCTAAACTTTGGCAGAGGATGAGGAGAGGATTTGAAAAGTTCATTCACATCTACACAGGTAACTAGTTTATGTTTAAGAGTGTAATAGACTTTATCATCAAATACCATAGATATAGTATATACTGTACGTATTATACTATATCTATGTCAAATACCATGCATTTCTGAAATAAAAAAAATCACTAATAAAATTTTAATGTCAAACGATGTGTTCATTTCAATGTAATTAAACTATTTATTGATATTTTTATTTTGTATGTTGTTTATTTAAAAAATATTAGTTGTTAAGTATTATAATGTATTGCCGTTTTAAAAAATAATTTAATATAATTAATCTATAGTAGGAAATAATGTTTAAGATAATTTTAACGTTGTAATATTGCCATATTTTGTTAAATTAAAATTTTGGCGTGATCAGCGTGCATATGTGTATTTGCAGTCACTTTAAGTATAATATTTCTGGGGGGTTAAAATATGTAACATTTCTTTTAATAATATTTGTCAAATATTTACAATTTTGAATACGAACTAGCATCAAACGCCTCAGAATATTGTATTCTTAAATATACTAATGAAAACATTAAGAATTATCAGTTTAAACCATAGATATAATATTATAGACAAATCTATGTTTCCTAAACTGTTCGACATTCAAATTGCTCGCTTGATTTTACACCTCAAATTACAGCTCTCGTTAGAGTTTGGTAAATAAATAAACTTCTCACTATAGAGGAAGATATCTGACACTATTCTCGGGTACAGAAGTTCTTCACCATAGACAGCAACTTGCTAATTCTATTCATATTGAGGTAATGGTTACACTTAGGTATTATAAGGTGGGCAAAAAGGCTAAGTAAATCAAGCGATCCTTTTGGTGGATTTGACCCAAACACTTAACAAAGTACATTTCTGATGGCAACTTACATTTAATAGGTACCGGTTATGATTGTCACATCATACGCGTAATTATCACAGAATATGTTTTCTCAAAAGAAATAATGAGTGATGTTAACACCAACGTTTCCAGAAAAAAACATTTTGGATAAACTTGCCATTTTAATAATACTTAATTTAGTATTATAGCTTTAAGCGTATGACAGAGAGTGTTGGGACGAATGATTTTGTTTTTAATTCTGTGCTGCGTGTTCTTTTTTTTTACCGAATGTGGGCCTAATAACGCTTTAAGCATTACTCTCGTGCTGGTATTCCCACGTAATGTAGCAACCTAACAAAGTAGACTGCATGATTCTATTGTTATATGAATATCATCAGTCCAAATTAAACCTTTTCAATGAAATGGAATAAATTGCTAACCTCAATTTTCACATTCCACAATGTGAGTCTTTAAATCCAGACCATGTAGGCTATGGTAAGTATACATTAAAAAAAAAATTTGAATACTAATGCGCAAATAGTTTCGGTATGCACAGAAAAAAAACTACTAACCGCTCGTCTTTATGACTCCCTGTTGAAGCCTCATATCTTTATATTACTTATTTTGTAAAATATAATTATTATTATAATATTTATTATGAATTAATTTGCTAAGTCAGCTTGTAAAGTTTAAATATAAGTATTTATAGGTTATAAAGTGTTGTAAGCCTTTAAAAATATATCTAAACACTATGATTTTATTTTGTATAAATATAGCCCAGTTCAAATATATAGATTATATTTATTTTATTAAATGGCAACACAAGATTTATATGATACATAATCCCTAGTAGGTATTTGTAAGAAGAAATATAAAGCATTCCGTGTTAATTTAACTACCGTTACGGTAGGAATTATATATATTGGTAACACTTATCAACGCATTTACGACCTAATTATCGTCAACAGTATTAAAATAACAAAATAATGTTAGTTGTAAGAGATTTCTACCAAGAAATAATATTGCTATATGAAAATTATGCCTGATATGGGAGAAAAATGCTGCCAGATACATCTGCGAATAAAAAAACATGTTTCATAAATGATGAAGCCTATTCTTCCGGATTTTATTCATAGTCTTATCACGCTGGCCCAGGGTTCACAGACTTCACAAATCATCGCGAAAATCTGTCAGGCGTGCAAGGTTCCTCACAAGCGCCAGAGGGGGTCTCTGTACCCTCTCCTTAATATACTTCCTATCCTCTCCTTATTATCTTGCTTATCCACCTACAATCCCTTTCCTTGGAGATTACCTATACTTCATTAAAATAAGGTTTATACCGCGCTTAAATGACATTTCGCAGCATGACGTTTGCAATACTATATTTATAGCATGCATGGTCTTTATTCTTTGACATAGTTTCTATGTTAAAAGGTCATGCGACAGGACAAAGAATGTCACTTCACAATCTGAATAGGCCCTTCAATTTCACTGGGCCCTCTGAACTAGTGTGCATATACAATACAATTTGTTCGCTGGTTTTTGTGAGATCATGGCAGTGTTTACTAACCAATGTTGCCAACATATACGTTTTGTTTTTACTAATAAAAATAAAATAAAAACAGCTGAATACCTAAATATTCTTCATTTACCTGTTTTAATTGTACTTTGTCATTGAGCTTTTTCCTAAAAAGAAAAATTCTCAGTAGCAGCCCGGAGTTTGGAAATGTGCCCGGTAGACGGCAATAGGCTCGCCCCCTATTACGTGGGACTTAAACATAGCTGGCGAACCGTGTATATGTCACACACACCTCTGCTTACCCCTTCGGGGATACAGACGTAATGCTATGTTTATGTTACTTTGTAATATCATATAACCCTGGGTGTCCAATAAGTTGAAGAAGGCCTTGTATCTTAAGTTGTATTATTACAACCTTATGCATATTTATCAAGTGCGTAGGTATAAGCAATGAAATACTTGGTAGAAATCTTATAGTTTAAGTATAATGTACCTATTAAAATGTGTTGCTTAATTACACGCTAGATGGCGTCGCATGCGCTTCTTATTAAAAAAAAAACTAAGAAATATTGTCTATACACTTTGTAAGTTAAATGTCGTAATAAAGAATGTTAGATATATAGCTGTGGTTTTATTAAATTAACGTCAACTTCAATGGGCTTCCGTCCATCAGCTTTTTATCATCCTCTACTGAATATAAGAGCGAACAGTTTTAAGCTGGAAGCAGCCAAGGGCTCACAGCCACCTGGTGGGAGACCGTCCTATGCTGCACCGTCCAATATACACCTTTCTCCCCCAATGGTTATAGGTTCGTCAAGCGATGGGTTTATCTAATATATTATACTAGCTTTTGGCTGCGGTAAAGCTTTAGGTTAGGTTTAGGTTATATCTCAGGTTCCCGATATAGTAACGGAATAAAATGTATCAGTTTTTAAGTCTAATCAAGAGCTGTTAAATAAAAGTGTTGCATCAAAACCCGTTCGATAGTTTTTGCGTAATGCGCGAACAAACAAACAGATAAACAGACAAAAAATCTAAAAAAAATCGTTTTGTGTTTAGACACGCCTAATTCAGTCATTTTTTCTGACACAGCTCTGTTACAGCTTTATAATAGTATGGATATATAGATAGATACGAACCTTCTTTACTAATTAATATTGGAAACCGTACCAACATCCATTGTGTAGTTTAGAAGCAATTGCCTGAGAAACAAACAAACGTCCACAGTAACTTTACATTGCCGTAAATACATTAAACACAAAGTGAAAAATGTGAAATCGAAAATAACAGTCACGAGCAGGATTTGAACCTGCATCTCCTGGATACCGTCCAGATGCTTTGCCAATTCAGCAATCGTGACCCTTGCTCCCGACTGCTAATTTCGATAACACATTCATACTTAACGTCTTTGGGTGACGTCTGCGCCATCTGACGGAAGTATTTTCATACATTATACCGACCAGGTAAACTTAATTTTATAATTAAGATAATAAAGACGCAAACCCTATAGATATTTAGATATTTTTCACTTTGTGTTTAATGTATGTTGCTAAGCATGTAAAATGCTAAAAATATATATAAAAATATCTAAATATTGCCGTAAATTTCAAAATTATTCAATTAAATAATTAAAATATTTGTAGGATGATTCAAGTTAACGCGTTAAACCGCTAAACTAATAAATAACGGCATCTATTTTCGGACAGCAAGGAGCTAAATAATTATTTAAGTTGATTCATTAAAAAATAACTCTTACTTTACGGAGTCCATGTCAACAACTTAAACTTATTATCACGCCATCTCCCTTGCGGGTTAGGCAGAGAGAACAGAGTGCCAAAAGGCTCTATTCTTGCATACCTACACCTCTCGCTTCCTCAACATTCATAATTCTCTTCTATATATACATGATCGCTGGTTTTAGAGACTCCTGACTCCTGACACCTTCCTTCAATTACATTACCGATTTAGTCTAGGTAGGTGAGTCTCGGTCTCCCCCTGTACCTACATCCTTCCACTTTCTCATTGTATATCTTCTTAACCAATCACTTGTCCGACATTTTTTCCATATGTCCGAACCATCGAAAATATAAATCTATACTTTTTCTTTGTGTTAAGGTGGAAAAAATGTACGTAACCGCACACCTTGCCATTAGGGGCAACAAACAGGGTAGAGTGGGGCTCTCACCCACTAAATAAACCCGCCGTGTGCCGTCTCTCCGCCTGTTTAGGCGGACCACTGGAACTGTGCTACATTACTTCAGTGGCATATAAATATATACCTAATAATTTTATATGCAAGCGGCTCGTAACTGCTTACTTGGAAAGCCCTGTTCGGCAATTAACGTCATAATGCTGAAAACTTATTGTATTATGTTTGTTTGATTGTACGCGGTAATCTCCGAAATTGCTGGTCAAATTTAATGAATTCTCTTTACAATTTGTAAATTATTAATCGAGAATGGTTATAGATTACTTATAATCATACTATGAACTTCAAAACCGTAACAATTAGCGAATAAGTGGCTGTAAGGTGTAATTTTTTTTATCAGTAATTTAATCATTCAAAACATTTATATGTGACGGAAACCGCAAGGTACTTTTAATAATTAATAAACACACACACGACTATAAAAAACAGGTTAGACTACTGTACATAAAGTCATGTACACACTGCTAAATTTATATTAAAAAGATAGAGAGATTTTTAATGGTAGAGCCTTGTTTATCCCAGCATTAATGGAGCGGCTAGAGTAAGTACTCTTATTGTTGTGTTTTATACAGTGAGTGAGAGTGCCGGAGGACCAAACCCCTCCCTATACTCTCCTTAATATCCTTCCTATGCAGCTCCTATCCCTTTCCTTGGAGATCACTATCTCCAAACGCGCAAATCATTTTTTTTTTATTTTTTTTTATATCTAGCCTCTATAAGCTACGGTAACCGCTTACCATCAGTTGGGTCATGTGTGGTTGTTGGCCATCCACGTGCTATAAAAAAACACAAATATTTTTACTAGCTGGTGCCTAATGCTGTCCCTTGCCCGCGTGAAATTTATGCCTTAAACAAACAGACAAAACCTTAAAAATTGGTACCTATCTATAATAAGTAGTGTATATAATGTAGTATACATTTAGTAGAACGCTGTTATTTAGACATTACAGACAAATGAATTTTATTATATTTATATAGATTTTTATTTTTTAATGCGTATAGTGGCAGACGTGGCACAACCCACCTGATGGTAAGTGGTAACCGCCATTATTGGAATAAACAATACTAAGAATACTCACCATTTTTTATTTCACATTATCAAATTACTGGATGACTATAGGTACACATGGACGTGTTTCGTGGTCATAATTTTGTCAAATATTTTTATCCTTTTTGATATTTTCTTTAGCATTTGACATACTTAGCCATTTAAACTAACACCAAGTGTGAAAATGTGAAATCGAAAATAACAGTCACGAGCAGGATTAGCTGGATTTGATCCTGCTTCTTCTGGAATACCGTGCCAGATGCTTCGCTAATAAAAATATTTTAAATAACATAACAATATATATATTTCTTATTTTGAAGTTATACTTATAATGGGACTTGCAAAGGGTTGCGTTAAACGCTTAACGCTACCATGGAGGGGGTATGAAAGCACTTAAACTCTTAACATCGACTTATAAGAAATTTCAAAATTTTACTAACGCCATCTAGTGACATTAGACATAATTACTTTATCGAACAAGGTATTTAAAAACATAACTGTGAGAATTTTTGCAGTTACGAATTTAATAATTACTTTATTTATTAATGATGCCAAAGAAGTATAACTTCTCACGCGCGTACATAAGTACACGCATTTTTTTTATATGTAAGACACCTCTGCCTACCCGTTCGGGAATACCTACAGGCGTGATGCCGTTTTTTTTTAATATTTTTTTGTTTGAAAGGCTATTGTACTATTAAGGTCTATTGTACTCGCTTGGAACTAACAGTGTGACATTTTTTTGTTAATTGTTAAATCAGTAAAAAATTGACTGCACACCCCGTCGTTCGGGGCATGAAACGATAGTCCTATACTATGGAGCTGTCACCCGCTAAATAAACCCGCCGTTTGCCGTCTCTCCGCCAGTATTGGCGGAACTGTGTGACATCACTTCAGTGGCCAGACAGTGTGACCTCACGTTTATAATGAGTATTTTTAACTTGTTTTTATAAACAATCACCTACTTGTGTTGATATTACTTGTCAGTCGGACCGCGTCGGCGGTCAGTGACGATTGTTTTTATCGTAATATTACCGTAATATATTATATTGTTTATAAAACTAGTGCTCTAATTATAAAAAATGTTATTTAAAGTGATATTATTGAGTGTTTTAATCTACGTCGATGCAGCGTATGAAGGTAAACCTTGGACTCTAGATTTATTGGAACTCTTTGTTGTAAATATACCTACTTAAAGCTGAAGAATGTTTGTTCGCGCATTATTTTTTTATTGCTAATGATGGCAGACGAGCTACGACCCACCTGATGGTAAGTGGCATAGCTAGGCATTAACTCGTTAAATATAATACTGCTATACCCTCAAGCGCTGCAGTTGAACGTCCTCCACGGGCAAGGATATAAAACAGCTGAAACGAGCCTCGCTTTCAGATGAGAACTTCACATAATATTAATGTTCATGACGGGAAATATTCATATTATGCCAGAAGACTAAATTGACAGATAAATTGGACCGGTTAGTATAGCTTCGTCTAAGATGTAAGTGGTCTATGTAGCAATTCGTCTAAATATATTTTTTTTATTGCATGTAGTGGCAGACGAGCCACGGTCCATCTGATGGTAAATGATAACCGTCGCCCATGGACTCGACTATACCGAGAGTATTGTCAAGCCGCTGCTCACCAATCCATTTCACAGATGAAATGAAATATAAACGGCTATCTCCTGCTACAGCCAAAATACAACGATGTGCTTCATGGCCGGTCACACAGAGGAATTGGTCATTATATTCCTATCAAATCGTCTTAAAATTAGTTCGTCTAATTAATGTTTCGTCCAGAACGCAACTAGTCTATCTTAATAAAATAAATTCTAAACTTTAAACCAAATGAATTAAAAAACATTGTCAACATGCCTATATTAAACACTAATAATTATACTCTTTTCCGTGTGGGGCCGGCTTTAGAATTGTCCCACCCCTCTCCACCCATGGTAGTCGTAAGAACCGACTAAGGGAATACCGGGGGAGTGCAGCAGCACTCCCTCTGGTATTAACAACATCCACTGCGATCGCCAACCCGCCTGCCAAGCGTGGCGATTACGGCACTATCCCCCATATGAGCGAAACTCATGTTGTGGCGTTCCCTTGGGGAGGCCTATGTCCAGCAGTGGGCTTCGAAAGGCTGATGGATGGATGGATGGAATTATACCCGCCTTCTTTTTTATTCTAACTTGGTAACTTCCAGAATCAACAGTTTTTATAAGAAGATTCAATTTTTATCACGTGGTAACGGATTAACGATTAACGTTAAGTTGCGTTAAATATTCTGAAATGTAACGCTTTAACTTTTAACGAACTTAACTCTTTCAGTAACGGATTAGCGATTAACGAAGTTAACTATTTGATTAACGGTGCCCAGCTATGGTAAGTGGTAACCGTTGCTCATGGACTCAACTACACCGAGAGTATTATCAAGCCCCTGCGCACCATTATCAAATGAAATAATAAATAGCTATCTTCAACTACAGCCAGAACACACTGACGTGCTTCAAGACCGGTCACACAGGAGACGGTGGTACCAACCCGCTCGGACCCGATAGCAAGTGAGTACTCTCACTTGGTACCCAGCCAAACCACCAGTAATGCAATGGATGACTATTGCTAACTTTCCTTAATCGCCTTGTACGACACCCGCGGGAAAGGATGAGGTAGTGACACTTGTATTCTTAGTCCGTCACCACACGGACACGCAAAAACTACTAAACTGGTTTTGGTGGATACTTCCGACAGATGACACAGGCGTCACCCAAAGACGCTAATTAAGAATGTGTTATCGAAATTAGCAGTCAGGAGCAATTGTCACGATGGCTGAATTGGCAAAGCATCTGGACGGTATCCAGGAGATGCAGGTTCAAATCCTGCTCGTGACTGTTATTTTCGATTTCACATTTTCCACTTTGTGTTTAATGTATAGTGAAAGCATGTAAAATGCTAAAAATATATACCTATACTTTTACATAGATATTATTATAATGTACCTATTCGTCATTGGCTCGATTCTGAAATCCATGCAAACGCAGTCACGAGTACAAGCTAGTAATAATATACTTACCTCGTAAGGAGTGACTGTTCATTATAGATACTTATTAATTTCTCAGGTCAGATGCGTCTGCTTACAATATACTATATTTATGTCAAGTGTCGAAAGTTATCGTGAGTTTGATTAAATTTCAATATTGTTATTGATAAGAGGTTAAGGAACGTTATACCTATAGATTGTGATCCTATATAATTATGTACCCAATTAAGTACACAACACAAACTAAAACACAACTACGCATGTGCGCCCTTTCATGTGATAATTGATTTCATTATTGATAATTGATGTTTATATATCAATAAGAGACATTCCAAAAGAATGTATCCCTAATTTTATGTTCTCCAGAGGGCGTTATACCTTTTATTTGTTTAGGCGGGACACAATGCACCTAACCGCACACCCCGTCGTTCGGGGTAACGAACAGGGTAGTGTGGAGCCCTCACCCACTAAAGAAACCCGCCGTGTGCCGTCTCTCGCCTTTTTTGGCGGGCCACTGGAACTATGTTACATTCCTTCGGTGGTAGGGCGTTATACCTAGTGTGTTGCTAGTGTCTATAGGCTACGGTAGGTAACGCCGCTTACCATTAGGTGGACCCGTATGCTTGTATGATTGCTTAAAAAATATTATTACTTAATTAATCGGATATATCGTTATTAATAGACTAGAATCTTGACCTCAACTTCCTATCGAGATCAAACTAACGCGTTTTGGGGATTTCCCAGTGGTAACGTCACACACACGAAACCACTAAGTAACAATGTATTCAACAACGTTTACCGCTTGAGTCACACTGCTAAGTGCTGTATTTATGGCGCAAGTGCTCGTAATTGTCAGTAGAAATATCTATTACGTAGCTCAGACTTACTAAAAAATAAAAACACCGCATTGTCAACTAAAAAGTGAAGCCACTTTTTAAAAGATGTGTGCGTGAAAGTTTTGTCACCGGAAAGAAATAATCTCTATAATTTGGGTAAATTTTTAAATATATAATATACTAGCCTTTGTCCGCGGCTCCGCCGCAGCCAAAAGCTATTTTTTAAATTATAACTCAGGTTCCCGATATAGTAGCGGGATAAAATGTATACCAGTTGTTAAGTCTAATTAAGAGATATCAAACAAAAAAAGTTGCATCAAAATCCGTTCAGTAGTTTTTGCGTGATGCGCGAACAAACAAACAGACAAAAAATCTAAAAAAAAAAACGTTTTGTAATACTTTCTGATATTTACGCGAATGTTACACATTTTGAAATAAAACTTCGTTTACGGAATCTATCGCGTTTACTTGATTTTACTACTATCCCGACGTTTCGAATACTTTACAGCATTCATGATCACGGGTGGACTTAGATGATAGACGTCCAAGGCTGATATGTTATTTCAACGGTCTCATCTACCCACAGTATATGATTTTACAAAATTTTTGGTTTATTTATTTTAACCCACCTAATATTCGTTTAGAAACACAATTAAAATATTTACTTCAAATTTTTTATGCTTACAATGTATGAGACTAAGTTAGTAAAATGAGTATAATTCTCCTCTTTAACGGTCTCACCGTTGAAATAACATATCAGCCTTGGACGTCTACCATCTAAGTCCACCCGTGATCATGAATGCTGTAAAGTATTCGAAACGTCGGGATAGTAGTAAAATCAAGTAAACGCGATAGATTCCGTAAACGAAGTTTTATTTCAAAAACGTTTTGTGTTTAGACCTATATAGCCTAATTCAGTAATTTTTTCTCAAATATCTTAAATGTACAGACACAGCTCTGTAACAGCTTTATAATATTAGAGATAAAGATTATTATTATTATTAAACTTTTAGGAACACTATACTTTAACACTTTTACTTGGTAGCTTGACTGTTGCCCTGTTGCCAAATTCTAATAGCGGCGGTTGCCACTTACGTTAGCTCACGCACAAAGCGTAAATGTGTTTCGTATTATAATAATATTAGACTATGGATATTTTTCTAATTACACGATAAAGTATTGTCTCCTCTGCAACATGTAAGGCTGTAGATATCTTATATACGTATGTAAACAGGAAAATTTAAATGTTACAACTTAGTAATTTTATACCGCTACTATATCGGGAACCTGAGATATAACCAAAGAACTAGCTTTTGGCTGCGGCGGAGCCGCGGGCAAAGGCTAGTTAAATCATAAAAACAAACCACGCTACAGTAACCAAGTACTTACATATTTAGTAACTAATCTGCTGCCTCCCAAACTAGGCGGGAGCCTGTATCTTGGGAGGGAGTTAGATTATACGAGTATCATAGCAAGTCTACACTGACAAAACTATGAGATAACTTTATTAAAATAATGTAATAATTGTTTAAAATTCTAGAAATTAACGGAGCTCAGGCACGCGTCGCCATTATATTTTTAAAATCATCCTAATTTCAAAGAACATTAAGGTAACTTGTTTAAAAACTCGTTTTCAAATTTCAATTCGTAATTTTCCTGTTTTAAAAGTTTATATGTATTTAGGCACTGCACACATGTAGCAAGTTTATCAGACACCATCTTTAAAGAATCAATAGACCCAGTTTTTAGTTGCAATAATAAAAAAGTTAATCTCAATAGTAGCAGCAAAAAGGCCCATATTTCAGTTGCGGCAACAAAAAGCCTAGTATCATGAGCAACAACAAAAATACCCAGTTTTCAGTTGCAGCAATTTTATATAAATGTGTGGGGTTAAAAGGAGTGAACTCACTCAACGCGATGCGATTGCCAATGAACCATATTGGCACAGATTAGTAACCGGCAAGTTTTGATGAAATTAGTCACACAGTTGCAGATCTCTAGATGCCAAAATTCGACGATCAAATTGCTTCATGTGCACTACCCCTTAGGGTCTTCATTGCACTACCAAGAAGGTTTTAAGGTCAATGAACAGTGTTGTTATTTTGCTGCTTCTTGTATTTTATTGCAAATGCTGACCGTAGAAGATGTAGCCTAGTGACAAGTGGTAGGTGCGAATTTAGCTCAAAATAAAACCGCAGTCCACTCTAGTTTTGAGGTACAAAGTGAAAATTAGTAGCGATAATGCAGTGCAATTGCAGACTCCATCAACGGCTTACATGACGCCGTAACTAAAAATAAGGAGAAGGTATTCTAATTATACCTATTGCTTTCCCTAGGGGACTCTTGCTTCGAAAATGAAAGGCCGGGTACCTGTGCGCTCATTAATAAATGCAAATCCGCCATCGAACTTTTGAAAAATAAGGGCACTCCGCAAGTAAGTACCTACATCCATTTTAACCCCCTGATATAAATAAATAAATAATAGTTTATTTCTTAGTAACTGAACACTGGTTACAAACATCTTTATCGCTAAAAAAATTATTGTAAGTACAAAATTTGTTTTATTTACCTAATATAAATAAATAGGATAAAAACAATAATAAGGTGTCATAACTTTGATTATTTGATTTGATTATAGTATGTGTTATAAGTTGTGTGTGTGTTTTAAGTTGATGTGATGTGTGTATCTTGTGTCAGTCTGTGGCATCAGCATAGTATTAAACTGCCGTTTGGACGTCAAGATTCTTTTGTTTATAAGTTAATTTGACCATAATGAGAGTAAAATCAATTCGGAAGAAATGCGATCTCTGCGGAAAATCTGTGGAGTAAGGCCAGTAAGGCTGACTAACCGTATTCGTAACGACGACGTAAGAGAGCGAGTAGGCGATGAAAGAGAGTATTGTGTAAAGATGCGACAGGATTCCCTTTCGCTCCAATGATTCAGACATATGAAAAGAATGCCGCATGAAAGATTGGTTATGAAGATATACAATGCGAAAGTGGAAGGAGACTTACCGAATCGAGACTTACCTACCTAGACCAAATTGGTAATATTCAGAAGGAAGGTGTAGTCAGGAGTCTCCGAAACCAATGAGCGTGTATGAAGAGAATTATGAATGTTTTGGAAGCAAGAGATGTATGCAAGAATAGAGCCTTTTGGCACTCTATTCTCTCTGCCTGCCCCGCAAGGGAGATGGCGTGACGATAATAACTTGATCTGAGTATTATTAGTTAAGATTTAAAAATCTGTTCAGCCGTGTGAAGGTCATTAGATTTTTTCACCATCTTACAGCAGTGGAATCGTGTTTGGGCTGATTATAATGATCTCTATGAATAGGTTATTAGACTGCGACGGAGGTATGATGATTACCTAATGGCCCCGGAGGCCACTGGGAGAAAGATTTCCTATCTACTAGAAGAACTCTGGGAAAATGTAATAACAGCAAGATCCGTGTGGTGACGGACTAAGAATACAAGTGTCACCACCCTATTCTTTCCCAAGGGTGTTGTACGAGGCGACTAAGGGAAGTAAGCAATTATCACACATTGCATGACTGGTGGTAGGGCTGGGTACCAAGTGGAACTTGCTATTGGACCCGAGTGGTTTGGTACCACCGGTAGAAGACCGGCCATGAAGTACGTCAGTGTGTTTTGGTTGTAGCAGGAGATAGCCGTTTATTGTTTTATTTCATATCTATGAAATAAAATGGTGCGCAGTGGCTTGACAATACTCTCGGTATGGTTGAGTCCATGAACGATGGTTACCATTTACCAGGTCGTGGTCCATCTGCCATAATACGCATATTAAAACATAAAAAAAGGTAACCCTTCATTAATATAGAAAAATATAAATAAAATGTCTCTACACGACCAGAAAAACTTAACTGCCTCGGTGGTATAGCGGTAGTGTATGCGACTGCTAACCATGAGGTCTCGGGTTCGATCCCCGGATCGGGCAATGATATTGAGCTTTTTCCTAAAAAGAAAAATTGTCAGTAACAGCCCGGAGTTTGGAAATGTGCCCGGTAGTCGTCAATAGGCTCGCCCCCTATTACGTGGGACTTAAACATAGCTGGCGAGTCGTGGGTGTGTAATACACCACTGCCTACCCCTTCGGAGAATACAGGCGTGATGCTACGGCCCAGTCCTTTCCTGATTCCCATGGTGTTGCTAGCATTTATAGGCTACTATCACGCAGGCCGGTAGAAAGCTGGCAACTAGTAAGAAAAGGGCTTAATTTTTTTTTGCTTCAGATATGTGGCTTCGTCGGTTCGACGCCAGTTGTCTGCTGTACGGACAAAGCTGGTGGTACGGTACCAACCCCGCGTCCTCCCATCGCTACCACCACAAAAATGTAAGGAGAATCACAGAAGACGTTTCTTTCTTCTTTAAAAAGACAACACTGTGTTACTGGAATAATCCTTGTATCGCGGGAGACTTTACAAACATACAATTTCACGGACACAGAGTACACCGACACTCAGAATAATCATTTGTGGATCATACAAAGAGATCTTGTGGAAGAATCGAACCCAAAACACTTCGGCGTGAGGTGTGTATGTAAACCACTCTGCCATTCATTCATTTATCACAATAAAATTGATTATTTAATAAGTAACTAATAATGTATTGGTCTTACTAAGTAGTTTTCAATAAATCACATAGATAGCGCTAATTTCAAAAAGTACTAATGTGGGTTTCATGTCTTATACGCCATCAAGCGCAAATTTTAAGAAGTACTTCTATATTGGTCTAACGGGAAAAAAAAACGGGAGTAGTACCCACCTCAACGCTTCGCTTATGAGGCGTGCAATAATTACCACCGGCATTTATCTTCTCTCTATCAATCGTCCTGGAGTCTCACCACTTGATACCTCTGGAGGAGTTTAAATGTGTTTTATTGTTTTAGTTGGCAAACGAGACACCGTCCATCTGATGGTAAGTGGTAACTGCCACTCATGGACTTAACAATAGTAAGAACACTTCAAGCCGTAGCTCACCATTTCATTTCGCGTTAGGAAAATAAATGAATGGAAAAAGCTAGTGGCCTTGCTTATTCCAGCAGGAATGGGCCGGCTGGATTGGAGAAGTTCCACCCTCTCAGAGTGAAAGAACGGTACGTTCTCCTACTACATATGAACTTAATATATATAGCCTATAGTCGCCTGTATCTCCGAAGGGGTAGGCAGAGGTGTACTACACACACATGGGTCGCCAGTTATGTTTAAGTCCCACGTAATAGGGGGCGAGCCTATTGTCGTCTACCGGGCACATTCCCAAACTCCGGGCTGCTACTGAGAATTTTTGTTTTTACGAAAAAGCTCAATAATATTTGCTGACCCGGGGATCGAACCAGAGACCTCATGATCAGCAGTCGCACAGTGTGCGACGCACCCACTACCGCTGCACCACCGGGACAGTTAATCAAATTCACAATATAAGCCCCAGGAGGTCGGCATCTAATCCATTAAGCCTAATCTTGCCTTTGGGTATCCAAATTTCTCCTATTGTATATTTATAAATATATTAGACTATTCATATTGCAGGCCAACGCGACCCCCCACCACCGAGTACGTCCCAGATTACGACTACAAAGAGAGTAACAGAGATGGCGGATGCGAGGCCATTCCTGCCGAGATGACTTCCAAGAAGACAGGCCAGAAGGCATTTGACAGTTAGTGATTTTAAAGTTTTGGACACTTTTGGTTTTGATAGAGTCTACTGGGCCTGTATAATGTAACTCACTAAATCGTATCGGTACCGCGTCGTGACATTCTCATTGGTTTGAGAGATCTTGAGAGATCATTGTGATTGGTTGAGCGATTATTGCGATATCACGCGTCTCTTCCAATCTATACATATAATAAAAATTAATGTGTCTGTGTGTAATGTCTAAATAACAGCTTTTTACTAAATGCATATGAGAGGTAGGTATATACGCTACCTATAACAAAACGGATGGAAAACGGTGGATGAATAACAAAACACCAATTTTTAAAGTTTTTTCTCTTTCTGTTTGTTCCGGGTAATCTCCAGAACGGCTGGGCCGATTTGAACTTTATTTTGGAAAAATAATCGCGTAAAAAAATTGTATATGTTCAAATGGATTCACGGATGATTTAGATTCACAATTGGACCCGGTAGGTGGTGCATAGGGTTTCAGTATTTTTATTCAATTTATTCTAATGTAAAAAATATACCTACCAACAAAATTTCACCCTCCAACAACCACATTTTTTAAGGAATAATATTCTTTTAAGATTTTAAACTATCGCGTTTAATTATTGTAATACCTTTTTATTCCCGACGTTTCGACTGGGTTTCACCAGCCGTAGTCACGGGCCGACAGCAGTCGCCCGTGACCACGGCTGGTTCGTTTTGGTAAAAACCAATAAACCGTATTTTACCAATAAGGCGATCGCAGTGGATGTTTTTAGTATACATGGGAACGCTGCTGCCTGATCCCCCGGTGATCTCTTAGTCGGCTTTTACGACTCCCATAGAAAGAGACTTATCGAGCTATTCTTGGTGCCGGCCCCACACGGCTAAAAGTGCCATTATGACAGTTTAAATACATAATATTCTTAGTAGCTGAAATAAATTACTCCATCCAAACGAAACGCCAATGTTCGGACAGGACAAGGTCTGTCAGGTCCACTGATATGTTATATAAAATGTTGTATGTTTAATTTGTAGAATGTATTGAGTACCAGGAGAAGTACGTGTACCCTTGCGAGAAGAGTGTGGCTCTAGCAGGTGGTATGAGCAGAAGTAACCACTGTCATCACAACGCAGATGAACTCATTCTCGGGGGGGTTGATGCGAAGGAGCAGGAATTCCCGCATATGGTAAATTTTTAAAATGAAAACTTTTTAGTAACATTGTGATTTGAGACATTAAGGTGTCTCTTTTCACCATCGAAGGAATGTAACATAGTTCCAGTGGCCTGTCAATACAGGTGGAGAGACGGCACACGGCGGGTTTCTTTAGTGGGTACAGGCCCCACACTATCCTATTCGTTGCCCAACAAAAAAAAGGGGTCTCTTTTCGCTTATACGCTTTATGTTATAAATATGTGTGCAATTCACGAATCTTTAAAAGTTAAATGAAGATGAGGAGATTGGGATGACCGAAAAGGTCGGTACGGTAGCTCAGTGGCTTAGAGCACTTCCCCGGATTGGAAGGAACGCGGGTTCGATTCCCGCTCGTACTAAAAATCTCTTTCCTCATTCACAAATAGCACTTTTTTGGAGCATGCGCTAGTTCTTGCATTCGAATTCAATAATATCAACTAATGTATAATATACTTTTTATAGGTAATGTTGGGGTACGGTGATGATCCTAAATCTCTGTCGTGGCTCTGTGGGGGGTCCCTCATCAGTGACCGCTTTATCCTGACCGCGGGGCATTGCATTTCAAGTAGAGATGTGTAAGTAGCTAATATCGTTTGATACTATATTTTTCTTTAGTTATTCGTCTAACAGTTTGTTGTCCAATATTAAGCGCATCAGCTACGCGTTCAACCACTGACGTTATAGGTAAAATTGCCCCTCCATTTTGAGATTCACGATCGAAATTGTTACGAAGGCGTATAACTAACTCACGTGCCTGACTGTTTAGAACAATTATCTGTGTACGTTCAGCCATATCGACGAAATCCACAACAAAAGGCGTGAACAGATTCCAAACTAACGAGCAAGGGTCAACAGTAATGCAGTATCAATATCTGAAATCCAAAGCCAGGTCAAAACTATATGACAATCGCAGTGCACTCACAGTTTGTACTATTCGAAGCAACGTCAAATCGAAACTACTTTGTTTTGCATTGAGTATTGACGCGAGTTTGCCGGAGGTAGTAGTTGTGCTTGCCAGCGATCCTAGTAACGATCATTATTAGATTTCATTTTAAAAAAAAAATAATTTCGTAATACAAATGCCGAGTTGTGTGGTAAATAAGTAGGTATACCAATAATTATAATCTAATAAAAATTAAAAATAAATGTTCGCGTGAACCTAATATATATAGTTTAGAAATCAATGTAATAAATAAATTTTGTGTCCTAAAATTATACATTCGATAAATTTTATGACTAACTGCACGTCACTATTGACAATAAAGAACAGCAATTTGCTCCTTCAAATGTAATTATGAATTAATACAAAACTTCATGAGTGGACAAACGTCAAAACGGCCATCATAGCGTGCCGATAGTATAGGTAACTAGAGCCTTACTTTTCTCAACACGAACGGGCAGGCTTGACCGGGGACATAGCACCCTCTCACAGAACATCAGCGTGCAACTACGGTAGGATTAGTACTGTTGTGTGTCGTATGGTGAATGAGAGCGCCGGAGACATAAATCCCCCCTCTTAATCCCCTCTCGATTTCCTTCTAGTTAACGACGTGCGAGTGAGTCCTTTAACCTGATGGTAAACGGTTACCGTAGCCTATAGACGCTAGCAACACCAGAGGCATCACTCGCGCGTCGCCATCTCCAAGGGATAGGACGTGGATAGGAAGAATAATAAGGAGAGGATAGGGAAGGGGTTTGGGAGGGGACTCCAGCGCTTTTACTCACCACACGAAACGGGACGGTAGGAGTGTACCTATCATTGTTATACGCTGATCTCTCTTTTATGAGAGGGTGGTACGTGGAATTTTCCCGATTGAGCCGGTCCGTCCATGCTGGGTGGGATAATCAAGGCCACAATCCACAACATATGTACCATTATTGAAGTTATACTACTTTCTAATGCGACTTCCAAAAGGTTGCATTAAACGTTTAACGCTACCATGGAGGGGGTATGAAAGCACTTAAACTCTTAACATCGACATATATCAAATTTCAAAATTTTTCTAACGCCATCTAGTGACATTAGACATAATTACTTTATCGAACAAGATATTTAAAAATATAACTGTGACAAGTTTTGCAGTTACGAATTTAATAATTACTTAATGATGCTAAAGAAGTATAACTTCTCAAGCGCGTACATAAGTACCTATACGCATTTTAATTTTTTTCAGAGGGCCTGTTACGTACGTATTAGTGGGTGCACTCATTCGTCAGGATACGCAGAAGGAAGCCAAACGATACAAAGTTAATAGAATCATCAAACATCCGGACTACAAGCCGCCGTCTAAATACAACGACATCGCTTTATTAGAAACTGAGAGCACGTAAGTATGTCCTATTATATAAATGGGAAAGTGTGTTTGTTTGTTTACATAACATCACGCCTGTATTCCTCGAAGGGGTAGGCAGAGGTGTATTACACACCCACGTTTCGCCAGCTATGTTTAAGTCCCACGTACATGTCTACCGGGACATTTCCAAACTCCACTGCTGCGGCTGCTACTGAGAACTTTAAGAGAAAGCAACTATAATTTGACAAAGAGCATCTCGCCGATAGCGCCATCTGCGATTAGCTTTGCACATGGATCCCCATTCCATAAACGTATGTTTATTATAAATGCGCCTAAATTTAATCAATACTTAAATAAATTATGGGTTAATAAATAGTTACATTACGACGTAATAATTAGCAGTCTTACGCCCAATAATTATCGACTTTTAGACTTCTTGATTGATGCATAAACAGAAGCTACCAGTTACTATTAAGCTGTGCAATTATCAAACTGTTTTCAGGATCAAATTGAGCCAGTCGATAGTACCAGCGTGCCTGCACATTGAGGATGTAGTGCAAGATGATAAGGTTTTAGCCACTGGATGGGGTTTGACCGAATATAAAGGCAACACGGCCGAAGTTATGCAGAAGGTAACCTTTATTATATTAGTATACTTGCAGATTTCAGACATTACGGCGTAATAACTGCTACCTAGTTAGTGATATGAAGTAACAAAATTTATATTTGGATAAAGACTCAAGGGAGGAATTTCAAATGTTTTTTTTTTCTCAATCCTCTAATATTTCACTGTTCCGAATCTGAGAAGAGACCCAAATACTTTGGAAAATCCAAAACTGCACGCCTCATAATCTTCATTTTTCATTTCACAACAAAATTGCTTATTTGATAAGTAACTAATAATGTATTGGTCTTACTAAGTATGTAGTTTTCAATAAATCACATAGATAGCGCTAATTTCAGAAAGTACTGTGGTTTTCATGTATTATACGCCATCTAGCGCTAATTTTAAGAAGTAATTCTATATTGGTATATAGAAATAGCTCTCACGAAATAACTGAAATAAGGATAGCGCGCTGGTTTTAGTGTCGAATCGAGCGTAAATATTTACTATTTTTTTGTTTATTTAATAACAATTAAACCACATCGAATTAGACCGTGAAAAGTGATAGGGCTCTATTCGTAGTTATACTGAATTGTAAAAGAAAAAAAAGTACTCGATTAGTAAAGTATTTCAGTTGTTATCGTGTTAACATAAATTGCCTACAACACACGGTCGTTCAAGACAGAACTTTTTTAAACAGTTTTATAACTAGTTTCACCTCAACGCTTCGCTTATGAGGCGTGCAAAATGGGCTTGAGCTGGTCCTGAGTTTTTTTATTTATTTGATATAGTATAACGTCTTGATTGTAGCATTTTCTTCATATCATTTTAGTTATAAGAATTATATTGAACTGTAGTAAATTGGCCAATGAGTTCCTTGCCGGATCCTTCTCTTACATATATAGATATTGTCACGCCTTTTTCCCGTAGAAGTAGGCAGAGACCACTTTTCTCCACTTGCTATGATCCTGGCACACAGCTTTCGCTTCATCTACTTTCATCAGCGCTTTCATGCATGCTCGTTGCTTACGAGTACTCTTAACTTGGCCTTCCTTATGAACGTCTACGATCTGGTCAAAATATGTTCACCTAGGTCGACCTCTAAAAGCTTGCCCATTCACAGACGCCTTGCATGTCTGTTTCGTTAATCTTCTTTCATCCATCCTCTCTACGTATTCGATCCACATAAGCATTCCTTTCTCAATTTTTGTCACTGCATCTTTCTGATGTGGTGTCACAGAATTATTTTATCACACTATTTCTCACTTTGTCCATCAGAGTCACTCCGGCTATGCTTCTCAGACTTCTCATCCCCACAGCATTTATCATACTCTCATGCTTCTTCTGCCATGCCCAACATTCACTACCATTCATAAGTGTAGGGAACAGCACTCCCCTATGCACAACCAGTCGTGCCTTTGTAGACACTTTCTAGCTATTTATAAAGCCATGCAGTGCCCCATTCACTTTATTTCTTGCCATCGCTCTCCGCTCAATATCACAATCATACTTTCCATCACTCGTAAAGTTGAACCCAGGTATACAAATTCTTTCACTAGTTCCAGTCTTTGCCTTACAATCAGAATCTCGCAATTACTATCTTCCCTTTCAAAAACCATTACTTTCGTCTTGCTCACATTCACTGGCATCCCTTTTACTTTCAAAGCTTCATGTATTATGTTAACCGGTGATGGTGCTAAGATGACCTGGTCATCAATGTATAGGAGGCATTTGATGATTATGTCAATGATGTATGATTAAATCATTCATTCTCAATCCATACGAGCTCCCTTCCAATCTTTCTTCTTTCAAATTTTTGAGACGTTCTCATGAAAGGGTTTTAGTACGGAATCCAGCTGCTTTATTACAATCGCGACATTCCGCATGCACTTACCTCAAGCACTCGTGTTGTACTTTGTGTCTGTGAAATTGTATTTTTGTAAAGTCTCCAGTGATACAAGGGTTATGCCTTGGTGCAGGGAATACCTTTAAAAAATACATATAAATGTTAGTTGTTATTTTCAATTGTTTTAGGTTATTCTGAACAAGTTCTCAACAGAGGAATGCTCGTTGAAGTATCCTGAGCAGAGACTGATGAAGTTTGGCTTTGACCCTCAAACTCAGACGTGCTACGGAGACAGGACTGAGGTTAAGGACACGTGTCAAGTAAGATCCTTTATAAATATTATAATAAGAGTTTAAGCATTGCTGATGAAATTTAGTCACCTGGGGAAGCAAGAGTCTCTTACAAAATATAGACGTATATTAACGATAGACAGTTGTAGATCCTTGCTTATCTCAGCATCGATGGGCCGGCTCAATCGGGAAGTACCACCCACTCACAAAAGATCAGCGTGTGACAACTGCAGTTACTCCTGCCGTTGTTTCGTATGATGAATGAGAGCGTCGGAGGCCCAACCCCCTACTTATCCTCTCCTTATTATCCTTCCTACCCACCTCCTATCCCTTTCCTTGAAGACGGCGACGTCCGAGTGATATTTCTGGTGTTGCTAGCGGTCTATAGGCTACGCCTGGTTACCGCTTACCATCAGGTGGGTCGTATGCGGTATGCTTGTTTGCCACCCTTTTAGTATAAAAAAGAAAACATTTTTACTGTTGCGTATCGTTCGGTGAGTGAGAGCGTCGAAAGGCAAAACCTAAACCTATCATCCCTATCACTCTCTCTATCGGGATCCCATGTGGCATTGCAAGCAGTCTCTATTATAGTTAGCGTTTATAGGCTATGATAATCACTTACCATTAGGCGGGCCGCTTGTTTGTCATTAGCAAAAAAACTGTAGTTGTCAAAAGGAAATATATGGATGTTACCACTCCGCTCATCCTGTAAACTTCTTCCAGGGAGACAGCGGTGGTCCTCTTCAAATCAAGATCAAGAAAATCCACTGCATGTACTCTGTGGTGGGTGTGACGTCATTCGGCAAGGGCTGCGGGTTTCCGGGGGAGCCGGCTATATACACCAAGGTTGCTCACTACATACCCTGGATCGAAAGCGTCGTGTGGCCTTAGTTCATCACAAATGCTATCCCCCCTTTCCTTGTGGTGGATTTTTACAGTAAATTTGTGGCAGTGATCCAAGTACTCCTGAGTCCTTTAGCGACGGTTACCACTTACCATCAAATCTCTGTTTCAGCAATAAAAAAATGAAGTGATTTTTTTGTATTATTAACTACCTGACCCGACAATTTTTGCCGTGTGGGGCCGGCTTTAGAATTGTCCCACCCCTCTCCACCCATGGGAGTCGGAAGAGCGGACTGAGGGAATACCGGGGAAGTGGGCAGCAGCACTCCCTCGAGTATTAACAACATCCTCTGCAATCGTCAACCCGCCTGCCAAGCGTGGCGATTACGGCACTATTCCCCCATATGAGCGCACAGGACCGCTCGTTGTGGCGTTCTCTTAGGGAGGCCTATGTCCAGCAGTGGACGTCGAAAGGCTGATGGATGGATGGACCCGGTAAACTTCGTACCACTGTATTGTTTTTTTAATTCTTATAATTCTGAAAGACGTGTCACTACTACACTGTGTGACACTATTTATGCCCCTCGGCTTCTCACGAGTGGTGTACAGTCGCGGACCAAGGAAATGTAACAGTTCCAGTTGCATCTACTGGAAGGATCAATAATTATAATATTAATTAATTATTGTCTGATTATCAATAATTCCAGACAAGTTTGATGTATCGAAAGTAATTCACAATCTTCTGTCTCAATAACTATTATGAGATATAAAAAAAATTTGGTACTATTAATTTTTTTAATTTTCTTTTATACAAACCTTGTCCTGACAGTATGGTAGATAAAAAACAAGAATTATCCAATTTGGTGCAATCGTTCAGAAGCTATGCGCGTAGGTACATACATTTCGGAGATTCATTTTTATTTATATACTGAGAACATTATTATGTAGGTATTTGATGCGTAATCCGAAGTTAGTTTCATTGATTTTAATCAATCAATCAATCAATCATTTATTTTGCTAATAAGGGTAACAATAAGCTTTTACAAATTAATGATATTCCGCCTTATTCTGGGGCTAAGAGGCCATCCAAATTATATTATTACTAGCTGACACCCGCGGCTTCGCTCGCGCAAATAAATAAGTATTGAAATAGGAACGTATTATATTCATAAAAATTTTAGGTTTAATTACTATAGTAAGTACCTATTATATTACTATATATATGGTCTGGAGCATGCAACATAAATCTCTCCGTGTGAAAAGCAGACCTTACTTAAATCGACGCCAGTCATTTTCAATAGCCTATGGACTTGTTAATTGTTATGGCAAAGCACACATTAAGAGAGATCTGTATTATTTTATATTATTTTAATTTGTTCAAGATACTCTGATGGAATTAACGGTATTCGTGGAATGAAAACATTTCCTTCACCACGTTCGGTAATTACTGTGGCTCCTACGATGTTTTTATAAAGAGCTTTGATTTATTACTTTGTTCCATTGCACAATTTAGGGAATTAAGATTTCTTAATAACGTTACTGGTGATCCAAAGTTAAGAGTGAATTTCAAGTGAGAAATACAGTAACTAACTAAATACCAGCCGCTTCTCCTTTAAAATTAAAGTGCGTTACAAAATACGTATTCCCCATTGTGCTCTACAAAACGGAATTATCATTTTCGTAAAGTATTTTGTTCTGTATTTTAGCATTTGACATGCTCAGCTAGGTACTTTAAACAACAAATTATTAGTGAAAGTTGAAAAAGAGAACTTTACTGCGAGCGGAATTCGAATCGTGTCCCTTCCAATCTGGGGAAGTGCTCTAGAGCGCTAAGACATCGCAATCACCGACGGCCAACTCCCAATCTCCAGCTCCCATTTACATTTAAATATATATACGTTTCGTAAAGTATCCTAGAATCATACTTTATACCAGAAAATGATGTATCCTTCCATGCAAGCAATCTTTTGTCGATCGTCTTTCTGGATAATTCTATTTGTACCTACAAACGGCTGCTTTGTATCCGGGTGGTTATTCAGGTATTGTACAGCTATTCTGTGTACCTGTAGATAGTTTTATTGATAATTAATTACTGCAGCTCTGCAAACTCCTTTTTTATATTATTTAGTATTAGTTTTTTGAGCTGTATTTTTCCAGTAGCATTTGTAAGTTGCTTGTTGCGAAGTTTTGTAGTGTTCTCTTAAAATGTGTACTATATCTGAAATGCCTGATTGAAGATAGGGTGTAACAGATCTATACTAAGACAAAAATATTCAGCAAAATGTCATTGGGATTGGTTTTGTATTTAACTAAACCTAAGCCTTTTTACAAGGTTCCCTTTTATGCAAAATATCTCATAATTGTGATATACTTACGAGTACAATATCGGATGCATTTGTCCGGCTGCTACTAACTCACATAAACCTCCATAATGACATATCAACAAAGTATTCATCGGAAGTATTATGGTTAATACCATCAGCATCATGGGACATGATAGAAAAATTGTCCCAGTGAACACATGAGCAATTATTCCCACACCTGTCTAGCCAAGACTTTAGCTTCATATAAAAGATAGTACTGCCCTTTACTGGCAAGCTCCGTCACCAATGAAGGAAAAGATTTATGTTTAGCATTTCAATCAGAGACCGAAGCACAGCACTTACAACACTTTTTTTTGTAAAGGCGGGTGTCTAACCGCACACCTTGTCAATCGGGGCAACGACCAGCGCAGTGTGGGGCCCTCATCCACTAAATAAAAGCGCCGTGGGCCGTCTCTCCGTCTGTATTGGCAGACCACTGGAACTATGTGACATTCCTTCAGTGGTCGCTTTACTTTTTAACCTAGGGCGTGTTTAACGTGATCTCGTAACGAAACAATAGCCCGAATCAGAAAACGTGTATATTGCCATCTATCGAGTGTAAACTTAATTATAATGCAAACGTATGTATTTAAGCAATAAAGAACTTATCTATACAAACATTGATCTATATATACAATTGTGAATAGAATTCGTGGCAATAGTTGTCTATTTATAGGTATAGTATTCAGTTCGCATTAAAACTTTATTTTTCAAAAAAGATTATACTTAATTCACATAATATTGAGAAATCATATTATATATATATATATATATATATATATTTAATTAATGTAAAATATATATATATATATATATATTTTACATTAATTTTATAAAATATTAACAACTTTTAACTGCATACGTCGACATTATCCAGAAAGTACGTGCGAAAAAAAGACAGACAATAAGGTTTTCAAAAGAGATTTTAGTATTATACGTTGTAGGCGTTGCGACTGCTCGCGCGCCGAAACAACACTAAACGAAATGAGTGCAGGAAAGTATAATCTGCACTCATTTATAGTGGACACTTTTAGTGCCTGATTGTGGATCTTCTCTTTTTTATACATTAATGTATACAAATAAATAAATTTGAGATGTCTGTTTGTAATGTTTAAATAACAGTTACTAAAAGCATATGAGAGTAACAAAATAAAAAATTTAAAGTTTTTGTCTGATTGTTTGTTTTGGCTAATATCCATAAGGGCTGAACCAATTTGGACGGGACTTTCACTGGCGTATAGCAGATGTTACAAGGAGTAACTTATAATACTTTAGAAAAATAATAATGTACTGCAAATAAACGAAAAACCTAAATTTGACGTGAACGAAGTCGCGGGTTGTTACTTAATAAATTTTGTTGCTTAAACTTTACATAAGATGCTTTAATATTGAATTTAATGGTTTTTCTTTTAAAAATAACAAACTTTTTATGCAAGCTTTTGACCCCTAATTCACCCTCTTAGGGACTAAAAAATATAAAATCGCTGATATACGTGTTTATTTATTTTTAACCAGAAACAGGTAGTTGAAATTCCGTGCTTCTTACTTCTTAAATTGACGAACTTCCCATATAAACTTTCAATCCCTCATTTACCATCTTAGGCGTATTTTTTTGTTTAATATCCCCCTGTACATGTAAATTTATTTCTAACCAGAAACAGGTATTTGAAATTTCGTGCTTCTTACTTTGAATATGAGAAAGTTCCATACAACCGTTTATACCTTATTTTAACTTCTTAGGGGTGAAACTTTCAAAAATCCTTTCTAAGTGGATCTCTACAACAAAAAAGTTATCAACTACCAAAATTTCAAGTTTGCAGCCTTAGCGGTTTAGGCTCTGCGTTGATCGTCAATCAGTCGGTACACGCAATTATATAAATAAATAAATAAAATAAATATTCACGGACATTTTCACACAACGTCCTCTGATCCCAAACTAAGCTTAACGCTTGTGCTATGGGGGTACCAGATTACGGATATAATACATATACTACTTTTTTTTTGTAAATACATACATATCATAGATAGAAACACCCAGACGCAGTACAACTATCTGTGTTCATCACACAAATAATTGTCCTGAGTGGGAATCGAACCCACGACCTCTTGCACGGAAGTCGGTTACACTACCGACCACGCCACGAGGCCCGTGTATATAGATAGAAGATAGAAGACTACCTATTACTTGTGTTGATATTACTTGTCAGTCGGACCGCGTCGGCGGTCAGTGACGATTGTTTTTATCATAATATTACCGTAATATATTATATTGTATATAAAACTAGTGCTCTAATTATAAACAATGTTATTTAAAGTGATATTATTGGCTGTTTTGATCTACGTCGATGCAGCGTATGAAGGTAAACTTTGGACTAGATTTATTGGAACTCTTTGTTGTAAATATAGGTACATACTTAAAGCTGAAGAATTTGTTTGTTTGAACGCGCATTTCTTTTTTATTTTAATATAGAAGACTACCTATTTCGCCTTATGGACGCAACCATACAGAGTATTGTCAACTGCCTCTGTGGTGCAGCGGTAGTGTGAGCGACTGCTGATCATGAGGTCTCGGTTTCAATCCCCAGCACAGGCAGAGTTATTGGCTTTTTCGTAAAAATAAAAATTTTCAGTTGCAGCCCTGAGTTTAGAATTGTGCCCAGTAGACGGCAATAGCCTCGCTTCCTATTACATGGGACTCAAACATAGCTGGCGAACCGTGGGTGTGTAATACACCTCTGCCTACCCCTTAGGGGATACAGGCGTGATGCTATGTGTTAAGTTCATATGTTATTATCAAGCCGCTGTTCACTATTTCATTTCACCGATATGAAATGAAAGCATAAACGGCTGTCTGCCGCTACAGCCAAAACGCAACGATGTGCTTCATGGCCGGTTACGGGAGATGGTGGTACCAACCCTCTGGGGCCCGATACCAAGTGAGCATTCCCACTTGGTACCCAGCCCTACCACCAGTCATGCAATGGATGATAATAGCTTACTTCCCTTAGTCGCCTTGTCACCCGTGGGATACAAAACGGGGTGATGAATTGTATTATTAGTTCGTCACCACACGGACAGTATATTTATTGTTAAAACCTTATTTAAAAAAAGGCTCGTTCTCTTAGTCCGTCACCACGTGGGTAATGGTAAGACCATAGAGATCAGAGACGTAATTTTATTCTCTATAATTTTTAACAAGAATTAGCCTTTGCCCGCGGCTCTGCCGCAATCAAAAGCTTTGTAGTTTATATCTCAAGTTCCCGATATAGTAGCGGGATAAAATGTATGTCCCAGTTTTCAGTCAAATAAAGAGCTTTCAAATAAAAAAGATGCATCAAAATCAGTTCACCAGTTTTTGCGTGATGCGTGAACGAACAAACAGACAGAAATCTAAAAAAAAAATGTTTTTTGTTCAGACACGCCTATATAGCCTAATACAGTCATTTTTTCTCAAATATCTTAAATGTACAATCACATCTCTGTTACAATAATATATAATAAATAAATAAGTAATAATATATATTTTAGTCTTTTTAAGATCACAGTTGAGTCAATCTTTTGTTTAAGATCACTATACGGAACACATTTATGCTTTGTGTTTTTTTACTGGTAATGGTGGCGGAGGTAGAGCATGCGGTCCACCTAAGTAAGTGCAATCATAATGGCAAGCGCTCTTAGAATTTGGCAAAAACAGGGCACGGCCAACCCTACCAATTAAATGTTTTAAAGTTTGTTCTTTAAAATTCTAGAGATTAATTGAGCTCAGGCGCGCGTCGCCATAATATTTTTAAAAACATCCTCATTTCAAAGAACATTAAGGTAACTTGTTTAAAAACTCGTTTTCAAATTGCAACTTGTAATTTTCCTGTTGAAAGTTTATATTTATTTAGGCACCGCACACACGTATCAACTTCGACTAATAATGCAATTTCGTGTTAGCCCGATAAATACGTCTCGGCAAATAAGAACGCACTTGAGAAGTGAGCTCGTATTTTGTTTAGTTCAAAAAGTACTTTATTTGTTGCAATTTAAGCTTGATTTCACAGTAAATGTTATTTGTCTTTTCATTTTTAAGTGGCAGTAGTAATTTATTGCTTTGATCGTAAATGTTAATATTTTAAAGATTTGTGAATTTAATACTAAGTGCCATGATTATAATTAGGTTGAACTTAAAACGTTTTAAAACCTTTGTCTCAGTTCGTTAGTAAACAGATGTAGCTGTATAAGTATATATTCACACGTACAGTTTTTAGCTTGATTTTGTTCGTGACACTGTATCGTGTTAGTATTGATGATCGAAGCGTATCAAGTTTAGCATACGCCATCTTTAAAGTAATTACTTTATTAATTAATAGACCTAGTTTTCAGTTGCAGCAACGAAAAGACTCAGTTTTTAGTTGCGACAACAAAAAACCTAGTATTATGAGCAACAACAAAAAGGCCCAGTTTTCTGTAGCAGCAGTTAAAAAGTTAAACTCTATAGCAGCAACAAAAAGACTCAGTTTTTAGTTGCAACAACAAAAAACCTAGTATTATGAGCAACAACAAAATGGCCCAGTTTTCTGTAGCAGCAGTTAAAAAGTTAAACTCTATAGCAGCAACAAAAAGACTCAGTTTTTAGTTGCAACAACAAAAAACCTAGTATTATGAGCAACAACAAAATGGCCCAGTTTTCTGTAGGAGCAGTTAAAAAGTTAAACTCTATAGCAGCAACAAAAAGACCCAGTTTTTAGTTGCGGCAACAAAAAACCTATATCATGAGCAACAACAAAATGGCCCAGTTTTCTGTAGCAGCAGTTAAAAAGTTAAACTCTATAGCAGCAACAAAAAGACCCAGTTTTTAGTTGCGGCAACAAAAAACCTATATCATGAGCAACAACAAAAATACACATAATAGTGTGTGGTGAAAAAAGAGCGAACTCCCATAACGCGATGCGGTTGCCAATTAACCATATTTGCACAGATTAGTAACCTGCAAGTTTTGGTGAAATACGTCACACAGTTGCAGATCCCTAGATGCCGAAATTCAACGATTAAATTGCTTTATGTGCGCTACCCCTTAGGTTCTTAATCGCACTTGCGAGAAGGTTTTAAGGTCAACGAACACTGTTGTTATTTTGCTGCTTCTTGTATTTTATTAACTGCCACCTGCCTATTTTATGATCTATCCCTTTCGGTGAATACAGGCGCGATGCTAAGTTGGGAAGTTATTGGTTTTACCCCGTTTTTCGAAAATCTAGTTTTCAACGGATATTGACGTTTTGAGGTCCTAGGAAGCTTCCCCGAATGTTTCCGCGATGATGTCCGTATGTATGTGTGTGCGCGCGTGTGTGTGTGTGTGTGTGTGTGTGTGTGTGTGTGTGTGTGTGTGTGTGCGTGCCTGTGTGTGTGTGTGTGGCCGTAGGTAAACCTCTCATAACTTTTGAAAAAAGAAAAAAAACTACGGAAAAACGGATCGGAATGAACGGCTTGACCGATTTAATTGGGGTTGGCGTCATTCAAAAGGACTTGACCAAACTTAGATTTTGAATATAATTAGGACTAATTCGAACCGGTAGATCTTGAGAAATCGCAAAAAAACTACATTTTTTTTTTTTTCAAATGTATTTTTTTAGTATAACTTTTAAACGCTTTTACCGATCGATTCCAAAAAATAATCAGCTCTTAACATCACAAAAACACCTCGATCGCCGCCAGTCCGGTTAAAATCGGTTAATTCGTTCCTGAGAGATTGTTGTCGAAAAAAAATTAAAATAAAAAATGTTTTTTTCAGAATTTCTATGAAATTTTCGGTCTGACCAGTTCGAACTTTAAGATTCTTCAAAGAGCTCAAAAAGCAGCGTTGAATGCCGTAAACTACTACTAATCGGTTCATTCATTCAAAAGTTAGTTGAAAATTCAACGACAAGTGTTTTAATTCAAATTCAAAATATCTTTATTTCATAGGCCTATTAAATAGCACTTAAAATCGTCAAGAATACACTAATAATCAACACGAGCGCCTGAGGCGAGTGCATCCGCAATAACATAGTGGCGACTGCAATCGCCACAAGCGGCCGGATTCCGAAGTAAAGCCTTTCATGAGAAGAACCGGGCAAGAAACTCATGGGATTTTATTAAATCTTTATCAGACTTTTGAGCTCGAAGAGCACAAAAGCATAGAACAGTTATCTGTTTGTGCTCTGAGAGCTCAAAATGACACAAATATTATACTTTTGAGCTCGAAGAGCATAAGTGCAATTTTGAGCGCAGTCAAATTAACGGGAAGTTGCAGGGATGATGGCCTTTAGGGTCAACCGTTTTCCAGATTTTTTTTGTATTTCATTACAAATGCTGGTAGAAGATTCAGCCTAATGGCAAGTGGTAGGTACGAATTTAGCCCAAAATAAAACCGCAGTCCACTCTAGTTTTGAAGTACCAAATGTAAATTAGTAGCGATAATGGTGTGCTATTGCAGCGTCCGTTAACGCGCGGGTATGCCGCCGTAGCGTAACTAAAATTAAGGAGTATTCTAATTATATTGCTCTCCCTAGGGGACTCCTGCTTCGAAAATGAAAGGCCCGGTACCTGTGTGCTCATTAATAAATGCAAGTCCGCCATCGAACTTTTGAAAAATAAGGGTACTCCGCAAGTAAGTACATCCATTTGTAACCCCCTGATATAAATAAATAAATAAATAATAGTTTATTTCTTAGTAACTCGGCACTGGTTACAAACATCTATATCGCTAATAAAAAGGTTGTAACTATAAAATTTGTTTTATTAATAATATAAATAATAATAAGGAGTTTTAACCGCCTCTTTGGGCGGCAGTTGTGTGAGCGACTGCTGATCATGAGGTCTCGGGTTCGATCCCTGGGCCGGGCAGTATTATTGAGCTTTTTCGTAAAAAAGAAAAATATTTAGTAGCAGCCTGGAGTTTGGAAATGTGGCCGGTAGACGGCAATAGGCTCGCCTTATTACGTGGGACTTAAACATAACTGGCGAACCGTGGGTGTGTCATACACCTCTGCCTACCCCTTCGGGGAATACAGGCGTGATGCTATGTCCCAGCCCTTTCCTGGTTCCCATGGTGTTGCTAGTGTCTATAGGCTACGACAACCACTTACTATCACGCACGCCGGTAGAAAGCTGACAACTTGTAAGAAAAGGCCCTAATTTTTTTTGGTTTCAGACATGTGGCTTCGTCGATTTTACGCCAGTTGTATGCTGTACAGACAAAGCTGGTGGTACAGTACCAACGCCGTATCCTCCCATTGCTATCACCACAAAAAGGTAAGAAGAAACACACATGACGTATCTTTCTTCTTTAAAAAGACAACACTGTGCACTAAGGGATAATCCTTGTATCGCGGGGGACTTTACAAACAGACAATTTCACGGACACAGAGTACACCCAGACTCAGAACAACCATTTGTGGATCACACAAATAAATATAATAAATAAATATTCACGGACATTTCACACAACGTCCGCTGGTCCCAAATATCTATGTTCATCACACAAATAATATTGTCCTGAGTGGGAATCCAACCCATGACCTCGTGCACGGAAGTCGGTTACTCTACCATCTGTGCAGTTGAAACAATTGCCGTATAAAACAATTTGCCACCTGCATTTGTAGTTTCTATATACCGCCCTGGAGTCTCACCACTTGATGCCTCTGGAGGAGTT
The DNA here is from genome assembly GCA_948253155.1 of Leucoma salicis. NCBI lineage: Eukaryota > Metazoa > Arthropoda > Insecta > Lepidoptera > Erebidae > Leucoma > Leucoma salicis. The sequence continues at coordinate 2,206,565 of OX411826.1, read as the reverse complement.
TAAATGTCTTTTCGTTTTAGGTAGCAAATGAGACACCGTCCATCTGATGGTAAGTGGTAACTGCCGCTCATGGACTTCTCAAAAGTAAGAACACTTCAAGCCGTAGCTCACCATTTCATTTCGCGTATAAATGAATGGAAAAAGCTAGTGGCCTTGCTTATTCCACCATAAATGGGCCCAGCTGGATTTTTTTTTATTGCTTATGATGGCAGACGAGCCACGGCCCACCTGATGATAAGTGGTAACCGTCGCTCATGGACTCGACTATACCGAAGGTATAGTCAAACCGCTGCGCACCATTTCATTTCTCACATCTGAAATGAAAGAATAAACGGCTATCTTCTGCTACAGCCAAAACACACTGACGTGCTTCATGACCGGTCACACAAGAGACGGTGGTATCGACCCGTTCGGGCCCGATAGCAAGTGAGTACTCTCACTTAGTACCCAGCCCTACCACCAGTAATGCAATGGGTGATAATTGCTTACTTCCCTTTGTCACCTTATACGACACCCGCAGGAAAGGATGGGGTGGTGACACTTGTATTCTTAGTCCGTCACCACACGGACACGGATTGGAGAAGTTCCACCCTCTCAGCGTGAAACAACGGTACGTACTCCCACTGACGTTTCGTATTATGAGTGAGAGTGCCGGAGGCCTATTTATTTATGTACACACATTTTGCTATGTAGCAATACATTTAAACTAAATATATATACCTATAGTCTATAGTCCAAATCAATACATAGCATCATGCCTGTATCCCCGAAAGGGTAGGCAGAGGTATATCACACACAAACGGTTCGCCATCTATGTTTAAGTCCCACGTAATAGGGGGCGAGCCTATTACCGTCTACCGGGCACATTTCCAAACTCCGGGCTGCTACTGAGAATTTTTGTTTTTACGAAAAAGCTCAATAACATTACCTGACCCGGGGATCGAACCCGAGACCTCATGATCAGCAGTCGCACAGACTACCGCTGCACCACAGAGACAGTTAATCAAACCCACAATATAGCCACAGGAAGTCGGCGACTAACCCATTAAGCCTAGTCTTGCCTTTGGGTATCCAAATTTGTCCTATTATATATTTATGAATATAAAAACTATTCATGTTTCAGACCAACGCGTCCTCTGACTACCGAGTACGTCCCCTCAGCTATAGAGACTAACAAAGGTGGCAGATGCAAGGCCATTCCTGATTTGATCACTTCCAAGAAGACAGGCCAAAAGGCATTCGACAGTTAGTGATTTTAAAGTTTCTATAGCAACCTGCGATGGATAATTTGGATTTTGATAGAGTCAACTGGGCCCGTAGAATGTTACTCACCAAATCGTATCGACATCGCGTCGTGACATTCTCATTGGTTGAAAGATCAACGTGATTGGTTGAGCGATTATAGCATCTATGTCTCTACTAATCACAAATAAGATGATACAATGTCGATACGATTTTGTGAATCACATTCTAAGGTGGCTGTTATAGACTAGTAACAGTTTTCCATTAGGCGGATCGTATGTTTTTTATACTATTCACGTACTACAAAAATCCTATTCATATATATAAATCTTCTGTCTGAGTCCAACCCGCTGTCATAGGTGAGCTACACGACGCGATGCTACGCGTTACGAAAATGTCAAATAGAGGTTGTATGTACTTATGGTTACTACGTTGTCGCCTAATATGAACGTGATAGAAACCATTAGACACAGTGTTTTCACTTTGTGTTTAATGTATAGTCACAGAATAGGTACTAGTCCTACGGACAGAAACGTCACTTCCAATAAAACTTGTCCAAAATCTCTCTATAATAGCCTACAAAATCTTAATAATAATACTAATTGTTCGTAACGAGAAGAAATGTGCCTTATGAACACAGAAATACAGTTGAGATTGTTTTGCCCGCCGCATGATCCTCGGGCAACCGCGTTATTCAACAAATGCACCTATGATGATTTTACTACATCGCGCTATCTCCATTGCGGGGTAGGCAGAGAGTACACAGTGACTAAAGGCGCTGTTCTTGCATACATCTCTCGCTTCCTCAACATTCATAATTCTCTTCATACACTCTGCGGTTCCCGCTCGCCGATTTCGGAGACTCCTGACTCCACCGACAGCAGCAAAGCTGGCGTTTATAAAACTTAAAAATGTATTTTTCTTGTAGATTCTATTTGATTGCTTTTTATATCATTTTAAATGTTATTTTCAAGTCGGATTATTTTTTATACATTGCTTTTTTTTCTTGATCATAATATGCGTTTAGAGTTTTAGCTCTGAATTTTCGGTTATTAAATTTTATTGTCGAAATACCTTATTTTAATCAATACAACAAGCGCGAGCGCATAGGCGCGCATGCGACAGTCTTGTGCACAGAACGTCTTGTGTCGGTTGTACCGTGGTCGGTACGCGAAGCGGTAGGCATTTAACTCGGGGCTTTGAGCGAGTGATGTACCTGGTATAGTGCTAAGCATGTCAAATGCTAAAAATATATATAAAAATATCTATTGCTTTGCGTCATTAATAGGTAAAATCTTAATTGTGAAATTAAGTTTACCTGGTTCGTATAACGTATGAAAATACTTCAGACAGATGGCGCAGACGTCACCCAAAGACGTTAAGTATGAATGTGTTATCGAAATTAGTAGTCAGGAGCAATTGTCACGATGGCTGAATTGGCAAAGCATCTGGACGGTATCCAGAAGATGCAGGTTCAAATCCTGCTCCTGACTGTTATATTCGATTTCACATTTTTCACTTTGTGTTTAATGTATAGTGCTAAGCATGTCAAATGCTAAAAATATATATAAAAATATCTAAATATTTAAAGGGTTTGCGTCATTATTAGGTAAAATCTTAATTGTAAAATTAAGTTTACCTGGTCGGTATAATGTATGAAAATACTTCCGACAGATGGCGCAGGCGTCACCCAAAGACGTTAAGTATGAATGTGTTAATGAATATGTCGTAAGAGCCGACTGAGGAAATACCGAGGGAGTGGGCAGCAGCACTCCTTCGAGTATTAACAACATCCACTGCGATCGTCAACCCGCTTGCCAAGCGTGGCGATTACGGCACTATCCCCCATTCTTGGGGAGGCATATGTCCAGCAGTGGACTTTAAAAGGCTGATGGATGGATGGATGGAATATAGTATTCTAGCAATTAAGACATAGATTAAAACATATTATGAATTAAGTATTATTTTTTAATATTTATTATCTTTACTTGTATATACTAATTAGTTGTAATTTATTATTTATGTTTAATATGACCAGTAGTAATTAAATTATGAAATTGCCGATTTGTACTGAAAAATTGAAATTCGTTTTTTTTTATCATTTTACATATTTATTTAATCAAAATATCTACCATTATTATCTATACATTGCTGCCATCTAATAGGAAGGTCATTTATGCCTTTGCGATAGAACTCTGGTGATCTAGATTCTACAAACTGTGTGAAAGCATTTTGTACTGCCTCCTGGGAACTTTTTATCACGCAGAAAATTGTCGAAATCGCGAAAAAAATGATAGTCCGATGGAGCAAGGTCTGGCGAATATGGACGGTGACGAATGGTTTCTAATTGCAGTTCCTGTAGAGTTAAAACGGTTTCTCGTGCTGTATGAGGTCTCGCGTTATCATGGAGCAATAATGGTGAAGATCGATTTATGAGTCGGGGCTGTTTCACTGCAAGTTTTGCTATCATTGTTAAGAGTTCGGCACAGTAGACATCTGCCGTTATTGCTTGACCAGATCGGAGAAAACTAGTGAATAACACCATGCTGAGACCACCAAACAGTTACCATTACCTTTTTATTGGTAAGCTTTGCTTTAGGACACTGTTGCGGCGTTTGACCTGGGGTCAGCCATTGCATTTTTCGCTTACGGTTATCGTAAAGTGAATTCTCACTTTTCATCACATGTCACAATTCGATCCAATATTTCTTCATTTCTGTATCGATTCAACAAGGCAACACAAGTTTCAACACGCGTTTCTTTCTGCAGATCAGTCAAATCATGAGGCACCCATTTTTCATATTTTTTTATTTTATTGATTTGATGCAAATGAGTCAATATTGTTGGTAAGGTAACGTTAAATCATGCCACTAATTCCTAGGTAGTTTGGCTCGGATTGGCTTCCACCATCTCTTTCAATTCATTGTTATTCACATGTGCGGGTCTTCCACGTGGTTCGTTCTTCAAATCAAAATTTCCATCACGAAAGCGCGTTTAAACCAAAATCGCACGGTGCGTTCATTAGCAGTCCCCTCTCCAAACGCAACATTGATATTGCGAGCTGTTTCTGCAGCGTTAGTTCCGCGTCGGAATTCGTATTCAAAAATCACTCGAATTTTCGAAGTAGCCATCTTTCTCGTCTAAGCTGAATAAAAAAAAGAAGTGAAAGTCAATAATCGAATGTTGCACATTTTTTAAAAGAAGAATCTCATAGGTACCTACCATTTAAAAAAAGTTTCACTCAAAAATCTCAAATCATGAAGGTTCTATGTCAATTCGAAGTACCTATTACAATTAAAAGGCAATTTCATACTTTAACCCCTATTATGTAATATATCCGTAATCTGGTACCCATAGCACTAGCGTTAAGCTTAGTTTGGGACTCTGGTCCTCTGGGACGTTGTGTGAAAATGTCCGTGCATATTTATTATTATTATTACTTACAAATTGAACACAATAAACTTCTTACTCATTATGAATAAATGATAAAAAAATAATTCAGTCATCAATTTAACCATATTCAAATACTCTACTGTGATTACTTTCACATAGAATATAATGTAGGTACTTGTAAAAATTACAGTAGGCACATCTTTTAATACATTTTTTTTGGTATAATATTAAATTAGGCACACGGCGGGTTTCTTTAGTGGGTGCGGGCCCCACACTACCCTGTTCGTTGCCCCGAACGACGGGGTGTGCGGTTAGGAACATTTTTTCCCGCCTAAAAATACACTGTTTAACCACTTACTGTTGCCGGAGAGTTTCTTACTCTCAGAATGGCTCAAATTGGCGATATAACGCCTTATATAGCGGAATGATTGAACCCCATTAAGCCCCCTTCCTTTCAATAATCATAGGAGTCTTCGCTGTGGCTTTGAAACATTAGCTGTCAGTTCACAGACTACGCTGAAATACGATATAACATAGACTAAGTATACATAAAATTTTACTTATGCACTTGTTATTACTTCTTAAAATCGTGATTAAAAGAACACTATTCTAACAAACGCGACGCAAAGCGGTTAAAGTACTAGCCGCAATACGTAGCATCGCGTAGGAACGCGTAGCATCGTGTCGCGTCGCTCACGCTCACCTAAGACAACGGGTAATACTTTAACCGCTATGCGTCTCATTCATATTAGGCTACAACGTAGGCCATAAGTACATACAACCTCTATTTGACATTTTCGTGTCACGTCGCGTCGCGTAGTATTGACGCGTTTGTCGCGTAGTATTGACGCGTTTGTCGCGCGTGATGCGACGTATTGTGGCTAATACTTTAACCGCTTTGTGTCGCATTCATATTAGGCGACAACGCAGCGTAACCTCTATTTGATATTTTCGTGTCGCGTCGCGTCGTATTAACTCGTTTGTCGTTTACCTATGACAACGGGTAAGTAATTGACCGATTTCGATGAAATTTTTTGTGAATGTTCAAGTATTTTCAAGGATGGTTTATATTTACAATTGTACCCTATGGCGCATAGTTTCAGGATTTTATTTAATATATTTTAATGTAAAAACATATACCTGACAACAAAATTTCATACTCCAAAAACCCCATTTGGTAATGAAATAATATCTTTGTAGCTGTAATAAATGACTCCATCCAAACGAAACGCCAATGTTCGGACAGAACAACGTCTGTCAGATCCACTAGTATGTTAAATAACATATTGTATGTTTAATTGCAGAATGTATTGAGTACCAAGAGAAGTACGTGTACCCTTGCGAGAAGAGTATGACTCTAGCAGGTGGTATGAGCAGAATTAACCGCTGTCCTCACGCCGTAGATGAACTCATTTTTACGGCTGATGCGAAGGAGGCGGAATTCCCGCATATGGTAAGTTTTTAAAGTGAAATCTTTTAGGAACGTTGTGATTTGAAACTGGATGAAAGAAAAAGTGACATAAACAGAGACAAATATATACATCTATAGGATTTAGCATGCGAGAGAAGGAGATAGAATACAGATTTACAGTATTTCTTATAACTGCGCTGTACCTACTGCATTCGTCTCATTTATTCGCAAGCATTATTTCCCGCTTTAAAATAAAAAAAGGGGGCAGGGACTATAACCTCTATTTAAAACTAAACAGTTTTTTTTGATTATACGCTATATATTAAACACAAAGTGTAAAATGTGAAATCGAAAATAACAGTCAGGAGCAGGATTTGAACCTGCATCTTCTGGATACCGTCCAGATGCTTTTACCAATTCAGCCATCCTGACAAAATTGCTCCTGACTGCTAATTTCGATAACACATCATACTTAACGTCTTTGGGTGACGCCTGCGCCATCTGTCGGAAAGTATTTTCACACATTATACCGACCAGGTAAACTTAATTTTACAATTAAGATTTTACCTAATAATGACGCAAACCCTTTAAATATTTAGATATTTTTATATATATTTTTAGCATTTGACATGCTTAGCACTATACATTAAACACAAAGTGAAAAATGTGAAATCGAAAATAACAGTCAGGAGCAGGATTTGAACCTGCATCTTCTGGATACCGTCCAGATGCTTTTACCAATTCAGTTATTTTCGATTTCACATTTTTCACTTTGTGTTTAATGTATAGTGCTAAGCATGTCAAATGCTAAAAATATATATAAAAATATCTAAATATACGCTATATTTTTAAAATGCGAGTATATGTATACAGTTTGCAAATCTTTAAACCCAAAAAGTTTAAACCTTTAGTTGCAAGCTTCCGGTAGATCGTAACACTGTACAAAATAGGTTAAGGTAGCGCCACAAGGTCTTTAAACAGTAACTTTAATCTAGACGTTATAGTGCACGAGTGTGCGCTAACACAAGTATTTTTTTTGTTGCATGTTGTGGCATACGAGCCGCGGCCCATCTGAAGGTAAATGGTAACCGTCGCTCATGGACACGACTATACCGAGAGCATTGTCAAGCCGCTGCTCACCATTTCATTTCACAGATATGAAATGAAAGAATAAACGGTTATCTCCTGCTACAGCCAAAACGCAACGATGTGCTTTATGGCCGGTCACACGATAGATGGTGATACCAACCCGCTCGGGCCCGATACCAAGTGAGTTCTCCCACTTGGTACCCAGCCCTACCACCAGTCATGCAATGGATGATAATTGTTTACTTCTCTTAGTCGCCTCATATGACACCCACGTGAAAGAATGGGGTGGTGACACTTGTATTCTTAGTCCGTCACCACACAGACAAAAAAAGTGCACTCTCTTTTCCCTAACTCTCATAGTCTGATGGGATGGCATTCTGTCACGACTGGGCAGAGATCTGGCCCAGGATCGACGGCTTAACGTGCTTTCTGAGGCTCATGGATGTAATACCGCTAACTTTCTAACTCGAGAATCTTTTGACAGATAAACCCGAATTATATTATATAACTAGCCTTTGGCCGCGGCTTCGCCGGTTGTTTGTTTTTTTTAGGTTATATCCAGTATTTAAGTCTAATCGAGAGCTATCAAATAAAAAAGTTACATTAAAATCGGTTGAGAAGTTTTTGCGTGATGCGAGAACGAACAAACAGACAAAAAATCTAAAAAAATCGTGTTTAGAGACACCTATATAGTATTTTTTTTTCAAATATCTTAAATGTACAGATATAGCTCTGTTACAGCTTTATAATAGTATAGAGTTTAGCACTTTAGATATTTTTATATATATTTTTATCATTTGACATGCTTATAGCCATATACATTAAACAAGCAGGATTCGAACCTGCATCTCCTGTATTCAGCAATCGTGACAATTGCTCCTTTTTTTTCCATGTTAAGGCGGGAAAATATGTTCCTAACCGCACACCCCGTCATTCGGGGCAACGAACAGGGTAGTGTGGGGCCAAAGTTTGTCAATTGCTCCTGACTGCTAATTTAGATAACACATTCGTACTTAACTTCTTCCATCCATCAGCCCTACGAAGTCCACTGCTGGACATAGGCCTCCCTAAGAGAACGCCACAGCATGTATTTCGCTCATATGGGGATAGTGCCGTAATCGCCACGCTTGGCAGGCGGGTTAGCGATCGCAGTGAATGTTGTTAATAATCGAGGGAGTGCTGCTGCCCACTCCCTCGGTATTCCCTCAGCCGGCTCTTACGACTCCCATGGGTGGAGAGGGGTGGGACAATTCTAAAGCCGGCCCCACACGGCAAGTACTTAACGTCTTGGGTGACACTGAATTGGCAAAGCATCTGGACGCTATCCAGCAGATGCAGGTTCAAATCCTGCTCGTGACTGTTATTTTCGACTTCACATTTTCCACTTTGCGTTTAATTTTAGCACTTATTTGGAGCATGCGCTAGATCTTGCATTCGAATTCAATAATATCAACTAATGTATAATATACTTTTTATAGGTAATGTTGGGGTATGGCGATGATCCTCAATCGCTGTCGTGGCTCTGTGGGGGGTCCGTCATCAGTGACCGCTTTATCCTGACCGCGGGGCATTGCACTTCAACTAGAGAAATGTAAGCAATATTGTATGGTACTAATTAGATAGAGCCGTGTGTCTCCTAATATGAACAGGCCGCTAAACCGGGGACGTAGCACCCTCTCACAGTAGATCAGCGTGCAACTACGGTAGAATTACTACTGTTATGTTTCGTATGGTGAACGAGAGCGCCGGAAACCTAAATCTCCCCTCTTAATCTCCACCTTTCTGTGCTTCCTCTCCACTTGCTATCATTTTTCATCGAGATGGCGATGCGCAAATTTTTTTTTTTTATCGCATGTAGTGGCACACGAGCCACTGCCCATGTGGTGGTAAATGAAAACCGTCGCTCATGGACTCGACTATACCAAGAAGAGTATTGTCAAGCCGCTGCTCACCATTTCATGTCACCGATATGAAATTAAAGAATAAACGGCTGTCTCCAGCTACAGCCAAAACGCAACGATGTGCTTCATGGCCGGTCACACGGGAGATGGTGGTACCAACCCGCTTGGGCCCTATACCAAATGAGTACTCCCACTCGGTACCCAGCCCTACCACCAGTCATGCAATGGATGATAATTGCTTACTTCCCTTAGTCACCTCATACGACACCCGTGGAAAGGGGTGGTGACACTTGTATTCTTAGTCCGTCACCACACGGACTAAAATCTGTAGGCGAACCTATTGCTGTCCTCTGGCAGGCTTCAAAAACAAGGAGGAGTTTCTCAATTCGTTGGAATCTTTTTTTACAAATGGTTATATTATTTCAGAGGGCCTGTTACGTACGTATTAGTGGATGCACTCACTCGTCAGGATACGCAGAAGGAAGCCAAACGATACAAAGTTAATAGAATCATCCAACACCCGGACTACAAGCCGCCGTCTAAATACAACGACATCGCTTTATTAGAAACGTAAGTGTCCCTGTCATAGATATAGTAATACGTAAGTATATACCATATCTATGGTACATTTTTTTTTGTTAAGGGAGAAAAATTTTCCTAACCGCCCACCCCGTCGTTTGGGGCAACGAACAGGGTAGTGTGGGGCCCTCACCCACTAAAGAAACCCGCCGTGTGCCGTCTCTCCGCCTTTATTGGCAGACCACCGGAACCATATTACATTCCTTCAGTGGTTATATCTGTGGTCCTTATTATACAAATGCGAAAGTGTGTTTGTTTGTTTATTCGTGTGTTACGCTTTCACATCGTAACTATTTAACATAGCATCATGCCTGTATTCCTCGAAGGGGTAGATAGAGGTGTATTACACACCCACGGTTCGCCAGCTGTTGTTAAGTCCCACGTAATAGGGGGCGAGCCTATTGCTGTCTACCGGGCACATTTACAAACTTCGGGCTGCCACTGAGAACTTTTTTTTTACATGCATAGGGATCGAACCTCACGATCGCTCACACTACCGTTGCACCACAGAGGCAGTTTTATGTTTGTTTTGTCTCATCGTAACTATTTAACCAATCATCATGAAATTTTATATACCCTTTTTTTGTTATCGTGGGAAAAAATGTTCTTAACCGCACACCCCGTCATTCGGGGCAACGAACAGGGTAGTGTGGGGCCCTCACCCACTAAAGAAACCCGCCGTGTGCCGTCTCTCCGCCTTTGTTGGCGGGCCACTGGAACTATGTTACATTCCTTCGGTGGTCCGCCGGCGGATATAGTATATACCCTAGAAAAAGATAGGCTTTATCCCGGAAAACTGGACCATTCCTGGGGATAGTTATTTTGCATATGTGTGTGTGTGTGATAATTAATCAGCGGTAGAATAACAGGACAATAATAATAAGGAACATGAGAGTAAAGTCAATGCGGCCGAAATTATATCTCTGTGGAGTGAGGCTGACTGCATTCGTAACAACGACGTACGAGAGAGAGTAGGTATCAAAGAGAGTATCGATGTGAAAAGGAATGCTCCGATTGTTCGGACATGTGGAATGCTGGACGAGTGACTGGTTAAGAAGATATACGAGCCCCGATGCAAAATAGTTCGTCTAGTATGGAACGTAGTGCAAAGCGAAATATAGAAAGATATAAATATATATAGAAAGTAAATATTGGTAAAATAATTAAGAACGTTAAAAAGTAAACCACAATTTGAGGAATATTTTAAAGTTTATTTTCACATAACTGAAAAAATTCATGACTACATAACATAAAAAAATATTCTAAAAAACATAACGCAAAAGTATTCGTCTACCCGGTCACTCACTCAAAATAGTTCGTCTACCACTTAGTTGTGTCGCTTTTGCTCTCAATTGACAGCTTTAATGCGAAGAGGCATGGTTGCAACCAACGCTGCACACTCCTCAGACGTAATTGACTCCCAGAGTTTAGCCTTTAAGTCGCTCTTCGATCTTGATGGATTTTTACGGAGAACTTTTTTCATTTTCCACCATAGGGTTTCGATCGGCGACAAGTCCGGTCTGTTAGATGGCCATTCGATTGTAGGGATGCTTTTCGCCAGTAGCCATGTCTTTGTTGTCCTTGCAATATGAACCATCCTGTTGAAAAATGAAGGAATCTTGATGCTTAAGTGACGGAATAGAGGGCAGTAAATTCTCTTCCAAAAGGTTTTGATACCTTGCAGCATTGATAAAACTATCCACAAACTGCATACCACCAACACCATGTGCAGACATGCAGCCCCATATCATAAAAGACGCCGGAAACTTCACTTTTTCACTTTGTGTTTGAGACAATCAGTATGAAATGCCTCATTTTTGTTCCGAATCACATTTTTTCCCTTTCATCGCCGACTGTCACTTCAAATTTGGACTCGTCACTCCAAATGATACTACGCCACTGATCGAATTTAAATGAACGAGCAAACTTCAACCTCTTTTTCTTTTGTAGAGCAGTCAACAGTGGTTTCTCCTTAGCGGTGTAAAATCCGTAACCCATTCTTTTTAGGACTCTTTTGCAAGTATCAACTGAGACGACGAGAGTCTTTGTGAATCATGTACTTCCATTGCACCGTGAGTTCTCCAGCTCGAGCACGACAATTATGTTTGATAATTTTCTTCAGGATTCTGGTTTCTACTGCACTTGTGATGCGTGGTCGACCAGTTTTCTTCAAACAAGAAGTCGTTCTATTCTTTTTATAGTGCTGAATGATAGATTGGACTGTAGATCTGGGAAGTATCAAGTCTTTAGATATTTGGTAACTTGATTTGCCAGCATCGACCCCACAAACTATTCGCTTTCGAAGCTTTTCACACACGGGTTTGTCACGACCCATTGTTATTTGAAAACTAATGAAAAAAACTGAAATTTTCAGATTTTATACTGTCTCACTTGACAAATGACACAGAATTACTTTTACAAATTTAAATTATGCAACATAATTGTACAAAAAAGGAATAATCTAATTTAACTCACCGATAGACGAACTCTTTTGCATCGATTAACAATTAGACGAACTATTTTGCTTATAACTTCTTCGAATTTAAAACAGGATATGTATAAATTTAAAAAGCTAAAATAGTTTATTGGTTCATAATTAAAAAATGGCATAAGTAACGCGACATGTGATAGTAGAACAGCTTAATATTTTAAATATATATACAAAAATAATGAAGTTAGAAAAAATCTCACAGAGAAAATTTCACACTAGATGAACTATTTTGCATCGGGGCTCGTATATATACCTAATACAATGCAAAAGTGGAAGGATGTAGGTACAGGGGGAGATCGAAACTTACCTAGACCAAATCGGTCATATATTGAAGGAAGATGGAGTCAGGAGTCTCTGAAACCGGCGAGCGTGTATGTATAGAATTATGAATCAACAATGACAAGTGGGAAAAATCTCAATAAAAAATGTGGCTACATAGCATAGCATCTTTCAATTCTTTAATATTCCAGGTAGGTACTGTACATTTTAACGATATCGCTGATCAACCGAATTAAACACAATAAATAGCAAAGAATTCTCAGGCAAATAAAGCATCTATAATTTGACAGTGGCCATCTTGCCGATAGCGCCATCTGCGACCAACTTTGCGCGTGGATCCCCATTCCGTAAACGTAATTTTAAGCATTTTAGATCTATTTTTTTAGCAATTGACATGCGCCGCTTCTTTTTTAAAGTATAAATTATTTGTGAATAAGGAAAAAGATATTTTTAGTAGGAGCGGGAATAGAACCCGCGTCTTTTTCAATCCGGGGAAGTGCTCTAAGCCACTGAGCTATCCTAATGATCTTTCAATCATCCCAATTTCCTAATCACATTTGTCTTACGACAACCGCTATCTATCGGCATGCATTACATGCATCCAATATAGTAAGTTTAATTTTGCTTAGAGCACTTCTCCGGATTGGAAAAGACGCGGGTTCGATTCCCGCTCCTACTAAAAATCTCTTTTTCGTTATTCACAAATAACTTATACTTTAAAAACGTAGTTTTATTAATGTGTAACATTCGCGTAAATATCAGAAATGTGGTTAATAGAAGTGTCATGGGATAGTAAATAGTAACATTACAGCGTAATAATTTGCAGTCTTACGCCAAATAATTGGCGACTTTACGGCGTAATTCTCGTGTAATAATATTATTTAGCATTCGAATTTATAGCAGAGTGAAAGTTGTTGTCAGATCCGATCTGTTATATAGCACTGTCGTAGTAAGCAGCGGTAAAGTATTTCATTACGGGCCTCGTGGCGAAGTCGGTAGTGTAACCGACTTCCATGCACGAGGTCGGTTCGTTTCCCACTCAGGACAATTATTTGTGTGATGAACACAGATATTTGTACTGCGTCTGGGTGTTTTCTATCTATTATATGTATGTATTTACAAAAAAAAGTAGTATATGTATTATATCCGTAATCTGGTACCCATAGCACAAGCGTTAAGCTTAGTTTGGGACCAGAGGACGTTGTGTGAAAAATGTCCATGAAAATTTATTTATTTATTAAGTTCGTTTGTAGAGGAAGTTGATCTTATTCCCACGCATGAATCTTGTTCTTATCTTGATGCATAAACAGAAGCTACCACTTACCATTAAGATGTGCATTATCAAACTGTTTTCAGAATCAAATTGAGTCAGTCGATAGTACCAGCATGCCTGCACATCGGGGACCCAGTGCAAGATGATAAGGTTTTAGCCACTGGATGGGGTTTCAAAGAATATAAAGGCAACACGAACGAACCTATGCAAAAGGTAACATTTATTATTGGCAAAGTATCTGGGATGGTATTTTTAGGAGATGCAGGTTCAAATCTTGCTCGTGACTGTTATTTTCGATTTCACATTTTCACACTTTGTGTCCATCTACCAATATTTCCTTGTTGGCTTTGAGGCTCTTGGTTATCTTGTAGATAAAACAAAATGGGCTTGAGATGCTCTTCATGCATGTTCTTTTTTTATGTGATATTATATAGTATAGTAGTATATCTAGGTTGTAGCATTGTTTTCATATCATTTTAGTTATAATAATTATTTTAGATCTATATTTTTTAGCGATTGACATACTCCGCTACTTTTTAAAGTATTAATTATTTGTGAATAAGGAAAAAGAGATTTCTAGTAGGAGCGGGAATCGGACCCGCGTCTTTTCCAATCCGGGAAATGCTTTAAGCCACTGAGCTATCCTACCGGTCTTAAGACAGATGTGGTGAGGAGATTGGGATGATCGAAACATCGGTAGGATAGCTCAGTGGCTTAGAGCACTTCCCCGGATTGGAAAAGACGCGGGTTCGATTCCCGCTCCTACTAGAAATCTCTTTTTCCTTATTCACAAATAATTTATACTTTATAATAATTATATTAAACTGTAATAAATTGGCAAATAAAAAACCTGGCACATGAGTTTCTTGCCTGGTTCTTCTCATGAAAGGCTTTACTACGGAATCCGGCTGCTTATGGCGATTGCAATCGCCATTTTGTTGTAGCAGATGCACTTGCCTCAAGCACTCGTATTCACTATTTGTGAATGCTTGACGGTTTTAAGTACTATATAATAGGCCGGCCTTTGTATTAAAGATATTTTGTTGAATTTTGATTTAGTCCGTAGCTCTCCACGCTAGCCCAGTGCGGGTTGATAGACTACACAAGCCAAAGAGAAAATCTCTTAATCTTGCAAGTATCATCATATAATGTTGTTTTCCTTCACCGAGCAGTGATAATCTAATACAAACGTAATTTTGACGGGTTTCGTGGCGTAGTCGGTGGCGTAGGAGGTCGTGGATTCGATTCCTACTCGAGACAATTATTTGGTGTGATGAACACAGATATTTGTACTGCGTCGTGTTTTCTCTCTAATATATGTATGTATTTACAAAAGAAAAGTAATATATGTATTATATCCATAATCTGGTACCCATAACACAAGCGTTTAGCTTAGTTTGGAACCAGAGGACGTTGTGTGAAAATGTCCGTTAATATTTATTATTTATTAAGTATATAGTGGAAGGTCTGGACTTGGATTTTTCGGAGGAATTTTGACTGTGCGACTGGTAAAGTAATGAGTAGCAATTACCACCAAATTTGTAAAGATTTGATTATGGGATCCATGAGAAAATTATAAACGTGTGGGGCCGGCTTTAGAATTGTCCCACCCCTTCTCTACCCATGGGAGTCGTAAGAGCCGACTGAGGGAATACCGAGGGAGTGGGCAGCAGCACTCCCTCGAGTATTAACAACATCCACTGCGATCGCCAACCCGCCTGCCAAGCGTGGCGATTACGGCACTATCGCCCATATGAGCGAAACAGCACAGGACCGCTCGTTGTGGCGTTCTCTTGGGGAGGCCTATGTCCAGCAGTGGACGTCGAAAGGCTGATGGATGGATGGATGGATGGATGGAAGTGTCCCTTTGAAGACACTTATTTCTCATTTTGGAAAAATACTTCCTTCTTTGCTGTTATTGACTCCCAATTCCACGTTTTCAATGATTTATGATATTGACGTCCTCATACAACAAAATAGTAAAGTGCTATTACCATTTTAATATTTTTTAAATTTTCGCTTTCTACGAGTTGAGTTTACCAATCAAATCACCTGTTTTTTGTATTTTTTTTTCGGGAATCTCACAAAGCTATTATAATTTCTTTTTTTTTTCTTTAATGGCGTTTTATGATACCTGCTTATTTTCTCTATAAAATTATCTACAAATAAGGCCTGCTCAGTGTTAAGTACGACTTCATATGTTGGGCCCGTGCAGTCTACTTAAACATTCAGAAAGAAAAAAGCCCTTTTAAAAATCTGACTGCACAGATGGCGGAGTGATTTAGATAGTACCTAATTGGAGATTTAAAAAAGTGGCTCATGAGTTTCTTGCCGGATTTTTCTCATAAAAAGCTTTACTACAGAATCCAGCCGCTTATGGCGATTAAAATCGCGACATTTCGGATGCGCTTCCTCAAGCGCTCGTGTTAGTTATTAGTAACTTTGACGATGGTTTTGAATGCCTATGAAATAAATATATTTTTGAATTTGAATGTTGCAAGTTCTGAGTGTACTTTGTGTCCGTGAAATTCTATATTTGTGAAGTCTCCAGCGATAAAAGAACTATACCTTGTTACAGGTAGTCTTTAATAAAAACATTCCATAATTGTATTTTTTTCTTTTTAGGTTTTTCTCAACAAGTTCTCAACAGAAGAATGCTCGTTGAAATATCCTGTACATAGACTCATGAGGACCGGCTTTAACCCTCAAACTCAGATGTGCTACGGAGATAGAACTGAGGTCAAGGGCACATGCCAAGTAAGCGCATTAGCAGTAGCATACAGTAAGAGATAAAGCATAGCTGATGAAATTAGTCCATTCCACTGAGGAAGGATGAGTCTCTAACTGAATATAGGCGTTAAACACAAATTGTGAAAATGTGAAAGCGAAAATAACAGTCACGAGCTGGATCTGAACCTGCATCTTCTGGATACCGTCCAGATGCTTTGCCAATTCAGCAATCGTGACAACTGCTCCCGACTGCTAATCCCGATAACACATTCATACCCAACGTCTTGGGTGACCCCTGCACATATGTCGGACGTATTTTCATACATTATACCGAGATTTTTACCTAATAATGACGCAGCCCTATAGGTTTAGATATTTTTATATATTTTGTTTTAGCATTTGACATGCATAGCCATATATCTACATTAAACACAACGTGTAAAAATGTGAAATCGAAAACAACAGTCACAAGCAGGATCTGAACCTGCATCTCCTGGATACCGTCCAGATGATTTGCCAATCGGCAAAGCGTGACTGTTGTTTTCGATTTCACACTTTGTGTTTAATGGATATGGTTAGCCATGTCAAATGCTAAAAATATATATAAAAATATCTGAATAGAATATAGGCGTATATTAACGATACACTTGTAGAGCCTTGTTACTCTCATCACGAATGAGCCGGCACGATCGGGGAAGTACCACCCTCTCACAAAAGACCAGGGTGTAACAACGGCAGTCACTCCTTTTTTTTCTTTTGTTAAGGCGGGAAAAAATGTTTCTAACCGTACACCCCGTCGTTCGGGGTAACGAACAGGGTAGTGTGTTGCCCTCACCCACTAAAGAAACCCGCCGTGTGCCGTGTCTCCGCCTTTATTGGCGGGCCACTGGAACCATGTTATATTCCTTCGGTGGTCCGCTTACACTTTCGGGTACCTTCTACTGAGCGACGCACCCGCACACGGAGCGTCGCACCTTCGTGGGAGGCCTTGCGGGTGGCGGACGTTCCCTGGTCCATCCACCCACAGCCTCGGTTAGGGCGGCATGAGGCGCAAGTACTCGCGCCTGCGCCACCCCAGTCGCTGGCGGCGGTTCGGGTCTGCAGAAGGATCAGCCTCCCTGGCCCTCTCCGCTGCTTCCTTCCGCGAGATAACATCCTCGCAGAAGGCAGCGACTGCGACCCAATTCCTGTCGCTGCCAAGCATCGCTCTAACGACGCTTGGCAGCGAGAGGTCCCTCCCCCTATTGCCGTGACGAGTTCACGGCGCTGCTCGGCCCAAGCCAGGCACGACTCGAGCGTGTGCTGCGCCGTGTCCTCGTCGCAGCCGCAATGGTGACAGCCCGGAGTCGCTTTCCTCCTTGCGACTATGTGCAGATATCTGCCGAAACAACCATGCCCCGACAGCACCTGCACCAGTCGGAAGGAAAAGACTAGGTGCCGTCGCCCTGCCTACTCTTCCAGCACCGGCTGGAGTGCCCCTACGGTCCGAAGACCGGCCCGGGGCGCCTCCAGCCGCACTCTCCAGCTGGCCATGGCAACCCGGCGGGCGTCGCCCTGCCATCTGGCCACCACGCTGGGTGGGGGACGACACCCCCCTCCCGCTCGGTCGTGCGGTATCCACGCATGACTCTGGACCCGACAACTCTCTGTGGCCTCCACAGGAGAGCCCTGTTCAGTGCGTCCAGGGACTCAGCCCACACGGGTGCGCCGTACAGCGCCATCGACCGGACCACCCCTGCGTAAAGCAGTCGGCATGCATTGTTAGGTCCGCCCATATTCGGCATGAGCCGTGCAAGGGCGGACGCCACACCGACGAGCTTCGGGGACAGTTGACGGAAGTGTTCGCGAAAGCGCCACCACCCGTCCATCACCAGGCCCAGGTACTTAATCTGGGCCTGCACCCCAATTTGGACCCCGTCCAGTGATCGAGGCGCCAGCAGGTGGCCGACGTCGGGGTCCATGGAAAAGCAGGGCCTCCGGATTGTCCAGGGCCACCCTAAGCCCCAGCGCCCCGATCCTCCTGACCAGGTCCCTAAGGTGCCCAGGAACGCCGCTTCCTCGAAGTTTCCACTTCGGGCCACGACCAGCGTATCATCCGCATAGCAGATGACCGCAAGCCTGGGGGGGAGCCGACAGCTTAGCACCCAGTCGTAACCGATGTCCCACAGGAGCGGCCCTAGAACCGAGCCCTGTGGGACACCGCACGACATGGGTCTCCTCACAACGTCCCCTATGACTGTGGCTCTCATAGAGAACGCTGCGGCCCTCAAGATAGTCTGCCACTAGTCGCCTCAGGTATGCAGGCACCCCGTGATACCGGAGCACCTCCCCAATGCAGCTGAATGGCAGACTATTGAATGCGTTGGCGATGTCAAGTGACACCGCCAACAGCACTCCACCGCCGGCGACGGCCGCCGTGGCCGCAGCCCTCAAGCGTATAATCGCGCCGACCGTCGAACGACCAGCTCGAAAACCAAACTGGGCGTCCGACAAGTCGGGTCCGACGTCGCGCAGGTGCTGGACGATGCAGGCAGCGAGGATTCTCTCCAGCAGCTTACCCGCCTCGTCCAGCAGCACAATGGGCCTGAAGGCCCCGACCGAATCCGGCGTTCGCCCCGGCTTCGACAGGAGTACCAGCCTCCCCTCCTTCCAGCAGTCAGGGAACCGTCCGGACGCCAGGCATGCGTCGAACAGTCCCCTGAGGCGGGGCTCCAGGTGGTCCAGAGCCAGAGCCAGCACCCGGGCGGGTGTCCCGTCCGGGCCGTGGGCGGTGTTCTTGGAACGATTCCGCGAAACAGCCGCCCCCATTTCTGACGTGGTGACGAGCGGTACACTGAGGTCGGCATCCCAGTCGCTACCTGGCTGTGCCATGACTGGGAGCGTGTGCTCCGCCCGTCGTGGGAATAGTCCCTCGACCACCAACGGCAGTCACTCGCTGCCGTGTTTCGTACGAGTGAGCGCTGGAGGCCCAAACCCGCTACCTATCCTCTCCTTGTTATCCTTCGTATCCAACTCCTTGAAGATGACGACGTGCGGGTGATGTTTCTGGTGTTGCTAGCGTCTATAGGCTACGGTAACCGCTTACCATCAGGTGGACCGTATGCTTGTTTGCCACTCACTTAGTATAAAAAAGTCATTTTTACTGTTGCGTAATATTCGGTAAGTGAGAGCGTCGGAATACCAAACTTTCTATCATCAATCCTTTCTACCTTCTCGTAAGCTCTCTATCGTGATCTTAAGCGACAAAAGGCAGTTGTCAAAAGAAATATGGATGTTACCACTCCGCTCATCCTGTAAACTTCTTCCAGGGAGACAGCGGTGGTCCTCTTCAAATCAAGAGCAATAAAATCCACTGCATGTACACTGTGGTGGGCGTGTCGTCATTCGGCAAGGACTGCAGGATCCCGGGGGAGCCGGCTATATACACCAGGGTTGCTCACTACATACCCTGGATCGAAAGCGTCGTGTGGCCTTAGTTCAGCACAAATGTTATCCCCCCTTTCCTTGTGATGGATTTTTACAGTAAATTTGTGGCAGTGATCCAGGTATTCCTGAGTCCTTTAGCAACGGTTACCACTTACCATCAAATGTCTGTTTCGGCAATAAAAGAAATAAACTGTATTTTTTGTATTATTAACTACTTTGACTAATGGAAATGTTCAATCATGTAAGACTGACAACTGGCGATAATGTATTGCCTAAAATTATCCTTAAAATCTGCCAGAAGTGCGCCACAAACAAATAAATTGATAGCAATAAGTAATCCTTTGTCAAAGACTAAGTTTCATCGAAATCTCTTCAGCCGGTTTGGCGATTGAGCAGAAAAAAATGAGAGCCTCGAGCGTTTGAACGGTATTCAGAAGTTGCGGTTTCGAATCCTGCTCATAACTTTCTATTTTATATTTTCGCACCTTTGTGTCCTGGCGAATACCATATAAAGTGCTTAAAATATATATCAAAATAACTACAAATTTTCACATTTCTATTTTTTTTTTCCAAACCACTCTTGGCCTCGGGTCTTCTCTCAAAGTGGATTCAAGCCGTAGTCCACGTTGCTGGCTCAACCCAACCACCGAAGAATATAGTTCCAATAACCTGCCAATAAAGGCGGAGAGGCGGCACACGGTGGGTTTATTTAGTGGGTGAGGGCCCCACACCACTCTGTTCGTTGCCCCGAACGACGGGGTATGCGGTTAGGTACATTTTTTCCGCCTTAACAAAAAAAAAGACTGCTGGTCTAGGACGGGCTGCCAGACTGCTTCGTCGTTTCTTCGTCTCTCAGGCATGCAGGTTTCCTCACGATGTTTTTCTTCAACGAGCAGTGATAAATTGTACCCTGTAATACACACACGTATTCTCGACAAATCTCAAGTCAAGAGGTGCGTGCCATGGCCTTGAACTGAGGATCAAACTCGATACCATTGTTTTTGTAATCCTTGGTTCTGCCACTATGCTATCACTGGTTATCTAATATTAGTAAGATTTTTTTTCGCCCGTGTGGGGCCGGCTTTAGAATTGTCCCACCGCTCCTCCACCCATGGAAGTCGTAAGAGCCGACTAAGGGAATACCGGGGGAGTGGGCAGCAGCACTCCCTCTGGTATTAACAACATCCACTGCGATCGCCAACCCGCCTGCCAAGCGTGGCGATTACGGCACTATCCCCCATATGAACGTACAGGACCGCTCGTTGTGGCGTTCTCTTGGGGAGGCCTATGTGCAGTGGACGTCGAAAGGCTGATGGATGGATGAGTAAGCTTTAATAAAACAAAAATTTATTCTATACAAAAAATATATTTGATTCTTGAAATATTAGGGGTCTATAATGGCACCACTGAAGGAATTTAATATGGTTCCGGTGGCCCGCCAATAAAGGCGGAGAGACGGCACACGGCGGGTTTCTTTAGTGGGTGAGGGCCCCACACTAACCTGTTCGTTGCGTCGAACGACGGGGTGTGCGGTTAGGAACATTTTTTCCCGCCTTAAAAAAAAAAGGGTGTCTATAATGACTTTTAATCATTATGGAAAAAAAAATGTTCCCAGAAAGATATCTAAGAAAGCCGTGCTGTTCAGCGTCAGACATTTTCAATCCCCTGAATATCCATGACAAAATAAGTTCTTAAGGAAAACATAAAAAAATGCGTGTACTTATGTACGCGCGTGAGAAGTTACTTCTTTGGCATCATTAATAAATAAAGTAATTATTAAATTCGTAACTGCAAAACTTGTCATGGTTATGTTTTTAAATACCTTGTTCGATAAAGTAATTATGTCTAATGTCACTAGATGGCGTTAGTAAAATTTTGAAATTTCTTATGTCGATGTTAAGTTTAGGTGTCTGATCATACCCTCTCCATGGTAGCGTTAAACGTTTAACGCAACCTTGTCGGAAGTCGCATTAGAAGTATTACTTCAATAATTATAAACCCTGGAACATAGGTGCCGACTGCCGAGAAATTATTTACAGCCAGCCCTCCCATCCTTGAGGCGTGATGGACAGAAGTTTGATGTCTGTGCAGTGTTTTAGAAGACAGGAAATCTAAAAACAATTATATATCTTCATTATTACAAATTGTTGATACTACCACCAGCTTTTATTGCTAACGGTGACAGAATACAAACTCACTGATGGTAAATTGTGACTACCGTTAACGAACTTTTTTTACAGGATTCATATCTTGCAATCTGCATAGGTATTGTGCATTTAAACATAGCATCACGCCTGTATCCTCGTAGGGTAAGTGTATTACACACCCACGCTTCGCCAGCTATATTTTAGTCCCACGTAATAGGAGGCGAGCCTATTGCCGTCTACAGGGCACATTTCCAAACTCCGGGCTGCTACTGAGAATTTTTCGTTTTACGAAAAAGCTCAATAACACTGCCCGACCGAGACCTCGTGATCGGCAGTCGCACACACTACCGCTGCACCACCGAGGCTGTTGTGCATTTAACGCGAAGTTTAAGGTTTTTAAATTATCTTGAATGTAGTTAGTCCTGTGACTAAAGCATTTTGTTAGTGCCTAGTGGATGAGCCTTGCATATCCGTTGGGATATGCAAGGCGATATACGAATGGGCCGGCTCGATCGGAGAAGTACCACCCTCTCACAGATCAGCGTGTAAAAAAGGTAGTTACTTCTACTGTTGGGTATCGTATGGTTATTGAGAGCGCCGCAAGCCCTATCCTCTCCTTAATATCCTTCCTATCCCTTTCGTTCGAGATGGCGATGGTGTTGCTAGCGTCTATAGGCTACCGCTTGCCGTCAGGTGAGCCGTTTAGCGGTTTGGGAGCTACGATGCCACAGATACATGCGTTAAGCTTATCACCTCTGCCCTTACGTCGGGGGTTAAAAATCTTGCTTACCATAAATAAGGATTTTCATAAGATAAAGTTAAATGTTAATATAGAAACCCGTGCCGAGTGTTTTCGGTTCGATCCCCATACAGGACAGTACGGAGGTAGTCATAGTCTGCACTTGCAGTTCGAACGATCGGCAAGGTTAAGCAACTTTCACTCGGCTGGTAATCAGATGGGTGACCAAAAAGTGATACCTATTTGTGGACACCTGACCTACTTCATGCTTCGGAAGGCACGTTAATGGGACCCGGCTATCAAATAATATCCTGGTAGTCGTTATAGGCTGTTGAGTGACAGAATCTGACTTCAGTCATCTCCTAAGGTTACCAGTTGTCCCATTAGTTGAGTCGTGGAGGTCAGATCCTCCGTGTAAATATGTTGGATAATCTAAAACCGAAAAGATTTTAATCAGACCCCAACAAAAAGATTGAGAGCCTATGGAGATAACGATGACAGGATAATTCTTTGTGTGATCCACAAATGGTTGTTTCTGAGTCTGGGTATACTTTGTGTCCGTGCAATTGTATGTTTGTAAAGTCCCCCGCGATCCAAGGGTTATTACTGTCTGTTATTTTAAAGAAAATACCTGTTCTTCAACACTGTATATATGTTTGTCAGTAAAATCCTCGAAAACTTTGTTCAAAACCGCGATATATTCTTCTTTCTGCTTCGCGTTAGACTCTTCTAGAACCTTCTTAGTCACTTGGTAAGACAACATGGCCCCTTCGAGTATGTTATTGATATACGTCATCTGAAAAATATAAACCGTTCATATCATTCCCGATTATCAAAAGCTTTGAAAGTGGTTGAGAATGGACCAGCTCAATCGGGGAAGTACCACCCCTTTTTTTTGTTAAGGCGGGGAAAAATGTTCCTAACCGCACACCTCGTCGTTCGGGGCAACGACCAGGGTAGTGTGGGGCCTTCACCCACTAAAGAAGCCCGCCGTGTGCCGTCTCTCTGCCATTATTGGCGGGCCACTGGAACTATGTTACATTCCTTCGGTGGTAGGGAAGTACCACCCTTACACATAAGATCAGCGTGTAACAACGGTAGTTACGCCTACCGTTGCTTCGTATGGTGAGTGAAAGCGCCGGCGGCCCAAACCCTTCCCTATCCTCGTCTTATCTTCGCATTTTCACATTTATAATCGAGCCTCGTGGCGTAATCGGTAGTGTAACCGACTTCCGTGCCTAGGTCGTGGGTTCGATTTCCACTCACGACAATTATTTGTGTGATGAACACAGATATTTGTACTGCGTCTGGGTGTTTTCTATTATATGTATGTATTTACAAAAAAAAGTAATATATGTATTATATCCGTAATCTAGTACCCATAGCACAAGCGATAAGCTAAGTTTGGGACCAGAGGATGTTGTGTGGAAATGTCCGTGAATATTTTTTTATTTAGGGTTCCGTACCCGAAGGGTCAAAACGGGACCCTATTACTAAGACTTCGCAATCTGTCTGTCCGTCCGTCTGTCGCCAGGCTGTATCTCAAGAACGGCGATAGCTATACAGTTGAAATTTTCGCAAATGATGTATTTCTGTTGCTGCTATAACAACAAATACTAAAAACAAAAAAATAATAATATTTGACGGGGGCTCCCATACAACGTCTGTCTGTCCGCCCGTCTGTCGCCAGGCTGTATCTCAAGAACGGCGATAGCTAGACAGTTGAAATTTTCACAAATGATGCATTTCTGTTGCCGCTATAACCACAAATACCAAAAACAAAAAAAAACAAAAGCAATATTTAAGGGGGGCTCCCATACAACAAACGTGATTTTTTTTGCCCTTTTTTGCTCGCTATTCATAACAGCAACAGGTAGACGCTTCAAATATTCACAGAATATTTAGTTTATTTAGTTCTATATTCACTTTAAAAATAATAAAACAAATATTTAAGGGGGGCTCCCATACAACGTCTGTCTGTTCGTCCGTCTGTCACCAGGCTGTATCTCAAGGACGGCGATATTGCGCACGCTTACCCACTGCGCACAGTTACCTCGAATGACTCTAATGGTAACATAATTCCTTACATTTAAAACTGTTTCGTTATGCGCATCTAAGTCTAAGTTGAAAACCACGAAATGAGTCAAATTTTACTAGCAAAATTTGGTAACAGCCAAACACCATGGTTACAGAGAGTTACAATAGTGTAATGTTGTTTACCTAGTCAATGGTACGGAACCCTTCGTGCGCGAGTCCGACTCGCACTTGGCCGGTTTTTTTTATTAACGACTAGCGGCCCGTCCCGGCTTCGCAAGGGTGGACATGGAGGAAATATATCTTCATGCAGAGCCATAAGTAGTAATTTTTTCAATTTACTATTTATCTATACTATTATAAAACTGTAACAGAGCTGTGTCTGTACATTTAACATATTTGAAAAAAAATGACTGTAATAGGCTATATAGGCATGTCGAAACACAAAACAATTTTTTTAGAATTTTTGTCTGTTTGTCTGTCTGTTTATCTGTTTGTTTGTTCGCGCATCACACAAAAACTACTGAACGGATTTTGATGCAACTTTTTTTATTTTAAAAGCTTTGATTAGACTTAAAAACTGGTATACATTTTATTCCGCTACTATATCGAGATCCTGAGATATAGCCTAAAAACTAGCTTTTGGCTGCAGCGAAGCCACTGGCAAAGGCTAGTCTAACATATAAAATTCTGGTGTCACGGTGTTTGTCACCATTCTCCTCCGAAACGGCTTGACCGATTCTTATGAAATTGTGTGTGTATATTCAGTAGGTCTAAGAATAGAATGTAAACCATTTTTCATACCCCTAAGTGATAAGGGTGGTCCAGCCCAAAGTTTTTATTTTTATTTAGTGGACATAATTTGTTATTTTTTTTTTTATGATTCAGCAACCCTAAATTGTCACCCTTCTACAGTCAACCTCTATTTTTTAATAGCAATATTAGTACTTTAATAATTTTCAATGCAAAATATTCACGAAAAAAAATATAGCGGTACGAAGTTCGCCGGGTGAGCTAGTAATAATTTATAGTATATTTATCTAGTAATAAATATAGCCTATAACATTTCTATGCACACAAAAATACAAATCTTTCCTCTTTATAATAATAGTAGTAAATATAATCTATAATAATCTCTATCTAATAATATAATCTAATCAGGGATAATATTGCATTCTAACGGTGAAAGAATTTCGGAAATCGGTTCAGTAATTTTTGATTTTATTCGTTACAAACATACATAAATACGAATATTTCCGCTTTATAATATTAGTATAGATAAACTCTTACCTCATTAAACACAAAGTGAAAAATGTGAAATCGAAAATAACATTCACGAGCAGGATTTGACCCTGCATCTCCTGGATACCGTCCAGATGCTTTGCCAATTCAGCAATCATGACCCTTGCTCCTGACTGCTAATCTCGATAACACATTCATACTTAACGTCTTTGGGTGACGCCTGCACCATCTGTCGGAAGTATTTTCATACATTATACCGACCAGGTAAACTTAATTTTACAATTAAGATTTTACCTAATAATGACGCAAACCCTATAAATATTTAGATATTTTTATATATATTTTTAGGACTGGACGGTATCCAGGAGATGCAGGTTCAAATCCTGCTCGTGACTGTTATTTTCGATTTCACATTTTTCACTTTGTGTTTAATGACATACATTGCACATGCACTAGCATGTCAAATGCTAAAAATATATATAAAAATATCTAAACTCTTACCTCTTTAAAATCCTGCCCTTTCCAATAAAATGATATTTTTATATAAGCTTCGTACAGTTTACGATTGCGACGCAAACTCAACAGCATACTTTGTAGGCGACTCTCCAGTACTGCAAAAAAAAGTTATCCTTCACCGCACACTCTATCGTTTGGAGCGACGAGCAAGGTAGTGAGGCCCTCAGCCACTAAATAAACCCACTGTGTGCCGTCTCTTCATATGTATTAACGGCTCACTGAATTGCATGACATTATTGATCTATATTTTTTAGCATTTGACATGCTCCGCTACTTTTTTAAAGTACAAATTATTTGTGAATAAGGAACCCGCGTCTTTTCCAATCCGGGGAAGTGCTATAAGCCACTGAGCTATCGTACAGACCTATTTGGTCATCCCAATAGAAGCCCCGGCCCACCGGATGGTATATGGTAACCCTCGATCATCGACTCAACAATGTTAAAAGTAATGCCAAGCTGCTGTTCAGCAATTCACCTCGCTAATGAAAAATGAATGAATGGCACACGTTGGTACCGACCAGCTCGAGCCAGATAGCGTGTGAGTACTCCCACTTGGTACCCAAACCTAACACCAGTAATGCAACAAGTTGTAAATGCCCTTAGTCACCCGTGGGAGAGAACGTGGTCGTGACACCTTTTTTTATTGCTAATGATGGCAGACGAGCCACGGCCCACCTGACGGTAAGTGTTAACTGTCACTCATGGACTCAAGTATACCGAGAGTATTGTCAAGCCTCTGCGCACCATTTAATTTCTCATTCATTTTTAATGCATGTAAATGCATTCCGATAGATGGCGTTGGTCGTAAAGACAAATGTGATGAGGAGATTGGGAAAACCGAAAGGTTGGTGCGGTAGCTCAGTGGCTTAGAGCGCTTCCCCGGATTGGAAGGGCCTCGGGGTTCGATTCCCGCTCGCACTAAATTTTTTTTCCTCTTTCACAAATAATTTGTACTTTAAAAACAATCCAATAAATAATAGGTGATGTGGACGCCTCCCAATACACTTGTATTCCTAGTCCGTGATCAAACGGACAAATTTCTATCTATGTAATAATTTATTTACCTGTGGTATCACACACGGCCAGGACACAGGGGGTGAGTCTAGCCGGCACTCGCTCCCTCAGCCCGTACTGGAAGGTGGTTGCCCAGTCCACTCCACAGACCCCACCGTCCCTTTTATCCATCATTATATTGTGAAGGTGTCTGTCTCCCACTCCTGAAAAAAGTAATATTTGTGTTGACAGGCCTCGTGGCGCAGTCGGTACTGTAACCGACTTCCGTGCACGAGGTTGTGGGTTCGATTCCCACTCAGGACAATTATTTATGTGATGAACACCGATATTTGTACTGCATCTGGGTGTTTTCTATCTATTATGTATGTATTTACAAAAAAAAAGTAATATATGTATTATATCCGTAATCTGGTACCCATAGCACAAGCGTGAAGCTTAGTTTGGGACCAGAGGACGTTGTGTGAAATTACCGTGAATATTTATTTACAAATAGTTATACCACGGAAAACTATTTTCTCGGGATAAATAATAACCTTTTTCTTTTACTGGACTTTAGACTATATGTGTATAGAATTTTTTCGATTTTTTTCAGTAATTATGGCGAGAAAGTGTAACAAATAAACTCACATTCGCATTTATAATATTAGTAAGGAAATAAGGTTTCCTCAAAGAATTTTGCCAAGTTAATGTATGGTACGCCATTTGAAGAGATTTTCTCTCAAAGTCGGAAACATAAACCGTAGATTTAATATATAGACAGATCGGCAATGCAAAAGAGTAAGAACATAGTATACGCGTATGTTAGAGCGAGATAGATAGACGAGACCACTATCATGCTATGGACCTGTATGAACCTGACATCAATCGTCAACGATACAAATTTCGCATATTTTAAGAAAATTGCATAAATTATCGTATAATTCTGTATTAATTGACGTGTCTAATCATGGTTACGTGTGCAGTGCCCGGATGTAACTCATCTAAGAAAGAAAACGCACAGAATTGTACATTTTAAATACCATGAAAATAGTTTGTTGTTTATATGCAAAGCTTATGAACTACCATAAACGCCGGGCTCATACACGGATGAGGAATTTTATTTCTTTTATAGAGATTGACACTATCGGTATTTCGGTATCGATAAAATGACATCGATGCGTCTATTATTGGGTAAGGCAAAGCCTTATTATTCCCTATAATAAAAAATCTGCTGAAAGGGATACAGTTTTCATCACCGGAAGACGCGCTAGCAGCATTCGAGAAGGCCGTGGAAGAGGTGTCTGCGGCGGGCCCGGGGAAAAATGTTTCGAAAATTGGTATTTGTGAAATGTTGAATATGAGAACTTCACTGCGAGCGGGACCTGCGTCCCCTCCAACCCGTGGAAGCGCTCTAGACCACTAAACCATCGCAGTGACCGACGACCATACCCAATCTCCACATCACATTTGTCCCGCTCGCAGTGCAGTTCTCTTTTTCTCCATTTGAAAATAATTTGTTCTTTGAAGCGGATGAGCATTTCAAGTGCTAAAATACAGGTATCTTATTATTATTTTTATATACCTATATATATATTTATACCTTGTTTGCCATTGTGAGTACTCACCAAATAACCAGTTCGTCATTGTCATTGAACACAAAGTTGCCAAATATGTTTGTTTCTTAGATATAAACTCTTGAACGGAAGCGCATCTTTGCTCTATGGCTAATCTGAAATAATAGAAACAGTTATATATTTTGTTATATTTACGTGAATACTACACATATGTGACCAAATTATAATTATTATTTTTTTCGTTAGAATTCTGATTACTACTTTTGACTAAATGTCGAACTCTTGTATTTGACTAACATCAAACTGTTTTGAGAGATTAAAATCCTTCTTTTATATTAGACCAAATACTTGCTCTTCACTAAATATCGAACTCTTACTCTTGACTAAATATCTGACTCTTACTCTTGACTAATTATCTGACTCTTACTCTTGACTAATTATCTGACTCTTACTCTTGACTAAATATCTGACTCTTACTCTTGACTAAATATCGAACTCTTACTCTTGACTAAATATCGAACTCTTACTCTTGACTAAATATCGAACTCTTACTCTTGACTAAATATCGAACTCTTACTCTTGACTAAATATCGAACTCTTACTCTTGACTAAATATCTGACTCTTACTCTTGACTAATTATCTGACTCTTACTCTTGACTAATTATCTGACTCTTACTCTTGACTAAATATCTGACTCTTACTCTTGACTAAATATCGAACTCTTACTCTTGACTAAATATCGAACTCTTACTCTTGACTAAATATCGAACTCTTACTCTTGACTAAATATCGAACTCTTACTCTTGACTAAATATCGAACTCTTACTCTTGACTAAATATCTGACTCTTACTCTTGACTAAATATCGAACTCTTACTCTTGACTAAATATCTGACTCTTACTCTTGAATAAATATCTATCTCTTACTCTTGACTAAATATCTATCTCTTACTCTTGACTAAATATCGAACTCTTACTCTTGACTAAATATCGAACTCTTACTCTTGACTAAATATCGAACTTACGTTTGACTAAATATCGAACTCTTGTATTTGATTAACACCAAACTCTGTTTTGAGAGATTAAACTCTTTCTTTTATATTAGAGCAAATTCTTGCTCTTCACTAAACATCTAACTCTTGCTCTTGACTTAATGTCTAACTCTTGCTCTTGACTAAATGTCTAACTATTGCTCTTGACTAAATGTCTAACTATTGCTCTTGACTAAATGTCTAACTCTTGCTTTTGACTAAATGTCTAACTCTTGCTTTTGACTAAATGTCTAACTCTTGCTCTTGACTAAATGTCTAACTATTGCTCTTGACTAAATGTCTAACTATTGCTCTTGACTAAATGTCTAACTCTTGCTCTTGACTTAATGTCTAACTCTTGCTCTTGACTAAATGTCTAACTATTGCTCTTGACTAAATGTCTAACTATTGCTCTTGACTAAATAGCTAACTCTTGCTTTTGACTAAATGTCTAACTCTTGCTTTTGACTAAATGTCTAACTCTTGCTCTTGACTAAATGTCTAACTATTGCTCTTGACTAAATGTCTAACTATTGCTCTTGACTAAATGTCTAACTATTTCGCTTGACTAAATGTCTAACTCTTGCTCTTGACTTAATGTCTAACTCTTGCTCTTGACTAAATGTCTAACTATTGCTCTTGACTAAATGTCTAACTATTGCTCTTGACTAAATGTCTAACTATTGCTCTTGACTAAATGTCTAACTATTGCTCTTGACTAAATGTCTAACTCTTGCTCTTGACTTAATGTCTAACTCTTGCTCTTGACTAAATGTCTAACTATTGCTCTTGACTAAATGTCTAACTATTGCTCTTGACTAAATGTCTAACTCTTGCTTTTGACTAAATGTCTAACTCTTGCTTTTGACTAAATGTCTAACTCTTGCTCTTGAGTAAATGTCTAACTATTGCTCTCGACTAAATGTCTAACTACTGCTCTTGACTAAATGTCTAACTATTGCTCTTGACTAAATGTCTAACTATTGCTCTTGACTAAATGTCTAACTATTGCTCTTGACTAAATGTCTAACTATTGCTCTTGAATAAATGTCTAACTCTTGCTTTTGACTAAATGTCTAACTATTGCTCTTGACTAAATGTCTTACTCTTGCTTTTGACTAAATGTCTAACTATTGCTCTTGACTAAATGTCTAACTATTGCTCTTGACTAAATGTCTAACTATTGCTCTTGACTAAATGTCTAACTCTTGCTTTTGACTAAATGTCTAACTCTTGCTCTTGACTTAATGTCTAACTATTGCTCTTGACTAAATGTCTAACTCTTGCTCTTGACTAAATGTCTAACTCTTGCTCTTGACTAAATGTCTAACTCTTGCTCTTGACTAAATGTCTAACTATTGCTCTTGACTAAATGTCTTACTCTTGCTTTTGACTAAATGTCTAACTATTGCTCTTGACTAAATGTCTAACTATTGCTCTTGACTAAATGTCTAACTATTGCTCTTGACTAAATGTCTAACTATTGCTCTTGACTAAATGTCTAACTCTTGCTTTTGACTAAATGTCTAACTCTTGCTCTTGACTTAATGTCTAACTATTGCTCTTGACTAAATGTCTAACTCTTGCTCTTGACTAAATGTCTAACTCTTGCTCTTGACTTAATGTCTAACTCTTGCTCTTGACTAAATGTCTAACTATTGCTCTTGACTAAATGTCTAACTATTGCTCTTGACTAAATGTCTAACTATTGCTCTTGACTAAATGTCTAACTCTTGCTTTTGACTAAATGTCTAACTCTTGCTCTTGACTAAATGTCTAACTCTTGCTCTTGACTAAATGTCTAACTCTTGCTCTTGACTAAATGTCTAACTCTTGCTCTTGACTAAATGTCTAACTCTTGCTCTTGACTAAATGTCTAACTCTTGCTCTTGACTAAATGTCTAACTATTGCTCTTGACTAAATGTCTTACTCTTGCTTTTGACTAAATGTCTAACTATTGCTCTTGACTAAATGTCTAACTATTGCTCTTGACTAAATGTCTAACTCTTGCTCTTGACTAAATGTCTAACTCTTGCTCTTGACTTAATGTCTAACTATTGCTCTTGACTAAATGTCTAACTATTGCTCTTGACTAAATGTCTAACTATTGCTCTTGACTAAATGTCTAACTATTGCTCTTGACTAAATGTCTAACTCTTGCTTTTGACTAAATGTCTAACTATTGCTCTTGACTAAATGTCTAACTATTGCTCTTGACTAAATGTCTAACTCTTGCTTTTGACTAAATGTCTAACTCTTGCTCTTGACTAAATGTCTAACTATTGCTCTTGACTAAATGTCTAACTATTGCTCTTGACTAAATGTCTAACTATTGCTCTTGACTAAATGTCTAACTCTTGCTTTTGACTAAATGTCTAACTCTTGCTTTTGACTAAATGTCTAACTCTTGCTCTTGACTAAATGTCTTGCTTTTGGCCAAATATCATCATACTGTCGACTAATCAAACTTTCGCCCTTGATTGTTATCTCATTACTAACCAAACTATTGACTCTTGGCTGCAGATCAATCTCTAGATTTATTTGCCAATTTATCGATGTAAACTTGTATATGTATAAAACAAAATATATTACCTCAACGTTTGTACAGGAACGTTTTTGCACAGACCCAGGTATTGCTCTAGGGCTAGTGCAGGCGACGATACCAGGTTGTCATCAGCGAGCCGCTGATTCAAAGGTACTGCAACGGGTTTTGTGGTTATTTTTTGAATTGCATATGCTGAGCTATTTTATTGAGCTAGCTGATGGTGGATAGTACATACCATCAACGGCATCTCCCATTAGCACTCGCAGTCTCTCATGATCTTCCAAATATTCAATTATAGCAGCATCTTCTGCTAAGCTTGTCACCTAAGAAAAGTAGAAATGCTGTGAAACCAGAAGAGAACCTATTTTCGTTTAGGCCAGAAAAAATGTTCTTAACCGCACACTGTCGTTCAAGGCAACGAGCTGGCTAATGCGGGGCCATCGCCTACTAAAGTAACCCACCATGTGTGGGGGAGGGGGAGATATCCCCGCTTGTATTGGCGGACCACTGAACCTATTTGACCCCGAACTGAAGCTTATTTGTATTTGTTTTCTGAGGCGGAAGAAATGTTCCTAACCACACACCCTGTCGTTTGGGCATTCAGATTTTCTCACGATATTTTCCTTTGCCAAGCAGTGATAATTTAAACAAGTATTTTTTTTTTATATTTCTAATGATAGCAGGCGAGCCACGGCCCACATTATTGCAGATGAGCCACTTAATGGTAAGTGGTAACCGTCGCTCATGGACTCAACTATACCGAGAGTATAGTCAAGCCGCTGCGCACCATATCATTTCTCAGATATGAAATGAAAGAATAAACTGCCGTCTTCTGCTACAGCCAAAACACACTGACGTGCTTCATGACCGGTCATGCAGGACTCGGTGGTACCGACCCGTCCGGGCCCGATAGCAATTGAGTAGATACTCTCACTTAGTACCCAGCCCTACCACCAGTAAGGATTTCGAAAAGAGAGGTGTGTGCCGTGCGAAGGAGATAGCATAATTCAAGTGTGTGCGCAACTACAAGTGCACTCTCCGTTCCCTCACTCTCATAGTCCAATGGGACGGCATTCCGACATCACCGGAGAGACATCAGGTGCAGGACCAAGAGCTTTACTTTCTTCCTAAGACACCGGGTTGAAACACCGTCAACTTCTTCACAGCGGGCAAAAACCCAATAAGTTGTTAAATATCCGTGTGGTGACGGACTAAGAATACAAGTGTCACCACCCCATACTTTCCCACGGGTGTCTTATGAGGCGACTAAGGGAAGTAAGCAATTATCACCCATTGCATTACTGGTGGTAGGGCTGGGTACCAAGTGGGAGTACTCACTTGGTATCGGTCCCCGAACGGGTCGGTCCCACCGTTTCTGTGTGACCGGTCATGAAGCACGTCAGTGTGTTTTGACTGTAGCAGAAGATAGCCGTTTATTCTTTCATTTCATATCTAAGAAATGAAATGGTGCGCAGCGGCTTGGCAATACTCTTGGTATAATTGAGTCCATGAGCGACGGTTACTACTTACAATTAAAAAAAAACAAAGTTGTTTACCCCGCAATTGACCCGGGAATCGAACCCAAGACTAGGAAATTCGCAGTCACGTACATCACATCTAGACCACGGAAGCAGCAAAAAAAAATGTTATACATTTAACACAAAGTGAAAAATGTGAAATCGAAAATAACAGTCAGGAGCAGGATTTGAACCTGCATCTTCTGGATACCGTCCAGATGCTTTACCAATTCAGCCATCCTGACAATTGCTCCTGACTGCTAATTTCGATAACACATCATACTTAACGTCTTTTGGGTGACGCCTGCGCCATCTGTCGGAAGTATTTTCATACATTATACCGACCAGGTAAACTTAATTTTACAATTAAGATTTTACCTAATAATGACGCAAACCCTTTAAATATTTTTATATATATTTTTAGCATTTGACATGCTTAGCACTATACATTAAACACAAAGTGAAAAATGTGAAATCGAAAATAACAGTCAGGAGCAGGATTTGAACCTGCATCTTCTGGATACCGTCCAGATGCTTTACCAATTCAGCCATCCTGACAATTGCTCCTGACTGCTAATTTCGATAACACATCATACTTAACGTCTTTTGGGTGACGCCTGCGCCATCTGTCGGAAGTATTTTCATACATTATACCGACCAGGTAAACTTAATTTTACAATTAAGATTTTACCTAATAATGACGCAAACCCTTTAAATATTTTTATATATATTTTTAGCATTTGACATGCTTAGCACTATACATTAAACACAAAGTGAAAAATGTGAAATCGAAAAGGATGGCTGAATTGGTAAAGCATCTGGACGGTATCCAGAAGATGCAGGTTCAAATCCTGCTCCTGACTGTTATTTTCGATTTCACATTTTTCACTTTGTGTTTAATGTATAGTGCTAAGCATGTCAAATGCTAAAAATATATATAAAAATATTTAAAGGGTTTGCGTCATTATTAGGTAAAATCTTAATTGTAAAATTAAGTTTACCTGGTCGGTATAATGTATGAAAATACTTCCGACAGATGGCGCAGGCGTCACCCAAAAGACGTTAAGTATGATGTGTTATCGAAATTAGCAGTCAGGAGCAATTGTCAGGATGGCTGAATTGGTAAAGCATCTGGACGGTATCCAGAAGATGCAGGTTCAAATCCTGCTCCTGACTGTTATTTTCGATTTCACATTTTTCACTTTGTGTTTAATGTATAGTGCTAAGCATGTCAAATGCTAAAAATATATATAAAAAAATGTTATACATTTAGATATTTTTATATACTTTTAGCATTTGTCATGCTTAGACATATAAATCTACACAAACTTTGAAAATGTTATACATACATTATAACTCCTAACCAGACCTTCGTACAATTTGGGCAAAATGGCTATAGATCTTTGTACAGAGGCGTCTGTAGAGAGCGGCTCGCCAGTCTTGATTATGTATCTCTTGGTGACGCCGTTTGATAACAGAGCTGAGATAACACACGGCCGCCTGATAGAGTCTATGAACACTTCGATCTGGAAAAAAATATAATAAATCTAGCTTTGTGATTTGTTTATATTTTGATCTGTATTTTAGCACTTGACATGCTCAGCTACTTTAAAGAACAAATTATGTGTGTGGAAAAAGAGAATTTTATTGAGAGCGCGATTCGAACCTGCGTCCCCCGGGGAAATGCTCTAGACCGCTAAGACATGCAAAGCCGCTAACCACGAAATTTGCGACGCCCCAAGATGCAGAATATAACGTGACGTAATTTATGAACAACTCATTTCGATAGATGACGTAAGATTTGTAAATTAGCTTCTGTGATGACTTAGCATCTGTAATAAAATTATCCCTTTTTTATTGCTAATAATGGCAGACGAACCACGGCCCACCTGATGGTTAGTGGTAACCGTCGCTCATGGACTCAACTATACCGAGAGTATTGTCAAGCCGCTGCGCACCATTTCATTTCTCAGATATGAAATAAATGAATAAACTGCTATCTTCTGCTACAACCAAAACACAATGATGTGCTTCATGACCGGTCACACAGGAGACGGTGGTACCAACCCGTTTGCGCTCGATAGCAAGTAAGTACCCTCACTTGGTGCCAAGCCCTACCACCAGTAATGCAATGGGTTATAATTGCTGACTTCCCTTAGTGGCCTTGTACGTCAACCGCGGGGAAGGATGGGGATGGTGACATTTGTATTCTTAGTCCGTCACCACACGGACATCCTTCGAGGATAACCATGATTATTTAACACTTACTTTCTCCAAGAACTTAACGACATAAATGGTGGGTGGTAGTGTCAGTAGTGTCTGAAGGTTTGTCTTCTGTATCTCCAGGACAGACGGCTTCAGTAGTTCAGGGGATAGCTGTGACAGACGTAAAACAGTCCGCTGCGGCTTCTTTTTCAACTCCTCCTCAATACTTTTTAGAACCCTGTGTCTGGTCACTGAAATAATTATAAATGCTGAAGCCTTATGGTGTACATACAACGAATAGTCCAGAACCTTCTAGTAGAATGTACAACAGACGTACGCGCCGCGATACTACTAGAAATTTCTAGAACAACGCACTTCACAAAATATAAATATATAAACAAGACTGTTTTGTAAATAAATTCATTCGGCATTGAGTATTCAGTATTCAACCATTCAGTATTCAGCATTAAATATTCAACATTCAGAAATTGGAGTCAGATTATTATTGAATACCTACTCACCTACCAAACTTCCGTCAAAGACTTACATTACTACCATAAATCACCTCCATACATACAGACATATATATACAGCCAGCTCGAATCTAAATACTCACTCTCTGGCACAAAAATAATATTTTCACAAAAATAGCCGTCGCACAAGAACTCTATTTTTACGGGATAAAAATTTGCCTGTGTTCTTCTCTATACTCTGGACTATATATATGCCAAATTTCGTGACAATCAGCATAATAGTTACGGCGTCAAGTGGTAACAAAAACTCACTAACACATTTATAATATTAGGTAGAGATTAGTTAGGATTACTAGTACCAACATATAATGCAAAAAGAGCGTATTCCTAATTATAGATATTTTTGCAGTTTGCTTAATATCGCGATATTATCACTTATTTAGTAAAAGGTATACTATCAACATCTTCATTATAAATCAAGCATCCATCATTTTTTTACATAATTAACATAATAGTAAGTAGTTTATAGTAATAAACATTGCGATAATTATCAACAAGTGATAATTATGAATTAATAATTCTATGCAATCGCCACTTTGTTATTGCGGATGCACTCGCCTCAGGCGCTCGTGTTAATTATTAGTGTATTCTTGACGATTTTAAGTGCTATTTAATAGGCCTATGAAATAAAGATATTTTTGAATTGAATTATGATAAATAAAACTGAGTCATCAAATACTTTTAATGAAGAATAATAGCAATGAAGATTTACTCTAATCCAAATTACTCATGGATTTTTATGTTTTTAATGAGCAACGATAACCAATGCACTAATCACTATTGGTATTTAAAAAATCTTGTTTGTAAAATTATCACTATTTAATAAAGTTATATCAAAAATTATCAATTATTTATCTGTAATTATTTGGATAATTATCAATAAGCATTAAAAACTAAAATTTATGGCATCTATTATATAATACCTAGCTAATAACTAGCAAGAGAATTTATATTATTATTTTTTTCTATTTTTTTTTTCAATTCGTGTATGAAGAGAGTTATGAATGTTGAGGAAGCGAGAAATGTATGCAAGAATAGAACCTCTTGGCACTCTATTCTCTCTGCCTAACCCGCAAGGCAAATGGCGTGATGATAAGTAAGTTAGTAAGTAATAACTAGCAAACGTTTGCCATATAAATTATTTCTAGAGAATCTTTCTTATATATCGATTCATTAAAAAATTTAAATAAAAAATAGGTTCAAGATTTAAAACAGAAATGGGGTGGACTACCCTTACTTACTTAGGGGTATGAAAAAATAGTTTACATCCTATTCTCAGACCTACTGAATATACACACAAAATTTCATAAGAACCGGTCAAGCCGTTTCGGAGAAGAATGGCGATAAACACTGTGACACGAGAATTCTATATATTAGATAATACTCACCTATATTATCGACATTCTCGATTCCAAACAGCTTATTTTTGATTGTATTTAATGATCTATAGTCTGTGCCGCTAAATTTATTGCTAAATATACGTCTCTTCATTTCATTGAAAATTATTTTGTAACTTTGTCCATCTGAAAAAAAAAGAGATCTCGTTGAAGGTGATTAGAAAGCAAGAATAATTTCTACCACGTACCTGTAGACTCGACTGCGGAGTTTCTTTACCTCTACGACATGTCCCCTAAACGAGGTTTAGAAGGGCTTAGCGTTACCCCTGGTGTTTCCAAAGTCCTTGAGCGGCGATTACCACTTACCATCGCCGCAGTAATAAAACACTAAATATTACTCTTTTTCATTAACTCTATATTTTTGGTTGCTTTTTGTTTTAATTTAATTTTTATTAATGACAATAAATGGTGGCCAGCCCCCTGAGGCAGAATGTCATATTTCACGTGTCGACCGTATCGAGATCACTGTGATTGTTTGAGAAACCGACGCGTGATGTCACAATAATCCGTTGGCCAATCACGGTGATCTCTCAACCAATCACAGTGATCTCGATACGGTCGACACGTGACATATGACATTCTGCCTAACCCCCCTGGAATAAACTGCATTAATCGACAAGGTCACTATTTGTTTTTATTAATATATAATACTCTTCTTTTCTTTTTTAAATGATATCAATTTTTTATACTTCTTGGGCGGCAGGCAAACCATGCAGCCCACCGGTTAAACGGCTAAGCGGTTACCGTAGCCTATAAATGCTAGCAACACCAGAAGCATCATTCGCGCTTCGCCATCTCCATGGAAAGGGATAGGAAGTGGAGAAGAAGAATAATAACAAGAGGATAGAGGGAGGTTTGGCCCTATGGCGCTCTCACTCACCATACGAAACACAATGGTAGGAGATTCTAGTCCAGCTGAAATACAACAGTAGGTTTGACCCTGGCTTCGATGATCAGCACCAAGGCAGATGAATATTGATAAAAACAGCCCCATTTCAAAATATAATTCTATTGAAATAAATAAGCTTAGGAGTCGTTAAAACAATACGATTGTATAAAGAGGGCAACAGAATGTGACAAATGGCTACATTTTAAAATAATGAATATGAGGCTGAAAGACCATCGAGGCAGTCGCACAGTAGTGGTAACGTAATGTATTACTTTAAAGAACAAATTTATTTGTGAAAGTGGAAACAGGGAACTTTACTGCGAGCAGGATTCGAACCTGCGTCCCATCCAATCAGAGGAAGTGCTCTGGACAGTCACCAACGGTGACTCCAAATCCAATTACCATTTGTTTTAGATGTATTTACGACCCAAGCCACCTATTGGATGCATCGGATGCATTTACATATATTATTCCAATATAGTAAGTTTAATGTTGCAATTTAAATTGGAGCTGAGCATGTCAAGTGCTAAAATACAGATCAAAATATAATGTATTACTGTTTCACCATGAGCTCAACTTACCTTTGGAATGAAATAGTTTATGGCAGTACGTGAGCACCGCATACTGGGGATCGTTCACCAACTGCAGGTACCGTTTACATTCAAACAGGGATTCATCCCTGCCCGCATCTCTGTACTGACTCCGAAGACTTTCAGGAAATATACTTGTGATAGAACTTAACACTGCAATACTGTACGAGTCTAAATTTGAAAGGGTTGATGATATCTGTAAATATATAATTAATAAATAAATATTCACGGACATTTCACACAACGTCCTCTGGTCCCAAACTAAGCTTAACCCTTGTGCTATGGGTACCAGATTACGGATATAATACATTATATAACTTTATTTTTTTGTAAATACATACATATAATAGATAGAGAACACCCAGACGCAGTACAAATATCTGTGTTCATCACACAAATATTTGTCCTGAGTGGGAATCGAACCCACGGCCTCGTGCACGGAAGTCGGTTACACTACCGACTACGCCACGAGGCCCGTCAATTGTATGAGATGAGCGGAGTGGTTAAGATACCGGCCTCCCACCCGAGTGTTCTGGGTTCAATTCCCACACAGGACAACTCTTTGTGATCCACAAATGTTGTTCTGAGTCTGGGTGCACTTTTTTTCCGTGAAATTGTATGTTTGTAAAGGCCCTCGCGATACAATGATTATTCCTGATTGCACGGTATTGTCGTTTTAAAAAAAAATGTGTAAGCAGCGATAGCCTAGCGGTAAAACCAAGGACTGCAAAGACAGTGGTATCGAGTTCCATCCTGACTCCAAGGTTCAGACCTCGTACGGCACACACCTCGTGACTTTTCGTGATTTTTCAAAATTATGTATTTGTTTACAATATATCACAGCTCGGTGAAGGAAAACATCGTGAAGAGACCTGCATGCCTGAGAGATTTACTCGACGGCTTGTGAAGTCTGCCAACCCGCATGGGGCCAGCGTGGTGCCTAATCCCTCTCACTATGAGAGGAGACCCGTGCCCAATAGTGACACAGGAAAAGGGCTAAAAAATAATAATTCACTAGAAACGCCATGCGGGATACCGGTAGTACATATCGGTCCCCAGTCGACGCGACACTTTGCAAATTATCACTGACTCAAGTCCGTGTGTTATCACCAAGGGTAGCTGAACATCGTGGTGGAACCTGCTTGCATGAGATTTCTCGACGGTTTATTGAGTCTGCCAACCCTCACTAGCGTAGTGAAATATTTTTTTTAGATTTTAATTTGATTCTGGAGACCCATTCGCATCAGAAAAACACTATCGGGGCTTGAAGATTAATCTATACTATTATAGCTGTAACAGAGCTGTCTGTACATTCAAGATATTTGAGAAAAAATTACTGTAATAGGCTTTATAGGCGTATGTACGATTACATTTTTGATCTATATTTTTTAGCATTTGACATGCTCCGCTACTTTTTAAGTACAAATTATTTGTGAATAAGGAAAAAGAGTTTTTTAGTACGAGCGGGAATCGAACCCGCGTCTTTTCGAATCCGGGGAAGTGCTCTAAGCCACTGAGCTATCGTACTGACCTATTCGGTCATCCCAATCTCGTCATCACATTTGTATTTACGACCAACGCCATGCATCGGAATACATCGGAATACGTACGTACGTATTTGTATTTAATAAATATATACGATTACGATTGAATTACTATCAGATAATGATGCTTTAAAATTCACTTATATATAATTTGCCAAGCCATAACCCAGAGCTATAAAATTTAATAATTAAAATACGTACCACATCGAGCACTTTCTTCGCCGTATCGTGATCTAGTGTGCCCTCAAAATACATTAGTTTATTCAACAATATAGACACTAGTAAATTATGGTCGTTGAACAAATTATGGGCTAATTTTGTTTGAACAATGTCCGCCATCTTGGATATTATATCGCTTTTAGTACATATATCTGAAAGTATGTTTATTATATTGCTAGTTTTTTTAAGTAGACAGGTTACAATCTGTTGGTCAAAACTTAGAGCGAGCTATATCTCTACGTATTCCAAAGGAGAACGAGAGTGGCTGACATAGCGCGCCGGGTTGGCATGCTGAAGTGGCAATGGGCAGGGAGCCGTTGGATGCAGTCAGCACAAGACCGCTCATTGTGGCACTCTCCTACGGAGGTGTAATATGGTTCCGGTGGCCCGCGAAGAAAGGCGGAGAAACGGCACACGGCGGGTTTATTTAGTGGGTGAAAGCCCCACACTACCCTGTTCGTTGCCCCGAACGACGGGGTGTGCGGTTAGCTACATTTTTTTCCACCTAAACAGAAAAAAAGAAATCTTGTTTATGAGCAGCAGCATGAATGGATCAGCTCAATTGGGGAAGTACCACCCTCCTCACAGAAGATCGGCATGAAACAATAGTACATACTCCTACTGTTGCCTTTTGTATGGTGAGTGAGAGCACCGGAGGCCCAAGCCCCTCCTTATCCTTTAGAATAATAAAGAGGATTCTCTATTATTCTTCCTCTTCACCTCCTATCCCATTCCTTGGAGTTGGAGACGTAACCGCTTACCATAACTAAACTAACTTATCATCACGTCATTTCCCTTGCGAGGTAGACAGAGAGAACAGAGTGCCAAGAGGCTCCATTCTTGCATACGGCTCTCACTTCCTCAACATTCATAACTCTCTTCATACACGCTCGCCGGTTTCGGAGACTCCTGACTCCCCCTTCCTTCAATACATGACCGATTTGGTCTAGGTAGCCGAGTCTCGGTCTCCCCCTGTACCCACATCCTTCGCATTGTATTCTTAACCAGTCGCTCGTCCGGCATTCTTTCCACATGCCAGAACCATCGGAGCATTCCCTTTCGCATCTTTACACCAATACTCTCTTTCATACCTACTCGCTCTCTATCGTCGTCGTTACGAATGCGGTCAGTCAGCCTCACTCCACAGATTCTCCGCAGAGATCGCATTTCGACCACATTGATTTTACTCTCATGCTCCTTACCATCAGGTGGGCGTATGCTTATTTTCTAACCAATGTCTTTTTTATACTTCGTAGTAAATAAAAAAGGATTTGTGATGAATTGGATATAGGCGGCACGGGACTGTTCGTTGTGGCGCTCTTTGGGTGAGGCCTATGTCCAGTTGTGGACGATGAAAAACTGTTTGGTGGATGGATGAAATGTCACAATAAGTGTGGTATTGGTAAAAAACTTACCGTTCGTGTCCCATAATTCATTGTAATAATTCATAGCTAAATCGTATATACACTTCAAAGTATCAAAATTATTCTTGGAAGCTAAAGTCCCATTCTCAACGTGTACACTATTATTGATACTTTCTAACATCTCTTCTAGTTTAGACGTCGTTAAAACTGAAATTTCAAGTGTTTAAGTTAGAAACGATGTGGGTTCAATCCCCAGTTTTTCAAATTCACGTGTTATCACTGCTGTGTGAAGGAAAACTGCGAGGAAACATGCTTATTTTTATCCGTGTGATCACGAACTGAGAATACAAGTATACCACCCATTCTTTC
This sequence comes from Leucoma salicis, assembly GCA_948253155.1. Lineage (NCBI taxonomy): Eukaryota > Metazoa > Arthropoda > Insecta > Lepidoptera > Erebidae > Leucoma > Leucoma salicis. The sequence goes on along the minus strand of OX411826.1, from coordinate 2,163,302 downwards.
TCACAGGTGTCGTACGAGGCGACTAAGGGAAGTAAGCAATTATCACCCATTGCATTACTGGTGGTAGGGCTGGGTACCAAGTGAGAGTACTCACAGTAGATAGCCGTTTATTCCTTCATTTCATATCTGAGAAATGAAATGGTGAGCAGCGGCTTGACAATACTCTCGGTATAGTTAAGTCCATGATCGACGGTGTTACCATTTACCAACAGATGGGCCGTGGCTCGTCTGACACTACATGCAATAAAAAAACCTCCTAAATCCCTTTAAATGTGAGATCAGACCCATGCTTAATAGTGACCTAGGTATAAAGATGAAAATATAATTAAGTATTTGTACTGGAGATTATATGGCCGTGTGGGGCCGGCTTTAGAATTGACCCACCCCTCTCCACCCATGGGAGTCGTAAGAGCCGACTGAGGGAATGCCGGGGAAGTGGGCAGCAGCACTCCTTCGAGTATTAACAACATCCACTGCGATCGCCAACCCGCCTGCCGAGCGTGGCGATTACGGCTCTAACACCCTTTCTTGGGGAGGCCTATGTCCAGCAGTGGACTTTAAAAGGCCGATGGATAGATGGATGGACTGCAGATTAAGAGGTTTTGTGTTCGAGTACCGGGTCGGGCCAACAAACCCCCGTGACTCATAAAGCACTTAAACACCATTAATCCTGCGCCTCATCTCCGGTCGTGTTGGAATCTCGTCCCATCGTGTTATGAGACTAAAGGAAAAGAGAGTGCACGATAATATCTCCTGGATACATGACAAGTGTCTGTTGATATTGACCGTCGTGATAGAAATTACGCTCTGAAGGTCATCTAATATATAAAATTCTTGTGTCACAGTTTTAGTATTTATACTCCTCCGAAACGGCTTGACCGATTTTGATGAAATTTAATATGTATATTCAGTAGGTATGAGAATAGGTTTATAACTAATTTTTATACCCCTAAGTGTTAAGGCTCAACCCAAAAAATTTTTTTTTCTTGGCAAATTTTTTTTTGGTTATTTTTTTATGGCGTGGCATTAAAAAATACATTTAGTCCTAAATTTTTACCCTCCTACCACCAACCCCTACTTTTTAATAACATTTTGTATTTAACCCCGTGCATGGGAGCAGCATAATAGCAAGTTTCGTCGAGCGCAATTTTTCAAATACATTTTAAAAGTAAAGATTAAAAAGATATAATAACATTTTCACTGTAGAAATAATTCATATGGCAACACAACGTTTGGGTTCGGGTCAGCTAGTTATTATTATAAAAAATAACTTACTCCCCAAATCGTTACGTAATTGTAAAATCAATTTTTGCAAACACACATCTGTCGCGGCACTTTGTTGTTCTGAAAGAGAAGAAACGAGAATTAATGTAAATTCAGAAAAAAAACAAAAAGAGAACAAGAAGATGTGCTGAATCGACCGAGCAAGCACCAGCATCTCGCAGAATTCTCTTAAAGTAACGAAAACAGAGTATCGGATATCCAAACTTCCTCAACACCTCTCTACTCGTACTGTCTCTCATTCCATAGAATTCCCACTGGCGCTCTCACTCACTGAAAGAAATAACTTTAGGCCTTTATAACATTGCAATACGTCGATATTCTGTGAGAGATTTTAATTTTACAGGACCAATAATAGGTCGGATAATTTCTCTTCTAATACTACATGGGATGCAAATAAACATACGGATCTGATGGTAAGGGGTTACCAGAGCCTATAGATGCTAGCAACACCGTAGGCATCACTCGCACTTCGCCATCTCTAAGGAAATGGATAGAATATGGACAGGGGGGATAGTTAGGAAAAGATACGGATGTGGTTTGAGACTCAGCCGCTCTCACTCACCATAAAATACAACGGTACAGGTACCTACTATTCTTTCACACTAATCTTGTTTGAGGGTGGTACTTCCCCGATCGAGCAAGCCCATTCATGTTGAGACAAGGTTCTGCATCTAGGCTAATCTCCTATCGTTTTAGAAGAGGCTAATGCCCACCGGTGGGACATATGTGCATTACCTGTAGCACGCAAGGCTTTCTGCAACATGCTTGTATCGTTCACCCGTAATGCTATACTTCTGTGAGCGATCACCTTCTCTTGAAACCAAGACAATGCTTCGTCTTCACGTAATAAGCTGCAACATAAAAGTTTACTTTCTGATATTTACGCGAATGTTGCAGTCCTTGGTTTTACCTACATATACATAGCATCACGCCTGTATTCTCCGAAGGGGTAGGCAGAGGTGTATTACACACCCATGGTTCGCTAGCTATGTTTGAGTCACACGTAATAGGTGGCGAGCCTGTTGCCTCCAGGCTGCTACTGAGAATTTTTTACGAAAAAGCTCAATTACACTGCTCGAATACAATATATACATATACCTAAAATACATAGTAAAGTATTTTGAAAATTATCAGTTTAAACAACAAATTATTTCTAAAAGTGGAAAAAAAGAACTTTACTGCGAGCGGGAACCTGCGTCTCTTCCAATCCAGGGAAGTGTTCTAGACCGCTAAGCTATCGCAGTGACCGACACGCCCCATCTCCACATCACATTTGTCTTATCTTCAGTAGTCGCCATAGAAAGACTCAGGGACGTCCTTCTCGTGAATTAGCGTATTCGCGCAATGAAATGGTAAGCAACAGCTTAACAGTGCCCTTGATACGGTGGAGTTCATGAGCGACGACTGCCAACTGCTACGTGGCTCGTCTCCCACTGCCGACTCACCTTTTGTTCCTCTCGATGCATTGAAGGGCAAGCTTCGGTAGACCTCTCCTATTGGCTTCTGAACACCATTGAAGTTCTCCAACCCGACAAATAGCTGACTGCCTCGCATCATCACAGAAATACGACGATCTGATAACAAGTACTAGTTTTTTAAGACCACATTTATATTTTACGTGGGTGGAGAACAAACATACGGCTCACCTGATGGTAAGCGGTCCATCCATCCATCCATCAGCCTTTCAACGTCCACTGCTGGACATAGGCCTCTCCAAGAGAACGCGACAACGAGCGCTCCCGTCATGGGGGATAATGCCGTAATCGCCACGCTTGGCAGGCGGGTTGGCGATCGCAGTGGATGTTGTTAATACTCGAGGGAATGCTGCTGCCCACTCCCCCGGTATTCCCTCAGTCGGCTCTTACGACTCCCGTGGATAGAGGGGTGGGACAATTCTAAAGCGGGCCCCACACGGCCGGCGGTTACCGTAGCCTATAGACGTCACACGCATATCTGTAACGTTATGTCACGTGACTTTGCGTTATCGTTCGTTAAACTATATATCATTTTCTATAGCTTTAGCGATCATAGAATGCAACATAACTAGGCCCCTAGACACTCCACTCGTGTGTCACCATCACCAAGGAAAGGGGGGATTATAGGATGGATCCTAAGGAGAGGATAATAAGTTGATTTGGACGACATTTCGAGGTGGGTCAAAATCACGTTCAAAGATTCCGTTACGTACATAGACACAATTGTCCGTGTGGTGATGGTCTAAGTACCTATACAAGTGTCACCACCCCATCCTTTCAAGCAATTATCACGCATTGCATAACAGGTGGCTGGATACCAAGTGAGAGTACCCACTTGCTATTGGGCCCGAATGGGTCGGTACCACCGTGTCCTGTGCGACCGGTCATGAAGCACGTCAGTGTGTTTTGGCTGTAGCAGAAGATAGCCGTTTATTCTTTCATTTCATATCTGAGAAATGAAATGGTGCGCAACGGCTTGACAATACTCTCGGTATAGTTGAGTACATGAGCGACGGTTACCACTTAACATCAGGTGGGCCGTGGCTCCAAACATATATTGCAGTATACTTACCTGATCATTAACCTTGCCGACCACTCCACTAGGCAGTCTGAGGACTTGATGTCACACGACATCACTTCGACATCACTCGGAGACCATTTAATAGCTTCTATCACCTGTAAATCACAATTATTGTTCATCACCTATGAATCAATCTAGACCATTTTCTTCCTTTATTTATTTACATCCGACATATATGAGACATGTTAAGGGTGATTTGTCTAACAGATTTGTCACAAACGTTGATTATGGATTGTTACACAGTAGCTGTCGCCCGCGACTTCGTCTGTTTTTTTTTGTGATACCTGTCGCTCATGGACTCAACTATACCGAGAGTATTGTCATGAAATTAAAGAATAAACGGCTATCTTCTGCTACAGCCAAAACACACTGACGTGCTTCATGACCACTCACACAGGAGACGGTGGTACCAACACGCTCGGGCTTGATAGCAAGATAGTACTCCCACTTGGTACCAGCCCTACCACCAGTAATGCAATGGGTGATAATTGCTTACTTCTCTTAGTCGCCTCGTACGACACCCGTGGGAAAGAATAGGTTAGTGACACTTGTAATCTTAGTCCATCATCACACGGAAAAGACATGTTAGTAACAGATTCAAAACCCATTTTTATCTTATTGTTCATCTACAGTATCAATGAAACCCGTATGTAAATTGTCACGGTCCTAGGAGTTTGGGTCGTTCTTTGATATGTCAGTCAGTTAGTCATTATTTTGACGGGCCTCGTGCCGTAGTCGGTACAGTAACAGATTTCAGTGCATGAGGTCGTGGGTTCGATTCCCACTCAGCACAATTATTTGTGTGACGAACACAGATATTTGTACTGCGTCTGGGTGTTTTCTATTTAATGTATGTATTTACAAAAAAAAGTAATATATGTATTACATCCAAATTGTAATCTGCTACCCATAGCACACGCGTTAAGCTTAGTTTGGGACCAGAGGACGTTGTGTGAAAATGTCTGTGAATATTTATTATTTTATATTTTTCATTTTAACGCCCTGCACTATGGAATAATTTTGTGCCGCGGGGGACTTCACAAACATACAATGTCACTGACACGAAGTACCTACACCCAGACTTATACCAACTATTTGTGGATCACACGGAGTTGTCTTGTGTGGGAATCGAACTAACTCACGGCGGAAGTGACGAAATCCCTCGTTGGCCATCTTTCACAGTCCTTCAACCAATATTCTTTGTATTGTAGTATCGGCTTATCCAGTTTGTTGGAACAATAGGCGCCCGCCATTTTGTTAAACCATAGACTATAGTCTGTGAAAAAAAACAATATAAATTAAAAATATTTTTTTTGTAAAATCCTTGTAATTGTGGGTAGATGAAGCTGTTTTAACCATAGATTTAGTATATATTTTAAATGTATGGTTTTAACAATTGATCGACGACCATTGGACCTCTAATATTTCAGCCCACCTGTCATCATGAATTCGTATTCTTCGGGACAGTATCAGATCAAGTAAACGCGATCGATTCTGTAATCGAACTTTTATGACCAGTTTTTAAGTCTAATCCATCCATCCATCCATCAGCCTTTTGACGTCCACTGCTGAACGTAGGCCTCCCCAAGAGAACGCCACAACGAGCGGTCCTGTGCCGACCGCATCTTTGTTTTTGTACTCATTATGGGGGATAATGCCGTAATCGCCACGCTTGGTAGGCGGGTTGGCGATCGCAGTGGATGTTGTTAATACTCGAGGGAGTGCTGCTGCCTATTCCCCCGGTATTCCCTCAAAAAAATTTCACTGATCTTGTTCTAAGGTCACCAGTTCTCCCCTTAGTTGGGTCGCGGGGGTCAGAGAGGCAGTCGCTCGGTGTAATACTAGTGGATTAGCTAAACCGAACAGAACGATAGCTGGCCCCCACCAGTTTGTGATATGACTAGAGACATGATGAACATGAAGGAGATAAACAACAGCCTTCCTTACTAATAAACGTTGTTAAACCTCTGAATAGTTATTCAGTAAATAATCTATATACAGCTTTATATATTATAAAGCTGTAACAGAGCTGTGTCTGTACATTTAAGATATTTGAGTAAAAAATACTGGATTAGGCTATATAGGCGTGTCTGAACACAAAATGTTTTTTTTTTGTCTGTTTGTTTGTTCGCGCATCACGCAAAAACTACAGAACGGATTTTGAAGCAACTTTTTTGTTTGATAGCTCTTGATTAGACTTAACAACTGGTATTTAATCCCGTTACTATATCGGGAACCTGAGATATAACCAAAAAAACTAGCTTTGGGTTGCGACGGAACCACGGGCGAAGGCTAGTAATAATATAATAAATATTCACGGACACTTTCACACAACGTCTTCTGGTCCCAAACTAAGCTTAACGCTTGTGCTATGGGTGCCAGATTACGGATATAATACATATATTTTTTTGTTTTTGTAAATGCATACATATAATAGATATAGAACACCCAGATGCAGTACAAGTATCTGTGTTCATCACACAAATAATTGACCTGAGTGGAAATCGAACCCACGACCTCGTGAACGGAAGTCGGTAATACTAGCGTACTAGCGACTACGCCACGAGGCCCTTCAAGTTATTCGGTGTTTTATCTTTGTCACTAATATGACAGTTTGACGTTGAAAGAAGGGAACAAAACACTGAATTACTATTCGGAGCTTATACAACGTTTATTAGTAAGGGTAAGCCGCTGGCGGACCACTGAAGTAATCCAAAATGCTCCGTCAACACAGGCGGAGAGACGGCACACGGCGGTTTTCTTTAGTGGGTGAGGGCACTATCTTGTTCATTGCCCCGAACGACAGGGTGTGCGGTTAGGTACATTTTATCCGACTAAATAAAAAAAAAGGGGAGCATGTTCCATACCCATATTCGGACTTTCTTCAAAATAGTTCTCCAGAGTGGATTTGAATTGCGCTTCATCAGCAAAGAGACGAGGAAGGTATTCTTGTATGTGATTTTTTTCTTGTATTTTTAAATCGTCCCAATTTGCTAATTTGCCAAATGCTCCTGTTAAACCTAAATAAGAAATAATTAAATATTCACGGAAATTTCTCACAACGTCCTCTGGTCCCAAACTAAGCTTAACGCTTGTGTTTTGGGTACCAGATTACGGATATATAATACATATATTACTCATTTTTTTTTGTAAATACATATATATATATAATATATATATATATATAATATTTGTCCTGAGTGGGAATCAAACGCACGACCTCGTGCACAGAAGTCGGTTACAGTACCGTCAAAATAAATCCAATAGATGGCTCAGGCGTCACCCAACATATAAGAAGGAAAGTGTAACAGATAAGAAGAAATGTGTTATTGTAGTTCAAAGTCCCGAGCACTTGTAACGATGGCTGAATTGACAGAGCATGTGTGACGGTGTTCCCGGGGATGGCGGTTGAAACCCTGCTCGTGACTGTTATTTTCGACTTCACATGTTTGCACCTCAATGAACACATCATTTATATGACTAAGAATGTCAAATGCATAGAAATATGAGCATTTAGAAATATCAAAATATATATTATAAATGACAAAATTTTAAATGTTGCTCAAAATATGAAAACCACTATATATAGGGTTTTTCAACAAGAACTTTGTTTTTTAAATCAAAATAAAACAATAAATTTAGATGAGAATGATTCAAATTTTTATTGTATTACAATAACGTAAAAACAAGTAAGTACAAACAAGTAAGGTTTGGCAATTATGAATGACGAATATAAATAATATCTTATAAATGTCCACCACGACCACGGTTACAACCACCGAAACAATGAATTTATTGCAAACTAAAGGAGACTGGCGGGTTTCCTAGGAGCATTCGGCCTGGTCACCTACACAGATAATTTTAATGTTTCCTGATAGCATTATTAATTAGAAAACCATTTATGGGTGTCACTTTTTCCAAAAACTTGTCTAGAAGTAGATATAAAACATTAATTTATGACATTGACGTAAGGTTATAACGCGTGAAAACTTCTTAAATATTTTATCAATGAAGTTATTTGACTCATATGAAGTGAATATCATACGAGACCAGCAACGGATGCCTTATGGTCAAAAATAATAATTGATAGCACAGAGAAAATTCTACAAAGCGCCGGGAACAGGGATCACAGACAACAACGACAACATAACGTTGTAGAGTTTCTTGCTAAACATTACCTCATTTTGAAATGATATAATGTCTATAATGATTGACAAGTGGCAGTTTGTTGGCATCTCAGGTTAGGTTGGCATCCTAAAAAAACAATAGTTTAAAAAGATAAGTATTGAGTAAATAATCAATTACAAAAACCTGTAAAATGAAATAAAAAAATCTATAAAATACCTCATTACCTTGGTTAATATCTACCTTATACCTTGGAATGTAAATAATAAAGGAACCAATCTGATTTAGGGTACAAAGTAGGTTGAGTATTGATGATTTAATGGTATCGATTTTTCACAATATAATCGCAATATTAAAAAATATTTGTCTCCACTCAGACAAGTTTTTTGGAAATAGTACTGAAGTTAAAAGTTATGAGTAAATATGTACTTTTTTTCGTATAAGTTTTATTTCTGTAAGAGTTCAGGCCGAAAACCGCCAGTCTCCTTTGCCGATAGCATAATTTCAAGAAATTGAGTGGTCAATTAAGTGGCCAGCTGGAACATGTGATTTAACACTGCTGGATTATTTGTTTGTGGTTATGTTAAAATCAGAGGCTATACGAAGCCAATCGAATCGATTGCAGGCTTAAAACTCAAAATTAGTGAAGTGATTAACGAAATAAACCCACCATTTTGTCAAAAAGTGATTAAAAACTGATGAAAGAATCGACATTTGTAACCGTGGTCGTGGTGGACATTTATCAGATATTACTTCTCAATCATAATTGCCAAACCTTACTTATTGTAATACAATAACAATTTGAATCATTATCATCTACACTTATCTTTTATTTTGATTTAAAAAACAAAGTTCTTGTTGAGAAACCCTATAATATGTATGCCCATAATATTTAAGTGGTTTCGTCATCGTAGACCCCATCGTTAGAATTAGATTTTGTCAAAAACGAGACCAATACCTGAGTATATCCTTTCAAATAAAAAATTGTTTATGAAAATCAGGTGAGCTTCTTGCCGGTTCTTCTCAGTGAAGGCCGTATTCTGTTCTGTACGCGTCTGTTATGTACAATAGCCTAAGGATATATGCACTAATATTGTAGTTGTAGCACGAAGGACTGATAAATAATGATGTCGAGTTCGATTCCGAGTCTTCACAAGATACACCTGCGACTTCTCGAGAATTTTCGAAACTATGTGTGTTCAAAGTTATCACTGCTCGGTGAAGGAAATCATCGTGAGGAAATCAGCATGTCTGTAATTTTATCTACAGCTTGTGAAAGCTGCCAACTGCACTGGACCACCGTGTTGAGCTAAAGCTGAAATCCCTCTCGCTATGAGAGGAGATGCGTGCCCAATAGAAGTACACTATACTGTACTTTGAAAACAAAGATTAAAATATATAACTTTTGAATAACAACGGACCACGCTGAACAGATTTCAGAATTCTAACTCAGAGTAAAGAGTGTTGTAAATTGTACTTCGTGTAAATAATAAACAACAAAAACGTATTGTATTATTAGAATTTGACATTGACACCTGTCAGTTAAAACGTCAGTGTCTAACGAATATATCTGTCTCATCTATTTTTCTTCTTGATGGCTGCTCTCAACGACGATGTATTACAGTGCTAATCTGTTTAGTTAAATCTCTTTCTATAAAAGTGGATTTTTTGTTTGACCCATAACCCTTCAGAGAGAACTCACCTTCAATGGAGAAGCGTTCAGATTCTTTTCTCATATGAACATCAAATTGTTCTTTTGTTCTGAAAAAATTAAGTGTTGCCAAATTATATCCATCCCACTTTTCCCTGCTTATTTTTTAGAAACTAACAGAGACCTTTGACCTTGAGAATGTCTATCAGTACAATCTTTTATGTTGACCGCCGCGGGGGTTTTGCGGTAGTGTATGTGACTGCGGATCATACGGTCTCGGATTCGATTTTCGAGTCGGGAACAAAATCTTGGCTTGTTCCGGCAAGAAATTCTTAATAGCAGCCCGGAGTCTCAGAAAAATGTAAAGCCCTTGGTTCTGCACCCGATCTCTATCTGTATCGGAACTTTGTCCCATCGGGCTATGAGAGTGAGTGTGCATTTGCACACATTCGTGCACTATAATATATCCTGTATACTGCTAGTGTCTGTTGACACTGGCCGCTGTGAAAGAAATTGCGGTCTGGATATCATTATTTTTTTTTGGCAGGAAATCTGTAAATTGTTTCCATAATGGTAGGTAGTCCTTAGTATCATTCTATCCCCTCCCTATTGTCATTTCCACCTCCTATCCCTTTCCTTGGAGATGGCAACGTGCGAGTGATTCCGCTGGTGTTGCTAGCGTCTATAGGCTACGGTAACTGCTTACCTTCAGCTAGGCCTTGCCACCCGAGTAGTATAAAAAAACCCATGTACGTTTGTCTTTTTAATACCTCTGCCTACCCCTTCGGGGAATACAGGTATGATGCTATACATGTTTGCCTCTTTTTAGTGTCGCAATCATTCATCAAGTTATAACAACAGTGCTTAAGTTTCACTTCAAAACGTAACATACCCAAACTGGAACAGACTCCTTCCTTCGGTGTTCAATAATAAATCTTCATATAATATATCGATATAAGCTGCGGAATCACTGCCGCATACTTTTTGTTTCAAAACATTTAACGATTGTTTAAATCTGAAATATAAATTTTTTTTTTTGTTAATAGTGGCAGGTGTGTATGTTCCACGGCCTGTTAGTGAGTAATACTAAGAATATTGCCAAGCCGTCCACCATTTTTACTTATGGAAAATAAAGTTATTCTTTAGAATAAAAAAGCACACACCGACTTCAAGACTATATCTACAATCTACATGTATTTAAACTAACATAAACGGGTCTATTTTCGCGTAACATTAGGTCATGTTTTAACTACCTCTAGCCCGACGTTTCAGTAGCCGTGGTCATGGGGCAATTGACCTAATTTATAACTCAAAAAAGTAACTATATATATCTTTAAAAGTAACTATATCTACCATTTACCATCAGATGCGGCTTGGCTAATCTGCCCCGACAAGCAATAAAAAAAAACTTACCCGTCGACAGAAGCAAGATTGTTCAAGAATATTCTAGAAGCTTCTACATACAAAGGAGTCAAGGAGTTCGGTGGCTTCTTGAGTATATCAACCAATAGTTTAGCAATCACCACGTTGTAATCGAACCTGCGACTCGCGTCTTGGAAACGCTTCATTAGTTCAATCAGAAGCTCTTGACATATTTGTGAGTTTTTCTGAAAAAAAATACATTATCATAATAACTTGAATCTGCTCGCAACTACTACAAGGACTTCAAAAACAGCTATCCCATAGGAACAGGGAAACATTTTAAACGCCTTAACTACGTAACCGATTTTCGTGAAAGGGATATGTCTAAAAAATGCCTGAAATGGACAGTAACTATTTATAGTCCTTGATTCTATTTAGAATAAAATATGTATTATTAAATAATTCTCAAGTTTGACTAGGGCAAAAATATAACGACTATTGAAATATTAAACTTGATATCCGGCTAATTCATTCTTATTGATTTTTGAAGTAGAATAGAATTAGTCCACAGTTATCATTATTTTAATATAATTCAACCTATATGCACCGTAAATCTAACTAAGATAATATATGCATGTCAATATCGATTAAAATCAAAGTATTTTCAAAATAGAAAACGTATCGTGGCTGTATGAAACACATCCCCTTTGCCTTAATGACAGACTGTAATGCAGAATGTTTATTCTGCAATTCTGCATTACTTTTATACTTTATAACATGAGCCCGATACCAATCCAATATCTATTTTCCTGCACAGTTTCTTGATGATGATGATATTAGTTGTTTTTAAGAATAATGAAACAACAAAAATGATAACCTATTGTTGTTTTATTATGGCATATTAATCCTTGAACATAACCTAACCTATAATTTAAAAAATGTCTGGAACTGGCTTTGGTCTAGTTTTTTTATAATTATTGATATTATAATGGTTTTCCTATGATTTGTAGTACGTTTTAGCGTATATTTCATTATTGTACATTTCACGAATTTTTTTGTATGGGCGATGGGCTTTCTCCTTTGCATATTTTTAGTGGGTTTGCTTGTTCCAGCATGAACGACCGGGCCGGCTTGATCGGGAATATACTACCTTCACAAAATGTCAGCGTGATGCAACGGTAAACACCTTTTTTTTTTGTTGAGGCGGGAAAAAATTTTCCTAACCGCACACCCCGTCGTCAGGGGCAACGAACAGGGTAGTGTGGGGCCTGCACCCACTAAAGAAACCCGCCGTGTGCCGTCTCTCCGCCTTTATTGGTGGGCCACTGGAACTGTATTACATTCCTTCGGTGGTAACGGTAAGCACCCCTACCATTGTGAAATCGAAAATAACAGTCACGAGCAGGATTATTACTTAGGGCAGAGTGTTGTCACACCTGCAACTCCTGGATACCGTCCAGATGCTTTGCCAATTCAGCCATCGTGACAAGTGCTCCTGACAGCAAAATTTTTTTTTATTGCTTGTGTGTGACAGACGAGCCACGGCCCATCTGATGGTAGGTAAATGGTAACCGTCGTTCATGGACTCAACTATACCGAGAGTATTGTCAAGCCGCTGCTCACCATTTTATTCCACAGATATAAAATGAAAGAATAAACGGATATCTCCTGCTACAGCCAAAACGCAACGATGATGGCCGATCACACGGGGGATGGTGGTACAACCCGCTCGGGCCCGATACCAAGTGAATATTCCCACTTGGTATCCAGCCCTACCACCAGTCATGCAATGGATGATGAAAGATTATAATTATAGTGATCGAAGTCTGAAGAAACGAAGTAAGAAGTTTACTCTCTCTGACTCAACATAGAATTTCCGGCCGCACATCACGCAAAAAAAAGTTACACCAAAATCCGTTCAGTAGTTTTTGCGTGGTGCGCAAACGAACAACCAGATAAACAAACAAAATAACTAAAAAAAAATGTTTTATGTTCAGACGCCTATGTAGCCTACTAGCTTTTTTTAGTTTTTTGGTTGTATCTCAGGTTCCCGGTATAGTAGCGGGATCAAATGTATACCAGTTAAGTTTAATCAAAAGCTATCAAACAAAAAAAGTTACATCAAAATCCGTTCAGTAGTTTTTGCGTGATGCGCGAACAAACAAACAGATAAACAGACAAACAGACAAAAATAATCGTTTTGTGTTTAGACACGCCTATATAGCCTAATTCAGTAATTTTTTCTCAAATATCTTAAATGTACAGACACAGCTCTGTTACAGCTCTATAATAGTATATTTATTATACATGTACACAGGCCGCTATATGTATTACACGTTACTAGTCTGGCGCAAGCGCAATATGTCGCGATCATGTCGACGTCATCGATGACTCTAACCCATAAAATTTTACCCTATCAAAAATCGCTCAACGTAGCCAAAGAAGTTTTCATCAAAAATACCTACCTTAGCGGACTGCAAAAATGCTTCAAAGATATCCGCTACAGGTAGTTCCACATCTATGCTTCGTGGAGGCACTGCAAATTATACGACCTTTTAAAATGTGTTCCTCAAATTGAACCGTGTTGAACAGAAATGATCCAACAACCTGGACAAAATTATGGTATTAACGTCAAGCAACCAAGAATTTTTTATATTTAGAAATTTTTATATATATTTTTAGCATTTGACAAGCTTAGCCATATACATTAAACACAAATTGATAAATGTGAAATCGAAAATAACAGTCACGAGCAGGATTTGAACCTGCATCCCCTGGATATCGTCCAGATGCTTTGCCAATTCAGCCATCGTGACAACTGCTCTCGACTGTTAATCACTGCTGTCACCCAGGACGTTAAGTATGAATGTGTTATCGAAATTAGCAGTCTGCTCGTGACTGTTATTTTCGATTTAACATTTTCCACTTTGTGTTTATTGTATATTACAAAGCCACTTTTTACTCTGCCAACTACAAATATTTTTTATGATAGGTTATACCAACCCAAGACTACAAATAACATTGAAAAAATAAAGCGGAAGTTCAAATCAACATAACTTTTATTTATGTTTTTGTGGATTAGCTCATTTATACACATTACACGGTCCAATTTTAATGTTGAATAAAAAGTACGTAATTTGGCGAAAAGGAAAAATATATGTCCCTTTATTTTACAAGTAATTATTTTGATCTATATTTTTTTAGTTTGACAAGCTCCGCTGCTTTTTAAATTACAAATTATTTGTGAATAAGGAAAAAGTGATTTTTAGTACGAGCGGGAAACGAACCCGCGTCTTTTCCAATCCGGGGAAGTGCTCTTAGCCACTGAACTATCGTACTGACCTATTCCCGCTCAAACTTACTATATTGGATTAATGCATGTAAATGCATTCCGAGAGATGGCATTGGTCGTAAGACAAATGTGATTGGGATGACCAAATAGGTCAGTACGATAGCTCAGTGGCTTAGAGCACTTCCCCGGATTGGAAAAGACGCGGGTTAGTTTCCCGCTGGTACTAAAAATCTCTGTTTCCTTATTCACAAATAATTTGTACTTTAAAAAGTAATAATAAAAAAAATGCAAAAAAAAAAACAACATTAACTGTGCATCTAAACCATTCAGAAACACACTCCACACAAAAAAAACAAAAGTCGATACAGAAGTTCAGGGGAACTTCTGTATCCACTTTGATTTTTTTCCAGAGTTCAATGACAAACAAGCACACAGAAGTATAATATAATATAGAGATGATTACAAATTATAATTTGTGAATAAGGAAAAAGAGTATTTTAGTACAGGCGGGAATCGAACCTGCGTCCCTTCCTATCCGGGGAAGTGCTCTAATCCACTGAGCTACAGTACTATCTTTTAGACATACCCAATCTCCTTATCACATTTGTCTTAACGACCAACGCCCTCTATCGGACCGCATTTACATGCATTAATCCAATATAGTAAATTTAATTTTGCAATTAAAATTCATACTATTTGATGGCGTGATTTTTTAAACATTTTGATCTATATTTTAGCACTTGACATGCTCAGCTACTCTTAAAGTACAAATTATAATTTGTGAATAAGGAAAAAGAGTATTTTAGTACAGGCGGGAATCGAACCTGCGTCCCTTCCTATCCGGGGAAGTGCTCTAATCCACTGAGCTACAGTACTATCTTTTAGACATACCCAATCGCGTTATCACATTTGTCTTAACGACCAACGCCCTCTACCGGAACGCATTTACATGCATTAATCCAATATAGTAAGTTTAATTTTGCAATTAAATTCAATGCATAATTATAACAAAACCAACTCACCTGTCACTTGTACCGCAGTACTAACGTCAACACAACTAAAAATAAAATAAAAAAAAACATTATAGATTTTTTTTAAAATGACACCTCCCTGTTTTAGATAATCTTTGAATCGCGGGGGACTTTACAAACATACAATTTCACGTACACCAAGTACACTCAGACTCAAAACAAACATTTGTGGATCACACAAAGTGTTGTGGATCACACAAAGAGTTGGAATCGAACCCACAACAGTCGGACAAGAGGCCTGTATCTAAACCACACTGCCATCCGTGCAGTATATTTTTTTATCGTAACTTTTTTTTTCTACTACGTGGGTGGCAAACAAGCATACGGCCTACTTAATAGTAAGCGGTTACTGTAGCCTATAGACGCTAGCAACACCAGAGGCCGTTTTGTCCGTGTGGTGACGGACTAAGAATACAAGTGTCACCACTCCATACTTTCCCGCGGGTGTCGTATAAGGTGAATAAGGGAAGTAAGCAATTATCACCCATTGCATCACTAGTAGTAGGGCTGAATACTAAGTGAGAGTAATCAATTGCTATCGGGCCCAAACGAGTCGGTACCACCGTCTCCTGTATGACCGGTCATGAAGCACGTCATTTTGTTTTGGCTGTAGCAGAAGATAGCCGTTTATTCTTTCACATCTGTTGTGTTGTTACCACTCACCATCACGTGGACTGTGGCTCGTCTGCCATCATAAGCAATAAATAAAACGGCATCACTCGTGACCATCTCCAAGGAAAGGGATAGGATCCCTTTCTTATTACACTTCCTGTAATAAGAAAGGGATAAGGGGCTTGGGTCTACGGCGTTCTCACTCACCATACAAAACACAACGGTAGGAGTACCTATCGCTGTTTCATGTTGATATTCTGTGAGAGGGCGGTCCTTCCCCGATCGAGGCAGCCCATTATAGGATAAGCAAAGCTCTACCACTAGCATATATATATATTATTGCTATATATAGCTTGTAGTATATTCAACTTCTGATCATGAGGACTTGAGTTCGAATCCCCAGCCGGGCTATTCGAGTAGTTGCTTCAAGATACTCTCAACAGCAGCTCGAAATTCGGAAATTGGTAATGTCTCGCCCCCATGTTTTCCCAGCTTAAGAAAAAGAAGCTATATCTTTGCTAAAGGGTGAAACCAAGGACTGCAAAGACAGTGGTATCGAGTTCGATCCTGAGTCCAAGGTTCAGACCTCGTGACTTTTCGAGATTTTTCGGAATGATGTGTGTATTTGTTTACAATTAATCACTGCCCGGTGTAGGAAAACATCATGAGGTAATCTGCATGCCTGATAGATTTTCTCGACGGTCTGTAAAGTCTGCCAACCCCTAATTGGGCCAGCGTGGTGGGCTATAGCCTAATTCCTCTCAGAAAAGGGCTTAAAAAAGGTAATTCCTTGTTGTTGTATCTCGAGCAGATGTTTTCGTCACCATGTAAACTATGTATACGTCAGTGGAATACTTCATTAAACTTTTTATGTTTTGTTAAGACGGGAAAAAATGTTCCTAACCGCACACCCCGTCGTTCGGGGCAGCGAACAGGGTAGTATGGGGCCTACACCCACTAAAGAAACCCTCCGTGTGCCATCTCTCCGCCATTATTGGCGGGCCACTGGGACTATGTTACATTCCTTCGGTGGTATACTTCATTAACCTAAAATATTTGTGTAAGATTTAATAAATTAATAAATTTGGAGTATGTGACAGAATTTCAACCGCTCGCCATTATGCGACGTCCCGCCAAAAACTCAGGGTGATTACTAAAAGCACAGTGCTGACAGCTAAAAAGACCCATCTTACCTAGGAAGAGGCTGGTCGCTCAATTTTCTACTTTTAAATCCCTCCTGCTGTTTCAAATCCCTGAACAGCAAATCCAGGAACACGTATCCATAATCGGAGAGCTGATGGTAATCGCTTTTGGCAAAGTAAAATATTATGTAAAATAATTCTGTAAACCTGAAAATTTAAGTTAATATTACTATTTATTTTTTAATATTTATCAGAACTATTTAGTCTTTTTTATTGCGTTTGGTGGCAGACTAGCCACGGCCCACCTGATGGTAAATGGTAACCATCGCTCATGGACTCAACTATAACGGGAATATTGTCAAGCCGCTGCTCACCATTTCCCTTCACAGACATAAAATGAAAGAATAAACAGCTATCTCCCTGCTACAACCAAAACACACCGATGTGCTTCAAGGCCGGTCACACGGGAGATGGTGGTACCAACCCACTCGGGCCCAACAGTAAGTGAGTACTCCCATTTGATACCCAGCACTATCACCAGTAATGCAATGGGTGATAATTGCTTACTTCCTTTAGTCGCCTCATACGACACCTTCCGGAATGTATGGGGTAGTGACACTTGTATTCTTAGACGGTCACCACACGGACTAAAAAGGGATATTTTAAACACAAAGTGAAAAATGTGAAATCGAAAATAACATTTTATATTATGATATTGTGTCAAAAATAAAAATATTTAATTTAAATTTGTCTCTGACTGAACAGAATGCTTTTTTGCAGACAATTTTCTAGAGTTAAGAAACTATTATAAACCAACATAATAGCGCACTACAGTGATAGAGCCTTGCTTATCCCGATACGAATGGGCCGGCTCGATCGGGGAAGTATCACCCTCTCACAGATCAGCGTGAAACACCGGTAGATACTACTGCCCTTGTGTTTCCTAGGGTGAGTGAGAGCGCCGGAGGAAACTCTCTAACTATCCTTCCCTTATTATTATCTTTCTCATCCTCTCTTCAGTATTTTTCCTATCCTCTATCGCTTTTTTGAAGATGGCGACGCGCGATTGACCTTTTTGGTGTTGCAAGAGCTAGTAGTAAGTAAGCTTACCTTGCCAAAATAATGTATACAAATGCATCCAGCAGATGCGGCGTCGCCTAAGACATTAAGGAGGAATGTGTCACAGAGCTAAAAAAGTAGCTGAGCATGTCAAATGCTAAAAATTATCGATCAAAAATGTTTAAAAAATCACGCCATCTGATAGTGTGAATTTTAATTACAAAATTAAACTTACTATATTGGATTGATGCATGTAAATGCATTCCAATAGATGGCGTTAGTCGTAAAGACAAATGTGATGAGGAGATTGGGATGGCCGAAAGGTCGGTGCGCTAGCTTAGAGCACTTTCCCGGATTGGGACGCGGGTTCGATTCCCGCTCGCACTAAAGTTCTCTTTTCATCATTCACAAATAATTTGTACTTTAAAAAGTAGCTGAGCATGTCAAGCTAAAAAATATAGATCAAAAATATTATTTTCGATTTCACATTTTCGCACGTTGTGTTCATTTAAGTGGGTGTCTCTGAACACAGT
This sequence comes from Leucoma salicis, assembly GCA_948253155.1. NCBI lineage: Eukaryota > Metazoa > Arthropoda > Insecta > Lepidoptera > Erebidae > Leucoma > Leucoma salicis. The sequence goes on along the minus strand of OX411826.1, from coordinate 2,144,655 downwards.
TTTTTTTTTATTTTCACACAAAAACTGCTACACAGATTTTGAACAAAACTTTCTTTCTAGATATAACCTAAAAAACAGTTTTTATCTGCGGATAATCCGCAGACAAAATCTAGTTCTTAATATAGTATAAAATGAGTTACCTGACCACCATTTCTTTAGAAAGTGTTTCTTGAACGCCATCCCTCATCATCTTGGATATTTCCTCGTCATCATCAAACAATCCATAAGATATCACCTCCACGATGCCTCTGTGGGGATCGGATCCCATGGTATCAAGGATAGGGGTGGAGTCCATAGCCCTTCTTTTAGCTTGGTGCTCTTCTTTTATAGCCACTAAATCTGAAAAAGTACTACCCTTAGATCTTTACTGGTGGTTCACTAAAGTAATGTCTAACAGCTCCAGTTGTCACTACTGTGGGCCTAGCCAAATTCCATTCTATGATCGCTAACGCTAAGGAAAACTGTTAAAATGTACGGGAATTTGAGCTTTTTTCTAAAAAGAAAAATTCTCAGTGGCAGCCCGGAGCACATTTCCAAAATGTGCCCGGTAGACGTGAATAGGCTCGCCCCATATTACGTGGGACTTAAACATAGCTGGCGAGTCGTGGGTGTGTAATACACCTCTGCCTACCCCTTCGGGGAATACAGGCGTGATGCTATGTGGAATTTGACATCTTTAACGATATGCATTAAACACAAAGTGAAAAATGTGAAATCGAAAATAACAGTCAGGAGCAGGATTTGAACCTGCATCTCCTGGATACCGTCCAGATGCTTTACCAATTCAGCCATCCTGACAATTGCTCCTGACTGCTAATTTCGATAACACATTCATACTTAACGTCTTTGGGTGACGCCTGCACCATCTGTCGGAGTATTTTCATACATTATACCGACCAGGTAAACTTAATTTTACAATTAAGATTTTTACCTAATAATGACGCAAACCCTATAAATATTTAGATATTTTTATATATATTTTTAGCATTTGACATGCTTAGCACTATGCATTAAACACAAAGTGAAAAATGTGAAATCGAAAATAACAGTCAGGAGCAGGATTTGAACCTGCATCTCCTGGATACCGTCCAGATGCTTTACCAATTCAGCCATCCTGACAATTGCTCCTGACTGCTAATTTCGATAACACATTCATACTTAACGTCTTTGGGTGACGCCTGCACCATCTGTCGGAGTATTTTCATACATTATACCGACCAGGTAAACTTAATTTTACAATTAAGATTTTTACCTAATAATGACGCAAACCCTATAAATATTTAGATATTTTTATATATATTTTTAGCATTTGACATGCTTAGCACTATGCATTAAACACAAAGTGAAAAATGTGAAATCGAAAATAACAGTCAGGAGCAGGATTTGAACCTGCATCTCCTGGATACCGTCCAGATGCTTTACCAATTCAGCCATCCTGACAATTGCTCCTGACTGCTAATTTCGATAACACATTCATACTTAACGTCTTTGGGTGACGCCTGCACCATCTGTCGGAGTATTTTCATACATTATACCGACCAGGTAAACTTAATTTTACAATTAAGATTTTTACCTAATAATGACGCAAACCCTATAAATATTTAGATATTTTTATATATATTTTTAGCATTTGACATGCTTAGCACTATGCATTAAACACAAAGTGAAAAATGTGAAATCGAAAATAACAGTCAGGAGCAGGATTTGAACCTGCATCTCCTGGATACCGTCCAGATGCTTTACCAATTCAGCCATCCTGACAATTGCTCCTGACTGCTAATTTCGATAACACATTCATACTTAACGTCTTTGGGTGACGCCTGCACCATCTGTCGGAGTATTTTCATACATTATACCGACCAGGTAAACTTAATTTTACAATTAAGATTTTTACCTAATAATGACGCAAACCCTATAAATATTTAGATATTTTTATATATATTTTTAGCATTTGACATGCTTAGCACTATGCATTAAACACAAAGTGAAAAATGTGAAATCGAAAATAACAGTCAGGAGCAGGATTTGAACCTGCATCTCCTGGATACCGTCCAGATGCTTTACCAATTCAGCCATCCTGACAATTGCTCCTGACTGCTAATTTCGATAACACATTCATACTTAACGTCTTTGGGTGACGCCTGCACCATCTGTCGGAGTATTTTCATACATTATACCGACCAGGTAAACTTAATTTTACAATTAAGATTTTTACCTAATAATGACGCAAACCCTATAAATATTTAGATATTTTTATATATATTTTTAGCATTTGACATGCTTAGCACTATGCATTAAACACAAAGTGAAAAATGTGAAATCGAAAATAACAGTCAGGAGCAGGATTTGAACCTGCATCTCCTGGATACCGTCCAGATGCTTTACCAATTCAGCCATCCTGACAATTGCTCCTGACTGCTAATTTCGATAACACATTCATACTTAACGTCTTTGGGTGACGCCTGCACCATCTGTCGGAGTATTTTCATACATTATACCGACCAGGTAAACTTAATTTTACAATTAAGATTTTTACCTAATAATGACGCAAACCCTATAAATATTTAGATATTTTTATATATATTTTTAGCATTTGACATGCTTAGCACTATGCATTAAACACAAAGTGAAAAATGTGAAATCGAAAATAACAGTCAGGAGCAGGATTTGAACCTGCATCTCCTGGATACCGTCCAGATGCTTTACCAATTCAGCCATCCTGACAATTGGTAAAAATCTTAATTGTAAAATTAAGTTTACCTGGTCGGTATAATGTATGAAAATACTCCGACAGATGGTGCAGGCGTCACCCAAAGACGTTAAGTATGAATGTGTTATCGAAATTAGCAGTCAGGAGCAATTGTCAGGATGGCTGAATTGGTAAAGCATCTGGACGGTATCCAGGAGATGCAGGTTCAAATCCTGCTCCTGACTGTTATTTTCGATTTCACATTTTTCACTTTGTGTTTAATGCATAGTGCTAAGCATGTCAAATGCTAAAAATATATATAAAAATATCTAAATATTTATAGGGTTTGCGTCATTATTAGGTAAAAATCTTAATTGTAAAATTAAGTTTACCTGGTCGGTATAATGTATGAAAATACTCCGACAGATGGTGCAGGCGTCACCCAAAGACGTTAAGTATGAATGTGTTATCGAAATTAGCAGTCAGGAGCAATTGTCAGGATGGCTGAATTGGTAAAGCATCTGGACGGTATCCAGGAGATGCAGGTTCAAATCCTGCTCCTGACTGTTATTTTCGATTTCACATTTTTCACTTTGTGTTTAATGCATAGTGCTAAGCATGTCAAATGCTAAAAATATATATAAAAATATCTAAATATTTATAGGGTTTGCGTCATTATTAGGTAAAAATCTTAATTGTAAAATTAAGTTTACCTGGTCGGTATAATGTATGAAAATACTCCGACAGATGGTGCAGGCGTCACCCAAAGACGTTAAGTATGAATGTGTTATCGAAATTAGCAGTCAGGAGCAATTGTCAGGATGGCTGAATTGGTAAAGCATCTGGACGGTATCCAGGAGATGCAGGTTCAAATCCTGCTCCTGACTGTTATTTTCGATTTCACATTTTTCACTTTGTGTTTAATGCATAGTGCTAAGCATGTCAAATGCTAAAAATATATATAAAAATATCTAAATATTTATAGGGTTTGCGTCATTATTAGGTAAAAATCTTAATTGTAAAATTAAGTTTACCTGGTCGGTATAATGTATGAAAATACTCCGACAGATGGTGCAGGCGTCACCCAAAGACGTTAAGTATGAATGTGTTATCGAAATTAGCAGTCAGGAGCAATTGTCAGGATAGCTGAATTGGTAAAGCATCTGGACGGTATCCAGGAGATGCAGGTTCAAATCCTGCTCCTGACTGTTATTTTCGATTTCACATTTTTCACTTTGTGTTTAATGCATAGTGCTAAGCATGTCAAATGCTAAAAATATATATAAAAATATCTAAATATTTATAGGGTTTGCGTCATTATTAGGTAAAAATCTTAATTGTAAAATTAAGTTTACCTGGTCGGTATAATGTATGAAAATACTCCGACAGATGGTGCAGGCGTCACCCAAAGACGTTAAGTATGAATGTGTTATCGAAATTAGCAGTCAGGAGCAATTGTCAGGATGGCTGAATTGGTAAAGCATCTGGACGGTATCCAGGAGATGCAGGTTCAAATCCTGCTCCTGACTGTTATTTTCGATTTCACATTTTTCACTTTGTGTTTAATGCATAGTGCTAAGCATGTCAAATGCTAAAAATATATATAAAAATATCTAAATATTTATAGGGTTTGCGTCATTATTAGGTAAAAATCTTAATTGTAAAATTAAGTTTACCTGGTCGGTATAATGTATGAAAATACTCCGACAGATGGTGCAGGCGTCACCCAAAGACGTTAAGTATGAATGTGTTATCGAAATTAGCAGTCAGGAGCAATTGTCAGGATGGCTGAATTGGTAAAGCATCTGGACGGTATCCAGGAGATGCAGGTTCAAATCCTGCTCCTGACTGTTATTTTCGATTTCACATTTTTCACTTTGTGTTTAATGCATAGTGCTAAGCATGTCAAATGCTAAAAATATATATAAAAATATCTAAATATTTATAGGGTTTGCGTCATTATTAGGTAAAAATCTTAATTGTAAAATTAAGTTTACCTGGTCGGTATAATGTATGAAAATACTCCGACAGATGGTGCAGGCGTCACCCAAAGACGTTAAGTATGAATGTGTTATCGAAATTAGCAGTCAGGAGCAATTGTCAGGATGGCTGAATTGGTAAAGCATCTGGACGGTATCCAGGAGATGCAGGTTCAAATCCTGCTCCTGACTGTTATTTTCGATTTCACATTTTTCACTTTGTGTTTAATGCATAGTGCTAAGCATGTCAAATGCTAAAAATATATATAAAAATATCTAAATATTTATAGGGTTTGCGTCATTATTAGGTAAAAATCTTAATTGTAAAATTAAGTTTACCTGGTCGGTATAATGTATGAAAATACTCCGACAGATGGTGCAGGCGTCACCCAAAGACGTTAAGTATGAATGTGTTATCGAAATTAGCAGTCAGGAGCAATTGTCAGGATGGCTGAATTGGTAAAGCATCTGGACGGTATCCAGGAGATGCAGGTTCAAATCCTGCTCCTGACTGTTATTTTCGATTTCACATTTTTCACTTTGTGTTTAATGCATAGTGCTAAGCATGTCAAATGCTAAAAATATATATAAAAATATCTAAATATTTATAGGGTTTGCGTCATTATTAGGTAAAAATCTTAATTGTAAAATTAAGTTTACCTGGTCGGTATAATGTATGAAAATACTCCGACAGATGGTGCAGGCGTCACCCAAAGACGTTAAGTATGAATGTGTTATCGAAATTAGCAGTCAGGAGCAATTGTCAGGATGGCTGAATTGGTAAAGCATCTGGACGGTATCCAGGAGATGCAGGTTCAAATCCTGCTCCTGACTGTTATTTTCGATTTCACATTTTTCACTTTGTGTTTAATGCATAGTGCTAAGCATGTCAAATGCTAAAAATATATATAAAAATATCTAAATATCTTTAACGATATCTATAACGCTAAGTCACGTGATTTATCCATACATTTTGAGTTTTCTATAGCGTTAGCGATCATAGAATGCAACTTGGCTAGGCCTCCAGGTGGAGGAGACGGCAGACGGCGGGTTTGTTTAATGGGTGAGGGACCCACTACCCTGTTGGTAGCCCCGAATGACGGGGTGTGCAGTTAGGTATATTCTTTCCGCTTTAACAAAAATAAGATCTTTACTGGTGATACAGTTGGGTATAAAGTGGTAATACTCACTTTTGGTTATAGCGGGAGATAGCCGTTCGTTCTTTTATTTACATCCGCGAAATGATGTGAGCAGCGGCTTGACAGTATACATAGTTTAGTTTATGAGCAGCAGTTACAGTTTACCATCAGGTGGGTCGTGGCTCATCCACAAGTAAGTCCTTAAAAGATTATCTGATTTGGAAACTCGTGACGTGTTATTATCAAGCGTGTACTGTGGCTAGCTGCCTCCTTAGAACGTTAAAATGAAATGTTATCGAACTTTCATTTCGCTTTATTGTGTGATTGGTCATCTGAATCACGAGTCGGTATCTCGACCAATCAGAACTTAGGCGTAGGACTTTCGACCAATCACAATGAAGCAAAACGCAAGTTCGGCTAACGTTTCGTTTTTTTATTCTAAGTGTTGTATTAAGAATTTTTATCCTTCCTTATCGATTGGCACAACTGTACAACACCAGTACCTGAGTACGTCAAGTGTAATTACACAGATGGTATTTAGATATTTTTATATATATTCTTAGCACTATACATGCAGGATTCACTATACACGGAGACGTCACGAGCAGGATTTGTTCAAATCCTGCTCGTGACTGTTATTTTCGTATTCACATTTTTCACTTTGTGTTTAATGAATAGTGCTAAGCATGTCAAATGCTAAAAATATCTAAATATTTATAGGGCTTGTGTCATTATTAGGTAAAAATGTTAATTGTAAAATTAAGTTTACCTGGTCGGTATAATGTATGAAAATACTTCCGACAGATGGCGCAGGAATCACCCAAAGACGTTAAGTGTGAATGTGTTATCGAAATTAGCAGTCAGGAGCAATTGTCACGATGGCTGAATTGGCGAACCATCTGGACGGTACGATGGTAAATGGTAACCGTCGCTCATGGACTCAACTATACCGGGAGTATTGTCAAGCCACTGCTCACCATTTGATTTCAGATATTAAATAATTAACGGCTATCTCCTGCTACAACCAAAACACACCGATGTGCTTCATGGCCGGTCACACGGGAGATGGTGGTACCAACCCACTCGGGCCCGATAACAAGTGAGTACTCTCACTTGCTACCCAGCCCTACCACCAGTAATGCAGTGGGTGATAACTGCTTACTTCCCTTACGTACAAGGTAATCGTACGACATCCGTGGGAAAGAATGTGGCGGCAACATTTGTATTCTTAATCCATCACCACAGGACTTACAACTTCAACAAAATATTACTTGTCATAATATACAATCGAAAAGAAAGAAAGAAAGAAAACCTGTTCAGTCGAATATCGAAAGTCTGTTACAAACGTGGCTCACCTTGGAATACTTTTAATATAACGCTGAAAGCTTGCTTCCTGATCTTGGCAGAACTGTTACAGCAGTTGTCGCGAATAGTCTCCAACATCTCACTCCTCATAGTCTCATTCATAAATCTAAGTCCAGCGTGAACCACCTTGAGAAAGCTTTAAATGATTAGAGTTTGAAATAGAGCTTTAAAATATATTAAATTAACGTCAAAGAAAAAATATTAACTTTGATATCAACTTTTTTATTATTCGTTGTTAAAGTGACCATAGTCATACACGCTCTATAAACATTTTTAACTAGCTACCTATTACGGTTTATGACATACAACAATAATTGACAATCTTTTTTTTTTAATTTTATTTTTTATCTGTTTTTATTGCGGCAACAGAAAAACATATTATTTGAAAATTTCAACTCTCTACCTATTACGGTCCGTGAGATAACAACTCGCTGACAGACGGACGGACGGACAGACGGAACCCTAAAAAGTTTACCTTCATAGCCTCGACTACGTGATCACCATCCAACAACTCCTTCAACCCAATATTGTGAAACATCTCAAGGCAGAAGCCGTCGTCTTCGACCAAGTTCTCCAAATACACAGATATTACTGTCAGACATTTGGATTTTTCAACTTTTGGCGCCAAATCTGATATGATCCTGAAATATAAATTATATTTTGGTTATACTACGTAGATGACAAACAAGCATAAATTCTCAGTAGCAGCCCGGAGTTTGGAAATGTGCCCGGTAGACGTCAATAGGCTCGCCTCCTATTACGTGGGACTTAAACATAGCTGGCGAGTCGTGGGTGTGTAATACACCTTACCCCTTCTGGGAATACAGGCGTGATGCTATGGTTTTTTTTTGCTGCTATGTTACAAAGGTGGTAGACAAACATACAGTCCACCTGATGGTAAGCGATCACAGTTTCCAGTGAGACGAACCGGGTAACAATCCGGTGTTTTGACTGCAGCGAGAAATAACCATTCATTCACTTACAGTGCACTGGAGGCCCAAATCCCCTTCCTATCCTCTCCTTATTATCCTTCCTTTCCACTTCCTGTCCCTTTTCTTGACGACGGCGACGCGCGAGTGATGCCTCTGGTGTTGCTAGCTTCAATAGGCTACGGTAACCGCTTACCGTGGGCCGTATGCTCATCTGCCGCCCACGTTGTTTAAAAAAAACTTACAGCAAAACGATAAGTAATAATATCGTCACAAAATTTAGACTAATTACCCCCTCCCGCTCTTTTACCCTGTGCATGATTAATTAGAACTAAAAAAATTTAAAAACGTAAACTGCGAATGTCATGTGTTTGATTAGACCCTGCCTTCCCCCCTCTTTTCAAATTTTGTCACATCAAGAGATACCAATACCCCTCCCCCCCTCTTCCCCACTTGTTTGCGGATATATTTCGTGGTCCCTTACTCCAACACCCACCTTATATACCGCAAGTCACAACACTGCCAACACACTCGCTGAACGTACAACAATATCTTCACGAATGCGTTCACACTGATCATCTTCACTTTATCCAGGAGAAGGCAGAATTCACTCAAATAATACTCTTTGTTCCTCTCCAAAGACACAGCCAATCCGAATACTTCTGCTAACTTCGATGTCCACTGCCTGGCATTGAACTTGTTATATATCGTTAGGAGATCAGGTAACCCAACACCGTTCTTCAAAATTCTTTGCAATATAGGCAATACATACGAAGCATTGGCTGGTAAATCTGCAATATATGACATTGAATTAACACTCCCATTTTGTTGTGTTAAGGCGGGAACAAATGTACCTAACCGCACACTCCATCGTTCGAGACGGCGAACAGGGTACTGCGGGGCAAAGATACCAAAGTCTGAAGAATATTATTATCCGAGCCGTGACGGATTAAGAAGACCAATTTTAGTAAACAAATGTATTCTGTATCGAGCCGCATGTGCAATCTTCTTAATAATAAATAATAATATTAATAAATATTCACGGACATTTCACACAACGTTCGCTGATCCCAAACTAAGCTTAAGCTACAGTACCAGATTACGGATATAATACATGTATTTCTTATTTTTTTTTGTAAATACATACATAATTATAGATAGAAAACACCCAGACGCAGTAGCTGTGTTCATCACACAAATAATTGTCCTGAGTGGGAATCGAACCCACGACCTCGTGCACGGAATTCGGTTACACTACCGACTACGCCACGAGGCCCGCCACAAAGTAATACATTGGCGTGGCGACGTGACTGACGAGGCCCGAACAACCTCTCTATCCTCTTCTTGTTATTCTTCTTATCTTCTCCTTAATATACTTCCTATCCACCTCCTATCCCTTTCCTTGGAGATGGCGGCACACGAGTGATGCCTCTGGTGTTGTACGGTAGCCGCTTACCATCAGGCCGTATGCCTGTTTGCCACCCACATAGTATAAAAAAAAACACAATTGACGTTTTGATCTATATTTTAGCACTTGACATGTTCAGCTACTCTTAAAGTACAAATTATAATTTGTGAATAAGGAAAAAGGGTATTTTAGTACGAGCGGGAAACGAACCTGCGTCCCTTCCTATCCGGGGAAGTGCTCTAATCCACTGAGCTACCGTACTATTTTTTTTATTTTTTTAGAAATAATACGGTAGCTCAGTGGATTAGAGCAAATAATTGACGTGTTAAAAGAGATAGGAGGTGTAAAGAAGAATAAATGAGAGTGTGAGCGACTTGTCCGTGCGGTGAACAATTATCACCCGTTGCATTACTTCTGGTAAATGAGAAAAAAACGTAAAGTCTTCGTTTCGTCGTCGTTGTCTGTAAAGTCGATTTACGGACGATAATTTAAGTGATAACGTCATGAAGAAATTAGGTTTGTACTTTTAAACAATGTAATATTGATAGAAATCGAATGGTACATATAAAAAGGTACGATCGCGCGCGCTGCTATATAATAATTGAGATACGCGTGTCGCCCGGGCCGCGTTCGAGCAAAGAATGTCATGTCTGTCGGTGGCCTCGGTGGGCCGGCCGCCTTCCTCCCGCAAATGCTCTTCAGCCCGCGGCTCTCTTGTTGCATCGATCGCCATACATTTTTCGGAACGTGAGTTTTTATCGTGCGTGTAGCCGAGCGTTCATCGATTTATAAGACGTAATCACGTCAAAAAAACACTAGCGAGAGATATTGTCCACGGCTTGTAAAGTCTGCAAACTCGCATTGGGCCAGCGTGGAGGACTATAGCCTAATCACTCTCACCATTCCCGTATAACCTTTTCCGTGTGGTGACGGACTAAGAATACAAGTGTCACCACCCCATTCTTTCTCACGGGTGTCGTATGAGGCGACTAAGGGAAGTAAGCAATTATCATCCATTGCATGACTGGTGGTAGGGCTGGGTACCAAATGGGAGTACACACTTGGTATCGGGCCTGAGCGGGTTGGTACCACCATCTCCCGTGTGACCGGCCATGAAGCACATCGTTGCGTTTTGGCTGTAGCAGGAGATAGCCGTTTATTCTTTCATTTCATATCTGTGAAATGAAATGGTGAGCATCGGCTTGACAATACTCTCGGTATAGTTGAGTCCGTGAGCGACAGTTACCATTTACCATCAGATGGGCCGTGGCTCGTCTGCCACCAAAAGCAATTAAAAAAAAAATATTAGTGGAGACCCGTGCCCAATAGTGGGTAAAATAAAAGGATTCCATAGAATTTATCAGATTTTCCAATAAGTTAGGATGGTCGGAAGGACCGGGGGGGAGGTGGAGAATGTGAGCTTTAGCTGAATCTCTGAAGAAGGTTAGTTCTTAGTAGAAATAAACTCACCGTTACAATATGTTTCCAAAAAACTCCATTTTACACAAACTTTGTCTTTGTACAATTGCAAGTAGTTATTAAGCGTGCCCAGTAGCCTTCTAGAAACAGCATCCCTTGATCTGTACTCCACACAGGACGAGATCAAGTACTCTAGACACGCGTTTAGATCATCATTGTTGGATAATTCAGTGTCCCATCTCATTATAGTCCAGAGCTAAAGATAAACAATAGTATGTTAAAGGAAATTTTGTCCGTGTGGTGACGGACCAAGAATACATATGAGGCGATTAAGGGAGGTAATCATCCATTATCATCCATTGCATGACTGGTGGTAGGGCTGGATACCAAGTGGGAATACCCACATGATATCGGGCCCAAGCGGGTTGCTACCATGAAGCACCATCAGCGTTTTGGCTGTAGCGGGAGATAGCCGTTTATTCTTTAATTTAAAACGGTGAAATAAACCAGATGAAATAGTTGAGTCCATGGGCGACGGTTACCATTTACCATCAGATGGGTCGTGGCTCATCTGCCAACACATGCAATAAAAAATAAAAAAAATATCACACTCGCAAACATCTTTCTAGTCTTGGTCGAGAGATCGATGCGAGATTCAGGTGATCAATCACAACAAAGCGTTCGTCTAACTTTTCGTTTTACATTCTAATTGGAAGCTTACACGAAGAAAACGGTGGTGATGACGGACTAAAATACAGATGTCAGGTGTCACCACCCCACTCTTTCCCACGGGTGTCGTTCGAGGCGACTAAGGGAAGTAAGCAATTATCACCCATTGCATGACTTGTGGTGGGGCTGAGTACCAAGTGGGCGTAATTACTTGCTATCGGGCTTGAGCAGGTTAGTACCACCGTCTTCTATGTGACTGGCCATGAAGCACATCGCTGTGTTTTGGTTGTAGTAGGATAGCGCTTATTCTATCATTTCATATATATCTGTGCCGGTGTTAGTTCAGTCCATGAGCGACTGTTACCATTTACCACCAGGTGTGCCGTGGCTCGTCTGCCACCACAGGCAATAAAAAAAACGAAACGAACGTATATTTAAGGTTTCGTTTTACATTCAAAGGGAGCTGTGCGGTTTAAACGATTACTAGACAGAAAGCAGTACGCGGTTAGGAATATATTTCACTCTTCAACAAAAAAATTTGGCTGTGTCTGTGTTCCTAGAGCAGTGGCTAGCACTTACCATCAGGTGAAAATACACAGGGAAAAAATACACAGACGGTTCGTCTTTTTTTTGTAAAAATGTTCCTAACCGCACACCCCGTCGTTCGGGGCAAGGAAAAGGGTAGTGCCCCTAACCCACTAAAACATAGACGAACCCTAAAAACATTACATTCCTTTTTCGTCAGGTTGTTATTTTTTTCCCATATATCATTCTTATTCCCCCCCTCCTCGTTCCCCTTGATAATCCTTCCCTTTTCTTTCCAATTCCTGGAGTAGAAGACGCATTTGTGACCTAATGCTGCGAGCGTCTATAGGCTACATTAACCGCTTACCATCAGGTGGACCTGTATACTAACCTTTTCTTTTTTTCTTAAGGCGGGAAAAAATGTTCCTAACCGCACACACCGTCGTTCGGGTCAACGAACAGGATAGTGTGGGCCTTCACCCACTAAAGAAACCCACCGTGTGCCGTCTCTCCGCCTTTATTGGCGGGCCACTGGAACCATATTTCATTCCTTTAGTGGTCATATACCACTAACCTTAACCCATCTACCTAGAATTTGGCTTATTTTCTTCCCATTTTGAGAAGAAGTTTAACCCCAAAACTGGGACGAAGGTAAACTAAAAAAGGTATTCAAAAATAGCTCACAATTTCAATATGTATGTTGTTCAGAACTCGCCTATCGTTGATGATGTTAGGTGTCGCTACCACGAGCCCAAGCAATGCCGGGGCGAGCGTGCTAGCGTGCGGCTTCAAATGTCCTTCTGCATTGCATATAGCCTGAAAGAAAATATAATAAACGTATGTACTACAAGACATCGTCACACCCCTTCTTTCCTCTTTCGAGCAAGTTACAATTATCCTATCCGAATGTCTCTTTTGAACAAGTAATATATTTTTTTTAATAACACTACGTTTACGGATGCTATCGCGTTTACTTGATTTTATACTATCCCGACGTTTCGAATAATTTACAGCATTCATGATCACGGGTGGACTGAGATGGTAGATGTCCAAGGCTGATATATATCAGATATTCTGTTAGAATATTCAGCCTGACTTCTCTTCTGAGCAAGTAATAATATTATTTCTGAACTTCTCTTTTGAGTAAGTTACAATATTCGAACCGAATTTCCCGTGGCAAAAACTTCTCTATTAAATTATAATATTCTGTCTAAACTTCTCTTCTGAACAAAATAAGATTTTATTACTGCTCCGATCATGTTATAAGTATCTATAACTATTTCTTCTTTGAGCAATCTATAAGATTTTCTTTCTTCTATTTTAGAACCTGTTACAAATGCCTTGAATCATAAAAGATGAAATAATCCAGTCCTGTGGGCCTAGTCAAGTTGAATTCTATGATCGTTAACGCTGTAGGAAATAATTAAAATGTATGGAAATTTGACAGCTCTAAAGTTAAGTCACGTGACTTACCGTTGTAGATATCTGTAATCCATCCATCCATCCATCAGCCTTTTAACGTCCACTGCTGGACATAGGCTTCCCCAAGAGAACGCTACAACGAGCGGTCCCGTCATGGGGGATAGTGCCGTAATCGCCACGCTTGGCAGGCGGGTTGCCGATCGCAGTGGATGTTGTTAATACTCGAGGGAGTGCTACAGCCCACTCCTCCGGTATTCCCTCAGCCGGCTCTTACGACTCCCGTGGGTAGAGAGGGGTGGGACAATTCTATCGTTAAAGATATCAAATTTGATTAAAATTTAATAGATATCTTTAAAGATATCAAATTCCCATACATTTTAATGGTTTTCTATAGCGCTAGCGATCATAGAATGCAACTTGGCTAGGCCCACTGACCAGCAAAAAAAATGTGCTCCTAGTATTAAGGACATCAAGAACTACTGACACGGACTATGCAGCTGTCTCCTTCCTATACCACTAACATAAATACCAGATTATTTTTTTTTTTAATTATCCTACCTATACTCTCCCTATGCTACGAGATGGCGACGCACGAGTGATGCATCAGCGGGTCTAGCCAAGTTTCATTCTATGATCGCTAACGCTAATAGAAAACTTTTGATGTGAAACATCTAATGCGGGAGGGTAAAATCGGCTGTTAGCGTGGCGACGCTTTTATTTTAGTTGTGCCGTTCAAATTTTGCAATATTATAATGACATGGAATTGATCTGATGATGGAGCTGGAAGATGGACATAGGAACTCTATAATGAAACGGCGCAACCCCATCGAGTTTGGGCTCGTATGATTCATCTTGCCGAGTACTTTATGTCTAGATGGTATCCAGGGGCTAATGATGAAGCTGGAAGGTAGCCACAGTAACTCTATAATGAAATGATGCAACCCCATCGAGTTTGGACACGTTTGATTCGTCCTGAGAAGTACCTTGTTAAGTAATGATCATTTTATTTCTACAAAGTAATTTCGATGTTTTCACATCTGCTAGACGTCCCGCGACGTCTAGTTTTTTTATTATCCTTCCTATCCTCTCCTTTGTACCCTATCCTTTAGTTATTATACTCCCTATTTATCTCTTATCCCTTTCCTTGAAGATGGCGATGCGCGGGTGATGCCTCTGGCACCACCGAAGGAATATAACATAGTTCCAGTGGCCCACCAATAGAGGCGGAGAGACGGCACACGGCGGGTTTCTTCAGTGGGTGCAGGCCCCACACTACCCTGTTCGTTGCCCCGAACGACGGGGTGTGCGGTTAGGAACATTTTTTCCCGCCTTAACAAAAAAAAAGGGTGGTGCCTCTGGTATTGCTAGCGTTTATAGGCTACTCTACGGTAACCGCTTACCATCAAGTAGGCCGTATGATTGTTTGCCAACTACGTAGTATAAAAAAGGTGATGTCTTGACACCTTGTTGTTTTTGTTCGTGTGGTGACGGACTAAGAATACAAGTGTCACCACCCCATCCTTTCCCGCAGGTGTCGTACAAGGCGACTAAGGGAAGTAAGCAATTATCACCCATTGCATTACTGGTGGTAGGACTGGGTACCAAATGAGAATACTCACTTGTTAACGGGCCCGAACGGGTCGGTACCACCGTCTCCTGTGTGACCGGTCATGAAGCACGTCAGTGTGTTTTGGCTGTAGCAGAAGACAGCCGTTTATTCTTTCTTTTCATATCTGAGAAATGAAATGGTGCGCAGTAGTTTGCCAAAACTCTCGGTATAGTCGAGTCCATGAGCCACGGTTACCACTTACCATCAGGCGGGCCGTGGCTCGACTACCATCACTAGCAATAATAAAAAACCCAATTATATAATAACAAACATTAATTACTTGTGCTAGTGTCCATTGAGCATTCTTGTGTAGGTTGGAGAGACCCGAGACGACAGTAGCCACCCATTCAGCGTGCTGCAAGGTGCTGGCATGTACCAGCAGATCAGTTATAGAAGACAGAACTCCGAGAGAGTTCAGCGGATGGTTCTGGCGAGGTTCTGGCGTATCTTCTTCTTCATCCTACCAAGTTTAAAAAGTGTATCAGGCAACTAAAATACTGTATATTATATAGGTTGGGAGAAGGCGCACGGCAGGTTGTTTAGTGGATGAACACCACAAATTGCTAATTATCTGAACAATCAGAGTTACCTTCTGTAATGTACATTAGTGAAGAGATTGTAGTGTGTTTTTTTTAAACCCTAACAAACATACAATTTCACGGTCGCAAAGTACACGCAGACTCAGAACAACCATTTATGCATCACACAAATAAATTGTCCTGTGTGGGAATCGAAACCACAATAGTCGAGCGGGAGGCCGGTATCTAATCCACTCCGCCATCCGTGCAGTCAAAGTTCAGATACCAACTTCCTGTACCGTACTGTAGGTTTGATTCCTACACAGGACAATTTTCTGTTTGAGCCACAAATTATTGATCTAAGGCTGGATGTATTTTGTATCTATCAATTGTCTCAATGTTCGTGAAGTCTTCCGCGTTACAAGGATCATTCCCTAGTGCAGGGTATTGTATTTAACCACTGAAGTAATGTAACATAGTTCCAGTGGCCCGCCAATAAAGGCGGAGAGACGGAACACGGCGGGTTTATTTAGTGGGTGAGGGCCCCACAGTACCCTGCTCCTTGCCTCGAACGAATTTTTTCCCGGCTTATAAAAAATAAATATTCTGCTTAAAGAAAGAAGGGTTGAAACTTTGCCCCAAAGGAGGTTATCAATGTAACACGTACCTCCTCATCTTCAGGGTTGGGTATCATGTCGTACTGCAACGGGTTCTCAGACAGAGTCGCCATGAACATTCTGGAAATCAAAATCTCCCATGGACTAAACTATACCGTGAGTATTGTCAAGCCGCTGCTCACCACTTCATTTCACATGTATTTTCATACATGTCTCACATGAAAGAATTAACGGCTATCTGCTACGACCAAAACACACCGATGTGCTTTACAGCCGGTCACACGGGAGATGGTGGTACCAACCCGCACGGGGCCGATAGCAAGTGAGTACTTCCACTTGTTACCCAGCCCTACCACCAGTAATGCAATAGATGATAATTGCTTACTTCCCTTAATCGCCTTGTACCGACACCCGTGGGAAAGAAGGGAAGGGGTGGTGACGCTTGTATTCTTAGTCACAACACGGATAAAATAAAAAAGAATTGCTTTATGACGAAACAACCCAATAACTTTTTGCTGGCCTGACACGAGAATCGAACCCGAGATCTTCTTTTTTTATTTTCCAAAACAATGACTGGCTCGGAACATTCGGCCTCAAGCCCGAGTGTTGTGGTTTCGATTCCCACACAGGACCACTATTTGTGTGACCACAAATGGTTGTTCTGAGTCTGGGTGTACTTTATGTCCGTGCAATTGTATGCTTGTAAAGTCCCCCGTAATAATAGTGTTGCCTTTTTAAAAATAAAAAAAAGATAATAAAAAATAGTTTGCCAAAGACATGGACAACGAACACATAAGCTCGCGTAAATAACTGCGGAAAGCAAGTTTTTTTCGTAGATAACACCAATTCATAAACTAGTACTTCCTTATTAATAAACATTGTATAAGCTCCGAATTATCCCCCATGACGGGACCGCTCGTTGTGGATGGATGGAATAAGCTCCGAATAGTTATTCAGGGTTTTGTTCCGTTCTTTCAACGTCAAACTGTCATATTAGTGACAAAGACAAACCACAGGGGGGTTAGACGGAATCTCATAACTCACAATCGACATCGTATCGTCTCGCTTGTGATTGGTAGAGAAAACGACGCGTGATGTCGCAATAATCCGTTGGCAAATCACGGTGATCTCTCAACCAATCACAGTGATCACGATACGATGTCGATTGTGAGAAATGATATTCCATCTGACCCCCCTGAATAACTATGCAGAGGATATACAACGTTTATTATTAAGACAGGTACAGTGTACTCGCATTACCTGGTGCGAACAGTTGCCGTGAAGGATGTAGAGGTTACTGCTGTACTGGTATCTGTACTACGTTTATTTCTGCTCTCGCCCTGCAATGGAAAAAGAGAATTATCATCCATCCATCCATTCATCCATCCTCATCCAACATATAATAACACAAGTGCACTCTCTGCTACTTCACTCTATTTTATAGTACGACTAGGAGACATGGCCACGCGCTGCCGCAGCACATTTCACATTCGTTAATTTCGCACAAAAAAATGGAAATAATCGGGGTAAAAACTACCATATCTCTCAAGTTGGACCAAACTGAAGTGTGAAAAATATCGGTTAATTATATAATATAAATATTCACGGATATTTCACACACGTCTTCTGGTCTGCCTCTATGGTGCAGCGGTAGTGTAAGCGACTGCTGATCATGAGGTCTCGGGTTCGATCCCCGGGTCGGGAAAAGTTATTGAGATATTTCGTAAAGAAAAAAAAGACATTCTCAGTGGCAGCCCGGAGTTTGGAAATGTGCCCGGTAGACGTCAATAGGCTCGCCCCCTATTACGTGGGACTTAAACATAGCTGGCGAATCGTGGGTGTGTAATACACCTCTGCCTACCCCTTCGGGGAATACAGGCGTGATGCTATGTCTTCTGGTCCCAAACTAAGCTTAACGCTTGTGCTATGGGTATCAGATTACGGATATAATACATATATTACTTTTTTTTTGTAAATACTTACATATAATAGATTGTTTAGGAGTTCATCGCGTACAAACAACGTGACACCAAATATTAATATACAAAAACATGATGCAACATTTCGACACGATTGGAGAGGAGAGGGTCAGGCACAAGACCAATGAGAATCTTTGAGAATTCACCATAGAGCATATCTATGAATATTTCTAATTATAATTATGATATCTTTGTTAATTGAATATTTATATGTATAGATAGCACAAACCCCTCCCTCGCTATTCTTATCATCCTTACTATCCACCTCCTATCCCTTTCATTGGAGATGGCGACGCGCGAGGGATGCCTCTGGTATTGCTAGCGTCTATAGGCTACAGTAACCGCTTACCATCACTTGGTCGTATGCTTGCTTGCCACATACCAACATAAAATAAGATACTATAATAGCTCACCGAGAATGCTCTAGGCGGGAACACATATTGCACGTCCGGATCAACAACCTTGGACCACACGGGGACATTGAAAACTGCCGCATACTGCTTCTGGACTGGTCTTCTCTTACAAATGGCCGACACTAGGCAATTATACGCGACGCATTGCAGAATACTAGAAGAACAAAAAATGTATGCTGCTGGTGGTAGACCCATGCGGATTGCAGACAGAATATGCCATAAAACGTAAGTACAAAAACGTCGTAAAGACACCCACAAGCAATTGTGAAGTGGAGATTGTGAATCACCGCGATAGCTTAGCGGTCTAGAGCACTTCCCCAGGTTGGAAAGGACGCAGGTTCGAATCCTGCTCGCAGTAAAGCTCTATATTCCCAATTTCACAAATAATCTGTTCTTTAAAGTAGCTGAGCATGTCAAGTACTAAAATGCAAATCAAAATAAATTTTTCCATCCATCCATCCATCAGCCTTTTAAAGTCTACTGCTGGACATAGGCCTCCCCAAGAAAGGGAGATAGTGCCGTAATCGCCACGCTTGGCAGGCGGGTTGGCGATCGCAGTGGATGTAGTTAATACTCGAAAGAGTGCTGCTGCCCACTCCCCCGGTATTCCCTTAGTCGGCTCTTACGACTCCCATGAGTGGAGAGGGGTGTAACAATTCTAAAGCCGGCCCCACATCTCTCTAAACAAAAAAACCTCATGCTTCGCATTTTACTAGAACACGAGTCACTTCAGTTCACGCGCGTAAATACATACGACTTATGGCGCGAACATATTGAAGGAATGTTTAATGAAAATTGATGGCCCCGACTGAGTCCCCGATGGCTCAGTTGGCGGAGCATCTAAACTGTATATAAAAAGCGCGGGTTCTGTTAGGGTTATGAGCGCGCAGTGAACAGCTGGACACACAAACAATATATATACAAATCACTTACACTTAGATTTATACTTTCACAATTTCAGCAGAACATTAAATCTTCCATTACTTACTCAACTTACTGCGTACTGATACAGAGTATACATAAGTACAGAGTAAATCTAATATTAGAGATATTATCTCTACAGGTTCAAACCTCGCTGTCGTGACTATCAATTTCTATTTCACATTTTAGTGTGTTATCTTAAAAAAGAATCAATGATTGAAATATTTAAATAGACACAAGGTGCAAAAATATTAGTTAAGAGCAGGATTTGAACCTGCACCTCTCGGAAAACAGCTTAATCGGCAAAGCATCTGAAACGGTTTTTCGGGAGATGTAGGTTCAAATTCTGCACATGACCGTTATTTTCGATTTCACATTTTCGCACTTTGTGTTCATGTAAAATGCTTAAAGCCCATCACACACGTAGCTATAATATATATTAATATAAATCATAGCAAGTCATATCTATTTTATATATTTCTTGTGTCCGTGTGTTAGTACTTGAAGTCCTCCTAAACGCCTGGACCGGTCTTGACGAAATTTTTTGTGTATGTTTGTATAAGTACCGGGATGGTTTAGATTCACATTTGGACCCGGTAGGTGGCGTCACGATAGGATTTCGGGATTTTTTTCTTGAATTTATTCTAGTCTAAAATTTTTTTGTGTATGTTTGTGTAAGTAACGGGATGATTTAGATACACATTTGGAGCCGGTAGGTGGCGCCACGATAGGATTTCAGGATTTTTTCTTCAATTTATTATAATCTAAAATTTTTTTTAGTTGTTCCACGATAGTATTTCAGGAATTTTCCTTCAATTTATTCTAATGTAAAAACATATGAAAATAATACGCTAAAATTAATGACTCCATACAAACGAATCGCCAATGTTTAGATAGGACAACGTCTGTAGGGTCCGCTAGTTACAATATATTTTCTATACAAATTATCGAGTGACCGCACATGTCATGCAGCTATAATATATATTTCTATAACGTCACGAACTTATACCATAATTTATATTAATATATATTATAGCTACGTGTAACTGCCTCTGTGGTCCAGCGGTAGTCTAAGCCACTGCTGATCATGAGGTCTCGAGTTCGATCCCCGGGTCAGCAAATGTTATTGCGATTTTTCGTAAAAAAAAAAAGTCAGTAGCAGCCCGGAGTTTGGAAATGTGCCCGGTAGACGTCAATAGGCTCGCCCCCTACGTACGTGGGACTTAAACATAGCTGGCGAGTCGTGGGTGTGTAATACACCTCTGCCTACCCCTTCGGGGAATACAGGCGTGATGCTATGTTTTTTTTATAGCTAAGTGTATGATAAGCTTATGGACAGATTAATGAAATATATTTAAATGGTACAAAATTACAGCTAAACGTAAAAAAATGCGAGATAAAAACACTTACAGACAAGCATCTTTGATAGGTTGTCTTGCATCGTCTGGGCATAGAACCTTGTCCCTTAACGTCACACTGTATATGCACAAGTCCTTTACAATACCCCATGGATTGAGGTACCCAGCACCCATGTTGATGATTCCGGACTCCAAATTCTTTGCTGGTAGCTGGTTAAAGAACATCATAGGTTACATCAGAAGTGTATTTAACCGGCCAGGGTTTCAAAATATGTATATGGACCCCAAAAAGCGGCCCAGTATTTAGTTGCATCGTGTCTATGGACCCCCAATAGAGTTAGGTTCAAAATTATTTTGGTGCATGTTAGATATGTTTTTGTTTGCCAATAGAGTGCTTAGTAGCGCTTTTAAAAGTATAATAACCTGGACCTGATGAGGAACCCGCCGGAAGGACTCCTGAAACGGTGTACGGTATCTACTTTGTACTTTGGCTCATACGTTGTGTTTTGAGGAGCACGTACACACAAATACAAGCTGGGCAAGGCAAGCTGTTAGGTCCCTTGTAGTCGGTGGTAGCGTGTCTGCCAGTAATATAAATTTAAAATCATGAAATGAAAATAAAATTTTATTAAAAGAAAATGTCTATACATATAGGCGTGTCTAAACAGAAAATTATTAATTTTTAGATTTTTGTCTGTTTGTTTGTTCGCGCATCACGCAAAAACTACGAATGGATTTTTATGCCCACTTTTGTTATTTGGTAGCTCTTGATTAGAATTAAAAACTTTATCCCGCTACTATATCGGGAACCTGAGATACAGTCTAAAAAAAGCTTTTGGCTGCGGCGAAGCCGCGGGCAAAGGCTTGTAATGAAATAAATTATTAAGTTTCTTGTCCCTTTTTTTGTAAATCCATCCATCCATCCATCAGCCTTTCATTGTCCACTGTTGGACATAGGCCCCCCCGTAATGGGGGTTTTACCATAATCGCCACGCTTGGCAGGCGGGTTGGCGATCGCAGTGGATATTCTTAGTACACAGGGGAACGCTATTGCCCGGTCCCCCGGTTATCCCTTAGTCGGCTTTTACGACTCCCATTGGAAGATACGGGATGGAGATATTCTTGGTCGCAGCGAGAAAAAATGTACCTTATTTGCAGCTAAATACATAAATTGAGATTGTTTTGCCCGCCGCATGATCCACGTGCAACCGCGGCATTCAACGAATGCGCTAGGGTTGCACCTATGATGATTTTACTTACTTACTTATCATCACACTATATCCCTTCCGGTGTAGGCAGAGAGAACAGAGTGACAAAAGGCTCTATTCTTGCATACATTTCTCGCTTCCTCAACATTCATAATTCTCTTCATACACGTAATGAGTCAGGAGTCTCCGAAACCGCTCGCAGGTTTCGGAGACTCCTCGGACTCCTGACTCCACCGACAGCAACAAAGCTGTCGTTTATAAAACTCAAACATATATTTTTAGGAGCTTCTATCTGATTGCATTTTATATGATTTTAAATGTTATTTTCAAGTCGGATTATTTTTTTACTAATTGTTTTTTTTTTGTTGATTATATGTGTTTAGAGCTTTAGCTCTGAATTTTCGGTTATTAAATTTTATCGTCGAAACACCCTAAATCGCGTAAACAATTTTATTTTAATCAATACTACAAGCACGAGCGCTTAGGCGGGCGTGCGACAGCCTTCTGTCAGTTGTATCGTGGGCGACACGCGAAGCTGTAGGCATTTAACTCGGGGCCTTGAGCGAGTGATGTACGCCTGCCACGGGTCTGTAAGCGCATCCAATGCCTCAGTATGGGGCTACCTCACCTATTTGCTATTGTGCTGAGGATGCTGTTGGAACTGCCACGCACCCTTTACATAATGGAGGCGCATCTTTTCCTTACAATGGCGTGAACACCATCTATTACAGCTTCGGTGAACATGCCTGAGGCGCTACAGTATCGCGACAACCCTAACAACATCCTTTTTTTTGTTAAGGCTGGAAAAAATTTTCCTAACCGCACAAACCGTCGTTCGGGGCAACAAACAGGGTAGTGCAGGGCCTTCACCCACTAAAGAAACCTGTCGTGTGCCGTCTCTCCGCCTTTTTTGGCGGGACACTGGAACTATGTTACATCCCTTCGGTGGTAACCCTAACAACACCCTAAATGCATTATTATATTGTATACGCAGGACGCTTATGACCTCTGCGTATCCAAACCCACTCAATATTTTCTTTTCATTATCCTTCCTATACACCTCCTATCCCTTTCAGCACGTAGTAAAATAATAATAATAAAAGTCCTCACCTTTTCAATAACAACTTGCAATATGGAGAACGCTTTAGTATACGACAATATTCTCTCTCTATAAATCTCTGAATTGGAAGGTTCTTTAAAGCCAGTTTTGAAGACATTTAAAACATCCTTGATAATCCCAGATATGTATTCCTCACAAAATGTCCGAGTTGAATGTCTGTAAATAAATATAATGATTAAGATTCGCTTTTTTTTTAAAGACGACACCCTGCTCTAAGCTATAACCCCTGTATCGCGGGGGACTTTGCAAACATACGTTTTCACGGACAGAGAATAACCATTTGTGGATCACACAAAGAGTTGTCCTGTGTGAGAATCGAACCCAAAACACTCAGACGGGAGGCCAGTATGTAAACCACTCCGCCATAATGTGCAGTCAAATTTATATTCCATAAGAGTGAAGACTGAGGTGTGCGTGTCTACGTGCACGCAGAACGAACAAACACGCACACATGCTTTATATACGCACACAGATCCAACTGACAGTCTGGGTGGTGAAACAAACCAAATGTCACCACCCCATTTTTCCCCACGGAAGTAGTACGAGGCGAGTAAGCAATTATTACCCACCCAGGCTCATTTGTTGCCGAGCGTTCTTGAGAATGCCTCGTTTAGAGGCGAAACACGTGTCAAATTTATGTTCGGATTTTTGCGGAAAATTGCAATATTGTGGTTCTGAGAGTTCTATTGTATCGCATGGTTGTGTCACGTTGGTGAGTTTTTTGTCATTATCGTGCATGCTACTTTGCTATTATCACATTCTCCTCTATCTGTGGATTGGCAATCTTAGGTTATTCTGTCCAAAGATAACCGGGATTGACAATCCGTGGGTGAGTGGTGCGCTCTCCTCCTAAAATATCCATTCTATAATAGTAATTATTACCCATTGAATTACTGGTGGTAGGGTTGGGTGCCAAGTAGGAATACTCGCTTTTCTGGCTCGAGCAGGTTAGTACTTTTTCTCACAATCAGAAACACAACACTAGAAGTACCACTACCATTATATCATGCTGATCGTGTGCGAGAGGGCAGTACTTCCCCGATCGACCCAGCAGATTCATGCTGGAATAAGCAAGGCTCCGTCACAGTAATAATCAGTAACTAACGACAAAACATACTTCAATAACGGGAGGAATACACGCCGGCAGCTTCCCCAATTATTCTTCTTGTCAAAGATCTTAAATGCAGCATTAAATATCTTCTGATCTCTCCTATCGGCCAGAGACGCCATACATGCATCTATAGCGTCGTCCCACCACCCGCTTGCATCATCAGCTAGAAAAACATCATTTACTGTATGGCCTGATGGTGACTGTTAACCGTGTATTGAGTTCAATCCCTAGTGCACACTCCACATGACACGGGTCCCCTCAAAGTGAGAGTGATTAAGGCAGTTATCTAGCACGCTGGCCTAGTGAGCGTTGATAAAGTTCAGAAGCTGTGGAGGAAAACCCTTAGGCTTGCAGGTTTCCTTCAATATTTTTCTTTACCAGCAGCGATAACTTGTAGGGATGGGCCGAAATTAGTATTAATTCAAATTCAAAAATATTTTTGTTTTATAGGCCCATTACATAGCACTTAACATCATCAAAAATACATTAATAATTAACACGAGCGCCTGAGACGAGTGCATCCGCGACAACAAAGTGGCGATTGCAATCGCCACAAGCGGTCGGATTCCGTAGTAAAAAGCCTTTCATGAGAAAAACCCGTCAAGAAACTCTTGGGCCATTTTTTTATAGCAATTTATCACAGTTTTATATAATTCTTATAACTAAAATGACATAACATGAATGAGGAGCAGCTCAAGACCATTTTATTTTATCCTCAACATAATCTGAAACTGTGTAATAACTTTTATTACAAAGTCTAATTTTTATGGCTTTTCTTAAACTTATTTAATGGCATGTTTCGGACATTTTCAGAAGTTTTATTGTAGAAGCATATATAGTTATCACAACGGATGTTTGTGTCTCTGAAGTTAGCTGCAAGCTAACTTCAGAGACACAAAGATACGCAGTAGCTATTTTTAAGTCACAAGGCATGTGCGTCTTCTACAGTTTACATGTAACGAAATATGTTCGATTATAATTTAACAATTGTAATCGATAATCATATTATTTATCGAACGTACTAAAAGATGTGCTCTTCTAAATCTAGATTAAAGCTTATTGACTCAAATCGCGTACTTTTATTGAATATAAAAATAATAAATAGAACCTAATTAATTAGATATAAAACATTTTGATCACATTCGATTGTTTTGTTAATCGAGTAATAACATTTAAATTGGTCAGCTCTCTAATCGTGATTCCGTCACAATCTCCACTTGTTGCTCTG
Organism: Leucoma salicis; assembly: GCA_948253155.1. NCBI lineage: Eukaryota > Metazoa > Arthropoda > Insecta > Lepidoptera > Erebidae > Leucoma > Leucoma salicis. The sequence continues at coordinate 2,119,029 of OX411826.1, read as the reverse complement.
TGCCTAACTTCAAAGAAAGATCTACTAATTCTGTGGAGACGAGTGCTGTGTGCAATAAGATTGCCTTGTTCCTAATATTAACACAAATTTCAATACCACATTCTTTTCCGCGGGTGTCGTACGGCCGAATAAGGAAGAAAGCAATTATCACCCATTGCATTACTTGTCGTAGGGTTGGGTACCAAGTGGTAGTACTAACTTGTCATCCCAAGCGGGCTGGTACCACCGTCTGCCATGTAACCGATCGTGAAGTAACTTTTAGTGTGTTTTAATTGTGGTGTCAGATAGCTATTAATTCTTTGAATTCACATAAGATAAATGAAATGTGTGTACAGCGGCTTAACAATACTCTTAAATCAATGAGCTATGGTTACCACATACCATCAGGTGGTCCGTGGACCATATGCTAGCAAAGGTAATAAAAAGTCACAATTGGTACACACCTGCTGCTTTGGTTATGATAATATCCAGAAGAGTAAGGTCCCCAGAAGAGGCCAGGGCATCAAGGAGACACCTCAGTACTGCGGCGTGCTCACTCCCCATCTCTGAGAAATGAATGGGCAGAAGCCCTCCCATATGTCGGTAGCAGGAGCTAAACAAAGTGCAATTTTTTTTATCAAGTAACGGATAACGAGTTGTTCCTTACACAAGTCAGGTGACAGGTCTCGAATTAATTCCGCAGGCTAGTGATTCTTCTCGAGTTAACTTCGCAGGCAAGTGACTGGTCTGGAGTTAACTCCGCAGGCAAATGACTTACATAACTCATATTATTTAAGAATTCAGTGAAATCAGAATGCAAGAAACAAATAACGATTAATCAACCACCTGCATGTCATAAACGAATTCCGTGATAGGTAACAAGTTAACTCCGCCCTAAAGTAATATAACTCGTTAAGAATAAGAATACACACAGTCACGAATAACGAATAACTTCAAATTCCACGTGCATGACCCGAATTAACTCCGCGGGCAAGTGACAGGCAGCAAGTTAACTCCGCAGGAAACTAACAGGTCGCTAGTTTGACAAGTCTCGATTTAGATCCAATATACATGCATGAAACGTTCACATTTTTGATTAGTGTTATAAAGTAAGTCGTACTTGAGTGAAAAAAGATAAGTTTTACAAAATTTTAAATTGGAATTTCTTATAAAATAGCCTTTGCTCCGCCACAGCCCAAAGCTAGTTTTTGAGTTATATCCAAGATTCCCGATATAGTAACGGGACAAAATGTATACCAACTTTTAAGTCTAATCACGAGCTAAAGTTGCATCAAAATCCGTTTCAGTAGAATTTAGTGCTTGCGCGAACAATCCGACAAACAGTCAACATAATTTTACCTGTATTCTTTCCCTCCTGGTAGGATACAGATCAGCTGTATCTTGTGATGCAAGGTTGAGGTCTCGTCTGTAATGATACTCTCAACCCAGTTTACCAAGGTTGGTATCATAGGAGCATTTGGCAGCCGGAAAAGATCTGACGCAATGGATAGCTGTTTTTCATAACCCATCGACGATCCAAAATTCAGCCAAATCTTAAAGATATAAAAATAATAAATATTTACGGACATTTTCACACAACTTCCTCTGGTCCCAAACTAAGATTAACGCTTGTGCTATGGGTACCAGATTACGGATATAATACATATACTACTTTTTTTTTGTAAATACATACATATAATAGATAGAAAACACCCAGACGCAGTACAAATATCTGTGTTCATCACACAAATAATTGTCCTGAGTGGGAATCGAACCCACGACCTCGTGCACGGAAGTCGGTTACACTACCGACTACGCCACGAAGCCCGATATATAGATTTATTTTATTATTTTTATATTAAATTTATTTTAAGCAAATCAGTCTGCTTTGGTTGTAGCAAGAGAGCCGTATATTCTTTCATTTTATATCTGTGAAATGAAATGGTGAGCAGCGGCTTGACAATACTCCCGATAAAGTAAGTCCATGAGCGACGGTTGCCATTTACCATCAGGTGGGCCGTGGCTCGTCTGCAACCATACGTAATAAAAAAAGGACAAGTACAACAACAACAAAACAACAACACAACAACAACAACAAAAGAAATGTATTGAACAGATCAATGTACCCAAATCCTGCTAAATTAAGCTTTCGGACAAACTGATTGCACAGATAGTGACTCATGCCTGTGTCTTGGGACCCACAGAAGACAATTCTTTGTGTGGCATAAATGGTTGTTATTAGTCTGGGTGTACGTATTGTCCGTGAAATAGCATAGCATCACGCCTGTATTCCCCGAAGAGGTAAACAGAGGTATATTACACACCCACGGTTCGGCAACTATGTGTAAGTCCCACGTAATAGGGGAGCCTATTGTTGTCTACCGAGCACATTTCTAAACTCCGGGCTGCTACTGAGAATTTTTATTTTTACAAAAAAGCTACCAACACCGCCCGCCCCGGGGATCGAACCCGATACTTCATGATCAGCTGTCGCTCACACTACCGTTGCACCACAGATGTAGTTCATCCATCCATCCATCAGCCTTTCGAAGTCCACTGCTGGACATAGGCCTCCAGATGCAGTTAAATGAAATTAATTAAATAGCAAATTATGATATCATTGATGATTGCGAGCGGGGATTGAACCCACGTCTCGGAGTTCTTTTACTTTGCAATGTAATTTTCTATTGCACCTTTTCAAGCAATTTTTTCTATAGTAAAAGCGTATGCGTATGTATGTCAGGTGCTCAAAATATACATTAAAATAACAACATAAGAATGTTACCATATCAAAAAGTTGTACTATCTCGATCCAATATTGATCATATTCTTTATAATTATCGGCAAAAACCTTCACAGCGTCCACAAATATTGGGAAGTAATTTATGTCGGAAACAATAGATGTCGACAGTAAATACTTCTCGAAGTACACATTCAAATATTTTTGTACGAAAGCAGGATTCTCTTTCAATATGTTTCCGAATTCCGATAATGACAAACATTTTTCCGACACTGACAACATGTCCATTACAATCGATGTGCGAAGTTTGATTTTGTTATCTATCAGCAATGACGTCCAAGCTGCAGTTTCGGATATCCGATAGTCAAATATTTTCGATATGATACTCAATGAGTGTATGCTGTCGGCAAACTTATTCAAAGTGTCCGAAATAGCGAAAATGTTACAAGGATCATAAAAACTGTCAGTAATTTGTTTTATATTTATTTTTTCACATAATTTCTTGACACCACGAATAATTCTATTTGGTAACACTTGCAGAATTGTTTTATACGTACACAAACATACAGACAGATCAGTTTTGATCACAACGACTAATTCTGGTCTTATATTTTCTATTAATGTGCTGAGACATTCAATAATTTCCTGCAAAAAACAAAACCAAATTATTCATATATGATTAAAGTTCAAACAGAAAAATTAGACTTTTCGGAACGTCTGGCAGATGTAAAAACATCTAAATTATTTTGTAGAAATAAAATTGTCATAATTTATCAATATATCATATAAAATTATGACATGTATAAAATAACGACACCCATTGTCATAAAGGCAATGAATTTATAAGTTCATGAGAACTTTGTTTGAGTCTTACATCATTCTTGGTGAGCGCCCTCTCAGTATCCATAGACGAATTAAAACATATATTGGTTTATTGATTGACGTTATGCTTCCTAGTTACATGGTCTGTCAACAGATGACGTTAAAAACAATTAAATAAATTGGCGACGCATCGCTACGCTTCTCAGTGAGGAATTTAGGCTGTTGTCCAGCATGCCTGGCCTAGTGAAAGTTAGCAGACTTCCGAGAATGTCTCCAAATTATGCAGGTTTGCAAAAATCTTGATAAGTCTGTAGTGTGTGTATTTCGTATTCAAAATTACTGTTGCAATCAAAATCCACAGTTTATTCATTTATTACCGCCGCCGTTCGTTCCTTGACCAATGAGCGAGCGAGACTCGTATGTGCGACCCACTATTGGCTATTCGCGGCGAAAGAAGCTGGTGTATTAAGGCCCGTACGTTTGGTGGTCGATGGTAACGTTTCAATCTCTTCACGAATTATCTTGCGCTTGTGTTAAATAGAAACAAACAAAATAAACGAGAAATCAGTATCTAAATTCGGTGCAAAACTGTAACTATTTTTATTTTACTGACGTGAGGTGTGACAGGCCAATAACTTCGTATAGTAGTCACAACGGATCTTTGTGTCTCTGAAGTTAGGCACAGAGCAAGAAGTGGGGATTGTGACGGAATCATACGATTAGTGCTCCCCAATTCAAATGCTATTACTCGATTACCGAGCAATTATAATGTTTTAACTTCTAATTGTTTAGTTCCTATTTATTATTTTTATATCCAATAGAAAGTATACACGCGATTTGAGTAACACATAGCATCACTCCTGTATTCCCCGCAGGGGTAGGCAGAGGTGTATTATACCCACGACTCACCAGCTATGTAAGTCCCACGTAATAGGGGGCGAGCCTACTGACGTCTACCGGGCACATTTCCAAACTCCGGGCTGCTACTGAGATTTTTTCTTATTAGGAAAAAGCTCAATAACATTGCCCCATTGGTTCGCCAAGACCTCATGATTAGCAATCGCATACACTACCGCTACACCACCGAGGCAGTACCGAGGATTTAAGTGAATAAGCTTTAATCTAGATATAGAAGACTCCGCATCTTTTAGTACGATCGAAAAATAATATGATTATCGATTCCATCCATCCATCCATCAGCCTTTCAACGTCCACAGCTGGACATAGACCTCGAGTGCCGTAATCGCCACGCTTGGCAGGCGGGTTGGCGATCGCAGTGGATGTTTTTAATACTCGAGGGAGTGCTGCTGCCCACTCCCCCGGTATTCCTCAGTCGGCTCTTACGACTCCCGTGGGTAGAGAGGGGTAGGACAATTCTAAAGCCGGCCCCACACGGCAAGATTGATTGATTATCGATTACAATTATTAAATTATAATAGAAAATTTTTCAATTAACGTAAACTGTAGAAGACGCACATGCCTTGCGACACATAAATGAATACTACGCAGCGTTAGCAGCCAACTTCAGAGACATAAACATCCGTTGTGACTACTGTAATTCTGCGGAAGTGAATTGAGCGGCGGACAACATTTGGTAGGAGAAGACTTGGACCTCTAAGAAGGAACCCAGCTGGCAGCCGAGGTAGGTCGCACACTTTACTTTGGAGGGATTTGAACGGCCTCCTAGTTAGTGACGATAAACTTTGGATGAAGCATCTGATCATTGTCAGGTGTTACACCAAATAGGAGACCATCTTCTTCCAGTGTGTGTGTGTGGACCTTGGTCTGGGGATTCTAACTCAAAACCTTTGGAGTCCTTGATTTTACCACTAGGCTCTCTACACACACTGCTGGTTTAAAATGATCTGATGTAACTATAAACTAGACTTACAACTTTCTTAATATCCAGTAACTCCACAGCATACTCATTTAAAAACTTCAAAATATTTTGTGTTATATGAATATTGAAATCTCCATTTAATATATTTGCAATTCTTTTAATAATTACGAGGTTATTCCTTGATAATGCAGATTTACTGGCTTTTTCATCAATATTATACATAGACTTGGATATTGTGATGATTTGGAGAAAATTAGAAAAAGTCTCGATGTTGCTAAGGCTAGGAACCTGGAAAATTAAAAAAAATATGTTGTCTACGCCTTTCCATCCATCCGTCCATGAGCCTTTCATCGTTTACTGCTGGACATAGGCCTCCCCAAAATGGGGGTTTTACCATAATCGCCACGCTTGGCAGGTGGGTTGGCGATCGCAGAGGATATTTTAGTATACAGGGGAACGCTGCTGCCCGGTCCCCCGATAAACCCTTAGTCGGCTTTTACGACTCCCATAGGAAGAGACGGGGTGGGGCTATTCTTGGTGCCGGCCCCACACGTCTACGTCTTACCGTATAGAAAACTTAGCTCAGTTGACGTTCAAAAGACGCGAATTCAATCCCTGCTATTTTATTTTTTCTATTTCACATTTTCGCACTTCCTGGTACTAGATTTTTTTATATTTTTTTATTTAAAATATCTAAATACCTATTATTTAGATATTTTTATATATATTTTTAGCATTTGACATGCTTAGCAACATACATTAAACACAAAGTGAAAAATGTGAAATCGAAAATAACAGTCACGAGCAGGATTCGAACCTGCATCTCCTGGATACCGTCCAGATGCTTTGCCAATTCAGCCATCGTGACCCTTGCTCCTGACTGCTAATTTCGATAACACATTCATACTTAACGCGTCTTTGAGTGACGCCATTATTAGGTAAAATCTTAATTGTAAAATTAAGTTTACCTGGTCGGTATAATGTATGAAAATACTTCCGACAGATGGTGCAGGCGTCAACTGCGCAAATTAAATTCGCCATAAGGCAACACCGAAACAATTCTCAGTCAGCACAAACCCGCTAGTTCTGGTGCTGCTCTTGGGGAGGCCAATGTCCAGCAGTGGACGTTTAAAGACTGATGGTTGGATGAATAGAAGGGATGGTAGATTTACTTTTAAATAATTATTTTGATAAACGTTGTGACTTTCAATTAAATATTTGTTACGAAGAGTTTCTTATTTACGATCAAGTTACAGACCTCATTCTAACTATCGTTTATTTTGCCCAAATATGGTTAAATATTTGTCAACCTGGCAACAATTAAAAAAAATATTGCTGTTTCAAGTGCGGCCATGCCATGGCTCCGTCTAGTTCTTAGTCTGAGCGTAACGATGCGCTTCATGGCCGGTCACACGGGAGATGGTGGTACCAACCCGCTCGGGCCCGATACCAAGTAAGTACTCCCACTTGGTACCCAGCCCTACCACCATTCATGCAATGGATGATAATTGCTTACTTCCCTTAGTCGCCTCATACAACACCCGTGGGAAAGAATGGGGTGGTGACACTTGTATTCTTAGTCCGTCACCACACGGTTGTGCATTCTCTCTGCCTACCTCGCAAGGGAAATGACGTGATGATAAGTAAGTAAGTTAAGTAATAAAAAGCCACATACGTCGTCCGAAACATCCAAAACATTGATTATTTCTTTGAAAATGTAATCGCTATCCAAGAATTTCGCTTCCAAGATCCTCTTCAAAAACTCCAAAATCATCTCCAGTTGAATTCTATTGTTATTTTCAAACATATTATGCACAATACTAGACATGGTTTCCTTGATGGTGCACTCTTCAAAAATATCCAATTTTTCTATGAATATATCCGTAGCATTTTTATAGAAGTCTTTGACAATTCTTCTAGAAGTTGCTATGAGTATTCTTGGCAGGTACTGTATCGTCAGACTGTCATCGTTATGGAGTGAACTTAGGAATACTTTGGCTATGTCTATGCCGTTCCCGTATAATGGTCCTATAAATAATAACACAAACATACCATAGCATCACGCCTGTATCCCCGAAGGGGTAGACAGAGGTGTATTACACACTCACGATTCGCCAGCTATGCTTAAGTCCAACGTAATAGGGGGCGAGCCTATTGCCGTCTACCGGGCACATTTGCAAACTCCGGGCTGCTACAGACAATTTTAGAATTTTTCTTTTTACGAAAAAGCTCAATACTGCCTGACCCGGGAATCAAACACGAGACCTCATGATCAGCAGTCGCACACACTACCACTGCACCAAAGAGCATATATTTGTATAACATCATATATTTGTATATATGTGTTCATCACATAAATAATTGTCCTGAGTGGAAATCAAACTCACGACCTCCTCCCTCCGTGCACGGAAGTCGGTTACACTACCGACTACGCCACGAGGCCCCTTTACATTCTGAAGTCCACGCGAAGGAGCTCATACGATCTAGTAGACAATAATTACAACTAAAAGCCATTGTGAAGTGGAGATTGGGAGTCACCGTCGATGACTGCGAAGGCTTAACAATCCAGAGCACTACCTCGGATTGGAAAGGACACAGGTTCGAATACCACTCGCAGTATATCTCTCTTTATCCACTTTCGCAAATAATTTGTTCTATAAAGTAGCTGAGCATATCAAGTGCACAACAGATCAAAATTATATCTGTTAATATGAAGGTGTACTAACCGTTGGGGCTGTTAATCATGAGAAGCATCTCCTCCGCTACTAAGGTCAGTAGCTGTCCGGCACTTTCTGACCCAGGGTCGTGGAATAGCATCACTTGTAGGCTGTCACACAGCTTCCTTCTTACTTCTGGGTTTCGTTCTTCTTTGATGGACTACCAGAATATCATGGAACAAGCCATACATTATTCTTATGTAACTTTACTATAGACTTAGCAGGTATATGCCATGAAAGCTCTCACGAGATATGAGTTTTTCCAACTTAGTTCATGAAATCGACCACAACTTTAATTTGCACTAGCCTAGTTTTTAACTTGTATCTCAAGTTCCCGATATAGTAGCGGGATAAAATGTATACCGGTCTTTAAGTCTAATCGATACCTATCAAATAAAAAAAGTTGCATCAAAATCCGTTTAGTAGTTTTTGGGTGATGCGCGAACAAACAAACAGGCAAACAAATAAACAGAAAAACAGACAAAAAATCTATAAAAAAAATGTTTTGTGTTCTATATAGCCTAATACAGTCATTTTTTTTCTCAAATATCTTAAATGTACAGACACAGCTCTGTTACAATTTTATAATAGTATAGATTATACATAATATATATATACAGGCTTTAACAATAACTCTGTTGGATAATTTAGGGATGGATACTTTATCATATAGGTGTTATATATATATATATATATGTAATTATAATTAAAATTAAAATAAAATAGTAGCCAGTTACAGTTGACAATCAAAATTATTTATAAAACCGACACAAGCAGAAAATGTTATCCTACATTTACAAATACTTGTCGGTCCATAAATAGATATCATTTATGCCGGCAGTCAAGACAATTTTTTTTAGATTTTTTATCTGTTTGTCGGTTAGTCAATTTGTTCATTCGCTCAACACGCAAAAACTACTAGACGGATTTTGCTGCAACATTTTTTATTTAATAGCTCTTGATTAGACTTAAAAACTGGTATACATTTTATCCCGCTACTATATGGGGAACCTGAGATGTAACCTAAAAACTAGCTTTTGGCAAAGGTTAGTTTGTAAATATGCACAAATAATTTCCAAAAATCTCAAAAAGACAAAGAAAGAAGCGAACGTGTGTGCCGTACGAGGTCTGGACCTTGCTCGAACTCGACACCACTGTCTTTGCAGTCCTTGGCTTTACAGCTAGGCTATCACTGAGTTTTTGAAGTTATACTACTTTAGGCACGTTATGAAAAAATTATGAGAGTGAAATTTTAAGATGCGTGTGCATCACTGTAACACAAAAGTAACAGGTAGATGCGCGCGCATCACTGTAACACAAAAGTAACAGGTAAATGCGGTTGCATCACTGTAACACAAAAGTAACAGGTAAATGCGGTTGCATCACTGTAACACAAAAGTAACATGTAAATGCGCGCGCATCACAATAACACCAAAGTAAAAGGTAGATGCGCGCGCATCACTGTAACAGAAATGTACCAGGTAAATGCGCGCGCATCACTGTAACACAAAAGTAACAGGTAGATACGCGCGCATCACTGTAACACAAAGATAACAGGTAAATGCGCGCGCATCACTGTAACACAAAGGTAACAGGTAGATGCGCGCGCATCACTGTAACACAAAGGTAACAGGTAGATGCGCGCGCATCACTGTAACACAAAAGTAACAGGTAGATACGCGCGCATCACTGTAACACAAAGATAACAGGTAAATGCGCGCGCATCACTGTAACACAAAGGTAACAGGTAGATGCGCGCGCATCACTGTAACACAAAAGTAACAGGTAGATACGCGCGCATCACTGTAACACAAAGATAACAGGTAAATGCGCGCGCATCACTGTAACACAAAGGTAACAGGTAGATGCGCGCGCATCACTGTAACACAAAGGTAACAGGTAGATGCGCGCGCATCACTGTAACACAAAAATAATAGGTAAATGCGCACGCATCACTGTAATTTTTTTTTCCAGTCACAGTCGCTTTAGCTAATGTATACTTACAAGTAAGGTCTCCTGAACACACTTCGCCGTGACGCACATCCGTATTGCTGACGTCACATCCACTGAGCCATTGGTTCTAAATAAAGCATGAATGCATTTCCAAGCGATCGTCTGAAGAGCAGGGTCTGGACGGTCCCGCACTGGAAGTTACCATAGATACATCATCATATTGAAAGCTTACCATCGGGTGGGTCAATCGAGCGATGCAAGCTTATCTTTTTTTTTCAAACACAACACCCTGCATCGTTGGGTCTTTACAAACATACAATTTCACGGACACAAAGTGCACCCAGACTCAGAACAACCATTTGTAGATCACACAAAGATTACTCCTGTGTGGGAATCGAACCCACAACACACGATATCGGTAAGACCGCTGGTATACTAAGAAGACAAGAAGATGTATCGTTCTATTTCCTTCTGAAGTGTTAGAACGGGAGACATACATACAACTAGGGCTTGAAATCAAAAATAAATCCACCTTGATTGTCCCTGCATGAATTGGTTGGAAGTGCCACCTTCTCACAGAAGACCACCGAGAAACAAAGGTACTCCTGCCGTTGTATTTCGTACGATGAATGTGAGTGCCAGAGGTTCGTAACCCTATCCTCTACTATATAAACTCTATAAACATACAATTTTACGGACACAAAGTACACTCAGACTTAGAACTACCATTCAGTCACACAAAGCGTTGTACTGTGAGGGAATCGAACATAGAATACTCGGCACGGGAGGTCGATATGTAAACCACTGTGTCTGTGCAATCACTGTACTGTTTAAGTCTGTATAACGATTTTGACTGCATGGTGAACTATATAAGACTAATTTTAAGAATAATAATAATAAATATTCACGGACATTTCACACAACGCCCTCTGGTCCCAAACTAAGTTTAACGCTTGTGCTATGGGTAGCAGATTACGGATTTAATACATATATTACTTTTTTTTTGTGTAAATACATACATATAATATATAGAAAACACTCAGATGAAGTACAAATATATGTGTTCATCACACTAATAATTGTCCTGAGTGGGAATCGAAACCACGAGCTCGTGCACGGAAGTCGGTTACAATACCGACTAAGCCACGAGGCCCGTCAAATGAAGAATCTGATAACAATAAAAGATACTTACAATTAGCTGATATAAGAACAAGAAGAGAATATAGTGTCTCAAAGTCTTCCCACTGGAGACAGATCTGCAATATCCTCAAAAGGTCGATCTGCAAATTACAATCAAAAATTTCATGAGCCTAAACAGTATTCAATTCTTCTCCAGACTTCACCAGGGCAGTCGTTGATCATCATGGTGAAGTATCACCCTCTCACAAAAGACCAGCGTGTAACAAGGGTAGTTAATCTTACCATTGTGTTTCGTATGGTGAGTGAGAGCGCCGGAGGCTTAAACCCTCTCCCTAACCTCTACTTATTATCCTTCCTATCCGCTCCTTAGTATCCACACTATCCACCTCTTATGCATGTAATACTTGCTGGTAGAAGGCGTTAGTCGTAAGACAAATGTGATTAAGAATTTGGGATGATCGAAAGGTCAGTAGGGTAGCTCAGTGGCTTAGAGCACTTCCCCGGATTGATCTCTTTCCTTGGAAATGCTTGCTTACCATCAACCGGGCCGTAAATAAGAAACTTACCTTATAACTTATTCCTTCATTGATATTAGGAATTTTCAAAGTAATTTTATTTCTCAACTGTAGGCTGTACAACGCATTTGTAAAATCTTCAGTTTCTATTAATTTTGCGTGTTCACCTGAAATAGATATCAATAAAAATAGATGGCGTCGGTTTTGATAATACCACAACAGCAAATGTAAAACAGCCGTGTGGGGCCGGCTTTAGAATTGTCCCACCCCTCTCTACCCACGGGAGTCGTAAGAGCCGAGGGAATACCGGGAGAGTGGGCAGCAGCACTCCCTCGAGTATTAACAACATCCACTGCGATCGCCAACCCGCCTGCCAAGCGTGGCGATTACGGCATTATCCCCCATAATGAGCACACAAAAAAAAAAGGATGCGGTCGCCACAGGACCGCTCGTTGTGGCGTTCTCTTAGGGAGGCCTAAGTCTAGCAGTGGACGCCGAAAGGCTGATGGATGGATAGATGGAAATGTAAAAGGAATCTCTCTCATGTATAACGATAACTTAGCGGTCTAAAGCGATGCTATCGGCAACGGGAGAGACACTGTTTCAAATCCAGCTCACATCTTTTTTTGAATCATAAATAAAATTTGTACTATGCATGTCAAATGTTACAAATAAATAAAGCGTAACATTATTACTACCGCTTACTTACTTATCATCACGCCATCTCCTTTGCGGGTTAGGCAGAGAGAACAGGGTGCCAAAAGGCTCTTCTCTTTTGCATATATCTCTCACTTCCTCAACATTCATAATTCTCTTAATACACGCTCGTCGGAGACTCCTGACCACCTCCCTTCAATACATGACCGATTTGGTCTAGGTAGGTGAGTCTCGGTCGCTCCCTGTACCTACATCCTTCCACTTTCGCATTGTATCTTGATGACCAGTCGCTCGTCCGGCATTCTTTCCACATGTCCGAACCATAGGAGCATTCCCTTTCGCATATTTACACCAATACTTATTATTATTACCACATAGCTTCACGCCTGTATTCCGAAGGGGTAGACAGAGGTGTATTACACACTCACGATTCGCCAGCTATGTTTAAGTCCCACGTAATCATTTCCAAACTCCGGGCTGCTACTGAGAATTAATAATATTTTTTTTTTAGCTCTGTCCCTGTCATCGAACCCAAGACCTCATGATGTGCAGTCGCTTACACTACCGCTGCACCACAGAGCCAGTTATTAATACCACTTACCAATAAAGACAGTCGAGTCTCGCTGGAGCACCCTGCCGTCACATGTAGACTCGATATCCTTGGTCCTTAACTTGGTAACTTGCTTTATAATCTGTGGAAAATGTGGTATTTTTTTTATCACACATTTTTCCCTTTTCCTACGGTTAGCAATCTGTGTTGCCACTGAAGTAATGTGACTCAGTTCCAGTGGTCCGCTAGTACAGGCGGAGGGACGGCACACGCGGGTTTGTTTGGTGGGTGAAGGTCCTACTCTGCCCTGTTCGTTGCCCCGAACGACAGGGTGTGCGGTTGGGTACGTTTTTTAATCCGTGTGGTCACGGACTAAGAATACAAGTGTCACTACCCCATTCGTTTCCACGGGTGTCGTATAAGGCAACTAAGGGAATTAAGCAATTATCATCCATTGCATGACTGGTGGTAGGGCTGGGTACCAAGTGGGAGTACTCACTTGGTACCACCATCTCCCGTGTGACCGGCCATGAAGCACATCGTGGCGTTTTGGCTGTAGCAACTAGTGAGTACTCCCCCTTGGTATCCAACCCTTTTTGTTAAGGCGGAAAAAAATGTGCCTAACCGCAAACCCCGTCGTTCGGGGCTACAGGGTAGTGTGGGGCCCACAACCACAAAATAAACCCGCCGTGTGCCGTCTCTCCGCCTGCACTGGCGGACCACTGGAACTGTGTGACATTACTTCAATGGTGGTATCCAACCAGTAGTAAATATTTAAATATTGGAAATCCAATAAAGTGTATCTATCTCCTCACCTTCCTCTCTAACTCCTTTCCTTGAGATTGGTAGTGCATGAGTGATGCTTCTGAAGTTGTTAGCATCTACGGCGCGAAATACACAAAAACGGCGTATGGCTTAAGACGTGGCGCAGTCGTGGAACGGATACGGCACGGACGCGATATAAACCTGTGCCGCGCCGCTTCAGAGTAATTCACAATACGTCTCCTTAGTACATTTTGTACGCAAAAGTTTTGAAGCGGCACCGTGCCTGCGCCGCGCCGAACTCCTCGCCGTTTGTGTGTATTTCACGCCTAAAGGCCACAGTGACCACTCACCATCAAGCCGACCATATTTTATGCTTGTTTGCCACCCTGGTAGTATAATAAATTATAGTTTATAAAACTAAAATAACACGCTTTAAATGACTAGTTTTCTTTCTCTCTTTCAACTAAAAAGTAGTAAATAATATTACAATAAATAATTATTGTAAAAAAGCATGAATGCTTTTTACTATATAGATGAACTATTTGTAACATTTGATTTTGCACCTCACGCTTTTGTACAATCATTATTTATTGTAATATTATTTACTACTTTTTAGTTCAACTAGCTATTTAAAGCGTGTTATTTTAGTTTTTTAAACTATAATTTGTTTTCTTCTTTTTAGTCTCAAATTAGTATCAAAAGTACTGTTATTTAAAAGAAATAAAACCTTTAAGATCAATTTTTTTAGCATATGACATGCTCCGCTACTTTTTAAAGTATAAATTATTTGTGAATAAGGAAAAAGAGACTTTTAGTAGGAGCGGGAATCGAACCCGCGTCTTTCCAATCCGGGGAAGTGCTCTAAGCCACTGAGCTATCCTACTGATCTCTCGATCATCCCAATTTCCTAATCACATTTGTCTTACGACCAACGTCATCTATCGGCAAGCATTACATGCATCCAATATAGTAAGTTTAATTTTGCAATTAAAAATCCATACTATTTGATGGCGCGATTTTTGGCTTAGAGCACTTCCCCGGATTGGAAAATACGCGGGTTCGATTCCCGCTCCTACTAAATCTCTTTTTCCTTATTCACAAATAATTTATACTTTAGAAATAAAACCTACTTATGCCAGGTTCATCGGACGGACGGACATGGCTAAACTATAAGGGTTCTTTATTGGCTACGGAACCCTAAAAACCGATAAACTCAATAACTCAAATTATTGCATTGTCATCGGTCCTTGATAAGAGTGCAGTTTCAAATCAATTCAACATTTTGAAGTGGTTGAAAATCACGTTCGAAGATTCCGTAGCGTGTTTTTCTTTAAGGTTAACAAATCTTATTTTGCAAATTGAATAATGGAATAATCTTATCAAATTAGTGTATTGTCATCGGTCCTCGATAAATCTACAAAGTTTGAATAAAATCGGACCGTTTAAAGTGGGTCAAAATCGGGGCCAAAGGAGTCGGTGACAAACATACAAACAAACAAACATACAGGTGAAGCTAATAAAAAGCGTGTAAAGACAGGAGCTTAGTCTACAGTAGACCAGGCTGGTCTAATGCAGGTCTTCATAGACAAACATTTTAAGAGAAAAAGTAGTTCTTAAAAAAAGGTTGTACCTATTTTGAAATAAAACTACGTTTACGGAATCTATCGCGTTTACTTGATTTTTATGCTATCCCGACGTTTCGAATACTTTACAGCATTCATGATCACGGGTGGACTTAGATGGTAGATGTCCAAAGCTGATATGTTGTTTCAACGGTTTCATAACCGTTGAAACAACATATCTGGAATGCTGTAAAGTATTCGAAACGTCGGGATAGCATAAAAATCAAGTAAACGCGATAGATTCCGTAAACGTAGTTTTATTTCAAAATGTGTGAAATTCGCGTAAATGTTAGAAAGTATTATAGGTTGTACCTACTTCTTCGGTAACCGCTTACCATCATGTGGGCCGTGACTCACCAGTCACCATGGTGGATTTTTTTATCCTATGTGGGTGGCAAACAAGCATACCGTATACCGTAGCCTATAGACGCTAGCAACACCAGAGGCATCACTCACGCGTTATATCTCTCTCTATCTATTTGACGGGCCTCGTGGCGTAGTCGGTAGTTTATTCGACTTCCGTGCACGAGGCCGTGGGTTCGATTCCTACTCAGGACAATTATTTGTGTGATGAATACAGATATTTGTACTGCGTCTGGGTGTTTTCTATCTATTATATGTATGTATTTACAAAAAAAAGTAGTATATGTATTATATCCGTAATCTGGTACCCATAGCAAAAGCGTTAAGCTTAGTTTGGGACCAGAGGGTGCTGTATGAAATGTCCGTGAATATTTATTATTATATCTACAAGGAAAGATATAGGATGTGGAGATAGGAACCAAAATTGATAATAAAAATAAAAACTTACATCACCAACTTGCCTTTGGTCCAAATCATTCCTGGTCTTTAACAATATATCAAATTCTGATAACGCTTTTGTATACAACTTAGCTTCTAACTTATCCTGGCTGAGTAGCACCTGCAATTATATATATATTTTTTTATATACATCCATCCAACCATCCATCAGCCTTTCAACGTCCACTGCTGGACATAGGCCTCCCCAGGAGGACGCCACAACGAGCGGTCCCGTCGTGGGGGATAATGCCGTAATCACCACGCTTGGCAGGCGAGTTGGTGATCACAGTGGATGTTGTTAATACTCGAGGGAGTGCTGCTGCCCACTCCTCCGGTATTCCCTCAGTCGGCTCTTACGACTCCCGTGGGTAGAGAAGGGTGGGGCAATTCTAAAGCCGGCCTCACACGGCATTTAAATACATGCTCAGATATAAAACCTTATCTTTCTAATACATATATACTATACATAATAATAAGCCTTTAACAGTGGCACCGCTGCAGCCAAAAGCTAGTTTTTAGGTTATATCTCAGGATCCCGATACAGCCCACTGAAGGAATGTAATATAGTTCCGGTGGCCCGCCAATAAAGGCGGAGAGACGGCACACGGCGGGTTTATTTAGTGGGTGAGGGCCCCGCACTACTCTGTTCGTTGCTCCGAACGACGGGGTGAACGGTTAGGTACATTTTTTACCCCAAAAAACAAAGAAAGAGTCCCGATATAGTAGCGGGCTAAAATGATTTGGAGTTTTGTTTCTCTTTTAGTTCGGACACTTGCGCGCGGACGTGAGTCCCATTTGTTGGTAGGTCAATATTTGTGTTCATTTATATGACATGTCAAATGCTTAAAAAATATATAAAAAAATATCACATTTATAGGACTGCGTGATATGCAAATACAACCGAAAGATGGCGCAGGCACCACCCAAGACATTAAGAAGATTATTAAGAAGTTATCAAAATTCGCAATCCCGAGCTATTGTCACGATGGCTGAATTGGAAAACAATCTGGGACAGTATTTCAAAAGACGCAGCTATGAATGAATATAAATTCTAAATAGACTGTTATTTTCAATTTTACATTTTCGCACTTTGTGTTAATTTAACACTTACTTGAATAACAGATAGTGTATCAATATCCTTATCTTTCTGGAAGTTGGACAGAAGCTCCTTCAAAATGCTTTTCTGTTTAAACATTTCCATACACTGATACTGCAACAAAAATATTACCAAACCGTTATTTTCTACTTATATGAGTACCATCCATCCATCCATCCATCAGCATTTCAACGTCCACTGCTGGACATAGGCCTCCCCAAGAGAACGCCACAACGAGCGGTCCCGTCATGGGGGTTAATGCCGTAATCGACACGCTTGGCAGGCGGGTTGGCGATCGCAGTGGATGTTGTTAATTACCGAGGGTTTTTTTCTGCTGCCCACTCCCACGGTATTCCCTCAGTCGGCTCTTACGAATCCCTTGGGTGGAGAGGGGTGGAACAATTCTAAAGCCGGCCCCACACGGCCAGTATATGAGTACCACAAGGGTCTAAAACAAGCATACGGTCCATTTGATGGTAATGGTTACCGTAGCCAATAGACCTTGTCATGCTCAGCTTTGCCCGTGGAGGGCTCCAGCTGAACGCAGATGGCGCTATCGGCGAGATGGCCACTATCAAATTGTAGTTTGCTCGAAAATCACGCAAAGCCGTTGGTCCAGCGCGAAATGCCGTCCCATCGGACTATGAGAGTAAGGGAAGAAAGAGCGCACTTGTGTTTGCGCTCGTGCACTATAATATATCCTGCGTAGTTGACACTGCCATGACCGAAACCGACTGGATATAATTATACATCCATCCATCCATCCATCAGCCCTTCAACGTCCACGCTGGACATAGGCCTCCCCAAGAGAACGCCACAACGAGCGGTCCCAGGTCTCCAGCAGGCGGGTTGGCGATTGCAGTGGATGTTGTTAATACTCGAGGGAGTGCTGCTGCCCACTCCCCCGGTATTCCCTCAGTCGGCTCTTACGACTCCCATGGGTAGAGAAGGGTTGAACAATTCTAAAGCCGGCCCCACACGGCCTATAATTATACAAGTGAATGAATAATATGTGAGGAAATCTGTAAGCCTTAGCGATTTTTTAAACGGTCTGTGAAGTCTGCCAACCCGCACTAGGCTATCATTGTGGGCTCCTTAATCTCTCTTATGGGAGAAGACCTGTGCTCAACAGTGGTACGTAATCATAGGTTGTGAAAATCTTCAGTACTATAAGCAAGCCTGCCTGGCTTGCTTATCCCAGCAGGAAGGGGACGTCTCGATCGGGGAAGTACCACCCTCTCACATAAGATCAGCGGCTTAAGGCTTAACTACCGTTTTGTTTCGTATGGCAAGTGAGAGTGCTGAAACCCCCCCTGTCACTCCTTATTGTCTTATTATCCTTCCTATCCTCTCCTTAATATCCTTATATCTACCTTCCTTCCCTTTTCTAAGAGATGGTGACGCGCGAGTGATGCCTCTGGTGTTGCTAGCGTCTATAGGCTATGGTAACCACTTACCATCAGGTGGGCCGTATACTCATTTGCTACCCAATTAGTATTCATCCATTCATCCATCAGCCTTTTATCGTCCACTGCTGAACATAGGCCTCCCCAAGAATAGGGGATAGTGCCGTAATCGCAACGCTTGGCAGGCGGGTTGGTGATCGCAGTGGATGTTGTTAGTACTCGAAGGAGTGCTGCTGCCCACTCCCTCGGTATTCCCTCAGTCGGCTCTTACGACTCCCATGGGTGGAGAGGGGTGGGATAATTCTAAAGCCGGCCACACACGGCATTTAGTATTAAATAAAACTAACCTTCGCAGAAAGAATCTCTGACGGACAAACGCACAACCTGTTCGCCAATTCTACTATATAAGGTTTTAACAGGTCACAGTATCGGCAGTAGTCGTCTGTCTCGCTCACACTCAGCACGAAACACAGCACGTTCGACAGAGACGGTAGATCGAAATCCTGTGAAAAAGATATATACTATTAAACGATATATACATTAAAGAACAAATGCTGCATGAAGGCATGGTCGTCGGTCACTGCGATGGCTTAGCGGTCTAGCTAAAGAGAACATTAGTGCGAGCGGGAATCGAACCTGCGCCCTTTCCAATCCGGGGAAGTGCTCTAAACCGCTAAACCATCGCAGTCAAAGACGAAGAACCCCAATCTCCACTTCACAGTTGCTTTTATATGTCTTGACGACTCACGAAGGGGCGCAACTTCGAATGCCGCTCCCAGTAAACCCCCCTATTTCCACTTTCACGAATAATTTTAAAAATATCAAAATATTTATAGAGCTGCGTCATCATTTGGTATGAATCTTAATTGTAATAATTAAACTTTGCTGGTTGGAAAAATGTATGCAAATACATCCGACATATAGCGCAGGCGTCATGCAATACCACTGAAGGAATGTATGTTCCGGTGACGCGCCAATAAAGGCGGAGAGACGGCACACAGCGGGTTTCTTAGTGGGTGAGGGCCCCACACTACCCCATTCATTCCCAAGGGCGTCGTACGAGGCGACTAAGGGAAGTAAGCAATGATCACCCATTGCATTACTAGTGGTAGAGCTGGGTACCAAATGGGAGTACTCACTTGCTATCGGGCCCGAGCAGGTGGATACCACCATCTCCTGTCCGGCCATGAAACACATCGGTATATTTGGTTGTAGCAGGAGATAGCCGTTAATTCTTTAATTTCATATATGTGAAATGAAATGGTGAGTAGTGGCCTGACAATACCCCCGGTATAGTTGAGTCCATGAGTTACCACTTAGGTGGGCCCCCAGGTGGGCCGTGGCACGTCTGCCACCTTAAGAAATAAAAAAAAAGCTGTGGCACTCTCAATCACCAAACGAAAAATAATAATAATAATATGAATCATTATGTCTACGCCAATATGGCTCCTTGGGTGAGGCAGTCTTAGCCAAAATCAGAAAAGCTCTACAAACATTTTTGTTAAGCTGGGAAAAAAATTACCCAAATCTAAAAATGAGGGCTCATCCTCTATTTATTATCTTTCCACTCCACCTCCTATCCCTTTCCTACGAGTAAGCAACGCGAGAGATACTAGCGTCTATAGGCTACGGTAACCGCTTACTCTCAGGTAAATACGACTTACCTTCTTCCGACAGATGGCGCAGGCGTCACCCAAGACGTTAAGTATGAATATAGTATCGAAATTGGCAGTCTAGAGCAGTTGTCACGATGGCTGAATTGGTAAAGCATCTGGACGGTATCCAGGAGATGCAGGTTCAAATCCTGCTCGTGACTGTTATTTTCGAGTTCACATTTTCCACTTTGTGTTTAATGTATATGGCTAAGCATGTCAAATGCTAAAAATATATATAAAATATCTAAATAAAATAAATGGTTCCAAATTTACCTTTCCAGCACCATTGGTGTAAGACCTCAATATGGTCTGTATATGAAGAAGGGTATCCGTTAAAACCTCGTCTCCTCGGTGCTCTGTGTCCAGAATATCTTTCCATACGTCAGTGTACATCTCCAGGCCGCCATCTTGTCGACTCAGATCTATTAGCAACGTTATCGCCATCTATGTTAGGAGAAATACACTTTTAAAACTTTTGCGTAACTATTCTTATCTATCTATACTATTATAATAATATAAAGCTGTAACAGAGCTGTGCCTGTACATTCAAGATATTCGAGAAAAAATGGCTGTAATAAGCGTGTCTAAACCCAAAACATTTTTTTTTAGAATTTTTGTATGTTTGTCTGTTTATCTGTTTGTTTGTTCGCGCGTCACGCAAAAACTACTGGACGTATTTCGATGCAACTTTTTTTATTTAAAAGGCCTTGATTAGACTTTCCCCCCCTCTCCACCCATGGGAGTCGTAAGAGCCGGCTGAGGGAATACCGAGGGAGTGGGCAGCAGCACTCCCTCGAGTATTAACAACATCCACTGCGATCGCCAACCCGCCTGCCAAGCGTGGCGATTACGGCACTATCCCCATTCTTGGGGAGGCTTATGTCCAGCAGTGGACTTTAAAAGGCTGATGGATGGATGGATTAGACTTAAAAACTGGTATACATTTTATCCCGCTACCATATCGGGAACCTGAAATATAACCGAAAAACTAGAAAATTATTTAAACTAGATTTTTTTAGAATATATTTTAAAAAAACTACTGGACAGATTTTGGGGCATTTTTTTTTTATTTGAAAGGATTTCCTTGATTATGCTTAAAAACTGGTATACATTTTATCTCGCTACTATATTGGAAACCTGAGATACCCTAAAAACTAGCTTTAGGCTGCAGCGGAGCTGCGGGCATAGGCTAGTCCTTAATAATATTACTATATCATTTATTATTATGAATTCGAAAGTGCGTTTGTTTGTTTTTCCCGCTTTCACTCAGTAACTACTTAATCGATCATCATAAAATTTTGTATATGTACTCGTATAGTCCAGAACCCGTAGAACATAGGTCACGTTTTATTTCGTGAAAATGGATGGTATCGATGTGGGACAGCAATTTTGTCATAGACATAATTTGTCCGTGTGGTGACGGACTAAGAATACAAGTGTCATCAGCCCATGCTTTCCCATGGGTGTCGTATGAGGCGACAAAGGGAAGTAAGCAATTATCATTCATTGCATGACTGGTGGCAGGGCTAGATACCAAGTGGGAGTCTCACTTGGTATAGACCATGTTCCCGAACGACGGGATGTGCAGTTAGGTACATTTTTACCGCCTTAAACAAAAAAAATAGGTCGTATGCCTCTTTGGCATTCTTGTAGTACATACTGTAGTTATAGGTTTCTATGTATTAATAGAAATGTACAAGACTTACCTTCCTGATATCCTTGGAGGCGTCCCGTATACCTTTCACCACAATACTCTGACGCAACGCGGCTGGTAGGTGATGGTAATAAATAATAGCAGTCATCAATAACGATCTCACATATATCTCTCGAGATTCCAAACATAACGACACCTACAAAATTAAATATTGTTATAAATCGACTCCTGCCCGAGTTTTAGAGGTCCGATTCTCACACAGGATAACTCTTTGTAACATAACATAGCATCACGCCTGTATTCCCTGAAGGCGTAGGCAGATGTGTATTGACCACTGAAGGAATGTAATATGGTTCCGGTGGCCCACCAATAAAGGCGGAGAGATGGCACACGGCGGGTTCTTTAGTGTCCCCTTGCCGTGTGGGGCCGACTTTAGAATTGTCCCACCCCTTTCCACCCATGGGAGTCGTAAGAGCCGACTGAGGGATACGGGGGAGTGGGCAGCAGCACTCCCTCGAGTAGTAACAACATCCACTGTGATCGCCAACCCGCCTGCCAAGCGTGGCGATTACGGCATTATCCCCCGTGACGGGACCGCTCGTTGTGGCGTTCTCTTGGGGAGGCCTATGTCCAGCAAAGGTTGATGGATAGAATGAAAAACAAAACGTTAGATGAACTTTCGTTTCGAGTCATTGTGATTAATCAACAGTCCGACGCGTGATTCCTGATTAGTCGAGATTTCAACGCGTGCTTCGGCCAACCAATCACAATGAAGCGAAACGAAAGCTCTTCTAACGTTTCGTTTTACATTCTAAGGGGACTGTTAGTTGCCCCGAACGACGGGGTGTGCTCATGTGAGCCGTATTTTAGTTCTTGTATC
Organism: Leucoma salicis; assembly: GCA_948253155.1. Taxonomy (NCBI): domain Eukaryota; kingdom Metazoa; phylum Arthropoda; class Insecta; order Lepidoptera; family Erebidae; genus Leucoma; species Leucoma salicis. The sequence goes on along the minus strand of OX411826.1, from coordinate 2,096,237 downwards.
TGAACTGATTTGAACAATTCCTCAGTAAAAGACTACTGGCTCTAGTAGAAATCGTGTATATACTAATTAAGACAATAATCGAACCAGCACTTACAAGATCAGCTTCGTCATAAGAGATAGGTCTGTGCCTCATCTGGAACTCCAGCTGGTCCGGGCGGGGTATATCAACGATATGTATGTTATGGTATATTTTAGCGTTGATCAATATCCTCAATGCTGTGTGCTTAAATATACTAGCTTCCTCATTCATCTTTGGCTGTATTTCGGAACGAATTATCACCTGAAAAGAATATATGTGATAAGTACAAATTATTTGTGAAAATATGGAAAAACAGAATTTTACTGCGTGCGGGATATGAACCTGCGTCCAATCCGGGGAAGTGCTCTAGACCGAGATTAGGTATGGCCGTCGGTTACTGCATAGCGGATTGGAAGGGATGCAGGTTCGAATCCCGCTCGCAGTAAAATTATCTTTTTTCACATTTTCACAAATAATTTGTTTTTTTTTGTGGCTGAGCATGTCTGAGTGTGCTAAAATACAGAACAAAATATATCCTAATACAAAGCTGTAACAGAGCTGTGTCAATACATTTAAGATATTTGAGAAAAAAATTACTGTATTAGGCTATATAGGCGTGTCTGAACACAAACCTATTTTATATTTTTTTTCGTCCGTTTGTCGGTTTCTGTTTGTTTATTTGTGCATAACGCAAAAACTACTGAACGGATTTTGATGCAACTGTCTTTATTTGATAGCTCTTGATTAGAATTAAAAACTGGTGTACATTTTATCTGGCTACTATATCGTCTACTGTGACAGCCAGGATATGTGCTTTCCACCAACTTACCTCGATCCTTTCAGGTGGAACTTCAGCGAAGATCACAGTGTATATTGATAGTAAGGCGTCCTTAGTGTTGGGGCTGCTTATCCCCCATACATAGAGTCGTAGTGCTCTATCTTCTACTAACATCTCTCTGAACAGACTAGCGTGAGACTTGAAGATGGACAGGAGCGCTGGAAGATATCTTTAAATATTCACTGTCCACACTGGTGCTTTTCTCCAAATCATTTTTTTTTTAACAATAGACATTTTAAAGTCCAAGTTGTTTGTGAAAAAAGAGTACTTTTTCCCGCTCGGACTAAAGTTCTCTTTTTCCTCATTCACAAATAATTTGTACTTTAAAGTAGCTGAGTTCGTATATAGGCATAGGGTATCTCTTTTTTTTTTTAGGTGGAGTTAAGGTCAATTGTTTTGTAGAATATTGTCAATTAACAAATTATTTGTCGCGCCATCATATAGTATGAATTTTAATTGCAAAATTAAACTTACTACATTAGTTCCATCCCCCATTCTTGGGGAGGCCTATGTGCAGCAGTGGACGTTAAAAGGCTGATGGATGGATGGATGGATGGATTGATTGGTATGCATGTAAATGCATTCCGATAGATGGCGTTGGTCGTAAAAACAAATGTGATAAGGAGATTGGGATGATCGAAAGATCTGTACGATAGCTCAGTGGCTTAAAGCACTTCCCCGGATTGGAAAAGTCGCGGGTTCGATTCCCACTCGTACAAAAAACCTCTTTTACCTTATTCACAAATAATTTGTACTTTAAGAAGTGGCGGAGCATGTCAAATGCTAAAAAAATATAGATAAAAAAAAAACATCGAAAATAACAGTCACAAACAGGATTTCAACATGCATCTCCTGGAATTCCGTCCAAGATGCTTTGCAAATTTAGCCATCGTGACAATTGCTCGGGATTGCGAATTCAAGAAGAGAGTAGAGAGGTAGGATTATAAGGAGAGGTCTCTAGTGTAACCACTTACCATCAGGTGGAGCCGTATGCTTGCTCCCACTCACGTAGTATATAAAAAACTATATGTTTGTCTGTAAAGTCGGTTTACGGACGATAATTTTACTTGATAACGTCATGTATTCTGAGAGTTTCACGAACAATGCATCGGTTGCCATACATTCTTCGGAACGTGACACTATTTCGTGCGTGCAGCCGGCGTTCATCGATTTATAAGACGTTGTCACGTCAAAAAATATTACTCTGTGTACTAGAAATTAAGCTTATAGAAAACAACTTACGTTCGATACATTTGTTTATATCCGCACATTTTCTGAAGAGATCCTTGTAAAAATTCTGCAGCTCACGTATAGATATATCTCGGCCAAAATTTTCTAAAAGGCCGTCTATCCCTTGAAGCACTGCACTTACTAGTGTATCCTAGAAAAAAAACAATGTCTATACTCATAGGTCTCATGTATTTATTGCTTATGCAGGTAAATGAGACACGGCCTACTTTTTCTTTTTTCTTATTAAGGCGGGAAAAAATGTACCTAACCACACACCCAGTCGTTCGGGGCAAACAGTGTGATATATTGACTCATTACAAAAATATGTGAATATATTCACTCACTAAAAAATATGTGGATATATTCACTCATTAAAAACATATGTGGATATATTCATTCATTACAAAAATATGTGCATATATTCACTCACTAAAAAATATGCGGATATATTCACTCATTAAAAAATATGTGGATATATTCACTCATTACAAAAATATGTAGATATATTCACTCATTACAAAAATATGTGGTATTCACTCACTACAAAATATGCGGATATATTCACTCATTACATAAATATGTGTATATATTCACTTATTACAAAAATATGTGTATATATTCACACATTAAAAAAATATGTGGATATATTCACTCATTACAAATATGCGGATATATTCACTCATTACAAAATATGTGTATATATTCACTCATTAAAAAATATGCGGATATATTCACTCATTAGAAAAATATGTGGATATATTCACTCACTACAAAATATGCAGATATATTCACTCATTACAAAAATATATGTATATATTCACTAATTAAACAATATGTGGATATATTCATTCATTACATAAATATGTGGATATATTCACTACAAAATATGTGGATATATTCACCCCCTAAAAAATCTATGAATATATTTAATTGACTAACAAAATCTCACACCTTATGTCTATTTTAGTAAAATTATATAAAAATGATAAATGTATTTGCATACATTAATCCAAGCAAATGTTTACACCTTGTGTCCATATAGCTAGAAATGTCAATACAATAACAAACTTACGGTTCTATTGTGCGATTGGAGCATATTCAAATATATTCTCCATATCGTGTCGTACTTTTGCTCTACACTCTCTGGATAATAACGGCAAAGGGACCCTGGAAACACAAAAAAAAACACTAAGGAACAAATTATTTATGAAATGCTAAAAGAGAGCTTTACTGCGAGTGGCATTCGAACCTGCATCCCATCCCATCCAGGGAAGTGCTCTGGACCGCTAAACTATCGCAGTCACTCAACGGTGACACCCAATCTCAATTTCAAATTTGTTTTAGATGTCTTTACGTACAAGCACTTCCCCGGATTGGATGGGACGGAGGTTCAAATCCTGCTTGCAATAAAGCTCTCTTTTCCATTGTCACAAATCATTTGTTCCTTAAAGTAGCTGAGCATGGCAAATGCTAAAATGCAGATCAAAATACAAAGAAACATATTCCCATATTCTGGAAGCCCAAACGAAAGGAATAGAGATGGAACACTCACCAACAAGTAAAACCAAAGGGGTTCTGCATGTCGTATCACGCTCTAATGCATTGACCAGCTCCACTGCATCCCCTACATCAGCACCAGGGTTCTTGAGGATGTTGATGAGGCAATAAACGGCCTCTTTCCTGGTTTGAGGGTCAAACGGTAATAGACACATCTGAAATTGTGAAATTACTATGTGATCCAAGCTGACTTCACTATTTCGTTTACTAGAATTTTTGTGGTGGGAAAAGAGAATTTTTTTACAAGCAAGATTTGAATTCGCGTCCTTCCGTATTGGGGAATGATTTAGACCACTAAGCTATCTTAGAAAGCTACTTGCAACTGCCCTCACATTTAGTCTTAAAAACCTGTTGAAATTAGCGCTATCTATGTGATTTATTGAAAACTGCTTAGTAAGACCAATACATTATTAGTTACTTATCAAATAATCAATTTTATTGTGAAAAATGGAGATTATGAGGCGTGCACTTTTGTATTTTCTAAAGTATTTTAGCACTTGACATGCTCAGCTACTTTTAAAGAACAAAGTATTTTTGAATGTGGAAAAAGAGTACTTTACTTTGGATTAATGCATGTAAATGCATCTGATAGGTGGCGTGGGTCGTAAAGACAAATGTGATGTGGAGATTAAGAATGGCCGTCGGTCACTGCGATGGCTTAGCGGTCTAGAGCACTTCCCCGGATTGGAAGGGACGCAGGTTCGTATCCCACTCGCAATAAAGTTCTCTTTAACCACATTCACAAATAATTTGTTATTTCTTGGGATTCTCAGAATTTCAATATGCATAGTCATTTCATTGGAACAAATTTGTCGAGTAAATTCGAGACTCTAACCCCCCAGATTTTAAGCGTTGAGACTATTTGTGGGTTTATTTTTGTGATCGGACTTTTTGTCATATCACACAACAATGGCAGGCATCAGAGTGGTTTAGAAATTGGCGGCCCTAGATATATTTATAGGTGCAGTATATGTGTGTAGAGGGCATCAAAAACCAAGTAATAGTCGGGCAATAATGACTATAGGGTCGAGTCAATGTGTCCCATGATCGCGGGTCCCCTATGAAGGCTCCCGATGCAGTCGCATCGCCCTAGGGCCGCCATTGTGCGCCGGCGGACCACTGAAGGAATGTAACATAGTTCCGGTGGCCCGCCAATAAAGAGAGACGGCACAAAGCGGGTTTCTTTAGTGGGTGAGGGCCTCACACTACCCAATTCGTTGCCCCGAACGATGGGGTGTGCGGTTAGGAACATTTTTGCCCGCCATAACAAAAAAAATAAAAAGGGGCCGGCATTGTAGGTAGGTCTGATACCCACAACACTGTAACCGCACAAATGGTTGTTCTGAGCCACCCCGTTGTGTCTGTGAGAGAACCCTGCGATACAACGATTTACAGTACAATTAAATAACCTACTGTTATTCAAACATTTTAGATCTATTTCTTTTAGCAATTGACATGCTCCGCTACTTTTTAAAGTACAAATTATTCGTGAATAAAGAAAAAGAGATTTTTAGTAGGGACGGGAATCGAACCACGCATCTTTTCCAATCCGGGGAAGTGCTCTAAGCCACTGAGCTACCCTACTGACCTTTCGATCATCCCAAATTCTTAATCACATTTGTCTTACAACTAACGCCATCTACCGGCAAGCATTACATGCATCCAATATAGTAAGTTTAATTTTGCAATTAAAATTCATACTATTTTGATGGCGCGATTTTTTCAAACATTTTAGATCTATTTCTTTTAGCAATTGACATGCTCCGCTACTTTTTAAAGTACAAATTATTTGTGAATAAAGAAAAAGAGATTTTTAGTAGGGGCGGGAATCGAACCACGCATCTTTTCCAATCCAAGGGGAAGTGCTCTAAGCCAGTGAGCTACCCTACTGACATTTCGATCATCCCCCCCCCCGACCACCAACCTCCCGACCCGCAGACGCACCGGGTGCCGAAGGACGCTGAACGCTCTCCCGAGAGCAATGGACGTAGGGCCGTCCGCTGCCCTAGCGGAAGCAGGCCCAAGACTAGGCGACCAAGACAAGCCCGGGGGCAATGAGGAATACAATGAAAGTGACACCATTTTGTCCGTGTGGTGGCGGACTAAGAATACAAGTGTCACCACCCCATTCTTTCCCACAGGTGCCGTATGAGGCGACTAAGGGAAGTAAGCAATTATCATCCATTGCATGACTGGTGGTAGGCCTGGGTACCAAGTGGGAGTACTCACTTGGTATCGGGCCCGAGCGAGTTAGTACCACCATCTCCCGTGTGACCAGCCATGAAGCACATCGTTGCGTTTTGGCTGTAGCAGGAGATAACCGTATTTCATTTCATATCTGTGAAATGAATTGGTGAGCAACGGCTTGACAATATTCTCGGCATAGTCGAGTCCATGGCCGACGGTTACCATTTACCATCAGATGGACCGTGGCTCGTCTGCCACTAAACGCAATAAAAAAAAACCCTCCTCCCGGGGCTATATAATCTCCCCGGCTACTCCCGCGGGGAATACCTCTAATAGGTACAAGGTAGGAAGACAATAAAAAAAAGGGATTAATATTACCTGCAGAATCTTTTCGTTCTGATCTATATATGTCCAATACTTGCTGGCGACCTTTGAAATGATTTTAAATATGTCCGCCAAGTTCTTGTGCCAATCCTCGCTCAGTCTTTTCAATATGACTGTATTTATCGCATGAACAGGCTTAAAGAGAAATGTTTCCAGTAGCCATTCTGTAAAATAAAGGAGTTTATATGTAAAATGGCAATTGATCTAATGTCATGCAGACCAACTGACATAGAATATCGTTTGGCAACATTGAAGATTAATTTATATATTTACTAGCTGACCCAGCAAGCGTTGTTTTTCCATATAGATCTATCTCATTAGCAACAAGGTTGAGAGTGCCGAATGCTTGCATCAGAAAATAATTATTGATATAATATTTAGTATAAGCAAGCCACTCCCTACAGCCTATATTGGAAAGTAGGCGTGCGGTCAAATTTTTGTAAAAATAAATTGGTGGTTTAATTGGTGAGATGTATGCAAGAATAGAGCCTCTTGGAACTCTCTTCTCTCTGCCTACCCCGCAAGGGAAATGGCGTGATGATAAGTTAGTTAGTTTAAATTGGTGGTTGGTATTATTGGCTGAATTTTCTCCATTAGTTGTCTTTACGAGACCTCAAATTGTAGCAAGTGGCATAAGAAATTATATGCCTCTATTTACCTCTGGGCATTCGAGCTAAGGGCCCAGTAAAGGGGCCCTCTAATTCCTGTAATAAGCATATGGCCCACCTGATCATAGGCAGTTACCATAGCCTATAGATGCTAGCAACACCAACACCAGAGACATCACTCGCCATCTCCAAGGAAAGGGATAGGAAGGATAATAATCTGTGTGATGACGGACTAAGAGTACAAGTGTCACCACCCCATTCTTTCCCACGTGTCGTAAGAGGCGACTAAAGGAAGTAAGCAATTATCATCCATTGCATGACTGGTGGTAGGGCTGGGTACCAAGTGGGAGCACTCATTTGGTATCAGGCCCGAGTGGGTTGGTACCACCATCTCCTGTGTGACCGGCCATGAAGCACATTGTTGCATTGTGGCTGTAGCAGGAGATAGCCATTAATCTTTTCATTTCATATCTGTGAAATGAAATGGTGAGCAGCGGCTTGACAACACTCTTGCTATAGTTGAGTCCATGAGCAACGGTTACCATTTACCATCAGATGGGCCTTGGCTTGCCTGCCACTATATGCAATAAAATAAATAAATAAAATAAGTAGAGGATAGGGAGGGAGTATGAGCCTCCGGCGCTCTCACTCACCATATGAAACACAACGGTACGAGTAACTACCAATATTACATGCTGATCGTTTGTGAGAGGGTGGTACTTCATGCTGGGTTAAGCAAGGGTCTACCATTATACTGCAAACAAAATAATCTATATATTTTGTAAGCATTTTATTAACATAGCTTTTGTGCTTGTAACACAGTCATTTTGAGATGGTCCTTGTAACAAGTTAATAAAAAATGTTCACTAGATACCTATTTCAAACGGTGCAAGGTCTGTGTCAATAATTGAGCCTACAGTACGAAGAGCTTTAGCCAAGTGATTGGGTTCCGGATTTCTCGGATATGTGGAGACTAATTCACACCAGTTTTCCATAGTTACCTGAAGTAAAAATAACAGCATTATGAGCAAATATATATATATACATATACGCCGCGTGGGGCCGGCTTTAGAATTGTCCCACCCCTCTCTACCCACGGGAGTCGTAAGAGCCGACTAAGGGAATACCGGCGGAGTGGGCAGCAGCACTCCCTCGAGTATTAACAACATCCACTGCGATCGCCAACCCGCCTGCCAAGCGTGGCGATTACGGCATTATCCCCCATAGTGAGCACACAGTTCTCTAGGGGAGGCCTATGTCCAGCAGTGGACGTCGAATGGCTGATGGATGGATATACATACATACATACATACATACATATATATATATATATATATATATATATATATATATATATATATAGATCTAGATGACCCACTGAATTTTGTGTCACCTACTGATTCAGCTTGAAATTCAAATGAATTAGATTTACAGTACAGTTGTCATGCTTTATTTAGCCAAAAGACAGTCCATAATTCTAAGAGGTGATTCCCATACAAAATAACGAGTTTGAAATTGTTCACTTTTTGAACTATTTTCACTTAACACCCTTTCCTATCCTTGGAGATGACAACAATTGCTCAGGTGTTACTAGTGCCTGTAGGCTACGGTAGCCGCTTGCCATCAGGTGGGCTATATGCTTGTTTGCCACTCACAAAGTACTAAAAAAATGCACCAGTAGAGAACACTCATGGACTTAAAGCAAGCGTTATAGGTAGGTAAAGTTTCTGCAAAGAGATGATGGCATGAATGGAAGGTGCTACTGTAGGTAGTGTCTGAGTGGACTCTTATGAGGCAATATCGGCACCACCAAAAATTTCATTGTGCTAGAATAAGTCTGCACTGCCAGCATAGTGGTAGATATACTTTTACTTTTTTTTTTTAAATAAAACTTCGTAATAAAACGTCTATCATCTAAGTCCGTCCAAAGCTGATATCAGCTTTGGACGTCTATCATCTAAGTCCACCCATGATCATGAATGCTGTAAAGTATTCGAAACGTCGGGATAGTAGTAAAATTAAGTAAACGCGATAGATTCCGTAAACGAAGTTTTATTTCAAAATGTGTAACATTCGCGTAAATATCAGAAAACTTTTACTTTTTTTTATTTTTCGTTGTTCTATATTTATTATTCCGATTTATTGCTACAGTTGGCTGTGTGGGGCCAGCTTTAGAATTGTCCCACCCCCTTCTACCCACGGGAGTCGTAAGAGCCGACTGAGGGAATACCGGGGGAATTACGGCATTATCCCCCATGACGGGACCGCTCATTGTGGCGTTCTCTTGGGGAGGCCTACGTCCAGCAGTGGACGATGAAAGTTTGATGGATGAATTGCTACTGTTTGGTTGCAGGAAGGTTTCTAAGTGGTTCGATCTAAAAAAATAAAAATATAATTAGCTACCTACATCCTAACTATTATAAAGCTGTGTCTGTACATTTGAGATATTTGAAAAAAAAATACTGTATTACCAAGGCTATTAGGTACATAGGCTTGTTGAACACAAAACATATTTTTTAGATTTTCTGTTTATGTGTTTGTTAGAAAAACTACTGAATGGATTTCGATGCAACTTTTTTTATTTCATAGCTCGTAATTAGGCTTATGAATTGGTATACATTTTATCCCGCTACTATATCGGTAACCTGATATATAACCTAAAAAAACTAGCTTTTGGCTGCGCGGGTAAAGACTAGTATTTCAAATTCAATAATTCTGATGCTAGTTTAAATTTTATGCAATGACATCATACATACAAGGCTATAATGAGGATAAATGAGAAATGTATGTGTAATCATAACTAGGAATTGATAAAAAAGTACAAAATATCATAAGAAACTAAAAAATCCTGCATATACCTACGTTACATACGTTCACTCAAATCTGTTTTATAAGAAAAGGATGAGAACAGAAATAAAATGTAGCAATAAAAAAATAAGTACAAATCCAGGAAATTAAAACAAACACGTTCAACTACTTGCCTTCGGTTGTATTTGTGTTTTTCAACTTGTTCACAGAATCGTAAAATTAGTTGGGAATGGGTGATAATACTGATAAGGTAGTAGGCTAGTAGGTATGTAGGTAAACAACCACAGACTAATTAGTGTGTGGTAATGGTAAACAACAAAGAGTATATATACCAAAGAGTAGAATAATCTAAAAAAAGCAGAAGACCCCCAACATGTCATTATATGTCACCCACATTGAATGGTGTCGCTGTCTGATAGCGTATCCCTTAAACTACTTTTTTTTTTAGGTACCTTTTTTTTCTACTAGGTACCTTTCTTCTGCTATTTTTTTTTATTACTAGGTATTTTTTTTTATCTAGGCGGGAGAAAAAAGTCCTAACCACACACCCGGTCGTTCGGTGTAACGAAAAGAGTAGTGACCCTCACACACTTAAACCCACCAGGTGCCATCTCCTCGCCTGTACTAGCGGATCACTGAAACTGGAAGACTTCTATGTTTAATAATAAGGTGCCTAATTAGTTATATTTACAATAAAGGCAATAATGCTAGCACAGAAATAAAAGTTTTTGTAATTATTGATCAAATTTATTTTACTCATCATGACGATATTTACCAAATTTTATTATATTATATTATTTTAAATGACATTGCGTTCACATTATTTGTAAAATATAGGCCATGCTAATAGAAAAATCATATAAAAATAATCGTTATAATTTACCAACTCATACTATAATAACAACAACTCATACTCAACTCGACTCATACTCAGTACTTACGTAGGTAATAACTAGCTTACATTATTTTACAGTATTATAAAAAATAAATGGGCTCGTTTCTTATGTCCATCATATATGTCGTTAAACATTTATATCCATTTTAATAATTGTAATATTGTGTAATCACTCACAAAATACCTGCTTAATCGTGGGTGTCACCCATATATATCTAGTACTATTACAATATCACTACTTCAAACTAATCACAGAAAACTTATAAATAGTAATGACAATATTTTTAGACCATTCCATCCCGATTTGTAATCCCGATTCAATTATTAAATAAAAGATTTGTAGCAGTTAATATGACAAAATACATAGACCATAAAAAACAAAGCATGGTTTTGATGCGACATGATACATTATAAGTTTGATCTAAAAGCAATTATAAAATATGTTATAAATATTTTAGAAACTGGTTTCATTGTACTATTATACCGGAACCTCAAGCAATTTTATGACGAAGAGAGATAATAATAGTTTTTACAAACTGCAGTTTGTAGTGTTCTATATTAAAGTAGATAATTCTACAATCACTGATGTTACCGATGAAAAATAAATAATTCTAAGAGATGTGACTTAGAAATTAGACAATTCAAAATTATTTTGGTTAGAGTCAAGTTGTGTCCTGAATAAATTTGTTCCGCATGGTGACAACTAAGAATGCCAGTGTGAACACCCCATTCCTTCCCACGGGTGTCTTACGAAGCGACTAAGGGAAGTAAGCAATTCTCACCATGCATGACTGCTGGTAGGGCTGGGCACTAAGTGGGGGAACTCACTTGCTATCGGGCCTGAGTGGGTTTGCACCACCATTTCCCGTGTAAGCCATGAAACACATCTGTGTGTTTGGTTGTAGCAGGAGATAGCCGTTTATTCTTTCATTTCATATCTGTGAAATTAAATGGTGAGCAGCGGCTTGACAACTCTCGTTATAGTTGAGTGCATGACTGACGGTTACTATTTACCATCAGGTGGGCTGTGACTCGACTGCTACCCATATACAATAAAAAAAATATATCTCAACAATATAAAAACTGCATACATGTAAAAACTCTTTTGAATTATAATGGTTGCGAAAATAATGGCTCTATCACGGCAAAAGAATATTTTAGTAAAAAAGTTGTTGGTTTAACCTTCTAGCAATTGTATGGATCCCCTCCTTATCAACCTTCCTATCCTCTCCTTAGTTTCCTACCTATCATCTCCTTATTATCCTTCCTATCCACCTCCTATTCCTTTCCGACCTTTCCTTGGCGACGTGCGATTGATGGCTTTGGTGTTGCTAGAGTCTATAGGCTACGTAACCGCTTACCATCAGGTTGGCCGTATGCTTGTTCGCCACCCATGTAGTACAAAAAAAGAAATAAAATATTGTAGCATATTCAAAAAAAAAATAAGCTCATTTATTTAACTAATTATATCAATATTTATTCAAATATTTTTGGGCACATATTTTTAAATCATCGTCACCATCATATGTACGCTTTCCTACTAAAATCCTGTTTATTGACCTCCACCAACTATGTACAATGACATTAATTGTTATATTGGTGTCTTCTTAAATTCTTTTTTTTTTTCATGCTTACAAAGCATCTTCATTAATCAGACCTGCAAGAAGTAATTATTATGCCAGGACACATTCATCACCAATCTATCTGCTTTGAACGAGGGTGTTATCATAAAACTAACTAACTAACTTATCATCACGCCATTTCCCTTGCGGGGTAGGCAGAGAGAACAGAGTGCCAATAGGCTCTATTCTTGCATACATCTCTCGCGTCCTCGACATTCATATTTCTCTCCATACACGCTCGCTGGTTTTAGAGACTCCTGACTCCTCCTTCCTTTAAAACATGATCGATCTGGTCTTGGTAGGTGAGTCTCGGTATCCTCTTGTACCTACATCCTTCAACTTTCGAACAGATCAAACTCCAGGGTTTGGTAAAAGAGAGCATTGGGATTTTCTGTCTGGAAACTATCTGGAAAAGTGCCCCTGATGGTAAATTATGGGTCGCGCCGTCATGGGACTAAGTGGCATATTCGAAATCTGGGTTTGTGCTTTTTTAAAGAAACATGAGATAAATAAAAATTTTAAGTATTTAAATAGCGTTAATATTTATTATAATTAAAATTTGGCTGCTTTTACTCATCATGCAAAAATAGAGAAGGCACTGCTAGTGCATTTAACCGATTATTGCGATCCCTATCTGTGACGTGACTTTCACATTTTCTCATCTTTTTATGATCAAAATAACATTTTCCTTAGCCATTTATTACTTGAAGCCAAGCATTGCTCAGGGAACTTGACTGGGTTTGGAAACACCTGAAGTACATCCTCTGCAAAAATAAACTTAGGTATAGGTTACCAGTCAGCTTAGCATTGTAAACAATTTAAGTTTTATTTGGTGCTACCCACAACTTGGTCTACGTGGCATTTAGTTATTTTAAATGGCCTAATTTTAATTACGTACAATATTTCATATCAATTCAACCTATGGTTCAAAAGATAAAAATCATTGTCACCAGCGCCACCTATCCGACACCAACGTTACTATATTTATCAGAGTGGCCATTTTGCCCTTTATATGTGTGCAGTTTCATATCGATTGGGCTAACAGTTCTCGAGTTTTAGTTGAACATACTTACACACATACATTATCTTTTAAATATATATATAAACAAAACATAAAAATAGCATCATGCCTGTATTCTCTGAAAGAGTAGGCAGAGGTATATTACACACCCACGATTCGCCAGCTGATGATAGGTAAAAGAAAAAAGGAGGAATATGGATTAATAAAGGAAAAAACAAACAATAATGGGCAACACAATAATATCATCACCCCATTGCTTATAGAGTAACACAATAGTGATACCACCCCATTGCTCAGAAAAAGTGAAGGACTAATGTCACCACTCCATTGCATGAACATGAGTGATGTATAATATTTTATCGAATCAATATAAAAAATGTGACTACATACTTTCAGTATTATAAAAGATGCGTTTATGTTCCCTCTTTGTTTATTGAATATTTTAAGGAGTAGACTCCAGTTATGGATCGGAGCAGACACCTACAATGTTTTTTTTAGACTTTATATCTTACTGTCGGACATACCATGAGCTTTTTACCCCAAGGGAGCCTTATAATTCTAATATTATAGTACAACTCTGGCCACATGATTTGGTTAAGGATAAAGAGTTCAAGTTTTCACAGTAGTAAAATCTTCGTAATTCTTTACGCCTCGTGAGACACTCGCAGTAAAGAAAAATGTGGTTTTTAAATTTGTGTTTTAGCCACTCATCATATATTATAACAGTAACTTTACATTGTAAAAGCTAGTAATAATTACAGTAGAACTAGATAGTTGGCGTACATAGCACAATGTCTAGGCATTATAGTATATCTTATCTTCTCGTTTAATGGCTTTTGAAATATTATTTATTCATTAAGGTATAATTAATATAATATTGTATTCTTCTTCTTCTTTTTTAATATATGGCAAACGGTGCAGTGTCGGTGACGACAATTCTGCCAATGACAAACATTTATTGACGAAACGTGTGTTTATTGAAATAAAAATTTTGAATAATTGATCACAATAATAAGAATCATAGTGAATCTCGTTTAGTAAGTTATGATGGAAGTTAATGATGGGATACAGAAGATGAGACCTTGTAGCCATTTTGTGAAATTTCTCTTCAATTCAATTCAATTCTTGATTTAATGGCGTTGTTAGACTTATAGACACAACTTTGCCAATGTCGCGTAGACATATCGAATAGACCGTCATACGAAGGAAATTGTTCAGTAACAGATAAAAGGGCCGGGGATTATGAGACTAACTACCAAGATGAGTAGGTACACTGAAACAAACAAAATAATACTAATAAAAATAATGCTCCTGACTGTTATTTTTGATTTCACATTTTTTCACTTTGTGTTTAATGTATAATGCTGGGCATGTCAAATGCTAAAAGTATATATAAAAAATATCTAAATACTACACTATCATTTTATATTAATTCATATAACAAATAAGACGAATTTTATTTATAGGATTTATGATTGTATGTATGTATATGTATGCGTTATATAATATATATGTATGTATCTATGTGCTTATGTATGTATAGTATATTGGTATTTATGTTATATATCTATTTTGTATATATGTCCATTTATATATAATTTGTATTATTATATTTTATTACGCACCTTCAACTACCTCTCTTTACCTAACATGTCATGTCCATCCTAAGGTTGCCTGGTAGAGATTACTATTAGTAATAAGGCCGCCCATTGTACTCTTCTAAGTTAATTGTTTTTATGTTTACATGGATTTTACTGGTGTACAATAAAGAATATAATAAATAAATAAATAAATAAATACAACAAATACAATATAGGTACAAAACATAACTAAAATTATTTTAACTCTAAACTTAGAATAAAAACGCTTAGAACGGTAGTTTCATTTATAATTCCGCTCAAATTTGAAGCAAAATAACAATTAATGTGTGCGTAAACGTCACGTAATTACATTCAACGGCGCGCACACATACGATCAAATAATGATACAAGTAAAAACAAATTCCCCGAAAAGTGGGGCAAATGGCACACTATTCCAATTTTGTCAAACCAAGATACTCGTATTTATATGTATTTTTAGCATTTGACATGCTTAGCACTGTACATTAAACACAAAGTGAAAAATCGAAAATAAAAAAGAAATCCTGTTCGTGACTGTTATTTTCGATTTCACATTTTCCACTTTGTGTTTAATGTATAGTGCTAAGCATGTCAAATACTAAAAATACATATAAATATTTATAGGGTTTGCGTCATTATAAGGTAAAAATCTTAATTGTAAAATTAAGTTTATGTAAGAGTGCAATGTGCACATCGCTTAAAAATGCCTAGTTTGTCTATGGCTGTCTGTAGTCTATACTCGTCGTAACATTTTCTAATGTACTTTTTTTTTTTTTTTTTTTTTTTTTTTTTTTTTTTAATTTTAGGTGGGCAAAAATGTCCTACCGCACACCCCGCTGCCCGGGGAGACAACGGGGTAGTGTGGGGCTCTCACCCACTAAAAACCCACCGTGCGCCCTCACCCGCCCTTGCTACGGCGGATCACGGGAACCGCGTCGTTTCTCCGCGATCCGCAGGCGGCAGCCCCTTCGGGCACCCTCTCTTGTGCGACGCCCCGCGCACTTGGGCGTCACACCTTCGCGGTAGGCTTCCGCGGACGGTAGGGTACTCCCCGACCCCACCGTCCGCAGCCTCGGCTAGGGCGGCATCAGGCGCAGGTAAGCGCGCGCACGCCGCCCCGCGCGCCGGCGGCGAATCGGGTCCGCGAAGGAGGATTCCTCCCGGGCCCTCTCCGCCGCCTCCTTCCGCGAGATGACAGCCTCGCAGAAGGCGGCGACCGCGGTCCAGGCCCTGTCACTGCCAACCATCGCACGCGCAACGGCCGGCAGCGACAGGTCCACGCCTATGACTGCAGCGAGTTCCCGGCGCTGCACATCCCAGGCCGGGCACGACTCGAGCGTATGCTGCGCCGAGTCCTCGCCGCAGTCGCAGTGGTGACAGCCTGGGGTCGTCTCCCTCCTAGCGATCGTGTGCAGGTATTTGCCGAAGCAACCGTGCCCCGACAAAACCTGCACCAACCGGAAGGTGAGGACCCCGTGCTGCCGCCCTGCCCATTCTTCCAAGATCGGCTGGAGCGCCCCCACGGTCCAGAGACCAGCCCGGGGCGTCTCCAGCCGAGACCTCCACTTTAGGACGGTGGCGCGGCGGGCATCTTCCCGCCACGCAGAGATTGCGCTTGGCGAGGGGCGGCTGCCCCCCGCCCGCGCCGTCGACGCCCGCCGATAAAGGTCGGCGAGCACTTCCGCCTCCAGATCCCAAGGGGGGGTTCCGGCCAACGCGCAGGCTGCATCGCACGAGACCGTGCGGTACCCGCGTATTGCCCTGACCGCTACGACCCTCTGTGGACGCCACAGAAGGGCCCTATTGCGAGCGGCCAGGGACTCCGCCCACACGGGCGCGCCGTACAGTGCCATTGACCGTACTACCCCCGCGTAGAGTCGTCGACACGCGAGACTCGGTCCGCCCAAATTTGGCATCAGTCGCCCGAGGGCGGACGCCGTGCCGACGAGCTTTGGCGCAAGACGGCGGAAGTGCTCGTCAAAGTGCCACCGTCCATCCAATACCAGGCCCAGGTACTTGATGTGGGCCTGGATTGGAAAGCCCACACCGTTGACCGTTATCGAGGCGCCGGCGGGTGGGCCGCGTCGGGGCCCATGGAAGAGTAGGGCCTCCGACTTTTCAAGGGCCACCCTAAGCCCCAGCGCCTCGATCCGCCTGACCACCTCCGCGGTTCCTGAGGTGGCCAGCGTTGCCGCCTCCTCGAGGGTCCCGCCCCGGGCTGTGACGAGCGTATCGTCTGCGTAGCAAATTACGCCCAGCCCGGGGGGGAGCCGGCCACGGAGGACCCAGTCGTAGCCGATGTCCCACAGGAGCGGCCCTAGAACCGAACCCTGCGGGACGCCGCACGACATAGCCCTCCTTACAACGTCCCCTTCCCGGTCCACGAAGAGGACGCTGCGGCCGTCGAGGTAGTCCGCCACCAGCCGCCTTAGGTAGAGGGGCACTCCATGGTACCGGAGTGCCTCCTTGATGCAGCCGAATGGCAGACTATTGAAGGCGTTGGCGATGTCGAGCGACACCGCCAACAGCACTTCCCTCGAGGTGACGGCCTCCGCAGCCGCGGCCTTCAAGCGCAGGATGGCGTCGACCGTAGACCGACCCGCCCGAAATCCGAACTGGGCATCGGACAGGTCGGGGCCGACCGCGCCTAGGTGCCGGACGATGCGGGCAGCGACTACCCGCTCGAGCAGTTTGCCCGCCTCGTCCAGCAACACGATGGGCCTGAAGGCCGCGACTGTATTCGGAGACCGTCCCGGCTTCGGCAGGAGCACGAGCTTCCCCTCCTTCCAGCAGTCAGGGAACCGTCCGGACACCAGGCAAGCGTCGAACAGTCCCCTGAGGCGGGGCTCTAGGTGGTCGAGGACCAGGGCCAGCACTCGGGCGGGAACCCCGTCCGGCCCGGGGGCGGCGCTTCTCCGCATACGCGCTGCCGCCGCCCCCATTTCCGTCGTCGTCACGGGCGGTACCTCCCCGTCGTCGGCCTCCCGGTCGTCATCTGGCGGAGCCATGACCGGGGGCGTGTGCACCGCCCGTGAAGGGAATAGTCCCTCAACCACCTCAGAGAGGAAGCCCGGCTGGAGGGTCTCCGTAAGGGGGGGGCCCTGGGCGCGGAGCTTGTTGAGCGCCGCGCGGTACGGGCGTCCCCAGGGGTCACGCTCGAGACCCTCCAGCATCTCCTGCCTTTTCGCGTCTTTGGCGCGACAGATGGCCAGCTTTAACACGGCGCGCGCACTGCTGTACGCCGCATACAGCCGGCCCTCCCGCTCTTCGTCGCGGATTCGGCGACGGCGGCTGCGGGTGTAGGACCTCCGGGCACGAATACAGGCCGCACGGAGGTCCGCCAGCTCCGGGGACCACCAGTAGACCCCCTTCCGTCGGGGCGGGCGCCGCACGCGGGGCATGGCCGCATCGCAGATCTGCGTAAGCATGCCGCGTATGCGGCCAGCCTCGGCGCCCACGTCTTCCGTCAGGGGGGGAGGCAGCCAAGATTGAAAGATGGCCGCCTCCACAAGCAGCTCCCGGTCGAGCCTACCCACAGCCCAACGCGGAAAAGCGGGAGTTCTGTCCGCCACGTGACCCCTGCTGGCGCCCTGAAGGGTCCGGGAGACCTCTATCTGAATGTATCTGTGGTCAGATAGGGTCTCGACCTCCTCCAGGACTCGCCAGCTCCTTACACGTGCGGCGACACCGGGGCTAGCGAACGAAAGGTCCACTATCGACCCGCCCCCGCGCCGCACGCACGTTAGGGCGGACCCTCGGTTTAGTAACACGAGGTCCGCCGCTTCCGCCCACTCTTGGACCGCCGCACCTCGGGCGTCCGTCCTGGGGGACCCCCACGCCGTTGATTTGGCGTTGAAGTCCCCCAGCACGAGCACAGGGCTCGGTGCCATACGCCGTATCGAGGTCTCCAGGCTGTGCAGGAAGACCTCGAAAGCCGCCAGACTACGATTGGGGGAGAAGTACACGCCATACAGCGTGACCCCTCCCCATTCAGCTGCCACATATCCCGTGCCCTTGTCCTTGATTGACAAGGGCGGGGAATGCAGCGCCGCCGACCCGACGACCGCCACGGAGCCATCCCCGCTACCCGCCCAATTGGGGCGATCGGGGACTATGTAGGGCTCCGCGGCTACGGCAACACCGATCGACCGCTCCGCCATGGATTGCAGGAAGAGGTCCTGCGCCCTGGCGGAGCGGCCGAGATTCCCTTGGAGGAGGATAGAGTCGTGCTCCATAAACTAGACCACGACATCCTCCTCCATGCGCTGCGGCGGTCCAGCCGCGCTGGGTTGGGCAGCCGGGGCCGATTGGCTGCCCACCCCCCTCCTAGGGCCTGACTTGGCCGGAGGCCTGCACCCCACCCGCCCCATGCAGTGGTTGGCGGGGCGGTTGCCCGCCGCACATGCGGGGCAGTGTGGGGTGGCAGTACAGGTCGCCGCCTGGTGCCCTGCCTGACCGCAGCGGAAGCAAAGCCCGCTGCAGTCAAAGCAGTTGGTGCACAGCGGCCGGGTGTGACCGACCGCCATGCATTTGTAGCACCTGGCAGGCCGGGGCTCAAACGCGGTTACCCGCGCGGCACTCCAGCCCACCAGAAGTCTACCGGCGGCGACCAAATCCTTGGCCGCCGCGACAGGGCACGATGCCCAGACGGCACCCACACCACCTGGACCTGGGCGAATGGTGCCCACCCGGACGGCGCTGCTGGGAGACCCGGTTTTCGAGGCGATTGCCTCCCGGATCTCTTCCGCCGTCACGGAATCGTCCAGCCCGGAAATGCGCAGTTCAGCGCACTTCACGGGTCTGGCGACCCGGACACCACTCTCAGCTGGGAACAGGCCCAGCAGCCTCGCGGCCATCGCGTCGGCCGTCTTGGCGCCGTCTGGCCCCAGGTACTCGAAAATCCGAGCACCTGTCCGGGCTTGGCGGGAGCGAGCGGAGACGTCCCCGAGATCGGAGACGTTTATCTCCCGCCGGGCACGCTTCAAGACGGCCTCGTACGTCAGGCCCCTATCCTTGGCCTCAGGCAGCAGCGTGATTACAACGGCTGCTGTCTTCGGCACTTTTAATTTGCGCGGCTTGCGCGACCTCTTTTTTTTATTTTTATTTTTTCCGCCACCGGACTCTCTCCTAGGAGATGCAGTAGACGCCGCATTTCGGGCTGCAGTTCCACTGCGCTTCTTACCCCGGGACTTGCGCCCACCGCCCACAGTCTGCCAGCCATCATCGATAGGCACAGCAGTGCAGGGGGTAGGAGGTGGGTCCCGGGATACGGCTGTTCGAGCCAGCGAGGGCGCTGCTGGAGCGCTAGGCAGGACCGGGAATTCCTCCCGGCCCTGAGACTTCTGAGGCTGGGCCTGGGTTGACTGCCCAGCCTTGGCGCCCTTTTTTCTCCTCGGGGCACGTTCCGGTGGCGGCGCCGCCGCTGCCGAGGAGTACGTGGCAACACGGCCTCCCTGGCATGGCAGCTGCGTTGGCATCAGGGATGCAGCAGCCCTCCTCTTGTCCGCAGCCAGCGGCGGGCGGATACGGGGCTCTGGAGGGAGCCGTGCATCGAGTGCGTTGATCCGCGGGTTGAAAATAGCGGCCACTCGATCTACCAGCTGGCGAAACAGGTCCTCTGATACGTCAGCCAGGGGAGAGGAAGCACTCGCAGTGGCAACCGGAGTTGCCGGGACAGCCTTAGGGAGCCCGAGCTCAGCTCGCAAATCAGCCATGCCGAGACGCATCTCCTCCACACTTGCCTCGAGGCGGCGATTCTGCGCCCCGAGCTCGGCTACCTCCGCCTCCAGGCGCTCGTTCCGCACCACCAGCCGCTCCACCACGTCGGACAGTTCCGTGGCGGCGTTCTTTAGGCAGCGGACAAAGTTGCCTTTGAGGTTTTTAGAGCCCGTGGCCACTGTCGAAATGATTGCCACGCTGTCCGCGGCTCTCTCAGCGATTCGGGCCGCTGTAGGAGGCCCGTCGCGATCTAATGGAAGGCGGAGCTTCTCAGAAAGGATCCCCAAGCGCTCCTCTGCGGTTTGCTCCGCCTCCGTCCGCTTCAAGTTCATGGTCTCGGCCTTATTAGCCGAGACGTTGCGGGGGATTGGCGTCCCCGGCCGGTTTATGCCTCTACCCCTTACCGCCGTTGTTATTTTAGGGGGTGGCATCTCTACTGAACTCCCGTCGGACTCCGAAGCAGCGCCCCCCTGGGATAGGGTCCGCTTGCGCCAGAATCTCGACGGGAGTGGCTCTAC
The DNA here is from genome assembly GCA_948253155.1 of Leucoma salicis. Classification (NCBI taxonomy): domain Eukaryota; kingdom Metazoa; phylum Arthropoda; class Insecta; order Lepidoptera; family Erebidae; genus Leucoma; species Leucoma salicis. The sequence goes on along the minus strand of OX411826.1, from coordinate 2,075,213 downwards.
CAGGACCGCAACCTCTACTTGCCGCGGTGTCTGAACTGTGGTGGGCTCATTCGGTACGCCATCCTCAGCAGCAGACATGTCGGTTGCTGAGGTGCCCACCGAGGTGTCCGTCACCGAGCCGTCCCTAGATGTATGGGACCCTTCCGTCACCTTCTTCCCCTTTCGGGACTTTCGAGTGCCACGCGTTTTGCGCGCAGCAGTACTAGTAGGGGCCGCATTTACAGCCGGACCCCTATCGGCTGAGGTGCCAGATGTTGCACCTGACTCCGTCAATGTTTTATTAATAGTGCAATTTTCCATATTAATCCCACGAGTATGGGAGAAAGGAGGTCCACCCGGGCAGAGCTCCCAATACCCGGGCAAGCGTACATTTGTAACCCAACACAGAGGGTCCGCAGGTACCCTGGCTGGGGGCGCGCTCGAGACTGAACTACCCATCAGCCATGCATCTCCTCGCCGCGCGCCAGAACTTGAGATTCGGGGTAATTTTTTATAGAGGTTGTCTTCCTCGCGGTCCGGGCGATTAAGCCAAGACCCTCGTTCCTGTATGCCCGCGAGACGTAACCACAGACACGCGCTCAGGTTTACGATTTGGGACGGGGGGGGCCGCTGTGGCCCCACTGTCCCCCCTCTCCAGAGCCCGGTGAGCCAGTCTGGCCCCACCGACTCCGACGCCTGGTCTATCCGCCGTGCCATCTGCTGAGTCAGAGGGACACGCGGAGACCCGTCCTGTCCGGAATTTTAGCCGCCGGCGACTGCCGACGTTGCCCGGGGTGCACCACTAGGAGGTAAACCGGACAAATTAGCACCCCATTTTCTACTGTACTGAGTTAACTTTACTAAGATGGCGAAATAAGCTTGTAGTATTGAGAGCATGTAGCATTCCTATAATAAAAGATTTCTCCATATAAACACTTTTCCTTCTCTGGTGTCCCCATATACCCCAATAGGTTATGGGCCCAGACAAGGAAAGTAGAGGCGATTAGAAAGACAAAGTGGATTCGAGTAAGTCGCGGTGCAGCAAAGGTTGGAGTCCTGCGTGGCAACGTAGTTCGAGGAAACTTGGTGGCGAGAGCGGCGTTTACGTCTTACTTCATACTTGCGAGGTGTGTTGATTAAGCAGCGTGCAATATGTCGAGTTCAGAGTTAAATAAGTCGACGATTCTTTTAAATGGTCGCAACTGGCAGGCGTGGCGTTTTCAAACGCAGATTGTTCTTCGTTCGAAGAAACTACTAGAGATTGTTTTGGGCAAAGAGGTGAGGCCTAAAGAAGAGAGTAAAACACAAGAATCATGGGATGACAGAGAGATAAAAGCCCAGGAGGTGATTGTCACCAGGGTGGAAGAGACAGTTATGAGATATTTGATTTCTTGTACCAGTAGTGCAGATATGTGGAAGAAGTTTGTAACCATATATGAACCATCTTCAAAGGTGGGTGTTCATCTACTTCAACAGAAGTTTTTCAACTTGGCCTTCGAAGAACCAGTCGCTGTATTCATGGCGAACGTGGAGGAGTGCATGACCCAGCTTCAAGCAGCAGGTGAGAAAGTTTCGGAGAAGATGGCCATAACAAAGATACTGATGTCCCTACCAGAGAAATACAAGCATTTTATATCTGCATGGGAGAGCATGTCAGAAGAGAAGCAGAGCTTGCAGGCGCTGACCGGGCGGTTGTTGGTCGAAGAGAAGCGTAGTGGAAGTACAGCCAGCATAGCACCTCAAGACTCAGCGTTAGTGGTGGGTATGCGGCATCCTATTAAATGCTATGAGTGTGGTAAAGTAGGTCATAAGATAAGTGAATGTAGGTATAGAAAGTGTTTTAATTGTCAGAAAAGAGGTCATTTAATTAAAGATTGTTTATTGCTAAAGAGTAAGTCATATGAAAAGAGTAAGTGAAATGAGAAAAATAATTTAAGTGCTAAGAATAAGCCTAAAGAGAGAAGTAAGAGTTCAAAATATGAATCTTTTGTATGCCATTCTACTAGGGAAATGGAGTGTAATTATTCTTTTGATTCAAAATGTTTCTTTTTGGATTCCGGTGCTAGTGACCACATGTGTTTTATTAAAGAGTATTTTACAGAGTTATGTGAGTTAAATGCTAAGAGATTTGTGACTTTGATGGTTCTAGTTATGTTTCCCGTATGTTGGAGAATGTTCTGTATGTACCTAACCTTAAAGTAAACTTATTCTCTTTAGCATCAGCTGTTAATAAAGGTCACACAATGGTATCAGATTCTAAAGGATGTAAGTTGTATAAAAATAATTCAGTAACAGCCATAGCTGACAAGTTTGACAACATGTATATAATGAGATTTAAATTAAATAATGTAGCTTTGGTAACTTTAACAGATTGGCATATTAAGTTTGCACACCAGAATTATAAGTATGTAAAAGAGTTTTTAGATTTAAGAGGTATTAAATATGAAGGGCAGATTGATCAGTGCTTACCATGTATCCAAGGAAAACAGCATAGGTTACCGTTTAGTCAGAGTAATAGTAGGTCAGTTAAACCAGGTGAACTTATACATATGGATTTGTGCGGACCGATGGAGGTAGTATCTGTGGGTGGTTCCTCATATTTCCTTCTGTTTAAAGATGATTATAGCAGTTTTAGGTTTGTTTATTTTATAAATAGTAAGTATGAAACTAAAGAGAAAATTGAAGAATTTCTAGAGATGTTTGAAAATGAGTTTACATGTAAAATAAAGCGTTTTCGTTCAGATAATGGCACAGAGTTTGTTAATAGAGCAGTAGAGAATTTATTTAAAAGGAGAGGCATAATACATGAGTTAACAGTAAGTTACACACCTGAGCAAAATGGCAAAATAGAACGAGAAATGCGTACAATTGTAGAATCTGCAAGAAAATTAATTATTCAGTCAGGTCTAGGAAAGGAACTTTGGGCTGAAGCTGTGTTTACAGCGGTATTTACAATAAATCGTACAGGTAAAAGTAAAGTTAGAGACAAAACCCCATATGAGTTGTTGTATAACAAGAGTTTTGATGTTACACTGTTAAGAGATTTTGGTGCTACTGTATGTACACATGTACCAAAACAACACAGATTGAAGTGGGACCCAAAGGGAAAATTAGGATTTTTTGTGGGATATGGTTTACATACCAAAGGGTACAGAGTATGGTTTCCAGACACAAGAAGAGTACAAACTCATAGGGATATTGTATTTGTTAAGAAGAAAGTAGAAGTAAAGAAGAATAACTCAGGAAATGCAATAATAGAGAATGAGGATGAAATAGAGAATGAAGAATTGATAGAAAATGTTAGAGAAGAAAAAGAAGAGGACGAGACAAGAAGCATTGCAGAAAATATTGTATCAAGTGAAATAGACATGATGGAAGAGTATTTAGATGAAGAATTTTTAGATGCAGAAGAAGATATTCTTGAAGATAAAGAAAAGAAGAATTCTAGAAGTAAGAGACAAGTGAAAAAGCCGGCGTGGACTAAAGATTATGATTTAGCAATGATAGCGCAAGGAGAAGAAGAACAGTTGACTTATGAAGAGGCAATGAATGGAAAATATAAAGAAGAATGGCTAAAAGCAATACAAGCAGAGCTAGAAGCATTATGTAAAAATGAAACATGGAAAGAGGTTAGTTTACCAGTCGGGAAGAAGTTAATAGACAGCAAGTGGGTTTTCAAGATTAAGAAAGAAGGTAATAAAAATATTTATAAAGCCAGACTAGTTGCAAGAGGCTTTAAGCAAGAAGATAAATTTGATCATTCAGAGATCTATTCCCCAGTGGCTAAACTACCTACACTGCGTATATTATTAGCAATAGCCAGTAAATACAACTTGGATATTCAACAGATGGATGTCAAGAGTGCATTCCTATATGGGAACATAGAGGAGGAGGTGTTTATGGAAAAGCCAAAAGGAATGAAAGAAGATGGTAAAGTCTTAAAATTACAGCGCTCTCTATATGGTTTGAAGAAATCTCCACGATATTGGAATGAGAAGTTTAATCAATTTATGATTAAGGAAGGGTTTGAAAGAAGTAAATGTGACTACTGTCTATATTATAAAAAGGATAAGAAGTTTTATGTTCTATTATACGTTGATGATTTGATCTTAATTTGTGAAGACAAGCAAAAGATAAATAAATTAAAAGAAGCCTTACAAAGAAGATTTGAAATGAAAGATTTAGGGGGTGATAATATAAAATATCTGGGAATAAATATTACTAGGAAGAAAGCTGTCATTGAATTAAACCAAGAGCAGTATTTAAAAGATTTGTTAAAGAAATATAAGATGGAAGAATGTAAATCTGTGTCAACACCTATAGAACAAGGCTTAGTGTTACATAAAGAAGAATCTTTAAATAAAGAATTAATTAAAAGATGCAGACAGTTAATAGGAAGTCTCATGTATGCAATGTTAGGAACACGTCCTGATTTATGTTATGCATTGAGCTACTTAAGTCGTTTCCAAAGTTGTGGTAATGAGAGTTTATGGAAAGCATTAAAGAGAGTTTTAAGGTATATTAAGGGAACAGTAGGATTAAAATTAGTTTATAGAAATGGTATAAATGTGCAGTTAGAAGGGTATACAGACGCTGATTGGGCAGGGGATCAAGGTGATAGGAAATCTACATCGGGGTATGTCATGAAAGTTTTTGGTAATACAGTGTCTTGGTCCTCAAACAAACAACAGTGTGTATCTTTATCAAGTACAGAATCGGAGTATATAGCATTGGCAAAGGGAATAGCAGAGGGTTGTTGGATAAGGAATTTATTAAAAGAAATAAGAGTTGATTGTAAAAGTTTTATTATTAACATTGATAATCAATCTGCAATTCATGTTGCCAAGAACCCAGAGTATCACAAGCGCCTGAAACATATAGATATTAAGTATCATTTTGTAAGACAGCAGGTTGAATATAAAATTGTATGTTTGAAGTATGTACCATCAGGAGATCAGCTTGCTGATATATGTACTAAGAGTCTAGGCAGAGTTGTTTTTGTGAAGTTAAGAGAAATGTTATTTTCTTAAATGTTTCTTTTGTAACTATTAGTTTTGAAAGTTAAAAAGGGAGCAGCTTTGTTTTCAGTTTTTATGTAGAGTGAATGTTATAGTGTTTTGTTCACAATTTTCATTGGAGTTTTGGCTTTGTGTTACTTATGTAGTTATAGTATTACCTATATACTATTGTAGTTTTTGATTGAGTGATGTACACATTGAGGAAGGGTGTAAGAGTGCAATGTGCACATCGCTTAAAAATGCCTAGTTTGTCTATGGCTGTCTGTAGTCTATACTCGTCGTAACATTTTCTACTGTACTGAGTTAACTTTACTAAGATGGCGAAATAAGCTTGTAGTATTGAGAGCATGTAGCATTCCTATAATAAAAGATTTCTCCATATAAACACTTTTCCTTCTCTGGTGTCCCCATATACCCCAATAGTTTACCTGGTCAGTATAATGGATGAAAATACTTCCGACAGATGGCGCAGGCGTCACCCAAGACATATAAGAAGGAATGTATTATCGTAATTCAAAGTCCCGAGCACTTGCAACGATGGCTGAATTGGCAAAAAATCGGACGATATTCCCGGGGATGCCGGTTGAAATCCTGCTCGTGACTGTTATTTTGGACTTCACATGTTCGCACCTTGTGTTGATTAATATGAATAAGCATGTCAAATGCATAAAAATAAGAGTATATAGAAATGTCAAAATATATATTATGAATGACAAAATTTTAAATGTTGCTCAAAATATCAAAAACACTATATATAGGGCTTTTCCTTAGAATACGCTTAGAACCCGAGTAGGTCCAAACGGAGTGAAGCACTTTCAAGTTAGCCTTAAAAGGCTAACTGCGTTGCTCCTTCTGTCAGTGTCCACGATAAAGTGTCATTGTAAATATCTCGCATAATTTTATTTAAAAATGACTTACTGCACCGTGAAAGGATGTCACGACGCGTCTCATAACCACAATAATGATATGAATATTACATTTCACACGTAAGTACTCTTTGATAATTAATAATTTTCAGTAAAACATTCATCTAAACAGAAAATGAAAATGTAATCAAAATATTGCCAGCTTTAGAAAAAATATTTACCCCAAATCAAAAAAATATCTATTTAATTGTATTCGTTTTTAGATTTCCATTAAATTCGATTATTGCTGCGTGATGGATACAACAAATCCGACTTAATCGAAGAGAAGAATGTTGGAAACCAACTAGATTTACAAAAATACGTTCCGACCATTTCAGTGACAAGGAGAAGTATACTAACTTATACTTACTTATAGCGTTATTATTCTAAGAGTCTAAACATAACTTAGACATTACCTAATTTCTGAATTATGTATATTTATAGCTTGATCTTATTTATTTTAATGAATTTGTACAATGTATGGATAAATGGGGTGAATACTAGTATGAGTAAAGATTTCAACGATACAGGATGAAGTATTTCGGGATTTTAAATATATTAAAATTATAAAGATATATTTTTTTAATTTCTTGTCACTTATTTTTTTTACAGTAATGTCAGATTTCCTCTCCACCCATGGGAGTCGTAAGAGCCGACTGGGGGAATATCGGGGGAGTGGGCAGCAGCACTCCTTCGAGTATTAACAACATCCACTGCGATCGCCAACCCGCCTGCCAAGCGTGGCGATTACGGCAATATCCCCCATTCTTGGGGAGGTCTATGTCCAGCAGTGGACGTTAAAAGGCTGATGGATGGATGGGATGTGTGTCTGTTTTATATTATTATATTTTTTTTTTATTTTATAACTGACTATGAAGGATTGATGGTCTGTCCTCCATTTATCAAACACACTACGTCCAAAGTAAAAATGACAATAGTAAAATTTAAAACAGTGACCTTTACATCAGTTTAGGATACCAAATGCTCTTTTATTTACGCGGGTTGTTTATAAGATGGCGACGTTTTATTTGTAATAACCTGGAACCCTACGTCGAGTTCGCCACTGTCCGGCCCCTGATATATGCATATACATGTATGAGCGAGAACGTAAGATACAATTTACTGGTGCAAAAAACAGACAGTCATAGATTTTTGTCTTTGTCACCGTGGCCAGTTTTTGGTATTAGTCACGATGTCAAAATGTTTTGTCTGTCACGATTCAACTGACATAATCGAACATTTGTATAAAAATTCATGTTTTACATATTATTCAGTGTCATTACGTGTTATTCAGTGTTTTGAGACAAAGATTACGTGATAATAGTGCTTGTAAAATAGTTTACTAGGCTACAAAAGCTACAGCGAGCGAAAAAATACCGGTATAACATTTCATTCGTAAGTAGTCGAAAATGAAATAATTTTTTTTAAATAATTTATTTCATTTTTTGGTATTTCCCTACGTGATCGAATTCTTATTACGGAGATCCGTAGAACGTGAATATCCGACATAGCCTTCCAGGTTTGCATGCTGAAGTGGCAATGGGCAGGCCATTTTGCTCGACGAACTGACAACCGTTGAGGAAAAAGGTTTTCGAGTTGCGACCACGTATCGGACAGCGCAGCGTAATATGGCCCTCCCACCAGATGGACCAAATATATGGTAAAGCTGCAAGGAGCCGTTGGATGCAGTCAGCATAAGCCCGCTAGTTCTGGTGCTCTCTTGGGGAGGCCAATGTCCAGCAGTGGACGTTTAAAGACTTGGTTGGATGAATAGAAGGGGTAGTAGATTTACTTTTAAATAATTATTTTGATAAACTTTGTGATTTTCAATTACATATTTGTTACGAAGAGTTTCTTATTTACGATCAAGTTATTCTAACTACCTTTTATTTTGCCCAAATATGGTTAAATATTTGTCAACTTGGCAACATTAAAAAAAAATATTGCTGTTTCAAGTACGGCCACGCCGTGGCTCCGTCTAGTTCTTAGTCTGAGCATATAACACTACGTTTAGTATCTTATCTTATCTTCTTGTTTAATGGCTCTTGTTGTGGCAGTGTGAGCACAATTTCGCCAATATCGAGTATTAATTTAAGGTAGACCGTCAAACGAAGGAAATTTGTTCGGTGAAAGAGAAATAAACGGTGAAAAATGAGTCCAACACGACGGATTACCATGAGATACACTGAAACAAAAAATACAACTCTAACTACATGACATACAACTACTTACAGGAATACAATATAAACAAAACCAAAACTATTTTTTTTTAAACTAAATACCCTATTACCTCTATAATATGTATATACATTTACAATTTAATCTTATTAATTTTTATGAATTTACAAAGTGTTTTAATAAATGGAGTAAATACAAGAGACAAAAGAAGTTTAAAAGATGTAGGACGAGAGATTTCAGTTGGTAAAATATTATATAAAGAACAGTTTAATTTAGGGCAACAAAAAAATATATGGTTTATATTTCCTTGAGCCAGACCACATTCGCAAATGGAATTATCTCTAATCCTAAGTTTAGCAAGGAATACCGGAGTGCAAGAATGGTTTAAACGTAACTGACAGATGGTAGACGTGGTAGCCTTATCAGTCTTTTTGAATTTAGAAAACCAAGGTACTAACCTTCTCTCAAATCTCAGGAATCTCAGGTTGAATATCACCATAAAATTTCCCTTTAACGTTTTTAGAAATATGCCATTGTTCAGTCCAATCCTGAAATAGGACTGATTTCAGGGAGGCACAGATGTCATATGAATATATATGAAAATGATCAAGGGAACCTACAACTGCTGCAGACTTGGCACACCAATCAGCTGACTCGTTACCTAGAATACCCATATGACCAGGAATCCAAGCCAAAATAATATTAATACCAAGTTTATGACATTGGAACAATACATCTTTTATTTGAAAAATAATTGGAAATTTTGATTTAGACCTGAAAGGATTAGATAATATTGCTTGTAGACAACTTTTAGAATCTGAAAATATTAATGAATTATTTAAATTATGTGCTTTCACAAATTTAATTGCTTCTAAAATTGCTATTGACTCTCCAGTAAATACTGTTGAAGCAGATGGGCATTTATACTTTAGCATGATTCATGTGAAAGGTATCCAAACTGCTACACCTACTGCATTATCTGAAGATTTAGATGCATCAGTGTACAAAGTGTACCAGTTCTCAAATTCACTTTGCATTTTTTGTTGGAAAACCTTATTGGCCTCAATTGTATCTTTATCAATGCCAAAATTCAAAATAATGTTGGGCTGGAAAATCAATGTATCATAATCAAGAGAATATAATGCTAGACTCGGATTTTGATAAACTGGATTGGCAAGATTGTTAGATAAACAATAACTGCGGAGAATACAAGGGAAAAGGTGAGATGATTGTGTGTTATGAGAGTTATAAAGTTCAGACAACTGTCTCAATTTAGGGATAAGGGGATGATCAGACTTTTGAGTTAATTTAAAAAAAAATCTGTTGGCAAGGTATTGCCTACGTAGTGAAAGAGGAGGTTCAACACACTCTACTTGCATCGCATTATTAGGTGAAGACTTCATAGCCCCTAATATTATACGTAAACATTTGGCTTGAATTTTGTCAAGTCTCTTAAGAACGGATTTATTACAAGGGTCTAAGATAAAAGAGGCATAATCCATATGGCTACGGATTATGGCATTATATAATAATTTCTGAGTAAAAGGATGAGCACCCCACCATACCCCAGAAAGAGAACGGAGGATATTAATGTTCTTTTCACATTTCTGTATAACATAATCAAAATGAGAAATACCAGATAATTTTGAATCAAGCCATAATCCTAAAAATTTTACTTTAGTCTCTTGAGGTTTCACATTCTCATTAACTCTAACTGTGATATTAGGAATAATCCGTTTTTTAGTAAATATCACTACTTTACTTTTAGAAGCTGATATAGAGAGACCATGCTCTAGGAGCCAGATAAGTACCTTAGAGCAGAGTTTAATTGGATTTCTGCTTCTTCTATAGATTTAACTGAAGTATAAAGAGCAATATCGTCCGCATATTGCAAAATTTGACAAAAAGATAGTACTGTAGACTCTAAATCACTGGTGTAAATACTATATAATAAAGGACTTAATACAGAACCTTGCGGTAAACCTTTCCAAACATATCTGTATGGAAGGAAAGAATTTTGGTGTTTAATTGAAATGGATCTTTCCATAAAAAGATTACATATAAAACGTGTCAACTTTGTGGGAATATCCAAATGTAGGAGTTTATTTTTAAGCACAGGCAATAATACATTATCATATGCTGATGCAATGACAATAAAAACTCCAACTAAATACTGTTTTTTTAAAAAAGATATATGGATATCAGTAGATAGTATACTAAGACTATCTACTGTACTCATACCCTTCCTAAATCCAAATTGAGATTTTGGTAATAATTTTTTGCTCTCTACCAACCATTCTAAGCGATGCTTGACCATATGTTCAGAGATTTTAGATAATACAGAAGAAAGGGCTATGGGTCTGTAACTATTAAAATTTGAAGCGTTGCATCCAGGTTTGAGCAGGGGGATAACAATTTGATTTTTCATGTCCTGAGGAATCATACCATTTTCAAAACAGATGTTAATGAGATCTAGATAATATTTCTTTGTATTTAGGGAAGCATTTTTTAAAAAAGAATAGGGAATTCCATCCATCCCCGGTTAGGAGTCTATTAAACCCTCTAAAGCGAGACTGAGCTCGGAAAAAGAAAAAGGAAATTCAAAATTATTAAAAGAAGGAAGGGAACATGGATATGAGGAAAATACGTTTAAATTTGGAACAAAAGGAGGCGCCAACTTATCTGCAAATGCCTCGAGCCATATGGAAGGATCATTAGAAGAGATATTGTTATTTTTAAAGGATCCTCTAAACTTTTTAATATGATCCCATACTAAAGATGATGGAGTTTTCGGAGACAATTGTTCACAGAAATGTATCCAACCTTGTTTCTTTTTCTTTTTTAGGATTCTAGTAGTTTGTGCAGCAATTTTTTTGTATTCCAAAAAAATTCCGATGTCATATTAAAATTGTAACGTCTTTCAGAAGAATAGGAGTTCTTTACAACTTGCGAATATTCAGGATCCCACCAGGGAGGGGAAATTTTGAATTTAGATTTTTTTTTCGTCTGAAAAGTCTGATCAGCACTTGAAGTAATTGAATCAACAAATTTAGAATAAATATCAACAATATTACTGGAAGTTACTGGCGGAAGGGAAACTTCTTTACTGTGAAGTGAAGATGCATAAGATGACCAGTCTGCATTTTTTAAACGATATTTAAAGGAAGGATTGAAATCAAAAATTGGAGTAGATCTATTACAGATGTTGATAAGGATAGGAAAGTGGTCACTACCATATGTGTGATCCAAGACGTTCCAAGACAAAGTAGAAGCAAGAGAAGAGCTATATGCAGTAAGATCCACTACACTTTGAGGGTTTTGCGATGGAAATATCCTCCTAGTAGGAGACCCGTTATTAATAATACATAAATCAGCTTCATCAAAAATGTCTAGTAATGGACGTGCAAAAGAATCGTCATGACTAGAACCCCATGAGGTGTGATGAGCGTTAAAATCACCCATCAAAATAACAAGAGGAAGAACAGATGATATTATGTACAAAATGTCTGAAATTAAGGATGAATGAGTGTGAGGGATGTATAATGATATAAATGAGATGTTAAAAATATTTACAGCGACAACATTAATGTCAGGAGAAACAGAAGGAAGATGAATTTGTGAGAAGGGAAGGTAACGCCTTACAAGTAAGGCGCTACCGGCATAGCCATCTGCCCTATCATCCCGAAGACAGGAGTAACCTGAAACCCCAAAATGGGAATTAGGAACTAACCATGTCTCCGAGATGGCAATGACAGATGGTTGAAATTTACTAATTAAAAAAAGAAGCTCATGCTTCTTATGACTAATGCTTTTTATGTTCCATTGCAGGATGGGAACTTGATCCATTAAAGGAAAGTTTTTGGGCAACGTGGGACGGTATGTTTGAATTTGATTTTCCTAACAAGTCAAATATCATATTAAACAGAATTTCCAGGAGATTGACATCCTGGAGTACCGGTGGAGAATTGGAAGAAGGAACAGGAGATATAGCACAACCATTTGGCATAGCTGAAGGAGGGTTAGCAACAAGAGCCTGATGGGATGCTCTATCGTATGTTTTTCCCAGAGGCGTATGGGGGCGGGGAGTAGAGAACACAGTTTTCCTGTATGATGAAATGGGAGCGTGAGTGGATGGTTGTCTAAGTACTGATGGATGATGAGGGCTATTAATGATAGCAGAAGTCTGTGCAACTTCTGCATATGATTTAGTGGATTTAGGTATTGATCGGGATGCTTCTTGGTATGATATTTTTTCTTTTGCCATTAATAATTTAATAGACTTCTGCCTACTTTGCTCGGGACAGTCCCTGCTATTAGCATAGTGAAGTCCCGAACAATGCAGACAAGAAGCTTCCGCCTCAATTACACTGCAAGAATCTCCTGCATGCGGCTGAGAACAACGGTAGCAACGAGGCTGGGATCGGCAAAGGCCTTTAACATGACCAAATCTACAGCAGTTATAGCATTGGATTGTCGGGAATTGATATAAATCAACAGGAAGGCTGGTGTGAAAACAATAAATTTTGCTGGGGAGAACTTGACCTTGGAATGTTAGGACAACTGTTTGTGTAGGGGACCAAGTTACCTTACCATCTGCGTTAATCTTCCTGTTGAGCCTGTGGGCCTTGAGAACAGGACAACATCCATTCGGCAAAATGATAGATTCCACAAATTAATCCATGGACAAATCAACAGGGACCTGACATACTACACCCATCTTAGTGATATTATATGTGGGGATTACGGGAACAAATTTAGAAATTTCTAAAATTTTATTATCGAAATATTTATTTGCATCATCTGCTGTTTTAAATTCAATTGAGATTTTACCTCTACCAACTTTTTTAATACCATCTGTGCAGATATTATTTATTTTATTTCGTGAGAGAAATTGGCCAAACTTGATTGGGCGAATAGCTGTTCCAGCGATTGGGTCTGGTTCACCCCGGGTAATATGAATAATATAAGGACCACTATCGAAATTCGTGTAACATTTAACACCCACAACTAGTCCGGGATGGGTATAAATATTTTGAATTGAGGCTACTGCTAGGTCTTTGTCAATAATAGTTTTTTTTTAAGCGACTCGCATTGCTGACTCGCCTGATTATCAATTAATCGGCGTTTAAGTCCGGGAACTAAAACTTGCTTAGGTGATGAAGCACCAGGACGGGGATCTGGAGGGTCCGGAGGATCAGGAGGTTCAGGCTCCTGAGTATCCGACCAAATTTCCTTCTCCATCATATAAAAGCTAAAGATTTACACAAAAGAAAAACGTAAAACAAATGAATGAATGAACAATGAAACAAATAACTTACCAGTAGGTACAATATCTACATTTGAGCACAAATGATTACACTACAAACGAATATCTATCCACAAGTGATAATGCAATGAAAAATTTCGATAATTTAGATCAGAATTAAACAGAAATTATTAAAATTTGAACAAAATCTCTCTGACACGTGTGACAACCATCGGAGTCTTTCTTTTTTTCTGTCTCCTACGTTTAGTAAACATTTGCTGTTGTTTGACGTTTTATTGACATTAAGTCTGTCATTTTTATTTTTTATTTATTTACGGCAGAGGATACAAGTCTTTAAGCCTTCTCATTTAGAAATGTAATGTTACCATTAAAAAAAAAATGTGTCTGTAATCTATGATGTATACCATGTTGCTTCTCCTTTTTTTTTTGTTCATGAACCGGCGAGTGCATAGAGGTTAGATACATTTGTTTTTTTTTTAGTTTTAATTATACATCTTTTATATAGATTACTTTATCTATTTTATGTATACCTATTTATTTATTTTACTTATAATGACTAATAATAATGATAGTTTTATTTCATGTTCTTTGTCTTGTGCGTCCGATGATAGCTTTGCCAGTGCGTTTAGTGGGAGTAATTCTATTCACCTACACGATCAGTTAACAACGTCTTTTTCAAGCTTTGCTAAATTTTTTAATACTGTCCACATTAATGCCCAAAGTATACACGCTCACTATTCTGATCTATTGTCTACTTTCGATGGTGATATGGTTCACGCAGTTCTTGTTTCTGAAACTTTTCTGAAGCCTGTAATGCCCTCAACACAATACTCTCTACCTAAAGACAGATCAGGCAAGGGCTATGGAGGGGTTGCTATTTCGCTCCGCAGTGATATCACATACACGATAGTGGACTAATCTCCTAGTGAATACTATAGATTCGCTGAACCTCTTTTTATTGAATTCTGTCATTCGAAACTACTCCTTGGAGTATTATTATTCCCCTTCTTGTCAAATTGATTACTTTTCATCTTTCGAAGCTAAATTAAAACAATTTTCCCCCATATACAATCATATTATAATCATATATAATGATTTTAATACTTATCTTCTCAAGGGTGACGCACGTAGTCATAGACTATTATCACTTGTCTCTTCCGTCAATATGCATATTCTTCCCTTGAACACTACTCATCGTCATAGGGCTCCTTACTGCTCTCCTTCTCTCTTAGATCTCATTCTTGTTTCTGACCCTAGCAAAGTAGCGACGCATGGACAACTGTCTGCATCATTCTCCTATCATGATCTCATTTTTCTTTCTTATAGTTTGTCCTCCGAAGCGCAAGAATAAATTTTTCTATCTTCGTTGTTTTAAGAACATTGATCTGGAGCGCTTAATGAGGGATGCGAGTAATATCGAGTGGTCTTATATCTATAACTGTGATAATTTGGATGATAATAGCTGCTTTTACCACGAAATTATTACAGTTGTATGATATTCATACTCCTCTTAAAAGGTAAAGGTAAAAATTTGCCTGAACCGTGATTATCGAGTGGCATAAAATCCGTAATGGCAAAACGAGATAAAGCGAAACGCAGGTTTAAAAAGTCGCCTACGGAAGAGAACTGGGTACCCTACAAAAAACTACGAAACCGCTGCAGTCGCATGTGTAGAGATGCTAAAAGGCGCCACATTCACTCTTCTATTCAAAGTCTGAATACAGCACAAGTATGGCAATTTCTTAAATCTTTAGGCATTGGCAAAGGGTTGGAAGAAAACACTAACGAGCTCGATCTCAATGCACTCAATGCTCACTTCTCCAAGCCGCCAATGTCAATTAATAGTGTCTCTAAATCTTCTACACTGAATTACCTCTCATCTCTTCCTTTGCCATTTAATACTTCTTTCTCTTTCCACCCAGTAGCAGAATCAGACATTGAGAAATCCATCCTATCCCTTTTCACTAAAGCTGTTGGTAACAACTGCCTCCAATTACAAATGCTTATTCCTATCTTAAACTATATTATTCCTGTCATTACTCACCTTATAAATGTTTCCCTTTTTTTTATTTATAGGTTATTTATCTAAGAGCTATATAAACTTGAAAAGAGTGGTAACTCTATGGTAAAATTTTCATGTATGGAAGGTGCTGCCACCTAGAGTTTGGTTGGTGAACTAAAGTTATAGTTCTATAAGTATAGCTAATATAGGTAGTTTTATTATAAATAATATATATTTAAGCAACAAATAGTTTAATTCTACCCTTGGGTACCTTTCAAATTGGCTCTTAGATCATGGATTATCTCTATCGGCTTCAAAAAGCAATATAGTAATTTTCACTAAAAAAAGAATCATTCCCACTATTTCCATTAATTGTAAAGGGAAAACCATTCCTTAACAATCTAAAGTAAAGTTTTTAGGATTATGGCTTGGTTCGAGATTGGGTTGCTATGAAATTATGAATGATTCTGGGTGCTATGAAATCTTCTCCAATTAACGCAATGCAGGTTGAGTGTGTTGAACCCCCTCTCTCATTGCGACAACAATACCTTTGTAATAGATTCTTCTTAAAAACAGCTCAGAATAGCAATCATCCTCTCCTTCCTAAATTAAGCCAATTACTTACACTTTACAATATCAATCATCTAGATGATCATCCTCCGTGTGTTCTTCATTCATACCGCCTATTTAATCAACTTCCTAACCCTTTATTTCAAACAAATTATAATGTCCTAGTATTTCAACCAAAAATAATCCTACATTTTGGTATTGTTAAAGACACCATAGAAGCCAATAATATATTTAAGGAAAAACTTCAAAGGAATTATAAAAACTGGTATACTTTATATTAAACACAAAGTGAAAAATGTGAAATTGAAAATAACAGTCACGAGCAGGATTTGAACCTGCATCTCCTGGATACCGTCCAGATGCTTTGCCAATTCAGCCATCATGACAGTTGCTCCTGACTGCTAATTTCGATAACATATTCATATTTAACGTCTTTGGATGTCGATTCAAGACCGTTAAAGGAATATTTTATGGTGATATTCAACCTTACATTCCCCCCAAACCCAGGTTTTCAAAAATCCAAAAATATTGACAAGTCCGCTGCTTCTACCATCTGCCGATTGCGATTAAACCACTCCTGTGCACCTGTGTTTTTGGCTAAACTTAGGATTAGGGATAGCTCCGTTTGCGAATGCGGTCTGGTTGAGGGAAATGTGACCCTAAAATTTTTCTGCTGTTCTAAATTAACATTTTCTTTACATAATGTTTTACCGTCCGAAATTCCTCGTCCTGTATCATTCAAATCTTTACTCACACTAGTATACACCCTATTTATCCATATTCCGTACAAATTGATTAAGGTAAATAAGATCAAGATGTAAATATACATAGTTCAGAAATTAGGTATTGATTAAGTTATGTTTAGAGTTAAAATAATTTTAGTTAAGTATTGTACCTATATATATTTGTTGTATTTAGTACAATTTTGTTTGTTTCAGTGTACCTACTCATCTTTGTAGTTAGTCTCATAACCACCGGCCCTTTTGTCTGTCACTGAACAATCTCCTTCGTATGACGGTCTATTCGATATATCTACTCGACATTGGCAAACTCATAACCACCGGCCCTTTTGTCTGTCACTAAACAATCTCCTTCGTATGACGGTCTATTTGATATATCTACTCGACATTGGCAAAGTTGTGGCTATAAGTCTAACAAAGCCATTAAATCAAGAATTGAATTGAATATATATTTAGGTTATTTGTAAAATAAAACACCATTTTAATCTACTTTATTTTATTAAATAGTACGAGAAATATCACAAAAATGCAGTATCTACGCCTGACTTCACTCATATATATATAATTATTACAATATCAAAAACGATAACAAAACAAAAACTTAACAATCTATAACAAATATGAAACAATAACAATTGTCACGTTTTATTATAGTAAGTGGTTCAATAAAACGGCAAATTACTAGAACAACAGTTTGGTATAATTAATTTAGTAGGTAATGGGTACTAAAAGCCGTTAGGCTGGTAGATGACGTTTCGATCTTATACCGCACTCTCCTCGGCTGTCCTCTTCTTCCAGAACCCAGCACAGTAAAGCCAGCGCAGGTGCACGAAGTAAGCGCAGCCAGGGGGGGCTCAGCGTCGTGCGAAATCGACTTCGGTAGCCCCAAGGGAGTTCCTGTAATGCCCATTTTATGGACTGGTCAATATTTGGCTGCTTGCAAAAACCTTGACTGCCACCAACGCAGGAGCACGAGGGAGATAGGCTATCGCTATTCTGGAGTATGGTGGTGGTCCAGGCGTTATACAAGGCATCCAGGATAATTTATTATAATATAGTAAGCATAGCGGCTATTTATTGAAGCCAGAAGCATAAATAACAACTTTTATAACAATGATATGCCACAAAAGTTTTGCATATAAAACTAAAAAGTAGTTTGAACGTTAGGTCCTAGATTGAAAATTACAATTTGAATTACAGCAGTTAAAGTTTCTATCTACATAATAATGCACAAATTACCCAGTATGAGAAAAACAAGCACTCGCGAATTTATTTATTATTTGATTTTAGTATTATTAGATAAAAGTATCATCTAGCAACGATTATCAAGTACGAGTGTACCACAGTATCAGTGCTCCGACGAAATAATATGTTAGGTATGAGTAGATCTCAATAACGTAAGCACTCGAAAGTAACGTCGAGTGGCTGTGGTGCCTTTCAATTGCATCACCCGCCCGCTTGCCGCATAACGGGATGCCCCCTACGTCATCCGCAGCGCGCGTCGTGAATTCACTATATGAAATTATAGCCGATTTAATATTTTGTATGTATGTTTGATTTCTTATGTTTGTATATTTATGTGTAAATATGTATATAGGATTATTTAAGTTAGTTTATAGTGTAAATTAAGTTATAGTGTTAGTTTATAGTGCGTGTATTAAGTTATAAGTTAAGTTATTTTTATTAAATTAGAAAAAATAGTTTTAATTAGTTATGTAACGGTCAGCTTTAAGGCGCATCGTTACACAATAACGCAGTAACGAAAACGCAAAAAAAAAAAGAAAATTATGTAACCGACAAAGTAATATAAATATAACAAGGACAATTTAGATAATTTACAGAAAGCACCCAAAAATAACGGAAAATACACCAATGATAATAAATACAATATTTCAACTAAAAATGTTAGATTCTCTTTTGTCAGACATTTGACAAGCAGTACAAAATGGAAGCCAAGTTTGTACAACCAAACTGCTGACGGCCCTGGGATCTGTACAAATTAATGATATTTTAACTGTGCGCCCACTGGTCCTCGTACGTAGAGTAAAAATCATTTGGAGGACAGTTCCCTTTATTACAGGCAAGTTCCAAAAGCGCTACCTTTATCACCGCTCCAAAATTTATTACATTACAATGATATCAAAGTAAGAGATTTGACATATACGGCCCTAGATGTCGCTAGTGGCAATTTTAAAAGCCGCTATCATTATTCACAGTTGCTGTTTATATTTATAAGATACGGCCACAACTAGGCGTGGGTCATATCGCATTTTCCGAGAATCGTATCTGAATAATTTAATATCTAGATATTTTACGTTCGCGTATCCATCATACGAGTAGATTCAGATTTCAGAAATCAAATCCGATGTGCATCTTTAAATAGGATACGACAATATCATAGATTTCAATACAATTCGGTATATATAGATATACTCGTAATTTAATTCGGTATTTATTTATCACTAGATGACCCGGCAAACGTTGTTTTGCCATATAAATGATATCTAGAGTATTTTTAGGGAATTTCTAGCGTAGAAATAAATAACTAACTTATTGTAAGTGTGTGAGGATGTGGACCTACCTACATATTAATTAAAAAATCCATTAAAACAATCCCCAACGTCCATAATACACAAATCTTTCTAAATTTAGAATGCGAAGGAAATTAAAAGAAATGAATCTTTCTTACGCAACTATTAAGACACAATTAAACAATAAGTACCTAATAAAACTATTACGTGCATAATGGTCCATAAGTACCAAAATTCGCTCAAGTTCAAGGCTAAATAATTAAAATTTTAGACATCATTGATATCATGATTAGTACTTAACAGAAAGTAAGCTTTATTTGCATAGCATTAAGATTTAAAATTACTTATTTATAATATTTATATCAAATCTGTTAAAAAATCTGATATTGTAATATTACTGTACCGCTCTAACTATTGTAATATTTGTATCTTACGCGCTTTGTCACACGCATGCGGCCGATGCGTATCGTATCGCGTAGGTATAGACGAGTGAGCGAGTATTCAGTACATCGCAAATCTGATATTGTAATATTGCTGTACCGCTCTAACTATTGTAATATTTGTATCTTACGCGCTTTGTCACACGCATGCGGCCGATGCGTATCGTATCGCGTAGGTATAGACGAGTGAGCGAGTATTCAGTACATCGCAAATCTGATATTGTAATACTTAGATTTCAAAAGAGCCAGTAAGCGATTCTTAGATATTGTACCAATATCAGATTTCGTATCTATATACGATTTGTATCGCCCACTTTTAGCCACAACTTACCGCGATTATATTTTCGTCGATTATGCCTTTTTGTCGGCATTTTGGATAAATATGAAATAATTCAATTAAAATTATCTGAAGTCTATGTAATTGCAATGTATAGTATATAGCTATATAGATACATTCGCTACAAGCGCGAACCGCGAACTGCGGAGCGGAAATCCAGATGGCGCTTCAAATTGAGTCCGTAAGAGGGCCCTCTTTACTTGTAGTATACACTAATTAAAAATAAATATCCATATTTCTTCCTAGTCTGTGTGGCATGCTGTCTATGACTCTTTCTTATAGCTTTACTCTTTGCTCTGTGTTTGTTGATACGTGACTCAAACTTTAGTGTTTAATTTCGCTGAATTTCGCAATGGGTTCGTCAAGAGAAAACACTAGAAAGTGTTGCATGTGTGGATCTTCACCTTCTAAAGATCCCAGTATTAGTCTGCATCGATTTCCCAATCCTGGCCCAAAAAATGCTCATCGGTACATAATTATGTATTCATGTAATTTCCTTATTATTGGTTCTAGATGAAAAATAATTATACACATCATTAAATCTAATTTAAAAAGTAATACCATAAATTAGTGTATGATGTAACATCCATAGTATTTGACACCTTTTGCAGAATTCCTAAGATTTATCCCCATCATTACTATTTTTCTGCTTTCATCATTACCACATAGCTTATAGAATTCTGGTATTTCACATGGGATAAATTTAGAAATGCCACAATGGTAGTGCTAAAATTTTCGGTGTGATGGTGGTCATCTTGAAGTATTAATCAAATTATATCTTCATTTACTCATTAACTATATTAACATTTAACTTATATATTATACTACATTAACATTTAATTAAGACTAATTTTTTATAGTCTGTGGAATTTAGGCTCTATTTGCACAGAACCCTACTTTTTAACCCAAATTAAAAGTAGCCAAGTTACTCATAACATCAGCAATCTGCCTGTGAAATGTGACTATTTGGACAGATCCAAATCGTTCCAGCCGTTATAAAAATGAGTATCAATAGAACTAATAGACAGACCAACCCTATTAAAATTTGGTATTTTGTTAATGTTATGCTCTCATATGCATTTAGTAAAAAGTTTTTATTTAGAATTAATTTACAGATGCTACAATTTTATTTATTTGTATAGATTATTTATATAAACAAAGATGTAATAACTAACTCAACTAACTTAACTACCTCTGTGGTGCAGCGGTAGTGTAAGTGACTGTTCATGACGTCTCGGGTTCCATTCCCGGGTTCTAATTCTCGGTAGCAGCCCGGAGTTAGAAAATGTGCCCGGTAGACGTCAATAGGCTCGCCCCCTATTACGTCGGACTTAAACATAGCTGGTGAGTCGTGGGTGTGTAATACACCTTTGCCCACCCCTTCGGGGAATACAGGCGTGATGCTGTTTTTTTTTTTGTACCTAATATAAATAATAAACCTTTGTCAATATGAACAATTTTTGACTTTTGATTAAACTTTAGTATTTCTTATTATAATAAATTATGTGTAGCTATGAATTTTATTACTATGTGATATTATTGTTGTTTCATTTCCAGTTGTGAATCATGGGCAAAGTATTGCTTCCCAAATGAAGCATGGTCTTCACCAACATTCCAGACTAGGCTCTTTTCCAAGCACATGATGCTTTGTAATAAACATTTTAGAGCAACTTGTTTTATAGAAAAGAAATTGTTCAGAACAGCTGTACCCGATGTTCAATGTAATAAGGTAAGTCTATTTATAACTCTTAAAAATATAAGTCTATTTATAACTCTTAAAAATAATATTTTAAATGAGGTACTGTCTGCGATTTTGTCTACATGTCTTGATATAAAAGACAACAGTATGCACTAAGGAATAATCCTTGTATTGCGGGGGATTTTACAAACATACAATTTCATGGGCACAAAGTATGTCCAGAATTAGAACAAGCATTTGTGGATTACACAGAGTTGTCCGGTGTGGGAATTGAACCTACAATGTAGCACTGTCATTTTCGAGAACTGGGTCGGGCTATCTATAGTATGGCACTTCTATTTGCATCAGATTCTATTGAGTTGCTGTCAGACAATTTTTATTAGTCTTGTGCCTGCTCCGTCATTTAAAAGAGCGCTCTTTACCATTTCATTTCGGACAGTGAACTAATTCATTCTATTAGTTCTATTAGCTCTATTCGGTCTTCGGATTCGGTCGGTCAGGCAATCGGTCATCATTCATGATCGTGCTAATATGTATCAGAGTATATTAAAATGTCAAGTTGGTCTAATGAATTTGAACCTTAAACACTGTGATAAAACATAAACTTTATTATCGAAAGTCTATGGACTATCATACTTTACTTTTTGCTAGGGTGGGAAAAAATGTACCTAGCGGCAGACCCCGTCGTTCGGGGCAACAAACAGGGTAGTGTGGGGCTCTCACCCACTAAATAAACCCGCCGTGTATCGTCTCAGCGGATCACTGGAACTGTGTGACAATATGGTTAAGCTTGACGCTTCCCATAAGCATAGCATGCAAAAATAAAAACCGTCCAAAACCACAATGTTTATAAAAAAGAATAAGAAGTTAACTTAATAACCTCAACTTTCTCGAAACGAACTATCAAAAGCAAGAAAGTACCTAACTCTTCGTCTTCTCCGATAATGTAGTTATTTCTGAGACTTATTTACTCATATTACTCTGTCACCGGCTCTGTCGCTCGCGTTCGTTTCGTTAGGAATGATGAAACGATAGAGCTAATAGACCGATTAACAGTTAGCGTTCGGAAACGTTTCTTCTAGTACAGTGTAAAGATACGTTTCCTAATCGGTCATCGTTCGCGAACTACACAAGACAATTTTTTATTATTATTATTACCACTATGTACTGGCCACTGTACCGCCACATGCTTCCTATCTGTAATGTGTGAAAACTTTTTTTCTAAATTCTTCAATGGTCAACTATTCATGTGGTGTTTGTAGTAATTGAAACAAAAAAATATTATGAGCAATACTTTACACAATAATTGCCTCTGTGGTGCAGCGGTAATGTAACTGACTGCTGATCATGATGTCTCGGGTTCGATCCCTGGGTTGCTGTTATTAAGCATTTTCGTAAAAAGAAAAATTCTCAATAGCAGCCCAGAGTTTGGAAATGTACCAAGCAGACGGCAATAGGCTCGGCCCCTATTACGTGGGACTTAAATATAGCTGGCGAATCGTGGGTGTGTAATACACCTCTGCCTACCCCTTCGGGGAATATAGGCGTGATGCTGTTATTTTTTTTTTACTTTACATATCCATTTTTGCAGCCTCAATCAAATGAAAATATGCCAATCTCGTTACCAATCCAGAATCAACACGATGAGGAAACTTTATCGCCATCATCACAGAATGAAGATTTGCTTGATACTGCTGTCATAGAACTTAATACTGGTACTTTAGGAAAACTCGAGTTTCAGAGCCCTGAGGATATTGAATATAACGACACACAATATAACATAAGTAAAAATTTTGACCAAATTTTAAATTACCAGTTTAGTGAAAAAAATGAAGGTGATGATTGTGATTTATATGCTCATCTTTTAGCAAGAAAATTACGTAGATATCCAGAAATGATGCGTGAAGAAATAATGCAGAAATTAGATGATATTCTTTTGGAAAACCCTTATCCCATGGAACGGCCATCAAGTGCCTCCTCAAATTATTCTGAATCATCATCATATGTTTGTGCTATAAAGCTACCTTCAGGAGCGTATGTTACTGCTAAAATTTGACACCACCTTCAGCCTACACCTTTACACAATATCCAGTAAATATCAATGCTCCTGAAGGTAGCACAAATATGCACTCCAGTAACAGTTCAGTGTACTGAAAACATAAGATACACCTCGAAAAGAATAGGTATTACCATTTTTACGTAAAGTAAGATAGTACCTACCCGCAAACATGAAGAATGAACTTTTGAAAAAAAAAAACGGGCACTTGTTTTTTTTATCGATTTAGACGAATTACAAGGAAGAGGATTTATTTGACCATCTAACTTAGAATGTAATTAAAAAAATTTAATTTGCATTTTAAGCTATAATAAATAAATAATTTAATTTGGATTGTAAGCTATATATAAAAAAATAAATTTAATATGATGATATAAATAGGTGAATTAAGGGATGTAATAAATAATAAAAAAAATTTGGATTGTAGATAGCTTACAATCCAAATTTAAATTAGCAAAAAAAGAAAACTATTTTTGTAAAATTGCTTTAATGGCGCGAATGATTGAGACTGTTACTTGCTGACTAATAACATTTTTAAACTAAATAATTAATGCAAATTAATTCATCTTTTATTTTACATTAAATACCACTTTATGATATGACTGCTAAAGTGATTTAGGTGATGTGTTCGTTCACCTATATCTTCTGGGGTAGGTATTTGTCCTTGTGCAGTGTGTCACGTAAATGAAATAAGTGAGTATGAAAGTAAAAATAATTAGTATTCTGCACTAAAAAAGAAAATATGTAACTAAATTCCACGCAGACGCAGTTGCGGTTAGGAGCATCTCCGGCCCATATCGCGATATAATTACCTATACTATATACCATACTTGCCTGTCTCAGGGTTGTCACTTTTAGCTAAATTTTAATTCAGTGCCTAGAAATTGGCAAGGGCCGAGAAGTTGTATTTTTTACATAGGAAAAACCGACCTCAACTAACCTTTTTTTTTTAGGTGGGCAAAAATGTACCTACCGCACACCCCGCTCCCCGGGGAGACAGCGGGGTAGTGTGGGGCTCTCACCCACTAAAAACCCACAGTCACCCCATACTCGGCGGACCACTGGTACCGCGTATATTCACTTAAGTAATTCGACGGGCCTCGTGGCGTAGTCGTTAGTGTAACCGACTTCCGTGCACGAGGTCGTGGGTTCGATTTCCACTCAGGACAATTATTTGTGTGATGAACACAGATATTTATACTGCGTCTGGGTGTTTTCTATCTATTATATGCAGGAATTAAAACCTTCATGCAGTGGTCCGCGCAGCGGCTAGCCCTGTTGGGCTTCCTCTCTGAGCGACGTTCCCACGCACCTGGGGTGTCGCACCTTCGCAGCAGGCCCTACGCGGGCGGCGAACAATCCCCGGTCCAACCGCCCGCAGCCTCGGCTAGGGCGGCAACTCGCAAAAGTTGACGACCGCGGTCCAGTACCTATCGCCGCCGACCATCGATCTGTTATAGGGTCCCTTCCCGAGGTCGTTTTAAAAAAGAACTTTTAAATTTTAATCTAATTTATTTAATAAAAATGAATACAATGGGAAGGGGCCTTTATGCAACCTATATTCGCGACTGCGTTGGACAGACTGACTCCTGAGGTGTCAGGGCTCAGTATATAGACATTTGAATGCTGACGATGCAAAGCGTTGTAGTTGGAAGGGGCTGTAGCTGATGTCATCCGTTTAGGGTACATCATCAGATTATAACACCTCCCCCTTTAGAGTGAACTTCGGGGTAAATACCGAAGTTAACTTTAATAGGAAGTTCTAAGGGTTGGAACTGGAATTTCTTGAATATTTTGTTCCAACTCTACGGGACCCGTTTTTGATTTATGAGATTCGCGAAACCTATATTGACGAAGGTTGCAGTCAGGCTTACAAAAATACGTAACTATTATATATAGAAAGTAAATAATAATTACACACACTGTTAAGTTTATTACTATGGAATAATGTGTCCCATATTTTATTATGTGAAAGGTGTCTTGTAGTTTTTCAGCTTCTAAAGAAAGGTTAGATATTAATTTTATTGCGTTTAAATCGTTTAAATTTAAGTCTTGTAATTGTATATGGGACAGATTATTGGATATAGAGTTTATTCTATGTATATTACAGCAATTGCTATTTATTATATTAAAGTCGGGCAGCTTGATTGGTGACGTCAAATTGAATACATTGTGTGATTTAGGTAACAGTGTAGTGCCCTTACAGTAGGCTACACATCCGGTTGGTATTGACACTATACCAATTCCATAAATGTTGAACTCTTGTATTTGCTTAGAGTTCTGACAGTCTAAAGAGAGCTTAACTGGTTCTGATTCTATATAAAGATATCTATTATTAGTTAGTGGCTTAAACATATCTAGTTTGCCAAAAATAAATTTTGTATTACATTGTTTAGGGATTTCGCTTAAGGTTCTAGACAACAGTTCGCTTTCACAGCTGATTTTAGAATCTGTTTTGTAAATTATTGGAATATCACATAAATAATCTGCCTGACTTAAGATTTTACAATTCGATAAGGAATTCAGAATACAATAGTTTGATTTATCCTTAGTGATAGCCGTATATTTAGTACTTGGTACAATTAGGCTGAACGTGTCTGATTTGTTTACGTTATGAGGCATTGGTAATTCAATATTCTTAAACAGTGTGTATTCTTGATTAGAAACTAAGGGAATGCGTAATAAAAATATTAACTTATTATTAAAGTAGTAGCATAACAAAGTAGATACTTTTAGAATTATGTGTATAGAACTTATATCTAGATACATAGGTAAATTTAAATCATTAGGTAGGTGCCTTAAGTTATCAGCCAACTCTCGATGTATTACAGTGGGCGACATTACGGCCGGATGTAGGATGTTTTGACTACAGAGCGTTATGGCGTTTATTATGTCTTCAAGTTGGAATGTTAGGGTGACCATGGAGGTCTCTAATGTATTGAGAATAAAATTAAGTTTTATCCGTAACGATAAAATATTAGTGGATTTGGATAAATTGGATGTTTTTAGTGAGAGTTCGTCTATAGCATTGTTTAATTTATTTTCATTTTCTTTAATTTTACGGAGTGTATTATTAAATGTAGATATGACAGAGTTAGTAACTAAAATATTGTTTTTGACGAGTTTCAAGAGTTGGTATTGGTTTGCTTGTACAGAATCTATTGCTTGGTCATATTTAAGTGCATCATTTTCGTCTAAAGTACCGAAAACTGTCTTCAGGACAGTCCCTATTCCACCAATCCAGGCTCCTCGCTTGGATCTATTATCTATCAGATGAGATATCGAACCGAACAATTTAATGACGTTTTGTAGTTCGGCTGTTAGTGGTTGTAAGGTACTATCACACTCTGAAATATTTATGAAGCCGGTTTGCTTGCATAGGTCGGAGACGGTGTTTAATGTAAAGTTTAAATTATCTATATGTGGTTTAAAATGTGAGATTTCCATTGGCATAATGACATTTAAAATCCCATTATTAATTTTTAATTTCCCTATATAATCGAAATAGATTCCAGGACCTTTTGTTATCGGTTGGACACAGTCGCCGGGAGCTTGGACATCCGCTGAGGCACTGTAAGTATGTATGACTCATAAATTTTGCGAGCAAGCTTTATTACGATTATATTAAATGCATATTTTGTTTCTTATAACTAGCTTAACCTTATAGTAATATCTAAATTAAGACTTTTAATAAAGTAGTATATATGTAATGTATGTAAAGTGTTTATATAAATCGTGTATATATATTTATGTATATATAATATATTGAAGGTGTATAAAGTAGTATAATCTATTTAACATTAGGCATGTATATTCATTATAGTACTTATATGTACGAGTTTATACACTCGTTGTAGTATATATAACTACAATTTGCATTCTTTGTATAGTATTTGATTAAATTGTAAGTAGATGTACTTATACAAACTAACGAACAATTTAGTAGATTCTAAAGTACATGCATTTTGTTTAACTAACATTTTGTATTGTAAGTACTATGAAGTTTTATGTAACTATATAACTTGTTATGTATAATGTAATGGTAGATGTGTATAGTAGGTATAATATTTACTTATCTTACTTATTGTATGTATTGTATATTTTATGCATGGTTATGGTGTTTATGGTGTAACTGGAGGTATTGTGTATTATGTGTAGTACAAATATAACTAAAAATGTACTTTGTGTTACAGATTGGCGGTAATTTCGGCAGGCTTTACCTCGTCGTAATGGTGACGGACATGTCGTCTATTTATTAATAAAGATAAAGTATTGTTTCCATGGACTTTAACGATCTTGTATGGGCCTTTCCATATGGGTGATAGAGCTTTTCTGAGCCTAAGGTGGTTTTTTAAATATACGTAGTCACCTACTTTGTATTGTACGGGGCGACTATGAGAGTCATAGTAGTTTTTTGATATTTGTTTGGAGTGTCGAATGTGTTCCAGAGCTTTATCGCGAGAGTATCTGAGTCTGTTTTGTAACATCCGTACATAGTCTGGATATGTAGCGTCTAACTGTTCATCACATATCGAATTTGGAATATGGGGTTTGTTACCAAACATTAGTTCGTATGGGGTGTAGTGTGTTGTGGAGTGTACAGTGGTATTGTAGGTTAGCATGGCTGTGTACACGTACCGGGGCCAATTAGTTTGTTCATTATTTACGAATGATTTCAGGTATTCCTTTAGTGTGGAGTGGCTTCGTTCTAGGGCGCCCTGTGTTTGCGGGTGATATGGAGTCGACCAAAGTTGTTTGATTTTCATAAGGTTGCAAGTTCTTTTGAACAGATCGGAAGTAAAGTTAGTTCCCTGGTCGGTCAGTATAATTTTCGGTATGCCAAATACGGATATAAAGTGCAACAAGCTCTCGCTTGTTTCCTCGGCCGTTGTACTACGTAAGGGATAAGCCGCGGAGAATTTGGTGAAGTCATCTTGCAGTGTTAGTATGAATTTTAATTTTGCGGTACCGGATTCCGGAAGAGGTCCTACAATGTCCAATGATATGCGTTCACAAGGCTTAGTTGATGTGCTAGTGATCTGCATGGGAGCGCGATTGATTCTTCGCAGGGCTTTATTCTCTTGGCATGGTTTACATTTCTTTACATATGATTCTATATCACTACGCATATTTTTCCAGTAATATAGTTCTTTAAGCCTATTGTACATGCGACTAACACCTATATGGCCAGCTATGGGTATGTCGTGGTTATCATAAAGAATTTTCTTTATTTCCGATGGTGAGGGGTAAGTTATACTATTGTGATAAATATTAATTTTTATGTTTGTGTCGTGAAAAAGGTAATTAATTATATTATAAATTTTAATAAAGCTATGTTTTTCAAAGGGGTCACGGAAATCGGATATGCCTATTTCTTCCGTATTTTCGGTGACGGTTAATTCGTTGCGAATTGATTTTAAAGTTTCGAATATTTCTTGGTATGATGTTTCGTCAAAATGGTGTACTTTCGTATAAAGAAGGTAATAATTTTTATTTGTCGCGGGGATCTTATAAAACCCGTGCAGTTGTTTTTCTTGGTTAATTATATCGTCGCGGTTTTCTAAGTTTCCTAGTATTTGTTCTAGATAAGGGTTTGATTCATCGAGGTCTATGGACGTCGGTATTAGTATAGTTTTGCAAGAGCTTTTCAGTAAATTTTCGTTATGTTGGATAATGTTTGTATTAAAAGATTTATTCTTGTTTGATATTTGTTTCAGAAAGGCTGAGTAGTCGTCGGTCAAGAGGTTCGAACCGGGGTTAGAGTGAGTATTTGAAGAGATAGAAGGTAAGTTATCGTTTGGTAATGATCGTAGTGGAACTTCAAGCAGATTCGGATCGGGAGAACCAGTATCGAGGAGTTCTGGGGTAGCACAGTCTAAAAGTATGTCAGGATTTAAATCGGTTGATGGGAGTGAGGCAGGTGAAGTCAACAAGTCAAATAAGTCTTTGTCGAGGTTATCTGTATTTAAGAGGGATTCTTGTAGTTGTTCTGCTATGTCGGTGGTAGGAGTTTGGCGGTTTGACGTAGTCACTTCATCAGTAGTCGGTTGGACGGGGTTAACCGGGAATCGAGATAAAGCATCTGCGTTTGCGTTTATTTTGCCCTTTTTGTATTGTATGTCATATTCGAATTCCTCGAGTTTTAGTCTCCAACGGATGAGGCGGGAGCCAGGGTCTTTACAGTTGAATAACCATTGGAGAGGTTTGTGATCGGTTATGATAGTAAAGCGACGACCGTATATGTAGGGGCGGAAGATTTTGGTACCAAATACAATCGCAAGACATTCCTTTTCAGTAACGCTATAGTTAATTTCGGCTTTGTTTAATGTGCGGGATGCATAAGCAATTGGGCGATCATGCCCAACGGGACCCTGTGATAAAATGGCTGAAATGGCGAAACAGGATGCATCGCAGGTGAGTAAGAATGTTTGGTTAAAATCTGGATAGGCAAGAATGGGTGCTTCGACTAGTTTGGTTTTTAAGGCTTCGAAACTGAGCTGTTGTTCATTTGTCCAAATAAAGGGCGTATCTTTTTTGAGAAGTGTGGTGAGAGACTTGGCTAGTTTCGAGAAATTAGGAATGAAACGTCTGTAATAGGATACGAGACCTAGAAATGATTTGATGTCCTTAGGGGATTTCGGGATAGGATACTGTGTAACGGCTTTAACTTTATCCGGGTTTGGCTTTACGCCATTTTGGGTAATGATATGACCTAGGTAGGTTACCTCTTTACGGAGAAATTCACATTTTTCAGGCTGAAGTTTTAGGTTAAATTCTCGGAGTCGGTTGAAGACTGACCGGAGGTTTTGGATAGCCGAATGGAGGTCAAATGCGTACAGGACGACGTCGTCAAGATAAACAAAGCATCGGGAGCCCTGTAGGCCTGTGAGACAATTGTTCATTAGTCTTTGGAATGTGGAAGGCGCATTCTTTAATCCAAAAGGCATTCGGTTAAATTGAAAGTGACCCTGGGGCACAGAGAAGGCTGTTTTCGCGGCGTCCTCTGGTCTGATTAAAAGTTGGTGGAACCCGGATGAAAGGTCAAGGGTACTGAAATATTGACTCTTACCCAGCTGGTCAAGTATTTCGGTAATTTGAGGTATTGGATAGATTTCTCCAATTGTGATGTCGTTTAGTTTCCTGTAGTCGATTACTATGCGCCATTTCTTTTGACCGGATGCATCAGATTTCTTGGGGACTACCCAGATCGGAGAGGACCAAGGGGAAGACGAGGGAGTAATTATATCTTGATCTAACATTTTGTTAATTTGAGTTTCCACCTCTTTCTTGTGGCATTCTGGAAAACGGTATGACTTTGTATTGACAGGTGTGTGACTGGTGGTTTTTATTTCGTGTTGAATAGCTGTGGTAAACGACAAAGGTTCATCTGGTAAGTGAAATATGTCAGAGTAATTTGAGCATAATTCGAGTAAAGCTTGGGTTTCTTCTGTATTTAAATGAGAGGTTCTTAGTAAGTCGAGTACTTGTCGTGTGCGTTTAGACACATTTTCAACATATGGTAGTGACTGGATCGAGTATGTTAGTATTGGTTCTAATTTAAATTTTAAGTTGCGCTTAATTTTTACTGGTTTGTTTGATGTGTTTACGACTGATAAATTTATTCTTTTATTATCTTTTACTTTAACCATACGTTAGCTACAAGGAGCTTCTTAGAGAGGTGTTGGTCTATTATTATGCCTTCCTCTAGTTCTGGATTTATAACCGTGCACTCGATTATGGTTTCGGAACGGGCTGGTATGATGTAGCAGGGATCAAAGAAGTGTATTTTAATTTCGTGGTTACTTATTTTAAGAACGTCTCGGCTATAATCTATGTTGCAACCGTAGGTAGTTAGGAAGTCGTTGCCTACTATGCCGTCATATGGCAAGTTAATATCTGCAATGACATGGAATTTAAAACTAATCAATTTCCTATTTGAAATCTTAAACTTGAGGTTAAAATGACCTACTGTCTGTGTAGTTTCCTCGCCGGGATCAATACCCTTTATACTTATGGGTTTATTGGTTAGAATGGGTTGATGGCGAATGCTTGATTGTTTCAGTAAACAAATAGCAGCACCTGAGTCGACTAAGAGGGTTAATGGAGTATCAGACACTTGGGACTCCACAACGATATGAGGTAATAACCTCTTGGAGGTGTCAATGTTGACCTCGTAAATCTCTTTAAATTTTTGAGTTTTAAATTGAAGGTTTCCGCTTTGGGGCTGGTTACCCTGTTGTATAACCTTGTGAGAGATGCGCTGAAGGTTTCCGTTTTGGGGCTGGTTACCCTGTTGTATAACCTTGTGAGAGATGCGCTGAAGGTTTCCGTTTTGGGGCTGGTTACCCTGTTGTATAACCTTGTGAGAGATGCGCTGAAGGTTTCCGCTTTGGGGCTGGTTACCCTGTTGTATAACCTTGTGAGGGATGCGCTGAAGGTTTCCGTTTTGGGGCTGGTTACCCTGTTGTATAACCTTGTGAGAGATGCGCTGAAGGTTTCCGTTTTGGGGCTGGTTACCCTGTTGTATAACCTTGATGTCATGGATGAGGTTCCCGTTTTGGGGCTGGTTACCCTGATGTACAACCTCTGACGGATTTGCGCCGACTTTGACCTTACGTCCTGTGCGGCACGATTGCAGGACGTTTATTGGTTTAAATTTTCTTGGGAGCCCTCTTCCTCAATCACATCATGATCAGATTCCACCTGTTCATCGTCACACTCTTCATCAATGAAGTTGACTGGTGGAGGTTTTAGGTAAGGTTGTGACCCTGAGGGCTTATTAAAATAATCCTTTTGTGGATAAGAATACGATAAACGTTTTTGAGAGGACTGACGTTTAATACAATTATTTATATCATGTCCTACTTCTTTACAATACCTACATGTGAGGTTTTGATTTATTTTATTCGAGAAAGTAGAGGTACTCTGTTGAGGTACTGATTTTTGTGGTATTTTAAACCTATTAGTTGAGATTTGAGCGAAAGGTTTCGGTTTGAACCGATTTTGATTAATTGATTTATCCAGTGGCATGTTATAATTATTATTAGTGCGTTTATATAAAGTTTCTTGTATACGCTCCTCGGATATAGCTAAATTGACAGCTTCATTAAATGTTTTGGGAGCTCTACACCTAACAATGTTAGATATACGGGGATTTAATCCCATAAGGAAATGATGGAGGGTTAAATCCTCCATGGCCGCCGTACGACCAGGTATTTCTTTGGCCTTGTGGTTGGAGAGCGAGATTTCGGTGAGTAATTGCGATAAGTATGTTTCCATCCTAAGTGCGAATTGACTAACGTTTTCTGTTGAGTTCTGTTTACTTTCCTGGAGATCGTTAAGTAAATGTGTGTAATGTTTTCTCTCGGAAAACTGTGTCTTTAGGAACTCTTTTAGTTGTTCCCATGACGAAAATTCCTTTATAGAACACGCGGTTTCGGCTTTACCAGTTAATTGGCACAAAATGTATTTGAAAAGAATGTGTTTTTGTGACTCAGACGCAAGGTCATAGGCGTTATTACAGTTTGTGATAAATGAATTTAGTGTATCGCGGGAGCCGTCATATGGTTTAACAAATTTCAATAAAATATTTAGGTCCATTTCTACTACTTCTTGAATTTCAGATATTTCTACAGGTGATCTACCGTCCTCAGTTTTAGGCACTTTAGGCATAATATTTTAAAACAACATATGAATAATACTCTTAGGTCACTAGATTAGATTAAAGCAAGTATCAGTTAGAATTACACAGTAAAATGTTCGTTGACTTACAGGAACGCGTAGGCGGCGATAAGGGCTAGCGCTTTGGTAAGCTGCATAGCATCACGTACACACAGACCACACTTAATGCTTTCACAGGACACTTTTAACACTACGCGGAACACTCGCGAATTGCAAATGATTTATTTTTCAGGATCACGGCGGAAATATTTTAAAACGGTGTTTGCTCGGTAAGTATTCTCGCAGGACGAATGGATGCACAGGATGCTCGAAGGAGATGCTCGCTGGAGGCTCGCTGAGTATTCTCAGGCTAATTGTAGGCTATACCACAATTTATTAGTTGGCCGCTTGAAGGACAGGCAGGATGCACGAAGGCTGCTCACTGGATATACGCAGGATGCTCAAGATGACCGCAGGATGAGTCGTCGGGTATGGACGCTCGGTAAGTATTTATTTTGCAGGATATCACCGGTCACGGACGAATATCACTTATAGCAAGGATTTATTATTATAACAACGGAGGTCACTCGCGGTAAGTATATTATTTATTTTATAAGATTCGCGGGATACGGAGAGTCTGTTCACTGATTTATTTATTTTTTCCACTTTATAGGTTTACGCGAATCGGCACTGGGGAATTCCGTATCCCACCGCTGCCACCAAATGTTATAGGGTCCCTTCCCGAGGTCGTTTTAAAAAAGAACTTTTAAATTTTAATCTAATTTATTTAATAAAAATGAATACAACGGGAAGGGGCCTTTATGCAACCTATATTCGCGACTGCGTTGGACAGACTGACTCCTGAGGTGTCAGGGCTCAGTATATAGACATTTGAATGCTGACGATGCAAAGCGTTGTAGTTGGAAGGGGCTGTAGCTGATGTCATCCGTTTAGGGTACATCATCAGATTATAACAGATCGAACGAGAGCCGGCAGCGACAGGTCCTCCCCGATGACTGCAGCGTGGTCCCGGCGCTGCTCAGCCCAAGCCGGGCACGACTCGAGCGTGTGCTGCGCTGAGTCCTCGCTGCAGTCGCAGTGGTGGCATCAGGGAGTCTCCTCCCTCCTAGCGACTGTGTACAGGTACTTGCCGAACCATGCCCCGACACCACCTGCACCAGCCGGAAGGTGAGGACCCCATGCCGCCGAGCCACCCATTCCTCTAAAATCGGCTGGAGCGCCCCTACGGTTCGAAGACCGGCCCAAGGCGTTTCCAGCCGAACCCTCCAACGGTCGTTAATGGCGCAGCGAGCGTCGCGCCGCCATGCGCTGATTTGACTAGACGTGAGGCGAGTTCCTCACGCACGCGCTGCTGACGCCCGCCGATAAACTTCGGCGAGCACCTCCGCCTCCCAGGTCCCACGGCCAATGCGCACGCAGCCTCGTACGACACCGTGCGGTAGCCGCGAATTGCTCTGACT
This sequence comes from Leucoma salicis, assembly GCA_948253155.1. Taxonomy (NCBI): domain Eukaryota; kingdom Metazoa; phylum Arthropoda; class Insecta; order Lepidoptera; family Erebidae; genus Leucoma; species Leucoma salicis. The sequence goes on along the minus strand of OX411826.1, from coordinate 2,040,351 downwards.
GCCACGACTCACTGCGGTCTCCACAGAAGAGCCCTATTGCGGGCGGTCAGAGACTCCGCCCACACGGGTGCGCCGTAAAGCGCCATTGACCGGACCTCCCCCGCGTACAGCCGTCGGTACGCGATGCTGGGTCCGCCCAGGTTCAGTAACAGACGTCCAAGGGCGGACGCCGTGCCGACGAGTCTCGGTGCGAGCTGACTGAAGTGCTCGTCGAAATGCCAGCGCCCGTCGAGGACCAGGCCTGGATACTGACCCCTACACCATTTACTGTTATCGAGGCACCGGCGGGTGGTCTGCGCCGAGGCCCGTGAAATAGCAGGGCCTCTGACTTGTTGAGTGCCGCCCTAAGCCCCAGCGCGTCGATACGTCTGACCACCTCCGCAGTACCCGAAGTGGCCAGCTGCACCGCCTCGAAGTTCCCTCCCCGGGCCGTGACAAGGGTATCGTCGGCGTAACAAATTACGACCAGCTCGGGGGGCCGGCCACGTAGGACCCAGTCGTACCCGATGCCCTGTGGGACACCGCACGACATGGCCCTTCTCACAGCGTCCCCTTCCCAGCTTACTTCGAGGTAGTCTGCCACCAGCCGCCTCAGGTAGGCGTGCACCCCGTATAATAGGAGGCGAAATTGATGAAATGATGAACAAAATATCTGAAACTAAAGATGAATGTGGATGGGAAATGTACAATGATATAAAGGATATATTAAACATACTTACAGCGATGACATTAATGTCAGGAGAGACAGGTGGAAGATGAATTTGTGAAAATGAAAATGAACGCCTCACAAGCAAGGCACATCCAGCATATCCATTTGCCCTATCATCCCTAAGACATGAGTAACCCGGTACGCAGAAACGAGAACCAGGCACTAGCCATGTCTCCGAGATGGCAATGACAGATGGCTGGAGTTGATTTATTAAATGTACAATCTCATGCTTTTTATGACGTAGGCTTTTCGCGTTCCACTGAAGCATAGGAACCTGATCCATGATTTTTTGAAGAAATAATTTGTGTAATTTTTTGGGCAACGTGGGACGGAATGTTTGTTTTTGATTTAGCTAGTAAATTAAATAACATGTTAAAAAGAATTTCCAGGATATTATCATCCTGGAGAACCGGTGAAGAATTGGAAGAGTTGGAAATGGATGATAACGCCCAACCATTTGGCATGGTTGAAGCTGGGTTACTGACAATAGCCTGTTGAGAGGACTTATCAAAGGATTTACCCAGAGGTGCACGAGTACGGAGAGCGGTGTACACAGTTTTCCTATAAGAGGAACTTGATGGTTGATTACTGGATAATGATTGTGAGTATGAAGGGTGATTATTAATAATTGCAGAGCTTTGTGTAACTTCTGCGAATGGTTTCACTGATTTTGGATATGATCGTGATGCTTCCTGGTATGATATATTGTCTTTTGACATAAGAAGTTTAATGGAACTCTGCCTGCCTTGCTCAGGGCAATCCCTGCTATTTGCAAAGTGCTGACCCGAACAGTGCAAGCAAGAAGCTTCCGCCTCAATTATACTACAGGAGTCTCCCGCATGCGGTTGAGCACAGCGATAACACCTAGGCCCAGACCTACATTGACCCTTCACATGTCCAAATCTACAGCAGTTGTGACATTGAATAGTAGGAAACTGATAAAGCTCTACAGGAAGGGATGTATGAAAACTAAAAATTTTGTAGGGAAGCAACTGGCCTTGAAATGTCAGAACTACTGTCTGGGTAGGGATCCAAGTTACTTTACCATCAGTGCTGGTCTTTCTATTAAGTCTGCGGGCCTTGAGAATAGGACCACAACCATTAGGGAGTACAACAGACTCAACAAATTCATCCATGGAAAGATCGACTGGAACATAACGAACTATACCCATCTTTGTAATATTGTATGTAGGAACAACAGCAACAAATTTAGCAAGCTCCAGAATTTTACTGTCTAAAAAGTTATTGGCGTCAACCACCGTTTTAAATTCGATAGAGATTTTATTTCTCCCAACTTTCTTGATGCCATCTGTGCAGATGTTCTTAATTTAATTCCGAAAAAGGAACTGACCAAACTTAATTGGACGTATGGTAGTTCCAACGACAGGGTCTGGCTCAGTTCGAGTTACGAGGACGATAAATGGACCATTGTCAGAATTTGTGTATGATTTCACACCTACTACTAATCTAGGATGTACAAAAAGAATTTTGTATTAATGCTACAGCAAGCTCCTGATCTCTTATTTTTTTTTTAAGGTTATCAAATTTTTTATTTGTCTGTCCTTCAATAAAACGGCGTTTAGTCCCTGGGATTTGACTGGGCGATGAAGCACCAGATCGTGTGTCAGGAGGATCTGGAGGATCAGGAGGCTCAGGGTCCTGCGGATCTAACCATATCTCCTTTTCCATCTTTTAGGCCACCATGAAAATTTACAAGGAAAAAAAAGCAAATGAAATTTGAACAAAAGAGTGAATTATGAAATTAAATACAACTTACCTATTATTTATAACATCTACACTATATATAAGTGTAGAATTACACAAATATGACGATGATTTATGACCAATTTAAAAAATTTTGAGCAAAGATTATTAAATAATTAACGAAATCTCACTAATACGTGTGACTGCTATCGAATCCTAATTTTTCTTCTTAATAAATAAAATAACTGCCTAAATAAATACTTAAAGTTTTAAATTTATTCACTGCACCCAATATACATAGTTATTTATCTATGCAATATACTCCTGGCCACAGAACAATATTACTCAAGAGCTCCTGGCTCCTGCATTATTTTCCTAAATTTGTGTTATTTGAAGTATTAAATTTACGTGTGATGAGAGAATAACGATGTTTATGCTTCTGTTAGGCTGATGGTTCTGCTAATGCCAATAAATAATAAACTATAGTTTTTTTTTTGTGCTCATTTTATTTTATTTATAATCTGGTTCACCGTTTATTTCTCTTTCACCGAACAAATTTCCTTCGTTTGACGGTCTACCTTAAATTAATACTCGATATTGGCGAAATTGTGCTCACACTGCCACAACAAGAGCCATTAAACAAGAAGATAAGATAAGATAATCTGGTTTTGACAGCGGAACGTTATAGATCGGTTCTTTGGCAAATTTCTTGATTATTTTATTTAAGTACAACTTGATGCTTATTTACGGTTTTTTGACTAGTGGTTAGTAATTATTTCATGTAATTCTCATTAGAAACACTTCATAGATTTTCAGGTAAAGTGAAAAAAGAACTGTAGGTATTTATCTTTTAATTTTTTTAAATTATTCTCTTTTCATCCTAATGGATGAAGATTCTGGAGGCGAAGAGCCCCCAGATAATTACTATAAAGGATACACTGTTCCTTCTCCGTCGGAATTTGTGTCATTGGGCTCGGATTCTTCCTCGGAGATATATATAGAAGAAAATCACCTTAAAAACGATGGGTTAGTAAAAACAATAAAAAGGAAAAAGCATTCCAAGAAACATGTTAGAAAAAGTAAAGAGATTAAATCCATCTCCCAAGATTCTGATATACCGTTAGGACAGACTAATATCCTTAATGTAGCATCTGACCTATCCCAAATTACAGACACTCTTGCTTCCCCTACTCCTACCATTTCCCAAACGCCAAACATCCCAGCCTATGTTCCATCAGGTAGACAACTATATAGTTTGTCAGATATAGGTCCTTTTATAGTCCATGTTCAAACATCTGATTCAAACGGCATTTTACATCCAATAAATTTTGGTAGATTTCTTAGTAAAAACAGATTTAGTAATATTATAGATGGCAGTATCCAACGTATAGGACGTAATAAAGTTACACTTTCATTTTTAGATTTTAATTCTGCAAATGAGTTTATTATCAATGATACAATCAAGGCTAACAATTATAAAGCCTTCATTCCATCATTCAGTACCGCTTAGGTATAGTGAAAGGTATCCCTCTCGAATGGGCTGATAATGAAATTTTGGAGAGTATTCAAGTACCTATTGATAATATTTCCATATTAAAAGTCAGAAGATTAAATTATAAAGTCATTGTAGATGGCTCGCCAGTTTACAAACCAACTCAAACCTGTGTTTTAACTTTTGACGGCCAAACACTTCCTTCAAAGGTATTTATGTAACTCTTTACCTGTGGAACGCTATTATTATCCCACAATACAGTGTTATAACTGTTGCCGCTTTGGTCACACAAGAAACCTGTGCAGATCTAGACCTCGCTGCTATAAGTGCAGTAAGGATCACACAGGTAAGTCTTGTAATATTGAAGAAGGAACCACTTCCTGCTTACTGTGTTCTGGATTCCACTTTGCCATAAACAAGTGCTGTCCTGAATTTAATAGGCTAAAACTTATCAAAATCTCTATGGCTGATAAAAACATATCCTACACTGAAGCTACAAAATTACATTCACCAATAAGAGGTAAAAGTTACAGTGATGCAACTAAAAACTCCTTTGCCAATACCGCCGTTCCTGTTTCATTTCCCTCACCATCAAATTCATCCTCATATAATAAAACAGTATTTCTAAAACCTCGTCCTCCCCCACCAAAAAATCAAGGGTATGACCACTCTGCTCATCAGGCCCTAATTAGTGAACCTATACTAAACAGTAATGGCGTTGCATATCCTACTACTGAACCTGCTTCAAATACATCTTTAGATAATATCATGGAACTTATTCGTTCACTCACTAAAGTCATTAACTCTCATTTACCGACCAACGTTGCTCATCCTACACGATCCTCATTACACCGACCCATCCATAATGGCCTCCCTAGGGCTTCAATGGAACTGCCAAAGTCTAAAAAGTAAAAAGTCTGAACTATTACACCTCATAAATAAATATGACCCAATTGTAATTGCTGACTCTGAGACATGGCTTAATGCTGGTTCGTTCTTTAAGGTCCCACGTTACCTTTGTTTCAGAGATGACAAAGCAGATGGGTATGGCGGCTCAGCCATACTTGTCAAAAACTCTATAAATACTCATCCTGTACATATACCTCTTTCGTCTTTATCTGAAAACTTCTCTTTTGTCGCTGTTCATTTTAAAAATACATCCCTAGACCATCTTTTGAAATACTTTAAAAAATTTCGGATCTCCTTACCACATATTAAAGGCCCTCTTATTGTAATGGGTGATTTTAATATTCATCATCCAGTCTGGGGTTGTCAAACTTCAGATCGTTTGGCTAACGCTAACTGTATATTTAACATTATGGATAATACGGGACTATGTTTACTTAATTCTGGATCACCCACTCGTCGTACAAAACCAAACGAACGGATAAGTGCTGTTGACTTAACTTTGGCATCAGCGAACCTAGCACCCGCTATGTCATGGGATACTTTAACGTCAACTTTCGGCAGTGATCATTTTCCTGTTATCTATGATCTCCCCTTTTCTAAAATTTTATCCACCCCATATAAATCATTGTTACATTATAAAGTTCCTAATATAATGGATAATAAGGCTTGGTCTAAATTCTCTTCCATTTTAGAACAATCTTCTACGCTTCCTCCAGTTCTTCCACAAAATATAGAATCCTGCCTGCAGGCACTCATAAATCATATTCATTCTGCTGCTAAGCAGTCATTTCCTGTGAATACAATAAACACGAAACATAGATCACCACCATGGTGGGATAAAGAATGCCAAATTGCTGTTACAAGAAGGAAGATGGCTGAAACATTATACCGCAAGAACATGACAAATGAAAACTTCACTTATCTTTCCAAAATGATGTCTGATACAAAACGTATTTTATACTCCAAGAAGGTGGAGAGCTGGAAACAATTTTGCTCTTCTATTTCTCCTAATACCACTGCTATTTCTGTTTGGAAATCAATCCGTCGGTTTCGGGGATCTTTCAAGGATACCTCCCCTCCACTACCTAAATGCAAAAGATTCTATGATCTTTTTATGGATAGATTGGCTCCCCCTTCTGTCCCTGATGCTATTATTACATTATTAAATATAAATAATTCATCCATCCACGATGACCATTCTGCCCCCTTTTCTTTACAAGAACTTCTCCTTGTCCTCTCTTCTCTTAAAGACTCTTCCCCAGGCCTAGATGGCATCCCATATTCTTTCTTGTCTAATGCTAACAACATAACTCTAAATTACTACCTTGAACTGATTAACTTGATGGTTAATTTAGGATATGTTCCGACCCCACTGAAAACTCAAATTATCATTCCAATTTTAAAGCCTGGTAAAGACGCTGAAAACCCAGCTAATTATCGCCCTATCGCTTTGTCCTCCACTCTGATAAAAGTTGTGGAACACCTTATTAAAAATCGACTAGAATGGTTCATTGAGAGTAGGCATCTTCTTCCTAATTCGCAATGTGGATTTAGAAAAGGTAAAGGAACTCTGGATAGTTTGTCTGTCCTTATTACTGACATTCGGCTCTCCTTTTCCAGAAATGAATCCACTGTCGCGACATTCCTAGATCTATGTTTAGCATATGACAATGTAATCCTCTCCATACTTAAAGACAAGATGGAATTCATGTCCATTCCAAAGAAAATTATAAACTTTATTATTAATTTATTTAGTGATCGTACAGTACATCTCAGGGTTGATAATAAAATTGTTACCTCTAGATCTTTATACAAGGGTATTCCCCAAGGCTCAGTATTAAGCCCCATTCTTTTTAACATTTACACATATGATTTAAATCAATTTGTAACTCCATATTGCCGTATTTTACAATATGCCGATGACTTGTGTTTGTATACAGCAGATCGTAATCCTATAGATTCTGCTCATAAAATATCACAAGCTCTTCAATCTCTAAATATTTGGATAAATAATAATGGTTTTGATATAGCTCCTCTAAAGAGTTCTGTGGTTTTATTTAGAAGAAAACGCTTAAGACCCAGACTTAATATTTACTTTAATGAAACGAGATTACCTGTAGAAAATGAAAAAAAAATTTTAGGACTTATCCTGGACACTAAATTAAACTTCTCCTCTCATTTAAATTATATTGTTATTAGATGCGAAAAAAACCTCAACATATTAAGATGTTTAGGTGGCATTTGGTGGGGAGCCCATCCCTTTTATTTAAAATTATTATATAACGCTATCATTCGTAGTTTTATGGATTATGGGTCGTTTCTTTTCGAACCAGCAAATAGAAGAGCTCTTAACACCCTCGACCGCATTCAAACTAGAGCTCTCCGTATAATATTAGGCGCAATGAGGTCGACTCCTAAAAGTGCCATGCAAGTGGAGTGCCCCTTTGGATTTAAGGCGAAAATATTTGTCCGATATGTTCTTATTTCGCACGTTTCAGTACTCCTCACATCCTCTTCTTACTAAATTGCAACTTTTGTATTCTTATATGACTTTACCCTATTGGAACCACAAAAAATATCCCTGTTTGGTTGCAAGTTACTCGCAAATACAAAACTTGAAATTCCCAACTCATAGAACTGATAAACTACCCCTGTTCGATTTTAGTTTTGAGTCTATTATATTTAAACCTATAATCCATTTTAACTTAAATTTAAATAAAGATGGCCCCTTCAATAATAAAGAGTTTCTTGATTTATTAGATAAACATTGGCATGGGTGGCATCTGATCTTCACTGATGCATCCAAATTAAATCAAGATAGATGTGTTGGGGTTGGTCTTTTCCACCAAAATTATAATATTGTACAAAAAATAAAATGTCCTCCTGAAACATCAGTTTTTACTGGCGAATGTAGAGGAATTATGGAGGCTATTAACTATATTATCCTATTTAAACTGGTTAAAACTGTAATATTTTCGGATTCATTAAGTGCACTCCAGTCTCTTTTGAGTAACCCTTTCAAAATTACTTCCAGAAACTGGTTGACTCTTAAATCGAAAGAATTATTATTAAAATGTTCTGTGCTAAATTATACTGTCCACTTAATCTGGGTTCCAAGTCACAGCGGCATCTTGGGCAATGAAACGGTTGATAGAACTGCAAGAGAGTCGATAATTTGTGGTGATAAAGTCCCCTTTAAAAATTATCCTCAAGACGTCCTTCATCTGCCCATTCGTTACTTAAAGGATAGATGGTCAAAAAGATGGTCTATTATAAATAAAAGAACAGGCACTAACTTTGCTAAATATCAATCGGAAATTGTACTTAAACCCAAGTGTGGTTCTCCAAATTTAAGTGTAACAGGAAAATCGTCTCGATAATTTCGCGAATGAGATTTGGACATTGCTATTCTGGTGTACACCTGAGGAAGATCAGAGTCAGAGACACTTCTCTCTGTGAATGCGGCGTGGACATAGGAGATTTAAATCACATCTTTTTCGCCTGCACAAAATTTGATCATAAGTCACTATTTGAATCACTTATAAATCATGATTTCCCTCTCCCTATACATATAGACAACATTTTAGGTAACTTAAATCTGACAACAATTAATATCATATCATCTTTTATAGACTTAAATAATATTAAACTCTAACACCTGAGATAAACCTACATAATTATTATTAACTAAGCCTAGTCATTTTACCATTAGTATATTATCTATGATTTTACCATTCACCTGTAGATATAGGTATCATCTTATTATTAGCTCGTAGTTCTTAATAATGCTTATTGTTACAAGACCGTACATAATATGTTATCTAAATTCAAATTACTTGTAGACTAAAGTGTTAAAACGTGAAGCTGGCATTAATGTTTATTAACAATTGCAATAAAAAAGAAAAAAAAAAAAAAAAAAAATGTTTTGTTTATCATTTATTACTAGAAAAAAACAAATCATTTGTGAAAATGTGGATTAAAATATTTTTACCGCCAGCAGGATTTTCCTATCCCGCTCGCAGTTGCGCTGGGCATGTCTAGTGCTAAAATACAGATCAAATTATAAATTGATTGCGAGTTGAATTAAAAATGTTTGTTATTATTGTTGCAGACAGCAGACACCTCGATATTGACACTTCTAATTAATACTATATCATGGAAAAAAGAATTTTAAAGTGCGCAAAATGCGGTGTAACTTCCAAAGAAGATTCTTCTTTGCAATTCCACAGGTTTCCTCAGCCATCCTGTATGAAGTAAGTAAATTATTAGACTAGCGTTCATATCTATTACTTTTGATATAACAGTCGAGGCGAATATAATCAATAATTATCACCCACGAGTAGGTGGTAGCGTTGGGTTTATTAGGTTATCAAATTATTATCGGTCTCTAGTGATTCGGTAAGTTTCGTCTGCAGTTAGATCAACCTTGAAACACTTCTGTGTTATGGTTGTAACAGGAGATGGCCGTCTGTTCATTGATTTACCAACCATGAAATGAAATTGTGAGCTACGGCTTTGTATTACTCTGCTCACTATTTGTTTGCAAGTCCATGAACGGGTGTTCACACGCAGTAGTAGTAAAACTTCTGGTGATGTAAAAAAGACACAACTTACTACTACTAACCAACCAAAAAACAAATGAAGAAAGCTTACTTTGTAGGCCTTTGGATGATTCCAAATTTGAATTTGAAATGATAACCTTAATACACTATAGTTGTCACTTCCATTTCTGAGCAGATATATATATATATATATATGAAAACAATTATAATTTTTTCAGGGCAAAGGTTTGGGCAAAATATTGCTATCCTGAAGGTGACTGGACTTCAAATGAATTTTTGAACACATTATATAAGCAGCATATGATGCTTTGTTCTAAACACTTTGATGAATCATCATATACAAGTAGTGCCAGAATAAGATTAAATAAATTTGCTCTACCTATTGGAACTCAAGATATATTAACCCAATTAAGAAATAATCAGTATAACCCACCCAGTCAACCACATGATACTGATGTAAGTATAAATATGTATGTGTAGTCTGGCAGTGTTCAATATTATTTTGTATTAGTATTTTAAACAATACCTATATGTAAACATGAGCCATCAGAATTTAAGGTAAGTTGCTCCTACTTATTGTTACCTTTCTCATCTGGTACCTGTGAATCAGCCATCTAACCAACTTAACAGGTATGCGGGCATACAATGTACCTATATACTAACACTACTCGAGGCCCCACATTTTGTCTTTCGGAAAATAAGGTATGTCAGGGAGGCCCTCAATCCATTATCGCATCGCAACCTGCGACTTTGCCCTTGTGGAATTTAGCAAGCCATTAACAAACAGACAAAAAATATACGTTGTGGGACGTCTACCAGATGTGAAAACATCGAAATTATTTTCTATAAATAATAAGTAGAAATAAAATGATAATAACTTTTTCAATATGTGGTTCTAAAAAATTATGACATAATGTAAAATAACAGAAATGGACATAAATCATCATCATCAGGCCCTATATCATCTAGGAGCGAAGTACTTGTCAAAATTAATCAAATGATTCCAAAGGTGATGGGATTGCGGCGTTTTATAGCAAAGCGCCCATGGCCATCCAGCTCCATTATCAGACCCTGAACATCATCTAGGACTATGGTACTATTCAAGATAACTAAAACTAGCCCTAAATCCGACCATGTACCGAGTACATGGGTAATTAAATGTTTGACCACCTCCAGCTCCATCATCAGACCCTGGATACTACCTAGAGACAAAGTACTCATCAAGACGAATCAAACGAGTATAAAATCGATGTGGTTGAGACGTTACATTACAGAGTTACAATGGCCACCTTCCAGCTCCATTATCAGACCCTGGATAACATCTAGAGACAAAATACTCGTCAAAACGAATCATACGCGCCCAAATTCGATGGAGTTATGTCGTTTTATAACGGAATTCCTATGACAACGTTCTAGCTCCATCAACAGACCCTGGATACCATCTAAAGACAAAGTACTCGTTGAGACGAATCAGACGATTCCATACTCGATAGGGTTGCGTCGTTTCATTACAGAGTTACTGTGTCCACCATTCCAGCTTCATCATCAGACCCTGGATATCATCTAGGACTTGAGTACTAGTCAAGACAATTCAAACGAGCCCTAGCTCGATAGAGTTGTGCCATTTAAGCTGCATCATTAGACCCTGGATACCATCTAAAGACAAAGTGCTCATCAAGACGAATCAAACTGAGCCCAAACTCGATAGGGCTGTGTCGTTTCATTATACTAGAGTTACTGTGGCCACGTTCCAGCTCCATCATCAGACCCTGGATACCATCTAGAGAAAAATTACTCGCCAAGACGAATCAAACGAGCCCAAACTCGATGGGGTTGCGTCGTTTCATTTTACTAGAGTTACTGTGGCCACGTTCCAACTTCATCATCAGACCCTGGATACTATTTAAAGACAAAGTATTCGTCAAGACGAATCATACGAGTCCAAACTCGATAGGGTTGCGCCGTTTCATTATAGAGTTCCTGTGTCCACCTTCCAGCTCTATCATCAGATCACCTCCATGTCACCATAATATTGCATTGTCATGCGATATACATATGCGTGCAAAATTTCAGCTCAATCGGAAACCGGGAAGTGTGTCAAATTTTACTTGCAAGATTTGAACGGGACAAGAAAAATAAAAGCGTCGCGTCGCCACGCTAACAGCCGATTTTACCCTCCCTCCGCATTAGATGTTTCACATCAAAACTTTAAATACAGGCAATGTCTATTTATATTCTCATATGCATTTATTAAAAAGCTGTTATATAGACATTTACAAACACACTTCAATTTTATTTATTTGAATAGAATTAGTACTGTTGCGCAAATATTAAAAATACCTGTCTGCAAATATTTTGTTCTTATTCTTATTATATTATTTATTTTTTCATCATATTTCATATATTTTTTTAAATAGATTATAAAAATACTCAAACACACATAAATACATGATAAAAAAAACACACACAGCAAGATATAATCAATTTAAAATTATGTATATAAAGTAGTAGACCACAGACATCGAATGCAGGCGCCAAGCTGCCGGTGGCTAGAGCTCCAGAGAAAGGAACCTCAGTATACGCGCTGTGTCGAGCTCGAGGAGTATATTGCCTTTTGTATCAAGAATGCAAAGATGGTGGAGTGGTTTAGATACCAGCCTCCCGTCCGAGTGTTGTGGGTTCATTCCCACACAGGATAACTCTTTGTGTTACCCACACAAAATACACCCAGGCGGTGTCAGTAATAGCAGACCAATCCCAGTACAACGTGGCACGGTCATTTTCGAAAACTGGGATAGGCACATACCTATCTAGTCCTAGTCGGGTCATAAGTTCTGTTAAATTTTCTAATACTGGCCAGATATACTTTGACTAATTTTAAAAATAGTTCGCGCTTGCCGAAAGTTAAAAAGAAATTCATTTTCGTTATTTTCAAATATGGAGAGGTCGAAAAAATAGAGCGGCTCTATTTTTATGTTATCGCGTTGCACCCATGTGGTTACACGCCAACAGAGATTTTCAATATTCTGCTAAAATTGAAAATAACACTACGTTTTGTTTATCAAACGATACACTGAAGATTACAGCTTCGTAGATCGTCAGAGGACCGTCCTACCTCGCACAGTTAGGACACCAGGGATCGCAAAGCAGTGCAACAAAAAATCTTAGCTCTTCAGATGGGGCTAAGAAGAACCACGGTCAAAAGAGTGTTAAATGAAGACCTGGGACTACGAGCTTATCGTAGAAATAGCGGACATTTTAAGACCAAGCGTTTAAAAAAAATAGTCTGTGTAGATCCCGCGCTTTGTTACGGCGGCACGCGGGGAAAAAATACCGCGTAATTTTATTTTCTGATAAAAAAAATTTCCTTCGTAGAAAGTTGTAATAAACAAAATGATAAGGTGTATTCCCAGCAGAGAAGAAGCAAGCGCGCGTATTCTGAGGGTGTAACGAAGACATTATCCTTCGTCACTCATGGTTTGGCCCTCATATTCAGGCTTGAGTTGTTTTACTGTGAAAAAGGTGTAAAAACCAGTGCCGTAGTGTACCAAAATACCGTCCTAAAAAACATAGTGGAACCTCTTTCTCAAATAATGTTTAAAAAAACAGACATTAGATATTCCAACAAGACTCTGCACAAGCTCATAGGGCACGAAGCACGCAAAACCTAGTTGACCGCCCGTGAAATTGGCTTAATCGGGCATGGACTGGAGACTGGCCCTCTTCTTGTACAGATTCAAACCCACTGGACTACTGACAAGATATGGCAACATTTGGAGGAGAAAGTCAGCGCTAAACCTCATCAGAATTTGGAGTCTCTCCGAGCATCTCTGGTTAAAGCAGCCGCAAAAATAGATATAAATATGGTGCGTGCTGCGATTGATGACTGGCCGCGTCGATTAAGGATATATCTATTCAAAATGGGGGAGGGCATTTCGAATAATGTAAATAAAATTGTATTCTATATTTAATTACCTTTCTTTTCATAATATAATTTCTAAATAATTATCAAAAAGTGTATCATTAACAGTTTTTTACAGAATTTATGACCTGACTAGGTTTTTTAGGTGAGCATTGAAGTCACCAAGGACCACCACCTCCGCAGATGGAAACTGCTCAAATATTTTTCGTTCGACGTTCTCGAAAAGATGAGTTGACCCCAAATCACTGCCATGGGACCTGTAAAGGCACGCGTAGATGCGGTCTGTTCCACCATATTCTACGCGTAGCCATAAAATAGACAGTTCGCCATGTTCAAGGCCCCGAAGGCGGTTACAGCAGACATCACTCTGAACAAATACGCACACCTCGGCTTTACGATGGAAGGAATGCTCCAGTTCGTAGCCAGGGTATTTAAGGTACGAAATGCCGTCCGGAGCACCTATCTGCGTCTCCGTCAAAAAGAGCAAGGCAGGCCGCTCCGTCTCGAGATGGTGGTGGACGGCGTCGAGATTACTGTGAAGACCCCTGATGTTGCAAAACTCCACTGATGATGTGGATAGGGAGTCCGCCGTAAAACACTTACTCTTTTTATTTTTCTTTATGGCCATGATTTGTGAAGAGTTTGGAGGATATGGGCACGCGCACAATGGGTACCGGTGACACTCGGAAAAAATGGGTGGTGACACTTGGCGCATGGCTAGACAATGGGTTTTGTGAGGAGCTGACACGAAACACGGAAGGGCCCCCGGTGCCCCCCCATGAGTCACCGTCGGATTCACACCGGTCTCCTACTCCGGCACGACGGCAACTCCACGGGATTTTGGCCGGTTGGCGGGACAGCCTCCCGAGGTAGGATTTCCCCGGGTTCGGGTCCCCTACTGACCGGCAGGTGGCCGGCGAACCATTCCCACCGGGTCTACCTGTACCCCGCATCAGCCCCTCACGCCCAACGCACAAGCCATGACCATCAATGCCCGTGCCGAGCATCACCGAAACCCACCACGCGCTCAGGAAGGGAAAATGGACAGGGGCGGCAATCTCCCGCTACAACCAAAACACACCTAAGTGCTTCATGGCCGGTCACACGGGAGACGGTGGTACTGACCCGCTCGGGCCCGATGCCAAATAAGTAACCCCACTTGGCATCACACCCTATCACCAGTAATGCAGAAAGGTGATAATTGCTTACTTCCCTTAGTCGCCTTTTACGACACCCGCGGGAAAGAATGGGGTGGCGACATCTGTATTCTAAATCCGTCACCACACGGATAAAATATTATCGGTATTTAAGAGCAAGTTGCTGATGGACAAGTTTACCCCCACTTGCTTCCTATCTATAGCACCAATGCATCGTGAAAACCTTTTCTAAATCCCTCTTCAATGGTCAACCATTCATGGTGTTTGTGGTAACTGAAATAAAAAAATATATATATAAATCTTTTTTGCAGCCTCAATCTGATGGAAATGTGCCAATCTCGTTACCAATCCAGAATCAACATGATCAGGAAACTTTATCGCCACCATCACAGAATGAAGATTTGCTGGATACTACTCGCATAGAACTGACAACTGGTACTTTAGGAAACCTCGAGGCTCAGAGCCCTGAAGATATCGATTATGAAGAACCGCAACATGAAATAAGTCAATGTTTTGACCAAGTATTGAAAGACCAATTGAGCGAAAATAATAGAAAAAGTGAAGTTGACAATTGTGACTTATATGGTCAACTTTTAGCAAGAAAGTTACGTAGATATCCCGAAATAATGCGTGAAGAAATAATGGAGAAAATAGATGGTATCCTTTTGGACAACCCTTATCCCATGGAGCGACCATCAAGTGCCTGCTCAAATTATTCTGCATCATCATTATATGTTTGTGCTATAAAGCTACCTTCAGGAGCGTATGTTACTGCTAAAATTTGACACCATCTTCACCTTTACATAATCTACAAAATCTCCAGTAAATATCAACGCTCCTGAAGGTAACTTTATAGCCCAAATATGCACTCCAGTACAGACACCTCTAAAATAATATTATTATTAAAAGGTAGACGGATCATTATGAACAATCCAGTGAAGCCATATAAGACCATGCCAGACTAGTAATTACACGCGCTCACGCACACAAATACAAACAAAACCATGCCAAAACGGATTGACATAAACCACGAGTGTTACCAGTGTATGATTTAAAATTACCTCTAACGATTCGACGATTTCGCACGTACGATACGAACATGAATATGTCGTCAGCGCCATAATATTCCCTAATATTATGATTTGCTGTAAATTACTTAATTTATACTTTGACTAGGTATTCCTTTATGTTTTAAACATTAGAGCTTTTATAAATTCACCCGAATGATAGGGATTTTTGTTTCCGATGACAACACTTTATTTAATTAGCGACACCAATTTATTTAATTGTTTTTAACGCTATATGTTGATAAAAGCATAACTATAAGTATTTAATGTCATAATTTTATACAAGCACACATTGAAAAAGTTATGATCATTTTATTTCTACTCATTATTTTTACAAAATAATTTCGATCTTTTCACATCTGGCAGACGTCCCAAGACGTCAATTTTGATATGTATAGATATCATAATTTCTTGAATAAAAAATTTAAAAAAAATGTTGGTTTTATTGCTACCCACTTCTTATTCTTTGGACGTGTACATCGAATTTATCGATAATTTATGGAAAAATTAACAAAATTCATGTCTCACATGGCGCATAGAGGGTGTAACAGGAATTAAACTCGGCATAAACAGAAACGTTGTCAAAAATGTCAGCATTTAATTTAAAGACAGCCAAGTAGCGATTGGCGATTATTACTAAAACTATTCGAATTATAAAAAAGTATAGTTAATTGTTGAGGGGTTAGACAGAATCTCATATCTCACAATCGACATCGTATCGACTCTTGTGATTGGTAGAAACCGACGCGTCATGTCGCAAAAATCCGTTGGCCAATCACGGTGATCTCTTAACCAATCCTAGTGATCACGATACGATCGACATGTGAGATATGAGATTCCATCTTACCCAGTTGATAAAAGTCGATAACAATGATTGTTATGGAAGATAGGAAGGGTCATTGTTAACAGATGAGTGCGATAGCTTAGCGGTCGGGGCAAAGCTCGCAGTAAAGCTCTCTTTTTCCAATTTCACCAATAACTTGAGCTCTAAATATGTAATGTTTGTGTACTTAACATGTATCCGCTATATAAAAAGATTCTTTTAAATAGAATCGTAATCCATCCATCCATCAACCTTTCAACATCCACTGCTGGACATAGGCCTCCCCAAGAGAACGCCACAACGAGCGGTCCCGTCATGGGGGATAATGCCGTAATCGCCACGCTTGGCAGGCGGGTTGGCGATCGCAGTGGATGTTGTTAATACTCGAGGGAGTACTGCTGCCCACTCCCCCGGTATTCCCTTAATCGGCGCTTACGACTCCCGTGGGTAGAGAGGGGTGGGACAATTCTAAAGCCGGCCCCACACGGCCAAGAATCGTAATACAAAGTACATATTATGTGTTAGTTTTATGTCAATGGACCACCCTTTTATTAAGGCGGGAAAAAATTTACCTGCGCTACCGCACACTCCGTCGTTTGGGGCAACGAACATTGTGGGGCCCTCACCCATTAAATAACCCCACCGTGTGAAGTCTCTCCGCCTGTATTGGTGGACCACTGGAACTGTGTTACATTACCTCAGTTGTATTTCACAGGACCACCTATTAATCTGTAATAATAGTGTAACGCTTGGTTTGTTTGAGTTGCTGGTGCTGGTAAACTACATGTGAACCTAGCGATGACTGGCATGTGATCGGAGCTGGTTTCTGCGCTACGCGATGGCGAAGCAGCGTCCGCTTTGCCTAACCATGAAAGTCTGTGCCACCATAGTCATATTATTTCAATTTGGCTCGACGCCTCGCGATAATTAGTTGGCCGAGTTGTCTTCAGAGTGCACCCACCGCCATTCATGCCTATTTGTTACTAGTATTTTGTTTACGAAGCAATTTAATTTCAAGTTAGGATTTCGTATTCAGGCTAAGACAATGGTAGTCTGAATAAAGTGTTGTTTATGAGTTGCTAGTAATACCTAAGCTGCATAAGGTTCTGGTTTTAAGTTTTGATTTGGTATACACGGGCGCCTGTAAGACACCCAACCCGTCAACATTTCTGATATAATATTGAAGCACCTTAGACTTGTTTGAACTGTCTGAATTGGATTGGATGAATTGCCACATTCACGCAGTTGAAATTTTGATATGCATTATGTATATCGCTTTATAATGCAATATTATGATGACATGGAGCTCATCTGATGATGGCTATAGGACTCTGTTAAAAAACGGCATAACCCCATTGAGCTTGTATGATTCGTCTTGACGAGTAGTTTGTCTCTAGATGGTATCCAGGGTCTGATGATGGAGCTGGAAGGTAGCCACAGTAACTCTGTAATGAAACGACGCAACCCCATCGAGTTTGGTACCGTTTGATTCGTCTTGACGAGAACTTTGTCTCTAGATAGTATCCAGGGTATGATGATGTCTTCGGAGGAGTCATAATTTTATACAAGCAGACATTGAAAACGTATGATAATTTTATTGCTACTCATTATTTCTACAAAATAATTGCGATGTTTTCACTATAACTATATGAACAATATGTAATTAGGTGCGAAAGTCTACTTTTTTAATAAATTTGTTTGAGACGGCATTGTTTCAACTTTTACCCTGAAACACAGCTGAAACTATTACTTTACTCTTTGGCTGAAACACAGTAACTAATTTTCCTTTTAATGGCAACCCTGGTAGTGATTGAATGGATGGTGATAGCACTTGTATGGCGAACTATTTAAAGTTCGCCAGTTGAAAAATCGGCCCGTCAGTCTCATAGACTGAAGATATTATACTTTGTCTCAATTTTCTTAGGTATTTCCTGAGACAAAGAATATTAGGTATTTCGTATATATGCCCTTCTCACTTCCTAATGTATCATGACTAAATCTATAGATATAAATCTAATTCCTAATCATGAAAGTAACATGTATACAACTGTTAGGTCCATGGTCCTTCCTAATATAATGTTACTCTATGGCGTATCTCTTAGTAGTCTGCATGGACCTAATACACATGTTACTTCCATGCATCTTCCATGGTAGTCTGTAAGGTAGTCTGTGATAGCATGACAACTTAACAACTGACATGACAATGACAAATCCAAATGATTACGTACCGTACGGAAAGTTTTGACTAAACAAAATGCACATTGATTAATTTTCCCCTAAAATCAATAAATTTAAATAAATAAACTGTTCAAGCTGGCATCACGAAGAGCTTTTCTAGTGAGCATCCACTATCACTGGCCCACAATACATAGTGGAAACAATAGGTTAGTTCCCTTATGTGATTGCTAGTCTAGTTTTTTGATGTTTTTAGATTAATTAATAGCTTGCTTGCGTCTGTACTACTGTATAGTACAGTCGCAATACGTATAAGACCGGCTCTAGGTTTATAACGCAGATATATTTTTATAGTCAGGATAAAAAAGCCTTTCATGTATGTGGCCTAATAAATTGTATTACTTATTTGTGTAAATTTGTACTAGTTTTTGACTTTGAGGGACTATAATATAAATTACTACATATCTTTACTAGCCCTGAGTCGTATTCTTGATAGAGTCAATGAAAACTAAAAATTTTGGATGCAGGTTAATTTTATTTACTATTATACAGTTTCTTTTTGGCAATTTTTTTTTTTAGTCTGCAAGCTTGTATTTGCGTAGACAAGCGTGCCTTTTCAGTAAGAACTTTATTGAATATTACTGAAGGTGGTAGTAATAATATTAACTTTTTTACACTATTTAGTTTGGCCGTTTTTACATATACATTGACTTTTCAAAACTATGTGCTTATTTGATTATACATTATCATCCCTTGGTGGAGAAAAGTATCACAAACAAACCTGCATGACTGAGAAATTTTCTCCATGGCTTTAGCCTGTAGCATTTTTCATTATGAAGGACAGTTATAACCAAATACATTGTGCCTACATATATCTAATATATAAAATTCTCGTGTATCAGTGTTTGTAGCCATTCTCCTCCGAAATGGCTTGACCAATTCTTATACATACATCTAAATCTATATAGGTATATAAAACAAAGTCGGTTTAGTTACACCATTTATGACCCAAGAACTGGACTGATTTTTAACATGTTTTGGTTTGTTGGATGTGTCTCCATCCTGACTAGCAGAATATCTATTAAAATATCACAAAAAATATCAATTTTTTTTTTGGTTTTTTTTTTACTAAAATGTAGTTCAAGATAAAACAAAAAATTTAAAAACATTTATTGATTGTGAGCAGTACAAAGTTCGCCTCCCCTATCTCCCTTTATGTCATGATGACATCTCAGAATTAGTAATTTAATGTTAATAAATAAAAAATAGGATGATCATAGTCCGGAGCGTGCTCGTCGCCATCGCTGCCAGCCTGTAATCCACAGGCTGCAATCCGGCTCGAATGCGTACCGCAGTGCGGGTTAGGGCATGCCCCAGAGGCGACGCGTACCGACCCGCCCCCGTCGGTACGAACAACGGCAGATGCGGCGATGGGGGCCGCCACTCGCCAAACTGGGCAAGGCGTGATGCCTTGCCCAGTTTGGCGAGTCGAGGGGAGCAGAGTGTCGAGTAGGCACGTGGAATGTAAGAGGTGGTGTGGAAGATAAGTTACACAAGCTGGTAACCGTCATGTCGGACAGACAGCTTGATGTGCTCTGTGTAACAGACCAAGCGAAAGGGTAGCGACGCCTGTGATGTTCCTGGTGGCGGGTTAGCTCTGTGGCCTGGTCTACCGCAGAGCAACCGGGCCAGCATGGGAGTGGGGGTGTTGCTGTCCGCTCGCTTGGCCTCAGGTGTGAAAGACTACGGAATGTTTGATCCCAGACTTCTATGGGTCCGAATAAAACTAGGTGTCACCAGTGTCTTCATGGTCGCAGCTTATGCTCCCGTAGGCTCTTCGGTGGCATCGGATCTAGAGAAGTTCTGGGATAATGTTAGGGAAGTTCTGGATTTGGCAGAAGCTAGTGAACGCGTGATTGTATGCGGAGACTTGAATGGATGGGTTGGGACCAAGCGTCCAGACTTCGAGGACGTGCTTGGTTCATTTGGTGATAGGAGAGTGAATAATGCAGGTAGGCTCATTGCGGATGTATGTATGGAGAGAAACCTTATTGTGTCAAACACATTTTTTCAACATAAGGACATCCATATGTATACATGGAGAAGGAATGAATAGAGAAGTATGATAGATTTAATTCTGGTAGACAGTCGCCTCCGAAGTAACATTCTGGATACAAGAGCCTACAGGGGTCTCACTGTCGACACGGACCACTATCTCGTTATTGCGAGATTTAGTGGTCTGTTCAGAAAGTGGAGACACTGGCGAGAGCGTGTCCACTTCGGAGGGCTTGAAAGAATAAAGATTAAAAAGTTGCAAGAAGAGAGTGTAAGAGCAAAGTATGCAGAGGGTGTCCGTGAACGGCTGACAATGGCAAGTCAGCCGGGGTCTGACATAGAAGAATGCTGGAGAGTATTGAAAGATAGTATGGTAGATACAGCGAAAGAAGTATGTGGATGCTCAAAGAAGCATAGGAAAGTGAAAGGTGATGCATGGTGGCATACGGAAGTAGCAGTTTCCGTAGACCAAAAGAGGAAAGCGTGGCTGGACTATGTATCTTTGAACCTGAGTGCAAGTATGAAAGAACAGAAGAAAGAAATATACCGGCAACGTAAGAATGACACCAAAGCCTTAGTGAAAGAGAAGCGTGATAGAGCAAATATGATAGCAGAAGAAAGGCTGACCAAAAACTTCGAGAGCAACACCAAACTTTTCTGGAGGGAAGTGAAGAAATCTCAGAGTGGTTGGTCAGCTTTCAGAATTAATAAAATAAGGTCTAAAGGTGGAGACATTCTTACGCAAACACAAGATGTGTTAAGCCGATGGAGTGAATATTTTGGAGATATGTATGCGGATGTTCAGGGTGATGCTGGTGCCACATGTGATCTAACAGATCAAGCATTCGGTACCGGCATACTCTGATGACATTAGTATAGATGAAGTTGAATGGGCGATTAGAAGTTTGAAAAATGGTAAGGCAGCAGGTATTGATATGGTGTCTGCTGAGATGATCAAGCTTGGAGGCTCATGTGTCTGGGAATCCTTCCTGATGCTTCTTAATTTATGTTGGAGCTCAGGAATGGTTCCCAAGGACTGGAGAAGCGCAGTCATCGTGCCCTTGTTTAAAAACAAGGGTTCACGTTATGACTGTGCAAACTACAGAGCGATAAGCTTGACCAGCTTGGCAGCCAAAGTGTATGGTAAGATTGTTGAAACGAGAATGAGGATGGTGTCTGATGAATTTTTGTGTGAGGCACAAGGAGGTTTCAGGTGTGGACGAGGATGCATGGATCAAGTGTTTTCTCTGCGCAACATTGTGGAGAAGCATCTGGCTGTAGGCCAGAGGGTTTTCTGCAGTTTTGTGGATTTGGAGAAAGCATTTGACACTGTTGTACGAAAGGAACTTTGGGACATTTTGCCGGAGTATGGTATTAGCGGTAGACTACTACAAGCGGTGTAGTCCAACTACATGGACTGCAGAGCTTATGTGGGGCTGGATGATGAAATGTCACCCTGGTTTGACGTCAATATCGGCGTTAAACAGGGCTGCGTTCTATTAGCCAGACTGTTTATCATATATCTGGATAAATGTCTACAAAGGTTGAATGAAATGAATGTGGGAGTTCAGATGGGCGGTTAACTCGCTGCTATATGCAGACGATGCGGTCCTATTAGCGCAGTCTGCGACTGACCTGCAAACCCTAGTCGACGTAATGGCAGAAGATTGTAAGAAAAGGGGCCTACGTGTGAATGTGAGCAAAACCAAAGTAAAGGTTTTTGAAAGAGAAGAAGCCAGCCGGCATTCTTTCCACATGTCCGAACCATCGGAGCATTCCCTTTCGCATCTTTACACCAATACTCTCTTTCATACCTACTCGTATAACCAGTCTGGCTAATAGAACGCAGCCCTGTTTAACGCCGATATTGACGTCAAACCAGGGTGACATTTCATCATCCAGCTGCACATAAGCTCTGCAGTCCATGTAGTTGGACTGCACCGTTTGTAGCAGTCTACCGCTAATACCATACTCCGGAAAAATGTCCCAAAGTTCCTTTCGTACAAGTGTCAAATGCTTTGTCGAAATCCACAAAACTGCAGAAAACCCTCTGGCCTACAGCCAGATGCTTCTCCACAATTTTGCGCAGAGAAAACACTTGATCCGTGCATCCTCGTCCACACCTGAAACCTCCTTGTGCCTCACACAAAAATTCATCAGACACCATCCTCATTCTCCTTTCAACAATCTTACCATACACTTTGGCTGCCAAGCTGGTCAAGCTTATCGCTCTGTAGTTTGCACAGTCATAACGTGAACCCTTGTTTTTAAACAAGGGCACGATGACTGCGCTTCTCCAGTCCTTGGGAATAAGTAAGCTATATATATATAACTAAGCTTAATGCTTGTGCTATGGGTACCAGATTACGGATATAATACATATATTACTTTTTTTTTTGTAAATACATACATATAATAGATAGAAAACACCCAGACGCAGTACAAATATTATCTGTGTTCATCACACAAATAGTTGTCCTGAGTGGGAATCGAACACACATCCTCGTGCACGGAAGTCGGTTACACTACCGACTACGCCACGAGGCACGTCAATGACCATGATGAATGATGAATGAAATTGTCTGTTCTAACCATTTCATGAAATAGTTAGGTTATGTTTAATGAAATAGTACTTTATTTCAGTATTTGATTTGTTCCAACTTTAAATCTTTTTATTCCAATTATTTAATTATTTTATTGCAAATTCAACGTAACACAGCTACCACAGCAGCGCATAGCTAATATTAATATATTTAGTGATCAAAATAAACCTAAATGTTTTATTAAACACAAAGTGAAAAATGTGAAATCGAAAATAACAGTCACGAGCAGGATTCGAACCTGCATCTCCTGGATACCGTCCAGATGCTTTGCCAATTCAGCAGGTCGGTATAATGTATGAAAATACTTCCGACAGATGGTGCAGGTGTCACCCAAAGACGTTTGAATGTGTTATCGAAATTAGCAGTCAGGCAAGGGTCACGATTGCTGAATTGGCAAAGCACCTGGACGGTATCCAGGAGATGCAGGTTCGAATCCTGCTCGTGACTGTTATTTTCGATTTCACATTTTTCACTTTGTGTTTAATGTATGTTGCTAAGCATGTGAAATGCTAAAAATATATATAAAAATATCTAAATAACCTAAATGTCGGTTTAATTTTCAGTCTCCACCCAAATATACGGAATTTTTCGAGGATGTCAACAAAATACGCTCCCAGGGAGTCCAGTGGCTCCCCTGGGTCTCCTGGTCACCTGATGGGTTCCACTGGCCGAGGTGCAGGAGCCCCTGGCGTCACTACTATTTCGCCCGGAGTAGTGAAAAGATACGATGATATAGTAAAATCACAGGAAGACAAAAGAGTTTACAGGTAAGAGTGCAATGTGCACATCGCTTAAAAATGCCTAGTTTGTCTATGGCTGTCTGTAGTCTATACTCGTCGTAACATTTTCTACTGTACAGGGTTAACTTTACTAAGATGGCGGAATAAGATTGTAGTATTGAGAGCATGTAGCATACCTATAATAGAAGATTTCTCCATATAAACACTTTTCCTTCTCTGGTGTCCCCATATACCCCAATAGGTACCATATTTTTTCTTCACAAGCATTTTATGAAGTAGGTGGTTTTGAGAATAACTGGAATGGGGTGCTTATTCCGTCATGAATGGCTGTTTCATAAGGTTAGTGAGCCCTAGTGGCCCACTCCTCCTTATGCTACATCTCCCCTTTATTATTCTTCTCCCTGTCCTTGGAGTTGGCAAGTGATGTCTGTGGTTTTCTTATAGCGTCTATAGGCTATTGCAACTGTTTACTATTTTGTCACTCACTAAGTATAAAATATTCAGACAATATAATTATTGTAAAATTCTTTTATTTAAATAAATTAAACTAATCTGTTGGTGCAACAAGCGGTAGCAGTATATTTCAAGAAGTGTTTTACAAGAAGGAAGGAAAAAGATAATGTTGCCACTAAGGAAATTTAACATACACAATTTAGTTTAGCCATATTTAATAAAATCCATAATTTAATTCTGTATTTTAATATATTATGTCTAACTTTCTACTGTACCGAATTTTTTGGCTGTGTGGGGCCGGCTTTAGAATTGTCCCAGCCCTATCTACCCACGGGAGTCGTAAGAGCCGACTGAGAGAATACCGGCGGAGTGGGCAGCAGCACTCCCTCGAGTATCAACAACATCCACTGCGATCGCCAACCCGCCTGCCAAGCGTGGCGATTACGGCATTATCCCCCATGACGGGACCGCTCGTTGTGGCGTTCTTTTGGGGAGGCCTATGTCCAGCAGTGGACATTGAAAGGCTGATGGATGGATGGATGGACTATACCGAATTTTATGTTTCTAACTTTCTACCGTGTCGATAACAATCGACTAACATCTGAACAATCAACTAATTCTATAAGTTTTAGTAATAATCATAATCACCCATCGCTAATAATCAATTTGAGTTTGGTATTGTATGCAAATAATATTTATAATCAATACGGGCGGGAAGCGAAGCGCTGTTCTCTCTCTTCTTCCACCCCGGATTGGAAGGGACGCAGGTTCGATTCCCGCCCGCACTAAAGTTCTCTTTTTCCACATTTCACAAATAATTTGTTCTTTAAAGTAGCTGAGCACGTTAAGTGCTAAAATACAGATCAAAAATGTTTATTTCTGAACAGCTTTGGATGGAATGATACACAGATATATTACTACCTAAATTCCTGTTTGAATATTTTTTTTTTATTTTTTACTTTTCAGGGGCTTAGTATTGACAAACAGATTGAAAGTGTTGCTGGTCAGTGACCCTAAAACTGACAAAGCAGCTGCTGCATTAGACGTCAATATTGGTCAGTACTACCATATGTCTCGCTAGTGTAGTAAGGGGCCCTTCCATAAAATATGTTCGCTTATAACTGGGGTATTGCTTAGTATGACAAAACTTGACAAAACTTAAGTGACTTGACAAGCTTGTGTGATGTAATTTGTGACGCGTGACATAATTTGGGAAAGGCTTCTAACGCAAATGCAAAGCTATGAGGTCTGAAAAGTCCAATAAGTCAACAATAGTCTAGTGTAGATTTTGCACGCCTCATAAGCGAAGCGTTGAGGTGGGAACTACTCTTGTTTTATGCAGAACAACTGATTTGTGTGTCTCTATTTATGTCTCTATTTATCATATATTGCACTTGTAAAATAATATATACACACACATATCAAGAAAAAACACTATCTTTAACACTCATGATATTTTTATGGCATTTTTGTTATTTAAACTAGTTAAAAAACTGTTTAAAAAAGTTCTGTCTTGGACGTCCGTGTGTTGTAGGTATGTTCGGATGATGTATGTTAACACGATAACGACCGAGTCTTTTTTTTCTTTTTAACTTGAGTATAATTACGAATAGAGCCCTATTACTTTTCACGGTCTGATTCGATGTGGTTTAATTGTTATTAAATAAACAAAAAAATAGTGAATATTTACGCTCGACTCGATGGCACAGTGGTACACTAAAACCAGCGCTATAC
This sequence comes from Leucoma salicis, assembly GCA_948253155.1. Classification (NCBI taxonomy): domain Eukaryota; kingdom Metazoa; phylum Arthropoda; class Insecta; order Lepidoptera; family Erebidae; genus Leucoma; species Leucoma salicis. The sequence goes on along the minus strand of OX411826.1, from coordinate 2,014,246 downwards.
CTTATTTCGTGAGAACTACTCCTATAGACCAATATATTACTACTTCTGAAAATTTGCGCTAGATGGTGTATAAGACATGAGAACCTCATTAGTATTTTTTATTATTACATGAGAACCTCATTAATTTTGGAATTAGCGCTATCTATGTGATTTATTGAAAACTACTTAGTAAGACCAGTACATTATTAGTTACTTATCAAATAATCAATTTTATTGTGAAAAGATAATGTGGCGTGCACTTTTGTATTTTCCAAAGTATTTTTTTATTGCTTATGGTGGCAGACGAGCCACGGCCCACCTATATATAGTAAGTGGTAACCATCGCTCATGGACTGAACTATACCCAGAGTATTGTCAAACCGCTGCTCACCATTTCATTTCTCAGGTATGACAAATGAAAGAATAAACAGCTTCTGCTACAGCCAAAACGCAGCAATGTGCTTCATGAACGGTCACATATGAGACGATGGTATCGACCCGTTCGGACCCGATAGCAAATAAAACTAAGTGAGAGCTTGGTACCCAGTCCTACCACCAGTAATGCAATGGGTGATAATTGCTTACTTCCCTTAGTCGCCTTGTACGACACCCGCGGGAAAGGATGGGGTGGTGACATTTGTATTCTTAGTCCGTCACCACATGGACAAAAGTGCAATACAGGAATCAAATTCAAAATTCAAGAACATATTTATTTTATAGGCCTATTATATAGCACTTAAAATCTTCAAGAATACACTAATAATTAACACGAGTGGGTTTTATCTACACAATAAGCGCTAACTGTGTCTTGCAATCTTGTGGTGTGCCTTCTTGTATTATGTTTGGTGAGGCCTATCACAGGATTCCAGCTTGATGGTAAGACCCAGCCGTCTTCTCTATTGAAATTGGGATGTTTCTTAATTTCAATAGCCTCACGTATCATTCTAGGACGATATCGATTTTCTTTTGCGAGGATTTGAGGTTTGTCAAACCTGATGTAATGGCGGGTGTGGTCCTGTGTGTGCTCACAAATTGCAGACTTTGTATAGCGACGGTGCTTCATTATACTAATTTTATTACACTAGCTTAAAATCTCATACATTGTAAGCATAAATCTTAGAGTAGATATTTTTAATTGTGTTTCTAAACAAATATTATATGGGTTGAAATAAATAAACCAAAAATTTGTAAAATCATATTAATGTGGGTAGATGAAACCGTCGAAACAACATATCAGCTTTGGACATCTACCATCTAAGTCCACCGGTGATCATGAATGCTGTAAAGTATTCGAAACGTCGGGATAGTATAAAAATCAAGTAAACGCGATAGATTCCGTAAAGTTTTATTTCAAAACAGTCACTTACACTACCGCTGCACCAAAGATGCAGTCAATCAAACAACAAATCTAAAAATTTTTTTTTTTGTGTTCAGACACGCTTATATAGCCGAATACAGTATTTTTTCAAATATCTTAAAAATGTACAGACACAGCTATGTTACAACTTTATAAAAAAATGGACTTAGATGGTGTAGGTGTGGTCAACGGTATTCATAATGTATTAATTGTATTTTTGCAGGTTATTTGAGTGACCCAGATGAACTGCCGGGGCTGGCGCACTTCTGTGAGCACATGCTGTTCCTTGGCACAAAGAAATACCCTGAGGTAGGTCAGAATATGACCGCTGAAGTAATTTCACATAGTGGTCTGCCAATACAGGTGGAGAGACGGCACACTGCGGGTTTATTCAGTGGATGAGGGCCCCACGACAGGGTGTGCGGTTAAGTACATTTTTTCCCGTCTTAACAAAAAAAACGTCAGGTAGACCATAGACGGGCCTCGTGGCGTAGTCGGTACTGTAACCGACTTCCGTGCACGAGGTCGTAAAGACAAATGTGATGAGGAGATTGGGATGATCGAATAGATCAGTGCGATAGCTCAGTGGCTTAGAGCACTTCCCGGGATTGGAAAAGATGCGGCTTCGATTCCCGCTCGTACTAAAAATCTCTTTTTCTTTATTCATAAATAATTTGTACTTTAAAAAGTAACAGAGCATGTCAAATGCTAAAAATATAGATCAAAAATGTCCGTGAATATTTATCTATTATTTATAGTAGAGATTAGAAGAATCTATTAGTAGACCAAAATCATATATACTTTACTTTTTTTCAGGAAAATGAATATAATAAGTTTCTATCGGAGCATGGGGGAGGCTCCAACGCGTCGACACATCCGGACCACACGAATTATTACTTCGATATTCTACCCGCTCACTTGGAAAAGGCACTGGATATGTGAGTACAGCTGACTAGACTGATAATTAATGACCGGTATAGTAATTTAGAAACAAACATATCATCGCGCCTGTCCCCGAAAGGGTAGGCAGAGGTGTATTACACACCCACGACTCGCCAGCTATGTTTAAGTGCCACGTAATAGGGGGCGAGCCTATTGACGTCTACCGGGCACATCTCCCAAACTCCGGGCTGCTACTGAGAATATTTCTTTTTTTTTTTTTTACGAAAAATAACACTGCCCGACCCGGGGATCGAACCCGAGACCTCATGATCAGCAGTCGCTTACACTACCGCTGCACCACAGAGGCAATTTAGATTTTTTTAAATAAAGACCACTGCACTGTGGACCACACAAAGAGTTGTCCTGTGTGGGAATCGAACCCAAAACACTCAAGCCGAGGCCGGTATTTAAACCACTCCAGCATCTGTGATTGCTGCTACTGGCGATCGAACTAGACACCTCTGTCTTGGAGGTTATTCAAAATATGTTTGCAAACTTGGGAGAGAGAGATTAGCTAAGAAGATATGTTTGGGAGAGAGTGTATCGCTTAGTGTGACAATATGTGACAAGTGTAGACTTGGACTAAACGTCCACTGCTGGACATAGGCCTCCCCAAGAGAACGCCACAACGAGCGGTCCCGTCATGGGGGATAATGCCGTAATCGCCACGCTTGGCAGGCGGGTTGGCGATCGCAGTGGATGTTGTTAATACTCGAGGGAGTGCTGCTGCCCACTCCCCCGGTATTCCCTCCGTCGGCTCTTACGACTCCAGTGGGTAGAGAGGGGTGGGACAATTCTAAAGCCGGCCCCACACGGCCTTTTACTTTAATTTTTTTTATCGCATTGTTGATGCACTAGTTTAGAAAGGGGGATGGGGTCGTATAAACTGTGAAGCATTGATATAATAACTGCCTCTGTGGTGCAGCGGTAGTGTAAGTGACTGCTGATCATGTCATTGAGCTTTTCCGTAAAAAGAAAAATTCTCAGTAGCAGCCCGGAGTTTGGAAATGTGCCCGGTAGACGGCAATTGGCTCGCCCCCTTTTACGTGGGACTTAAACATAGCTGGCGAATCGTGGGTGCGTAATGCACCTCTGCGTACCCCTTCGGGGAATACAGGCGTGGTGCTATGTTATGTTATGTTGAGATAATAACAGGGTCCAAAAAAGTAGAACGTAACGTAGTTTATGAACACTGCCGTTGCAATCCACGGTCTTATCACTACGTTAAGTTAAAAAATTTATTCTACGTGACTGGCGAACGAGCATACGGGTCACCTGATGGTAAGCGGTTACCGTAGCCTATAGACGCTAGCAACATCAGAGGCAACACTCCGCATCTCCTAGGAAAGGAACAGGAGGTGAAGACAAAGGATAATGGTGAGAGGATAGAAAGGATAGCGATATTTTTTTATTGCATTTAGTGGCAGACGAGCCACGGTCCATCGGATGGTAAATGGTAACCGTCGCCCATGGTCTCGACTATACCGAGAGTATTGTCAAGCCGCTGCTCACAAATTCATTTCACAGATATGAAATGAAATAAAAACGGCTATCTCCTGCTACAACCAAAACACACTGATGTGTTTCATGGCCGGCCACACGGGAGATGGTGGTACCAACCTGCTCGGGCCCGATACTAAGTGAGTACTTCCACTTGGTACGCAGCCTTACCACCAGTCATGCAATGGATGATAATTGCTTACTTCCATTAGTCGCCTCATACGACACCCGTGGGTACGACAATAGGGTGGTGACATTTGTATTCTTAGTCCGTCACCACACGGATACGGATTTGGGTCTCCGGCGCTCTCACTCACCATACGAAACAAAGATACCTGGTGACTTAACACAATTTAATGTTATGGTCCACAGTTTTGCTCAGTTCTTCATTTCACCGCTGTTCACGGAGACAGCCACGAACAGAGAGCTCAGCGCTGTCAACTCGGAACACGAGAAGAACATGGCGTCGGATAGCTGGCGGCTGGACCAGTTAATAAAGAGCATCGCATCAGACAAGCATCCGTACCATAAGTTTGGAACTGGTGAGTCAGGATACGGAGACTAAAGTTTTTGCTATACTAAGTAGGTGGCAATACAAGCATAATTATATCTAATATACAAAATTATCGTGTCACAGTGTTTGTCGCCATTCTCCTCCGAAACGGCTTGACCGATTCTTATGAAATTTTGTGTTCAGTAGGTCTGAGAATACGTTGTAAACTATTTTTCATACCCCTAAGTGATAAGGGTGGTCCATCACCATCGAAGGAATGTAACATAGTTCCAGTGGCCCGCCAACAGAGGCGGAGAGAGGGCACACGGCGGGTTTCTTTAGTGGGTGCAGGCCCCACACTACTCTGTTCGTTGCCCCGAACGACGGGCTGTGCCGTTAGGAACATTTTTTCCCGCCTTAACAAAAAAAAAAGGGTGCTCCATCCCAAAAAAATATTTTTGAAGTGAAAGCTTCTTTTAGCGCGGTACGCATATTTTTAGATGAGATAAAATCTCTGGACTCGCGACACCGTTACGAGACGCAACTATAGTGTGTGAATTGGAAATTAAATTTGACACACTTCCCGGTTTCCGATTGAGCTGAAATTTTACACCCATATGTATATCGCGTGACAATGCAATATTATGATGGGAGCTGATCTGATGATAGAGCTGGAAGGTGGACCTAGGAACTCTATAATGAAACGGCGCAACTCCATCGAGCTCGTATGATTCGTCTTGACGAGTACTTTGCCTCTAGATGGTATCCAGGGTCTGATATGGAGCTGGAAGGAGGCCACAGTAACTATGTAATGAAACGACCCAAACCCATCAAGTACGATGAATATAATCGTTTAATTCGTCTTATGGAGTACTTTGTCAAGTCTTAATTTTGATTTACAAGTTTTAATTTAAGATTGAACAATTAATTTGGATATCTAAAAATAACAACTGTTTGTTTATAGCTTTAAGTTTTCACTTCTGTCGGCAGTCCTTAGACTGCTTTGGTTTTTTTTTTATTTTTTTTTTTTTTTTATTTAATTGTTTTTATGATTTGGCATTAAAAAATACATACAACCCAAAATTTTCACCCTTCTACTGCCAACCCCTATTTTTTAATAGCGATATTAGTATTGTTATTTTTATAATCCGTCATCGTTCACAGCGCTCCATGCCTCTTTCACTCGTATACCACATCCCACACACTTACAATAAGTTTGTTATTTTTTTCTACGCTAGAAATTCCCTAAAAATACTCTAGAAATAACTTATATGGCAAAACAACATTTGCCGTATGCCGTCAGCTAGTAAATATATAATAGTCTCGACAAAAGAAAGGTGTACAAATTTTTATTTGTGAATGAGGAAAAAGAGAACTTTAGTGCGAGCGGGAATCGAACCTGCGTCCCTTCCAATCCGGGGAAGTGCTGTAATCCACTGAACTACCGCACCACCTTTCGGCCATACCCAATCTCCTCATCACATTTCTCTTAACGACCAACGCCACCTATCGGAACGCATTTACATGCATTAATCCAATATAGTAAGTATACCATCAGGTGGGGCCGTATGCTTGTTCGTTACCCATGGAGTATAAAAAAACCCTGCGGATTTGAAGCCAACCCCAACACAGTTTGGGGTAAGGCCGGGAAGATGCTGAGATAAAATATCTTAATTGACAGTTACACTTACACTGGTTTTTATATTACTTTTGGACATAGAGTATAGATTTATTTTTTCACAGGTAGCAAGGAGACTCTGGACGTGATCCCCAAGTCCAAGAATATCGACGTCCGTGAAGAACTCCTCAAATTCCACAGGAAGTGGTATTCCTCGAACATTATGACCCTAGTCGTTGTTGGGAAACGTAAGTTCATTGATATCCTTTTTTTTGTTATTTTTTTTGTTAAGGCGGGAAAAAAATGTTCCTAACCGCACACCCCGTCGTTCGGGGCAACGAACAGGGTAGTGTGGGGCCCTCACTCACTAAATAAACCCGCCGTGTGCCGTCGCTCCGCCTTTGTTGGCGGGCCAAAGTTCATTGATATCCCACCGAATGTTGTGGGTTCGATTCCCGTGCGGGACAATTATTTATACCTGCCTCAATAAATGGTTGTTCTGATTGAGTCTTCTTTGTGCCAATCAATATTAAGAAACATACTTTGTCCGTGCGATGACTAAGAATACAAGTGTCGCCACCCCATTCTTCTGCGGGTGTCGTACGAAACGATTAAGGGAAGGAAGCAATTCTCACCCATTGTATTACTGGTGGTACCCATACCAAGTGGGAGTACTCACTTGCTATCGGGGCCGGTATCACCATCTCCCGTGTGACCGGCCATGACGCACATCGGTGTGTTCTGGTTGTAGCAGGAGATAGCCGTTTATATTGGGTTTTCGTTTGACGGGCCTCGTGGCGTAGTCGTTAGTGTAACCGACTTCCGTACACGAGGTCGTGGGTTCGATTCCCACTCAGGACAATTATTTGTGTGATGAACACAGATATTTGTACTGCACCTGGATGTTTTCTATCCATTATATGTATGTATTTACAAAAAAAGTAATATATGTATTATATCCGTAATCTGGTACCCATAGCACAAGTGTTAAGCTTAATTTGGGACCAGAGGACGTTGTGTAAAATGTACGTGAATATTTATATTTTTGTGTCATATCTGCGAAATGAAATGGGTAGTAGTGGCTTGACAGTACTTTCGGTATAGTTGAGTCCATGAGCGACGGTTACCACTTACCATCAGGTGGGCCGTGGCTCGTCTGCTGCTATAAGCAATAAAAAAAGAGCACGATTTAAATATATCCAATCTGCTGGCGGCTATGCTACTATAAAGCTTGATCCGAAATATTCACATGTTCACGCCATGTATTTACGTGCAAACGACTGCTGATCACGAGGTCTCGGGTTCAATTCCCAGGACGGGCACTGTAATTGGACTTTTTCGTAAAGAAAAATTCCCGCATCTTGGAAATGGGCTCGCCCTATCAGTCAAGAGCACTTCCTCGAACTGGATGGGATGCAGGTTCGAATCCTGCTCGCAGAAAAGCTCTTTTTTTCCCACCTTCATAAATAATTTATTCTTTAAAGTAGCTGAGCATGTCAAGTGCTAAAATACAGATCGAAATATGTAAATATATTTCAGAATCACTAGATGAGCTGGAGACCTTGGTGACAGGCCTCTTCTCAGCCGTAGAGGACAAATCAGTGACGGCCCCGACATGGCCTGAACATCCATTTCCTCCGGAGCTGCGGCAGAAGAGGACCTACTACCTCCCTGTTAAAGACCTGAGGAATTTGTCCATAGATTTTCCGATACCAGATTTGAGAGAGCATTACAAGAGTGCGGTGAGTACTATCACGCCTATATCCCCTAAGGGGTGAGTTTAGGTGTAATACAGTGCGACATACGTTATTTTTATACAACGTGGGTGGCAAACAAGAATACGGCGCGTCAGCAACTCCAAGGAAAGGGATAGGAAGTGGGGAGAGGATGTAGGATAAGGAGGGGGTATAGGCATCCCGCGCTCTCACTCACCATATGAAATAACAGTAGGAATACCTATAGTTGTTTCACGCTCATTTTCTGTGAGAGGGTGAAGAGGACAATTTTACAAAGTTGCATCAAAATACATTCAGTAGTTTTTGCATGATGTGCGAACAAACAGATAAAAAAACTATTTTTTTTTTTTTCATATTTTGACGCGCCTATATAGCCTAATATAGTCATTTTTTTCTCAAATGTCTTAAATGTACAGACACGCCTCTGTTACAGCTTTATAATACATCCATCCATCAGTCTTTCATCGTCCACTGGTGGACATAGGCCTTATAAAATACACAGTTAGGATAAATTCCACACCGCTGAGTACTGAGTGTTGTATTACACAATATAGTTCCAGTGGTCCGCCAACACAGGCGAAGAGACGGCACACGGCGGGTTTCTTTAGTTGGTGAGGGCCCACACTACCCTGTTCTGTTGCCCCGAACGACGGCGTGTGTGGTTAGGTACTATTTACGTATTTTTTCCCGCTTTAACAGAAAAAAAAGGATATTTTTTATTGATATTTCAAATATAAAAGTACCCTTTTTATGTTTTTTTTTTTACCTTTTGTCACGGCATTCTGATTACAGTATAAGAAATGTTAAGTTATATGTTTACAGCCAGCACACTACCTCTCTCATCTGCTAGGACATGAGGGGCCTGGCAGTCTGCTCTCCGTGTTGAAGGAGAAGGGCTGGTGCAACTGGTAAGAAATTGTATCTATTCCGTAATTACACGCTAATCGCTCCGCTCTTTGGTTTTTAGCGTGATGTTATATCTATAACCTTCCTAGATAAATAAGCTATGAAATGCAAAATGAATACAATAATGTTTTCAGTAAGTACACTATTGATTCCGCCGTGTGGGACCGGCTTTAGAATTGTCCCACCCCTCTCCACCCATGGGAGTCGTAAGAGCCGACTGAGGGAATACCGGGGGAGCGGGCAGCAGCTCTCCCTCGAGTATTAACAACATCCACTGCGATCGCCAACCCGCCTGCCAAGTGTGGCGATTACGGCACTATCCCCCCATATGAGCGCACAGGACCGCTCGTTGTGGCGTTCTCTTGGGGAGGCCTATGTCCAGCAGTGGACGTGGAAAGGCTGATGGATGGATGACACTATTGTTTATCAAACTCAACACTGTTATAATGGTACATGGATCCAAATTAGAATGTTGAAGTTTGTATGTATTAATTTAATGTACCTATGTTTACATAGGTTGACAAGAGACAATTTTTTCGTGAATTTTGTACTAGACCCGACGTCCATTTTTATTAGGTTAATGACTTAAAAACTTGTATGTTTTTCCTTATTCACAAATAATTTGTACCTGCTTTAAAAAGTGGCGGAGCATGTCAAATGCTAAAAAATATAGATAAAAAATGTTTAAAAAATCGCGCCATCAAATAGTATGAATTTTAATTGCAAAATTAAACTTACTATATTGGTTTAATGCATGTAAATGCATTCCCATAGATGGCGTTGGTCGTAAAGACAAATGTGATAAAGAGATTGGGATGATCGAAAGATCTGTACGATAGCTCAGTGGCTTAGAGCACTTCCCCGGATTGGAAAAGACGCGGGTTCGATTCCTGCTCGTACAAAAATCTCTTTTTCCTTATTCACAAATAATTTGTACTTTAACTTGTATATATTTTATCCCGCTGCTATTATATCGGGATCCTGAGATTGAACCTAAAACTAGCTATTGGCTGCAGCGGAGCTGCGGGCAAAGGCTAGTTCATAGTTTTAGTAGGCTATAGAGTCAAAAAAAATACACGTATTTTTATTAATGGCAGACGAACGGCACGGCCCTGGTGGTAAGTGGTAACCGTTGTTCATTGATTAATTATATCAGATGTACACCCATACCGCTGCCTACCAGAAAGGTCTTCTTGAAGATGTTAAGATTGTTAAATATTTTGATCTGTATTTTTAGCACTTGACATGAACAAATTATCTGTGAATGTGGAAAAAGAAAACTTTAGTGCGAGCGAGTTTCGAATCTGCGTCCCTTCCAAACCGGGGAAGTGCTCTAGACCGCTAAGCCATTGCAGCAAGACATCTAATAAACAGTAATTGTGAAGTGGAGATTGGGTGTCGCTGTCGGCTACTGCGATGACTTAGCGGTAGCAGCAGGTTCGAATCCCGCTCGCAATATAGCTCTCATTTTTCACTCACAATAATTTGTTCATTAAGATTGTTTCTCTGATTTTCTGAGATGTATGTTTTTATTTAATCAAGTGTTCTTCTCCAGCCTAATGGGAGGTACTCAGTACGGAGGCAGAGGATTCGGATTCTTCGGAGTACAGGTAGACCTGACAGAAGAAGGGGTCTCGCATATAGATGACATCATCAACTTGGTGTTTCAAGTGAGTACTGGAAGTCTTTAAGATATCATTTGTAAACATTATATGTTTACAAACAAACATTATATGTTTACAAATGATCACTGCTTGGTGAACGAAAACCTCTTGAGGAATCCTCGACGGCTTGTGAAGTCTACTAACTCGCAGTAGCCGCTAGCGTGGTGGACTCTAAATCTAGAATATACGGCCTAAATCGTGAGAGGCGATCCAGTGCCCAGTGGCTCAGTTTTTCTGGCGAATCTCGGGAACGGCTTGAACGATTTGGCAGATAGCAGTTTTTACAAAAAATTACTTAAGCTGCTTTTATTTTGGAAAAAGAATTAGGGTTCCGCACAGAAAAATAACAAAATTTCACATGGACGAATTTGCGGGTAGCTGCTAGTAAGGGCCTATGGAATAAAAATGTTTTTTTTTTAATCTAGTTGATTCGAGTTTACTTAAATATAGATATATCAACATATTTTTATCATAACTGCATCGGTGGTGCAGCGCTAGTGTGAGCTACTGATGATCATGAGGTCTCGGGTTCGATCCCCGGGTCGGGCAGTGTTATTGAGTTTTTTCGTAAAAAAATAATCCTCAGTAGCAGCTCGGCGTTTGGAAATGTGCCCGATAGACGGCAATAGGCTCGCCCCCTATTACGTGCGACTTAAACATAGCTGGCGAACCGTGGGTGTGTAATACACCTCTGTCTACCCCTTCGGGGAATATAGGCGGGAATACTGTCTTATGATTACAATGTCTGTCTCCAGTATATAGCTCTGCTAAAATCCGAGGGTCCCCAGCGCTGGATATGGGAAGAACAAAAGGATCTAATGGCACTCGACTTCCGTTTCAAGGATGCTCAGGAACCCAGGAGTTTCGCCGTAGGTCACGTCCATTTGCTACAGGTAAATATTTTACATCCATTTTACTAGTAAATTAAATTGCGCCATGAAATATAATGATTTTTTGCAAAATTAAACTTACTATATTGGAATAATGTGTTTAAATGCATCCGATAGGTGGTGTGGGTTGTAAAGACATTTAAAACAAATGTTGAAGTGGATATTAGGTGTCACCGTTGGGTGTCTGCGATAGCTTAGCGGTCCAGAGCATTGCCCCGGATTGGATGTGACGCAGGTTCGGATCCTGCTCGCAGTAAAACTCTTTTTTACCGCTTTCACATATATTAAAGTAGCTGAGTATGTCAAGTGCTAAAAATACAGATCAAAATATATATAAGACAACGAAAATTAAAACCTATAAATTATATATAAAAACCGACCAAGTGCGAGTCAGACTCGCGCACGAAGGGTTCCGTACAATTATATCAGGAACGAGAAAAAAATTGGAAAAAAAAAATGTTGTATGGAGCCCCCCTTAAATATTATTATTTTTTCGTTTTTAGTATTTGTTGTTATAGCGGCAACAGAAATACATCATTTGTGAAAATTTCAACTGTCTAGCTATCGCTGTTCTTGAGATACAGCCTGGTGACAGACGGACGGACAGACAGGCAGACAGACAGCGAAATCTTAGTAACCCTAAAAATGAGCTGTCATAGGACGTCTCGAAGATATGGAAACATCGATGTTCTTTCTATTTTCAAATATTATTCGAGTTATATAATTCTTGGTAAGCGCCCTCTCGTTATCCAAAGACGAATTAGAACTGTTATTGGTTTATTGATTGACATTATACTTCCTAGTTAGATGCTTTTGTCAACAGATGGCATTAAAAACAATTAAATAAATAAACAACTGCTGATTTTACCCTCCCTCCGCATTAGATGTTTTCACATCAACAAGGCTACGTGTTTAGACTGGCAACCTTCTGGATATTGCAAATTGGATGATTCGGGACAGACGTTAATCACTCCAGCCAGTGTTAATAGACAATAGTCAACTACGTAGGGAATATTATAGTGCACGTGTGTGCGCAAACACGAGTGCACTCTCTGTTCTCTCACTCTCATAGTCCCATGGGACAGCATCCGACATGAACGGAGACAGATCAGGCGTTTCACCCTGTGCTTTCCGAAGCACGGCGTGAAACGCTGTTATTGCGATTCTTTTTTTTTTATTCTTCCATCCATCCATCCATCAGCCTTTTATCGTCCACTGCTGGACATAGGCCTCCCCAAAATGGGGGTTTTACCATAATCGCCACGTTTGGCAGGTGGGTTGGCGATCGCAGTGGATGTTTTTAGTACACAGGGGAACGCTGCTGCCCGGTCCCTCGGTAGTCCCTTAGTCGGATTTTACGACTCCCATAGGAAGAGACGGGGTGGAGCTATTCTTGGTGCCGGCCCCACACGGCTTTTTTTATAGATAATAGATAAATATTCACGGACATTTCACACAACGTCCTCTGGTCCCAAACCAAGCTTAACGCCTGTGCTATGGGAACCAGATTACGGATATAATACATATATTATTTTTATTTTGTAAATACATACATATAATACATAGAAAATACCCAGACGCAGTACAAATAACTGTGTTCGTCACACAAATAACTGTCGTGAGTGGGAATCGAACCCACGACCTCGTGTACGGAAGTCGGTTACACTACCGACTACGAGGCCCGTCTTTTAAGCATGAAACGGGAAGTACCTCCCTCTAACAGAAGATCAGCGTGAAACAACGGTAATTGGGTGGGAGGCCATGTGGTGACGGACTAAGAATACAAGTGTCACCAACCCATTCCTTCCCGCGGGTGTCAGGCGATTAAGGAAAGTAAGCAATTATCATCCATTGCATTACTGGTGGAAGGGCTGGTTATCAAGTAGGAGTACTCACTTGCTATCGTGTACAATTGAGTCTATGAGCGACGGTTACCATTTCCCATCAGGTGGGCCGTGGCTCGTCTGCCACCATACGCAATAAAAATAAAAAGTTATACATATATATCGTATGTATTTCGTAACATTTTTTTTGTTCCAGGAAATTCCAATGGAGGACATACTCAGTGCTTGCTATCTAATCTCAGAATGGAAACCGGAGTTGATAACAGAACTGCTGTCTCTGTTCACACCTGAAAACGTTCGTGTCTGCATCGCAGCTAAGTAAGTCCCTAAACACTCATTAACTCTCCTATCATTGCGTCATCTGACAACGGCAAGCTCATCTGATGGTAAATGGTAACCGTCTGGCGCTGCTCATCATTTCACTTCACAGATATGAAATGAAAGAATTAACTGCTATTTCCCGCTAAAACACACCGATGTGATATTAAACACAAGGTGAAAAATGCGAAATCGAAAATAACAGTCACGAGCAGGATTCGAACCTGCATCTCCTGGATACCGTCCAGATGCTTTGCCAATTCAGCCATCGTGACCCTTGCTCCTGACTGCTAATTTCGATACCACATTCATACTTACCGTCTTTGGGTGACGCCTGCACCATCTGTCGGAAGTATTTTCATACATTATACCGACCAGGTAAACTTAATTTTACAATTAAGATTTTACCTTATTATGACGCAAACCCTATAAATATTTAGATATTTTTATATATATTTTTAGCATTTGACATGCTTAGCAACATACATTAAACACAAAGTGAAAAATGCGAAATCAAAAATAACAGTCACGAGCAGGATTCGAACCTGCATCTCCTGGATACCGTCCAGATGCTTTGCCAATCCAGCCATCGTAGCAGCGGTAGTGTGTGCGACTGCTGATCATGAGGTCTCGGGTTCGATCCCCGGGTCGGGCAGTGTTATTGGGCTTTTTCGTAAAAAAAAAAGTTCTTAGTAGCAGGCCGGAGGTTGGAAATATGCCTGGAAGACGGCAATAGGTTCGCCCCCTGTTACGTGGGACTTAAACATAGCTGGCGAACCGTGGGTGTGTAATACACCTCTGCCTACCCCTTCGGGGAATACAGGCGTGATGCTATGTTTATATATGATAATTCCCTACTTCTCTTAGTCGCTTCGTATGTCCGACACCCTTGAGAAAGAATGGGGTGGTGACACTCACGGATAAACCTAGCGTAACTTATGTACTACGGCTTTAGGTCTACGACTAGCTACTGTTAAGGCCTGGCCGCTCTTGCTCGAGATTTAGTAGTTATGCAAATCTGGACCCATTATGAGCGTAATAGCTGGGAAATGATATGATTTATGTACAGGGAGAGGCCGAGACTCACCCACCTAGACCAAATCGGTCATGTATTGAAGGAAGGTGGAGTCAGGAGTCTCCGAAACCGGCGAGCGAGTATGAAGAGAATTATGAATGTTGAGGAAGCGAGAGATGTATCTAACAATAGAGCCTTATGCACTCTATTCTTTCTGCCTACCCCGCTAGGGAAATGATTGTATGGATGGATATCTAACATCTCTATATGATGGCATCTTTCACAGGACATTTGCTGACAAGTGCACCATGACGGAGAAGTGGTACGGGGCAAAATATTTACAAGAAGATATCAATACATCATTATTGAAGGTATGTATTGTTAAATCAGTAGTAATAAATAAATAAATAATAATAAATATTCACAGACATTTCACACAACGCCCTCTGATCCCAAACTAAGCTTAACGCTTGTGCTATGGGTAGCAGATTACGGATTTAATACATATATTACTTTTTTTTTAAATACATACATATAATAGATAGAAAACACCCAGACGCAGTACAAATATCTGTGTTCATCACACAAATAATTGTCCTGAGTGGGAATCGAACCCACGACCTGGTGCACGCAAGTCGGTTACACTACCGACTACACCACGACGCCCGTCACGTAATACTATTTTATAGCTCTGTTTTTATAACTTCTTCCTCTGGGTTCGATTCCCATACAGGATAACTCTTTGTGTGATCCACAAATGGTTGTTCCGACTCTGGGTGTACTTTGTGTCCGTGAAATTGTATGTTAAAGTACAAATTATAATTTGTGAATAAGGAAAATGAGTATTTTAGTACGAGCGGGAATCGAACCTGCGTCCCTTCCTATCCGGGGAAGTGCTCTAATCCACTGAGCTACCGTACTATTTGTTAGAAATACCCAATCTCCTTACCACATTTGTCTTAACGACCAACGCCACCTATCGGAAGCATTTACATGCATTAATCCAATATAGTAGATTTAATTTTGCAATTAAAATTCATACTATTTGACGGCGTGATTTTTTAAACATTTTGATTCTCTTTAAACAAGTTGATATATTTACAAATTATAATTTGTACTTTAAGAGTAGCTGAGCATGTCAAGTGCTAAAATATAGATCAAAATTGTATGTTTATAAAGTGGGGGACTTTGATACAAGTGCAGGATGCCGTTTTAAAAACGTACTCCTTAATTATATATATGCGATAATAATAAGCGATAATAATAATAATAATAAGGATAACGAATATCGTTACATATTTTTTTTTTTGTTATAGGAGTGGGGCGCCGTGAAAGTGACTGAGAAACTCCACTTGCCTCCCCCGAACGAATTCATCCCCACAAATTTGTCGCTAATCAAATGTGAAGATAGCACCGCTGATACCGTGGCGCCCTCTATTGTGAAGGTATTTTATAAAAAGCATTTTTCATATAGTTAATTTAATAGCAGCGCTGTACACGTGATAGAAGTGAAGCTTTTTATAAACTCGTTCGGATATATTCCAACAATCACACACTTTTATATATTGATGCCAAAGCAGAGACGGCACACGGCGGGTTTATTTAGTGAGCGAGGGCCCCACACTACCCTTTTCGTTGTCCCAAACGACAGGGTGTGCGGTTGCGTAATTTTTTCCCGCCTAAACAAAAAAAAAGTGTGCCCCATTTAGGCACATTACACGAGGGATACTATTCATCCATCCATCTATTCATCAGTCTTTTAACGTCCACTGCTGGACATAGGCCTCCCCAAGAATGGGGGATAGTGCCCGTAATCGCCACGCTTGGCAAACGGGTTGGCGATCGCAGTGGATGTTGTTAATACTCGAAGGAGTGCTGCTGCCCACTCCCCCGGCATTCCCTCAGTCGGCTCTTACGACTCCCATGGGTGGAGAGGGGTGGGACAATTCTAAAGCCGGCCCCACACGGCAAATTATATATTCCATCCATCAGCCTTTCACCGTCCACTGCTGGACTTAGGCCTCCCCAAGAGGACGCCACAACGAGCGGTCCCGTCATGGGGGATAATGCCGTAATCGCCACGCTTGGCAGGCGGGTTGGCGATCGCAGTGGATGTTGTTAATACTCGAGGGAGTGCTGCTGCCCACTCCCTCGGTATCCCTCAGTCGGCTCTTACGACTCCCGTGGGTAGAGAGGGGTGGGACAATTCTAAAGCCGGCCGCAAACGGCACAAAAGCGGCGAGTAAAATTTAATTTAAATAAATAAAATCTAATAGTATCCCATCCATAATGGATGGGACCACGGGAGTCGATGAATAGATGGATGGATGAATAGTATCCCTCGTGTAATGTGCCTAAATGGGGCACACTTTTTTTTTGTTTAGGCGGGAAAAAATTACGCAACCGCACACCCTGTCGTTTGATACTATTAGATTTTATTTATTATATTATGGATGGGATACTATTAGATTTTATTTATTATATTATGGATGGGATACTATTAGATTTTATTTATTTAAATTAATTTTTACTCGCGAATTTAAAAAAGGAACCGTTGATATTTTCTGGATAAAAGTAGGTTATGTTCTTTTCAAGGTTCCAGTTATTGTTTTTTTTTTGTGTTTAGGCGGGAAAAATTGTATCTAACTGCACACAGCGTTGTTCGGGGCAACGAACAGGGTAGTATGGGGCCCTCACCCACTAAAGAAACCCGCCGTGTGCCGTCTCTCCGTCTGTGTTAACGGACCTATGGTACTGTGTTGGATTACTTCAGTGGTCCGCCGGCGGCTTACCCTTTCGGGTACCCTCAACTGAGCGACGCATCCGCACACGGAGCGTCGCACCTTCGCGGAAAGCCTTGCGGGTGGCGGACGTTTGCTAAAACAGCCCTGCGAGGTTGAAGCTGAATCTCATACTGATACTAAGTATCGAACGATACCACTGTCTTTGCAGTCTTTAGTTTTACCGCTAAGTTCACTGCGTTTTTTTTAAACAAAAGAAAAACAGCATCACGCCTGTATCCCCGAAGGGGTAGGCAGAGTTATATTACGCACTCACGGTTCGCATTTTTTTTTTATTGCAGGATACTCCTCTAATGAGGCTTTGGTACAAAAAAGACACAGAGTTCCTGCTGCCCAAAACGGTGATCACATTGCATATGGTCAGGTGAGAATCACCATTGATATGTTTTTTAATACAATGTGGGTAGCATATAAGCATACCACCTGATGGTAAGTGTTTGCCATAGCCTGCTAGAGTAATCGCTTACCATCAGGTGGGTCGTATGCTTGTTTGCCAATCAAGTAATAAAAAAGTGCCCCGCAATACACGGATTATTTCTTAGAGTAGGTGTTGTCATATAAAAAATGCCTGTTCTTATTTCGTAGTACAATCTGTCGGCCTAGGCTAGTTGCATTCTATGATCCCTAACGCTAAACGTAACGAAAACTATTTGAATGTATGGAAATTTGACATCTTTGACCAACGTGTGGTGACGGATTAAGAATACAAGTGTCACCACCCCATTCTTTCCCACGAGTGTCGTATGAGGCGACTAAGGTAAGTAAGCAATTATCATCCATTGCACAACTGGTGGTAGGGCTGGGTACCAAGTGGAAGTACTCACTTGGTATCCGGCCCGAGCGGGTTGGTACCACCATCTCCCGTGTGACCGGCCATGAAGCACATTGTTGCGTTTTGGCTGTAGCAGGAGATAGCCGTTTATATTTCATTTCATCTGTGAAATGAATTGGTGAGCAGCGGCCTGACAATACTCTCGGTATAGTCGAGTCCATGGGCGACGGTTACCATTTACCATCAGATGGACCGTGGCTCGTCTGCCACTACATGCAATATAAAAAAAAACCTATATTTATCTAAGTCTAACAATATCTATAACGCTAAGTCACGTGACTTAACGTTAGAGATGTCAAATTTCTATACATTTTAATAGTTTTCTATTAGCGTTAGCGATCATAGAATGCAACTTGGCTAGACCCACAGATTTGCTTTTGTTTCCAGCCCCCTGGTGTACGCAGACCCTTTGAGCGTCAACCTGACTGCAGTCTGGGTGCTGCTGCTAAGGGACAGCCTGCAGCAGTACGCTTACGCTGCAGAGTTGGCGGGACTGAGATGGTCTATTAATAATGTCAAGTATGGACTTACGGTAAGATTTGGAGGGTAGTGGTAAGGAGAAGTATCTCGCTTACACTTTATATACATATATAGGAGAGAGAGTTCTGTATATTATTTTGTTCTATTTATTTATTGACGGGCCTCGTGGCGTGGTCGTAGTGTAACCGACTTCCGTGCACGAGGTCGTGGGTTTGATTCCCACTCAGGGCAATTATTTGTGTGATGAACACAGATACTTGTACTGCGTCTGGGTGTTTTCTATCTATTATATGTATGTATTTACAAAAAAAAAAGTAATATATGTATTATATCCGTAATCTGGTACCCATAGCACAAGCGTTAAGCTTAGTTTGGGACCAGAGGACGTTGTGTGAAATGTCCGTGAATATTTATTTATTTTATTTACTCCTCCGCCCCTATGACTGAGCCTAGTTTTTTAAAGACCTCCCTCCCCCCCCTTAAACGGGTCACGTAGTATGCTTACGTTCCCTTAGCATTTTATATTTGGTGACTTCTAAATATTCCAGGGGGGTTAGGCAGAATGTCATATCTCACATGTCGATCGTATCGAGATCACTGTGATTGGTTGAGAGATCACCGTGATTGGTCAACGGATTATTGTGACATCACGCGTCGGTTTCTCAACCAATCACAGTGATCTCGATACGGTCGACACGTGAAATATGACATTCTGCCTCAGGGGGCTGGATAGAAATCTGATAACACAATTTGGTACAAATTCTCGCCATTTTTGTGCTGTTATAGATCTTGGGAGTTACTGGCTTGATGTTGTAGGTCTAAGAGCAATGTTTTCCATTCGCTATTAAGGGGATTAGACAGAATCTCATATCTCACAATCGACATCGTATCGTCTCTCTTGTGATTGGTTGCGAAACCGATGCGTGATGTCGCAATAATCCGTTCGACAAGGTGGTCTTTCAACCAATCACAGTGATCACGATACGATGTCGATTGTGAGAAATAAGATTCTGTCTAACCCCCCAGATGAGACATAACTCGTTTACCCCTAATAGCTTTAAAAAACAATAGGCAGTCAGTGAGGACAGCTGACAGAAGTGAAACATAAAACTATGAAATAGTTATTTCTTTATATATTTAACTAGCTGATCCAGCAAACGTTGTTTTGCCATATAAATTATTTCTACGTTGGCAGTAGAAGGGTGAAAATGTAGGTTTGTATGTATTTTTTAATGCCTAAACATGAAAAAAATAAAATAAAAGATTCAGTACAAAAAATAAAAAATAACATTTTTGAGATGGACCCATCCTTATCACTTAGGGGTATGAAAAATAGTTTATATCCTATTCTCAGACGTACTGAATATACACACACAAGATTTCATAAGAATCGGTCAAGCCGTTTCGGAGGAGTATGACGACAAACACTGACACGAGAATTATATATTAGATTATTTTAGATATATTATATTTGTAATTTAATTTATCTAGTCTAATTATATGTGGAAAGAATGCTGGACGTATGGCTGGTTAAGAAGATATCCAAATGCGGAATTGGAAGGATGTAGGGTACACAGTCCCAGTGGTCGATCAATAAAGGCGAAGAGACGGCAGACGGTGGGTTTATTTAGTGGGTGAGGGCCCCACACTACCCTGTTCGTTGCCTAGAACGTGCGGTTAAGTAAGATTTTACCCGACTTAACAAAAAAAAAATGCTTGTAGGTACAGGGGGAGACCGATACATATCTATTTAGACCGAATCAGTCATGTATTGAAGGAAGGTGGAGTCTGGAGTCTCTGAAACCGGCGAGCGTGTATTAAGAGAGTTATGAATGTTGAGGAAGCGAGAGATGTACCTATGCAAGAATAGAGCCTTTTGGCACTCAGTTCTCTCTGCCTACCCAACATGATGAATGAAATTTTCACTATTAAAATTATTCTTGAACTTAACGTGGTATGATTTGCTGCTCAACAGTTGAAAGTGGACGGTTACGACGATAAACAACATGTACTGTTGGACAAGATCGTAGACCACGTCGTCAACTTCAAGGCGGACACCAAACGGTTCAACATCATGAAGGAGAACTACGCCAGGGGGTTGAGGAACTTCGAAGCGGAACTGCCCTACCAGGTTTACAATATACCACTAATTTTTCACCATTGTTAGTGAAGGAGGGATGTGGAGTAAAATTCACCAGCTTGGGCTATGTAGGCTGCCATTAAAAAACGGGTGGTGACCTGAAGGTGAGTTGTAACCGTCGCTCATGAACTCAACAATACCGAGAGTATTGTCAAGCCGCTGTTCACCATTTCATTTCGCAGATATGAAATGAAAGAACAAACGGCTACCTCCTGCTACAGCCAAAACACACTGACGTGCTTCATGACCGGTCACACAGGAGATGGTGGTACCGACCTGCTCTTGCCCATTAATAAATGGGTACTCTCACTTCGTACTCAGCCTTACCACCAGCATCAGCCTTTTAAAGTACACTGCTGGACATAGGCCTCCCCAAGAGAACGCCACAACGAGCGGTCCCGTCATGGGGGATAATGCCGTATTCGCCACGCTTGGCAGGCGGGTTGGCGATCGCAGTGGATGTTGATACTCGAAGGAGTGCTGCTACCTACTCCCCCGGTATTCCCTCAGTCGACTCTGACGACTCCCATGGGTGGAGAGGGGTGAGACAATTCTAAAGCAGACCCTCACGGCCTGGATAATTACTTACTTCCATCATAAGGTACCTGCGCAAAAAAATTGGTGTGGTGACACATGTATTCTCCGTGTCCGTCACCACACGGAAAAGTCGCTCTCACCCCTGAGAGGGTTTGGGACTATCGTTTACCATAAGAAACAGAACAGAACGACCTACCGTTGTATTTTCTTTTCTTTTAAAAGACTGCACCTTACACTAAGGAATAATCCTTGTATCGCGGGGGACTTTACAAACATACAATTTCACGGACACAAAGTACATCTAGACCCCAGAACAACCATTTGTGGATCACACAAAGAAATGTCCTGTGTGGGTATCGAAACCAAAACACTCGGGCTGGTATCTGAACCACTCCGCCATCTGTGCTGATTTTCTGTGATACTTCCCCGATCGAGCCGGCCCGTTCATGCTGGGAGGAATAAGGGCCCGTAGAATGTTACTCGCTAAATCGTATCGACATGGTATCGTCTCGCTTGTGATTGTTAGAGAAACCGACGTATGTAGCAAAAATCCCTCGACCAATCACGGTGATCTCTCAACCAATCACAATGATACGATGCGATTAGAGATGGTATAAACGTCTTAAAATTAACTAGTTAAATAAACGTTATGCTTATTTTTGTAAGCGCGCTTTTAAAAAACTTTTTTCATAAAAGGAACATTCATTTCATTGAAGGAAACGTTACTTCGATTTTCGTTATATTTATTGAAAAAGCGTACAATGTTGTGTTATCCATATACGTTAAGAAACACAATAAATTTACAACAATCAATGTACTTACCTTCCTACTTATCAATTATCAGGTATATGACTGTCTGAAATTAATATTTAACAAGTACTAACTAGTAGTAACAAAATAATACTACATAAACATTTCAAACGTAATTTAACCGTTTATTTATTATACTTAGTCTTTTTAAATAGAGTCTTATCACTATTATTATAAGGTTATTTTTCAATCATAGTAGCATGGGTGAGATCAACGAAAGAATTCTGTTGTTGCAGCATAGTTGCCGCCACGTTTAAACGAAATCGAATACACTTTTAAGCGTGCTTATAGACTTTTTTTGAAAAGCACGCTTTTTTAGACGCTTTTCGTTTAAACGCCCACTCTTAGATGCGATGTCGATACGATTTAATGCGATACATAGTAATACCTCAAGGCTCTACCACAAGTTCCAATTTTAAGTATAATAATATGGTATGCTATATTTTGTATGTATTTTTAGCACGCGTTCTACCAACTGGCGCTTTGTATATCTGACGTGTGCTGGAGCCGATGCCAACTTTTAGAAGCAGTCGAAGGTACTTGCATTTTCTTTTTGCTAACTCGTGGACATATATACCAGGGGTTCAGCCACTATTCCACCACAAGATAAAAATATCTAGGTGTTTTGATATCCTAACTATTATAAAGCTGTAACAGACCTGTTTCTGTACATTTAAGATGTTTGAGAAAAACTGTCTCGGTGGTGTAGCGGTAGTGTATGCGACTGCTAATCATGAGGTCTCGGGTTCGATCCCCGGGTCGGGCAAAATGTTATTGAGCTTTTTCCTAAAAAGGAAAATTCTCAGTAGCATCCCGGAGTTTGGAAATGTCGTGGGTGTGTAGTACACCTCTGCCTACCCCTTCGGGGAATACAGGCGTGATACTATGTTTATGTCTGTATTAGGCTATATAGGCGTGTCTAAACACAAAACGATTTTCTTTAGATGTTTTTGTCTGTTTATCTGTTTGTTCGTTCGCGCATCACAGTAAAACTGAACTGATTTTGATGCAACTATTTTTATTTGATAGCTCTTGATGAGACTTAAAAGTGTTATATATTTTATCCCGCTATTATATCGGGGACATGAGATATAAACTAAAAACTAGCTTTTGGATGCGGCGGAGCCGCGGGCAAAGGCTAGTTTTTATAATTATATACTAGCGGATCTGACAGACGTTGTCATGTCTGAAAATTGGCGTTTTGTTTGGATGGAGTAAATTACTACAGTGATTAAGGACATTAATTAATTAAAAAATGTGGTTGTTGGTGTGTGAAATTTTGTTATGTTTTTAAATCATAATAAAAAACCCTGAACCCCCTATCGCGGTGCCACCTACCGGGCCTAATTGAGAATCTAGACCAACCTTGAATCCACTTAGACATACACAAAAAATTTCATCGAAATAGGTCCAACCGTTTAGGACGATTTACAGCATTCATAGTCACCTGTCTGTCGTAATATATGAACGACGCCTTTGTAAAAATTTAAATTAACTTCTCGAAATGCCCTCTAGCCGTTATGGATATCTCTAGGTGTAACGAGAAACCATTGAATTAATGCATTATAGTTCCAGTGGTTCCATTTACTGGGTGAGGGCCCCACACTACCCTGATCGTTGCCCCGAACGACGAGGTGTGCGGTTAGGTACAATAAACAAAATAAAAAGAAGTTGTAACGAGAAAACTGTAATCCGCTCCCCCCAATGCATTAAGAAGACAATAAGTCGGTTCAATCTCAGTGTTATATTCCAGATATGAGTCCCGAGCTCCTAGACGCGTTCGCAGCCAGGGTGATCAGAAAGGTCCACGTGGAAGGGCTCATGTTCGGCAACATCACCAAGCAGAGGGCCATTGAGCTCGCTGATGCTGTCGAGAAAAGGTATTTATTACTATACAATAACATAGATCAGCGACTCGCAAACTTCATTGGCTGGCGGTTGCCTTTAGGAAAGCTAAATATTTGACGAAGCACATAAATCTTAAAAAAATTACTCTACCATTCGTACATACGTTAGCACCCAAACAAGCATACGGCACACTTGATAGTAAGCGTTTATAGTAGCCTATAGACGCTAGCTACACCAGAGGACGCTAGCTACACCAGAGAACGCTAGCTACACCAGAGGACGCTAGCTACACCAGAGGACGCTAGCTACACCAGAAGACGCTACCTACACCAGAGGACGCTAGCTACACCAGAGGACGCTAGCTAAACCAGAAGACGCTAGCTACACCAGAGGACGCTAGCTACACCAGAGGACGCTAGCTACACCAGAGGACGCTAGCTACACCAGAGGACGCTAGCTACACCAGAGGCATTACTTGCGCATCGCTAAATCCAAGTAAAGGGATAGGAGTTGGAGAGGATAGGGAGATGGTTTAGGCTAGTATTATTCCATAGTAAATAGTAGTTACCATCCATCCATCCATGAGCTTTTCAACATCCACTGCTGGACATAGGCCTCCCCAAGAGAACGCCACAACGAGCGGTCCCATCATGGGGGATAATGCCGTAATCGCCACGCTTGGCAGGCGGGTTGGCGATCGCAGTGGATATTGTTAATACTCGAGGGAGTGCTGCTGCCCACTGCACTGCTGTATTCCCTCAATCGGCTCTTACGACTCCCGTGGGTAGAGAGGGGTAGGACAATTCTAAAGCCGGCCCCACACGGCCAAAATAGTAGTTATATATTAGTAAAAATAATGAGATAGTCTTCTTAAAATATATATATATATATATATAAAAGTATAATATAAACTTATAATAAATTTTTGTTACAGTTTACCTAAAGATGGCACTCCACTTCTGGCCCAACAACTGTTGTTAGCTAGAGAAGTAGAAATAGAAAGAGGTAAGACTACAAAATTTACTCTTCTCCCTTTTTAATGCACTCTACCACTAGAATTGCTTTGAACTTAGTACCTCAAATGAGAAATATCATTATAATTATTTATTTCCCAATTATGATTACTACGCTTTTACATCAAACACAAAGTGGAAAGTGTCAAATCGAATATAACAGTCACGAGCAGGATTTGAACCTGCATCTCCTGGATATTTTTGATTTGATACCGTCCAGATGCTTTGCCGATTCACCCAGGACGTTAAGTATGAATGTGTTATCGATATTTAGAGTCGAGGGCAGTTGTCACGATGGCTTAAGCCATAAAGCACATCGTTGCGTTTTGGCTGTAGCAGAAGATAGCCGTTAATTCTTTCATTTCATATCTGTGAAATGAAATGGTGAGCAGCGGCTTGACAATACTCTCGATATAGTTGAGTCCATGAGCGACGGTTACTATTTACCATCAGATGAACCGTGGCTCGTCTGCCACTAAACACTAAGTAAACGCTAATCCTAACTATTATAAAGCTGTAACAGAGCTGTGTCTGTATATTTAAGATATTTGAGAAAAAATACTGTATTATGTTTTTAGATTATTTGTCTGTTTGTTTGTTAACTCATCACGCAAAAAGTACTGAACGGATTTTGATTCAACTTTTTTTATTTGATAGCTCTTGATAAGACTTAAAACCTGGTATAGATTTTATCCTGCTACTACATCGGGAACCTGAAATATAACCTAAAAGCTAGCTTGTGTAACCACGAGCGGAGCCGCGGGCAGATAGTAATTAAACTTCCGCCGCTGGTAAAAACTGATCTTTAAGTTATATCTCTATAATATTATATACAAGTTCTTAAATCTAATCAAGAGCTATCAAAAAAAAAGTTTCATCTAAACCTGTTCAGTAGTTTTTGCGTGATGTGTGATTAATCAAACAGACCAATATTGTATATCTTTGTTATTTTTTTGGTCAAATATCTTAAATCGATTATTTGATCGATTATTATTATTTATTAATTGATCCACAGGGGCGTGGCACGTCCGCGAAACTCAGAACAAGGTGCATAAGTCTTCGTGCACTTCCGTGTACTACCCGTGCGGGCCGAGAGCCCTGCGGCATGACGTAACACTGGACCTTCTCGCTCACACACTCGCTGAGCCGTGCTTTAACATATTGAGGACTAAGGTCAATATGTTACTTTATTAATCACTAGCCTTTGCTGATGGCTCCGCCGAAAACAAATCTAATTTTTAAGTTATAAAAAAAATGAGCCGTCACGGTACGTCCCGCAGATAACATCGATTTTCTTTCTTTCTTCAAATATTGTTGGAGTCTTATTTTTTTTTTTTACCGGTTGTTGTAGCTGACGAGCCACGGCCCATCTGATGGTAAATGGTAACGGTCCCTCATGGACTCAACTATACCGAGAGTATTGTCAAGCCGCTGTTCACCATTTCATTTCACAGATATGAAATGAAAGAATAAACGACTATCTCCTGCTACAACCAAAACGCAGCGATGTGCTTCGTGGCCGGTCAGACGGGAGATGGTGGTACCAACCCGCTCGGGCCGGACACCAAGTGTGTACTCCCACTTGGTACCCAGCCCTACCACCAGTCATGCAATGGATGATAATTGCTTACTTCCCTTAGTCGCCTCATACGACACCCGTGGGAAAGAATGGGGTGGTGACAATTCTATTCTTAGTCAGTCACCACACGGATAATTCTTGGTAAGAGCCCTCTCATTATCCATAGACGAATTAAAACTGTTATTGGTTTATTGATTGACATTATACTTCCTAGTTAGATCCTTTTGTCAATAGATAGCGTTAAAACAAATAAATTGCAACAGCCGATACGAGTTCCTGGATGCATTTGAAGGCGGTTTTCTTTTATTTTTTTTAAATGTTTTATTTTGTGCTTTTTAGTGATTTTTTATAAAATAGCGTAGAGTAGGTCGTACATGATGGGGAGGCTTCCTTAAACGAAAAAAAATCAGGCAACGAAAAACCGTTAGAATTGCCTATAAAATTTTAAGAATTCCAACAATTTCTCAAGGATACCATCATCAGATCCTTACCTGATGACTATGGGACCACCTGGGAAGTATACCCTATCAAATAAAAAAATCATTTTGCAAATCGGTTTTTTCAAATTTGAGTAATCGGCGAACATACATAAAAAAAAATGGAATCCGACGAAAAGAGAACCTCCTCCTTTTTTTGAAGTCGGTTAAATAATATTGTGAAATAGAAGAGCTTCACTGCGAGCGGGATACTTAGCAGTCTGGAGCACTTCCCCGGATCGGAAGGTATGCAGGTTCGTATCCCTCTCGCAGTAAAGATCTCTTTTTCCACTTTCACAATAATTTGTTCTTTTGAGCATGTTAAGTGCTAAAATACAGTTCAAAAATACTATAGATTATATCTTAGGTATCACTGAAGTACCACTGAAGGAATGTCATATGGTTCCGGTGGCCCGCCAATAAAGGTGGAGAGACGGCACACGGCGTTTTCTATGCTTTCCCTTTCCCAATTAAGTTTTCTATGCATTCGGATTCCCATGTAAAAATATTATTGAGATTTTTTTTTTCATTCATCAGCTTTTCAACGTCCACTTCTGGACATAGGCCTCCCAAGAAAACGCCACAAGGAGCGGTCCCGTCATGGGGGATAATGCCGTAATCGCCACGCTTGGCAGGCGGGTTGGCAATTACAGTGGATGTTGTTAATACTCGAGGGAGTGCTGCTGCCCACTCCCCCGGTATTCCCTCAGTCGACTCTTACGACTCCCGTGGGTAGAGAGGGGTGTGACAATTCTAAAGCCGGCCCCACACGGCCATTGAGATATCTCACGGCATATTGAGATATCTTCATTTAATATAAAGTTGAAGAGACGACACAGCACACATGAGATGCAGTCCTGTTTGCCTCAACTAAGATAGTACCCCAATAATAAATGCTGATGTGCTTAATTCGTGTCTTGTACAGGAACAACTCGGGTACATAGTTTCGAGTGGAGTGTGTCGCGCTAATGGCGTCGAAGGTCTGCGATTGATAGTCCAGAGCGACAGACATCCAGAGTACCTGGACCGGAGGATCGAATCTTTCATACGAGGCTTCATGGTAAGTACTCTTAAATATATTATATGTTTATAAAGCCACAGACACTGCACAAAACTCCCTCCTTATCCTCCACCCTCTCATTATTATCCTACCACTCCATCTCCTATCCCTTTCCTTGGAGTTGGTGACGCAAGAGCGATGCCTCAGATGTTTATAGGTTATGGTAACCGCTTACGATCAGGTGGACTGTATACATGTATGTGGCCAACAAACATATATCCCGCCTGGTGGTAAATGGTCAGCGTAGCGTATATATTTTGCGTATTATCTACCACATGGAAAGGGATAGGAGGTAGACATCTAATACTTCTATTGTAGATCAGTCCAAGTGCCTATATTACTACTTGCTATCAGTTGGACAGTAGCTCATCAGCTGACCTGCAGTTTTAGTGAATTTATCGCACGTATATATTTTTCATTAGTAATAGCGCAGAATAGATACTAGTCCTACGGACAGAAACATCACTTCCATTAAAACTTGTCCAAAATCTCTCTATAATAGCCTACAAAAACTTAATAATAATACCAATTGTTCATAGTGAGAAGAAATGTACCTTATGTACACAGAAATACAGTTGAGATTGTTGATGATGATGCATGATGATGCCGCATGATCCACGGGCAACCGCGTCATTCATCGAATGCACTAGGGTTGCACCTATGATGATTTTACTTACTTACTTATCATCACGCTATCTCCCTTGCGGGGAAGGCAGAGAGAACAGAGTGACAAAAGACTATTCTTGCATACATCTCTCGCTTCCTCAACATTCATAATTCTCTTCATACACTCTCCGGTTTCCGCTCGCCGGTTTCGGAGACTCCTGACTCCACCGACAGCAACAAAGCTGTCGTTTATAAAACTTAAAAATTTATTTTTCTAGTAGATTCTGTTTGATTACTTTTAATATAATATTAAATGTTATTTTCAAGCCGGATTATTTTTTTATAAATTGTTTTTTTTTGTTGATCATATACGTTTAGAGTTTTAGCTCTGAATTTTCGGTTATTAAATTTTATTGGTGAAATACCCTAAATCGCGTTAATAATTTTATTTTAATCAATACTACAAGCGCGAGCGCTTAGACGCGAGAGCGACAGCCTTCTGTCGGTTGTACCGTGGGAGGTACGCGAAGCGCTAGGCATTTAACTCGGGGCCTTGAGCGAGTGACGTACGCCTGGTAATAGTATTGACCACCCACTTAATGATAAGTAACCGGTGCTCATAGACTCAACTATACTATGTACAATACTGTTAAGCCGCTGCTCGCCATTTCATTTTGTGGGGAAAAATTAACATCTATCTCCTGCTACAAAAAAAAAATCACACCAAGGTGTTCAATGGCCTGTCACGACGATGGTACCGACCCGCTCTTCTCCCGATAACTAGTGAGTACTCCCACTTGGTACCCTGCCCTTCCACCAGTAGTGCAATCGGTGATAAAATTCGTAAAGTTTTTGATCTATATTTTAGCACTTGACATGCTCAGCTACTTTTAAAGTACAAATTATTATTTGTGAATGAGGAAAAAGAAAACTTTATGACCGAAAGGTGCGGTAGCTCAGTGGATTAGAGCACTTCCCCGGATTGGAAGGGACGCAGGTTCGTTTCCCGCTCGTACTAAAGTTCTCTTTCTCTTTATTCACAAATAATAATTTGTACTTTAATTACGAAAGGTGTTTCTAGTGGCCTTGCTTATCCCAGAATGAATGAGCCGGCCCTATCGGCGAAGTACCATCTCTCACAAACGATCAGCATGTAACAACGGTAGTTAACCTTACTGTTGTGTTTCGTATGGTGAGTGAGAACACCAGAGGCCCTAACCCACTCCCTGTCCTCTACTTAATATCCTTTCTATCTACCTTCTATTTCCCTTCCTTGAAGTGGTTACCGAGTGATGCGTCTGGTGTTGCTAGCATCTATAGATTACCATCCATCCATCCGTCAGCCTTTTAACGTCCACTGCTGGACATAGGCCTCCCCAAGAATGGGGATAGTGCCGTAATCGCCACGCTTGGCAGGCGGGTTGGCGATCGCAGTGGATGTTGTTAATACTCGAAGGAGTGCTGCTGCCCACTTCCCCGGTATTCCCTCAGTCGTCTCTTACAACTCCCATGGGTGGAGAGGGGTGGGACAATTCTAAAGCCGGCTCCACACGGCTAGATTACGGTAGCCGCTTATTACCATCAGATGGGCCGTATGCTTGCTTGTCAACCACGTCGTATAATAAAAGTTGTAAGTCGGTTCGGATCAGGCCATTTATGGATATATTTATTTTATTTAATGTGTAGTGTTTTAATATAGTGTAAGCGACTGCTGGTCATTAGGTCTCGGCCTCGATCCCCCGGGCAGTGTTATTGAGGTTTTTCGTAAAGAGAAAAATTCTCAGTAGCAGCCCGGAGTTTGGAAATGTGCCCGGTAGACGGCAATAGCCTCGCCCCCCATTACGTGAGACTTAAAAATAGCTGGCTAATCGTGGGTGTGTAATACACTTCTGCCTACCCCTTCGGGGAATACAGGCGTGATGCAATGTTTTAATGTTATGTGGTGAATGTCTACAGGAGCAACTAGAGAATATGTCTGAAGAAGAATTTTTGAAGCACAGGACGGCTCTGGCTGCTGAGAAATTGGAAAAGCCCAAGCGCATGTCTAACAAGTCAGCTCAGCTGTGGTCCGAGATCTCCGGACAGGTATGTAACTCATTTTCCATTTTATTTTGAAAACTAGCCTTTGCCCACCGCTACGCCGCAGCCAAAAGCTAGTTTATAGATTATATCTCAAGTTCTCGATATAGTAGCTGGATATAATGTATACCAGTTTTTAAGTCTAATCAAGAGATATCAAATAAAAAAAGTTGCATCAAAATTTGTTCAGTAGTTTTTGCGTGATGCGCGAACAAACAGACAAAAATTCTAAAAAAAATAATTTTGTGTTTAGACACGCCTATATAGCCTATTACAGTATTTTTTTCTCAAATATCTTAAATGTACAGACATAGCTCTGTTACAGCTTTATAATAGTATAGATTATATAATAAACTAGCGGCCCGGCCCAGCCGGACATTTATTTTTTAAACGTTTTGGGATAAACATAGAGTAAATGTATCTTTATTCAGGACATAAGGAGTATTTTTTTTTTCAAAGTACTATTTTTAGTAATAAAAAA
Source organism: Leucoma salicis (assembly GCA_948253155.1). Lineage (NCBI taxonomy): Eukaryota > Metazoa > Arthropoda > Insecta > Lepidoptera > Erebidae > Leucoma > Leucoma salicis. Next base: position 1,983,242 of record OX411826.1, on the reverse strand, counting down.
ATTGGTTGCCTGTAAAGTCGGTATACGGGCGAAAGTTTTACGTGACAACGACTTTGAGTGGTAAAATAATTTTAATGTGAATATTCATTCGTATATTAGGAAGAAGGATGAAATAATAGTAACAATTTAAAACATTTATTTATACAAAGAATTATATTTAAAACATTAATTTATACAAAGAATCTCGCACTGAATTTCATATTAACAAAATTTTATTTCTTCGTCTCTTTCGCTCTTAGGCGGGCTAACCATGCCCGAGTGGAAGGGACGCGTGCCTCTCACTCGCTCTCATTGTGAGCGCATAACGTGAGCGGAGCGTAACGCAGTTTCTTGAAGTGTCACCCGGCAAACCAATTTATAAGACGTTGTCACGTCAATATAGCCTATGTCATTTTTATACATACAAAAATACAAATCTTTCCTATTTATATGAGTACTAAATATAGTCTATGTTACTCAGGGATAATATAGCATTCAAATGGTGAAAGAATTTTGGAAATCGGTCCAGTAGTTTGTGGGGGTGCGGGTGCGTGTGTTATACGTTTGTGTGTAGTATGTGTGTGTTAATATAGGCTTTTTAGCCCTTTCTACACTATACGTATGCTAAATTTAATGATGATCTGTTGAATAGTTATGGCGCGAAAGCATAACATATAAACAAACGCATTTAGGTCATTTATAACCATGGATTCATTTATAACCATGGATTCATTCATAACCATGGATTCATTTTCGAAATTCTTTTGAAAATAAGTTTAAATAAATAAATATTCACGGACATTTTTCACACAACGTCCTCTGGTCCCAAACTAAGCTTAACGCTTGTGCTATGGGTTACCAGATTACGAATATAATTCGTATACTACTTTTTTTTTTGTAAATACATACATATAATAGATAGAAAACACCCAGACGCAGTACAAATATCTGTGTTCATCGCACAAATAATTGTCCTGAGTGGGAATTGAACCCTTTGACTTCGTGCACAGAAGTTGGTTACACTACCGACTACGCCACGAGGCCCGTCAAGTTTTTTTTATAGATGACAAGACCGTGCACTAAGAAATAATCCTTGAAACGCGGGGGATTTTACAAACATACAATTTCACGGACATAAAAGTACACTCTCAGTACAAGCATTTTAGGATCACACAGAGTTGTCCTGTGTGGGAATCGAACCCACAACACACGGACAAGAGGCCAGTATCTAAACCACTCCGCCATCTGTGCAGTCAAGTCAATCGTGGGCGCTTAAAAAATGTATAAATAAATTAATGTTTATTTGTAGGTGTACAACTTCGACAGGTCTCGAGTTGAAGTCGAACAATTGAACACAATAACTAAAGACGAAGTCATACAGTTCTTTAAGGTGAGATGACAATTTATTTAAACACAGTGGTAGAGGGTTGCTTATACTAGCATAGATGGGTCGGCTCGATCGGGGAAGTACCAACCCTTTTTTTTTGTTTTTGTGTAGGCAGGTAAAAATGTTCCTAACCGCACACCCCGTCGTTCGGGGCAACGAACAGGGTAGTGTGGGGCCTGCACCCACTAAATATAATACATTCCTTAGATGGTCTGCCGGCGGCGGGGGAAGTACCACCCTCTCACAAAAAATAAGAACTGTAGGTATTCCTACCATTGTGTTTGGTCTGGTGAGTGAGAGCGCCGGAGGCACAAATTCCCTACTTATCCTCTCCTTATTATCCTTCTTCTTCAGCTCATTCCTAACGTCTATAGGCTACGGTAACCGCTTACCATCAGGTGGGCCGTATACTTGTTTATCATCCGCGTGATAAAAATACTTTTTACTATATCTTAATTGCCTTAATTATCATTACGCCATGTCCCTTGCGGGGTAGGCAGAGAGAACAGAGTGCCAAGTGCCAAAAGGCTTTATTCTTGCATACATCGCTCGCTTCCTCAACATTGTCCGTGTTCAATTTTTGTCCGTGTGGTGACGGACTAAGAATACAAGTGTCACCACCCTATTCTTTCTCACGGGTGTCGTATGAGGCGACTAAGGGAAGTAAGCAATTGTCATCCATCGCATGACTGGTGGTAGGACTGGGTACCAAGTGGGAGTACTTACTTGGTATCCGGCCCGAGCGGGTTGGTACCACCATCTCCCGTGTGACCGGCCATGAAGCACATGGTTGTGTTTTGGCTGTAGCAGGAGATAGCCGTTTATATTTAATTTCATATCTGTGAAATGAATTGGTGAGCAGCTGCTTGACAATACTTTTGGTATAGTCGAGTCCATGGGCGACGGTTACCATTTACCATCAGATGGGCCGTAGCTCGTCTGCTACTAGACGCAATAAAAAAAAAAAACAATTCTCTTCATACACGCTCGCCAGTTTCAGAGACTACCGACTCTACCTTCATTCAATACATGACTGATTTAGTCTAAGTAGGCGAGTCTCGGTCTCCCCCTGTACCTATATCCTTCCACTTTCGTATTGTATATCTTCTTAACCAGTCGCACGCCCGGCATTCTTTCCACATGTCCGAATCTTAATATCTCAACTTAATAATCATAATAAAGCATAAAACAAACACAGCTAACAGCTACTAATATATATGTAATATATAATATCAAACACCACACTTTTACCTTAATTATTTATTATAAAATAATAATATATCCATCCATCAGCCTTTTAACGTCCACTGCTGGACATAGGCCTCCCCAAGAATGGGGATTAGTGCAGTAATCGCCACGCTTGGCAGGCGGGTTGGCAATCGCAGTGGATGTTGTTAATACTCGAAGGAGTGCTGCTGCCCCGGTATTCCCTCAGTCGGCTCTTACGATTCCAATCGGCGGAGAGGGGTGGGACAATTCTAAAGCCGGCCCCACACGGCATAATAATAATATATACAATCATTATTTATTATATAATATATTCCATTTTTAAAAGCTCTTATGAAAAGAGAATCCATATTTGTTTTTTAGAAACACATTTCTGAGGCGTCTCCGGAAAGAAGGAAGCTGTCTGTATATGTAGTATCGATGGCAGAAGGAGGCGCAGGAAGAGAAGAAACTAAGAAAATTGAAGATGAAGATGACAAGGAATCTTCAACGACGGAACAGGAGGTGAGAAGTATTTACTTGGAATATTTTACAGATGGCGGACACCGTAGCCTAGTTGTGCAGTTGCCGCTCGAACAATCGGCAAGGCTGTCGAATAACATCCTGGTAGTCGTCACAAGTTGTCAGAGTTCTGAATAAAAAATCTGACTTTCGGTTCGGTTCTAAGCTCGCTAATTGTCCCCTTAGGGGTAGTCCATTAATTACGTGATGTTTTTTTTAGCACTTTTTTAGCCCTGCCTCCCCCTTGGTGATATGCGGGAAGGTTTAAGACTAAACACTACCCAAAATCATGTTTATTTTTTAGTACAAAGTATCTTCAAAAATTCAGAATATTACCTTTTAAATGTTTTGTGTTTAGACCTATATAGTCTAATACAGTTTTTTTTAAAATCTTAAATGTGCAGACTCAGCTCTGTTACAGTTTTATAATAGTTAGGATTAGTAAGATTACTAGCAGTTACTAGGCATTGTAACGTAGCAATCTCATTTAGGGTAACTCATCTCTCATACAAGAGTACCTAGCATGGCTCAGAACACAAGTCTTCGGCTCGAAGGATGGATGTAAATGTTGTCAAGCTGTTACTATCAAACATTCAGATCGCAAGAACGAAAAGCCTTTAGGCATTCCTTTGATTAGCGCGATGGTATATTTTCTATCCTATTGAAACGGCAGTGATCATTTTTAACATCTAATGCGGAGGTACGGTAAAGTCGACTGAGCGTGGCGATGTCGCCACGCAAATTTATTTAGTTGTTTATAACGCCATCTGTTGAAAAAAGCATCTAAATAGGAAGTATAATGTTAGTCAAAAAACCAGATCGGGCAGTGATTTTGAGCTTTTTCGTAATAAGAAAAAATCTCAGTAGCAGCCCGGAGCTTGGAAATGTGCCCGGTAGACGACAATAGGCTCGCCGTCTATCAGGTAGGACTTAAACATAGCTGGCGAGCGGGTGTGTTATACACCTCTGCCTACCCCTTCGGGGAATACAGGCGTGATGCTATGATGGTGACTACATGCTTTCCTTTTATATAACCTGATATTTTGTTTTCAGCCAACGAAGATTACAGATCTGGTGGAATTCAAATCTAGACGAAGACTCTACCCCCTTCCCACGCCGTTTATGAACATACCGAGGAAAGGTGCTCATTGTAAATTGTAGCTCGCACGGGAATCAAACCTGCTTTACGGATTTCCAACTATATGTAGCAATGAAATAGTGTAGTGGCAGGGTAGATCCAGTGCTGGTTATAGGGGACATTACCACCCTCCTGGGCAGGTCTGGTATCAGTCTGATACTAATAATTTTTGTAATCACGATAAAGGAGAATGCCCACGAAATTATGGGCTTTAATTTCATATTGTGTCATATTGTACTTTAATAAAACTTATCTTTAATTATAGTGTTTGATGTGAATCACAAATAATACAATATCCCTACTTCGCCGAAAAAAAGGCTAATGAAGTTCATCAAATTAGGTTATATTTTACGTGTCGTAGGTTAAGTAACCTACAAACATACAAATATTTCGCGTTTTCATCTAGTTTTTACTTATAGGTATTTGATGTGACAAATAGTTATCACTTTAAAGAAACACAATATAATTACAATGTTTTTGAATGCTAGTTTTAGATGTGCCCGATAGATGGCAATATGCTCGTCTAATATTAAGTTACTTTTTAATTAGCAGATTTTTATTTGTCGAAATTTTGACTTGATATTTGAGAAGGTATTGTAGATATTAAAATTTTAATTTTTGAGACCAATTTGAGTCTGATACAAAAACCATGTATGGGCATTCTCCTTTCATAAAATGTATCTATTTGATGGCTAACACTTGCTAAATGCTGTTATAATAATCATTATTGCAATCGAATTTAGAGTCTACCTCACTAGAACTCGAATATATGCAAAATCAATCCCCCCCCCCCTTTCCCCTGGTAGGTTGATACTCCCTACATTGGTAAGCAGGATCCGCCTTGGGTGTAGTATTGTTATAAATTATCGATATCAATGTAGTGATTGACATTATCGATAATATAGAGCAGTAATAATATTGATATTTTAGAACGTTAAATTTCAAGTGTGGCTTTATTAGCGCAACTCGTTCTTGTTCAGACTTATATTAACAACTAGCCTTAGTTAGTTTTTAGGTTATATCTCAGGTTCCCGATATAGTAGCGGGATAAAATGTTTAACAGTTTTTCAGTCTAATCAAGAGCTACTAAATAAAAAAAGTTGCATCAAAATCCGTTCAGTAGTTTTTGCGTTAAGCGCGAACTAACAAACAGACAAAAATATAAAAAAAATAGTTTTGTGTTTAGACACGCCTATATAGCCTAATAAAGTCATTTTTTCTCAAATATCTTAAATGTACAGACAGCTCTGTTACAGCTTTATAATAGTATAGATTATTAACGCCTTAAATATAGAAATGACGTATGCACTTAACATTACATACAAACCTTTTATTAAATCATCATAAACAATTTAATAAATTATATATAGTTATAATATTGTCGTCTATTATTTTATAGCAAATTATTCGCCCACTATTACGCGTTTATACGTCTCACGTCAGAATGAGTGATATAAATTATATATATCTTATTACAGTACATAGTCACAACTGATCTTTGTGTCTGAAGTTGGCTGAAGTAGCTATTTTTGTGTCGCAAGGCATGTGCGTCTTCTACATTTTACGTTAATCGAAAATCATCATTATAATTTAACAATTGTAATCGATGATTATATTATTTATCGATCGTAATAAAATATATGGACTCTTCTATATCTAGATTAAAGATTATTCACTTAAATCGCTCGTATACTTTTTAGTGAATATATACTTAAATAATAAATAGAAGCTTAAACAATTAAATATGAAATCATTATGATGGCATTCGATTGTTTTGTTAATCGAGTAATAACATGTTAATCGGTCAGCACTTATCGTATGATTCCGTCACGATCCGTATTTGCCTAACTTCAGAGATACAAAGATCTGTTGTGACTACTATAAACGATTGTACAAATATTTTTATGTTGAAGCTATCGATATCGTACTAAAAACATATAGCAGTAATTTTGCCATAACTAAAAATATCAATTAGATTTTATTAAAAGATAAAGCAATATTATTGCTGAAAGAAGTAAGTATCGATATCGAGCTGAGTGAATATGATACATTGGGGGCCGTTCATAAAATAAGTGTTTCTTAGTAAATACTACATTCGTAGTTTACAAAATACACATATTTATTTTTAAATACCACCTTAATAATTTTGAGGGTCGCGAAAATTGTAATGGCTGTGGTCCATGATAACGTATAAATTACGTCACGTTAGATATAACGTGACGTAATTTATGCCCCATCGCAGTGATACTGCATAATTGTTATATCATCGATATGGTTAGTAACATTGAGCAATAATATAAGATTTTTAGAAATCAATATAATTTTAATAGTTGAATGTATAGCAATAGAGTGGATCTATCATAATATTGATATACAAATAACTAACGTGTATAGACATGCTGTCAAAGATACGATAATCGTATTTGACAGGAAGAAATGTTGACGTTGTTAAAAATACTTATTATATATATACGGCGAAAGCACACCGACGCGTCGAACCGCAGTAGCGACACGCGTTCCTACATGAAAAAGCTAAATATTTGCGATGTTTAAGCGGTAATCACACCAATAGAGACTTGCTTATCCCAGAAAGAATGGGACGGCTCGATCGGGGAAGTACCACCCTCTCACAAAAGGCCAGCGTGTAAAAACGGTAGTTAATCTTACTGTTGTGTTTCGTATGGTGAGTGAGAGCGCCGGATGCCCAAATCCCCTCCCTATCCTCCTTATTATCCACCCTATACACCTCTTATCCTTTTCATTGGAGATGGCGACGCGCGAGTGATGCCTGTAGTGTTGCTAGCGTCTATAGACGGTAACCGCTTACCATCAGGTGGGCCGTATGCTTGTTCGCCAGTCACGTAGTATAAAAAAAATACAATTTCATACTCAGTACAACGTGTCGTTTGAGCCAGTTTGATCTCTTTCAGAACTACCTATATATATATCTACTTCAGCCATCTTTTTTCGCCGCGATGTTCTGTCAAAAAAGACTGGGAATGTCGTTTCTCTCCCAACAGCGAAACTAAAATGGCGGTACCGTAGCGTCAGTGTGAAACGAGTCGAGTAACAGCGATACTATGAGACAGTGTTGTAATAATAGGAAATCACAGACAGATAGAGCGAGATACAACATACGCGATATTTTCTTGACAGATGACAGATATACCGGAATATTGCTATAGCGGTTCGCCACGTCCGTGTACTAACGCCAATAGTCATTAGTGTGGATCTATATCGATATCTCGAATTAAAACGTATATTCGACTATAGTTATGCCAAAATGTACCAACTGCATAAATTGATTAAGATGACACGACGCCCGCTTCGCCACCACATAATTTTTTTACACTTAAGAAGCGTTCCGCATTTGATTTTTTACTGTGGTATGAGCACATCTACCCACATATACCTAACGTTTGAGGGGTTTAAGTCTAATCAAGAGCTATCAATCTGAAGACCCTTTTGTTACTTAAAAATTATACGAATGTGTCTCCACTGCGACCGTCATTCTCAGAATTATCAGTGACGGCACGCACTTACAAAAAACTAATTAACTAACACTGAAAGCTTGATCAAAATCTATTTAGTAGTTTTTGCGTGATGTACAAACAAACCAAACTGACAAACAGAAATTCTAAAATAAATATTTTGGATTCACAGACGCCAAGTAGTGTAAAATAGCAATTTTATCAAAATATAAATGTACAAGGTCTGATGTTTTATATATTTTTTAACATTTGACATGCTTAGCCATATAAATGAACACAGTGTGAAAATGTGAGATCGAAATTAACAGTAACGAGCAGGATTTGAAGGATTTTTCATGATTTGTCAGGCTAAATCGGCAAAGCATCTGGGACGGTATTCCAGGAGATGCAGGTTCAAATCCTACTCGATTACACATTTGCACACTTTCAGTTGATATATCGTAACATGCTTTGCTATGATTTATATTAATATTATATTGTAACTATGCTTGAGACGGGCCTAACTCATTTTTGGACAATTTGTTTGTTAGCACATTTTGGCACATTATGTTGATATATCACGATACTGTATAATTATTAAATAGCGATATATTAATATACGGGGTAATTTTTTAAACTTAAGCAAATTTTAGTAAACACGTATTTTTTATTTTGATATGTCTTAGTACTAAAAAATAAAGTTATCGCTAACGAAAGGTTTTACTTTTGAAACAGATTTTATTGTCACACTACGCGCGCGCTTCCGTAGGTATACCTACATCGGCGCTTGGTGAATGCGCCGACGCGTAGGTAATTAGGTATCTATGCGGGTTACTGACCGCAAATTTTATCAGGTTCGAACTAAACTTTTTAAGTTTACCTGAAGTTATTTGTAACCTGAAGTTATTTGTAAGAGTAGTTCCAATTTTTCCTATACATTTTCATGGGCTTAGGACCATCAAAATGCAGAAAATCTTCTAGCTGCTTGTAAGATTGGTGTCCATATTTTACTGATTTCAAGTCAAATTGGAAATGTGTTGTATTACTGATATAGAACCACCAAAAAAAGTTTGCGCACTGGTTAAAAAAATACCCGGTATATATAATATAAAACAAACATACTAAGATTTATGTTTACTAATAACACTCCAGAGGATTTGTAGTGACAAGAAAATTGGTCAGTAAGACCAAAAGAGAAAATTCGTACAATAGCTTCTAGGTCTGCGATAGCTTAACATTCGAAGCGCGTCCACGGACATTGGCAGAGTCGTGGGTTTAATCAGTAGCTGAGCATGTCGATTGCTGACAAAAATAACAAATTAAAATAAAATATTATCGATATATGCATGTATAACTAGTGTTGTGTAATTTAAAGCCTTACTTCTAGAAGAGGTGTTCGTGCACAAGCAATATCCATGTGTTGGTGACAATTTCTGGCAATAAATTTCATTGATCTTGTCAAATAATTTATATAAAATCATTATATTATATGAATTGTTATGAATAAAATCTTAATATTTGATTTGGCATTTTATTAATACTACGTGGGCAAACAAGCATAAGGCTTACTTGATGGTAAGCGGTTAAAGTTGCCTGACCGCCCCTTTTTTTTTTTAGGCAGGCAATAATGTTCCTAATCGCACACCCCGTCGTTCGGAGCAACGAACAGGGTAGTGTGGGCCACTCACCCACTAAATAAACCCGCCATGTGCCGTCTCTCCGCCTTTATTGGCGGACCACCGGGACCTACCATATTACTTTCCTTCAGTGGTCACCGTAGCCTGCTCCCTAGCCAAGTGGCATAAACGCTAGTAGAATAGAATAATCAATGTATGAGGTTGACATAAGGCTACGACAACGTAAGCGTAACCGGCTGTCAATCCCATACATTGATTATTCTATTCTACAACGTTTATGCAATTTGGCTAGGGCAGTTGTAGTAGACGCTGACAACACCGGAGGCATCACTCGCGTGTCGTCGTCTCCAAGAAAAGGACAGGAGATTGAGAGGATAATTAGGGAAGAATAGGGGGGGAATTTGGGCCTCCGGCATTATCACTCATGCACTCACCATACGAAACACGATGATAGGTGTACATACCGTTGTTACACTTGGATCTTATGTGAGAGGGTGGTACTTCCCCGATCGAGCCAGACCATTCGTGCTTGGATAAGCAAGGCTCCACCTACTTTTAGTTCATCTAATACACTCAGACTGAACAATTATTTGTGGGAATGGAACACTCGGCACGAGACGTTGATATCTAGGCCATTACACCATCGGTTTATGGCACGCCTCATAAGTGAAGCGTTGAGGTGTGTACTATTCTCGTTTTACGCAGAAAAACTGATTTTTCTAACTTAAAATGTCTCTATTTATCATATATTGCACTTGTAAAATAATATCTACACACACATAAAGAACAAACACTATTTTGAACATTCATGATATTTTTGATGTCATTTTTGTTATTTAAACTAGTTAAAAAAACTGTTTGAAGAAGTTCTGTCTTGGACGTCCGTTTGTTGTAGTTAATGTGTGTTAACACGATAACGACCAAAATACTTTACTAATCGAGTCTTTTTTTTTCGTTTAAGAATTATTATGATTACAAATAGAGCCCTATTACTTTTCACGGCCTGATTCGATGTGGTTTAATTGTTATTAAATAAACAAAAAAATAGTGAATATTTACGCTCGACGCGACACTAAAATCTGTGCTATCCTTATTTCGTGAGAACTATTTCTATAGACCAATGTAGAAATACTTCTTAAAATTAGCGCTAGATGGCGTATAAGACATGAAAACCACAGTACTTTTTGAAATTAGCGCTATCTATGTGATTTATTCAAAACTACTTAGTAAGACCAATACATTATTAGTTACTTATCAATTCATCAATTTTATTGTGAAAAATTAAGATTATAAGGCGTGCAGTTTTGGATTTTCCAAAGTATTTTTATACTACTTGGGTGGCAAACAAGCACACTTATACGAAGGCTACAGACGCTAGCAACAACAGAGGTATCACTCGCGCTTCGCCGTCGCCAAGGATAGTCATAGGAAGTGGGTAGAAAGGATACTAAGCAAAGGATTACGTAAGATAATTAAATATTCACGGACATCTTCACACAACGTCCTCTGGTCCCAAACTAAGCTTAACGCTTGTGCTATGCGTACCAGATTACGGATATAATACTTAATTTTTGACTGGTGGTATAGTACTCACTTGGTATTGGGCCTGAGCGGGTTGGTACCACCATCTCCCGTGTGACCGGCCATGAAGTGCATCGTTGCGTTTTGGCTGTAGCAGGAGATAGCCGTTTATATTTCATTTCATATCTGTGAAATGAATTGGTGAGCAGCGACTTGACAATACTCTCGGTATAGTCAATTCAACGGGCGACGGTTACCATTTACCATCAAATGGACCGTGGCTCGTCTGCCACTACATGCAATAAAAAAAAACACTACTTTTTTTTGTAAATACGTACATATCACCACACCCAGACGCAGTACAAATATATGTGTTCATCACACAAATAATTGACCTGAGTGGGAATCGAACCCACGACCTCGTGCACGGAAGTCGGTTACACTACCAACTACGCCACGAGGCCCGTCAAAGATACTAAGGAGAGGATAGGTAGTATAGTAAGGGGAGAACAGAGAGCCGGGTTTGGGCGATACGAAACAATAATAGGGGTAACTGCCGTTGTTACACGCTGATCTTCTGTAACAGGGTGGTACTTCCCCGATCGAGCCGGCCCATTCGTGCTGGGATAAGCAAGTAAGGTTTCAAATTATTTTTTTCGATAGTCACCCAGCCGCTTTATTGTGTTTGGGAGTGTCCGTGTGGTGACGGACTAAGAATATACTCGTAAGTGTCATCTTAACTTAAATCACTTTATCTTATAGGTCTAGTTTTTATTTATATCAAAATTTATTATTGGGGTCAATTAATATCAGGCGGGAAAATGCTCGCGTATGTTCGAGCTTGTTCGTAGACGCCATTCACACACAAATAACTCCAGATACTCAAAAATAGTATCGCGCATGTCCGATTAGTCTCGTGGATATTGGAACCGTCTCGCGGATGTTCGATGCTCGTGCTTAATGCTACTGCGCAGTTGGGATTTGAAGACGAAATATTAATTCTGTTTAAAAAAGTATCAACTAACAACAAAGCAGAAAAAAAATTTGGAGCAAGTTGTAAATACACGATCGACCTGTCACGCGTGCGCTTGCAGATGCTCGCGCTAACGCGGAAAGGATGTTCGAACACGCGCTGCTGCCGTAATGGATAAGATTTAAATAAAGCATACCTAGGTAGGTACTGTTTTCAGCTTTGTCTAAATGAAATAAAGTTGACCACTTAAAAAGTGTCGAGTATTTTTCGCTTGATCTGAAAAAAATAGTTTAGCTTGTATCTCCTTTTTTAGCAGTTGTAATATTTCTAAGCTACTTTATGGTAATTTGACAGAATATGACAGTGTGTTATTTAAATCTACGATTGCTTCAAATTATTCAGTCTGGTTGATATAATTCTCGGTCTTCTATTTTTATTTTTATTTTTAAGGATTGTGTTTCGAGGTTGCCCAGCTGAAGGGCAACCGGACCGCAGTTAAATGGTTCGATAAACCATACGTAAGTAAGTAGCGTCTGGGTAGTTCCACATACAACAAAGGTACCCCTTTAGAGTAGGGTGCAATATCTGGTAAGTTATTTATCTATGATTAGGTAGCTTGGGCCGACTACCAATGTCTCTGATGCTTGATCAGGTGCTAAAATTACATATAAATATTACTCTTTTTCCATAAAGTCTATTATAAATTATGCATAATTTATAATAATAAATAAAACTGAAGGTTTTGGTTCAAAACATAGATATAGTTAGATTATACTATATCACACAGAGGGCAGTACTTAAGGTCATAATGAACAAACCAATCCATTTCCCTACACACCAATTATACACACTTTGTAAAGTACCTACGGTTAGGTAGACCTATAATCTAAATACAATTCTGCGCAAACATGCAGAACTTGTATTTGACCCTAATATTGATAGACAAAAGCGCAGAGCAGATAGAGTTTGCCAAATAGAATCAGCTAATATTGTAATAGTAAGACGTCAATATTATTTTATAAGCCCTATTCTATACAACAGAGCTAATAAAAAGCTTCAAATTTATTCTCTTACTTCTCGTAAATGTAGGTCAGTCTTGCATAAATGGCTCAGTTCCTTAAACTATGTAGAAATGGAATTTTTTTTCAAAACATATACTCGGGCACGCCCTTTCAGACCTTCCACACGCGCCACGCATACACACACACACACACACATACACACCATATACATAACATATTTCATTATTTATTATCTTACTAGTATTTTAATAATAAATTTCACATTTAGGTTTAAGATTTTTTCATTTAATTTGGTTAGCGTTAATAGCTACGACACAGTTTTTTTCTTAACTAATGTAGCTGTTAATGTACACAAAGTTTGTAATCTTTTTATTGTGTTTCCAATAAAGTTATCTTATCTTATCTTATCTTATCTATGGTTCAAAATAACAGCTTCTTAAACTAATGCATATAAATAGTACAAATACCTATTTACTAATTTTAAAATATTTGTCTTATTTTTGTTCATTTTGACGAATCTCTGAATCAACTGGACTGATTTTGATGGGATTTTTACTGATTATTATTTACGGTATTTTTTAAATACACGTTAGGTACATAAAACATAGATATAGTAATTATACTCCCGTATATAAAAATCAATTGCCATGCGTTGCTGTCGCTAAAACTCAAAAACGGCAAGATGAAGTTTTGTGTTTGAGTGGGTTTCATAATGCTTTAGATTCACGACTAGACTGCATTGTACTAACTGCCTCGGTGGTGCAGCAGTAGTGTATGCGACTGCTGATCATGATGTCTCAGGTTCGGTCCCCAAGCAGCGTTATTAAGCTTTCGTAAAAAGATAAATTCTCAGTAGCAGTCCGGAGTTTGTAAATGAAGTTGGTAGACGTTAATACGCTCGCGGCCTATTACGTGGGACTTAACATAGCTGGCGAACCGTAGGTGTGTAATACACCTCTGCCTATCCCTTCGGACTATACTGGCATGATGCTATGTTGAAATAAAAATGGCTTGGAAGTATTCTTAGCATTAGTGTTATAATGTACCACATGATCAGGTGGGTAGTGTTTCGTCTGCTAATATAAAGAATAAAAAAGATGACAATTTCTTAATTGCGAAATTAAATTCGATCTCTGCAGACAATCTGTGGAGTGAGGCTGACTGACCGCATTCCGTCGTTACGAATACGTAAGAAAGCCAGTAGATATGAAAGAGAGTATTGGTGTAAAGATGCGAAAGTGGACTCCGATGGTTCGGACATGTGGAAAGAATGCTGGACGAGCGACTGGTTAAGATGATATACAATGTGAAAGTGGACGAATTTAAGTACAGGGGGAAACCGAGACTCACCTATCTAGGCGAAATCGGTGATGTATTGAAGGAAGGTGGAGTCAGGAGTCTCTGAAACCGGCGAACGTTTATAAAGAGAATTATGAAACGAGAGATGTATGCAAGAATAGACTCTCTTAGTACTGTTTTCTCTGGCTACCGCAAGGGAGATGGAGTGATAATAAGTTAGGAAGTTAGTTCTTAAAAGTAATAAGAAAGAAGAAAGAAATCTTTTTATACCTACAGCAGGCAAAAAAAAACATTGACAGCGATACAATAGTAAAAATAATGTAATAAAGAAACAGTGCAGTAATAAGATTAAACATAGTTGTTGTAATAAATAATCTCTGCAGGAATGGGTACTCCATCCATCCATCCATCAGCCTTTCAACGTCCACTGCTGTACATAGGCCTCCCCAAGAGAACGCCACAACGAGCGATCCCGTCATGGGGGATAATGCCGTAATCGCCACGCTTGGCAGGTGGGTTGGCGATCGCAGTGGATGTTGTTAATACTCGAAGGAGTGCTGCTGCCCACTCCCCCGGTATTCCCTCAGTCGGCTCTTACGAATCCCATGGGTAGAGAGGGGTGGGACAATTCTAAAGCCGGCCCCACACGGCCCATGGCCCAATGGATAGTACCTGGTGGTAATAAGTAAAAATTGCCTTTTTTCAGCTATTAAACCATGAAGCACACTTTAACGGAAACCTGACATGAAAATATATGACAATGAAAGCTACAGCAATTTTTAATAAAAAATAATATGTTACAGGTAAGTAGGTACACTTGCTTAAGTTAAACCCCTTTTTTGTACTACCTATAACTGGACCACTTCTGGTCACGGATCTCCTCTGGGAGAGGAGAGGAGCAGAGGCTGTAGCTACCACGCTGTGCTTGTTCGTGTTGGCGGCCTTCACAAGCGTCGTGAAAATGCTTTCAGACATGCTTTCCTTCACCGGGCAATGATTTATGGAGACACAGCACTTCCCCGGATTGGAAGGGACGCAGGATCGGATCCCGTTCGCACTAAAGTTCTCTTTTTCCACATTCACAAATAATTAGTTCTTTAAAGTAGCTGAGCATGTCAAGTGCTAAAATATAAATCAAAATGTTTAACAAAAAATCGTGCTATCAAATAGTATATTTTTTTTATTGCATGTTGTGGCAGACGAGCCACGGCCCATCTGATGGTAAATGGTAATCGTCGCTCATTGACTGAACTATACTCAGAGTATTGTCAAGCCGCTCACCATTTCATTTCACCGATTTGAAATGAAAGATTAAAGGGCTATCTCCCAAAACGCAATTATGTGCTTCATGGCCGGTCACACGGGAGATGGTGGCACCAACCGGCTCGGGCCCGATACCAAGTGGGAATTCCCACTTGGTATCCAGCCCTACCACCAGTCATGCAATGGATGATAATTGCTTACCTCCCTTAGTCGCCTCATACGACACCCGTGGGAAAGAATGGGATGGTGACACTTGTATTCTTAGTCCGTCACCACACGGAAATTTTAATTGCAAAATTAAACTTACTACCTATATTGGATTAATACATATAAATGCATCCGATAGGTGGCGTGAGTCGTAAAGACAAATTTGATGTGGAGATTGGGAATGGCCATCGGTCAGTGTGATGGCTTAGCCGTCTAGAGCACTTCCTCGTATTGTTCGAATCTCGCTCGCACTAAGCTTCTCTTTTTCCACATTCACAAATAATTTGCTCTTTATACACCCACAATTTCGGAAACTTATTGGTGTGTACTTTGAGGGGTCTGCGGATTAAATACGACACCTTTGTAGTCCTTGTCTTAACCACTCTCGGCTAGTAGCATTGTACTAACTAACTACACAAACAAGTTGTTGCTTATGATATTGAATCCTTCTTACTCCTTTTCAGATGAACAGTAATGTACTGACACTATAAAATGACCATACAACAAACGGATATTGAACCACAGTCTGAAAACTGCAAAATAACTAACTAGTCGAGAAATATCTTTAAAACTAGTGGTTACCAATGAACAATCTACCTTTCTGAAGTCTTAAATGTATGCAGTATGACACAGAATCCGTTTGAACCAATAATTTCTGTCGATCACATATTCTATGTTTAATCAGTTTTTCAATCACCTCATTATATATATAAGTATACAAACAACCAAACCGTTCACTAAAAGTTTAAATAGTCAGCCCCTGCTCTCAACTTTTACACAATCCATTAGCACGTTATATAAAAGTCATACGAAAAACAACAAAACAAATAACATAAAAAGGTACTGAAATAATTAATTGGTTAAATAAATGTTTCTGATGTAGTACAAAAAATACTGATATAATTAGTAGGTTACATCAAAGTTACAAATATCATTAATCAGTTAACTAAAAGTTACTGATATAACTTGTAGGGTAACTCAAAGTTACAAATATAATTAGTCAGTTAACCAAAAGTCACTGATACAATTAGGCTAAATAAAACTTACTCATATAATTAATCGGTAAACTAAAAGTTACACAAATAATCAGTCCATTGTTAACTAAAAGTTACATAAATAATCAGTCCATTTGTAGCTAAAAGTTACTGATATAATTAGTCAGTTAACTAAAAGTTGCACAAATAATCAGTCTATTATTAACTAATAGTTACTGATATAATTAGTCAGTTAACTGAAAGTTTCACAAATAATAGACAGATTGAACCTAACCAGTTAACTAAAAGATGCACAAATAATCAGTCCATTGTTAGCTAATAGTTACTAATATAATTAGTCAGTTAACTAAAAGTTACATAAATAATCAGTCCATTGTTAACTAATAGTTACTGATATAATTAGTCAGTTAACTGAAAGTTTCACAAATAATAGACTGATTGAACCTAACCAGTTAACTAAAAGTTTCACAAATAATCAGCTCATTAACTCAATTTCTCTTCTTCTTTCTTCTTTCACACTCTTATTTTTTGTCGCAATACACCATAGAAGAGGAAGAGAGTAATTTGCAGTCTTTTGTACATTTTGTGTTTTTAACTGTCTATGTATTTTTAATTATGGGTTTTTATGACGATGAAGAGGAATAAATATATCTGCAGCAGTGTTGCTACACTTTAAAACTTGTACTGCTATAATGAGTAATAATGGTAGCAGTTATTGTTGTAATTTTATGACACAATGGATTAATTTTGGTGTACTGCTTAAGCACAACAATAAAAAAAGTTCTAAAAAATAAACAGACTAGAACTGCCACCATGTTTCATCAACCTGAACGATATTTTATATTAATTTGATTGTATTTCTATTAAATTGGATTTCATGCATTTAAGTTGTTTTATTTCATGTAGGACATTTCTGCCCTGCCTTGATGCTGAGCTGCTCATAACCTAACCAGAAGAAGATAGAGCTTGCTATTTTCAGGAAGAGCTTACCCCAGCATAAATGGGCTGGCTCGATCGGGGAAGTACCACCCTCTCACAAAGGATCAGCTTAAAAAATCGGTAGGAACCTCTACTCTCACCATACTAAACAAAATGGTAGAGGCTCTACCATTTTGTTTAGTATGGTGAGTGAGAGCGTCGGAAGTATCTCGCATCAACCTTCGTAAAGATCGTTAGTATTTAGTGATCCGAAAAAATATCCAACGCACAGCCTTGGGAGTACTATAATGAAGTCCCTATCCTTGAGCCGATCAAACGTCGCAAATTAACAAGACGGAGTTGGATGGGCCACACCCTCCGAAGGGATCTTGACCATATACCTACCAAGACAAGCCCTAGACTGAAATGCCCAAGTTAACGCAAACCTGGTCGACGGAAACAGAGGTGCCGGGATTGACGAAGCAAACACTCTCTGCCTCGTCTATAAGACACTGGAATATCTTAATATAGTCAGGATTGTAAAGAAAATTTAAATATATCATAATAGTGAGTGTGTCTTTAGTTAAGTGTTCTATGGAAAGATTTTGCATCTATGGTCATAAAAAATATTATTAAAAATACATTATTGCCTAGTAATAGACCGAACAAAGTGCTTTGGTCTATTTAACTGAATGCTAATGCACAAACAATGTACCTCATAACTACAACGATCTCAATAGCATATAACGATACTCTTACACTTAACGCAGCCAAATCGATAACTTCTAAGTTTAGACGCAGGCATTGTGTTTATCGGTTAAACCTTGAGTTCAAAAACATATACAAATCCTCTTTATTGCTTATCGAAAAAAAAAAGCTTCTGCTGAGAGGATGTCGCAATTTCACCAGCATTCATGTATTTCTCCAAGATAATATGCAAGCGGGTTCCTGATGTGCTTATTTTGAACATAATGTAGATGTAGTTCGTTAGGCGGTAATCGGCGAAATGGAAATAAAAAAAACAGAACCGAGGTAATTTTTTTTTTTTAATTCCTTCTTTAAAGTTGTCAAGGTCTTGCAATCATACTGCCTGCCTAATGAATGAATAAGAAGTCAAGAGAAGATGTCACAGTATTTATTATACAACAAGGGCGGCAAACAAGCGTACGGCACACCTAATGGTAAGCACACTGTAAAGAAGATAGAGTGGAAGTACTTTAAGGAAAGTATAAGGAGGGGGTTAAGATCTGTGGGAGAGTGGTATTTCCCCCCATGGTGGGACAAGCAGGACTAGGAGCCGAAACTAGATCTAAAAATATTTTTTGATTGTGGTTACTTTAAAAGCGTTATTCTTATTTCGCAGTTTTCAGTATCTGGATCAATACTTATTTGTTCCGTGTTTTTTTATTGCTAATTATGGCAAACGAGCCACGGTCCACCTGATGGTAAGTGGTAACCGTCGCTTATAGACTTAACTATACCGAGAGTATTGTTAAGCCGCTGCGCACCATTTCATTTCTCAGATATGAAATGAAAGAATAAGCGGCTATCATCTGCTACATCCAAAACACACTGACGTGCTTCATGACCGGTCACACAGGAGACGGTGCTACCGACCCGTTCGGGCCCGATACCAAGTGAGTACTCTCACTTGGTACCCTACCACCAGTAGGTCTACCTACATTTCTATTTCTCTGGAAAGGAGGAAATCTATACGCAAGAAAAAAGCAACTAACTGCTCATCCCGTCGTTCGGGGCAACGAACAGGGTAGTGTGGGGCCCTCACCCACTAAATAAACCTGCCGTATGCCATCTCTCCGCTGGCAGACCACTGGAACTGTGTAACATTACTTTAGTGGTACCGTCTACATATTGCTACCGCAGTAGTATCCCAACTTCCGATTAGAGAACTTTCATTTTTCCAAGATAAAAAATAGCTTACGTCCTCATTTGGATTGGTAAAGATTATTATTATATCTAGGTATATATGTTATTGAAGGAAGTTAGAGTCAGGAGTCTCCACAACCGGCGAGTTTGTATGAAGAGAATTATGAATGTTAAGGGAGCGAGAGATGTATGCAAGAATATAGGTTTTTCTGCGTACCCCGCGTGGGAGATGCCGTGATGATAAGTAAATAAGTAAGTAAAGATTTATATCTTGACAACGTTGTTATAAGATATTATTTTATAATACCTACTTTATCGAAAACAACTAAGTCTTTGACCACAATATCGGCTTGGCATACTCCTTTAATATAAACTGAAATGAAAATGTCGTTTGCATAGTTCCTCGATGTTTTCTTTAATTCTAGCCAGCAAAAAAAAAAAGGTATTTTAAACAATAATTATTCCAAAATCTCTTTTTTATTTTATTCATAGTAGTTTTTTGGTACCTACTAGTACCTACTAAAACTTCGATCAAAAATATTAATGATCGAAGTACTAAACCAATATAAACCCCTATTCTATGAGATTTATTAATGTTTACGAGGACTGATGAGGCACTCACCTGATGGTAAGTGGTAACAGCAGTTTATACACTCAGCAATGCTAGTAATAAGGTAAGAATCCAACGCATTTTTAGAAGTCTTGGGCTTAAGTGCCGCCATTTTTTATATGTACGATTTACGACTTTTTTTTTATACATCGTGGGTGGCAAACAAGCTTACGGCCTACCTGATGGTAAGCGGTTACCGAAGCCTATAGACCCTAGGGTCATCTCTCGCGCGTCGCCTTCTCCAATGAAAGTCATAGGAGGTGGATAAGAACTATATCAAGGAGAGGATAGGTGGGATACTAAGGAACGGATAAGAAGGATAATACGGAGAGGATAAGGAGGGTGGGATTCGGCCTCCGGCGCTTTCACTCACCATACTAAAAACAACGCCAGGACTAAGTACCTATCGTTGTTACACGCTGATCTTTTGTAAAAGGGTGGTACTTCCCCGATCGAGCCGGCCATGCTGGGATAAGCTAGGCTCTACCAGTAGAACTTCTTCAAATTTTTTTCACAGCCTATTACTCTCCCACTATCGGGCATGGGTTTCCTCTCAGTGAGAGGGTCTTAGATCATTGTCCACCACACTGACCCAGTGTGGGTTGGCGGACTTCTTTATCAGCAAATACACACATTAAAGAGCAAATTATTTGTGAAAGTGGAAAAAGAGAACTTTACTCCGAGCAGGATTTGAACCTGTGTACCATCCAATCCGGGGAAGTTTTCTGGACCGACTGCGATGAGTGTCTCTATAGTTATGTCAAGTAGAACTCTATTTTGTCTAAACTTTTTTTGTAGACTCTTTGAATGGTAACATTTGTATGTTGTAAAGTATTTCTTGGTCTCCGACTAAATCTGCTATAATCTTAAAAGTATTTGTATAATTTCTGAGCATGTGAAGTGCTATATATATATAGATCAAAATAAATACTCACATTATTTTTCTACAAGAAAGATGTATGCGACTTATGAGGGCTTGACGTCGTACTGGAATAGAACTTAATACCAAGCCTTTGCACACTGGGTTTACCACTAGCCCGTCGCTGCAGTTATTGTATCTAAATCTTTTTGTTTAATAAATCTATCACAAGAAAATTCGACCGCTGTACTATTACCGTAAACAATTATTTAGATCAATTAACACAAAGTATAAAAATGTGAAATCGTAAATAACATTGAGATATTTTTATATATATTTTTAGCATTTGACATGCTTAGCACTATACATTAAACACAAAGTGAAAAATGTGAAATCGAAATCGAATCCTGCTCCTGACTGTTATTTTCGATTTCACATTTTTCACTTTGTGTTTATCGTAAATAACAGTCACGAGCAGGATTTGAATTTGCATTTCCTGGATGTCGTCCCAGATGCTTTGTCAATTCAACCATCGTGATAATTGCTCGGAACTGCGAATTTCGATAACAAATTCATTCTTAATGTCTTGGGACTTCTTTTTCTCTGGGCACCTGCACCATTTGTCGGAAGTATTTTTCACACTTTGTGTTAATACCAAGAAAAGGGACCTACGTGTGAATGTGAGCAAAACCAAAATAATGGTTTTTGAAAGAGAAGTCAGAACAGATGTTAGAGTAGCAATAGGAAATGGTGTGCTAGAACAAGTGGATGAATTTGTATATCTTGGATGTGGATGCAGTCGGGATGGAAGGTATACCACTGATGTAGAGAGAAGAGTGAATGCGGGAAATAGAGTGAACGGAGCATTGGTACAACTTCTCGGCAGCCACCACCTCAGCCAGAAGGCACGTGTCGCAATACACAACGCAGTGCTTGTCCCAATGTTGTATGGAAGCGAGAGTTGGGTATGCAAAAAGGACATAAGAGTAAAATCAATGCTGTCGAGAATCTGTGGAGTGAGGCTGACTGACCGCATTCGTAACAACGATGTAAGAGAGCGAGTAGGTATGAAAGAGTATTGGTGTAAAGATGCGAAAGGGAATGCTCCGATGGTTCGGACATGTGGAAAGAATGCCGGACGAGCGACTGGTTAAGAAGATATACAATGCGAAAGTGGAAGGATGTAGGTACAGGGGGAGACCGAGACTCACCTACCTAGACCAAATCGGTCATGTATTGAAGGAAGGTGGAGTCAGGAGTCTCTGAAACCGGCGAGCGTGTATAAAGAGAGTTATGAATGTTGAGGAAGCGAGAGATGTATGCAAGAATAGAGCCTCTTGGCACTCTGTTCTCTCTGCCTACCCCGCAAGGGAAATGGCGTGATGATAAGTAAGTAAGTGTTAATTTATATAGTCACCCAAGATATTAATTGATGGCTGTATTGATAAAGCATCTGGGACGGCATTCCAGGTGCGATGATGGATGCAATTTCAAATTCTGCTCGTGACTGCTATTTTCTACTTCACATTTTCAGTTAATTTATATGGCTAAGCAATGGCTAAGCATGTCAAATGCTCAAAAAATTATACAAAAATATTAAAATATTATATTTAGATCATCTGGCACGCAAACAGTGAAATGAGATATCATGGGTCTAATAAATTTGGCTCCGGTATTACATTTTGTTCTCGTTCAAGTTAGTTGTTGTGGCTTCCTAGAGAATCGAGTTACTTACTTACATAAAATATTCCGATTATTTTATTTTTACTTAACGTGAATTTAGCAAATACTTTTCGAAAGTAATATAAGCCCACCTGATGTTAAATGGTAACTGGAAACTGCTGCTCATGAATTCAACAATACTAAAAATAGACTATAAAGCCGCTGTTCGCCATTTCATTTAAAGTCTGGAAAATGAATAGACGAATATTTCCCTCAACAACATAAACGCAACTATAACACAGGTACTGTTCACGGATAACGGCCCTGCATTCGTTTCGAGGAAGTTCAGGACATTCGCAGAACAATGAAGATTTAGGTATACATTCGACTTCGTCGCCTCATTATCCACAATCTAACGGCCGAAGCGAACGTGCCGTACACACGGTGAAAACGTTGCTGTCGAAAGCCGTAAGATCGAGTGAAGACTTCTATTTGAGTTTACTAAATTATAGAACGACACCGAGAGATGGAATAGCTAGTCTCGCGCAGCTTTTGATGGGTCTAAGGATTAATACGAAACTCCCGTGCCACTAGGAGCAAGGAGTGGTACGATGAGCATGCCCGTCCACTCCCCGAACCGCGCATGGGAGACGCCGTGGTGGCGATGTCAGGCGCGAGAAGAGAGGGGGTACGGTATTACACAGAAATCGAAGGCACCTTATCAAGGTTCTTCCTGAGAAGTTCCAAGAAAACGGACCTGATAATCACAGACGTTCGTCCCTTGAGTCGGAATCATATGAGTCATGTTCCGATCTCGATGAAAATGATATTGCTTCACATCCTCGAAGTGATATAGTCCCACGTCCAGAAAGGGATTCTGCAAGGTTGGCTAAGGAAAAAATGAAAACCATGAAATGAAATTTTATGTAGATATTATTGTATTAATGTGATTTAAGTTTAGTAATTTAATTTAATTTTTATATTGATATTTACACTTAATAATTTATGTATTATTGGCACAGGTAAAGAGAGGCACATGTAAAAAAAAGAAGCATGTCGTACTGAAACTCGAGTTTTAGTATTGTGTTAATTGTTAATTAAGCTTCGTTACATATGTACGGTATATTTTAGTTATTTGTTGTGTGTTAACTAAACACTCAGTTTTAAGTATATGAAAAATAACAAGTTATGTTACTTTATAAATAAAAAAATATTATGTTTATTTTTCTTAATTTTTAAAGAGAGAGATGTCACATAATTTAGGCGTAGATGCCACCGAAAAAATCAGTTGCTATGGTGCTATCTAAGTTGTTTACTTCATGGTAAACAAGTTGCTTCATGGCCCAATAATACAGGCCTGCTCAAATCGAGAAGTGACATACAAAATTTTGCCGTGCATACGTCATCAACAAGGCAG
Organism: Leucoma salicis; assembly: GCA_948253155.1. Lineage (NCBI taxonomy): Eukaryota > Metazoa > Arthropoda > Insecta > Lepidoptera > Erebidae > Leucoma > Leucoma salicis. The sequence continues at coordinate 1,959,270 of OX411826.1, read as the reverse complement.
CATTGGCTTTCAAATTTTTTTCCCCCACAATTTACCCACAAACCCCTTAAAGGTTAGAAGTCTGAAATAAAAAAGTATTACCGTCTATAAAAGCTAAAATATATTAAACTAGACTCTATCCACAACCCCGTCCGGGTGGTTTCAGAATATAAATATGTCGCACTACTGCACTTTAATTAGCTTTATGCAAAAATAGCTAGCCCGAACAAAACATTCATTTTTCTGGGATGAAATGTAGCCTGGATCCTTTTCTGAGCTCTAGTACTCTGGGGTTCAGTAGTTACGTCGTGAAAGCGTAACAATAAAACTAACAAATAAAGTCGCTTTCACATTTATATTATAGTAAGGATTAAAAATTTGAAGATGGGTCGCGAGTTATAAACGTGACTTGGATTAGAAAAATGGTGGAATTTTTATTTGGCGTATAAAATTATAAAAATTATTTAAATATACTCCAATTTATCGCCATGAGTTGCTTGGATATTATAATACCTCTCTGAACAAGCACTTTATAAATTAGCCTCTAGCCTGTTATTAAATTTTCTATTTAAACGTTCTATTCTCCATTCTAACCAACATTATTTTTTTTATAATACCCACCACCTTATGGTTTGCGGTTACCGTAGCCTATAGACGCTAGCAACACCAGATGACCAGAGGCATCACTCGCGCGTCCATCCTGCTCTAAGCAAAGTGATAGGCAGTGAAAAGGAAGGATAACAAGGAGAGGATAAGGAGGGCCTCAGCGCTCTCACTCACTATACGAAACAATAGTAGGAGTACCTACAATTGTTTCACTTATTAGTTTGTATATTTTTCATGTAACATATCACCATGGTTGGAAAAACTTTGAGATTCAATGTTAACAGAAAGAGTACGAGCTAGTTTTCTCGTTGGTTTGAAAGAGAAACGGCTAAAAGCGATAGTTGTCATGTATCTGTCACATACAACAACCACGCTATGCTGCCAGACTAATAACTACGATTCTGCTCATATTAATAACTAAGATTCCGTTTTATAAAAATAAACCAATTTAGACTAGAAATTCTGAAATTATAATTACTGTAAACAATTAAACATTCATTTTTGATGAGTAAATGATTGGTATTATTATTTTTAAAATGCTGTCATCTGTTATTATTTACCCGAAATAATTTTATTTGAAAAACGGCAAGGAAAATGTGACGTCATTATGTCGTAGTTGCGGCAATCTGTCAACGATTTGAGCAGGCCTGTATTATTGGGCCATGAGTTGCTTTACATTCAGTGACATGGAACAATTTGGTTCCTAAACCTACCACTTTGACTTACTAAAACAAAACGGTTCAAGAGCCATTAAACAAGAAGAAGACAAAACGGTCAAAATAATTTATTTTATTAGTTTTTATTTATATCAATAGAAAAAAAACTCACTTTATTTAAAAAAATATATGTATACATACATAGTAGGCACGGCCCCTTTTAATGAAATCGTATTTATTCGGATTTTTCTTTTATAATTATCAGGAAAATGTTTTCTGCAAATTGTTGAGTACTTATTTGGATTTCAACCAAAATGAATCTCTATATTTTACCCAGAAGTAATCTGTTGGACAAAATGGCAACAATTTAATTATAAGATTAGTCTGAAAACACATTAAAATTCAGGATAAATATCGACAGTATACCTAGTCGATCTGTCTATAAAGAATCGAGCCCTAATGTACGTATATATACGAAAAACCGCGAAGCTAGTTTCAAGCAATCAATTTTTTGACTACCTGTCATTCACAACAGGTTACAATGATATTAGATTCGCTTTCCTCTTCCATCTTCAGATCTTTCAGATTTTCTTTTCGTTCACATGCTTTGGTGATCTATACGCTAGTATATACTGTATCTATGGCCGATTCTGTATCCCCGAAGGGGTAGACAGAGGTGTATTATATCTACACCCACGGTTCGCCAGCTATGTTTAAGTCCCACGTAAAAGGGGGCGAGTCTATTGCCGTCTACCGGGCACATTTCCAAACTCCAGGCTGCTACTGAGAGACAAGTCGGAGGCCCTGCTTTTCCATGGGCCCCGACGTCGGCCACCTGCTGGCGCCACGATCACTGTGGACGGGGTCCAAATTGGGGTGCAGGCCCAGATTAAGTATCTGGGCCTGGTGCTGGACGGGTGGTGGCGCTTTCGTGAGCACTTCTGTCAACTGTCCCCGAGGCTAGTCGGTGCGGCGTCCGCCCTTGCACGGCTCATGCCGAATGTGGGCGGACCCAACAATGCGTGCCGACGGCTTTACGCGGGGTTGGTCCGGTCGATAGCGCTGTACGGCGCACCCGTGTGGGCGGAGGCTGCGAGTGGATGGACCGGGGAACGTCCGCCACCCGCAAGGCCTCCCGCGAAGTTGCGACGCTCCTCTGCGGATGCGTCGCTCAGTAGAGAGTACCCGAAAGGCTAAGCCGCCGGCGGACCACTGAAGGAATGTAACACAGTTCCAGTGGCCCGCCAATAAAGGCGGAGAGACGGCACACGGCGGGTTTCTTTAGTGGGTGCAGGCCCCACATTACCCTGTTCGTTGCCCCGAACGACGGGGTGTGCGGTTAGGAACATTTAACTCTGTAATGTAACGACGCAACCCCATCGAGTTTGGAATCGTTTGATTCGTCTTGACGAGTACTTTGTCTTTAGATAGTATCCAGGGTCTGATGATGGAGCAGAAGGCGGCCATAGGAACTCCGTTATAAAACGACTTAACTCCATCGAGTTTGGGCTCGAATGATTTGTCTTGACGAATGATTTGTCTTGACGAGTACTTTGTCTCTATATAGTATCCAGGGTCTGACGATGGAGCTGGAAGGTGGTCACAGTAACTCTGTAATGAAACAACGCAACCCTATCGAGTTTATACTCGTTTGATTCGTCTTGAGGAGTACTTTGTCAAGTTATTATCATTTTATTATCATTTAATTTCTACAAATAATTTCGATGTTTTCACATCTGGTAGACGTCCCGCGACGTCTAGTTCCATAATAAAAGTAAGTCTATGCTACTCCTTATAACATCAGCTATCAGCCAGTGAAAGTGCTGTCCAAATCGGCCCAGACGTTTCGGAGATTAGCCGTGACAAACCATCAGAGCAACAGACGACTACAAATTGATATTTTGTTATAGGTAATGTGTATACTTTCATTATGCATTTAGTAAGAAGCTGTTATTTAGACATTACAAACATATTTGTATATAGATATTGGACTCGAATTAACGCTACGTTGAGCAAAGTTCAATATTACGGTAAATTTAGTGTGTTATTGAATTTTCAGTACGTTTGTCACTTATTTGTGTCGTACCCTTGACGTACGCGTTGTGTATCAGTCACACTGTTCAGGCACACATTAATAATATTTATGTTCAAGAGACTTGAAATAATTCGCCTCCAGTGCGAAATTGTTTTCTAACTAACAGCCTTATACAGTTTATATATCGTACAATGAGAGAGAATCAGGTTCTAGTTTTTCGTTAATAATTCATATACCGTTATAAAATTTTAAACGTTTGCTTACGATGGCAGACGATCCACGGCCCACTGATTGTAACATTGCTCATGGAATTAATAATAAAATTAATATTTGTGAAATTTAGAAAAAGAGAACTTTTAGTGCGAGCAAGAATCGAACCTGCGTGCCTTGCAATCAGGGGAAGTGCTTTAACCGCTAAGCCATCGCACTGACCAACGCCCATTCCAGTCAGTGCCCTCTTTTTCCACATTTCACAAATTAATTTGTTCTTTTAAAGTAGCTGAGCATGTCAAGTGCTGAAATACAGATCAAAAATAAACTAAGAGCTGCCAAGTAGCTGTTCAGCATTTTAATGTCGCAGATAATCTTAATTTATTCTCACAGATTTTAATTACACATTTGTGCGTAAATTTTTTATATATTACGTGTGGCTAGCAACACCAGAGTCATCAAACACGCGTCGCCCTCTCCAAGGAATGGGTAGGACTTCCAAGTCCTACTACTCTCCAGAGTAAGGATAAAAACGAGAGGATAGGGAGTGAGTTTGGGCGCCCGGCGCCCTCACTCATTATACGAAACACAACGGTAGGTCCTACTGTAACACCGAAGGAATGTAACACAATTCTAAACGTTTTTACGGGATTTATACCATGTAAATTTTTAGTTACGAGTTTCCGATATTTCGGCACTGTTGCAAGCGCCATGATCACGGAGCAACTGAAGTCCTTGTGGGTGGGAATAGTTTTTATTATTCTGCGGTTAGAAATATCTGTCTACCCGCTTTCACACTCGTTTATGACACGCAACACTATCTATGGAACCACTACCACTGGTCTCACTCACGTATCGAGCTCGATCACGACACACAACACTTACGGTGTCGACCCTGGTTTCTGAGGTGTTTTTCTTCTTCTTTGTACATAGACGAATCACGGGACGCCAGGTGCTAGATAATTGAAAACCATCTTCACGGTTGAAATTTTTGTATTTCGTTATTTCAATAGCTTCTCTCACCAATCTGGCTATATAGTGGCGTTCTGTCGAAAGTATCTGAGGATTGTGTAAATTCTCGATGTAGTGATTCGTTCCTGCCTCCAAAAGGTGTTGTGCTATCGCCGATTTTCCTGGGTCATTGTTTTTATAAGCCCTAATGTGTTCTTTCATTCGACATGCTACAGTACGCTTAGTTTGGCCAATGTATGAACTTCCACAGCTACAGTCCACTTTGTAAAAAAAAAGATTTCCCTGCTATTGCGCACACCGAAAGATTATTTCCCATTAGAAAGACCAGGCGTGTACAAAGTGGACTGTAGTTGTTTTTTTGGCACATTTAGGGCGAATAGCCGTAGCCCTTAGCGTAATAGCCACACTGAAATGTAATATTGCTGTCTCATGAGTGGCCACGCGATGGCTACATCTATAGGTTCTTTATCTAAGGAAAAAAGGTATTTAATACATTGAAAGTTTTATTATAACGCATTATCTAGTTAAATAACGTTTATTTAAATATCACAAAAAAACTAAAATGTTGACTATAGCTAACTTCAGGGTGTCGGTTTTTCGTGACGGTGTGCGCGCGCATCTTAAAAATTTACTGTCATCATTTTCCATAACGCGCCAAAAGAAATATAACTTCAAAAAAAGAAAAACTACAGTAACTAACTAAACTACCTTTTGTTTTTTTTTGTTCTAACTGCACACCCTGTCGTTGGGGCAACGACCAGAGTAGTGTGGGGCCTGCACCCACTAAAGAAACCCGCCGTGTGCTGTCTCTCCGCCATTATTGGCGGGCCACCGGAACTGTGTTACATTCATATAGAATTTCAAACTTTCATGGTTACTTATAATTCTAAACGTTTTTACGGGATTTATACCATGTAAATTTTTACTTACGAGTTTCCGATATTTCGGCACTGTTGCAAGCGCCATGATCACCACAGACTAGGCAGGAATAATGATCACGGAGCAACTGAAGTCCTTGCGGGTGGGAATAGATTTTTTTATTCTGCGGTTGGAAATATCTGTCTACACGCTTTCTTACTCGTTTATGAAAAAAATCATGAATTAGCTAAAGAAAAAATGGGAGACTAAAAAATGTATTAAAGAATTTGTTTTTTATATGACTTTATTTTAATATAGTTGCAACTATATCTTTAAAATAACGAAGATTTATATTTTTTCAATGATTAAAATGAAAAATAATGGCTGAATAGCTGACAGGCCACAGAAAAAAAAAAAACAAAATCGGTGGGAAAACGGCGATTCCAAATTAAATTTTTTAGTCTCCCATTTTTCTTTAGCTGATTCATGATTTTTATTTTCCTCGTATTCGTAATGAAAAGCACAGTGTTTACCTCGGGATAAAAACTTATTTAGTACCGAGACGGGGTTTGGCACCCGAGCGTAGCGAGGGCTCCAATAGTTCGAGGGACGTGAGTGAGACCAGTGGTAGTGGTTCCAAAGATAATGTTGCGTATCATAAACGAGTAAGAAAGCGGGTAGACAGATATTTCCAACCGCAGAATAATAAAAACTATTCCCACCCGCAAGGACTTCAGTTGCTCCGTGATCATTATTCCTGCCTAGTCTGTGGTGATCATGGCGCTTGCAATAGTGCCGAAATATCGGAAACTCGTAAGTAAAAATTTACATGGTATAAATCCCGTAAAAACGTTTAGAATTATAAGTGACCATGAAAGTTTGAAATTAAATATTTCATAGTATGTCCCGCTCAAAGATGCTGATTTAGCAAGTTGGTCTGCCTTTGCGTTACCCCTAATTCCGATATATCCTGGGATCCATTGCAGTCTCAAAGGCACTCCCGTCGATTGCAAGTCGTAAATCTTTTTCAATACTTCATAGGCTATCGGTAAAACTTCCACTATTTTTAAGAAAAGGATTATAAAATAAATGCAGCTCCTAGACCATTGGTACTCTTTGACCCATCAATAAATATTGTGTGCCAACCATTATATTTTTCTTGCAACGTCCGTGTGGTGACGAACTAAGAATACAAGTGTCACCATCCCATCCTTTCCCGCGGGACGAATTTAGTGAAATTCAAATAAAGTTTGTTTATCTGACATATTTTTGTAAATTTTGTGCGGAAACCTTTTTAATCACTGTAACTATAGGAACAATATGTAATTATTATTATTATAATCAGGCGCGAAAGCCTGCTTTTTAATAAATTTGTTTGAGACGGCATTTTTTCACACACAAAACACGGCACCTAATTTTCCTTTTAATGGCATCCCTGGTAGTCATGGTGATTAAGTTGTATAGCGAACTATGAAAGTTCGCCAGTTGAAAAACCTGCACGTCATATGAGACGAGAAGATACGATACTTGCCTCATTTTCTTAGCGTATTTCGTACCTATATGCCCGTCTCACTTCTACACTTCCTAATGTATCATCAAACCTAGAATAAGGCGAAAGATAAAATTTATGAAAAGATTTTTATCTTGTTACGCCAAAGAAGTGTAACTTCTAACGCGTGTACATAAGTACACACACACTTTTTTTTGATCTTCTGTGAGAGGGTGGTACTTCCCCGATCGAGTCGGCCCATTCATAGTGGGATATTGGTTTATGACTTCAACTTCGTTCGCGTTGAAGTAAGATATCGATATCCTGTTGATTTTTGTTATTTGCCAGTTGTACGATAGAACAATAAAAACATAAAAAACATTTGATCACGCCTGTATCCTCGAAGGGGTAGGCAGAGGAGTGTTACTCACCCACGATTCGCCAGCTATGTTTAAGTCCAACATAATAGGGGGCGAGCCTATTGCCATCTACAGGGTACATTTCCAAACTCCGGGCTGCTATTGAGAATTTTTCCTTTTTACGAAAAAGCTCAATAGTACCCTATAGATAGTACCATTCACGAAGACGCGCCTCTCAAAATTTGGCGAGGGGGCCGCGGGGTGTGGGACGATTGAGCCTGGAAGTGTCAGTCGCGAGCCATCAGCGGTTCGATGCACATGGGTAGTACAATTCACGTTGCTTGAATCCAGACTTGGCAAGAAAGTTGCTCTACTTAATAAAAAAAATTGTATGTCTAGAAAATTAAAATGTACCATTCGATTTCTATCAGTATTACATTTTGTGAAACTCTCAGAAAACATATATGACTTTTCGTATTGAAACTATCGTGAGATTGATACATATTAGAAATATATCACCGGCAATAACTCACGTGAGTTATTGCCGGTGATATATTTCTAACATATATGACGTTAAATTATCGCCCTCAAACCGACTTTACAGACAACCATATAGTTTTTTTAGTATACTATTAATGTTTATAATTGCTCCCTTAACATTGTAATATTACACTGTATTAACTAATAATGACATACAAAACCCACACTGAACGACAACATGAAATATTAATTAAATTTAAATAAAAAACCACTTTCAAGAGACACTCAAGAACTAAAACACAAAAAATAATAAATATCAGTAGGTGTCTAACGCGGATATCGTATGTAATTTATTTTTTGCTTTTTAGTGTTTTCTATAAAAAAGGGCAAAGTAGGTGGTGCACGATAGGGAGGAATTCCTTGGGTGCATCTCGTATAAGAAAGCATCGAGTACAGGAGCGCAGTAGAGAAAGAAATAAAGCTCAGCAAAAAAAAAACCAGTCGAATTGAAAACCTCCTCCTTTCTGAAGTCGGATGATAATATTAAAGTAGAGCATCTTCCTAGTTGACCGTATAGCTCTGTCGTGATTTTGTTTATTAATCGATGTGTGCGTGCGTAATAGGCAATTCGGTGAAGCGATACACACTTGCATTGTAAGTAATTACAAAAAAGAGTGGGGCGCGTCTTCGTGGATGGCACTATCTATAACTACATATAAAGTATGGATCCAGGTCATATTTTTACCCTTTCTTTTTTCAAGGCGGAAAAATTTTCTTAACCGCACACCCCGTCGTTCGGGGCAACGAACAGGGTGGTGTGGGGCCTTCACCCACTAAAGAAACCCGCCGTGTGCCGTCTCTCCGCCTTTATTGGCTGGCCGCCGGAACCATATTACATTCCTTCAGTGGTCGCCATATTTTTACCTTTACAAGGGTAAGGATGTTCTTGTATGATAATGCCTAAACGACTCTATGGACCAAATTTTAAAATCCACGAAGATGAAATCTCGGGCGTCACTTAAAGTTAAAAGCGACATACCACTCAAAATTATCACGAAATCTCCAAAAATTTACGTCCGATTGACTTGCATATTTGGCACAGTTATTGTTTTAACTGCCTCGGTGGTGCAGCGGTAGTGTGAGCGACTGCTCATCATGAGGTCTCGGGTTCCATCCCCGGATCGGACAGTGTTATTGGGCTTTTTCGTAAAAGAATAATTCAGAGTTTGGAAATGTGCCCGGTAGACAGCAATAGGCTCGCCCTCTATTACGTGGTACATAAACCTACCTTCGGGGATACAGGCGTGTGATTATGTTTTTTTTTTAAGTTGTATGCAAACTCCTTTGTGACGAGTCAATTTTATTGATACCAAGACCAGACATCAAACTAAACTCTTCGCTGTTAATAAAGAAGATTAAGATTTAAACTTATATGAATAAGCAGTCAAACGAAGATTACTTCTTTTAAATAGCATTTTTGTGGTCCAATAGTTAGTTTGACCGTAGAGTAGATGGTTTTATTTTTAAAAGTTTTCACAAATAAGACTATTATATACGTACTCTGTGACATTGAGGTTTACTAACGGGAATTTCAAAGTAGATTTGACGAACAAACATGTTACTTAAACTACTTTATTGAAATACTTTTTAAATTAAAAATAATATGAATAAAATTATCTATATTATGGATGACCATTACCAGCGATATACGGTCGCTAACCCACCAGACTGCAACACAGAGGGTTCGAATTTAATACCTACGGCTGTAGCTCTGACTTCGTATGGTAATTAAAATTTCGCAACGAAACCTTATGCTACTAAAATATAATATTTTAAACAAAATCAGGGTTAGAAATATCTACCACTGGAGTAATGTAACATAGTTCCAGTGGATCGCCAATTAAGTCGGAGAGACGGCATAGGGCGAGTTTATTTAGTGGGTGAGGGCCCCACACTACCCTATTCGTTGCCCCGAACGACGGGGTGTGCGGTTAGAAACATTTTTCCCGCCTTAACAAAAATACGGTTAGAAATATCTGATATTTAATTACAATAAATATCGAACAGTTATCTACAGCTGTCTACACCCATTCCAAAAGTAATAATTTTCTAAACGAGATTCCTTTTATGCTTGTTATTTAATTGGTTGTATATCCACGTGGTTAATAACAATGGAACCCATGCTTTCCCCATCTGAAAAAAAAGAACAAAAAAACTCTATGCTACAATAAAGAAATAACTCACGTAGGTACTCCTAGCCAACAAACCTTGATTTTGTTTAAAATATTTTTAGTAACCGACAACCATTTTGAAAGAAAGGTTATTTAATAGTAGTTGACCACAACTCTCACCAACCCGTGTGGTGACGGACTAAGAATACAAGTGTCACCACCCCATTCTTTCCCACGGGTGTCTTACAAGGCGACTAAGGGAAGTAAGCAATTATCACCCATTTCATTACTGGTGGTAGGACTGGGTACCAAGTTGGAGTACTCACTTGCTATCAGGCCCGAGCGGGTTGGTACCACCATCTCCTATGTGACCGGCCATGAAGCACATTGGTGTATTTTGGTTGTAGCAGGAGATAGCCGTTAATTTGTTCATTTCATATATGTGACATGAAATGGTGAGCAGCGGCTTGACAGAATCTCTGTATAGTTGAGTCCATATGAGCGACGGTTACCATTTATCATCGGTGGGCCGTGGCTCATCTGCCACCATTAGCAATAATAAAAATAAATGGAACTGACAACCTAGTCAAAGCCGCAAGAGGACCTTTGGATGCAGGAAGCATTAGACCACTTAGTGTGGCGCTTACTTAGGAACTCCTATGTCCAGTGGACGAAATAAATGCTGACGGATGGATGGATGGATGTAATCCTAGCCAAAACGAGGAATATATTAGGGAATTACTTTTAAACAATTAACGGTCACGAATATACGAATATATGAACTATTTTTGGATTGGTTCGTCCCAGCATGAACGAACGGGCTCGACCGGGGATTTTATTGCAAATGATGGCAGACGAGCCACGGCCCACCTGTTGGTAAGTGGTGACCGTCGTTCATGGACCTGACTATACCAAGAGTATTGTCAAGCTGCTGCGCACCATTTCATTTGTCAGATATGAAATGAAAGAATAAACGGCTATCTTCTGCTAAAGCCAAAACACACTGACGTGCTTCATGACCCACACAGGAGGCGGTGGTACCGACACGTTCGGGCCCGATACCAAGTGAGTACTCTCACTTGGTACCCAGCCCTACCACCAGTAATGCAATGAGTGATAATTGCTTACTACCCTTAGTCGCCTTGTACGACCACACGGAAAAGAATTACCTACCTCTCACAGAAGCGTGAAACAATATTGTGGTGAATTAGAGCTCCGGAGGCGCTAAATCTCCCCTTCATCACTCGTTATTATTCTTCCTCTCCACTTGTTATCCCTTTCCTTGGAGGTGGTGACGTGCGAGTGATGCCTGTAGTGTCGCTAGCGTCTATAGGCTATGGTAAACGTTTACCATCTGTTGGGTAGTATACTTGCCACTCTCATAGTATGTAATAAAAATGTCGGTTGCATGGAGTCGAATCCACAACACTCGGGATATCAAGATAGTATCGCAACCATCATATATGTAGTAAAATCAATTACTATTGGGTTGGGCGCAACGGCGGAACTTGAATATACCCCAATATTGCAACATTATTATAATAAGACGAATCATAATTATCATTTATTTTATTGCAATGTATACCCAAAGTGGCGTTCGACTACAAGTGGGAAGTGCGGGACAGCAGGGGGGCTGGTACGGAACAAAAAAGTATGGAGTCGCTATTGAAGTGAAAATAAATTTCTTCATTTATAACACTGAAAGGGCTGCAAATAAGTACACGGCGATATAAAATAGTGGTGGAAATGAGTTATTCGATTCTCCTAACTGATTGATGCTAATATAACCGAAAACATAATCCCGTAATTATTAATGATACTTAAAACTTTGGGTCTGGGGGTAGTAAACAATTATTTAAAAGCGTTTTTTTTATACTAAATGAATTGCAAATAATCATACGGCCTACCTGGTACGAAGCGGTTACCGTAGCCTATAGACGCTAGCGACACCAGAGGCATCACTCGCGCGTCACCAACTTCAAAGACAGGGATAGAAAGTAGAGAAGAAAGATAGTAAGAAAAGGATGGAGGATAATAAGGAAGGGTTTGGGTCCACAGAACTCTCCCTCACCGTAACCGAAACACAACGGCAGGTGCGCTGATCTTCTGTGAAAGGGTGGTAAGTACTTCCTTGATCGAGCCGGCTCATTCATGCTGGGATAAGTTTACTAAGTAGTTTTAAATAAATCACATAGATAGCGCTAATTTCAAAAAGTACTGTGGTTTTCATGTCTTATACGCCATCTAGCGCTAATTTTAAGAAGTACTTCTATATTGGTCTATAGAAATAGTTCTCACGAAATAAGGATAGCGCTGGTTTTAGTGTCGAATCGAGCGTAAATATTCACAATTTTTTTGTTTATTTAATAACAATTAAACCACAACGAATCAGACCGTGAAAAGTAATAGGGCTCTATTCGTAGTTATACTGAATCGTAAAAGAAAAAAAAATACTCGATTAGTAAAGTATTTCGATCGTTATCGTGTTAACATACATTACCTACAACACACGGACGTCCAAGACAGAACTTTTTTAAACGATTTTTTAACTAGTTTAAATAACAAAAATGGCATCAAAATATCATGAGTGTTAAAAATAGTGTTTTTTTTTTCTTGATATGTGCGTGTATATATTATTTTACAAGTGCAATATATGATAAAAAGAGACATTTTAAGTTTGAAAAATCATTTGTTCTGCATGAAACGAGAGTAGTACCCACCTCAACGCTTCGCTTATGAGGCGTGCAGTAGCTACTGTAAAAGTACTTTCATATCATAATAATAAACTATTAGGTACATAAAAGTTCTATTGAAAAATTATAATAAAGTTTCATGTACTCATGCCGACTCCATGGTCGTTTGTGTTCCCGCCCGCCCTCGCATCCAAGGCGTATATAAGCCAGCGTTCTCTCGCTGTTGCATCCACTTGTCCAGAGACCAGGTGAGTGTTCCTATACTAATAAGTACTTCTATATACATAGTTTAAAGTAACTAACAGCCTCGGTGGTGTATGCGACTGCTAATCATGAGGTATCGGGTTCGATCCCCGGGTCGGGAAATGTTATTGAGCCTTTTCCTAAAAAGAAAAATTCTCAGTAACAGCCCAGAGTTTGGAAATGTGCTCGGTAGACCTCAATAGGCTCGCCTCCTATTACGTGGGACTTAAACATAGCTGGCGAGTCGTGGGTGTGTAATACACCTCTGCCTACCCCTTCGGGGAATACAGGCGTGATGCTATGTTTGTTTGTTTAACAGCTTCTGCCTGTTTGTAAGTTTTCTTCTCCTAAACCACGCTATAGATTTTAAAACAGTTTTTCAGTGTCGTTTAGATAATTTTCCAAGGAAGGTTTAAAAATAAATAAATAAATTATAAATAAATTTTCACACAACGTCCTCTGGTCCCAAACTAAGCTTAACGCTTGTGCTATGGGTACTAGATTACGGATATAATACATAATATTACTTTTTTGTAAATACATAGGTAATATGATAGATAGAAAACACCCAGACGCAGTACAAATATCTGTGTTCATCACACAAATAATTGTCCTGAGTGGGAATCGAACCCACGACCTCGTGCACGGAAGTCGGTTACACTACCGACAACGCCACGAGGCCCGTCTGGTCTGATATGTATATTATATATTATAATATATATTCTACTCCTATATCCACATTGAATGCACAGATGGCGGAGTGGTTTAGATATCAGCCTCCCATACGAGTGTTGTGAGTTTGATTCCCACACAGGACATCTCTTTGTGTGATCCACAAATGGTTGTTCTGAGTGTGGGTGTACTTTGTGTCCGTGAAATCGTATGTTTGTAAAGTCCCCCGCGAGAGAAGGATTATTCCTTATGGCAGGGTAGTATTTAAAATAAATTATAGTTTAAAAAACTAAAATAACACGCTTTAAATAGCTAGTTGAACTAAAAAGTAGTAAATAATATTACAATAAATAATGATTGCAAAAAAGCGTGAGGTGCATAATCAAATGTTACAAATAGTTCACCTATATAGTAAAAAGCACCCCACGCTTTTTACAATCATTATTTATTGCAATATTATTTACTACTTTTTAGTTCAACTAGATATTTAAAGCGTGTTATTTTAGTTTTTTAATCTATAATTTATTTTCTTCTTTTTAGTCTTAAAATAGTATCAAAACTTCAAAATTACGAAGCAAAGAGACAAGAGTAATGTAAAAGTAATACTACATGAAAGTAGAACATAGATAAATAACTATACTAAACACTAAAATAGAAGCAAAAACATTCTTATTTCGCAAACACTCATATCGCGATTCAGAAACATCGGACAACGCCGCTGCACATTTTAATATCGCGATTCAGAAACTTACATATTCAACAACTACGGAACCCTAAAAACCGATAAATACCGAAAAATTTTATCAAATTAGTGTATTGTCATCGGTCCTCGATAAATCTACAAAGTTTTAACGAAATCTGGTCGCTTAAAGTGGGTCAAAATCGCGTCCAAAGGAGTCGGTTACAAACAAACATACAAACAAACATACATACAAGTGAAGCTAATATAAAGCGTGTAAAAGAAAATTTTTTTTTAATAGAGAAAACAATCGTTTTGTCATCAACCCGCGGAGAACTCTATTTAAAACTTAAATCTTAAGAGATAAGTCAAAATAATCTGTGAGATTTAGTTATTTTTACATATATTTTTAGCATTTGACATGCTTAGTACTTGTACTATACATTAAACACAAAGTGAAAAATGTGAAATCGAAAATAACAGTCACGAGCAGGATTTGAACCTGCATCTCCTGGATACCGTCCAGATGGTTTGCTAATTCAGCAATCATGACAATTGCTCCTGTCTCCTAAAGCGTGTCAAATGCCAAAAATATATATAAAAATATCTAAATATTTATAGGGTTTGCCTCATTATTAGGTAAAAATCTTAATTGTAAAATTAAGTTTACCTGGTCGGTATAATGTATGAAAATACTTCCGACAGATAGCGCAGGCGTCACCCAAAGACGTTAAGTATGAATGTGTTATCGAGATTAGCCGTTTGCCGTCTCTCCGCCTTTATTGGACCTTTGGATCACCTAAAATATAATTTATCTGCGATTTTGAATCCTAATCAATATTTGCATCGTCTAATAAACTTGCTTGTAATACAAATGAATTAGAAAAAAATACAGTTGCTGTCATTGTCTTTTTTGTATGTTTGTTACGCAATTATTCCGCCAATTATTAATTGATTTCAATGATTCTTTTTTGTTTGGTAGGTTCTACTTTAGAGGTAGTCCCATTTTTAATTTTATAGAAATCTGTCGAGCTGTTTTTAAAAAATCTATAAAAAAGTAAAACATTGGATACATCGATGATATTTTTTCGTTAACTTCGAAACCTCGCTGTCTGTGTGTGTAGTGAGCTAGTTAGCGTACCCATATTATATACTACTACATTAGCCACGGCTTCGCTCTCGTCATATATTGTTGATGAAAAATCAATTTGGGGTAGGATTCCTATTATTAGGTATAAGTGTCGCCACGCTAATAGCCGGTTTTACCCTCCTTCCGCATTAGATGCTTCACATCAAAAATATAGGTTCCAGATAAGTAATCACGAACATATCATGCTAAAACGTTCTCCGAAACACGCTGCATCTTATGGTATAAGTATTATTCCGATCGGTTCAGTAGTTTTCGCAGTATAACCGAACAAAAAAACGAGACGCTGTGCTGTTTCTTTCTCTACTGCGCGTTAGGCGCCCATCTTTGTGATTTTCAGACTCCTGTGCTCGACGCTTTCTCATATGAGATGCACTCGAGGAAGGCCTCCCCATCATGTACCACCCACTCTAACCTACGCACTTGGTAGTGGGAGAACCTCGCTTGTTTACCAGCCCGTGTGGGCTGGTACAGAGGATAGGAAGGAAAACCAGTAGAGGTTATGCATGGGGCATGAGTGTATTTGTATAAGTATTGAAAACGTAAATCTGATATCAGGTTGATTGGAAACATTATTTCCATTTGTGTGGCGTCCATTAAGAAATACGCCATCTTGATTTATTCATTTTCGCGCGGGATTAAATAAGCATTGCAGACGTAAGTCTACAGGAACTGGCTGAATAATGGTTTACAAATTTTGAAACGGACAATTTACTTACGAATATTTCAAATTAAGTAATACGAAGCTTGTTAAAACGTAAGTTACTACTTATATTGCGGTAAATAACGTGCAATGTTTTTTATTACATCAATCTAATAACCACTGAGTGGCTAGTGCCCACTCTGTGGTTATTATATCTGTAATGTGGTTATTTAATTTAGTGGCTATTAATTAAGTAGTAGAAGTAAATGACAATAAACTTAATGAAATTGTAATGTGAAAGTGGAAAGATAACTTAAAAAAAATGTCTACAAAGGTTGAATGAAATGAATGTGGGAGTTCAGATGGGCGACTCAGTGGTTAGGTCTCTGCTGTATGCAGACGATGCTGTTTTATTAGCGCAGTCCGCGGCTGAGCTGCAAACACTAGTCGACGTAATGGCAGAAGATTGTAAGAAAAGGGGCCTACGTGTAAATGTGAGCAAAACCAAAAAATTGGTTTTTGAAAGAGAAGAAGTCAGAACAGATGTTAAAGTAGTAATAGGAAATGGTGTGCTAGAACAAGTGGATGAATTTGTATATCTTGGATGTGGATTCAGTCGGGATGGAAGGTACACCACTGATGTAGAGAGAAGAGCGAATGCGGGAAATAGAGTGAACGGAGCATTGGGACAACTTCTCGGCAATCATCACCTCAGCCAGAGGGCACGTGTCGCAATACACAATGTGTGTAAATTGCTTGCAATTAATTGCACAATTTCTTGTCCCAACGTTATTATATGGAAGCGAGAGTTGGGTATGCAAAAAGGAGCATGAGAGTAAAATCAGTGCAGTCGAAATGCGATCTCTGCGGAGAATCTGTGGAGTGAGGCTGACTGACCGCATTCGTAACGATGACGTAAGAGAGCGAGTATTGGTGTAAAGATGCGAAAGGGAATGCTCCGATGGTTCGGACATGTGGAAAGAATGCCGGACGAGCGACTGGCTAAGAAGATATACAATGCGAAAGTGGAAGGATGTAGGTACAGGGGGAGACCGAGACTTACCTACCTAGAGCATGTATTGAAGGAAGGTGGAGTCAAGAGTCTCCGAAACCGGCGAGCGTGTATGAATAGGGTTATGAATGCTTAGGAAGCGAGAGATGTATGGAAGAATAGAGCCTCTTGGCACTCTGTTCTCTCTGCCTACCCCGCAAGGGAAATGATGATCCTGCTCGTGACTGTTATTTTCGATTTCACATTTTTCACTTTGTGTTTAATGTAGCATGTCAAATGCTAAAAATATATATAAAAATATCTAAATAAATGATTATAAGTTAAGTTTTTTTATGAAAGATGACAACAACAAAAAAACAAATTATTTGTAAATGTGTAAAAAAGAGAAACAGTTCACGAGTCAAGAGCACTTTCCCGGATCGGATGGGTTTGAATCCCACTCGGAGTACAAGTTCTCTTTTCAGTTTAATAATTTATTTTTTAATAAAATATAATAAAATACAAATCAAAATAGTAAAAATAATTGCGCCATCAAATAGTATGAATTTTAATTGCAAAATTAAACTAACTTCTTATATTGGAATAATGCATGTAAATTCATCCGATAGGTGGCGTGGGTCGTAAAGACAAATGGGATGTGGAGATTGGGAATGGCCGTCGGTCACTGCGATGGCTTAGCGGTCTAGAGTACTTCCTTGGCTTCGTAGGGTAGGGACGCAGGTTCGAATCACGCTCTCAGTAGAGTTCTCTTTTTTCATATTCACAAATAATTTGTTGTTTAAAGTTTATATTAAATGAAGATTTGAAATTAATTGTTTTCCAAGAGATAAAACTTAGAAAATGTAATTGAAACCTATCCCGTAGTATTTACGTGACGCGAATAACGACGGACTTCTTTAATTTTATTTATAACTAGCCTTTGCCCGCGGCTTCGCCGCAGCCAAAAGCCAGTTTTTCCGCTATATCTCAGGGTCCCGATATAGTAGCGGGATAAAATGTATACCAGTTTTTAAGTATAATCAAGGTCTTTCAAATCAAAAAGTTGCATCAAAATCCGTTCAGTAGTTTTTACGTGATGCGTGAACAAACAAACAGACAAACAGTTAAAAAGACAAACAGACAAAACATCTAAAAAAATTTTTTTGTATTTAGACACGCCTATAATAGCCTATTACAGTTTTATAATAGTATAGATGTACATACATAGCTACGTTACAGCTTTATAATAGTATAGAAGATAAGATATACCTATAGGCGCTCAATTTGTATAAGGCCAATACGCTAACTTTTTTAAATAAATTACCAAAAAGACATTGTTTCAAATTGTCAGCATCCTGAAGTCAAATACAAACTAAGACAGATAAATACTTTATCACTTTAGTTAATTGCCGTTAAACATGTTAAAGTTGAGAAGTTACGACTAAATTGAATTGTCAATACTAGTTAATTTTGTAACAGTTGTGTCTGGCTACCAAAATTTTGTCTCTGGTTTCTTCTTTTTTAAGTTATCGAAAACATTTCATGTTTTATTTAGGCTGGGGCTTCTTGCTGGGTCAAGTAAGTTTAGTACAATTAATTCGTCCAAAAAGTAACAGTCAGAGTAATACGCAATTAGTCATACTCATTTTACACCACACACAAAGTACTCGTAGAGACCATTTATGAATCACACTAAGAGTTGCCCCGTGTGGGAATTGAACCGACAACACTCGGGCTGGTATCTAAATCACTCCGCCATCTATGCAGTCTAGAATAATCTTAGCTATCAAAATCCATATTCAATATAAAATATTATTAGCTTTAAGATGCATAGTTTTCACAATTCACAATTGCACCACGCTGTGTTGCGGCTCCCTGCTGATAGCAAATGGAGCATAGACTAATCTAGACTTTCAATAATACAACCGATGACTTTTAACTTCGTTTACTGATTTAAATCTTTTTTATTTTAGGCTTTTGTACCTACTGTTATAAAGCTGTAAACAAAGATGTGCTTGTACATCCTTACTAATATCATAAATTCGAAAGAGTTTAGTTGTTTGTTTGCTTGTTTATTTTGTATATACATGTATATATATATATATATATATATATATATATATATATATATATATATCATCGTAGTCGGCATTTACGAAAACGACATAGGCTACTCCATATCCCGGATAAATGTTTGGTTCACGCCTGATATCCTATTTTTACATAATTGATGAATGTGCCTTAGACTGATGTATTTATATTCTAAAGTCTACAGCAAAACTACTATTGTATTTAGGCGTCTCTGTATCCAAAATAATGTTTATTAGAACTTTTGTCTCTTTGTTCGCAAAACACCTGAACAGATGTTTTTTTTTTGTTTGATAGTTCAAACAGAATTAAAAACTATTTTAGTAACTAAGTAGGTATACGTTTACGTTTTTTTTTTGGTTATATACCTAAGTATCAAGTTCCCGATATAGTAGCGGAGTAAAATGTATATCAGTTTTTAAGTCTAAAAAAGAGCTATCAAATAAAAATAGTTGCATCAAAATCCATTCAATAGTTTTTGAGTGATGCGCGAACGAACAGACATATAAACAGACAAAAAATATCAAATGAATCCAGTAATTTTTTTTCAAATATCTTAAATGTACAAACATAGCTCTGTTACAGCTTTATAATTTATAATAGATTCAATTTAAAAAAATAAAACAAATTTTTGATCTATATTTTTTAGCATTTGACATGCTCCGCCACTTTTTACAGTATAAATTATTTGTGTAAAGACAAAATGTGATAAGTAGATTGGGATGATCGAAAGACTACTATAGCTCAGTGGTTCAGAACACTTCCCCGGATTGGAAAAGGCGCGGGTTCGTTTCCCGCTAGTACAAAAAATCTCTTTTTCCTTATTCACAAATAATTTGTACTTTAATAAAACAAATTGCAATTTTTATAAAAAGACCGATGCAAATTTACACCACCTGGGTGTTCAGAATCGAGTACCTACTGAACCCATGGTATCAATTATCAGTACGATGTCATTTACCTACATCGTGCATATCCCGCTACTATACCGGTGAACTTGAAATATAACCTAAAAAAACCAAAGCGAGATCTATCTACAGTCTACACATACATGCTAAAGTGTTGTGGTTGTTTGTTGCGCTTTTGCGCATTAACTATTCAACTAATCATCATGAACTTTTATATACCTATAGTGTAAACCTTGGAAGTTCCCTTTAAGATAACAATTTGCCATGGAAAGACGTAGGTATTTATATTCTCCAGTCCCCCGGGACGAAATCTCCATATTTAATAGTCGCGTTCTTATCACAAAGGCGTGCACTAATGTACACACACATTATTCGAACCAGAGACCTCGTGATTCGCTGTCGCATACACTACTGTTGAACCACTGAGACATATTATACTTAGTAACGATGGAGTAGTGTCTAAGTCCAAGTCTGCAAACATAGTAGTATCAAGTTTTTTTTTTATATTACGTGGTTAACAAAATAGGCAGCCTACCTGATGGTAATGTAGGCGATTGCCAGAGGTCATCACTCGCGCGTCGCCATCTCCAAGGAAAGGCATAGGAGAGGGTTAGGAAGGATAACAAACAAGAGGATAGGATAGGGTTTGGGTAGTGGTAGACCCTTGCTTGTCCCAGTATCAATGCGCCGGCTCAATCGAGGAAGAAACACCTTCTCACACGAGATCGGCGTGTGACAATGGTAGGTATGCTACCGTTGTGTTTCGTTTGGTGAGTGAGAGCGCCGGAGGCCCAAATCTCCTCCCTATCCTTTCCTTATTATCCTTACTCTCCACCTCCTATACCTTTCCTTGGAGATAGCGATGCGCGAATGCTGCCTCTAGTGTTGCTAGCGTCTAAAGGCTACGGTAACTGCTTACCATCAAGCTGGTTGTATACTTGCTTGCCACCCACGTACCACGTAGTATAAAAAAACAAACGTCTTTATAAATTTGGTTGGCTATGGCGACTCTCCTGTACTCGACTTTACAAACGTAGTTAATGGATACAAAATAAGTACACCAAAGAGTCCCAGACGCTCTGAACAACCATTTGTGGATCACACAAGTGTCCTGTGGGAATCGAACCCACACATTAGTCACGGGAGGTCTGTATCCACTACACTATCTGAGCAGTTAACGCAAACAATAAATTATTAACGTAATTCTTTTCTTCTACAGGTCAGCCATCTTGTAGAGCAACTGTCAAATTTTGGCGCCATGTCAGTGTCACGCGTGTCGTTGTTCGTTGTGATTGCGCTAGTCTACATGCAGTGCAGTTATGCCGCCTCGGTAATTAACTATATTTTTTTGAGTCTCAGTACCTAATTTAATATTAACTGCATACCATACCATTTTTTAATACTTACTTAATTATTATCTCGAAAATCTAAAATAGAAGAGTTTTAAAGTCCATAATATTAGAACTCATTTCGCAGATGGTGTATAAATATATGATTTAAAAAATTACTGTTTATAACTTAAACACTATTGTTTAAGTTATAAACAGCAATCTATATACAAAAGTAACTACGTGAAGTCGCCTATTCCGTCACAAATCAACATAAATGCTATTAAGTACCTATTCGAAAAGTTGATATAGTAGGAAGTGTGGATGTGTGTGATAATGAAATAAGAATACAAATGTCATCACTGCATTCTTTATCACTGTTGTCTTAAGAGGCAATTTAGCTAAGTAAGCAATTATTAAAGTACAAATTATATGTGAATAAGGAAAAAGAGCTTTATTGTACTAGTGGGAAACTAACCCACGCCTTTTCCAATCCGGAGAAGTGCTCCGAACCACTGAGCCATAGTACAGATCTTTCGATCATCCCAATCTACTTATCACATTTTGTCTTTACGACCAACGCCATCTATCGGAAGCATTTACATGCATTAAATCTCTTTTTTCTTATTCACATATAATTTGTACTTTAAAAAGTGGCGGAGCATGTCAAATGCTAAAAAATATAGATCAAAAATGTTAAGCAATTATTTTCATAAATATCACCCATTGCATTTACTGGTGGTAGGGTTGGGTACGAAATGGGAGTACTCACTTGTTATCAGGCCCGAGCGTGTCGGTACCACCATCTACCATGCGACTACCATGACGGACCTCGGTGTATTTTGGCTCTAGTGAAAAAACTCCATTCGACTAAATCTCTTCCTCGAAATAAAATTTTCAGCAGCGATATGGGAATATTCTTAGTATTATTGACTTCATGAACGGCAGTTACCACTTACTGTGAGATAGGCCATGATCAACATCCATTAGTTGATTTTTTCTTAATTGTAATTTAGGCTAATTAACATGTTTTTTTTTTAGATTCCGCGGAGCTACGACTCTCGGCTGTCGGACGAGATAGTGTTGACACCAAAGAAGAGGCCGTTTTGTAACGCATTCACTGGTATTATTTATGTTTATAATTAACTTCATACCGCGGCTTCGTCTATATGGACGTCGAAATTTGGACCATAGAGTCGTTTAGGCATATTCCACAGAAACTCCTGATCGGATGAATAATATTCTATGTGTTTATCCAGGCCGTAGTTTATCTGGATACGAAGATTGGCACAAATCTGTTTAGTTACTAAGTCATGCAGTGTGGGGCCGGCTCTAGAATTGTCCCACCCCTCTCCACCCATGGGAGTCGTAAGAGCCGACTGAGGGAATACAGGGGGAGTGGGCAGCAGCATTCCTTCGAGTATTAACAACATCCACTGCGATTGCCAACCCACCTGCCAAGCGTGGCGATTACGGCACTTTGCCCTATTCTTGAGGAGGCCTATGTACAGCAGTGGACGTTAAAACGCTGATGGATGGATGGATGGACTAAGTCATTTGCGAAAAATAACTATCCGACGGGAACTATTAGATATTTTCTTTGGTATATTCCAGTGTCTCATCTCTTCATCTAAGAAATTTTTTCCTAAACCGCTGTTGTTTAAGTGTCATTGACAGACTTCTTTTAATAAAACACTTTCTAAATAGTACTTTTTTTTTTAAACTGCCTCGGTGGTGTAGCGGTAGTGTATGCGACTGCTAATCATGAGGTCTCGGGTGCGATCCCCGGGTCGGGAAATGTTGTTGATCTTTTTCCTAAAAAAGAAAAATTCTCAGTAACAGCCCGGAGTTTGGAAATGTGCCCGGTAGACGTCAATAGGCTCGCCCCCTATTACGTGGGACTTAAACATAGCTGGCGAGTCGTGGGTGTGTAATACACCTCTGCCTACCCCTTCGGGGAATACAGGCGTGATGCTATGTTTTTTTTTTTCTATGTATAAAATAGTCATCCCACAAGATACCTCAAGAAGAAGCCTATGTTCTTTTCTGGACTATAAATATGCTATATTTCATGATGAACAATCAAATACTTACGGCATCAAGAAGTCACAAACTCACTTTCACATTTATAAAGATGTTTATCTATTTTTATAATTATGTGGTAATTATGTTACCCATTTATATTCGCTCCGAATCTTTGTCCCCGAAGTCGTAAAATAATATGCTCGTGGTAAGAAGCTATTTATGCCAAATACTATTTCTATTTATTTTTAATATCTTTATTCGTCAGGATGTGGTCGCAAGAGGTCTCAAACCGCACCTGGAATGCCGTCACAAGAACTTGTAAGACAGAAGCAGGTAAATATCTAGTATACGCTGATGATGAGATGATGATAAGGTCTTGTAATGAGAACTCTAAAGTAATGTCATAAAGTTCCAGTGGCCCGCCAATACTATAGTTAATTTAGTGGCTGAAGGCTCCACACTACCATGTTCGTTGCCTCGAACGACGGGGTTATGCGGTTAGCTACATTTTTCCCGCCATAACAAAAAAAAAACAAAAAACGTCTGGTTATTACCAGAAGAGAGAGAGAAAATTCTTTTACGCGTACCCGAACTCGGAGTTACCATTGTTACCTTCGTTTTAACTGTGAAGAATCAATCTGTTGCGTTTGTACTGTCTTTTTAAATTGTCGTGGTGGAATCCTAACGGTGGCAGACTGAACACAACCTACCCGATGGTGAAAGCAATGTCAGCACATCTAAAAACCGCTGCCTATTATAAACTGTCACACTTAAATTCAAAAAAGATTATACATGTTTAGATATTTTTATATATGTTTTTAGCATTTGACATGCTTAGCACTATACATTAAACACAAAGTGAAAAATATGAAATCGAAAATAACAGTCACGAGCAGGATTTGAACCTGCATCTCCTGGATACCGTCCAGATGCTTTGCCAATTCAGCCATCGTGACAATTGCTCCCGACTGCTAATTTCGATAACACATTCATACTTAACGTCTTTGGGTGACGCCTGCGCCATCTGTCGGCAGTATTTTCATACATTGTACCGAAAATTAAGTTTACCTGAAACTTAATTTTATAATTATGATTTTTACCTAATAATGACGCAAACCCTATAAATATTTAGATATTTTTATATATATTTTTAGCATTTGACATGCTTATTACTCTAAGATTATACATGATTTGTCACCTTCCCTTACAAGAAGATGAACAATACGATGGTACTCAAATCTTTTAGTCTAACAATAAGTACGTAAGAACTCTTTCCTTACTATACAATAGATTACTCTAAAATTTTACTATTGAGTTCACTGAAGATAATAATCGGTAGCTAAATGTTTATAAAAAAAACATAACTGATCTGTGTCTAACTTAGATAAAGTAGGTGCCTAATATTCCCATCGGAACAAAGATAAATATATCTAGATAGATAACTTTGCCTGTGGGCGTCCACAGACTAAGTTGCCACTTAAAGATATTCTAATAAAATATTTTTTCAGTACGTGGACGATGATACCCTCGGCTCTATCTTGGATTCGGAAACTACGATCGATGAGCTGTCTCGTCAGATACTCTCCGAAGCCAAGCTTTGGGAAGCCATCCAAGAAGCCAGCGCTGAGATAGCCAGGCGAAAACAAAGGGAAATCTCATATTAAATATTTATCATCGACCCAATACCGTAGCGTTTCATAATCGTCTATATAATCTAAAATTCTAAAACACTCGACTGCACATAAAATTTTCTTGAATTATACTTTAGCAACTTTACTAGGTATTTCTAAGTTTAGTACCATGGACGTATAAATTATGTACTTATTTGAGCTGTTTGATTCGTAGTCGAGTAAAGTTGTGATCTGCATTTCTTTCCCGCCAAAAATTATGTCAACTTCTTTTTATGAAACACAAAACCTTTTGCAATGCTCAATTCCTTCAAAGTATATATAATCACTACGTTTTAATTCCTTTTTTATTTATCTTAAACTTACTTAAAACTAAATACTGTGTCATATAACATGTCCTTTGCTTTTCCGTCTGGGAAGTTAAACAAAGTACCTATTTCCAGTGATTTTTTGGCGCTAAAACTGTAATTAGCAATAATACACATAAGCTTTACTTTAACAGTGTATGAATATCTAATTCATTGCAGTCTCAATTGCAGTAGAATGTTGGTTGTAGGTCTTTTGAACTCGTTCTACTACGCTTCGCCTCGACGTCACATTTTCGGAATTCAGCCTTTTTCTTGGGCCTTTTCAGAGCATCAGATGATCTTGTGAGCAAAAATTTACATTTATTGGCTATTTATTTTTATAGTTATTTTTAAGTGTTTGTTTACTACTAGGAGGTGACTTAGTGTTAATAAGAATATAATTGTTACATTTTGAAGCAAATAAATTTGTAGGTATTGAAATACCGAGTTTGTAAAACTATTTTGTAGTTTTTTTTTTCTGAAAATTTGCAAGGCACTGGTTTACCTACACCTAGCGGACCACTGAAGTAATGTAACATAGTTCCAGTGGCCCGCCAATAAAGGTGGAGAGACGGCACACGGCGGGTTTTTGTAGTGGGTGAGGTCCCCACACTACCCTGTCGTTGCCCCGAACGACGGGGTGTGCGGTTAGAAAATTTTCTCCCGCCTTAACAAAAAAAAAGAAAAGGTTACCTACACACCGTTCCAAATTATGTGCGTGTTTGCACTGCTTGGTGAAGGAAAATTTCGTTAGCGTTTTCTACCGCTTGTGAAGAGTCACTGATTGCAGAAATATTAGTATATTATTATCTATAGCAGAGTGGATCAGTTATATCGACCTCCCTCTAATAAGGAAGTTATAGAGAGTACTGATAGGAGAGAAGAAGAGAGAAGAGTAAATGCGGGAAATAGAGTGAATGGAGCGAGAGTTGGGTATGCAAAAAGGAGCATGAGAATAAAATCAATGCGAAAATTGGCGAGCGTGTTTGAAAAGAATTATAAATGTTGAGGAAGCGAGAGATATATGCAAGAATAGAGCCTTTTTGGCACTCCGTTCTCTGTGCCTACCACGCAAGAGAGATGGCGTGATGATGTAAGTATGTACCTCTCTCTGAGTCTTGGTGTACATTGTGCCCGTGAATTTGTATGTTTGTGAAGTCTTCCACGATACAAGGATTATTACTTGGTGCAGGATGTTGTCAAAAGATTTTTTTTAAAGTGGCAATCGCAGCCTATGGCTAGCATAATGGGCGTGGCCAGTAGGCCATTGCCTGGGGCGTCGGAGTAGAATGTCGTAAGATGATCTTCCGGCACCCCACTAATAGCCCCACATAGACCCCGGCAGTTTTACCGACGGGAGGGATGCGTAAATGCATTTCCACAGCGATAACAAAAAAAAAAATGGCTATGGTTAGCAACACCAGCGTTGCGGGATCGAAGATTACGAGAAAATGATAATAGGGAGGCAAGGAGGAGGACAGGATGATGGGTAGGAGATGCCGAGAGAGTTTGTGTCTCCAGCTCTTTCACCAAACGAAACAACAGTATCAGTATCTACCGTTCTGTTTTCCGTGGGCTATATGTATTAGACACATCACCGATCGAGCCGGCCCATTCTTGCTGGTAGAGGCAAGGCGCCACCCTTTTTTTTTTTTTTTTTTTGTTAAGGCGGGAAAAAATGTTCCTAACCGCACACCCTGTCGTTCGGGGCAACGAACAGGGTAGTGTGGGGCCTGCACCCACTAAAGAAACCCGCCGTGTGCCGTCTCTCCGCCTTTATTGGCGGGCCACTGGAACCATGTTACATTCCTTCGGTGGTAAGGCGCCACCCCTACTAATACCACAATAATACATTTGGCCAGTGGTGGATTATGGCCGAAATCCCTCTCTCTTTCTGGAGGAAACGTGGACATCAATGGGAACATATAAGGTCATTAAAAAAAATAGGTGAGCGAGCCCCCAATAGAGTATGAACTTAGGGCCTACGCACACCGGGACGTAATGGCAGAGGATTTATTTTTTTACCAAAGGACATCCAAGCTAGATAAAGTAGGAATACGATATAAATTCCAATGTTTTAAATTGATTCCATGGCATTGACAGAGATTTCTTGACAGGGCATTGGAGAGCGCGCTAAGGGATCCTGCGGCTGGATGCCGAAGCGCACTGCAGGTATTCAACAGCACTCTGAAGGACCGCGCCGTGATATGTATCGGGGTGAGGCAGTGCAAGCGGGAGTACATGCACACCACATTTCAAACATAGCTTATTGAAATGTGTATCGGGCTGGAGGTGCTGCCAAGGCATAGGCACTTCGGCACGTCGTCGTGGGATGTCTTGGTAGACCGCCGGAATGCTACAGTATTTAAGCGGCTAGTGTGCGCTGATCGGTGGCAAAATCCTCTGCCATTCTGACCCGATGTGCGTAGACCTTTATTATTGAAGAAAAAGAAACGATCTGTGTAATAAACGTTTATTTTACACTCAAAGTATAATTATGTTAAATCTTCAGGTTTTTTTTTATTTTATGTCTATTATCCAGCCTCTATAGACATAAAATTTGCCAAAAAGATTTCAAACCATTTGAAAGTTTTAGCAACCTCATTGCACAACTTAATTACACCTAATCAGAAATTATTTCATTTTTATACATTAAATTGACTAACATCTGTAAATAATCACATCTATCCTTTTAACATTATTTAAAACAATAAATATCTGTGAAAAGAGTGTTTCTATTTCTAAACAAAAAAAAAGGTAGTTATTAAATACTTTTTATATTCGACGCTTCTATCTGCTGCAATAGAAATAAATGTACTTTTAGAATATTATAATAAATTAGCCATTGCCTGCAAAAACCACAGATAAAAAAAATTAAGGTTTACTAAACAGATGACGCAAATTGCAAATTTATTTCAATTTAGTCGTAGAGGGATAATTAATATCATCTATGAATTTAGCAAACTGAATAACTGATAACTATGTAGATATTTTATTTAGTCTATGTAGTGTTACAGTCTATTTAAACTTCATTGAAATGGTTGTCGTTCATGTCACCAGGGATATAAGGATGGTTATCGTTTGATAACATGTTGGCGAGCCATTCTTCGGGTACGGGGATGTTTTCTACGACGAACATTGGAAACTTTGATCTCGGCTGACTCTCTTTGGCATCTTGTGATCCGTAGAACTGGAATAAAAATATAATATAGCCATTATTATGACACATAATATCAAGGGATGAACCGTAGCTTCAAATGGCTTCAAATATAGCTATATTGACACTTAGGTGGGGAGCTGTGTGCGTGCCTGGCTGCCATGGCTGGCTTTCTATCTCTTTCTCTTCTCTATGCATCCACGCCAGTCACTTTTGAATATCCGTTGCGAATGTTGTTGCTGTTTTGTTAATCTGTCGATTCTAAATAAACCGTGTTTTCGTCACGTCATTTTTTTTCATTATTTTTTAACGCTTAGTTTCTACGCTTTATACTATAAAGCTTCGCTTCTTTCGAGCGTCCCTAGACGGCACTGCCCCCTTAGAATGAAAAACGAAACGTTAAACGAACATTCGTTTCGAGTCTTTGTGATTGATCAACAGTCCGACGCGTGATTCCTGATTAGTCGAGATTTCGAAGCGTGTTTCAGGCGACCAATCAATGAAGCGAAACGAAAGTTCGTTTTTTCGTTTTTCATTCTAAGGGGGCTGGTTATTTTTTTTTATTATCACGGGAATAATGATAAAATCTTATGTAAAATCCCTCAGATCCCTCTTTTTGGCCTTCTTATTTTGGAAGGTGTAGGCTTTCTTCTTTTTTGTCTGGCTGCGGAGCTGAGTGCGTCTTCTACAACCCCATTTCAGATCTCAGCGTGAAAACAGAGCGTTAGAAGAACAACCATAGATGACAGGAGTCTATATATTTTTTTTGTTGCGTATGTTATCAGACATTCCACGATCCACCTGATGATAAGTAGTATTTGTCGTTCAGGGATTTAACAACACTAAGAATACTGTCAAGCTGCTGGTCGTCTCCCAGCCATGAAGACCTAAAGCACCATGAAAGAGGGTCGTTTAAACTATTAATGTTAAAGCGATCTACCTTGATGTCGTCGGGTCCCCTCTTCCTCCTGAGGTAGTTGAAGCAACAGGATCTGAAGTGTCTGGTGCCACAAGCGGAAGTGCACTCACTTCCACAGGAATCGCAAGTTAAGCTGGCGGCCCAAAGGGTGCTTCCTACATCAGAACAAGATCTTTAAAATTTCTTTTTTTTTTAACTGTCTGTCGATTGGCTTTGTTACACACATACGAACGACATGCAAGTACATTTCAATTATTTAATTAAAATTTTCGAGATATTTAACGCGCATTGAAACCATTTTGACTTGCGATCAGTTGAAATTTCTTCATGTGCCTTTCCGATAAATAATATTATTTTATTTTTTATCTAGCCATTATTTTCCCACTATTAGGCACGGAGGTTTCTCTCATATTGAATGATATTTGGGGCAAACTTCACCAAGGGGGAAGAATGTATCCCACTAAATCGTATCGACATGACATCGTCTCGCTTGTGATTGGTTGAGAAACCGACGTGGGATGTCGCGATCGCTCAACCAATCACAATGACACGATCCATCCATCCATCAGGGTTTCGACGTCCACTGCTGGACATAGGCCTTCCCAAGAGAACGCCACAACGAGCGGTCCTGTGCCGACCGCATCCAACGACTCCCCGCAGCTTTAACCAGATCGTCGGTCCATCTGGTGAGGGGCCGTCCTACGCTGCGCCGTCCGATACGTGGTCGCCACTCGAGAACCTTTCTTCCCCAACGGTTGTCGGTTCGTCGAGCGATGTGGCCTGCCCATTGCCATTTCAGCATGGCAATCTGGCGGGCTATGTCGGGCACTCTCGTTCTCCTACGGATCTCCGTATTACGGATTCGATCATGTAGGGAAATACCAAGCATAGCCCGCTCGATGGCCCACTGAGTGACTTTGAGCCTTGATACGAGGCCAACATTCAGAGACCACGTCTCTGTTCCATATGTCATCACACTGGTCGTAGACCTTCGTTTTCAGACACTGCGGAATATTGGACGAGAAGATCTTCCTTAGCTTCCCGAACGCTGCCCAGCCGAGTTGGATTCGTCAATTGACCTCTTTCTCGGAGTTGTGCCTACCTAAATGGACTGTTTGTCCCAGGTGGTCGACAACTTCGAGAAGCGCACTCCCGACTAGGACCGGTGCTGAAATGACATGGGCATTAGACATGACTTTCGTCTTGTCCATGTTCATTTTAAGACCCACTGTCGGGAAACCCTGCTGAGATCATTGAGCATGGTGCCGAGGTCCTCCAGCGATTATGCCATGACTACGATGTCGTCGGCATATCGAAGGTGAGTGAAGGTGAATGACACGATGTGATGTCGATACGATCGAGTGAGATACATTCTATACCCCCCTGGTCCAGTTTAGTCGATTTTATTATAACTGCTTTAAACGAAAATAATGTTTTGATATTTTTATATGTAAATGAACCACAAAGTGCGAAAATGTGAAATCGATAACAACAGTCACGAGCAGGACTTGAATCTGCATTTCCTGGTAAACCGTCCCAGATGCTTTGCCAATTCAGCCATCGTGACAGTTGCATTATTATTTTTTTGTTTTTTTTTTCTATTTGGAAAACAAAGTGCTATACATAAATTGTTAGAATAGATAAACTAAGTGAATATTAGGTACATGAGCCAATACAGTTTTCGCTACTAATTATTCTTAAACTTGCGGGAGTTAATAATTGAACTTTTAATTATTTAAATACGATCTACATGTGCTAAGATTACTAAATTAACACAAGATGCATTACTATTTCTGTATACCTACAACAGTCATCAAGAAATGTTTAGAAAGATATAAGCATGCATAGAAATAGACTTATAATTATGTTTCTTCTCAACAAACATTCACCTATTAGTTCAACCATAGATATAGTATGTACTGACGTAGTACCTATAGTCAGTATATACTATATCTATGAGTACAACAAATAAATAATAAATATTCACGGACATTTCACACAAACTCCTCTGGTCCCAACTAACCTTAACGCTTGTACTATGGGTACCAGATTACGGATATAATACATAATAGTACTTTTTGATGTGAAACATCTATGCGGAGGGAGAGTAAAATCGGTTGTTAGTGTGGCGACGCTTTTATTGTACTTGTTCCGTTCAAATCTTGCAAGTTAAATTTGACACACTTTCCAGTTTCCGATTGAGCTGAAATTTTACACGCATGTGTGACAATGCAATATTATGATGACATGCAGCTGATCTGATGATGGAGCTGGAAGGTGGACATAGGAACTCTATAATGAAACGGAACAACCCTATCGAGTTTGGGCTCGTATGATTCATCTTGCCGAGTACTTTGTGTCTAGATGGTATCCAGGGGCTGATGATGAAGCTGGAAGGTGGCCACAGTAACTCTGTAATGAAATGACGCAACCCCATCGAGTTTGGAATCATTTGATTCGTCTTGACGAGTACTTTGTCTTTAGATGGTATCCAGGGTCTGATGATGGAGCTAGAAGGTGGCCATAGGAACTCCGTTATAAAACGACATAACCCATCGAGTTTGGGCTCGTATGATTTGTCTTGACGAGTACTTTGTCTCTAGATGGTATCAAGGGTCTAACGATGGAGCTGGAAGGTGGCCACAGTAACTCTGTAATGAAACTACGCAACCCTATCGAGTTTATACTCGTTTGATTCGTCCTGAAAGTATTCCACTTTGTCAAGTTATGATCATTTTATTTCTACAATTTTATTCTAATAAATAGAAACACCCAGACGCAGTACAAATATCTGTGTTCATCGAACCCACGAATAATAATAATAATTAATAATAATATGTTTCTTTCTAACAAACATTCACCTATTAGTACAACAAATACTTACATATTACCACTAAGCGTAATATATATATATATATATATATATATATATATATATATATATATATATATATATATATATATATACATATATATATATTAATCATCAGAACAGATGTTAGCGTCACAATAGGCAAAGGTGTGGTAGAACAAATGGATGAATTTGTATATCTTGGATGTGGATTCAGTCGGGATGGAAATCAGTGGTGTACCACCAATGATTTAGAGAGAAGATCTTGGCAGTCATCACCTCAGCCAGATGGCACGTACGTCCCACCATTATTATATATAAGTGAGAGTTGGGTATGCAGAAAGGGGCATAAGAATAAAATCAATGCGGTCGAAATGCGATCTCTGCGAAAAATCTGTGGAGTTTGACTGACCGCATTCGCAACTATGACATAAGAGAGCGAGTAGATCGGAAAGAGAGTATTGGTGAAGATGCGAAAGGTAATTAATGCTCCGACAGTTCGGATATGTGGAATATTCATGCTGGACGACCGATTGGTTAAGAAGATAAACAATGCGAAAGTGGAAGAAGGATGCATTTACAAAGAGAGACCGACACTGTGTGACTTACCTAGACTAAATCGGTCATGTACTAAAGGAAGGTGAAGTCAGCGAGTCCGAAACCGGCGAGCGTGTATGAAGAGACTTATGAATGTTGAGGAAGCAAGAGATATATGCAAGAACAGAGCCTTTTGGCGCTCTGTTCTCCCTGCCAACCCCGCAAGGAAGATTGCGTGATGAATAAGTATGTATTAAATATCTATATTATATTCTAATAACAGATTCTATACAAATATCTATCCAACATCTAAAACTTATAAAACTTTCTAACATTTACGCGAATTTTACACATTTTGAAATAAAACTACGTTCACGGAATCTATCGCGTTTACTTGATTTTTATACTATCCCGGCGTTTCGAATACTTTATCAGCTTTGAACGTCTACCATCGAAATCCACCCGTGATCATGAATGCTGTAAAGTATTCGAAACGTCGGGATAGTATAAAAATCAAGTAAACGCGATAGATTCCGTAAACGTAGTTTTATTCCAAAAATCTAAAACTTATCTACTTCTACAACTCTAAAAGTGACAACTGTCATGTGTGCTGTCACCAGTGACATCTGTCAAAGTCACTGTTAGGCTAATTCATGGGGCTAATTAATATAGAGTTCGGCTCGAGTGCAACTAACCTGTGGAAAAGTCATGGGGAGAGGTGATTTCCTTTTTATGGCGCCTAAATTCTGTCTGCGACCAAGTCGCTAACAAATAAATATAGTATTATTATAATCGCAAATGTAGGTACCTGTCTTATATCTGGGAATCAAACCTACACCATGGTAAGTTTCCATTGAAACCACTACGTTGGATATGTTTTTATTGCTTTTATCACATATTTTATAAGTAAAAAAAGATAGTTTTAGGTATTTAGTCCGAGTTTAAAGCAGTAGATATATATAAATTACTCTTTGGTTTAATGGCTAACCTCCGTTAACTTAAATAATGATTCCACAGTAACTTCCCGGGTTTCCCGAAAAAAACCGGATATGTCCATCTTTGTACTTCGGACTATATAATACCTATATGAAAATTTTGCGATAATCGGTGAAGTAATTACAGCGTCAAACAAAAAACCTCACATTCACATTTTATAATAAGTATTATTATTATTATTTTTTATAGTACGAGTTTCATTTCAATAATAGAAATATTTTAGTAAAATAATTACAATAAGCATATAATTATGTGATTTAAAAAACTTACCGATAAGCATCAGGGAGAATATAGCCAGTACTTTAAACATTTTAAAAAGTAAATTAAATATAATAGTTCTAAGTGTGCAAAAGAGATAGTGTTGTCACCAAAGCTTGCGATGGAATGGCATTATAGTGATCGAGTTTCCCCTTTTATATCAAATCAAAGTTTGCTTAGTTTAAAAGCGTAGGTGCTTCGTGACAAAAATACTGGAACGTTCCTATAAAAATTGAGATTAAAAAGTATATTTTTATCTGCTGAAATATTTTATTTTATACTTCAGGGGTGGCGCCAGCAGTTCCCGCAGCATAAAGACGTTGGCTACTACCAGCCTTAGGGAGAGGAGAGGGAAGTGGAAGGTTAAAATCATAGAATGAATGACACAATATTTTCTTTCCATACATCCATCCATCCATCAGCCTTTCATCGTCCACTGCTGGACATAGGCCTCCCCAAAATGGGGGTTTTACCATAATCGCCACGCTTGGCAGGCGGGTTGGCGATCGCAGTGGATGTTTTTAGTACACAG
Organism: Leucoma salicis; assembly: GCA_948253155.1. Classification (NCBI taxonomy): domain Eukaryota; kingdom Metazoa; phylum Arthropoda; class Insecta; order Lepidoptera; family Erebidae; genus Leucoma; species Leucoma salicis. The sequence goes on along the minus strand of OX411826.1, from coordinate 1,924,813 downwards.
GGGAATGCTGCTGCCCGGTCCCACGGTAATCCCTTAGTCGGCTTTTACGACTCCCATAGGAAGAGACAGGGTGGAGCTATTCTTGGTGCCGGCCCCACATTTCTTTCACTGGGCAGTAATTAGTATTCGTCAACAAATACACGCATAATTTTGAGAAGTTGAAAAGGTCTTTAAAGTCTTTATTTATACAAACTATCGTACTCGATAAGCCAGGCTTTCACAAGGTTACACTGCGTAGTATTTTCTCAGGAATACAATAGGACAAAGCCAAAGTCATGTGCTTTAAAAAAAACCGCCTAACCCTAATGTTTAATCTATGGCCAACTGAAAATAAGGCGGTTATTATTATTCAATGGTTGTGTAACTTTAACATTTTTATAAGAAAACTTTTTACTTTGATAACAACTTCGATGTGATGTTTACTTGTTTGGTTAAAACTAAATAACTTGACACGTGGCTTTGCTTGGCTTTTTTTACTATAGATAACATTAATAATGATCTCCAATCCATACCATAACTTCCAACTTCGGTCACGGCGCTAGTGTCAACAGACACTATCCAGGTACATTTATAAGATATTAAAGTGCAAGCGCGTGTGCGCAAACAAAAGTGTCTCTCTGTTCCCTCACTCTCATTGTCCGATTGGCATTCCGACACGACATGGTCGGTATAGACGGACTAGAAATGACAGCACAGATGGCGGAGTGGTTTACAGATTGGCATCCCGCCCGAGTGTTGTGGGTTCGACTCTCACACAGGACAACTCTTTGTGTGATCCACAAATGGTTCACTTTGTGTCCGTGAAATTGTATTTTTGTAAAGTCTTCCGCTATACAAGGATTATTTCATAGTGCAGGGTGTTGTCTTAAACCACTGAAGGAATGTAACATAGTTCCAGTGGCACGTCAACACAGGCGGAGAGAAGGCACACGGCGGGTTTATTTAGTGGGTGAGGGTCCCACACTACCCCGTTCGTTGTCCCGAACGACGACGTATGCGGTTAGGTTAGGTTAGGTTATATTTATATATTTTATATAGGTAGTTTTTTCCAGCCTTAACAAAAAAAAGGGGGATTGTCTTAAAAAAAAAAACAAATAAACAAAATATCATTAAAACGGTATACCTCATTTCATAATGTTAAAGAAACGACGTTTTTGAAATGCCAGAGGTGAATGAGTTGGGCTAGCCGCAGTCATCATTTAATTTTCATCGTTTTTTTTATACTGCGTGCGTGGCAAACAAGTATGTAAGTACCTGATGGTAAGTGGTTACCGAAGTTTATAGATGCTAAGAACACCAGACACAACTCTTGTGTCGCTAACTCTTAGTAAAGGACCGGAGGTAGAAAGGAAGGGTAATAAGGAAAGGATAGGAAGGAGGTTTGGGCCTCCGGCACTCGCACTCACCATACGGAACACAATGGCAGGAGTAACTACCGTTGTTTTACGCTGATCTTCTGTGAGAGGGTGGTATTTCCCCAATTGAGCCGGCCCCTCTCATGCTGGGATAAGCTATCTCTCCCTACAATCTAAACACATAGAGGTGCTTCACGATCGGCCTGATAAGTGATTACTTACTCCCACTTACCACCAAGAGTACCCAACCCTCATCCATCAGCTTTCCACGTCCACTGCTGGACATAGGCCTCCCCAAGAGAACGCCACAACGAGCGGTCCCGTCATGGGGGATAATGCCGTAATCGCCACGCTTGGCAGGCGGGTTGGCGATCGCAGTGGATTGATGAAAATATTTTAGTTCATAGGCTTATATATAGCACTTAAAATCGTCAAAGTTATCTACTATGCAATAACTAACACGAGTGCTTATGGCAAGTCTTGCAATCGCCACAGGCAGCCGGATTATGTGATAAGGCTTTTCATGAGAAGAACCCGGCAAGAAACTTATTAGCCACTGTTTTAAATCTCCAATTTGTTACAGTATTTACATTTTTATACTTATCTATATTAAATAATATAAGTGCTAACCAAGAACATACAGTACTAGCAGTGAAACCCGGCGTTGCTCGGGTTAAAATTCATCGCATGTTTAATGGTATAAATAGGTATATAAGGATCCATTTTTTAACGTAGATATGATAGAAATTTTTTTGGTTACTGTTCACTCTTATTCCAATTGTTCTTCACTCGACTGCAAACACTATTGAACTGACTTACTGACGAAAAGTCACTTATAGAGTCATCGAAACTGCCTAGGTGGTGCAGCGGTAGTGTGAGCGACTGCTGATCATGAGATCTCTGGTTCGATCCACGGGTAGGGCAGTGTTAATGAGCTTTTTCCTAAAAAAAAATTCTCAGTAGAAGCCTGGAGTTTGGAAATGTGACCGTTAGACGGCAATAGGCTCGCCCCCTATTACGTGGGACTCAAACATAGCTGGCGAATCGTGGGTGTGTAATACACCCCTGCCTACCCCTACGGGGAATACAGGCGTGAATGCTATGCTTTTTTATCCCACTATTGGGCACGGGTCTCCCCTCATGGTGAGAGGGATTAGGCCATAGTCCACCACAGACAGTTGGCAGACTTAACAAGCCGTCGAGTAAATCTCTCAGGCATGCAGGTTTCCTCACGATGTTATCCTTCACCGAGGAGTGATAAATTGTAAACAAAATCACACATTATTTCGAAAAATTTGTCAGAGGTGTGTGCCGTACGAGGTCTGAACCTTGAACTGGAAATCGAACTCGATACCACCTGTCTTTGCAGTCCTTGGTTTTACCGCTAGGCTCTCACTGCATAATACAGATATTCAATTTCAATATGTAAATAGTTTGAGTCATCTTTCCGAGCTTCATAAACATACATATGCTTTTATTTCAAAGCTAATATATCAAGTTTCATATATCTCTGTTGCTGCTTACCCCGACTATACTTAAGTGTGATAGTGTATTGTATTTTAATTTGTCTGGTATTTACGCAAATAGACGTCTATTCAAATAAATAAATTTGAAGCGTCTGTTTGTAATCTCTAAATAACAGCTTTAAACTAAACTAGCTGACCCGACGGACGTTGTCTCGTCTTAGCTATGAACATTCGATTACTTGCGAACTGTCAAACGTGCTAAGTTAAAATAATCGTTAATTTTTCTGAAATTTTCCAATTATATGCATAATTTTCTTAATTTTTTGATGTGAAACATCTAATGCGGAGGGAGGGTAAAATCGGCTGTTAGCGTGGCGACGCTTTTATTTTGCTTGTCCCGTTCAAATCCTGCAAGTTAAATTTGACACACTTTCCGGTTTCCGAATAAGCTGTTTTACACGCATATGTATATCGCGTGACAATGCAATATAATGATGACATGGAGCTGATCTGATGGTGGAACTGCAAGGTGGACATAGGAAGTGTATAATGAAACGGTGGTGAGTTTGGGCTCGTATGATTCGTCTTGACGAGAACTTTGTCTCTAAATGGTATCCAGGGGCTGGTGATGAAGCTGGAAGGTGGCCACAGTAACTCTATAATGAAACAACGCAACCCCATTAAGTTTGGACACGTTTGATTTGTTTTGATGAGTACTTTGTCTTTAGATGGTATCCATGGTCTGATGATGGAGCAGGAAGGTGGTCATGCGAAACTCTGTAATTAAATAGTGCAACTCCATCGAGTTCCGTAAAGGTGCGACGCTCTGCGCCACTCAGTAGAGGGTACCTGAAAGGGTAAGCCGCCGGTGGCCCACTGAAGTAGTACACATGGTACCAGTGAGCCGCTAATACAGGTGGAGAGACGGCACACGGTGGGTTTATTTAGTGGGTGAGGACCCCACCCTACCCTGTTCGTTGCCCCGAACGACGGGGTGTGCGATTAGGTACATTTTTCCCCGCCTAAACAAAAAAAAGGGCTCGTTTGAAATGTCTTGACTACTACTTCAGTCCTAGATGATATCCAGGGTCTGATGATGGAGCTGGAAGGCGGCCACAGTAACTCTGTAATGAATCGACGCAACCCCATCGAGTTTGGAATCGTTTGATTCGTCTTGAGGAGTACTTTGTCAAGTGATGATAATTTTATTTCTACAAAATCATTTCGATGTTTCACATCTGGTAGACGTCCCGCGACGTCTAGATTTTCTTCCAAAAGAACCTTCTTCTGACAATAATTAACACAACAAAAAAAGAATTAGCGAAATTGTTCCATCCGTTCACGCGTGATGCGATTACCAAGGGAAATAGAGATTCATTTATATATAATATATAGATGCATTATGAGACTATATGCTTAGGCACGTTCCCAATAAAAAAATATCATTTTACAAAGATTTTATTTGTCTGTGTTTGTTCCGGTCACTTCGGAACGGCTCAACAGATTTGGACGGAACTATCATTGGCAGATAGCTGATGTTACGAGGAGTAACTTAGCGCACTTTTATTTTGGAAAAGTTAGGGTAATATGCATCACGTATGTATCCCCGAAGGGTTAGGCAGTGGTTTATTACACACTCACGGTTCGCCAGCTACGTTTAAGTCCCACGTTATAGGGGGTGAGCCTATTGCCGTCTACCGAGCAATTTTCCAAACTCCGAGCTGCTACTAAGAATTTATTTTTTCTTTTTACGTAACAAGTAAAAGCTCAATAACAATGCCCGACCCGGGGATTGAACCCGAGACCTCATGATCAGTAGTTGCACACGCTACCGCTGTACCACTGAGAGAATTGAAGGGTAAGCAAGTGTAATGATATATTATTTTATGCTAGAAGCATAAGGCAATCCATCCATCCATCCATCAGCCCTTCATCTTCCTCTGCTGGATATAGGCCTCCCCAAAATTGGGGTTAAAACCCCGCCTGCCAAGCTTGGCGATTATGGTTTGGTTGGCAATCGCATTGGATGTTTTTAGTACACAGGGGAACGCTGCTGTCGGTCCCCCGGTAATCCTCCAGTCGGCTTTTACGACTCCCATAGGAAGAGACGGGGTGAAGCTATTCTTGGTGCCGGCCCCACAGGCAATAGGCACCTTGAACCTGATTGAAAACCAATACCAGGGACATCACTCCCTGCTGGAGTAGAATATCGAAAGATGACCCTCCAGTACCCCCCACAAAAGGCGTGGTTTTAGTCGGTAGCTGCCATGCAAAATTGGGGGCACGGTGGCGAGCCCGACATACTCCCCGGTGCACCCGGCTGGGGGGATGCGTAACAGCATTTCCAAAGCGTCAACGAAAAAAAAAAAAGTGACATCACTCCCGCTTCGCCAGTTCCAAGGAAAGGGATAGGAGATGAGCAACTCTCACGGAAAATCACCGTATAACAACGGTAGGTAGGTACCTATTCCTACCGTTGTGTTTCGTATGGTGAATGAGAGCGCCGGAGGCCCAAACCCCCTCCCTATCCTCTCCTTACTATCCTTCCTATCACTTTCCTTGGAGATGGCGACGCGCAAGTGATGCCTCTGGTGTCGTTAGCGTCTACAGGCTACTATACCACTTACCATCGGGTGGGCCGCATGCTTGTTTGCCACTCACCTAGTATAAAAAGAAACGCGATAAAAGAATCCATAGCCACCTACCACCATGTAAACTTACACAATAAAATTTTCAGTACTGTTCCACTATTGGTCACAGGCCTTCTCGTAGTGAAATTAATTTAAGCCGTATTCCAACAAAATGATTTACGATCCTTTATCTATACTATTTTAAAGCTGATCTGGGGGGTTAGGCAGAATCTCATATCTCACATGTCGATCGTATCGTGATCACTGTGATTGGTTGAGAAACCGACGCGTGATGTCGCAATAATCCGTTGGCCGATCACGGTGATCTCTCAACCAATCACAGTGATCACGATACGATTGACATGTGATTCTGCCTAAAGACCTGCCTGTTCATTTAAGATATTTGAGAAAAAAATACTGTATTAGGCTTTAGGTATAGGCGAGTATAAACACAAAACAATTTTTTTTTAGATTTTTTATCCGTTTGTTTGTTCACGCATCACGCGAAAACTACTGACCGGATTTTGATGCAACTTTTTTTGTGTGATAGCTCTAGACTTATCAATTGGTATACATTTTATCCCTCTACTATATCGGGAACCTGAGATATAACCCAAAAACTAGCTTTTGGCTGCGGCGGAGCCGCGGGCTAGGCTAGTTTTAATAAAGCCCTTCTGAAAACTTCTTTATATTGTGATTTTTTTTTAGTACAGTTAAAGCTCTTTATTCGCGGGGTATATGTTCCGTAAATATGCCGCGAATACAGAAACCATGAATATGGAATGGTATTTTATATGGGATTATAGGGGATACGTTCCTAGGTGACAAAATAAAAAACAAACATAAAAAAAAAACAATTTAATTGAAGTTTTTGACCATATTTATTAATTATTATCTTCAGGCTTAGGCAAAGGTTTAAAGAATTTTGTAATTTTTTCTTGCTTGGCAGTTTTTAAAAGCTCTTTCAGTTCAAACTGATATTCAGCAGTGGCATTAGCAATTTGCCTCTTAAAAATAAGACTTCGTTCCATAGACGGATCAATTTTCATAAAGAAATCACAAAGTTCATTTGCCATTCTTAAACCTTCACTAAAGGGCGGGCCACACAGAGGTGGGAGCCGCAGGAAGAATTTGTATGCAACCTGTTGATAGCGCGGCTCCCACCTCTGCGTGACGAGGCCTTAAGATTTTTCAGTTTTAGCAACAAATTCTCAAAAACACCGACCGCGGCGAAGGCGGTTTATGTCAAAGGCCGAACAGCGGCGATATCATTTAATAACATACTTATTACATAGTTGTAATAAGGTATATTTTACTTTTTTATTAGTCCATTTATCGGCGCGTTTACAAAGGATCTTTGGTTGGATACATATTGGAATTCTTTTTATTAATATGCATGTACTATGTACCGATTAGATCCGCGAATAAAGAAATCTTTAGCCACGAATATAGGAATTGGGTCACAATTTTTTAATCCGCGAATAGTGAAAACGCGAATGAAGGAAGCGCGAATAAGGAGCTTTTACTGTATTTGACATGATCAGCTATTTTAGTAGAAACAAATTATGGCGAAAGTGGAAAAAGAGAAATTTTCTATGAGTAGGATTCAAACTTGCGTCTTTTTCTATTCGGAAGGATGCTTTAGACCGCTAAGATATCGTATCAAAAATCGGAACTAAATATATGCAAATACATCCGGTAGATGGCGCCGGTTTTATAAGACTACAATCTGAAGATGCAAATTGAGAGTTTCTTCAGCAGGCTTCTAAGATAGCTTAGCAGTATAAAGCATCCTCCCGGATAGTAAGACGCAAGTTCGAATCATGCTCGAAGAAATTCTTTTTCTTAAAATTTTATTAAAAAAAAATTATATGGGAAATATAAACTATCAGGGAATCGAACCCATATTCCGTAGTTGGAACCGCATTTTATTTTATGGAACAGTGGCACGCCCCCCCCCCCCTCATAAAAGTATTGATTTTTAAAACTTCATAAGATGTTGACGGGGCATTTATTAGCACGAATAAAACATTTAAACAAAAAAAACCTTGTTTATTGCAATACAGTCCACAATATAGTTACTATCTGTAAGGGATAGTCCATTAACCACGTGATGTGTTTTGGCATTTTCTTTAACCCTCCCCTCCGAGGGCTGAGGTTTAAGATTAATCGCCCCCCTCCCCTACCCAAAATAACGTGTATTTTTTTAGCAAAAAGACAAAAGTATCTTAAAAATTTCAGAATTTATCTTTAAATACAGGCATGAGTCAGTATATAATCTAACTAATTCAAGCTCATACGCCGCTTTTCGGTTGATATAGAAATCACGCGTTCAACGACAAAACCAGACACCACCCCCCCTCACTCCTAGTAAAATTTCGTGATTTTTGTCGAACCACGAGCTTTCGAGGTTCACGTGATTAATGGACGACCCCTAATATAAATATTTATTTAACAATATTTATAACAGATTATTATTTACCCATTATTATTAATAACCTCCATACAAACAGTCAACTATACGCAAGAGATTATTTGTGAAAGTGGAAAAAGAGTTTTCCTGCGAGCAGGATTTGAACCTGCGTCCCATCCAATCTAAGGAAGTGCTATGAACCGCTTTAAGCTATCACAGTCATCTAACGGTGTCATCTAATCTCCACTTCACATTTAGATGTCTTTACGACCCACGCCACCTATCAGATGCGTGACATACCTACATTATTCTAATATAGTAAGTTGTTCTTTATACTTTAAAGCTGAGCATGTCAAGTGCTACCGATTAAAATACGTAGTAGATATTATAGTGGAGTTTAATCCTGCCACTGCAATCTTTTCTTCACAGAAATTCCACACATAAGTCATTCCATAGCTTGTTGACCTTTTAATTCTTCCAATTTATAACATTCAAAATTAATACTAGGGCATTTTTACTATTAAAAATATAATTAATTGGCTAAAAAATATACAGTCAATGGAGGAATGCCAACAGAAATGAAATAAAATTATCTTCATAACATAAAATTTATGTCTTCAAATATGCACTTTTTCAGCAGCCTCATGACCCACAAAAGCCCTTGATCCGACCTCTGTATCTTTCACATCTATCGGTACTCCAAACAATAATTTAATATACGTAATTAAAGGAAAAATATTAATCATGTACAAAATATAAATATAATATTAATTGACATTTTATATAAAAAATAAGTATTCACAAAAGTTTTATATACACTTCGATAGATGGCGCTGTGTAGTATTATAAACGCTGAATCGCGATATGGTTTCAATACGGTCAACGTATCGGTCGCATTTTACCCGTCGAGAATTTTTTTTATTTCAGCATAAGATATATCTACATTAATCTGTTAAAATTAACATAAATTTATATAATATCAATCTAATTCTCTGCCTAATAATTCATTTTTAACATGTTTACCATTTTCATGACGTTTGGAATGTAAAACTAACTTACTTCTAGTCATAAATCGCTTATTACAAATTGAGCATTGATGCGCCCTGTCCCCAATGTGCATTTTCACGTGCATAACTAAGTTATTTTTTTGAGTGAAACCCTTTGAGCATATATTGCAGACATGGGGTTTGATTCCCGAGTGGATTTTCTCGTGGCGGTCCAAATCCGCCTTCCTATAGAAAGACGCACCGCACTCTGCGCAATTGAAGTTCTTTGTACCTGTTGAAGATTATGTTCCATGAATAGCTGCAGATTCCAAAATTTTAGGTGACAATTGAAGAGCCTAGTTGTAACACCAAGGACTGGAAAGACAGTTGCATTGAGTTCGATCTCCAGTCCCAGGTTCATAATGGGCTTTTTTTTTTGTTAAGGCGGGAATAAATGTATTTAACCGCACACCCCGCCGCTCGGGGCAACGAACAGGGTAGTGTGGAGCTGTCACCCACTAAATAAACCCGCTGTGTTGGCAGGCCACTGGAACCATGTTACATTACTTGAGTCATTCAGTGGTAGGTCCAACATGGCCTAGCTGGACACATTCTTCTGACTTTTCGATATATTTGTTTACAAATTATCACAGCTCTGTGCAGGAAAACCTTGTGAGGAAACCTGCATGCCTGAGAGATTTTCTCGACGGCCTGTGAAGTTTGCCAACCCGCTTTGGGCCACTTCTCACTCACTGTGACAGGAGAACCCTGCCCAATAGTGGGATTGAAAAAAATTGAAAAAAAATAATGTTAGTTTAAGTGGCCACCTATTACAAGCGGAGAGGCGGCACACGGCGGGTTAATTTAATAATATTAAATTCTTTATTTCAAGTATCCAAGACTCATATTTATTACACGCTTTTTATTAGCTTCACCTGTATATTTGTATGTTTGTAACCGACTCCTTTGGACGCGATTTTGAACCACTTTAAACGGCCAGATTTCGTTCTTCAAACTTTGTAGATTTAATGACAATACACAAATTTGATGAAATTATTCGATTTATCGGTTTTTAGGGTTCTTTAGTAGAGATGTGTAACACTGCGCTGCGCCGCGCAGTTGCGCTAACTCAGTTCACTGCGCTGGGTGTTTTAACTCACTTCTTAAAATGAGTTGGCACATAGCCCAGGACCGCGAAATTCGAATATCATTGTTATAAACTGCAACTCCGTGAAATGTAAATGGAGTCATACCTTCTTTTTTCCCGGAAATAAAATTTTCATTTTGTTGCACCATGGCGCTATTTTGAGTTAACGCAATGAGCCAACGCAGTTAATTGCGCCTGAGTTACTGAGTTAACACAAGGATTTTTGCTGAGTTACCCATGTCTATTCCGTAGCGATTAAAGAACCCTTATAGTTTAGCCATGTCCGTCCTTTCGATGAAGTTTAAAGGCAAATTATTACGACATAAGTAGGTTTTATTTCTTTTAAATAACAGTACTTTTGATACTATTTTGAGACTAAAAAGAAGAAAATAAATTATAGTTTAAAAAACTAAAATAACACGCTTTAAATAGCTAGTTGAACTAAAAAGTAGTAAATAATATTACAATAAATAATGATTGTAAAAAAGCATGGGGTGCATTACATGTTACAAATAGTTCACCTATATACTTAGTAAAAACCGGCCAAGTGCGAGTCGGACTCGCGCACGTAGGGTTCCGTACCATTGACTAGGTAAACAACATTACACTATTGTAACTGTCTGTAACCATGATATTTGGCTGTTACCAAATATGTTAAGAAAGTACAATCAACTATGGAAGAATAAAACAACAAAAAGGGCAAAAATATCACGTTTGTTGTATGGGACCCCTTAAATATTTGTTTTATTTTGTTTTTATTTAGTATTTGTTGTTATAGCGGCAACAGAAATACATCATTTGTGAAAATTTCAACTGTCTAGCTATCGCCGTTCTTGAGATACAGTCTGGTGATAGACGGACAGACAGAGCCAAAACGAGTAAAGAAACACGTTTGCGTCTGGGAGCCCCCTTAAATATTTGTTTAATTTTAATTTAATTATTTATTTATTGCTTGCTTGCTTATCATCACGCCATTTCCCTTGCAGGGTAGGCAGAGAGAACAGATTGCCAAGAGGCTCTATTCTTGCATACATCTCTCACTTCCTCAACATTCATAACTCTCTTCATACACGCTCGCCGGTTTCGGAGACTCCTGACTTCACCATCCTTCAACACATGACCAATTTGGTCTAGGTAGGTAAGTCTCGGTTTCCCCCTGTACCTACATCCTTCCACTTTCGCCATTGTATATCTTCTTAGCCAGTCGCTCGTCCGGCATTCTTTCCACATGTCCGAACCATCGGAGCATTCCCTTTCGCATCTTTACACCAATACTCTCTTTCATACCTACTCGCTCTCTTACGTCGTCGTTACTAATGCGGTCAGTCAGCCTCACTCCACAGATTCTCCGCAGAGATCGCATTTCGACCGAATTGATTTTACTCTCATGCTCCTTTTTGCATACCCAACTCTCGCTTCCATATAATAACGTTGGGACAAGCACTGCGTCGTGTATTGCGAGACGTGCCATCTGGCTGAGGTGATGACTGCCGAGAAGTTGTCCCAATGCTCCGTTCGCTCTATTTCCTGCATTCACTCTTCTCTCTACATCAGTGGTGTACCTTCCATCTCGACTGAATCCACATCCAAGATATACAAATTCATCCACTTGTTCTAGCACACCATTTCCTATTGCTACTCTAACATCTGTTCTGGCTTCTTCTCTTTCAAAAACCATTATTTTGGTTTTGCTCACATTCACACGTAGGCCCCTTTTCTTACAATATTCTGCCATTACGTCGACTAAGGTTTGCAGGTCAGCCGCGGACTGCGCTAATAAAACCGCATCGTCTGCATATAGCAGAGACCTAACCACTGAGTCGCCCATCTGAACTCCCACATTCATTTCATTCAACCTTTGTAGACATTTATCCAGATATATGATAAACAGTCTGGCTGATAGAACGCAGCCCTGTTTAACGCCGATATTGATATCAAACCAGGGTGACATTCCATTATCCAGCCGCACACAAGCTCTGCAGTCCATGTAGTCGGACTAATTATTCTGTAAACATTTCAAGAGTCTACCTGTTGCCCTTATCAATAGCGAGCAAAAAAGGACAATAAAATCACGTTTGTTGTATGGGAGCCCCCCTTAAATATTTTTTTATTATATTTTTAGTATTTGTTGTTATAGCGGCAACAGAAATACATCATTTGTGAAGATTTCAACTGTCTAGCTATCCTGCCGTTCTTGATACAGCCTGGTGACAGACGTACGGACAGACAGCGCAAACAGAGAAAACCGAGTAAAGAAACACGTTTGTGTATGGGAGGCCTTCGGTGGTACCACCCCTCCTCCCCCTCCTTCCCTTCCTATTATTTTAACTGACCACTACCTCATCTCCTCTATATCATTATTCCTCTTCATGTCCTATAGTTTTTCTTGGGGTGGATTACTCGCGAAGGTAAGGCCAACCACTCAGGGGGAGGCAAACTTACCGTCTTACTCACCATCAAGCCATACAGCCTAGTATAATTAATAAATAAATAAAGATTCACGGACATTTTCACACAACGTCCTCTGGTCCCAAACTAAGCTTAACGCTTGTGCTATGGGTACCAGATTACGGATATAATACATATATTACTTTTTTTTTGTAAATACATACATATAATAGATAGAAAACACTCAGACACAGACATTAAACACAAAGTGAAAAATGTGAAATGGAAAATAACAGTCACGAGCAGGATTCGAACCTGCATCTCCTGGATACCGTCCAGATGCTTTGCAATTCATTATCCAGGAGATGCAGGTTCGAATCCTGCTCGTGACTGTTATTTTCGATTTCACATTTTTCACTTTGTGTTTAATGTATGTTGCTAAGCATGTCAAATGCTAAAAATATCTAAATACTCAGACACAGTACAAATATCTGTTTTCATCACACAAATAATTTTCCTGAGTGGGAATCGAACCCACGAGCTCGTGCACGGAAGTCAGTTACACAACCGACTACGCCACAAGGGTTCCCACCAGTAGTGTTTGCTTACCTTCATGTGATAATTGGTGTATACTCAAATGCCCGATCTGTGTGTATGTTTTTCCACATATAGTGCACATGTAGGGACGTTCCCCAGTATGGGTGCGGATGTGTTTCTTGAGCTCATACTTAGTGGCGAAGGATTTTGGGCACTCGGAGCACTGGGACCTCTCCTTTGGGGCCGTCCGCTTACTAACACGTCTGAAATAGTAAACTTATTTTCACACTATGGTTGCAAGGCATCTTTAAATACTTACTTACTCATCATCACGCCATCTCTCGTGCAGGCAGAGAGAACAGAGTGCCAAGAGGCTCTATTCTTGCATACATCTCTAGCTTCCTCGACATTCATAATAAAATTCTGTTCATACACACTTGCCGGTTTCGGAGACTCCTGACTCCACCTTCCTTCAATATATGACCGATTTGGTCTAGGTAGGTGAGTCTCGGTCTCTCCTTGTACATACATCCTTGTGGCATTTTTTAAATCGCGCTATCGTTGTACGCAGTTACTGTTTATAAGATACAGCCACATTATAGCTTTATTATCTTTTTTTTATGTGGAAGTAACGACAATTTAGTCGAGTTACGCCATCTTTTAGTTTTTTGGATAAATAATATCCGTGCTATAATTTAGCAATATAGTATATATATATATATATTCGCTACTGAAATCCAGATGGCGCTTAAAAATGAGCTTCAGCTTAGGTCCGTAAGAGGGATCTTGAAAATTATAGTAATGTAATAATGGTATGGATATAATTCGAGCGCCGCTCACCAGACGTCGCTAGTCTAATATTTGAAGCTGATGTCTCTATCTCCGTATATTCAATATACTTTGTGAGTATGCCTCATAGTAAGCAGTTAATATTGTCCATAGATGTGAGAAATACTAGAGACAACAGATGAGCATTTGTAAATCCATGAAAAAAGATGAGGGGGTGAAAAGTAAGGGTAATAAATAGGAAATGCTACAGTAGCTGATTGCCTTCCATTCCTATAGTCCAACACTTACACAGGGTTGTACTTAACTGGTCGAGCCAACCTATTCATACTAGGATCTGCATGACCCTATAATACACTTACCTTTTCCTTTTAGGTTTACCATCAGCCTCCTCATCATCAGATATCACTATAACTTCACATTTGAGCACAACTTCTTCTACTTCCACTGGTTCCGTACTCATTCCTAAAAAAACATTATTATTCATACCTATATTCCTGAAGGGGTAAGCAGGGGTATAACACACCATATTTGGATGAATTAACTTAGTCTCAACATAAGAAGAGGAAGTGGGTGCCCATTTTTTTTGCATTCCATTAATGGCCAAGGTCCCACTATTGGGCAAGGGTCTCCTCGCAGAATGAGAGGCATATACGCCATAGCCCACCATGCTGTCCCAGTATGAGCTGGCAGACTTCACAAGTCGTCAAGAAAACTCTCAAGCATGCAGGTTTCCTAGCAATGTTTTCCTACACCGAGCAGTGATAATTAGTAAAAAAATACATACACATTCTCAAAAAATCTCGAAAAGACGTATATTTTAGTACTTTTGATGTATAAAGCAGATGGAATAGATTTCCTAATATGGATTAGAATATTAGTCAAGGAGCAGATTAGCTGGATCTGTCAATAATCCCTTTATTTACAGTATCAGAGTTACCTACATATTCTACAAACTTAGATCATGAGGTCTCGGGTCCAATCCCTGGGCCAGGCAGTGTTATTGAGACTTTTCATAAAAAGAAAAATTCTCAGCAGCAAGCCAATTTGGAAATGTGCCCCGTAGACAGCAATAGGCTCACCCCTTATTATGTCGGGCTTTAACATAGTTGGCGAATAGTAGGTGTGTAATATACCTCTGCTCTGCCTACACATTCGAGGATACAGGTGTGAGACTTTTTAAATCATAGCTGTTTCAAAATCTACCAATTGTGTAAATATACATTTATGGACAATTTTTGGATTGCTACATTTTAGCATAACTTACTGCAGTTATATAAAACAACTCACAAAGCTATAACTAAAGTCTATTCAAACAAGAAATTCTTTAAATTGCAGGCTCAGAACAGGTACACCAGTGAGTCAGAGCCTAGATCTAGATCAGTTTATTTGTAAAGATTTCAAACTTGAAGACAGACGGATACCATAAAATTTCATCACAGTCTTATGTCACTTGGATGTGTTCCTTTGCTAAGATGCATGAGCAGCAGGGATGACTTACCATCAGGAGGCTTCCTAGCTTCTCCGCCACTATAAGCAGTAAAAATATCTTTAGTCTATACAATTCATAAACTCTGTTTTATAACTACACTTTCTCCACAATGTGAGGGAGTTACAGCTAAATAAATCATACCGGCAGAATTATTCTCTATGCAGTATTATTGCCACTAAATTAAACATAATCTGTCCTTACGGCACCCAAGGAATAGAATAGAGAATTTAATTAATACGTTGATAGAAATAGCACATCTGAGCACATACTGTAATATTTCATTTGCATGTATTTTTAGAAGTTTAAAGATACATACACTTATTAATATGATTGGTTATAACTTAGATTATTAAAAAACAACTAAGTAAAAGTTATTATTGTGTGTGGACAAATCAAAATAACATTAGAAAGTTACCTGATTCTCTATTTGTTTACGAAAAATATTATTCAAATCTTTGATAAATACATAAGTAACTAATTATTGCATTCTCCCTTAGTTGTAATGACTCTAATTAGGATCTTTAGGATCTTATATTAAAAATATTTGATCCTTCGCAGCACAAAAATTAAAACCCATTTTTTGTTGTCCATAAATAAGCTTTTTGTTTACTAAAAAAAGAGAGAGTGAATTGACATTTACTTAAGTGCGAGGAGTGAAACAAACGTAAAAATAATGGGATGTGTACTGACTACAGACGTTGTCGACTCTGTGGACATAGATATTTTCCATCCGTCAATTTTACAATGACAATTCACGACTAACGATGCGCCAAAGCCACTTAGACGAAGAATAATACAAAGCCAACTCAGACTAAGAACTACTAGACGGAGCCACGGCGTGGCCGCACTTGAAACCCATATTTTTTTTAAATGTTGCCAGGTTGACAAATATTTAACCATATTTGGGCAAATTAAACGATAGTTAGAATGAGGTCTGTAACTAGGTCGTAAATAAGAAACTCTTCGTAACAAATATTTTATTGAAAATCGCAACGTTTATCAAAATGATTATTTAAAAGTAAACCTGCCACCTCTTCTATTCATCCAACCATCAGTCTTTAAACGTCCACTGTTAGACATTGGCCTCTCCAAAGAGAATACCAGAACTAGCGGGCTTGTGCTGACTGCATCCAACGGCTCCTTGCCGCTTTGACCATATATTTGGTCCATCTGGTGGGAGGGCATGTTACGCTGCGCTGTCCGATACGTGGTCGCCACTCGAGAACCTTTTTCCCGAACAGTTGTCAGTACGTCGAGCGATATGGCCTGCCCATTGCCACTGCAGCATGCAAACTCGGCGGGCTATGTCGGATATTCACGTTCTAGCTCCGTATCCGTGATAAGAATTCGATCACGTAGAGAAACACCAAGACTTTGAGCCTTGATGCAGGATAAGTATTGCTTCTACATATATTGCCGTTCTGTATATACAATAAAATTATCTTTTCTTTCTTTAATTTTTTTTTATTGCATTGATTTAATTTTTTTTTATTGCATTTAGTGGCAGACGAGCCACGGCCCATCTGATGGTAAATGTCAACCGTCGTTTATGGACTCAGCTATACTAAGTGTATTGTCAAGCCGCTGCTCACCATTTCATTTCACCTATATATAATGAAAGAATAAACTCCTGCTACGACCAAAACGCAACGATGTGCTTCATGGCCGGTCCCACGGGAGAGAGAATACTACAAGTGGTGAAGTTAGCTATAGGACGAATACCACGACCTTATAAATTTGTGTTGCCACCTACCATTTGGGGTGTGAATATATCTTATTTAATTTTGTTTTACTCCTGGGTTTTATTTTGAAACCCTTAAACCCCAGGTGGGTGTCACAAGAGAAAGAGCAAATCAGTTCCTCTGAATTCTAGAGTAGTACTAGTCAATCTAGAATTGATATTTACTTACAAAGTTGAAGTAATAATAATAATAATAAGTACAAAGCCTTTAAAGCTATACTTAAATGAACATATTCACGGGCAATGATTTTGCTCCCAACGTTACTATTTTCTTATTATGTATAATGAAACATCAACAAAATATCGTGAAACATATTTTGGATATTTCGTGGGTAGCCTCGTTTTCCCGTAGCATCCACCCATTTCATTCTCGCATCTAGATTAGAGGAAAACCTAAAATGGTAATTTTTTATCATCATCTCATAAATTACATATAAATTTATTAGTAAAACGAAACTATTACACCTATAAAAATGTTATTTTTAGAACCAATAGTATTCTTGAATTTTTTATCAAGTCGAATACCAAAAACTTACTAGAAGTTAGTTTTAGTCTATGTTCGTGTGGGTTACAGCAACAGCACTTTTTTTTCTGTTAAGCAAAAATGCTGTAAATGAAGCAGATAAATGTATGGGCCACTCTAAACCAAGTGTTTTACTTTAAAGCAAAATTGCTGTAATTACTTATTACACATATTCATTTGTGTCAATTTAGACATAAATGAAATAAACCTATGTAACCAGGAGCACTTAATTGTCCTAACTGTAAGCAGTTATGAAAGGATTGTGAAATTAAAACGATGTAAGTATGGAATAACATTTATTTGATGCCATTTTAAAATATTAGGAACACAATATTAATTCAAAATCACAAAATTTTGTCATTGTGAAATCAAAAATAGATAATTATCTTTCTTCACTTAAGCATTTAAGCAACAATAGTAAGTATACCCTGGATGTTATAGCACAGGAAATACTCAGAGATCAAATAATTAAAAAACACGACTGCCGTTCATGAGAGCAAACTAAAAAGTTACAAATCTTCTTCTCCTCTTCTTGTCTTCTTCTTCTTCTTCAAAATCAAAGTCAAATCTGTTTATTCAAAATTGGAATACAATATTGTCTCTTTGACGTAATTTTTCTGCTAAAACTACAACTATTTTACTACCTGTATAGCCGAGAAGAAAAAATGGTAAGAAACCTAACGGCACAGGGCCCTACGTACTTTATACTTCTTTTTATCTTTCTTTTTTATTAAATCTTCTTTTTCCTCATCATCTTTTTCTTCGTCTTCTTCATCTGAGTCCACTAAGCATCCTTAACTTTATTGTTTACTTTCAAATACTCGTATTCTGCAGCAAACCTTGCAGGAATAATTTTCCTGTCGACTAGACTTTTCAAATCTTTATATTTTTTGGAAGATATGCCTAATTCTACTGAATATAATTTTTCTTTTAATCTAGTCATATTTTTTATAGAAAGCAAAGGAATCTCTATGACTTGAGCATCAGGTAACATCGAGTTTTTAATATAAATTACGTTAGGTTTCAGGTTCTGATGGACGGATGGCAATATTTAATTTTGCAATGGATATTTTTTTTTTTTGTTTTGTAGCGAAACACGTTTAAAACAAACATGTCACACGTTCCCGAATGTTGCGGAGTAACTGACAGAGGGGTGTAACTGCAACTGCCGTACATTGGCTCACCAAAAATAGTGTGCTATTTTGCGCCGTCTGGTGGTGCAGGAACAGTACTAACTTAGCAGTTTAGTGTCTAGAATAGAATATAGATGGTGCTTTTCTTAATAGCGGCGCATTATTTCATTAAATATTTCCAAAAAATACATTAAAATGCAACGATTTTATAAGATTGAAAAAACTAGACGTCACGGGACATCTACCGGATGTGAAAACATCGAAATAATTTTGTAGAAATAAAATGATCATAACTTGACAAAGTACTCCACAAGACGAATTAAAGGAATATAAACTCGATAGGGACGCAACCCTAAACAACCTCTTCATTACAGAGTTACTGTCAACACCTTCCAGCTCCATCGTCAGACCCTGGATACCATTTAGAGACAAAGTACTCGTCAAGACAAATCATGCGAGCCCAAACCCGATGGAGTTATGTCGTTTTATAACGGAGTTTCTATAGCTACCTTCTAGCTCTATCATAAGACCCTGGATACCATCTAAAGGCAAAGTACTCGTCAAGACGAATCATACGAGCCCAAACCCGATAGGGTTGCGCTGTTTCATTATAGAGTTCCTATGTCCACCTTCCAGCTCCATCATCAGATCAGCTCCATGTCATCATAATATTGCATTGTCACGCGATATACATTTGTGTGTAAAGTTTCAGCTCAATCGGAAACCGGAAACTAGGTATGTCAAATTTAACTTGCAAGATTTAAACGGGACAAGTAAAATAAAAGCGTCGCCACGCTAACAGCCGATTTTACCCTCCCTCCGCATTAGATGTGTCACATCAATAACGGTTTACAAAATCCCTAATCAAGTGTGAGCTCATTTACTGTGTGATCAATTTATTACTTACGGATCACGCAATTTCAAAAACAAAAATACTAACTAAAGCGCCATCTAGCGACTATGGTATCACCGCGCTTCATACATTGTACATAGCGCCATCTAGTGACCACGGAACAAAATCTCCAAAACGGAATCCAAAGTGGCGTATCTATTCCAAGTATAGTTATTTATCTATGGTAACTGACTAACTGAGCGACGCGGTAAGCCGCGGTCGAATAGGCGCGAGCGCTTCTTATACTTACTCTATGGGCGCGAGCGCGTGTTCTAATGGCGGTAAATGCGCATCATCAACAGGCAACTACCGTATTGATTTATTGAAAACGGCATAAAGAACAAAATTCAAATAACTTATTGTTTTTAAATTGTCATAACTAGTCATTGTCTATAATACCATATTCGTTTAAAATGTAGTAAACAACGCCGATCAACCGTTTATTATCTAATAAATGTAGTAAACACGGTAGGTTACCTATAAGTTTTGAGCAATTATGCTGTAACCCGCATTACTCAACATTCAATAGTGCTGTAACTACAAAGGTCACATTAATTTAAAAAAGGGAAATTGCTGTAAATGTCAAAAAAATAGAAAAATGCTGTTTTTTATG
This sequence comes from Leucoma salicis, assembly GCA_948253155.1. NCBI lineage: Eukaryota > Metazoa > Arthropoda > Insecta > Lepidoptera > Erebidae > Leucoma > Leucoma salicis. The sequence goes on along the minus strand of OX411826.1, from coordinate 1,904,711 downwards.
CTATTTACAATATGCGAGTATTCAGTTGTCTATTTGAAAAAATAGGATTAATTCCAATGCTGTACAAAAATTTCTAGAGCTCGGAGAGCCACAGGAATAGGACCATTCAACGCAGACTTTTTTTCTGATTCTAAATTTGAAATATTTTTTTTTTACGAAAGGTACAGTTTACAGCAGAATTGCTTTTTGCCGTCGATATGAATGAAATGTTATACCTAAGGGTTATACCGGTATTTTTTCGCTCGCTGTAGCTTTTTAGCATAGTACACTATTTTACAAGCACTAATATCACGTAGTCCTTTTCTCAAAACACTGATTAGCACGTAAATATATATAAAACCTGGATTTTTATAGAAATGTTCGATTATCTCAGTTGAATCGTGACAGACAAAGCATTTTGGCATCGTGACAAATACCAAAAACTGGCCACGGTGACAAAGACAAAAATTTATGACTGTCGTGGGGACTGACGAGGTCGTGGGTTCGATTCCCACTCAGGACAATTATTTGTGTGATGAACACAGATATTTGTACTGCATCTGGGTGTTTTTTATCTATTTATATGTGTATTTACAAAAGAAAAGTAGTAAATATGTATTATATGTATAATCTGGTACCCATAGCACAAGCGTGAAGCTTAGTTTGGGACCGGAGGACTTTGTGTGAAATGTCCGTGAATATTTATTGATGTGAAACATCTAATGCGGAGGGAGGGTAAAATCGGCTGTTAGCGTGGCGACGCTTTTATTTTACTTGTCCCGTTCAAATCTTGCAAGTTGAATTTCACACACTTCCCGTTTTTCGATTGACCTGCAATTTTACACGCATATGTATATTGCGTGACAATGCAATATTATGATGACATGGAGCTGATCTGATGATGGAGCTGGAAGGTGGATATAGCAACTCTATAATGAAACGACGCAACCCCCTCGACTTTGGTGTTTCTATTCGTCTAGATGAATACTTTGTCTTTAGGTGGTATGCAGGATCTGATGATGGCGCTGGAAGGTAACCATGAGAACTCTTTAATTAAATAGCGCAACTCCATCGAAATAGGGCTCGATTGAATTGTCTTGACTAGTACTCCAGTCCTAGATGATATCAACTTTGTCTTTAGATGGTATTCAGAGTCTGATGATGGAGCTATAAGGTGGCCATAGGAACTCCGTTATAAAACGACATAACCTCAACGAGTTTGGGCTCGTATGATTCGTCTTGACGAGTACTTTGTCTCTAGGTGGTATTCAGGGTCTGATGATAGAGCTGGAAAGTGGCCGTGGGTACTTGGTAATTAAACGTCGCAAACCATCGATTTAGGGCTAGTTTGAGTTATCTTGAATAGTACCATAGTCCTCGATGATATTCAGGGTCTGATAATGGAGCCGGATGGCCATGGGCGCTTTGCTATAAAGCGCCGCAATCCCATCACCTTTGGAATCGTTTGACGAGTACTTCGGCCCTAGATGATATCCAGGGCCTGATGATGATGATTTATGTCCATTTCCGTTATTTTACACATGTCATAATTTTATACAAGCACATTGAAAAGGTTCTGATCATTTAATTTCTAGGTACTCATTATTTCTACAAAATAATTTCAATGTCACAGCTGGTAGACGTCACGCGACGTCTAATTTTTTATTTTTATTTATTAAGAGTTTTAGTCATGAAGGTGCAAGGATGGAGCGCGGTTGGACGGTGGCACTTTGACGAGCACTTCCGCCGTCTTGCGCCAAAGCTCGTCGGCACGGCGTCCGCCCTCGGGCGACTGATGCCGAATCTGGGCGGACCGAGTCTCGCGTGTCGACGACTCTACGCAGGGGTAGTACGGTCGATGGCACTGTACGGCGCGCCCGTGTGGACGGAGTCCCTGGCCGCTCGCAATAGGGCCCTTCTGTGGCGTCCACAGAGGGTCGTAGCGGTCAGGGCAATACTCGGGTACCGCACGGTCTCGACCGATGCAGCCTGCGCGTTGGCCGGAACCCCCCCGTGGGATCTGGAGGCGGAAGTGCTCGCCGACGTCTATCGGCGGGCGTCGACGGCGCGGGCGGGGGGCAGCCGCCCCTCGCCGAGCGCAATGTCATCGTGGCGGGAAGATGCCCGCCGCGCCACCGTCCTAAAGTGGAAGTCTCGGCTGGAGACGCCCCGGGCTGGTCTCTGGACCGTGGGGGCGCTCCAGCCGATTTTGGAAGAATGGGCAGGGCGACAGCACGGGATCCTCACCTTCCGGTTGGTGCAGGTTTTGTCGGGGCATGGTTGCTTCGGCAAATACCTGCACATGATCGCTAGGAGGGAGACGACCCCAGGCTGTCACCACTGCGGCTGCGACGAGGACTCGGCGCAGCACACGCTCGAGTCGTGCCCGGCCTGGGATGTGCAGCGCCGGGAACTCGTTGCAGTCATAGGCGTGGACCTGTCGCTGCCGGCCGTTGCGCGAGCGATGGTTGGCAGTGACAGGGCCTGGACCGCGGTCGCCGCCTTCTGCGAGGCTGTCATCTCGCGGAAGGAGGTGGCGGAGAGGGCCCGGGAGGAATCCTCCTTCGCGGACCCGATTCGCCGCCGGCGCGCGGGGCGGCGTGCGCGCGCTTACCTGCGCCTGATGCCGCCCTAACCGAGGCCGCGGACGGTGGGGTCGGGGAGTACCCTGCCGTCCGCGGAAGCCTACCGCGAAGGTGCGACGCCCAAGTGCGCGAGGCGTCGCTAAAGAAAGGGTGCCCGAAGGAGCTGCCGCCTGCGGATCGCGGTCGAAACGACGCGGTACCCGTGATCCGCCGTAGTAAGGGCGGGTGGAGGCGCACGGTGGGTTTTTAGTGGGTGAGACCACCACACTACCCCGTTGTCTCCCCGGGCAGCGGGGTGTGCGGTAGGACATTTTTGCCCACCTAAAATAAAATAAAAAATAAAAAAGGATGGAGCGCGGTTTACTAACCCTACTGCTACTGCCCATATAGGCCTATAAGCCTACTGGCCTAAGAAAAGATGCTGGAATGTGTAGATGAGAACATGAGAAAGAAAGGAGTGAATGCTGAGGAGACGAATATGGCAAGTGGAGTGGTAGAGGCCATCTGTATTAAATATTATAAGGTTCTAGGCGGCGTGTCGCGATCTCCAAGGAAAGGGATAGGTGGTGGAGGGGAAGGATAATACGAAGAGGATAGAAAGTAAAACAAAGAGAGGCCATTTTAAGAATAATGAGGGTGAGGATGGGTCGTTCGCCTCCGGGGCTCTTACTGCTTAAACTAAACGAAATACAATGGCAGGAGTATCTGCCGTCGTTTCACGCTGATCTTCTGTCAGACGATGGTACTTCCCCGATGGAGCCGGCCCATTCATGCAGGGATATGCATGGCTTTACCACTAACTTGTCCACTTCTTATTATTTCCACTAGCTCTGGAACTTCCACCATACCTCTCTAAACGTGGTCACAGCAAATCAACGTTTTTTTTTTTTCAATTATGTAGTCTTAAAAGGGCTCATTTCATCATCAATGTATGGATTGAACGAGCAAAATATTTTTTTTTTTTTTATTGCGTAGTAGCAGACAAGCCACGGTCCATCTGATGGTAAACGGTAACCGTCACTCATGGACTCAACTATATCGAGAGTATTGTGAAGCCGCTGCTCAACATATCATTTCACCAATATGAAATGAAAGAATAATAAACGGTTATCTCCTGTTACAAGCCAAAACGCAACGATGTGCTTCATGGCCGGTCACACGGGAGATGGTGGTACCAACCCGCTCGGGCCCGATACCAAGTGAGTACGCCCACTTGGTACCCAGCCCTAGCACCAGTAATATTAAGGACTAAAAAAGAATATTAAGGAGAATCTTTTTGTGTTCAACTTCAGACTCTCCTATACTTACTATAGTTACTATAATATAATACAGTCATTTTTATCTCAAATATCTTAAATGTACAGACAAGTCTGTTACGTCTTTATACGATTATTAGTTAGGATGTGTAACATTCGGTCGCTGCCTTCTGCGAGGAGATCATCTCGCGGAAGGAAGCGGCGGAGAGGGCCAGGGTGATCCTTCCGCAGACCCGAACCGCCGCCAGCGACTGGGGTGGCGCAGGCGTAGTCGTGGGTAGCACACTCTTTTAAAATAAGGATCGTGTGAGGCACTCTTTTTATTAAGTGTGGTAGCAAACTGCACTACCACGAATGAGGCGAGGCTGCGGTGTTCTGTAAGCACAACACACGGCACACACACTCGGTGACTTCGCTCAACGCCTCACCACGCCTCATACCTCTTGAGTAATATTGTTCTGTGCCTCATACTCACTCTTAGCGAAATTTGTTCAAAATCTTGACTTTGATTGACAATTGGCATGCTTAAAATTATTAGTTTTCTGTAATACTTTCTGATATTTACGCGAATGTTACACATTTTGAAATAAAACTACATTTAAACTACGCAAGGTATGCCTTGGACGTCTATCATCTAAGTCCACCCGTGATCATGAATGCTGTAAAGTATTCGAAACGTCGGGATAGTAGTAAAATCAAGTAAACGCGATAGATTCCGTAAACGTAGTTTTATTTCAAAATATTAGTTTTCTATTTTAATACACTTGAGTGATCGAAGCTTGCGCGACCTAAATAACAAAAGTGTTACAAATGTTCTGCTGTAGTCTTGTGCAATATGTAGCTTAATCTGTGTAGTGTGCTAACACATCAAAATAAAAAGAGTGAGGAACTCAATCTATCGAAGTGAGTAGCTACAAGTGTGCTACCACACGTGCTGAGTACCCAACACTACGCAGGCGTGAATATTTGCGTCTAATGCCGCCCTAGCTGAGGCTGCGGGTGCATGGATCGGGGAGCATCCGGCACCCGCAAGGCCTCTCGCTAAGGTGCGACCACTGAAGGAACGTAATATGGTTCCGGTGTGGCCCGCCAATAAAGGCGGAGAGACGGCACACGGCGGGTTTCTTTAGCTGGTGAGGGCCCCACACTACCCTGTTCGTTGCCCCGAACGACGGGGTGTGCGGTTAGGATCATTTTTTCACGCCTTTACAAAAAAAAATAAAAAAATAAGTATGTGTAACATTCGCGTAAATATAAAGCAGTATTATGAAAATCGATGTTGTTGCGTATTGATTAAATTAGATTTTTTTTAATTATGGCGAACATCATTGCTCTATAAATACATAAACATTCAAAAAATTCTACAGTGAAAATCTTATCAAATCCAAACAACTAGAACACGACACACAATTATTATTATAATTGAAAAAAAAAACTTCTAAATTCTCAATAACTGATATTTTTTGTCTCACAAACACAATGACCGTGGCCGTGTGGGGCCGGCTTTAGAATTGTCCCACCCCTCTCCACCCATGGGAATCGTAAAAGCCGACTGAGGGAATACCGGGGGAGTGGGCAGCAGCACTCTTTCGAGTATTAACAACATCCACTGCGATCGCTAACCCGTCTGACAAGCGTGGCGATTACGGCACTATCCCCATTTTTGGGCCTATGTCCAGCAGTGGACTTTAAAAGGCTGATGGACGGAAACACAATGATAGCCTTTTTTTTTGTTAAGGCGGGAAAAAATTTTCCTAACCGCACACCCGTCCTAACCGCACACCGCACGTCGTTCAGGGCAACGAACAGGGTAGTGTGGGGCCTTCACCCACTAAAGAAATCCGCCATGTGCCGTACCCAGGACTGGCAGGACTGTAAAGTGAGTGGTATCAAGTTAGATCTCCAGTCCTTGATCCAGACCCGCACGGCACACACCTCTGACTTTTCGTTATTATGTGTATCCATCCATCCATCCACCAGCCCATAAACGTCCACTGCTGGACATGGGCCTCTCCACGAAGTGGGGGAAATGCCATAATCGCCACGCTTGGCAGGCGGGTTGGCGATCGCAGAATGGTGTTAAACGTTCCCCAGGAGTATGCTGCTGCCCATTCCCCTGGTGGCCCTTAGTCAGTTTTTACGACACCCGCGGGCATGTAAGGTGACATATCGTATTCTTAATCCGTCACCACACGGACTATTATGTGTATATTTGCTTACAATTTATCAATGCACGGTTAGGAAAAACCTCGCAAGGAAACCTGCATACCTGAGAGATTTTCTCGACGGCTTGTGAAGTCTGCCAACCCGCATTGGGCCAGCGTAAGTGAACTGTGGCATCGTAGATCACTCAACAGAAGAAAAGGTTGTGGGAAATAATTACATGATTTTTAGTCATAAATCTTATATCTATATAGATAACTAGCTGACCCTTTTTTTTTTAAGGCGGGAAAAAATGTTCCTAACCGCACACCCCGTCGTTCGGGGCAACGAATAGGGTAGGGTGGGCCCCTCACCCACTAAAGAAACCCGCCGTGCGCCGTCTCTCCGCCTTTATTGGCGGGCCACTGGAACTAGATAACTAGCTGACCCAGCAAACGTTGTTTTGCCATATAATTTATTTCTACGTTGGCAGTAAACGGGTGAAAATTTAGGGTTGTATGTATTTTTTAATGACTAACAGAATAAAAATAAAAACCTTATTTTTTTAGCAATTGACATGTTCCGCCACTTTTTAAAGTACAAATTATTTGTGAATAACGAAAAAGAGACCTTTTGTACGAGCGGGAATCGAACCCGCGTCTTTTCCAATCCGGGGAAGTGCTCTAAGCCACTGAGCTATCGTACAGATCTTTCGATCATCCCAATCTCCTTATCACATTTGTCTTTACGACCAACGCCATCTATCGGAACGCATTTAGGGGTGGGTCACCCTTATCATTTAGGGGTATGAAAAATAGATGTTGGCCGATTCTGAGACCTACCCTATATGCACACAAAATTTCATACAAATCGGTCCAGCCGTTTCGGAGGAGTTTGGTAGCAAACACCGCATCACGGGAATTTTATCTATGTATACTTCTATACTATATTATTATAAAGAGGTAACGTTTGTTAGTTTGTGACGTTGTAAGGAGTAATCTCTGGATCTACTGAACCGATTTTCAAAATTATTTCTCCAATAGAAAGCTACGTTATTGTGGAGTGTCATAGGCTATAATAATTTCCAAAATTAATTACGCATCTTTACTTAAACTTGAATAACGTCATCCAAGTTGTAAAAAAAAATGCTTTCATCGCGTGCGCTGCGGAAACTATTGAGGATAAAACAAAACAATGTACTACAATATTAAAGAACGTATCAAAATCTGTAAAAAAGTCCGCGGTAGCATATGCCTATCTCCTACGGATAACTCACAATAACTGTTTTTATTTTTGTGAAGCTTATTTAGCCCATATGGTATTAATTTATATCTTTATAAATATGTTTTAATTGTATGGGACGAATGTACCATGAGTCATAGAGCTCATATTGAAGCCGTGAACCGTACGCTAAAAGACATCAGAAACTCAGACGCTGATATGGGTGGTGTTACTTTTGTTTTTACGGGCGATTTTCGGCAAATGCTGCCAGTAATAACAAATGGAACACGCGCCGATGTCATCAGGGCATGCTTAAAATCATCATGCTTATGCGAGTTCCGTTGAAACTCTCAATTTACGAACAAACATGAGAGCCCACTTGAGCAACAACTACGATAACGACTTTCCGCATCAACTACTGAATCTTGGAGAAGGAAAAATTTGCTATCCTAACACCAACAGTAGGGATGACATTAAACTTGACAATCGGTTAGGTCACATATTACACAGGTTAGAAGATCTGATAGACGCAATATATCACGGTTTTGAAAGTTTAATGGAAAGAGATTATCATTGGCTTTGTTCTAAGGTAATAGTCTCACCCAGAAACGATTCAGTGAATGAGATAAATAAAATAATTTTAGGAAAAATTCCCGGTCAAGTCAAACACCTATATGTCCATTGACACGGTGTGAAATATTGAGGATACAGTGCACTATCCTCAAGAATGTTTAAATTCTTTGAGTCCTTCTGTCTTACCTCCCCGCGACCTTATGCTAAAAGTCGGCATTTTTAACATGCTTTTAAGGAACTTGAGACTCCCCAACATGTGTAACGGCACAAGGCTGCTCATAAAAGAGTTGCGGGAGAATATAATCGTGGCGACCATTCTCACAGGGCCAGCAGTGGGACAACTTGCTTATATTCCGCGGATACCCATGATTCCACCTGATTTATCTATACCGTTTAAAAGGTTACAGTATCCCGTCAAGGTCTCTTTTGCTCTCACTATTAATTAGTCCCGGGGTCATACATTTTCTCTGGTGGGCATTGACCTGAGAAAGCACTGTTTTTCCCATGGACAGTTATATGTTGGCTGATCTCGGGTTGGAATTCCTGCAAGACAATAATATATTTTAGTACCAAATGATAACATTACTTACTGCTAACATAGTATCTACTAATATATTGAGAAGTTTTGAACAATTAAAATAAGTAAACATGATGTAAATAATGTAAATAGTGTTTACTAACATTAAGTAATAAAAATAACAACAAAAAACAGTAACATAAAAAAAACATACAAAGAAACAATAAAAAAAAACAATAAAAAAAACAAAATAACATAATATACCTCCATCATCATATTTTTTATTTATCCCGAACTTAACCTGTAGTATTACGCGGGACAAACGGGCCGGGACAAAAATATTTCTAACGCGGAACGGAGTCCGCGGGCACTGCTAGTAATAATATATATTATATTTAATAATAATAATAATTTTTATTTCGAACTGACTGACCGCGTTCGTAACGACGACGTAAGAGAGCGAGTAGATATGAAAGAGAGTATTGGTGTAAAGATGTGAAAGGGAATGCTCCGATGGTTCGGACGTGTGGAAAGAATGCCGGACGAGCGACTGGTTAAGAAGATATACAATGCGAAAGTGGAAGGATGTAGGTACAGGGGGAGACCGAGACTTACCTATCTAGACCAAATTGGTCATGTATTGAAGGAAGGTGGAGTCAAGAGTCTCCGAAACCGGTGAGCGTGTATGAAGAGAGTTATGAATGTTGAGGAAGCGAGAGAGAGTCTCTTGGCACTCTGTTCTCTTTGCCTACCCCGCAAGGGAAATGGCGTGATGATAAGTTAGTTAGTTAGTTTCCATACAATGTGTTAAGTATTAATTATTAGTTATATACATATAAATTACAAATTAAGTCACATGGGCACGAATAAATGCTTTCTGGATGTTTGAATCCTGTTTATCCGCAATAACCTGTAGGATGCTATTAGTGCTGCACCGAACTCTGCTTATTAAGGAGGTAAGCCGCGTACGTAATATGGCGTGGAAGCCATCGACCCTCGCCTCAGTAAACATGCTTGAGGCACTACAAAAACGGGGCAGTCCTAATAACATCCTAAAACTATTATAATATTGTACGCGAAGGGCACCAATCGATTTCTTCGTATATCGGAACCACAGGCTGCACGTGTAGAAAGTCTGACAGAAAGCTAATGATATATAATAAAATGTGAATTTAAGAATTAAAAAATATAGAATTAGCGAAGCCTCGCTAATTCTGTGATAATTAGGTACCATCAAAAAATAATGCTTCTGGTACATGATCGCAGCACCATCTACCGAGCCCTATTGTGAAGCTGAACCATTCTGGAATCCACTTGAACATACACAAAAAAAACTCATCGAAATCGTTCCAATCGTTTAGGAGCCTTTTCGTTTTTATGTTATATATCTCAGGTTCCCGATTTAGTAGCGGGATAAAATGTATACCAGTTTTTAAGTCTAATCAAGAGCTATCAAATAAAAAAAAGTTGCATCAAATTCCCTACAGTATTTGCGTGATGCTCGAACAAACAAAAAACAGACAAAACATCTAAAAACAATGTTTTTGTTCAGACTACTTAAGACATCCCTATATAGTCTAAATCTTTGAGTCAAATACAGTCATTTTTTCTTAAATATCTTCAATATAGGTACAGACACAGCTCTGTTAGCTATTACTTTAAGTATAATAGTTAGGATGAAGATAGATGTTCTTCATTATTTAACTTTGTTAGATCGCGATATCGAATACCAGGAGTGACTCACTTTTTAAAAATAATTGCGTTACGGCCATTAGTCACCACAAACACAATTTAATTTAAATAAAATAATGTAAAGGAGGTACCCACATACAACAAGTTACTTCACCTATGGATTCTTCGGAGTGGCCTTCAGCGATAATGCTACTTATTAGAAAATACATCAAATGCATGTAAACTAAGTTATGTGTTTTGGTGTTTTCTATTTGGTAGGGTTATGTATAATCGGGTCACTGATGATGTCACTGCAGGGGCCGTGAACATATTTAGCTTACGCTACAACATATCGTAGAAATTTAAAGTGCTCATCACTTATAGATATGCATCCTCTGCCAATGACACATTATTCGGGTTAACGCACTCTCCTAAATAATGCAGGTGGCACAGGACCTTTCGCTGTGGAGTTCCTTGGGGAGCCCTATGTCCAGCAGTGGACGAAGAAAAACTGATAGATAGATGGGTAGATGGACTCTCCCAAATTTGCTTTGTTTCGGTGTCATCTGCAAATAGCATAGAGACGTTATTTCACTAGATGGACCACTAACCTTGTTGTTTAAGCTGCAGGGAGATGTTGGATGCTAGCAGAACAGGACTTCTTGTTGTGACTCTTTCTTGAGCATGGATGGATCTGCAATTTCAAGGTTTAGTCGCAAAGTGGGTAATATTTTCTGATTTTATGATAATGAATAGTATTTTTCTTTAGACTTTTTGTGCCTAATAATGTTAATGTGAGGATTAGTTTTACTGTTCTTTGTTTGATGTCATGCCATAGCTTGTCTTAAGGTATCAAGTACGTTGATAAATTAATAAGGATTTTGATTTTGAAATGGTTGAACGATGCCTAGAGTATTCGAGTGAGGCGCGAGCGTAAATCCAGGTCAGTGGAAACTAGAAATTATTGATTACGTCGCCGCGACGTGAGCTAAATGTGTTTCCCCTCCAGCTTAATTTTAAGAATGACGTTACTATTCCGACACCGGTTTTCGCCGTTTGCGAACGCGATTGCATCGATTATACAATTTTCCCTGCAATAAACGTGATTAAATAAAAAGAAAATGTCTTACTATCAACAGAGAAACGCCGGTAAGTGTTATTTGGAATAAGTAATAAATTAATAAGACCGTAAATAGTGTTCACACGTTTTTAATATACTCATTTATAGGAAATTGTTACTATTTTTTAATCCTACATTAGGCTGCATGCTTTACCTATACCCATAGGCCCATACCGAAAGCTTCATTGTAAAACCCTGAAAATGTCTGAAAAAAATATATAAAATGAACAAAACTGGTTTATTTTTATTTGTACTAAATTAGAAATAAGATAGTCAAAACATTTGCTGTTTAAATTCACGTATAACAATATAGTTCTCAAAGAGTATAATTATATATGATAGTTCTGTGGGTTTTTGAAGCCGGGAAATCAATGAAATCAATTGTATAAAACAGCTGTTTGTAATTGCTAATGATGTCATCGCATCGGTGTCATGTCATGTGCAACGTTTAGTAAGTGCTGCTTGTGTAAATTAGTTCGACCTTCATGCACGTCTACCACCTGTGTAAATATAAACAATATGCAGATTACCTTCATGAAAATAATGTCGAAAAGTGTAATTCTGTGCAACTTGCACTAGGATGAGTGAGCCAGAAGTTAATTATAATAAAATACGTCGGTGTTTTTTAGTTGTAATATTTTTAACATAGGCCTAGGTCTAATCCGTGCGTTGTTATTGATTACTGGTGCACTTTAATTTTTTTGATGTGAAACATCTAATGCGGAGGAAGGGTAAAATCGGCTGTTAGCGTGGCGACGCTTTTATTTTACTTGTCCCGTTGAAATCTTGCAAGTTAAATTGACACATTTCCCGGTTTCCGATTGAGCTCATATTTAACAGGCATATGTATATCGCGTGACAATGTAATATTATGATGATATGGAGCTGATCAGATGATGGAGCTGGAAGGTGGACATAGGCACTCTATAATGAAACGGCGCAACCCCATCGAGTTTGGGCTCTTATGATTTGTCTTGAATAGCACTTTGTCTTTAGATGGTATTCAGGGTCTGATGATGAAGCTGGAAGGTGGTCATATTAACTCTATAATGAAACGACGCAAACCCATCGAGTTTGGACTCGTTTGATTCGTCTTGATGAGTACTTTGTCTCTAAATATCTAGGGTATCTAGGGTCTGATGATGGAGCTGGAAGGTAGCCATGAGAACTCTGTAATTAAATGGCGTAACTACATCATGTTAGGGCTCGTTTGAATTGTCTTGACAAGCACTCCAGGTCTAGATAATATGTAGGGTCTGATGATAGAGCTGGAAGGTGTATGGCCACCTGGACTCTGTTAAAAAATGTCATAACCCCATCTATTTTGGGCTCGTATGATTCGTCTTGACAAGTAATTTGTCTCTAGATGGTATCCAGGGTCTGATGGTAGAGCTGGAAGGTGGCTACAGTAACTATGTAATGAAACGACGCAACCCCATCAAGTTTATGCTCGTTTGATTCGTCTTGACGAGTACTTTGTCTCTAGATAGTATTCAGGGTCTGATTATTTATGTCCATTTCCGTTATTTTACACATGTCATAATTTTATACAAGTACACATTGAAAAAGTTGATAATTTTATTTCTACTCATTATTTCTACAAAATAATTTCGATGTTTTCACATCTGGTAGACGTCCCGCAACGTCTATTTTTTTTATGCCTTTATACTATTTTTATTTTCCTGTTTTAACTCCAAGGTTGATTTAAGATTCGACAACGAAAACAAAATAATCAGATCATTTCACTGAAAAAAATTAAAACTGAAAACCAAGAGAAGAGTTTTGTTTGCGAAATACATAACCATCCTGTTTTTTTATATATTTTTTAATTAATATAATATTGGGCATTATTCTTTTGTGAAAAAGGCTTGCTGTTTGTGTCAACTAAGTAGGTACCTACAGTAGTTACAACGGGTCTTTGTGTTTCTGAAGTTGGCTACAAGACGCTGCCCAGAAGCCATTTTTGTGCGTCTTTTACAGTTTACATTAATCGAAAATGTTCGATTATAATTTAACAATTGTAATCGATAATCATAATATTTATCGTTCGTACTAAAAGATGTGGACTCTTCTAAATCTAGATTAAAGCTTACTCACTCAAATCGATCGTATACCTACTTTTTATTGAAGTTAAAAAAATTAATAGTATCTAAACAATTTGATTTGAAAACATGATCTCATTCGATTGTTGTGTTAATCGAGTAATAAAATTTCAATTGGTCAGCACTAATCGTATGATTCTGTCACAATGTCTACTTCTCTGTGCCTAACTTCAGAGACACAATGATCCGTTGTGACTACTATAGGTACTACCTATCCTACCTACTACACCAGAGGCGTCACCCGCGCGTCGCTCTGCTCGAAGTGGATTGGAAGGAAAAAGAGGGGTTGTATGAGGAGGATGGCATAAGCCTCTGGTGCTCTCATTCACCAAGCGAAACAACACTAGGAGTTCCTACCGTTTCACGCTGTTCTGTGAGAGTTATTTCCCCGGTCAAGCCGGTCCATTCATGGTCGGACAAGCTAGGCTCCACCAACTTCCTACTCTACATACTGCCCTTTCTTTTCTTCGTTTTCTTTTCTTTCTTTTTATAAGGTGAGAAAAAATTGTCCTAACCGCACACCCCGTCGTTCGGGGCAACGAACAGAGTAGTGTGGTGCCCTCATCCACTAAAGAAACCCGCCGTCACAAAAGCTAGACACGTCCATACAAAATTTTCTGAACCGTCCTGTTATAAAGCTAACATACACTACATTGTTTTATGCAATAGAAAAAAAAAAGGAACTTTTCCTTGCAACAATATTTATGGCAAGACTATGTACTTTCATATAGATTTAGTAAAAAGATTTGGATATTACAAACAGACATTTCCATTTTATTAATTTTTATAGATAAACGCGTCATAGCTAATATTTACTTTGTTTTATCAATTATGATATGAAGTGACTCGTTACGAGATATTTTTTATGATACTATAGCTATTGGTTGGTTTCAAGATAGAAGAGATTGTCTATGCCAGGGTCGGACTGGGATGGAAGGGCCCGGATGGCTCCCGTTAGGGCCCGAGATTGGATAATGGTGGATGGAATACTATCGGATAATAATGAAATATACAAATTATTAATTATCAACGATATGTATTATTAGATGGGTACCTAAAGTACAGTTTCAGCTAAGCTGTTAATAACTCGATCGTAAAAGCTGCTGTTCTCGTCATCCAAGTTTTTTTGTGATATTTAAATAAACTTTATTCAACTAGATAATGCGTTATAATAAAACTTTCAATGTATTAAATACCTTTTTTCTATTGTTAGTGTCGTTTTTTCTACGATCGTAGAATAAGGCGAAAGATAAAATTTTTGAAAAGATTTTTATCTTGTTACGCCAAAGAAGTATAACTTCTAACGCGTGTACATAAGTTAACTTAAGTAAAACTTTTTTTTACATAGAGATAATTTAATCTTAGAGCGTCCCCGATTCGGTTTTGTGCAGCGCTATGAGCAGACCTATATCCACATATCGCGTATCCTTACTTAATATAATGATTGCAAAAGTGAGTTTGTTTGTTTATTGCGCTTTCTTGCTATAACTAATGAACCGATCAATCATCATTAAATTTTGCTGAAAAGAACATACGCTACTATTTGTCCCAGAAAAACGGGTCCGCGGGATAGCTACATTGAGAGAATGAATGTGCCGTAGTTATCTATACTATTGTAAAGCTGTAACAGAGCTATGTCCGTACATTTAAGATAGTTGAGAAAAAACAACCCTCCTTCTTTCGCAGTCGGGTAAAAATTACTGTATTAGGCTCTATAGGCGTGTCTAAACACAAAACGATATTTTTTAGATTTTTTCTCTGTTTGTTCACGCATCTCGCGAATTATATTCTGAAGTCTCATGCTAACTAGTCCTATAACAGAGCTAATCTGTTTGTTTGTTCGCGCATCACGTAAAAAGTACTGAACGGGTTTTGATGCAAATTTTTTATTTAATAGCTCTTGATTAGAATTAAAAACTGGTACTTGTACATTATCCCGCTTCTATATCGGAATACTGATATATTATAAGCTGCAGCGGAGCCGCAAGCAAAGGCTAGTACTATATAATTCATTATAGTGAGGAAGTAAGGATCCTAAGTACTTTTTTTTTTAATAATATTCACGGACATTTTCACACAACGTCCTCTGGTCCCAAACTAAACTTAATGCTTGTTCTATGGGTACCAGATTACGGATATAATACATATATTACTTATTTTTTTGTAAATACATACATATAATAAGTTTTAGTACCCTTAGTCGCCTCATACGACACCCATGAGAAAGAATGGGGTGGTGACACTTGTATTCTTAGTCCGTCACCACACGGACGAAAGTAGATAGAAAACACCCAGACGCAGTACAAATACCTGTGTTCATCACACAAATATTTGTCCTAAGTGGGAATCGGACCCACGACCTTCGCCACGGAAGTCGGTTACACTACCGACCAGACCACGAGGCCCGCCAACATTTTTTTTTTACTTGGGACTATCAATTTTCATAACACATTCTTACAGCCTGGCGGATGACGTTCGCGCCATCTGTTAAATGTATTTGCGTACATTATTTCGACCAGATAAGCAAGAGGAATCAGTCGATATTTCTGTCTCGGCAGTAGTAATGATGACACGGCCTCGTGCACGAAAGTCGGCTACCCTACCGATTACGCCACGAGGACTCTTGCTCTAAACTGCCTGTGTGGTGCAGCGGTAGTGTAAACGACTGCTGATCATGAGGTCTCGGGTTCGATCCCCGGGTCGGGCGGTGCTATTGAGAGCTTTTCCTTAAAAGAATAATTTTCAGTAGCAGCCCGGAGTTTGGAAAAGTGCCCGGTAGATGGCAATAGGCTCGCCCCCTATTACGTGGGACTTAAACATAGCTGGCGTATCGTGGGTGTGTAATACACCTCTGCCTACCCCTTCGG
The DNA here is from genome assembly GCA_948253155.1 of Leucoma salicis. Lineage (NCBI taxonomy): Eukaryota > Metazoa > Arthropoda > Insecta > Lepidoptera > Erebidae > Leucoma > Leucoma salicis. The sequence continues at coordinate 1,888,678 of OX411826.1, read as the reverse complement.
AGAATACAGGCGTGAAGTTAAGTACTTTAGCGAGTGCTTGAGTTCTACGTGATAACGTTCGTGATTAGACCGTCTGTTTATCAAACGTGTCTGCATTGACCCCGATATATATAGGTTAATAGTATTCTATTATTGTACCGTCATTTTGTAATAAGGATGTTGGGGCTTTTTCAGTAATTGTGACCCCGTTTTACTGGTGAGTGTGGTGAACGCTACGGCAAACTAAATACTTAATTGTTTTTACTATTCCATCCATCCATCCATCAATCCATCTGCCTTTTAAAGTCCACTGCTGGACATAGGCTTCCCCAATAATGGGGGATAGTGCGGTAATCACCACGCTTGGCAGGCGGGTTTGCGGTTTTTCCTGTGGGGATATGTAAAGTCTAAAGTTTATGCGGACAAACCCGCTTCGATTCAGGCCTTGGAGGAAAACATCACGCGTGTCATTCGCCATTTACCAGTCGAAATGCTCGAACGAGTCATCGAAAATAGGACTCAACGGATGGACCATCTGTGACGTAGCAACGGCCAACATTTGATAGACATAATCTTCAAAAAATAAATGCCAAATAATGTTCTTTCAAATGATAATAAACATTCTCCATTAAATTTGAATTTTCTGTGTTTTTTTCTTTAAAAAAGTAGGGAACCTCGAAATGGATCACCTACTATAAAGCTGTAACAGAGCTATGTCTCTACATTTAGGATATTTGAGAAAATAAATTACTGTATTAAGCTATTTAGGCGTCTCTGTAGCCCTAGCCTTATATCCTCTCCTTACTATCCTCAATTTCCACCGCCTATAACTTTCCTTGGAGTTAGCGACGCGCGAGTGATGCCTCTATGGTGTCGCTAGCACGTATAGGCTATGGTGGGCCGTACCTATGCTTGTTTGCCATGACATGACGCCAGGTTTTTTTTAAATTAAATAATCGCTTCTTCTCATTCCAGGTCCGCTCCCTCCACCGGCTTTAACAGACAAGCTTAGGCTTTACCATGTAGACATGAACCCTTACGGACACAGGGTCCTCCTGATCCTGGAAGCGAAGAAAGCCAAGTACGAAATTTACAAACTGGATCCTTTAAGGCTACCGGAGTGGTTTCGAACTAAAAATCAAAGATGTAAGTAAAAGAATATTTTTGAAGTGAAAACTTATGTAGAATCGTTGTGATTTGAAACTCGATGAAACGAAAATGCGTCACGGTAAAGAAACAAACACATAAATGTATAGGATTAACAGTCAGTTGCGGATAAGTCCAGTAAACATTTATGATCTATATTTTTTAGCATTTGGCATGCTCCGCTACTTTTTAAAGTGCAAATTATTTTGTGAATAAGGAAAAAGAGATTTTTAGTACGAGCGGGAACAGAATATATGTAGATCATAAACGTATAAAAAATCGCTACATCAATTAGTATGAATTTTAATTGCAAAATTAAACTTACTATATTGCATGTAAATACATTCCGATAGATGGCGTTGGTCGTAAAAACAATTGTGATAAGAAGATTGGGATGGCCGAATAGGTCAGTACGATAACTCAGTGCCTTAGAGCACTTCCCCGGATTGGAAAAGACGCGGGTTCGATTCCCGCTCGTGCACAAAACAAAATTTAAATTAATCTTAATTCTCCATTAAAATGAATTAATGAGAGGTCATTTAAGTATCGGGCCCGAGCGGGTTGGTACCACCATCTCCCGTGTGACCGGCTATGAAGCACTTCGTTGCGTTTTGGCTGTAGCAGGAGATAGCCGTTTATATTTCATTTCATATCTTTGAAATGAATTGGTAAGCAGTGGCTTGACAATACTCTTGGTATAGTCGAGTCCATGGGCGACGGTTACCATTTACCATCAGATGGACCGTGGCTCGTATGCCACTACATGCAACAAAAAAAAACATTTCTCAGAAATCCGCTTTGTGCTGTCTCTCTGTTTAGGCGGACCACTAATGGACCTGTCTACCATTACTTCAGTGGTATAACGACGATACCCTACTAAGTACACTTGATTTACTCCGTTAGGAAATAAATCTCGATGCAGCGATAATATTGTGCTATAATTGCTTTGATCATCAATACCAACAAGATACAGTGTCACGAACAAAATCAAGCTAAAAACTGTCTGTGTGAATATATAGGTACTTTTAAACAGCTACATCTGTTTACTAACGAACTGAGACAAACAGTTTTATGTTCAACCTAATTACAATCATGGCACTTAGTAATAAAGTCGCAAATCTTGAAAATATTATCTTACATTTACGATCATTCGTCCCAAAAAAACAGTAATTTACTACTGCCACTTAAAAGTGATAAGAGAAATAATATTTACTGTGAAATCAAGCTTACCAAGCAATAAATAAAGTACTTTTTGAACTAAACAAAATAAGAACTCACTTCTCAAGTGCACTGTTATTTAGCGAGACGGATTTTTGGGCCGACGCGATATCTATTGCATTGATGATCGAAGTATAATTGTAACGCTCCACGTGACTCTTCATGATGTTCGTCATACCTACTGTAAATATTATTATTTTATTTCGTCCTGCTGTTCCACTATTGTGAGACAGTTTTAGGCCCTAGTCCACCACGCTGACCCAGCACATCCCTACCAGCGTGCCACCCAACGGACTACCAAGGGGCCACCCATAAACGTTAATTTATAAGAACTAAATAAATTAACTGCCTCTGTGGTGCAGCGATAGTGTAAGCGACTGCTGCTCATGAGGTCTCGGGTTCGATTCCCGGGTCGGGCTGCGTTATTGAACTTTTTCGTAAAAAAAAAGAAACATTCTCAGTAGCAGCCCGGAGTTTGGAAATGTGCCCGGTAGACGGCAATAGGCTCGCCCCCTATTACGTGGGAGTTAAACATAGCTGGCGAACCGTGGGTGTATAATACACCTCTGCCTTTTTTTTTGATAAGGGAGGAAAAAATACCGCACTCCCCGTCGTTCGGGGCAATGAACAGGGTAGTGTGGGGCCTTCACCCACTAAAGAAACCCGCCGTGTGCCGTCTCTCTGCCTTTACTAGCGGGCCAACGGAACTATATTACATTCCTTCAGTGGTAATACACCTCTGCCTACCCTTCCGGGGAATACATGCGTGATGCTATGTTTATGTATAAGAACTAGATGAATTTTTTTGATCTATATTATAGCACTTGACACGCTCAACTACTTTAAATAACAAATTATTTGTGAAAGTGGAAAAAGGGAACTTTACTGCGAGCAGGATTCGAACCTGCGTTCCATCCAATCCGTTAATGTGCTAAGGTATTGACATCCCCGGGTTGGAAAGGACCGATCCTGCTCTCTAGATCGCTAAGTTACTGAAAATACTGCAATAACTTAGCAGTCTAGAGCACATCCTTAGGTTGGATGGGACGCAGGTTCGAATCCTGCTTGCAGGTAAAGTTGCCGTTTTCGACTTTCGCAAATAATTTGTTATTTAAACTAGATGAATTTTTATTCAGTGATCCGACGGGTCTCGTGGCGTTGTCGGTTGTGTAACCGACTTCCGTGCCCGTGCACGAGGTCGTGGGTTCGATTCCCACTCAGGACAATTATTTGTGTGATGAACACAGATATTTGTACTGCGTCTGGGTGTTTTCTATCTATTATATGTAAATATTTACAAAAAAAAGTAACATATGTATTATATCCGTAATCTGGTACCCATAGCACAAGCGTTAAGCTTAGTTTGGGACCAGAGGGCGTTGTGTGAAAAAGGTTCGTGAATATATTTTTTAAAAATTGTAGGTATTGAATTTTGAAACGTAGCTTCGTACATTTGAATGCTTATCAGAGTGGCGCAGCGACGTTTATTTGAATATGTAATTACGAATTATCAGTAGTTGTTATTCTAATTCTGCTGATGTCTTATCATACTGCTCTTATGAAACATCTAAATTTATTTATGCTATATTATTAATTGAAATATTTTTTTAATTGAAAGCGATAAAACCAATCAATTATTCGGACAGTAATGAATACGAAAGTATACACTTACAATTTTCAACAGACTTCAAAAAAGGAGGTTCTAAATTCGACTGTATTTTTTTTTTAATGTTTGTTATCTGAACTTTCGACTGGGTGAACCGATTTTGATGTTTTTCATTTGAAAGCTGGTGCTTCCCGTGTGGTCCCATTTCAATCTGGTCTAGTTCTGACAATGGTATCCATGAGAAAACCATATAAGTTTTAATTTGAAGTTTTTTTTGTGATGTTTACAAAAGAAATTCTATTTTTTTTAAACTATATATACATGGACACAGGTGAGCTCGCGTAAAGGTGTTCAAAGAGAAGTGCTAGGTCGAAAATAGTCACCACTGAAGTAATAATGTCACACAATTCCAGTGGTCCGTCAATACAGGCGGAGACACGGCGGGTTTATTTAGTGGGTAAGGGCCTCCCACTACCCTGCCCCGAACGACGGGGTAAGCGGTTACGTAAGTTTTTTTGCCCGCTTTAACAAAAAAAAAATGAAGCTGCGACGTTTATGAAAACTTTTTTAAAGTACTCTTTATCAAAATATACCGATGTTTCACATCAAAAATTACAGCAGTATACCACAGATACTTATTCCATTATTCCAATATATTTCAGTGAAAATCCCCGTGCTGGAAATACCAACGGACCAAGGAGACAAATACTTGTTTGAAAGCGTCGTCATCTGTGACTATTTGGACGAAAAGTATGGTCGGAACCAGCTACACTCCAGGGACCCTTACGTCAAGGCACAAGACAGACTGCTTATTGAGAGATTTAATGAGGTAATAGTTATATTTGATAGTAGAATATAGCATCACGCCTGTATTCCCCGAAGGGGTAGGCAGAGGTGTATTACACACCCACGACTCGCCAGCTATGTTTAAGTCCCACGTAATAGGGGGCGAGCCTATTGACGTCTACCGGGCACATTTCTAAACTCCGGGCTGCTACTGAGAATTTTTCTTTTTAGAAAAAAGCTCAATAACATTGCCCGTCCCGGGGATCGAACCCGAGACCTCATGATTAGCAGTCGCATACACTACCGCTACACCACCGAGGCAGTTTGATAGTAGAATCTTAGCTATACTAGCTCGCCTCGAGAAGTACCACCTTCCTATTTTTTAAAGACGGCAATTTGTACTTCAGTGTAATTCCGGTATCTCAGAGGACTATACAGACATACAATTTCACGGACACAAACTACACCCAGACTCAGACAGACAATTGCACACACGTGATTAGTGGTAGACCCTTGCTTATCCCAGCACGAATGGGTAGGCTCGATCGGAGAAGTACCTCCTTCACAAAAGATCAGCGTCAAGCAGGAGCAGGGGTATGAATACCTACCGATACCACTGAAGGAATCTAATATGGTACCGGTGGCCTGCCAATAAAGGCGGAGAGAAGGCACACGGCGGGTTTCTTTAGTGGGTGAGGGCCCACACTACCCTGTTCGTTGCCCCGAACGACGGGGTGTGCGGTAAGGTAAATTTTTTCCCGCCTAAACAAAACAAAAAAAAAGGGGTGATGGCTGGAAAGATGAGTGGAATCCTGGCTAAGGCCTGTCATTTCATGACGCCTAACTTTACCTAACCATTTTACACATATGCATGTAATAAACCCAATTTTCGTCTTTTGGAATTTGGTCTAAGCTTTTGCAGCAGTTACTCGAAGTACCAATTTCTTTTGCAGCAGTTACTCGAAGTACCAATTTATTTTGCAGCAGTTACTCGAAGTACCAATTTCTTTTGCAGCAGTTACTCGAAGTACCAATTTCTTTTGCAGCAGTTACTCGAAGTACCAATTTCTTTTGCAGCAGTTACTCGAAGTACCAATTTCTTTTGCAGCAATTACTCGAAGTACCAATTTCTAAGTCTCATACTTTCCTATCTCTCCTCTTTCTTTCTTATCGTCTTGGGTGACATTTTTCTCAGCCTCTTGGTGGACCAGCTTTCCAAAAATGGCGTTCAAACTCCTCTCATAGTAATCTTTTTTAATTACGTATGAAGGCAAACGTGACACGGCCCACCTAATCGTAAATGATAAGAGCATTGTCGAAAAGTTGTTCGCTTCACACACTTCAGTCTAAGGGCAACACCCTGTGCTATAGAATAATCCTTCGTTGCAAGGGACTTTAAATACACTCTCATCGCAGTAGAATGTCGAAAGAAGATCCTCCGGTGACCCGCTAATAAGCTTTGCAGGGGCTGCTATGGTTTTAGTGGGTATTCCGGACGCAGTTAAGATCCGGACATCTGGTGAGTCCCACATACCCTCCCATCTGTCACCGGTGGAAGGGATGCGTGATTCGTAAAAGCATTTGGACAGTGGAAAAAAAATAGGTGTCATGTAATTGCCGGCCACATCATTGATCGCTTATTAGATATATGATATATATATATGTATATATATGATCTGGTTATATTATGAAATATGTGATGATCAGTTAAAGTGGAAGGATGTAGGTACAGGGAAAGACCTCTATCATGTATTGCAGGAAGGTGAAGTCAGGAGTCTACGAAACGGGCGAGCGTGTATGAAGAGAATTATGAATGTTGAGGAGCGAGAGATTTATGCAAGAAGATATTAAAGTTTCCTGTGAGAAAGATATGTGCTATAAATATCTGGCGTAAACGGGTCCGTTAGTACAGAAAATATTGTAAAATTTAAAGACTGTTTACATGCTGTGTCCTGAAATGTATGAGGAACGGGACCCTAATAGAGCATACGCATGTTTTCTAAGTGAATTTCAACTTTTCTATAATTTTTTTTTTTTATAAAGCCGCGATGGCTATCACGGGGATTAAAAATATGTAGTAAGAGGAAACGACAACTTTTATGAAATTTATGATTAAAACCCTCAGGTAAAAAAAAACAAATCTATAGGAATTATTCTAAAAAAAAAAAAAAAAAAACAAACAAAGAGCAATGAATAACTACAGAATTCAAATGTCTAACAATCATTCCAAAACCACCTGCCAAATAATGAATAGTTCGAGAATGAATATCCCCCGTGACGATATCGTGCGTATCAATGTTAATGGCGAATTTTTGAGAAATCCAAGGGATATAGCGAACGCTTTTAATAATTATTTTGTTGATAAAATAAAACCGTTTTCAAATGCTGGTAACTAACGCAACATCCCAGATATTCGATATGACAAAATCTATATTTATGGCTCCTAGCATACTAATTGACATAGAAAATAATTAAAGGACTAAGAAATACAAATAGCGTAGGATACGATGACATAGCAACAAAAATAGTTAAATCTGAATTGTGTAAGAAAGTAAGTAGTTCCGCTTATGCTCTATTTAAATTAGCGCCCTTAGTTAGTACTGATAGTATCTCGCAGCTTGAAAACTCAACTGATGTCCATATGGCTTTTAAGGTTCAAAAACGGTGTATACGGACTATGTTTGGTTTGAATAAAACTGAAAGCTGCAGACCATATTTTATCAACTACAAGATTTTGACACTTCCGTGCATGGACATACTTGAAGTGGCCTTATTTGTGCGGAACAATCCTCACCTTTTTGAACGCATATCAGATGTTATAAAGCGCAATAGACGTAATAACGATCGTCTACTGGTACCTCGTGCAAGGACTGCTATGATGTGTAAAAGCTTAATATGCGTAGCACCAATGATCGTTAACAAAATTCCAAAGGTTATAAAAAATGTAGACACATGCAAGGGCAAATTAAAACAATTGTTGATTGATAAATGTTATTATGATGTTAAGGAATTTCTAGATGACAAATTTTGATTTAGTTTATTTATTTAATTCAGTGCGCATTTAATGGACTTGACATTTAATTGAATATGGTATTCAATATATGAGGACATTTGCGAATTTAATTTAACATCTAAAAACACCATTGACATTGAACAATTTATTTTCTATGATTATTATATTATTACTATTTTCCATGATTATTGTATTGTCATCCTCGTTTAGACAACTAGTTTGTACGCCTATTCAGGCAGAACATGACTGTGATCCTTATATTGGCAAAAAACACCAATGCATATTTTTGTAATTTATGTATATTTACTCATGGCCGAACAAATAAATATTCTTTATCTTTAAAGAATAGAGCCTTTTGGTACTCTGTTCTCTCTGTCTACCCCGAAAGGGAGTTGGCTTAATGATAAGTAGTGATACTAATAGTTCTTTAACATAAACAGAATTGTTGACAAAATATTTACTGTTTGGTGGTTTCTCGCAGCTGATCAAGGGCAGCCTGGAATGTTTTGATACAAACTTCGCGTTCGGCAGCGATCAAATCATTCAAACTTTGGACATATTTGAAAAGGAATTGGCTTCTAGAGGTAAACTTATATATAATTATCATGTAAACATTTGGATACTACTTACGATGAACGGTGAATTAAAGGGTCATGTTTGCTCACGATGTTTTCCTTCAACGAGTAGTGATCGTACAGATTTATTTATCTAAGTTCTAAACGAATCCATTTTTTTTTTATTTTAAAGCTGTAACAGAGCTGTGTCTGTACATTTAAGGTATTTGAAAAAAAATGTCTGTATTAGGCTATATAGACGTGTCAGAACAAAAACAATTATTTTTAGGTAGTTTGTCTGTTCGTTTGTTCGCGCATCACGTAAAAACTACAGAACGGATTTTAATGCAACTTTTTTATTTGATAGCTCTTGATTAGACTTAAAACCTAGTATACATATCATCCCGCTATATCGGAAATCTGAGTTATAACCTAAAAATTAGCTCTTGGCTGCGGTGGAGCCGTGGGCAATTGCTAGTAAGCCATAAGCTTAGAAAAATCTCGAACCGGCGGGATGCTGATCTTTGTCTTTATTGCTATTACTGTTTCCAATTTACCAGGTACAAATTACTTCGGGGGCAACCGTCCAGGGATGCTTGACTATATGATATGGCCGTGGGTAGAACGGCTCTATCTCCTCAGATGTGTCAATGAGAGGAAGTTTGACGAGAAAAGGAACCTATTCCCCAACTTTGTGAGTATTAGTCTTTTTTTCGTACTATGTGGATGTCAAAAAAACAGACAGCCCACCTGATGGTCAAGAGAGGGGGAAGCGCTAGCAACACCAGAGGCATCACTTGCGCGTCGCCATCTCCAAGTAAAGAGGAGATGGATAGAAAGGATACTAAGAAGAGGATAGGAAGGATAATAAGAAGGAGATAGGGAGGGGGTTTGGTCTTCTGGCGCTCTCACTCACCCTACGAAATACAACGGTAAGAATACCTTCCTACCGTTGATTTAGATATTTTGTGAGAGGGTGGTATTTCCCCGACCGAGCCGGTCCATTCATGCTGGTATAAGCAAGGTTCTACCACCAAAAATTGGGTGTAAAGTGGGAGTACTCGCATGTTATTGGGTCGATGCCACCGTCTCCCATGTGACCGACCATGAAGCACCTTGGTGTGCTTTTTTGTACCATTCATTATTTCATTTTGCATCCGCGAAATGTAATGGTGAGCAACGGCTTGACAGTACTTTTAGATAGTAGAGTCTATCAGCGACGGTTACCACCTTAAGCAGTAAAATTAAAAAAAAATGAAATTACAAAAGTGCACGCCTCATAATCTTCATTTTTCACAATAAAATTGAGTATTTGATAAGTATTTAACTAATAATGTAGTAAGAATACCTTCCTACCGTTGATTTAGATATTTTGTGAGAGGGTGGTATTTCCCCGACCGAGCCGGTCCATTCATGCTGGTATAAGCAAGGTTCTACCACCAAAAATTGGGTGTAAAGTGGGAGTACTCGCATGTTATTGGGTCGATGCCACCGTCTCCCATGTGACCGACCATGAAGCACCTTGGTGTGCTTTTTTGTACCATTCATTATTTCATTTTGCATCCGCGAAATGTAATGGTGAGCAACGGCTTGACAGTACTTTTAGATAGTAGAGTCTATCAGCGACGGTTACCACCTTAAGCAGTAAAATTAAAAAAAAATGAAATTACAAAAGTGCACGCCTCATAATCTTCATTTTTCACAATAAAATTGAGTATTTGATAAGTATTTAACTAATAATGTATTGGTCTTACTAAGTAGTTTTCAATAAATCACATAGATAGCGGTAATTTCAAAAACTACTACTAATGAGGTCCTCGTGTCTTATACGCCATCTAGCGCTAATTTTTAGAAGTAGTACTATATTGGTCTAGGTATAGAAGTAATTCTCACGAAATAAGGTATAGCGCTGGTTTTAGTGTAGTGTACCATCGAATCGATTGTAAATATTCAATATTTTTTTGTTTATTTAATAACAATTAAACCACATCGAATCAGACCGTGAAAAGTGATAGGGTTCTATTCCTAATTATACTGAAGCGTAAGAGAAAAAAAGACTCGATTAGTAAAGTACCTATTTCGGTCGTTATCGTGTTAACGAACATACATGATCCGCACATACAGACACACGAACGTCCAAGACAGAACTTTTTTAAACATATCATAAGTGGCATCAAATATATCATAAGTGTTAAAAAATGTGTTTTTTCTTGATATGTTTCTGTATATATTATTTTACAAGTGCAATATATGATAAATAGAGACATTTTAAGTTTGAAAAATCAGTTGTTCTACGCGAAGCGAGAGTAGTACCCACCTCAACGCTTCGCTTATGAGGCGTGCAATATAGATTACGCATATACCTAAGACTCGCCCTCGCCTCTCCACGAACTTTAAATCTCTAGTACATTATTATATTTACTTTAGTACACTACTAGTCTGTGATTATATTGACTCCACAGATGGCGGAGTGGTTTAAATGCCGGCCTCCCGCAAGAGTGTTATGGGTTCGATTCCCACACAGGACAACACTTTAATCCACAAACGGTTGTTCTGAGTCTGGGTGTAAGTACTTTGTGTCCGTGAAATTGTATGTTTGTAATGTCCCCCGCGATACAAGATGGCCGCCGTAGATGGCCACCAATGGCGACTGTATAAAATGTATACATAATATCTTGTTACTTTCCAGGCGGATTGGGGTGACCAGATGCAACTAGATGAAGTTGTAAAAAAACTCTCTAATTCACCACAAGATTATTTCGATTACTATAAGAACGCTAGAAGTCATTCTATGGGATTTTATTTATAAATATATTATAAACGTGTTTTTTTATACTGGAAATTAAATATGTCAGAGCACTCATTTCTAGTAAGAAACACTGTCTACACTACATCAAAAGATATAAGCAAAAATTGGCGATATGGATTAGTCCAAGAGCCCAGAGCTCCCAAGCGTACTTTATTGTCTGAATCACAAAATGTGGGGCCTCGACTAGTTTTTGTATATACATTGAATACTATTACAGCTTTAAAGCGGCTGGTGGAAATTATGGCGGGCGGACAGTGTGTGGCAGTGTTTAATATTATTTTGTAATACTTAATATTTTATGGAATACCTATCTATAAATATTAACCATCAGAATTTAAGTTAGTCCTAGTTTTAGTTACCTTTTTCATCTGGTACTTGCAAATCGACCGTCCAACAAAATTAGCAGGTGTGCTGGCCTTCAATGTACATATAAACAATTATCGAGGCCCTACATTTTTCAGAAAATAAAGTATGTCTAGGAGCCTTGGGCTCTTAATCTATGTCTACATTAAGATTTTAATGGTTATAAAGATTAATTCCTATCGTCAATCCGTTGCATTGGGGTACCTATATGTATTACGTACTTAATACATATACCCCAAAGGTCCGTTGCTGTTTCACTGATGCGTAGACAATCTCTTTTTAACCATCTTTCAATTTTGATCAAATACATAGTGTCTAGTGCCCAGCTTTGAAACGAAAGGGTCGATGATGAGAAATGTAGGTATTTAAAGTTTTTAGTCAAATATCAAATATTAAACACAATTTTATTTATTTTTATCTACTGTTGGTAGGTAGCGATTGAAACGCTTTTCTTACAATAAAAAACTTCATATTATTTATTTTTTTGTTTTCAAGTGAATCAAGCATAGATACTGTTGACCTGTCTTAGTTACCAAGTCAATAAAATCCAAAAAAAAGGATTGATGCTCAAATCTTAAATTTTTTTTTGGAGCTGTCAATGTAGTGTTGTCAATTGAGTTTGATGTTACGTTTAGTTTTTGTTGTAAGGTTTAACAATTTATTAAGTTGTCATAGAGACAATTGTTTATCCATGCTAAAACATGAATAGAAATAGTATAAGTGTATACTTACATATTATTTCTATGCTAATAATGAGACTAACAAAGGATACGCTGAAACCACTGCCCAAAATCCATACTACTCTAGTTAAATAGAAGTTAATACATTGTTAGGTATTAGATTTTAGGTGGGTCAGGTGGGGTATCACTTTCTTTTTACAGTTTCCAAAACCACATCACTTTTTAGTTAAGTAATAGCACTAACTATATATTAAACAAACTGCCCCCTTAGAATGAAAAACGAAACGTTAGACGAACTTTTGTTTCGAGTCATTGTAATTGATCAACAGTCCGACGCGTGATTCCTGATTAGTCGATATTTCGACGCGTGATTCAGGCGATCAATCACAATGAACTGAAACGAAAGGTTGTCTAACGTTTCGTTTTTCATTCTAAGGGGGCTGGTCTCATAGTTTTATTTTTAGACTACTATTATTAAACAAACTATACCTATGTAGACGAAATAAATTTGACATTTCCATTCCAAACACCTTTATTATCCTTCCTATCCTCTTTTTACTATCCTTTTTATCCTCCCTATCCTCTCCTTAGTATCTTACCAATCCTTTCCTTCGTCTCCACCTCCTATCCCTTTCCTCAAAGATGGTGACGCGCCAATGCGCCTCTGGTGTTGCTAGAGTGTATAGGCTACGGTAACCGCTTACCATCAGGTGAGCCGTATGCTTGTTTGCCATCAATGTGGTATATATGGTAATATTGCAGCATTAAGTCATTTAAATGCTCAAATGTCATTTAGGTACTTAAATTGTCCAATTAAAGATCTGTTTATTTTATTTATAGACTTATGTATATTATATTAAAATATTAACAAATTAATTTTTAGTTTACTTTTGTAATGGTGATGTTTTTGGTGGAAGAATTGTTTATATTGGCATAATAAATATTATTTCTAAAGGAATTATGCTTATACGTAAAAATTGTACCAACGTATCACAATAAGGAAATGTGTTGTGTAGATGTATTCTTCATAAGTATTATGTGTTACGGTTATTATAACATGTTTACATACTATATATTTACAATGTCATTTATGACACGCAACCCAAGCATAGGATATATTTTTATTGTTTAAGTATAGTCGCCGGCGAGTAACTTAGCAAGATTTTCGCGTAGTTCGCCCATATATATTGAGGGAGATACAGAATGGTTGAACTCACTTTAATGAATCGCGGGCTTGAAGCAACGTTCCAGTTCCTTGCAGCGAGACCGTTCCGTTCCGTCAAGCGGGCTCGATAACAACAAGGACCCAAAAATTATTTCTGCATATCTAAGGGATAGTCCATTAATCACGTGATATTTCTTAGCATTTTTATAAGTCCCCCTGCCTACTGGCAATACGCGTCCGCCCAGATTCGGCATCAATCGCCCAAGGACGGACGCCGTGCCGACGAGTCTTGGTGCAAGACGGCGAAAGTGCTCGTCGAAGTGCCACCGTCCATCCAATACCAGGCCCAGATATTTCATATGGGCCTGGATCGGTAGTTCTACCCCATTGACCGTTATCGAGGCGCTGACGGGTGGGCCACGTCGGGGTCCATGGAAGAGCAGGGCCTCCGACTTTTCAAGGGCCACCCTAAGCCCCAGCGCCCCGATCCGTCTGACCACCTCCGCGGTACCTGAGGTGGCCAGCGTTGCCGCCTCGTCGAGGGTCCCGCCCCGGGCTGTGACAAGCGTGTCATCGGCGTAACAAATTACGCCCAGCCCGGGGGGGAGCCGGCCACGGAGGACCCAGTCGTAGCCGATGTCCCACAGGAGCGGCCCGAGAAGCGAACCCTGCGGGACGCCCCACGACATGGCCCTCCTGACAACGTCCCCTTTCCGGTCCACGAAGAGGACGCTACGGCCGTCGAGGTAGTCTGTAGTATTACCTATAAATACAGGTAAGAATAATAATAATTCAAGCTCACATGCGCCGCTTATCGGCTGTTTAGAAATCGTGCGTCGAACGACAATAATAATACACGTGATATATAGGTATATCTCCCTCCTTTATATAGGTATATTTCGTCGTTTTTGTCGAACCTACCCCCCCCCTTCGAACGTCACATGATTACTGGACAACCCCTAAAGAAAATTGCCAAGTTGTTTTTCGACAACTATTTATTGTTTGCGTAGTTTTAAGTTGTATTATTGTATTAAATACATGCAATGTAATTTAAAAGCTATTAAACTTATGTGCATTTTTATGTCAAAGAGAAATGGTTGATTACATCTAGATCCTACTTCCCCATATCTCTTCATACTACGAGTAGTACGAGGAGTACGAGTATGTATATCCCGTGGGAACGTAATGGAGATTTTTAGTTACAATAACAATAATTCGAATGGCGGTACCTAACGTGATTCACTCGGTCATCCCTCATTCCCCAGGGGTTTATTACATTTTGGTACAACACACATAGACATATATTACGAGAAAATTAAAATTGACCTAATTACAGGTTACTAATTGTATGAAACTTTTCAATGGCCATGTCGATATTACGCCATCTGTCGTAAAATAATGGCATTAAACATCTCCATTGAAACTAGATGATATAATCGTGTTTGTTGTTTTAATTACCAATCTACGAGTATAACTACTATTATAAAGCTTTAACAGAGCTGTGTCTGTACATTTAAGATATTTGAGAAACAAATTATTGTATTAGACTATATGTATAGGCGTGTCTAAACACAAAACGTTTTTTTTTTAGATTTTTTGTCTGTCTATCTGTTTGTTTGTTCGTGCATCACACGAAAACTACTCAATGGATTTTGATGCAACTTTTTTACTTGATAGCTCTTGATTAGAATTAAAAACTGGTAAGTATATATAATATCCTGATATAGATCGGGGCCTGAGATACAACCTAAAAACTAGGCTGCGGCGCAGCCGTGGGCAAAGGCTATTTTATAATAATATTGGAAGTGATCGCCTAGTCCTAGTCATGAAATAAAACTGATGACTGCAAAACATAAGTCGGTAAGTATCCAGTTGATAGCTGGTCAAGATTTCACTAGAGTTGACTAGAGAGACCTGATTTAAAATGCCATTGTTAGACTTATAGGCACAACTTTGCCAATGTCGCAACACTACTAGAATAGATATTCAATATATGGAATCACAGAACAATAGTAATAGTATCCCATATGGGATTTACAATAAGGTTACGATGACGTAAGTATAACATAAATCAATCGCATACACATTTTGTCCGTGTTTTAAGTTGTATTATTGTATTGTATTGTGTGGTGACGGACTAAGAATATAAGTGTCACCACCCCATTCTTTCCCATGGGTGTCGTATGAGGCGACTAAGAGAAGTAAGCAATTGTCATCCATTGCATGACTGGTGGTAGGGCTGGGTACCAAGTGGGAGTACTTACTTGATATCGGGCCCGAGCGGGTTGGTACCACCATCTCCCATGTGACCGGCCATGAAGCACATCGTTGCGTTTTGGCTGTAGTAGGAGATAGCCTTTTATATTTCATTTCATATCTGTGAAATGAATTGGTGAGCAGCGGCTTGACAATGGTACTCTCGGTATTCGAGTCCATGGGTGACGGTTACCATTTACCATCAGATGGACCGTGGCTCGCCTGCCACTACATGCAATAAAAAAAGAAAAAAAAATACATTGATTATTTTATTTTATTCTACTACTAATAGCGTTTATGCCACTTAGCCTAGGCCCTCAATTCTTCCTATTTCTCTCACTCACCATCAAGTTTTCCTTAAATTGCATAGGTACCTACTTACTTAAAAGAAAAATATACACAAATTATTTTTTTCCAGTTTATTGCTATACTCTTTGATGTGAAGTATATAACTTATAACCTTTAGATGTTGCTTTCGAAAAATATAACTGAAAATATCTTTCAAAGCATGAACTAAACGTAAGTAGTCTGTGATTAAAAAGACTACCTACTAATTTCCGAACGTAAGCGCAAATGTCATTCGTCGGACTAATCTTTTGTTATGAAAATTGCCGTTTTGCGAAAGTAATTCGCGATATACTTATACTAAATAAATAAAATCAATTACAAAAATGCCTCTAATACGTTCAGCTAACTTCAATTTATTTATTGAGATCGTTGTGCGCATATTATTATTCTCAGCTTTCTGGTAAGTTGCGACCATATGTTGATTCTTATTTATAAACAGGATATTTTGCTAAATTGTTAATGAAATACGTATGCATTTGTATTAACATTATAATACCATTAGTTTTAAGCATTGTATTATAAATTAACATGGAGTTTTTATTGTGATAATTCGTAATATTTTTTTTAAATTAATTTTTCCATTCCACGATAGAACATTTTCTATTATCAGTACCTAATTACTGTTGAATTTGTTTTACATCTAAATGATTAAGTAAGTACACAATTTGAATTCATTATCGCATAATGACTAACAAACCTACTCAATATTCTTTAACCTTGGATTAGCAAGACATACCTAATAAATAAAATTAGTGACCTTTCGAAAAATATATTCTCACCTTTCGAAAAATATATTCTCACTAGCTTCGGTAAGTGGCTCTTCCGCAAAAGCTAGATACATCTCGTATCAAATTTTAAGCAAATACAACATGTGCTTTTTTATTTTTTGCAAAAAAAATATACTTATAATCACGCCATCTTCCTTGCGGGGTAGGCAGAGCGGACAGGAGTGCCAAAAGGCTCTATTCTTGCATACATGTCTCGCTTACATTACATTCATAATTCTCATCATACACACTCCATAAAAAATTTTCTTTGGATTAATCCATATAATAAAATATCTGTGTGCCACATACGAGTCTGTTGAGACGTTTTTTTTGAGTAACAAACGGAAAGTTTTTGCATTTAAAGTAGGATATATAGCTCTTAATTAGACTTAAATATGGGTTTTATCTCGCTACTATATTTGTAAACCTGAGGTTAAGAATATTAGTAATATTTAATGTAAGTGTTAGGAGAGCGAGGTTCTGTTACTCTGACGTCAACCTCAATGAACTCTGTGCTCAGAGCCTGTAAAATACACTAAATTGAAAACTCACTAATTGTATCAACATCACATTGTGACATTGTCATTAGTTAAGAGATCTTGAGAGATCATCATGATTGCTTGAGCAATTATTGCTACATCACACATCTGTGTCTCTACCAATCACAAATAAGACGATACAATGTTCAATCACATTCTAAGGAGGTTCTGATTTGTTTCAAACCTTGAAAGTTTTATACCATCTTGTTTATTAGTAGCCAGCCTTAACATGTCTGTTGAAAATATAAACCCTTTTCCCAGCTACATGGAAACAATGGAGCCATTTACAAGAATAATCCACAAAGAGGCAATGGAGTCAGAATATATGTATCCACGGCGGGCGTCCTATGTGCCAGGGGGTGCGCTGTGGGCTATAGTTCTCTCTGTGCCTTGCACTTTATCACTGATAGCTTGGGCTGGCTGCAACGACTGCAATGATGCCTTCGAGGTGATGCTCCTGAGGATTTTTTATTTTACATATTGTGGACACGGTCCAATGACAGCAAATAAATATTCACTTACATTTCACACAACGCCCTCTGGTCCCAAACTAAGCTTAACGCTTGTGCTATGGGTACCAGATTATGGATATAATACATATATTCCTTTTTTTTTGCCGTGTGTGTGGGGCCGGCTTTAGAATTATCCCACCCCTCTTTACCCACGGGAGTCGTAAGAGCCGACTGTAGAAATACCGGGGTAGTGGGCAGCAGCACTCCCTCGAGTATTAACAACATCCACTGCGATCGCCAACCTGCCTGCCAAGCGTGGCGATTACGGCATTATCCCCCATGACGGGACCGCACGTTGTGTCGTTCTCTTGGGGAGGCCTATGTCCAGCAGTGGACGTTGAAAGGCTGATGGATGGATGGATATTTTTTTTTTTGTAAATACATACATATAATAGAAAACACCCAGACATAGTACAAATGTCTGTGTTCATCACACAAATAATTGTCCTGAGTGAAAATCGAACCCACAACCTTGTGCATGGAGGTTGGTTACACTACCGACTATGCCACGAGTCCTGTTGTCTGTTTTATCAAAACTTCCAATAAAACATTCAGTTTCAAATATGATACTGTGGCCAATCCGGTTTTGGTAGCACTTTTTATCATTACTGTTTTATTATGGCAAGAAAGCTGATGGCCCATCTGATCAGAGCCTATAGACGCTGGCAATGCCAGAGGCAGCACTCGTGCATATCCAAGGAAAGGGATAGGGGGTACAGAGGGCCCACCGAAGGAATGTAGCATAGTTCCAGTGGCCCTCCAATAAAGGCGGAGAGATGGCACATGGCGGGTTTATTTAGTTGGTGAGGGCCCCACTACCCTGTTTGTTGCCCCGAACGACGGGGTGTGCGGTTAGGAACATTGTTTCCCGCCTTAACAAAAAACAGGTGGTACCGAGGGACAATACTAAGTAGAGGATAGAAGTATAATAAGGAGAAGATAGGAAGGAGTATTAGTGATACTCCTTCCTTCTATAAGTGTTATTAAATACCCGGAGCATGTAATGTTGTTATTTTATTTGTACGATTTTTTATTTAATTATTGACTGTCCCATAGATGGCGTTAGGCGCTTCTAGGCGATGGAGTTAGTAATTGGTCATTACGACATTCACGATAGCTTGAAACGGAAGTCTTTGGATAGGATTAAAGTTTCTGTATTTGAGACTCGACATTTGAATTCAAAGAATATTTAGTGTTTTTTTATGTGAAAACATCTAATGCGGAAGGTAAAACCGACTGACAAAAGCATCTAACTAGGAAGTAATAAATGTTAATCAATAAACCGATAACAGTTTTAATTCGTCTATTTATAACGAGAGGGCGCTTACCAAGAATTATATAAGACTCGAATAATATTTCAAGAAAAAAAGAAAATCGATGTTTTCACATCTGCGAGACATGGCGTGACGGCGCATTTCTTTTTATAAATTTAACATTTCTTTTATATTTCAGATCCTCCTCGCATGGTCGTTGTCTTTGGGTATCAATGGAATTTTAACCGACATGGTGAAGTTAATAGCAGGTATGTGTGCTACGTCGCTATGTCGCTAAAACTCGAAAACGGCTGCACCGACTTTGATTAAAATTTTTGTGTGCTCTTGACTTAACAATAATTTGTTCTAGTAAAATAGCTAAGTCAAATTCTAAAAATATCACAAAATTTATTCCGTGGCTCGCGCAATCATTGTAATAATTAAGCTTACTACGTCGGAACGAAATGTACGCAAATACGTGCGGTAGATGGCATGGGTAGGATGAGGTGGAGATTGGGAGTTTTAAGTAAAGCAGTCGAAAGCTTTTTCCTCGATAGGGAAGAATGCATGTTCGAATCGTGCTCGTAGCAAATCTCACATTCTACCACAAATAATTGTTCTAGTACTTATTGCTTTTTAGTTCCTGGGAGCATTTGAAGGCGGTTTTCCTTTTTTTTATATGTTTTATTTTGTGCTTTTTAGTGTTTTTTTTTATAAAATAGCTTAGAGTAGGTCGTACGTGATGGGGAGGCCTCTACCTAAACGAAAAAAAAACAGACAACGAAAAAAGAAAAAAACGTTGAAATTGCCTATAACATTTTAAGAATTCCACCAATTTCTCAAGGATACCATCATCAGATCCTTACCTGATGACTATGGGACCACCTGGGAAGTAGGTATACCCTATCAAACAAAAAAATAATTTTGCAAATCGGTCCAGGCGTCTTTGAGTAATCGGTGAACGTACATAAAAAAAAATATTCCGACGAAATGAGAACCTCCTCCTTTTTTTGAAGTCGGTTAATAACTGAGCATGTCAAATGTTAAAAATCACAAAAAAGAGATCCTCTTTGGTCAAACACGATCTTCAAATCGATACGGATATTTATCTATTTGTTTGCCAGCCAGTCTAGAGTAATAATAATTCTTTTATTTCAAATAAAAATCCATTTATGTTAGTAACAATTAACCTTATAACCTATGTTAATAAATAAAAAGAACATTTATAAACTTAAACACTTATATACGATGTCCTGATCAGTACGCTAACAAAACATTTAAGGATATCGCAGTCATAATCTCCAGCTATTACTTGCAGGATACTGTTGGAACTGCCACGTATTCTGCTTAGAAGAGACGGTGTCTTTTTACGTATTACAGCATGAAATCCATCCACTCTAGCCTCCACAAACATTTTTAAAGCACTGCAATATCGTGGCTGTCCCAGCAACATCCTACACCCGTTATTATATTGAATGCGCATGTCAAACGATTTCTTAGAACAAGTGAACCACAGGCTACTCGAGTAAAATGATTGGCAGTATGATTAATAGGGTAATTTTAACTTCTTTACTACATCGAGCAAACCTGCGCGCCATCATGTTGCTGCGAATCGCCAAGGCCCTGTGCTCTCTTTCAATATCTGTATTGTCTTCGAGAGTCTCTGTTACATAGTGGCCCATATAAATATTTTACATAGTGGCCCATATACATATTTTACATAGTGGCCCATATACACATTTTACATAGTGGCCCATATACATATTTTACATAGTGGCCCATATACATATTTTATTTTCTGTGCTCTACTAAGCTCCACTCCGTTTAGTTTCACTTTGGGCACATTCAATAATGATTTGCCTGAAGCTTTGAACACCATAAGTTCACTTTTAATGCTATTGTATACAAGACTATGTTTAAGGGCGTATCTCTCACAAACATTTAGTAAATGTCTTAGTGCACTCACTGAAGGGCTCAACAGCACCATGTCATCAGCATAACTGAAATTATTCATGCTCACACTATCAATAGAGCATCCGACACCCATGGTGCTGAGCTCCTCTATCAGGCCATTAAAATACAAATAATATAGGTCAGTGTATTTTGGTTAATCGTAGACGGATGCCACGACAACTTAAAAAAAGCATTAAGTGCTATGAACTATCTTCACGTAGGTACAATAAATTGAGAGTAAAAAAAAAACATTTTTAAGAATATCCTGTCTTGTCTTCCAGGACGCCCTCGACCTGATTTCTACTACAGGTGCTTCCCTGATGGAGTAGAGACTACAGACTTTAAATGTACGGGGGATCTAGGCGAAATTATGGATGGGAGGAAATCTTTTCCAAGTGGACACAGCAGTTGTAAGTAAGAATATTTTATACTAGCTATTGCCAGTGGCTTCGATGCAGAAAAATAAACGTTTTCTTTTGGGTTTTTGGGTTCCAGTTGTAAAATAAGTGGGAAAAATCATTAAAAAAGAGTTTATCAAAATCCGTTCTGTAGTTATTACGTGATGAAAAATTTATGCATGTAAATGCGTTCTGATAGAGGGCGTTGGTCGTTAAGACAAATGTGATAAGGAGATTGGGTATGTCTAAAAAAAGATAGTACTGTAGCTCAGTGGATTAGAGCACTTCCCCGGATAGGAAGGGACGCAGGTTCGATTCCCGCCTGTACTAAAATACTCTTTTTCCTTATTCACAAATTATAATTTGTACTTTAAGAGTAGCTGAGCATGTCAAGTGCTAAAATATAGATCAAAATGATGAAAAATTACTTCGTGTCCAGAACAGCCTAATATAGTATATATAAAAAAAAAACAGCACCACGCCTGTATTCCCCGAAGGGGTAGGCAGAGGTGTATTACACACCAACGACTCGCCAGCTATGTTTAAGTCCTACGTAATAGGGGGCGAGCATATTGACGTCTATCGGGCACATTTCCAAATTCCGGGCTGCTACTGAGAATTTTTCTTAATTTTTTTTTACCGAAAAATCTCAATAACACTGGCCGACCCGGGGATCGAACCCGAGACCTCATGATCAGCAGTCGCTTACACTACCGCTGCAACACAGAGACAGTTTTTTACCAATATCTAAAATGCACAGACACAGCTCTGTTACAGGCTTATAAGTAGTATAGCTTTGTCTTTATTGGTAGATGCCCACGCCAGGGCCCACTTAATGGTAAGTGGTAACGGCTGCTCATAGCATACTCAACAATACTAAACTAAGAATACTGCCAAGCCGCTGCAGAAAATTTCATTTCGTGGATGAGAGATGAATGAATGGAGTGCTGGCTATAGTGGCTATCGCTTGCTACAACCAAAACACACCAAGTTTCTTCACTGTTGGTCTTTTTTTTATACCACGGGTGGAAAACAAGCATACGGCCCATCTGATGGTAAGCGGTTACCGTAGCCTATAAACGCTAGAAACACCAGAGGTATACGCGCGTCGCCATCTCCAAGGAAAGGGATAGGAGGTAGATAGGAAGTATATTAACGAAAGGGTAAGTAGGATACTAAGGAGAACCACTGAAGGAATGTAATATGGTTCCGGTGGCCCGCCAATAAAGGCGGAGAGACGGCACACGGCGGGTTTCTTTAGTGGGTGAGGGCCCCACACTACCCTGTGCGTTACCCCGAACGACGGGGTGTGCGGTTAGGAACATTTCCCGCCTTAACAAAAAAAAAAAAAATGAGACTAAGGAGTGGGATAGGAAGGATAACAAGCAGAGAATAGGGAGGGGGTTCGGGCCTCAGGTACTCTCACTCACCATACAAAACACAACGGTACTACAGTAGTAATTGGTTCATGCTGATCTATTGTGAGAGAGTGGTACTTCTCCGATCGAGCTGGCCGATAAGCAACGCTCTACCACTTCAGGAAAGTAGTGATATCGTCCCGCAGCCCGCTTGGGTCGTGATACCAAGTGCGTTTACCCAGCTGGTACCCAAACCTACCACCAGTAATACAATGGATTAAAATTTCTTATCTCCTTTAGTCGCTGACACCCCTGTGGTCGAAGGGAAAGAAAATGAAAAGTGATTTATCCTCAGTGTCATTCTGCTCCCTGGGAATGGCGTCAGTGTGGATCTGCGGACGTCTAGGCGTGCTCTCCCGCCGGCGAGGGTCTGGTTTGCGTGTGATGGCATGCCTGATACCTCTGATGGTAGCAGCTTGCGTGGCGCTGTCCAGGACATGCGATTACCATCACCACTGGCAAGGTAAATAATCTTAAGATTCAGGCAAAGCTAGAGATTTTCATAGCAAATTAGAGATTCATCTGGCCATGGTGACATTTAAGGTTCTGGCTAGCGTGGTATTAAGTGTCTGGTCAAGTGATGTTGCACGTAAAGGTGCCTTGCGAATAGACAGAGATCTTTGCAGGTGACTTAAGACCCAACGTCACGAACTTCAAATAATACTTATCGTGAAATATAATTTCATGGTTGATTCTTCAATTAGCCTTTTTCCTGGGAAGATTTTACATATGTTTGGAATTCTCTATTGACAACAACGTCAAACGCACGTCTTATTATTATCGGAATAAATAAATATTGTGCTGAAAAAAAAAATGTCATGCCTACAAAACATTGTGCATTCGCTAATTATAGCCTTTTTCCTGTGAAGATTTAAAAAAGATCCGCTAGGGGCAGCACCAGTGGGGGTACATATGTTTTGAATTCTCTATTGACATATGTACCCCCCTCTGGTGTTTCCTCTAGCGGATCTTTTTTAAATCTTCCCAGGAAAAAGGCTAATTCACAATAATTTTGTACGATCGGTTTATGGTTTTGGGAATAGATCCTTTAAGAAAACAGTGTCAATAATGGGATTTAGCTAACGTCTTGATTAGTCTACTCCCACTGTGTGTCATTGTGGTATTTTAGATAATCAAACGGTTAGATAATCAAACAGACTCCATTAGCAATTAATAACAAAAAAGTATTTTTTTACAGATATCCTGGTGGGATCGATGCTAGGATATTCAGTAGCAATATTCTGCTATCGGCAGTATTATAACCCACTATCTTCTGAGCTGGCAGGTATACCTTACATAGTTTCCTCTGTAAATTCCGCTAAATTCTTCAATGGAAAACCGGATAGTCCTGCGAAAGATGTTAAAGAAGAATCCACGCCTCTGTTAAATGGAAAGAAAGATGACAAATGGATTTAAGCGCATTATTTGAAAGTATTTATGCAGTTCATAGCCAGATTTTGGCTATTAGAACTATAGATGTAAGAATTGTCGAGCCAAACGTTGGCTCCTATTTGTTATAGTTTTATAGATGTCAAAGACAAATTGAGATATAAATTTAAGGATTCCAAAACCCCGGTACTTAAGATCTCTTAATTTATAAAATGTGTAGCCAAATTTTATGAATAGAAGCTATAAATTTTTCTAAACTCTAGAATTGGCTCCTTATCTAATTGTTTTGAAATGTTTTGGTTCGTGTGGTTTAAATTTAGAACCTGGGACTTTTGTATCTTAAACATTCGAATATGTGGTACTTAAAAATATTCATTTTAGTGTTTACCCAAATTTTGGCTCATGTGGTTTAAATTTAAATCTTGTCGTCTAAAGTACTTATTATACGTGGGATCGTTTTATTACGTAATTATACATTTTAAACAACCTAAACCAACCCGCCTGCCAAGCGTGGCGATTATGGCAATACGCCCCCTACGGGAGGCCTATGTCCAGCAGTGGACGATGAAGGGCTGATGGATAATACATTTTAAATGTTTCCTATGACTACTATATTTATTAAAATGTGTTAAACAGAAAGTGAAAAATGTGAAATCGAAAATAACATTCACGAGTAGGATTTGAACCTGCATCTCCTGGATACCGTCCAGATGCTTTGCCAATTCAGCTATCGTGACAATTGCTCCTGACTGCTAATTCCGATAACACATTCATACTTAACGTCTAGGTAGGTATTGGGTAAAAATCTTAATTGTAAAATTAAGTTTACCTGGCCGGTATAATGTATGAAAATACTGCCGACAGATGGCGCCGGCGTCACCCAAAGACATTAAGTATGAATGTGTTATCGAGATTAGCAGTCAGGAGCAATTGTCACGATGGCTGAATTGGCAAAGCATCTGGACGGTATCCAGGAGATGCAGGTTCAAATCCTGCTCGTGACTGTTATTTTCGATTTCACATTTTTCACTTTGTGTTTAATGTATAGTGCTAAGCACGTCAAATGCTTAAAATATCTAAACATTAAAATGTGTTTAAAATTTACAATACACGTCCTCACACAGCTATGTTTGTTAGGACATGTTAAAACTTCATCGGATAGCGAGGCTGCAAAGATGGTTCAGATGCTGACTTATTATTTTAAGTGCTGTGGTTTCAGTTCCCATTCGAGAAATAAATGTTTATTTGTTTGTGTAATAATTTAAATAAAATTATTACATAGAGCCACTACATCTCGATTAAATATGAATCCTAATTAGGGCCCGTTCATAAATTACGTATTGCTTAATTCTGCTCTTTTGAATGTCATGTAGTCATAATTTTAAGCCATAATTTTAAGTTTTATAAAATACTAAGTAATCTGTGAATAACACGTTTCTAATACCTACTAATCTCATATTTCGTCACACCGAGCGTAAGACCTCCCGCGGTCCCTTGTGAACGTATTTTTTGCATGGCCTCTGTAATAACAACATAATATCACGCCTGTATTCCCCGAAGGGGTAGGCTGAGGTGTATTACACACCCACGGCTCGCCAGCTATGTTTGAGTCCCACGTAATAGGGGGCGAGCCTATTGACGTCTACCGGGCACATTTCCAAACTCCAGGCTGCTACTGAGAATCAACAATCAGAACGCATCGCCTCTGTAATAATTAGGCGTATTTGATTGGAATGATATTTGTAAATATGTATTTCAAATATATAACTACAGTTGGGAATTGAACTCTGGACTTCCGGTTTCAAATGAGAAAATGTTTATGAACGTAGTAAATACCTATTTAAATACGTAGAAAGCATTTATTAGTGATATGTTAATTTAGCACTTATGCATATGGATTTAGGGTTCCTTTTATATTACTTAATTAAAAATTATACTAGAAAGATTGTTTATTAAATAAAAAAACTTATCATAAATGGCGGAACATAGAAAAATGTTAACATAGAATTCGTAAAGTGTAAATTAGTAAACGGTATAGTGCTCATTTCTAGTCAGAAATGTCGCCGCTTGCATGCATGTAATCAATCAGAAATATCAATTTAGAGACATGACTTACTAATGCCACGTGGAATGTACAGCGTGGATTTTAAAACGTAGAACATTTTACAAATTGGCAACGTATACATCGGCGACAAGTAGTTCAGGATTTCTGTTTAATAATAATGTACTTAATTACGTAGTACAATTATTTATTTTGTTTGTTAAAGTAATTCTTTGCTTCTACATGTAGAGTGATTTTAAACTATTTAAATGGTCACTATTTACGCGTCCTTAGGGTCGAATTTACCTTGGCCTTCTTGGGGCATCGTAAAAAAGCCAACTTTTTTTTTTTATTGCATTTAGTAGCAGACGAGCCACAGCCCATCTGATGGTAAATGGTAACCGTCGCTCATGGACTCAACTACACCGAAAGCATTGTCAAGCCGCTGCTCACCATTTCATTTCACAGATATGAAATGAAAGCATACACGACACCCGTGGGAAAGGATGGGGTGGTGACACTTGTATTCTTAGTCCGTCACCATACGGATACTTACTTACCTAAATTCTGCAAACAAAAATCTTATCTGGCGCCCTGAGTCGTTAGTGTAAATTCGGCGCTGCGTACGCGAGTTCCTGGTACAATTATAATGCGTTTAGATAGTATTTGTAATTTTGTAAAGATATCGAACATAATAATTTATAATAATAAAAACATAATAATTTATAACTATTAAATATGGCAATTTTAATTATATAAAATGTAATTAAAGATTAATGTTACATTCCTATTTTAAATGTGATATAATTATTATTATATAATTTAAAAGTTACCAAATTAATTTATATTTAATATCACAATTAGGTTTAATTTTTTATTTGAGGGTATATGGTTTTTTTAGTCAAAGACTTGTTTTTTTATATTAGGTATTTTATATTGTAGGTAGGTATTGCATGAGCTATCACGCAACAAAAAAAAATAGCAAAGTAGTTTTTATGGATTAATTCAATTTATTATAATATTTTGAAGCGCTACATTAGTTTTAAGTTCTGCTAATATTTTGGAAATATTTATATACTTACGTATCAACATTTACTAAATCTACCACACTGGACTGTAGCTGGCAACCCTGAATAATTATGTATGGTGAGAGACTTCATGTGTAGCAGTTGCAATCCTTACGCAAAGGAGATGTACCAAATGCCCATACATTCTCGGCCTGGAAAGGACATACATAAAATAATATGTTTTTTGAAGATAAATGACTACCCTATTGTCCTGTGTATTTCTTTTCACACTAAAACTTTTGGGTAATAAGATAAAAGACATCTAAGATGGATATAATTTTGAAATTGAAATACCACAAAATCGAATATTTGATCAAAAATAACACCATCAGTACCACCAACAGTAGACGAGTAGAATGACATCACATGACAGATGTAAAATGTTTTGCCAATATTTTGAATCATAATTGCTACTCTTGAATATAAATAATATCAGTTTTCACCAAATAATTATAAAAATATTTTCTTAAATAGTCATATTACTGTTCTCACGAAATTATTTAAGAAATAACTACGTAATATTGTTTTGTAATATAAT
The DNA here is from genome assembly GCA_948253155.1 of Leucoma salicis. Classification (NCBI taxonomy): domain Eukaryota; kingdom Metazoa; phylum Arthropoda; class Insecta; order Lepidoptera; family Erebidae; genus Leucoma; species Leucoma salicis. The sequence goes on along the minus strand of OX411826.1, from coordinate 1,860,880 downwards.
AGTACCAAAGTTTTTAATGTTGTCAATTCAGCGTAGTGGCAATATCCTATTTGATTGTCAACAGATAACAATAATTCACCAATAACCATTACGATAAAGTACAAATTCAAAATGATAGCTTTTTAAACTATAATCTTTTTCTAAAGTTCTATCAAGAAAAGAAAGCCACTGACGGATTTTATAAATTATTAGTTTAATTTTAAATATTGAAAACATTATGGTCGCCACAAGCCGTAAATGGTACATCTCCTTTAAGTGAATTTACTAAAAATTGCAGAAATGTATAAAATATTATGATATAAGTACTTATTCCATGGACAACATAGTTTTCATAGTGAAGAAACAAAGTCCGCTCTAGATGCAGCAATGTATGGTGATAATTTATTTTTTATGTCATGATAATTTAATAAATGAATGTACGTAATTGAAAATATAATTCGATCAAATATTTTATGAGTGTTTTTTTATTTACTGAGTTATGTTTTACGCAATGCGTAGATGCCCAATAGGTACACCTAAAAATCATTACTACTACCGGGATATAAATAACAAGAAATATCGACGGATTCCTCTTGCTTATCTACTCGCAATAATGTATGCAAATACATTCAACAGATGGCGCGAGCGTCATCCAAGGTCGTATGAATGTGTTATGACAATTGATAGTCGCAAGTAAAAAAAAAGTTGACGGGCCTCGTGGCGTGGTCCGACTTCCGTGCACGAGGTCGTGGGTTCGATCCCCACTCGGGACAATTATTTTTGTCATGAATATTTGTACTACGTCTGGGTGTTTTTATCTATTATATGTAAAAAGTAGCACAAGCGTTAAGCTTAAGTTTGGGACCAGAAGGCGTTGTGTGAAAAATGTCCGTGAATGTCATGGTAACTTTGTTGAAGAGCGTTAAGACCAGAAGGAGCAGGTTCAAACCCTGCTTATGGTCTAGTCCATAGGACTCTGATCACAATCTATATATACCTAACCTCTTTAACGCTATAGTACTTTTAACGTTTGGTAAAAAAAAAAGCTAACCGGTCTTTAGAATGACAGACCTAAGCCTGCAAACTTTGCATTTTTCCTACTCTGCATAAATTGATTCTTCTTATTCTTCTACTATTAGTCTCTACAGTTATGCGACTGAACGATGGAGCACTCCTTTAGTGTCGGACCTCTGCTGGTTGGTGAAGCAGCTTGGTACACTGCAAAGCTAAGGTAACGCGTTTACATTATGACAATTTTGGGTGATAAGAATCGTGTAAACGGTTTCCGCTGTGAAAATTTTACAGCACTTAAATTTAAGCGCCGTAAAATTGTCATGATGTTGCAGCATTATTTCGAGGTGCGTAGCACTCTCTTTAAAACAGTAATAGTCTTGTGGTAAAACCAAGAACTGCAGACATGTAATACCGAGTTTGAGCTCCCAGTGTGATAGGCCGATACGATTTTTTGAATTACGTTCTAATAATGCACATAGCGGGCATTAGACCGTGATTCACAAAATCGTACCGTCGTATTTGTGATTAGTAGAGACAGACGTGTGATGTCACAATAATCGCCATAAACACGGCGATCTCTCAACCAATGACGTTGAGTATCTACGGGCCCAGCTGACCGACTCTTCGAATCTTGTATTTTTGATGTAACAACATCTAATGCGGAGGGAGGGTAAAACCGGCTGTTGGGGTAATTGATTTTAACTCCCTCTTTTGACAAAAGCTTCTAATTAAGAAGTATAATGTCAATCAATAAACCATAACAGTTTTAATTCGTCTATGGATAACGAGAGGGCGCTTACCAAGAATTATATAAAACACTCACAATATTTGGCGAAAGAAAATCGATGTTTTCACATCTGCGAGACGTCCCGTGACGGCTAATTTTTTACAAATTATTGCTGCTCGGTGATAGCAAATATCGTGAGGAAACATGCAAGCCTAAGATTTTCTCGACGGCTTATGAAGTTTAACAACCCAACTGGGGCAGCGTGGTGGACTGCAGCTTAATTCCCAATCACCAGAGACGAGATGCGTAATGTGAATATTTATTGCATGTGGTGGCAGACGAGCCACGGCCAACCTGATAGAAAATGGCAACGGTCGCTCATGGACCCAACTAAACTGTCAAGCCGTTGCCCACCACTTAATTTCACAGTAATAATATGAAATGAACTAATTAACGGCTATCTCCTGCTACGATCTAAACACACCTGTGCTTCATGGCCGGTCACTCGGGAGATGGTGGTAGGTCCCAATCCGCTCTGGCCCGATAGCAAGTGAGTACTCCCACTCGGTATCCAGCCCTACCACCAGTAATGCTTACCTCCCTTAGTCGGCTCGTACGATACCCGTGGGAAAGAATAGGGTGGTGAAACACTTGTATTCTTAGTCCGTCACCATACGGACATAAATGTATTCTTGAAGAAGATTATAATATATTAACTGCACAGATGGTGGAGTGGTTTAGATACCGACCTTCCACCCGAGTGTTGTGGGTTCGATTTCTATAAATGGTTGTTCTCAGTCTGGGTGTACTTTCTGTCCATGAAATTGTATGTTTATAAAGTCTTCCGCTATACAAGAATTATTCCTTAGTGCAAGAATCGAAGATTAGAAAAAAAAACTTTTTTACATAAAATAACACTTAAAAACTCCATATCTAATTTATTAAAAAATGATTTATCAAATAATAAAGACAATTATATACATGACTTTCGAATAATTATTATTTAACATTAAATATTCACAATTAAAAATAACTTTGAAATTAACATAATAACAATTGAAATTACATTTTACTCAATTCCCACAATTATATAGGTACCTAATTAAAATAAAATACATAGGGGCCGTTCTAAAATTACGTTCGCGTACAAGGGGGTATTGCTTGATGTTACCGTTTGTGACAAAAGGAGACCGGCAGGTCTAAGGTAGTTCCGCCGGCGGACCACCGAAGGAATGTAACATAGTTCCAGTGGCCCACCAGTAACGGCAGAGAGACGGCACACGGCGGGTTTCTTTAGTGGGTGAAGGCCCCACACTACCCTGTTCGTTGCCCCGAACGACGGGGTGTGCTGTGTGTGGGGTTAGTAAAATATTTTCCCGTCATAACAAAAAAAAGGGGGGCTCCGTTTCTTTTGGCGTTGCTAGGCTACTGTTTACCGCTTACCATCAGGCTTGTGAGTCAAAAGTGGTATATAATACTATCTCAATGGAGATGTTGACTCTCATAATTTCACGGCAGGTGGCGTATTATCGACATGGCCATTGAAATCTGTCATTCCCATACAATTTTTAACCTGCAAATTTGTAAATTTTTCTCTCAATATGCCTCTGTGTGCTGTACCAAAATATAATAATCCCGATGTGCATTTATTTCCCAAAGATTAAAAAAATTGGGCATAATCGCAAAAAAAATGCGACTACACAGCACAGTGTCTTTCAATTCTTTAATCTTCCAGGTACTATACATTATAACAATATCGCTGATCAACCGAATCAAACAAAAAATAGCAATTCTCAGGCAAAAAAAGCAACTACATTTTGACGGTGGCCATCTCGCCGATAGCGCCATCTGCGCTCAACTTTGCGCGTTGATCCCCATTGAATTATTCATTTGGCCTTGTTAGATTTATAGACACAACTTTGTCAATGTCGCATAGAGATATTGAATAGACCGTCAAACGAAGGAGATTGTTCAGTGACCCTCAGAAACCTGACTAACTATAAAATAAAGACACCGCATTGTCAACTAAAAAGTGAAGCCACTTTTTGAAAGATATGTGCGTGAAAGTGTTGTCATCGGAAAGAAGTAATCTCTATAATTTGGGTAAATTTTAAGTTTTATGTTTAAAACATAAAGGAAGTAAAAGTATAGAGTAAGTTTACAGCATATCATCCATCAGCCTTTCGACGTCCACTGCTGAACATAGGCCTCCAAGATATTGCCGTAATCGCCACGCTTGGCAGGCGGGTTGGCGATCGCAGTGGATGTTGTTAATACTCGAAGGAGTGCTGCTGCCCACTCCCCCGGTATTCTCTCAGTGGGCTCTTACGACTCCCATGGGTGGAGAGGGGTGGGACAATTCTAAAGCCGGCCCCACACGGCAAATCATACAGCATATCATATAGGGAATATTATGGCGCTGACGACGTATTCATGTACGTAACGTACGTACGAAATCGTTGTCATTGCAGGTAATTTTAAGTCATACTCTAGCAACACTCGTGTTTTCTTAAAACAAGTCGTTCGTTTTGGCATGGTTTTGTTGGTATTTGTGTGCGTGAGTGCGCGTAATTACAAGTTTGGCATGGTTTTATATGACTTCACTGGATTGTTCATAATGCCCGTCTATATGTTTAGTTAGTCTAAGACTGAAACAAACAAAATAGTACTAAATACTACAAATATATATGCAATACAGAACTAAAATTGTTTTTATTCTAAACATAACTAACACATTACCTAATTTCCGCACTACATATTTACAGCTTGATCTTATTTATATGAATTACAGTAGTACTGAACATGAATAAATGGGATGACTACTTGAGTGAGTAAAGATTTGAATAATACAGGGCGAGGTATTTCGAGCGTAAAACATCATATAAAGAAAAGTTTAGTTTAGAACAGCAGAAGAATATATAGTCCACATTTCCCTTGGCCAGACCGCATTTGCAAATGGAGCTATGCCTAATCCAAGTTTAGCCAGAAATACAGGTATGCCAGAAATATATATAGTATATACTAAAAAAATAAGGCGTTACGGGACGTCTTGCAGATGTGAAAACATTTTTCAAATATTGTTCGAGTCTTATGTAATTCTTGGTAAGCGCCCTCTCGTTATCCATAGACGAATTAAAACTGTTATTAGTTTATTCATTGACATTATAATTCCTGGTTAGATGCTTTTATCAATAGATAGCGTTAAAAACAAATAAATTGGCGCCAACAGCGGGTTTTGCACTCCCTCCGCATTGTCTTCACATCAAAAATACTTAACTATATGTCACAGTGCAGTTTAATTACCAGTACTATTAACACAGAGACACTTAATTATCCATCAAAACCTGAAGCCTTCGTGTGGTGCGACAACTGGCAATTTTTTTTCCACCATATCCCTGACAGTTGTACTTTTCATACTCATAGGATCCTTCAGATCATAATCAGATCAGTGCATAATCCCGAGGCCTTCTCCATCAAGACTACAGATTACCATATAATTCTTTGTGCATAATCAAAGTCTTTCCAATAAACCTCTTTGGTAAAAAAAATATAAAACACAGCACTATTTAAGACTATATACCAGACCAATTCCGCCCACATCACTGAAAGACTTGGCCTGCCAAATCTTAACCTCAAAACTATATACGGAATTAAAAAGTATCTTATTTCAATCAATTTCTGCAACGCTAACACTAAAACTAGACACACAGTGTATGGAAAGATAAAAGATATACAATTATGTTCCCTTATATTATCGTACAAACTAAATATTAGAAAAACATATGCCGGTACTGTAGCATAGATTGCATAATCATACTTTCCATACCAACGGTTCCATACGTAGAATGTATAATGTCTATTATCTGCTAACAAGTAAGGATGGACAACCGTATTATAGTGTGCCATAGCCATAAACATCAGACCAAGAGTTACCGTTAACAGTTTCTTCTTAAGTATCAGTATGAGGGTAGTTTTGAGTTTTGACAGTACGTAAGGAAGACCAAATATGCCATAGAATATCAAAAAATATAATAATTGGGGTGTGTGGACAGTGGCTTCATGGGCAGATTTATCACCTACAACTATAGAACCATTCACATAAATGAATGTTGAAAAACTTATCAAGATAATCAAATGAGTCACCAATATTAGCAAGTCTTGAAAGGTTAAGAACTTAAAGAAAGTGGACAAGCACGTTGATAGGTGATAGTTGGTAGCGTAATACAAATCTGCAAGACTGTAATACCGTTTTAACTTTGACGAGTCAACGTCTTTAGCTATTAAGGATTGCTTACTGAGCTTGATATTGGTGATGTACTGGTTACCAAATACTCTAGAACTTCTTATAAAAATATCTAAGAATTTGTGACCGAAAACCATTGCTACCCACACTACATTAGTCTGACGCATCAATATTGAAAACAAACCGAATAAAAGGATAAACAATTTGTGTCTATTTGTGAAACATAACCTAGAAAATATTAGCAGACATGTTAAAGATAATGTATCCGTGTAGTACACATGTGAAAAGAAATACAACGGCGGCAATAATGCTAAACTAAGAGCTTGAATAACTATTTTAGCTTGGTTTTTTTCATTATAATACACATAATTCATAATATTAGCAAACAAAATCAGATTCACACATGAAGCAATGAGATTAATTAAACGTAAATTGTATGTGTTGCACTCAAAGTATGTTCCAATAATTGTAGACACCAAATAGAGTCCGGGAAGTGTAGTTATCTTCGGATCCCAATATGAGAAGTTTCTATTACAGTATAATATTCCTTGTGGTATGTGAAAATACTCGTCAATGACAATATGGATTGTGTCATCGACTTTTTCGAAGACGAATTTAGAAATTGTGAAATAGATTGCTATGGTAGTGATGAGATATGCATAGTATTTTCTTTTTGAGCCCATACTGATTTCTACCTAGAACAAAAAAAATAATATTATTCAACCTGTTCTCTATGCATTACAACAACTCGCTGTACACCTTCCTCGTTTAATGAGCTATGTTTTCATGTTTGGTATGGACTAGTCTCTGTAAATATTCTAGGTTACAAATTAAAGTAAAACGCTGAAGCAACTTCCATCAGCAACAATGTCGTTTAAGTTGCTATTTAGTGTTTATGGTTTCTGTATCTATCCAAAAAAGGCATAACATTAAATGTACAATGTGCATTACGACGACTGTAAAATAAGCGTCTAATTCGTAAGGATATATTACAGTCGTATAGTACTTCAACATTTTTGTTCGATGAAGCAGTTTAGAAAGTTTATATGAAAACATCACCAAACATCTGTATGAGTTATGAGTAGGTTTTACTTACTTTTACACGTAGGTTCAATGATATTTGAAGTTTAATTAAAAATTCAATAAACCAGCCGACGTAGATAAGCAGCGAATTTCATACCTCTGTTTCAAACACAATTTTATAACGCAAGTTTGTTGTGAATATCCTTTCCTGTTTCACACAATTACTTTCATATTTAATTTTCTTTTCTTATAACTTTTTCTGAAATCTTATAATAAATATAATAATACAACAACCGGCATGGGCAAAGCCAAAGATTTTTTTTTTTTTTTTTGGCAAAGGTTTTAGAACATTATTGCCAGTTTCGCGTTATTTTGTTACTATACAACACAATTGATGCCTTTTAGAATTTTGATGTTTTACGGTTCTGAAACAAAAAGTTAACTATCTAACTACTAGCTAATATAAAATCTTACCTATATTTACTGTAAAAACAATGAGGAACAAGTTAACAATGGGTGTTAATAACAATACATGAAAAATAAAATAATTAAAAAACTAAAGTTTTATATTATTTAAGTTTAAAAAAGATGATATGATATTTATAGTGGTATTGTTTAAGTTACATAGGATGTTGTCTATATGTACAGGGAGTGAGAAATTATGGTTGATGAGTGCTTTAAACAATGGGCTATGGTCGAAGTTTGGGCAGGCAAAAAAGATGTGGTTCAAGTCTCCTATGTCAATCCCACATTCACAAAGGGAAGAGTCCCTTACCCTGATCTTGTTAAGGTGGACAGGAGAACAGCAATGTCCAAATCTCATGCGTGATATAGACGAAGCTATTCTCCTGTTACATTTGAATTTAGAAAACCATGGTTTAAGTATAATCTCAGATTGGTACTTAGCGAAGTTGGTGCGTGAACGTTTGCTAGTTATGCACCATCTTTTTGTCCATCTAGCTTGTAAGTCACGACTAGGAAGAAGAAGGAGATCTTGAGCATAATTTTTAAAAGGAACTTTGTCACCACGGATTGCAGAGTCCTTAGCAATTCTATCTACCCTGTCATTGCCAAGTATTCCACTATGACCTGGAACCCAAGCTAAGTGGACAGTATAATTTAGAAAAAAACATTTCAGTAATAACTGTTTGGAATTGAGGATCAGCCAGTTTCTGGGGCAAGATTTAAAAGGGTTACCTATTAAGGTTTGTAGTGTACTTAGCGAATCAGAAAAGATTACAGACTTATTTAATTTAAATAAAAGTATATAATTTATGGCTTCCATGATCCCCCCTTACCCCCCCCCCCCCCCTACATACACCCCCCTACATTCTCCAAGGAAAACTGAAGTTTCAGGGGGACATTTTATTTTCTGGACAATATTATAATTTTGATGTAGCAGTCCAACCCCAACACATCCATCCTGATGCATTTTAGATGCATCGGTAAATATAAGGTGCCACCCATTCCAGAGTCTATGTACCGTATCCTGGAACTGTTTATTATTGGAGATACCATCTTTAGTAAGATTCAAGTCAAAGTTAATTATGGGTTTAAATAGGATACTTTCAAAATTAAATTCAAACAGTGGTAGTCTATTAGTTCTATGGGTTGGGAATCGTAAATTTAGAATTTTTATGTAACTTGTAACTAGACAGGGGATTTTTTTGTGGAGCCAATAAGGCAGGGATACATACGAATATAATAGCTGTAATTTTGGAAAAATAGGGTGTGAAGAGAACTGGAATGTACGAAATAGGAACATATCCGATAGGTATTGTCTCCTTATGTCCAAGGGAGGTTCAGCACATTCCACCTGCATGGCAAATTTAGAGGTCGACTTCATTGCACCCAGTATAATACGAAGTGCTCTAGCTTGAATATTATCGAGTCTGCTGAGAGCACTTTTATTTGCTGGATCAAAAAGGAATGAGCCATAGTCCATAACACTACGGATTGTAGCATTGTACAGTAATTTTAAGTAGAAAGGATGAAGCCAAAGATGAGTAGAGCAAAGCAAACACAGAACAATATTACTCAAGAGCAAAGAAAGAGCAAGAGAAAGCAAAGCAATAAGTTTCCAATCTACATCATTACTCTTTGGCAATTAGTAGAGTAGATTGAGTAGCATAGTAGGACTTAAGTGTAGGCATAGACTAAGTATTATTGGTCCGAGGGAGTAGGAGTGTTCGTTATATTAAATAACTAATAAAATCACTTGCTATTTATAAATAATCTATAGCCCCGTTATTTATTACACCAGGTAAGCGTTATTTTTGTTGAGCGATTATTTTTATTACATAAGCGCTACCACATCTGCTATGCCACGACGTCGACGACACACTACACTAACAAAACATCACAGTCACATGCACACTTGAACAGTCAGTCACTTCATTCAGTCATACCGCGAAAGAAAGGGACAGAACGGAATGACCCTGACCCGTTTATATCATTGTCACATGCAAAATTATGCTCTAACTTTACCACTTATGAACTATATTTCTGTCAATTATAAAAATAACGTGCAAAATAATCTAAGTATCTAAAACATCGTTTGGTTATTTGATTTTATTTCATTATATTTTTGAACGATGACATAATCAATCAGTACGGATAACCTGCTTAAGCTGGAATAACGTATGATTATCCTGAGTTTTTGAGTGACTGCCGCGCGTTATTTGTTTAGATGTACTTATAGTTTGTGATTTTAAATTATTCGTGGTGTTGCTTTGTTGTGTCTGTTTGTTTAGTGTATTATAAAACTGTAAATAAAATTTTGTTGTAGTATAGTGTAAATAATTTTCGGTAAGATAATATCTTTAAAAGTCTATTAAACACAAAGTGTAATATATATAAATATTTAAAAGTATACTTAAATTTAATCAAAAATGTCATTGGGTCAGTAGTTATGGCGTAAATGCATAACACACATTTTAGTGTATAAAGTGTATTAGTAAGGATTGACCCAATTCTGAAGTCCACGCAGACGAAGCCGTGGGCAGAATCTAAATCCATATATCTTAGATCACAATTTCAATTCACTTAGTAGATAGTAATCTATTGTTAAGATTATTAACTGCTCAACGCGCGTACATAGCTATATTAAATAACGTAACCTCAAATAGCGCATGATGTGCTATACGACGATAATCAAAAGATATCGTTTAATATATTAAAGCGTAAAAAATAATAGGCGTTCTTTTTTAGCTATGTTTTTAAAAGCCATTTCAATTTACATAGAACATTTCTGAATTTGAAATATACTGCATTGTTTAGCAGAAAAGTTCCAAGTAGTGTGGATCTCGTTCGTTTTCCATTTCTAATTTGTAACAATGATTCAAGTGTGCTTGAATCATATTTGCAAAATCGATTAATATTCATTTGCTACAAACATTTTGTTCCAAATGGCATGGATCCTTACTGCACTTTATTTTCTAAAAGTCCCATAAATGTGGGTTGGTATACATTAGATATATCTTTTCCTAGAGAACAGATACCAAAGTGAGTCTTTGTTACATGAAAATAAGGCTCATTTTAGATTGGTTGGTAAAGATAACTCAACAATGACAAATTTGTGCACAACAGGGTCCAATTGATCGTCTAAGGGCCGCCTAAGTAGGTATTCCTGTTGGTCTGTGCATTCGATGAATTTTTGAAAAGGTTTTGTCAGGAACACGAAGAAGATCATGCCGTCGCTCTGCATTATTTTTCTTAACTTGTGTTATTTCAAGTATTAATGTGTAAAAGTGGTGGCCTTTTGCTTATAAACTATTTGTGTATGTGCATAAGTGTTAGCAAGTGATGTAGTGCGACATAACGTGTTTTTTTGCTGTTGTCTCCAAAACTCCAAAGAAGCATCAGTAAGGTTGCCATCGTCTTACTGGAGTGGGAATTTGACTTGACTGACTAATTTTATATGACTGACTTCGACTATGACTTGTTTTATGAACTAAACTTACGTGTGATGAGAGAATAACGATGTTTATAAGTTACTGTTAAGCTGATGGTTCTTCCAATGCCTTAAACAAATTAAAAAAAAAATTGAAAAATAACGGTTTGTTTCGGTTGATTCTGGACGGTATGTTTTGAATTGAATATAGGCAGCTGCCGAATATAATATAAATGATTAAGTATTAAAAAGTGTATTCTTATGTGATTAACACAAAATAAGCGATGGAGGCCAACGATTTCCTTGACAAAATAAAGGCTAATAATACCAACGAAGACTGGAATGACCTTTCAAAAGTTTACATTGATTACAAAAAAAATTCTGCAAAGTTAGTGAACAAAGACAGGGGTATTTTCTCGTTAAATGTGTTATGTTTGATATGCAGGTACCTAATGGTTTTACTTTATTTTGAAGTATTGTTTAAAGTTCTAGGTGTTTTTTATACTGATGTTTCCGGTATTTTCTAGTGACCTAAAAATTTAATTATATTTACACTGTTATCAACAAAACGGTAAGTAGAGGTTTACCTACTTACTGGACTGCGCGAGCGCGCTGTGGACCTGTAGATTTTTACACCGTATGAATCGCTTAGTAGGCACACTTATGATTACCATTGAATGATTGATTTAAAATGCTTTGCTAACCTCAGCATATCTTATATTATACTTAAATTGCAATGTTTTGATATTCTGTGACAGTATTTACCCAGTCAAGCCGACGCATACCTCCAGCTGAGCCAGCATATTTATGCTGGCAGTGTTATAAGTTTTTATTCCTTGAATTGATTTTTGACATATCAGAACTGCCTCTGTGGTGCAAAAGACTGCTAATCATGAGGTCTCGGGTTCAATCCCCAGTGGAGCAGTGTTATTAAGCTTCTTCCTAAAGAGAAAAACTCGGTAGCAGGCCAGAGTTTGGAAATGTGCCTGGTAGATGGCAATAGGCTCTCCCCCTATTATTAAGTGAGACTTAAACAGTTGGCGAATCGTGGGTGTGTAATACACCTCTGCCTACCCCTTCGGGAATACAGGCGTGATGCTATGTTGTTGTTGTTCAAGACATTAAGAACAAAATTTCATTCCAGACCCTACCACAAACCATTATCAGAAATTGAAATAATTAAAAATAAATTTTGGGGCTGTTAATAATAGGCAAGCCAATGTTCCAGTATAACAATGCCTGCCGGGTTCAGCTACAATATAATATATTATTTGTTTCAGGAACATAGAAAAAGTGCCATCATGGAGAGACTCCATGGATACCAAAGATTTGTTAACATTAAGTATAGACTGTATAAGAGAGACTCGTGTATTGAACAAGACTGAACAGGGCAAGATCTTGGCTTGTATATATCGTATACATAGCCATGCTGTTAGAAAGGTAAAGCAATGCAATTTTTTTATACATATAAAATTTTCTAATAGATGTGTAGCAGATGTCTCCTAGTTAATAGTCAAGATGCAAAATTGCATGTTGATGTAAGTGTTGTGGATTTAGATTCCCATACATTTTAGGGGTAGAGCCTTGCCTATCCCAGCAATAATGGGCGGGCTCGATTGGGAAAGTACCATCCAGCCATCCAGCCATCAGCCTTTCGAAGTCCACTGCTGGACATAGGCCTCCCCAAGAGAACGCCACAACATGTGTTTCGCTCATATATTGATAGTGCCATAATCGCCACGCTTGGCAGGCGGGTTGGCGATCGCAGTGGATGATGTTAATACTCGAGGGAGTTCTGTTGCTAACTCCCCCAGTATTCCCTCAGTCGGCTTTTATGACTATCATGGGTGGGGAGGGGTAAGTCAATTCTAAAGCTGGCCCCACACGGCAGAGGAAAGTAACACCCTCTCACAAAAGATTTCTTCTATTTAAAAGACCCCGTGGTCTTTTAAATAGAAGAAATATTTTTGATGCTGTTTTGACACTAAAAAAGAAGAAATTATATTAAAAAACTAAAGAAATATAGTTTAGCTAGTTGAACAAAAAGTAGAAGATGATAAAGCAAAAAAGAAAATTATTGTAAATGTGTGTAGGCAGGGTGATTTTTTAAGCTGAGCGTCCTGGTCCGCACCGGCCGCAACGCACTATTATACGGGTTCGCGCCGCAAGGTTTTTAAAAAAACTATTACTACGGCTAGAATTAAAATTATATTGAATAAAATACACGATTTAATACTTGAATTAGAAATAGAATAAGAGTACACTTTGATTTGGAAAATAGGAAAAGACTTGCGACCCGTACTGAGATTTAGAATAACTGACTGAACTGCCCCACTGCGTAGTCCTTAAGTAGGCTTTTAATGTTAACGTTGCTATTCGTATGGTGCAGTGGTTAGCTAGATGCCTTGCATGGGAAGGGTATAACAGCACGTACGACACGCGACGATTTTAACGGCGGAACAGAGTCGAGGGAGTTACAGATAGTGGATGGAGTGCAATACAAATTCATACAAAGCAAACAAAAAACCGTTGTGTTGTGCGGCCGGTGCGGAACAGTGGATGCTCAGCGTTACTATAACTTCTTAATCATAATAAAACTTACTAACAATGACCTATTTGTAAGATTTGATGTCAAGCACACTTTTTTAACTATTATTTAAACAACTAGCTATTAAAACTAGTTATTTTAGTTTTTTAAACTGTTTTGTTTTATTGTGTTTGTGTTTTATTCAAAGTTGCATGTGTTTGACTGTGTTAGACTGATTCTTAATATTCATCTTGAAGAGTAAATTTTATTAAAACTGACACTTAAACCATCTTTGCTTTCAGAGTTCCGCAGTGCCTCCAGAATTGATCCTAAAGATTTCATTCATGGCTTTTGAAACGGACACAAAAAATCTTGTAAAAGAATATTACAAAGTGTACTGGAGCATTCTCGCTGATAGCCTCATGTATTTAGACAAACTTAAAGGCAAATCAATACACAAATTAATACCTACCTTCACGGATAATATATTCATGACTATGGAGGTGTATGATACAGTACAATTTTGTGTGCAAGTCTTAGTACCATTATTGAAAAGACTACACACTGTCTTTAGTGATAGTAATTCAAAACAATTGAATGTGTTATATGGAGATATTTTTAAAAAAATATCCAGGAAGACTGATTTGGCTGCATTCAAGAAACTCAATGATGCGGATGCATTGGATTTGTATACAAAAATAAGCGAATGTTTTTATGTAGTTGCAGAAAATGCAGCGAAAAATAATTTCAAGGATTCAGCACTGGATATATGTGTTCGTTCAGCTATATCACTGCTAGGACATAGACCGGACATGTTTCACTGTCTTCAAACATTCTACTTAAACTCTTTCTGCGATTTACTTGGAAATAAGTCCACATATGTTGATGTTTTGTTCAAAAATTTGACCGTTTCTTGTGAGATGACAGAGAAGTTAGGTTATAAAGTCACTATGCTCTCAACTTATGCATTTTTGAGTCAATTTCTGAGGCTTTATATAGAACATTCAGTCACTAATGCTATAACAACTAATTTCACAGTGGAGATACAAGAAAGTTGTTTGAACTTTATGTTAAAAGTTTTAAGCATGCTCAAATTTAGCCGACAACAAACAAAATGTGACATTACTTGTAATGTTAAAACAGGCTTGCATGATGCATTGAGGCTGTCTTTCTTAGTGAAAGATTTTGTAACGATCTCCTTGCAAAATAATATAGATATTACAACACTGACTGAGTTGTATCACAACGTTATACGTGCACAATATAGCATAGTCGATGAATTGAAACGCTTGAAATGTGCAAATTGGAAGAGATTAAATGAAAAATTGCAGACAACCACACACAATACTGCAATATTATTAAACAATCATAAACAGTATGAGTTTTCTATTAACCTATTAGAGATTTTTATTAAAAATGAGTTGGATGAGAAAACGGATATACGGTACACAAATCTATCTCGAGCATTTTACAACAAGAGTATATGCGAGTTAGATTTCAAGAAATATGAAGTTTCATTAATGGATGCTTATTTAGCGCTGGTAGTTTCACCGGATTTGACCTCGGACAAATATATGAGTCTAGTTATGGATATAAAGGATAAATCAATGAAAGATGTTGAAATTGACGATGTCAGTGATCATTTACAGTTGACGTCAGTGCTGGAAGCATGTCGAATGGCACTTAATAAAAGATTGTATAATAACATAGAATTGCATATAAAATCTGTGAAATTCAGGTAAGATTTTGTTACCACTGAAGTAATGTAACATAGTTCCAGTGGCCCGCCAATACCGGCGGAGAGACGGTACACAGCAGGTTTATTTAGTGGGCGAGGGCCCCACACTACCCTGTTCGTTGTCTCGAACGGCGGGGTTTGTGGTTAGGTACATTTTTGTCCCGCCTTAACAAAAAAAGGTAAGATTTTGTTGAAGATACAGTGAGTATTTCATATTCCACCGTGGTGGCAAACTTAACAAGTAATCAAGAAAATCTTTCTGCCACACATCTTTTACAATTTTGACTTCACAGATGTCGGAGTGGTTTAGAAACCGGCATCCCGCCCGAGTGTTGTTGGTTCGATTCCCACACATACAATTATCTGCGATCCACAAATGGTTGTTTAAAGTTTAGGTGTGGCGTGTGTCTACACTTTTGGATGAGACTTTCACTAGCAGATAGCTGCTGTTATAAGGAGTAACTTAGGCTACTTTCATTTTAGACGCGAACGAAGTCGCGGGTAGCAGCTAGTAATTATTAAAAAAATATATTTTAACCTCTCATAATCTTGATTTCACTTCGAGAATCGAACTCAAGTCTTTGGTCTCATCTATCATGCTCTATTAATAAATCTCACTAATATTTTTCCAGTTCTCTACTGAAGCATGAATTCTCCAAATATGTGAGGTTATGGTGTTCCTCAATGCTCATCGCTGGAGTGTGGAAGTCTTTGTACCAGCTTCTAGAAGGGTATTCGGAGGAATGGATGGCAGGTATCGTACACAGATATCAGGTTCACAATAGGTTATTCACTCATTGAATGGTTTGATGTCATTTGCAAGTCTCACTTGTGCAGATACTTCACCTTCTTCTTTGATGTAACCAGGGAAGTTAGTCTAGACAAAAATAGAGGTCAGTGTCAAGGTTGACCTGGAACAAAACAGCTATTTTGCAAGAACAAATTATGTGAAATAGAAAATGATTACTGCAGGCAGACATTGAACCCGCATCTTCTGAAATGCCAGTCCACAACATAGCTATTTTATAAGCTAAAGCATGATCATTATTCTTATTGCACGCCTCATAAGTGAAGCGTTAAGGTGGTTATTGCTCTCGTTTCACGCAGAACAACTGATTTTTCAAATTTAAAATGTCTCTATTTATCATATATTGCACTTGTAAAATTATATATACACACACATATCAAGAAAAAACACTATTTTTAACACTCATGATATTTAAGCCATTTTTGTTATTTAATTAAACTAGTTAAAAAACTGTTTAAGAAAGTTCTGTCTTGGACGTCCGTGTGTTGTAGGTAATGTATGTTAACACGATAACGACCGAAATACTTTACTAATTGAGTATTTTTTTTCTTTTGTGATACAGTATAATTAGGAATAGAGCCCTATCACTTTTCACGGTCTGATTCGATGTGGTTTAATTGTTATTAAATAAACAAAAAAATAGTGAATATTTACGCTCGACGCTATACTAAAACCAGCGCTATCCTTATTTCGTGAGAACTATTACTATAGACCAATATAAAAGTACTTCTTAAAATTATGAAAACCACAGTACTTTTTGAAATTAGCGCTATCTATGTGATTTATTGAAAACTACTTAGTAAGACCAATACATTATTAGTTATTTATCAAATAATCAATTTTATTGTGAAAAATGAAGATTATGAGGCGTGCACTTTTGTATTTTCCAATTTTTTTTCTTTACGAACCAAATACCCAATAGTACAAGCTGATTTAGAAAGGGGGGCGAGTGTTAATTCGTCCTTCATAATAATGAATTAATTTGTTAAGGCGGGAAAAAATGTACCTAATCGCACACCCTGTCGTTCGGGACAACGAACAGGGTTGTGTGGGGCCCTCGCCCACTAAATAAACCCGTCGCGTGCCGTCTCTCCGACTGTGTTGGCGGGCCACTGGAGCTATATTACATTACTTCAGTGGTATGTTAATTCGTCCTGTCGTACTACACTGGATTGGGGGGTGTTTTGCTACCGCAAGTTTGGTATGGCTTTCTGCAACAGGGGGAGGTTCACTTCCTAAATGGAAGCAGACCTAACGCTATTTCCCAGGAAGGTTTGGTTCTTTTCGATGGACGTTTAACAGCCAATGATTAGCACACAATACATACCACAAGACTGCTAACTTGCGCCGTGCTGTGGATCCACTCCATCCAATGTTGAGCCGTGGTTTTTCGCACAACACAGAAAAGTTCGTATTTAGTAGTGAAACTCAGATCAAATATATTTGATCTGAGTATAAAGGGCATGATACGATCGACATATGAGATTTTGCCTAACCCCCCCTTGGGTGTTAGACGGAATCTCACAATCGACATCGTATCGTCTCGCTTGTGATTGGTAGTGAAACCGAAGCGTGATGTTGCAATAATCCTTTGGCCAATCACGGTAATCTCTCAACCAATCACAGTGGTCAAGATACGATGTCGATTGTGAGATATGAGATTCCGTCTAACCCCCGAGTAGTTTTTACGTGATGCGCGCCCAACAGCTGAACTCTATCATTTCATTTATATAGATAGTTAAATGATAGTAGAAAAAATTGTACAATATTTTATCACATTTCGTTTCCCCTTTATTTCCAGTGGAGGATGAAGATACTATTCTTTGGACGTTGCTAGAAGTGCTATCTCTCACGCCGTGTGCCGTAAAAACTATAGACAACGCTCACTTCAAAGTTATAGTATGCAAGCTTCTGGACAGATTTGACAAAATACCTGTGAGTATATTTTGATATATTTTTCTGACATGCCATATCAATCGTGATAATTGCTCGGTACTGCGAATTTCGATAACATATTCCTTCTTAATGTCTTTGGTGACGACTGCGCCATCTGTCGGATGTATTTGCATACTTTATTTCGACCAGGTAAACTTAGTTTTACAATTATGATTTATACCAATTAAGGACGCGGCCCTATAAATATTTTGATATTTTTATGCCGTGTGGGCTTTAGAAATCCCACCCGTCTCCACCCATGGGAGTCGTAAGAGCCGACTGAGGGAATACCGGGGAGTGGGCAGCAGCACTCCCTTGAGTATTAACAACATCCACTGCGATCGCCAACCCGCCTGCCAAGCGTGGCGATTACGGCACTATCCCCCATATGAGCGTACAGGATCGCTCGTTGTGGCGTTCTCTTGGGGAGGCCTATTGTCCAGCAGTGGACGTCGAAAGGCTGATGTATGGATGAATATGTATTAAGATTCATGCAGAATTAGCAAAGCACCTGGGACAGTATTCCAGGAGATGACTTTGTGTTAAACTTCTTATATTATTGTATTGGGTCCTTATTAAGTTTGCGAAGTTTCATTTTAATTAGACATTTTGAAGTGAGTGAAAATCACATTCAAATATTCAGTTACATTTATACTAGTGAAGGTAAGCTATATAAAGTGTGTTAAAAATAGTCTCTATTCACTGACCAATAATTATAAAATAATAAAATAAATATTCACAGACATTTTCACACAACGTCCTCTGGTCCCAAACTAAGCTTAACGCTTGTGCTATGGGTACCAGATTACGGATATAATACATAAAATATATTACTTTTTTTTTTGTAAATACATACATATAATAGATAGAAAACACCCAGACGCAGAACAAATATCTGTGTTCATCACACAAATATTTGTCCTGAGTGGGAATCGAACCCACGACCTCGTGCACGGAAGTCGGTTACACTACCGACTACGCCACGAGGCCGTTAATTATAATAATTAATTTTATTTTTATTGCGTATGATGGCAGACGAACCACCTGATGGTAAATGGTAACCGTCGCTCATGGACTCGAACTATACCGGCAGTATTGTCAAGCCGCTGCTCACCTTTTCATTTCACAGATATATATGAAATGAAAGAATAAACGGCTATCTCCTGCTATAGCCAAAACAGAGATGGTGGTCCTTTCAGGTCCGATAGCAAGTGAGTACTCCCATTTGGTACCCATCCCTACCACCAGTAATGCAAAGGGTGATAATTGCTTACTTCCCTTAGTCGCCTCTTACGACACCAGTGGGAAAGAATGTGGTGGTGACACTTGTAGGGATCGGTCTATGACAGGACTATTGTTGCTTATAAACCTGTGGGCCCAGCCAAGTTGCATTTTATGATCGCTAACGCTATAGAAAACTATTAAAATATGAATTTGACATCTCTAATGTTAAGTCACGTGACTTAGCGTTATAGATATTGTTAAAAATATCAAAATTCCATACATTTTAATAGTTTTCTATAGCGTCAGCGATCATAGAATGTAAATTGGCTAGGCCCACTGATATAGTGGCGATAGACCAATCAGAACGCCGTGCAATAATTTTCAATGTCACTGTTCCGCATGAAGGGAATCTCGTAAAAGCTGAAAAAGAAAAACAAATGAAATATTTAGATCTCACAAGATTACCAACATGTGGGATGTTGACTCGACAATTATCGTTCCGATATTTATATCGGGTAATGGTCTGATCGCCAAGAGTCTCGACCAACACCTAAAGAGACTCTCGTTTGACAGCTGGCTTAAGGGCTTGAAGTACTCTTCTCGACACAGCACATTGCGAGGAGGTTCCTTTCTCTGGAGCCCTAACCATCGGCAGCTTGGTCCCTGTACCCGATGTTGATGTTCCACTATTTTATATATTTTTGGGGAGCCCTATGTCCAACAGTGGACGATGAAAGGCTGATAGATGGATGGATGGATATTTTATTGTTTTTTTTTAAATAATCTGTTTAAAAAAATATATATATATATATATAATACTAGCTGACCCAGCAAACGTTGTTTTGCCATATAAATGATTTCTACATCGGCAGTAGAAGGGTAAAAATTTAGGGTTGTATGTATTTTTTCATGCCGAATCATAATAAAATAAAAATAAAAAAATTTGTCCAAAAAATCAAAAATAAAAATTTTGGGGTGGGTCCCCTTTATCATTTAGAGGTACGAAAAATAGATGTTGGCCGATTCTCAGACCTACCCGATATGTACACAAAACTTCATACAAATCGGTCCAGCCGTTTCGGAGGAGTTTGGTAACAAACACCGTGACACGAGAATTTTATATATTAGATGATGTTGGAAAAGTAATAATAAATTATAAGCAAATAATGAACGCTATAAATTATATTTCAGGATCCCGTACCAGTTGACTTCAAAGTGGTTCAGACAACACTGTTGTTCTTAAAAACTGAATATGATATAGCCGATGCCAAGGATAAATATGAATGGAAGATAAAAACACCGGTATGCTTATCCCAATTTGGAATTTTTATGCTTATCTTATCTCAGAATCTCTCTGTAACAAATCTTCTTCTGATAGGTGAAAAGGTGCTTCTCATAGTAGTGATGGTTTTTTTATGCTACATGGGTGGCGAACAAGCATACGTACCACCTGATGGTAAGCGGTTACCGTAGCCTATAGACGCTAGCAACACCAGAGGCGTCACTCGCGTGTCGCCATCTCTACGGAAAGGGATTGTAGGAGGTGGATAATAAGGAGAGGATAGGGAGGGGGTTTGGGCCTCCAATGCTCTCACTCACCATACGAAACAAAACGGTAGGTACCGTTGTTACACTTGGATCTTATGTGAGAGGGTGGTCCCCGATCGAGCCGGCCCATTCGTGCTGGTATAAGCAACGCTCTTCTATGGCTGGACCAAAGGAAGAGGTGACTACTTTTGGTCCTATCAGCCCCCTGAGGCAGAATGTCATATTTCACGTGTCGACCGTATCGAGATCACTGTGATTGGTTGAGAAACCGACGCGTGATGTCACAATAATCCGTTGGCCAATCACGGTGACCGTACAAGCGTGACGATACGATCGACATGTGAGATATGAGATTCTGCCTAACCCCCCTGGTCAGTGTAACTCACGACGTAGATTTTTTTTGTGTGTTCATTTAGCCCATTGATTCAATATTTATAGTTAAAAACAGCGCGACTTTTAAATATAGACATTTCACGAGCAGCTCAATATGCATTTAACTAACTTATCATCACGCCATTTCCCTTGCGGGGTAGGCAGAGAGAACAGATTGCCAAGAGGCTCTATTCTTGCATACATCTCTCGCTTCCTCAACATTCATAACTCTCTTCATACACGCTCGCCGGTTTCGGAGACTTCTGACTCCACCTTCCTTCAACACATGACCAATTTGGTCTAGGTAGGTAAGTCTCGGTCTCCCCCTGTACCTACATCCTTTCGCGTTGTATATCTTCCACATGTCCGAACCATCGGAGCATTCCCTTTCGCATCTTTACACCAATACTCTCTTTCATACCTACTCGCTCTCTTACGTCATTGTTACGGATGCAGTCAGTCAGCCTCACTCCATAGATTCTCCGCAGAGATCGCATTTCGACCGCACTGTTTTTACTCTCATGCTCCTTTTTACATACCCAACTCTCGCTTCCATATAATAACGTTGGGATATAATTATATTATTATAACATGCCAGATATAATTTTGTTAAGATATTATATGTGCTTCAGAATGAAGATCCAGACCAATTCTTACAAAGAAAGACTGTTCAGCAAGAGCACGAAGCATTACAGAGCGCTGTTCAAGCTCTGGAGATATGGAATGAAGTCGCTGTCCAGATAAACACTGGTAGGTACTCCGGTAACACATTCATTCCCAACATTTTTACTGGTGGTAGGGCTGGCTACCAAGTGGGAGTACTCACTTGCTATCGGGCCCGAGCGGGTTGGTACCACCATCTCCTGTGTGACCAGCCATGAAGCACATCAGTGTGTTCTGGTTGTAGCAGGCGCTAGGCGTTAATTCTTTAATTTCATATCTGTGAAATGAAATGGTGTGCAGCGGCTTGACAATACTCTCGGTGTAGTTGAGTCCATGAGCGACGGCTACCATTTACCATCAAATGGGCCGTGGCTCGTCTGCCACCCTAGGCAATAAAAAAAAATAAAAAAACATCTTGGGTGACTACATCTTGTTTTTTATTACCACAGGGGTAAAGTCAGTCCGTTTGATGGTAAGTGGTGCCATATTCAAGTAACCTTAGTGGCATTATGCAATAAAACATTAGCATCTACAGTACTCTGTGCTAATATTCTGTGAGAGAATGAACTTTCCTAAGTCGAATGACCGTCCCGTACTTTAGTAGAAACATTGGATTAAAAGATATTTTGATATGTATTTTAACACTTGGCATGTTCAGGTACTTTAAATAAATAAATATTCACGGACATTTTCACAAAACGTCCTCTGGTCCCAAACTAAGCTTAACGCTTGTGCTATGGGTACCAGATTACGGATATAATACATATACTACTTTTTTTTTGTAAATACATACATATAATAGATAGAAAACACCCAGACGCAGTACAAATATCTGTGTTCATCACACAAATAATTGTCCTGAGTGGGAATCGAACCCACGACCTCATGCACGGAAGTCGGTTACACTACCGACTAGGCAACGAGGCCCGCCAGAGCAAACTATTTGTGAAAGTGGAAAGAGAGAGCTTTAGTGTGAGCAAGATTCGAACTGGCATCCCTTCCGATCCGGTGAAGTGCTCTAACCGCTAAGCCATCGCACTGACCAATGGCCATACCCAATCTCCACATCACATTTCTTTTTCCACATTTTCACAAATAATTTTTTGTTTAAAGTAGCTGAGTATGTCAAGTGCTAAAATACAGATCAAAATGTTTAGTAGGATTTTTCATTTCCCCTTTGTTTTTTTAACAGTTTCCAAAGGCCCTTGTCTCCAAACTGCAGTGTTGCTAGCAGATCTATTCGTTCAACAATTCCTGTACTTCAACAAGCCGGCTCATGGGCTACAACTGGCTCACCTGTGCTGCCTCGTCGCTCAGTACAGTGAACAGAAGTAAGAACTATCCATCATTTAACAGCATATACATGTACCTATGTAATACTGGATCCTGCCAGCGATTTCTGAATATAAATACGTACACACTACGACACTTTAATTATGTCTATTCAAAAGATAGATAGCTATTACACAAGAATCCTTTATTTTTCTGGGATAAAAAACTTACTGTCGTATACCGGGCTTCGGACTATTTGTATGGAAATTTTCATTATGACCAGTTAAATAGTTCAACATTAAAGCGCAACAAACAAACTCGTTTTCGCAATTATAATATTAGCAAGGATAATGTTATTTTCTCATTAGTTCAACTAGCCAGCCTCTAAAGTTTCGTTGAGTCGTTTTTTTTTAAACTTTAATTTATTTTCTTTTTTAATCTCAAAACAGCATCAAAATTATTTATTTTTGTTGCTAATGGTAGCAGACGAGCTACGGCCCACCTGATGGTAAGTGGTAACCGTCGCTCATGGACTCGACTATACCGAGAGTATTGTCAAGCCGCTGCGCACCATTTCATTTCTAAAATATTAAATGAAAGAATAAACGGCTATGTTCTGCCACAGCCAAAACACACTGACATGCTTCATGACCGGTCAAGTGAGTACTCTCACTTGGTACCCAGCCCTACCACCAGTTATGCAATGGATGATAATAGGCATGATATCTGTTTTTCAATGTTATTCAAAAGTATCTAATAAGTGAAAAATATATATTTCTGTACGACACCCGTAAGAAAGAATGGGGTGATGACACTTGTATACTTAGTCCGTCACCACACGGCTCTGGATTCTTTTACTTAAAAATGATAGAGGTTGCAAAAAAATTGTGATGTGACCATAGGCGAAAAGGGGCCCTAAATACCAGAATTTATCTGGACGTATTTTATAAACAGGCCTTTATATTGTTTCAGAGACGTATACATAAGAAATGTGGGAATATTAGCTTCTCATATAGACATTCCTAATGTATTGGAAGAAAAGATAGACTTGGCAACGGACTTCTGGTTGGAAACGGTGGCAAGCGAGGATGGCGTGGAAACTGCTATTATATTCCTCTGTGATATAGCAGTGAGTATTATTGATCTTACCGTTAGATTTATACTCCAAACCTTTGATCAATAATGTAATAGATATCGCGTTGGCACTAAAAATTCGTCTCGGTAAATAACAGCTTATTTTGTTTAGTTCAAAAAGTACTTTATTTGTTGCTATTTATGCTTGATTTCATAGTAAATTTTATTTGTCTTTTCACTTTTAAGTGGCAGTGATAAATTATTGCTTTGCTCGTTTTTTGTGACGAATGATCGTAAATGTAAGATAATATTTTAAAGATTTGTGACTTTATTACTAAGTGCTATGATTGTAATTAGGTTGAACTTAAAACAGTTTTAAAACCTTTATCTCAGTTCGTTAGTAATCAAGATGTAGCCGTATAAGTATATATATACACACGGACAGTTTTTAGCTTGATTTTGTTCGTGACACTGTATCTTGTTGGTATTAATGATCGAAGCTCTAAACTTATTCAACTGCCTATGTGGTGCAGCGGTAGTGTAAGCGACTGTTGATCATGAGGTCTCGGGTTAGTGTTATTGAGGTTTTTCTTAAAAAGAAAAAAATTCTCAGTGGCAGCCCGGAGTTTGGAAATATGCCCGGTAGACAGCAATAGGCTCGCCCCCTATTACTTGGAACATTATAGCTGGCGGACCGTGGGTGTGTAATGCACCTCTGCCTACCTCTTCGGGAAATACAGGAGTGATGCTATTTTTTTTTATGTTTACTTAAATATGGTCCCGGATTATACCTAGCTGTCCTAGCTGTATATACGTTAATAAAGGACTTTCAGCGCCATATCATATGAAACAGTAAATTTTTACTTACAGTGAAACAAGCCATGGTTCACTTGATAGTACTTGGTATAAAATTTCCCTGGTACCAAACCTTACCAGCGCAAAATATTGCATGTTATTTATCGGTATCTTAGAGATTTGCGAATATTACAAATGTTTAATTAAAACAACGGTCTGTCCAGGCACGAATGGGTACTGCTCATAGTATAAAAAAATGAGCTGTCACGGGACATCTCGCAGAAGTGTAAACATCGATTTACTTTCTTTCTTCAAATATTGTTCGAGTCTTATATAATTTTTCGTAAACGCCCTATTGTTATCCATAGACGAATTTAAAACTGCTAATGGTGACATTATACTTTCTTTTTTAGTTAGATGCTTTTGTGAACAGATGGCGTTGAAGCCAATTAAATAAATTGGCTTGGTGACGTCGCCACGCCAACAGCCGGTTCTATCCTCCCTCCGCATTAGATGTTTTCACATCGAAAAGCCTTTTACCCAATTTTCAACTGCATTACAGGAGGCTACTGAAAGACCCATTATGTTAATTTATACACATAAATATGATTGAAATATCTTACAGCTTTTTACATAATGCCTGTAATTATCTGTAACAAAACACAATTTTTTAAAGTTTTTGTCCATCTGTTAGTGTGTCTATTTGTACCAGCTAATGTCAGGAATGGCTGGGCTGATTTGGACGGGACATTTACTGGCAGATAGCTGATGTTATTAGCATGCTACTTTTATAATAGAAAAAATAATAGGGTTCCCTACAAAAATATAAAATAACTAAACTAATTGCAGCTGCTTAAATAAATATGTATTTTGTTATTCCAGATGCATTTTTCTAAATGTGGTTCAGAAGCGATGGCTGTTGACCTCGTACAGCTGGCTCAGGCAAAGCTATTGGAGACTTGTGAGCAATCAGCTAAAATAAATTGTGAGTACCATAACTGAAAGTGTAGCTAGTGTCAATTTTTTTAGGGTAAGTCGTGGTGTTGCCATTATCAAAAAATCTAGAAATATTTAGTAGGATTTATGGAAAACTACGTGAGTGAGATTGGTTTGTGTCTTGTAATATTTTATGTGCTGACGCCTGTCTATTCTAATTTTAATTTTATACACTGGACTGCACATATAGCGAAGCTCAGTGCAGAGCATGCCTGCGAAGTTTTCCAAACGCGTGACACATTAAGCGAATTCCTACCCGAGAATGCGTGAATATGCGCTAGATTGCGCATATTCACACGTTTTCTTGTATCCAAACGTGTACTTCATGAATAAAATGTCGAGTCGCTTCGGCGAGCCCGGCGACCCAATGCAGATGCGCGCGTAGTAGCGGGCAGTACTATTTTTTTTTGTTAAGGCGGGAAAAAATGTTCCTAACCGCACCCCCCGCTGTTCGTCGACGAACAGGGTAGTGTGGGGCCCTCACCCACTAAAGAAACCCGCCGTGTGCCGTCTCTCCGCCTTTATTGGCGGGCCACCGGAACCATATTACATTGCTTCAGGAGGGGGTTCAGTATGTTCCTGCGCCTACCATTTAGCATGTCTGCATGTAGTCGCTGCGATGCTCTCGGGAATTAATTGTTGTTTTAATTCTATTTAGGTATATTATTTCTATTTACCGGACGCAAAGTGCAGTCCAGATTCGGAACAACCATTTGTGGACAAAGAATTGTCCTGTGTGGGATTCGAATCCACAACACTCGGCATTGGTGATATTATAAACCACTCGTCTCTGTTTCTATATCCCTCCTCCGCTCTATCATCACATTGTGTCACAAGTTTTGCAACCCTCCCAATAATAAGTGTTACGTCACAAAATTCTCCTTCCTCCATGTTCACCTTGTGCAGACCCATTGCGCTTAAAATATCGAAGTAAACTTCTTTGACCCTCCGGGTTCTGGTCAGTCAGTGGTAGAACTTTGCTTTTCTCCACATGAATGGGCTGACTCGATCGGGGAAGTACCACTCTCTCACAGATCAGCGTCAATTAACAGCAAGTATTTCTACAGTTCCGTTCGTCAGGCCGTGTGGGGCCGCCTTTAGAATTGTTCCACCCCTCTCCACCCATGGGAGTCGTAGGAGCCGACTGAGGGTATACCTGAGGGTGAGTGGGCAACAGCCCTATTCCGAGTGATGCCTCTGGTGTTGCTAGCGTCTAGTATACGGTAACCGCTTACAATCAAGCGGGCCGTATGCTTTTTAAAAAATAAACCATTTTATCGCATCAAGCATCCTTTATCTTGTTTTTTCGAATCTACTTTTGGAATGGTCTTTGCAAAATTGGCACCCAGTTATAGAAACGAGATGCCGCTTGCAGTAAACCTCTCTTGTTCCACATTCACAAATAATTAGTTCTTTTAAAGTGGGTGAGCATGTCAAGTGCAATATACAGATCAAAAAGTAGCCAGTTATGTTTGGTATTGTTTACAGTGGACTTGGCAGTGGGCCGACTTATGGAGGCTCAAAGTATGATATGCAGGAACCCGGGCATGACAACATTGTCGGTTCTCAACGGGTTGCAGAGACATTATCTTTCTATTGGCAATATTGGTAAGAGATTCAATATATTTCTTTTTTATTGCGTATGGTGGCAGACGAGCCACGGCTCCCCTGATGGTAAATGATAACCGTCACTCATAGACTCGACTATACTGAGAGTATAGTCAAGCCGCTGCTTACACATACATTTCATTTCTCAGATATGAAATGAAAGAATAAATGGCTATCTTCTGCCACAGCCAAAACACACTGACGTGCTTCATGACCGGTCACACAGGAGACGGTGGTACCGACCCGTTCGGGCCCGATAACAAGTGAGTACTCCCACTTGGTACCCAGCCCTACCACCTGTAATGCAATGGGTGATAATTGCTTACTTCCCTTAGTCGCCTCATACAACACCAAGAGTGGGGTGGTGATACTTGTATTTTTAGTCCGTCACCACACGGTCAATTTTTTACTTTTATTTTGAAAGCATATGGATGTGTGGTGCTGGAGTTAGAATACAAGTGTCACTACCCAAGATTTTCCCGCAGGTGTCACATTGATATAAAGGGAAGTACGCCAATCACTCGTTGTTGTGACAGAGCGAGTCGGACTTCTATGTGACAAACTATGAAACACTAGACTGTTTAGATACCGGCTTGCCGCTCGTTTGTTCTGGGTTTGATTCCCACACAGGACAACTCCGTGTGATCCACAAAAATAGTTGTTCTGAGTCTGGATGTACTTTGTACTTGAAATTAAACGTTTGTAAAGTCCCCCGCGATTCAAGAATTATCCATAGTGCAGGGCGGTGACGTTAAAAAAAAATAAGAAAATATTAAAAAGCCACCGCAGCGTGTTTTGGTTGTAATGGGATATAGCAGTATATTAATTCATTTCTAATTTGAGAAATGAAATTGTGTGCAGCGGCTTGGCAGTATGTTATTATCACTTTTATTTTTTGTTATTGCTGTGGAAATGCATCCTTCCCACTGATGATAGGCGGAAGGGTGACTGATGTGAGACTCACCGGGTGCTAAGATCTTATTTCGCCCTGAATATCAACTAAAACCTTTGCCGTGTGGGGCCGACACCAAGAATAGCTCCACCCCGTCTCTTTCTATGGGAGTCGTAAAAGCCGACTAAGGGATTACCGTGGGACCGGGCAGCAGCGTTCCCGTGTACTAAAACATCCACTGCGATCGCCAACTCGCCTGCCAAGCGTGGCGATTATGGCAAAACCCCGATTTTGGGGAGGCCTATGTCCAGCAGTGGACGATGAAAGGCTGATGGATGATCAACTAAAATCACAGCGGCTTTTCTACACGTATTAGCGGGGCTTAACATTTTCCACTGAAGTAATGTGACACAGTTCCAGTGGTCCGCCAATACAGGCGGAGATACGGCATACGGCGGGTTTATTTAGTGGGTGAGGGCCCCACACTATTCTGTTCGTTGCCCCGAGCGACGGGGTGTGCGCTGAGGTGCATTTTCTCCGGCCTTAACAAAAAAGAAGGTTTGACATTCTACTCAGACTAGTATGTCCAGTACTGCGGAGTCTATGAGCGGCGGTTGCCAGGACCGCTCGCCTGCCTGTGCCTATACGCTAACCACACGTGTGCCCGCCAGAGGGCGCGTGGGTCCCGCGGCGGGCCCGCTCGGTGGCGGCGCGGTGCCGCGGCGGCGAGCGGGCCGCGAGCTGCGTGCGGCGCTCGCGCTCGCTGTGGCTCGTGCGTCGCGCTCGCGCCGCGCTCGCGAGCGCACCCGGCGCGCTCGCCGCGTGCTCGCTGGCGCGCGCCGGCGCCGCCACTGTGCACGTCCACGACACGCGCCACGCTCAGGTGACCACCTTCCACAAACCGCTATAGATATATGGTGATATGTATCAATAATCTGCACATCATAGCAAAAAAATTGTTCCATTTGTCCTCACTAGACGTCGCACGTTATATTCCTAATGACTTTATAAGTGCAGGTTTTCCAAAATCTTTGGTATTTCTGTACTTCAATAGTACCACAGTCTTTTTTCTAAAGAACAATTCAAATTAAGGCAGAAAAATGCTCGCGTATGTCCAAGCTTGTTCTTGACTGCCTTTCATACTTGGCGCAAATAACTCACGGATACTCGAACAGTCTCGTAGATATTCGAACCGTCTGCCAGTCAGTACAGTTGCAATTCGAAGAGTACAAACGAAATATTAATTCTGTTTTCATCCCATCTATTCCAAAAGGACGTCTTGGTTCGCCTTAAAGTGCACCAAGGCTAGTATTAGATAACATTTTTATGATGCATGTTTCCAGCTTTATCTAAATGGAATAACGTTGATATTTCATAACCACTTAAAAGTCCTCCAGCATTTTCCGCCTTATATGAATAAACCCAAGTATCTCAATAAAAAACAATGAAATGAGCCCGCGGGGCGTCTGGCAGATGTAAAACATCGAAATAGTAGTAGAAATCCACTTAGCATAAAACCCTACTACAATTTGGATGTAAATTATACCCATATCTTTCTCTTTTAGGTGACCATCGACCATTTAAAATACATTATAGGAATATCAACAGAACAACCAACTACCATAGACAAGCCAAAAGTGGAATTGTTTGCACCTAAACAAGAATTAGAAGTGATGCTTGAATGTCAGCCGTTGAAATCTTTAAGTCCTACTCACAAATATGTCCAAATACCCGGATTCCAAATACCGGAGTTTTTAAAACATGACAACTGCGATTGTTATGCATGTGAAAACATATTATGCACTTTATTATGCTTTATAATCGGAGGACTGGAAGCATCTGTGTACTTCAGAGCGAATGAAGTGGAAATTTCTAGAAATTACTACCAAGGAGTCCTAAACAGTTTGAATTATTTTGATAAAAAAGTAAAATTAGTTTTAAATAAGTACATAGATATGGATTTCGAGAAATATATTGTTGACCACGCGAAAAGTGTGTTTGAAGGCGATTTTATGGTTATCAAATTGGAGATTCTTATTGAGCAAACATATTTTGAGCTTAGGAATAGGAATTTTGATCAGGCAGATGATATTTTAGTTCATATACATGAAATTTTACGAGATCTAAAAGCACCAGATAGTTATATCAGTAACGAGGTTTTAAATTTGACGATAGCATCGGCAAAAATGCGTGATTTCGTTAAAAAACGAGAAGACGAATTCGATTTAGAAGAGGAATTTGAAAACCTCAAACTGACTCCAAGAAAAGAGATTCCAAAAACGCCTGTATCCAAACCTATAATACCAGAATTTACTTCTAAAAAAGTATCGATCAAAGATGAGGATATACCTAAAAAGCGGAAAGTTATCAAGCTTAACTTGGACGAAGAAAGCTCCGACAAGAAAATAGAAAAATCTAAGCAAAGAAAAAAACCGGAATTCAAATTGCCCGTCGCTGTTATCCCTAAGCCTGTGTTAGAGAACATAACGCCTAGAGTGACGCGAAAACCGAAAAATACGGTTACCGATTCAACAAAAACGCCTAAAACCGATAATAGAGACAACTTTTCCGAATTCTTTACTCCACAATCGACTCCTGATCAATTCTTCACGCCGCACTCAGTTAAAACTTACTCAAGGACTAATTTAAGAAAAGATGTTGTTAAGAACTTAGAAGTAGAGTTTTCTACTCCTGTCAGTAAAGTGACTAGAGAAGAGAACTCCCTGCAGGTTCCTACAAGGTCTGGTAGAAAACTAAATAAATCTAAGGAAGGTCTTTTAAGGGCTACAAGTCCTGGGAAGTTAGTTGATTCTGTGAAGACCAAACCTCGTCGGATCAGACAGCCTAAATTAAATGATGAATAAATATGTAATATAAAATTTTATGAGCTTTTTTTTTTTTTACTAGCTACCCACATCATAAGAAAGAGAAGGGACTTCCCCTCTCCCCACTTGTCCACGGCAAGAAAACACATCACTAAACACGTAGATAGTGCTTAATATAAAAATCGTCTTCTTAAAACTTCAATAACATTTATTTAGCAAATAAAACTTAGAAATCTTAACTGAAATCGGTCTAAGTAGTTCATCCATGACGCGTGCCGAACGGCTTTATTTGAGTTTATATATCTTATAAGCCTAGCTAGTTGTAGAGTTCGACGATTCTCAAGTTGTATGCAGGCAGGGATGAAGGCTGATAGAGGGGATGAGGAGGGGATTCGGGCCTCCAGCGTTTTTACTGAACGAAGGGAAACAGAAAGATTATGTAATACTAGCTGCTGCCAGCGACTTCATTTGCGTGGACTCAGAATTGACTCAATAAAGTAATCTATGGCACATTATACAAAAATTGCAAGGGCGTGTTAAGTTCCTATAAAAACTATCCTAAATGTAATCCAATTAAGAAAACTAATTGTCAAATTTCATCTAAATCTTTTTAGCAGGTTTTGCGTGATTGAGTAACAAACAGACATTTGCACATTTATGATGCTACATAATGACTACACGCCGATATTGTGCTGTGAGAGGGTGATTCTTCCCCAGTCGAGCAAGCACGTTACTATTCTCGAGCTCGCTGCGAGCTACGATATCGTGGTGCTCGATGGTTTAAGACTAAACAACAAACAAGGCTGTCGAGCAGAGCAGGTGAATAGAAAACAGGTTACAACTCGAAATAAAACGCAGTCTTTGTAGTTAACGATCGTCTACACGAAAAATACGTGTCTTGTAATTAACATGTATTGTAATTAATTTCATGGTAGCTCAGGATTTGGGTTTGTAATAAGCTGTCTCTACATATTGACGACAAAATCTTATTTTTAAAACAATTCTTTCGGATGTGAGAAGCATACCCCCCGTATGCTGATCAGGTTTAGAGATGTTAAGATGATATAAAACTTCAAAATATATTTGGCAGCAGGGCAGTTTCTAAACATAATCTAGAAGGTTCTGACTAAAAACAACCAAGAATTGGAAAGAATTCTTAATATTGAGGACGTCTTTAAGATCTGTGACCTGTCTTCTGATTCTCATTCAGAGATCTATTCGGAATCGTACCTCAAGCTTAATACGAGCCATGAAACCTTCAGTCACATCATCAAGTAATATTCCAGATTCACTGGATCTATTTTCAGATTTATCCTCATCCGATAGTGAATTCGAAGACGAGATTGTAAGAAGCAATCGAGGGTACAAAAAAATCCTAATCCAGAATATGCTTCCGCCTGCAATCGTGGTGATTATTACGAGCAGAGGGGACAATAAGTACGACACATTATATAAGACCTCTTTCTAGTGAGTTTGCATAAATTGTTGGAAAAAAAAAGTCCTAATAAAACATTGATGAAATGATTGCATACTTTTATGAATAAAATTGGATGCGGCGCAAGCGTACAATGAGCGTAACGGGACAATGAGTCAGCCTTTTTTCGTGCGTACAGCCGGCGTTCATCGATTTATTAGACGTTGTCACGTCAAAAATTGTCAACATCTAACTCTAATATCCTGACAGTCGTTACAGGTATCGGTTCTGAATAAAAAATGTGACTCCGGTCTTGTTCTAAGGTCGCCAGTTGTCCCCTTAGTTGTGTCGTGAATCAGCTAAAACCATGCCGATCGGAAGCGGTCCCGGATCCGATTTATTGGTCTGATGTTGATGTACATTAGGAGTGGAATTTTATATCGTCTATAACCAACCTGTATTAGGTAGGCCCAGTGAGCATAAAGCCCTTTTTCTAAGAACCTCATAAGGATAACAGATTGATGATATTTTTGTATGTAAAATGATACGTATTTTTCTTTTAAACGATCTTCACATATATTATGTAAAACACAGACATGATTAGTACATTATAAAGACAATTAGTGAATATAACAACTATAATTATATTTTACAATCCAGGGTAGGTACTTTGAAGTCTCTAACAGTCCCAGCTCTAGTGGGCAATCCGGGATATAGCACGTGTCTCTTTTTAATTACTGTCTTCTGTAATTGACGCGCATTGCATGTTATTAAGAAATCATTCTAAAGGGAAAATCGAGTACCAAAATTAATTCTCTTTATTATTATTGAGGCTACTTTACTAATATACAAATCTATGGAAGATTTTTATCGCTCGCGCGCTATTGTTACCGGTTTAGAAAACGCAGATTTGATATTATTAACAACTTAATAATCAGCAATTACAATAATATAAAAAATCTCATCCAGTAAAATTGATTTTATATTATTTTAATAGATTCTTAAATGACTTGCGCCTAAAAAAATGTTGATCTACCTCCTTAGAATGTGATACACAAAATCGTGTCGGCTTATTGTGATTGGTAGACACTGACACGCGATGACGCAATGATTCCTCATCCAATCACGGTTATCCCTCAACCAATCACAACCACACGATTTTGTCTTTTACATTCTACCCCCACTGGGACTGTTTTTTCTAAACATTAATTTACTCTTTATATATGATATACTACTATCATTTAGCATATAAAGTATATTATTTATTAAAATTACACAATATAAGAGGAATATAAAATTAGAGGGTGACATAGGAACATAAAATTTATCGAATTGCATTGAACAAGCGAGTTTCTTGGGGTTTTTAGCCAATGATGGTAGATACCAATGGTCTATCTAATAAGCCGGACTTCAGAGACACTGCTGAGAGGCTGGCCAACCGTCATAGGGCAAGACGCTACTTAATTTTTCATAATTAGAGATCAAATAACAAAAAAAAAATATTTGTTCTATGCAGCTCCTAGTTCCTCCATATATGTAAGCTTTTATGAGAGCATCCATTTTATAACATGAGCTCGCTTTATATGTTCAGCAAAATAGTTTTTTTTTTTAATATATATTTTTTCTACTTTAAGAATAATAAAAATAAAAAATTTGGAAAACAAAAAGAGATATTTTTTATGAGCAAGATTAAAACTTGTATCTTCCCCTATTCTGGGGAATGCTTTAGATCGCTAAGATATCGTAGAAACCTTGCTTGCAACTCCCAATTTCCACCTCACATCTAAATCCATTAACTCATCTACTGGATGAAATTGCATGTTTCGATATAATAAGCTTAATTATTACAATTAATCATCACATTGTGATATCAAAAAAAAGTTGTCAAGGAAAACAGCTCACGTAATTAATGGATACTCCAGCTCATGGGCAATCACACTCCACCAGCAGACCTCATGATGAACGGCATCTCAGCAATGCCCCATTTATAAAAAGTTCAAGAGAGCTCAAAGTAATAAAAACATCAAATACATCACATTTTGTATATTTTACCTTAGAATTAATAACAATATTATAAGCTGCTGAATTTCATAAATATATTTATAAATTAATTTTGTTATAAGGTAATAGACATGGTCAACCTTCTAAAAACCGTTTTGAGTGCCAAGGAAACAGTTTCACACTGCACGCGTATACAGGTATAGCACTCGACAAGTTAACCATTTCACATGCTTGGCTACATACAAAGAAAAATTATTGCGATAACAGAAAATGCTAACACTGGACATACCGACAATGGCTGACTGAGCTGGCAGTCATCTTTTCAGATTTATCAATGATTAATAATTGGAAGATTTAGGGTCAAGTCACACTACTAAGAATACTCCCAAACCAGTGCTCACTGGCGGTGTTCGCAGACAGTGGTACTGACCAATGGCCCGATAAGTGAGTACTCCCAACATGGTGCCCAATATAAATATTGTCTATAAAGGCATTGTTTCCGGCTCAATGTTTTGCTCTTGCAATTGGGTTCATATCAATGAACCCAATTGCAGGTTATATAGTAGGGCGATAGAATTTTGATGAATTTAACAAATGTAATCACCTTAAGATCTACCAGTAGCTCATTCAAAGAGCAGATCTATGCTCAGGAATAAAACTGCATTGGATTCATGATATATACAATTTATAAATACTAGACTAACTCCAATTAATACTACACTAATTTCACATTATTTGTGTAAATATATTTCAGATATAATATTTACTTATGTACAGAACTAAAACTGCAATAAAGATTGGCAATATTTATTGAACATAATTACAGATTTCAGTTTTAATTTGTTGCAACGATTTGACATCAGCTTGATAAAATATTCGAGATTTATGAAATAAAATCATAATTTTATGTTACGAAACTTGATTTTCTACTATCCCGATCTACCAGTAGCTCATTAAAGAGCAGACCAATGCTCAGAGTAAAACTGAAATGTATTGATGATATACAACACATAAATACTAATTTCAATTAATAGAGATAAATACTATTCTAATTTCACATTAATTGTGTAAATATATTTAATATATTAT
The DNA here is from genome assembly GCA_948253155.1 of Leucoma salicis. NCBI lineage: Eukaryota > Metazoa > Arthropoda > Insecta > Lepidoptera > Erebidae > Leucoma > Leucoma salicis. The sequence continues at coordinate 1,825,221 of OX411826.1, read as the reverse complement.
ACTTATGTACAGAACTTTAAAGTGCAATCAGGATTGGCAATACTTTATGAAAATAATTACAAAATTGTTTGAATTGCTTTGTGAGGATTTGATATTAGCTTGTTCAAAATATTTGTTTTAAGAAATAAAACTAAAGTAAAGAATCTATCATGTTTACTTGGTTTTCTATGATCCAGACGGCATGAAAGTACATTTGTTTCATAGTGTCAATAATATTCAGAAAAACGTCAGCATCACCAAGAGCTCATTAAGATCTTGCAATACTAAATAAAAATCAATAGTGCGTGGAGTCCCTCCGTGCGGAAGAAGTGAAACTTCGTAATGTGGAAATTGGACGCTACTCGTTGCTAACGCTCGCGCTGGCCTGTAACAGATATACTACGCGCATGCGTTCGAGTGCCACGCATTCACTCTCGGCTCTGTCTCTTTCTATTCCTCTTCTTTCTATTCTTTATTTTCCCCAGGAGCGTTGAACGTTTAACGAAACAGTGCTTTCATACCCCCTCCATGGTAGCGTTAAACGTTTAACGCAACCTTGTTGGAAGTCGCATTAGAAATTTCACTTCAATATATTGAAGCCTAAAAAACAAGTTGCAATACTTTTTCAAGTTTTATAAAATAAAACTGCTTTTATATATATTTGATTTTTTACTATCTTGACGTTTAAAACACTTCTCAGCATTCGTGGTCATAGGTAATATCCCATAAACCAAACCAAAATACCCATAAACACAAAAGATTACATAGTAGTTTTATTTCATAATTAATTATGTGCATATCAAACTATTATACTTAATGAATCTCTATGCACATATCATACTTATTAAAACAATTTCTTTATTGAGTACATCCAGGTAATAAGCTAGTGGAAGTTAGCTAAAACATTCGTAGCCAAAATAATATTATTTTCATAAGTACTAAACATTTTATTAAGAGTGTGATACTCTAGTAAAATATTACTAGAATGTTATTCTAGATGTATATAGTATTTATGAAAATAAAGCTTTTGATACTCAATAGCGTAGCCTATATTGGTTTTAACACTGTTTGGAGCAAGCTAATATCATATACTTACCAAAATTGCCAACCCTATTTACAACAAACATAATTTACGGACAACTCTACAATATATTTGTTCATGACAACATAATTCCACTATACACTGTGGTTGTCAAACACTACATAGTTGCTAACACTCAACACACTCCTCCATGGGAGACTTAAGTACTTGTCAATGAACACTTCACAGATCACACGTTGAACAGTGCGCCTACATAGGTCCACACTGAGCACTGCACAAGTCCAGTGGGGGCCAGCTAGTGCCTGGCCGCCCCCGCGAGGTCCACAGCGAGGACCGCCGCGGGGGCGGCGCGCCCTCAGCTGCGCCGGTGGCGCCCCCCCCGGCGGCGGCGCTCGCGGCGAGTCTGTGGCGACAACGACAAACGTAAGAAGCTGACAAGAGCGACGGATCAACTTAATGATTCTGTAGCACATTTGTTGTCATGGTTATAATAATCAGCACAACTAAGGTGTAACAGAATACAATATTTAATGGCAGTAAATGTATCCAACATACACAATCCACCATAAAATAAAATCAATCTTGTGATGCCCTATGGGGGATGATTACAGATGTTGATAAGCTGATGAATGGAAGAATAATAGCACTTATACTCACAGGCCCCTGCTCGGCCTCAGCCCATCGCTCGTAGGCGCGTTCGTGCTTCAGCCACTCCTGGTACTTGTACCACCACTCTTCCCACTTCACATAGTCGCCCAGTGTTAGACCTAACAAACACATTTATTAATAACATTTTAACAAATTCATTTGAAACACTGAGACCGTTAATCAATAAATGAAATAATAATAAGATAGAAATAATGGAATATAAACATTGGTAATGGTATCTCAGTTGCAGCGCATCTGATTTAATGCGGGTTCAATTCCCACTCGTAGTTATCAAATTTTTCCGCATTTTCACAACTTTCTATAAATAATATTTACTATTGTATTGAACAAAGGGTTTCCTTCAAGTAAAATGGCATTTCAGAAGAACAGAATTTATTGCAAAGCGAGGGTAAAATTACTTATTGAAACATGAAATATTTTTGAAAAAAGATCATTTAAAAAAAAATTTATAAAAAGAAAACCGCCTTCAAATGCACCCACGAACTAAAAAGCAATAAATAATTGATATACCAATTATGCTTGAATCGGTGAACATAAAAAAAAAACCGACGAATTGAGAACCTCCTCCTTTTTTTGAAGTCGTTTAAAAAGGGCATAATATATGGTAAAAAAACTATACAGCGTGAACCTCCTCATGTAGTGGAATGAATACTACCTTAAAATAGAAAGATATATATTACTGCTCTACATATATTATAGGCTTAGATCCGGACACATTCCCTGCAACAAATTTAACTATTTGATGTGAAAGACGCTGTTTGGGCACTTGTCTGCTCATACACTGATTTGTGAGGTGTAATGATATGCTACTCAGAAAGTATATTATGACGTTTATTGTCACATGATTACAATGATACTGCGATGTATTAACTACTTTATTATACACAATACATGAAGTTATTAAACTTAAATTGCTAACATTGCTAATTATTATTGGTGACTGTGCGATCTAATCGTACAGACACCTTTAACAAATTGTTTACCTGCACCATTTGTTGCTGGAATGTGTCCGTCAATGAGAGCTCATATGATAAATGAACAGACTAGGCATTGGTAGCTTTAATAGTATTTTAGCCTAACCTAATTCTGTGGAGGCTAAGATTCTATTTAAACATAGCATCACGCCTGTATTCCCCGAAGGGGTATACACCCACGACTCGCCAGCTATTTTTAAGTCCCACGTAATAGGGGCGAGCCTATTGACGTCTACCGGGCACATTTCCAAACTCCGGGCAGCTACTGAGAATTTTTCTTATTTTTTTTTTTACGAAAAATCTCAATAGCACTGGCCGACCCGGGGGTCAAACCCGAGACCTCATGATCAGCAGTCGCTTACACTACCGCTGCACCACGGAGGCAGTCTATTTAACTTTATGGCATTGTAATACCAGTTTACTCTAACAATTTAATATTATTTTGGAATTATAGCAGGATTAGGGTATAATAGGCCTGCTATACTAATGTAGTCCTTTTGCTAAAAAAAAAACATAGAATAGACAGATTAAAACACGAAGGTGGGCACAGTTAGCCGCGTACACTCGACGACTTGCAAGCGGCAGCTAATACACACCCCACCTCGCCCTGTCCCCTCTGACACTATACACTCCATCGTCTACAACTATATTAGTATAATATGGTATCAAAGGAAAGTTGTCAGACCCTACCATAAGGTGAACTTCATACTATCAATATAAAAATAAAGAATTTGATATATTCTGAGTTGCCACCACATTCTTAGTGCATATAAAATCTACAAAATTAAAGCTTAAGGTGGAATGTTGTTTAAATTGGAGATTCCTGAATTATTGGCTTGCCTTGTTTGGGGAAATAATATTATATTCAATACTACAACTGCTGTTAGTTGATAAGTAATAATATACTTAAAGAGTTGGACCATCTTGTGGAGCTTTATGGTAATTTTGTCAACACTCACCTCGAAGATATCCGCGCTTCTTGTAGTAGTCGTACCGCACGCGCACGTCGTCCCACGAGGGCAGGCCGGCCGGGGCCGCCAGCAGGAGCTCCTCGGGGTAGCTGCCTGCCTCGGCACCTTCCGCACCCCTGCGGATTTAACAAGATATATTAGGCTTAAATTATAAAGGTCTGAGTAATACGCCCGGGGCCCGCTCGACGTGCACGTGATAGATTATTTGAAATATTTTGTTTAAATATTTAAAAAAAATATCCAGTTAAGTACACTTAAATATGTGTGTGTCTCATATTTTGTAAGTACCTACTAATCCTGCCAACAGTACCGATAAATTTGACTAGATTTTACACTATTGCTATTTATAGGTTACATTTTACATTAAGTTACAATAATAAGATTAATTTTAGGCTTATTTACATGTTTAAATATAAAGATAAAAAAAAATGATTTAACATTATTAGCAAAAACTAGCAGCTCAAATATAAAATTTTCTAAAAAACACGTGGCCGCCCGACTTGTTTGTTCACTGTTATAAAAGGAGACGTGTCAGACGGATCAGGTGACTTCTCGATCGTCCGCCGAACCGAACGGAGCTCCGAGTTTACGCTACCACATAAAAGCTGAGTAAATATTAAATTCTTATTATTTTACTTTTATTGATTAGATTATGTAAACTATTCTGGTCTGATATTTCTATTTTTTTTACGTGTTTTATAAAGAAATTAGGAATTAAACAAAAATCAAATATCTTACGAAATATTTTTTTAATTACCCTATAAATATAACTTAATTATAAGATATGTATGTAGGTGGTATGGTAGTATATATGTATGTGTATACATATATACATATAAATGAATTAATTGTTTATTTTTATATTTATTTACTGAATATATATACCTAGATAAATTACGTATTAATATAAAATAAATTCATTTTCAGAAGTGGGATACGGACAAATGACTAATATATTACTTAAATGTTTTCAGAAATTGTGAGCGAGGTTTCATAATGGATACTACTGTTATTGAAAGCCTACTAAAGACAATTCAAACTGCGTTGACGGATAAACGCCGAGGTGACGATGTCTCACTGCCGCCTTTTGATCCAGAGAAAAACGAAAATGGTGCTGATAGCTGGTGTCGCGCCATCAACTCTATTGCTGTGGACATGGGATGGAGTGATATTACAACAGTTGCTAAGGCAGGTAAAGCCTTAAAAGGTTCTGCATTATTATGGTATGAGACTTGGGATCCTGAAGAGGGTAGAACATGGGAACTTTTTAAAACGACTTTGACCGACTTATACCCTGAAAAACGTAATCTTTCTGAGAAACTATCCAGAGCAGTATTATTGACGTCCGAAAACACGGACTCTTACTGTGAATACGCAAGAGAAAAATTAAGATTATTTAAGCAGACTAAAATAGCGTTTACCGAAGTACAGTTAGTAGAGCTTATCAGTGGGGGCATACATGACACTACGGTTAAAATGGCAGCACACAACAGTCGTGTTAACACTACTGCCGAATTAATATCATTATTTACTACGTACGCCAAAGTTCCTAGAAAACGACCACTAGATCACAAGTCTGACTCTTTAACCACTTCTAACAGTCTTAAACGACCTAAAATTGAAGATAAACGTTGTTTTCTTTGTAATAAACTTGGTCATACCCGTGCTCAATGTTTTCACAACCCAAATCGCGAAACCAATCAGTCAAAAGCTTCTACCTCTTCTTCAACTTATCATCATGTGCAATGTACATACTGTAAAAAGATAGGGCATGCTGAAAATGTATGTTTCTTTAAGCAACGAGCTAATAACTCAAAAAATAACAATACAACAGATAATAAAAAAGACGTGAACTGTTTTGCTAAGGTTGACAAACTCAAACTAACAAAGGTTGATATTAAAGATGTAACTTTGGACGCTCTTATCGACACTGGTGCTACGTGTAGTATCATTAAGGATTCCATAGCTAAACGGCTGGACTGTAAGCTAGATCCCCATTACACCACGCTTGGTGGAATTGGGAATGGTATCTTGCATATTTTTGGTAAAATCACTGTACTGTAAAGTTCAATGAAATCTGTATCGAAATAGAATTTAATGTAGCTAGAGATAGTGAATTTCATTGATTGTTTGATAGGTCGTAATATTGTACAATATTCAGATATTTCCGTTATTATGGATTCCATAGGTTGTAGGGTGACACGTAGAGTGACTCCATCGTTGACTGAAGTTGTTAACTATACAGAGACTAATACCGATGAGTTACACCTACTGGATAACTTGGTTAATCATTTAGATATTGGCCTTCAGACTAAAATAAAATCAATTTTTGAAATTTTTCCATCCATATTACCCTCTGAACACAACATTGGGACTGTAAAAACGGGTACATTGCAGCTGCGTCTAAGACGAGACGAAATAATATATTATAGACCCTACAGACTAGCACCCGTTGAGCGAGAAAAAGTTAATGAAATCTGCAAAGATCTTTTAAATAAAAATATAATCAGAGAGAGTGATTCCCCCTATGCTAGCCCTGTTTTACTTGTAAAAAAGAAAGACGGAACTGACCGTATGTGCGTTGATTTCAGAGCTCTCAACAAAATTATTGAAAAGGAAAGATACCCTCTCCCTTTGATTGAGGACCAACTTGATAGATTGGGTAACTCTAAATATTACATCTCGATAGATATGAAAAGTGGATTTCACAAAATTCCTGTGTCAGAAGACTCCATTAAATACACTGCTTTCGTTACTCCAGATAATCATTACGAATTTGTAAAAATGCCTTTCGGAATATGTAATGGCCCATCTGTCTTTCAAAAGGCAATCAGCAGAGCTGTCCAGCACTTAAAATTTTTATTAGTATATATAGATGATCTGTTGATTCCTTTTAAGACTGAAACTGAAGGTTTACAATATTTAGAAATTACTCTAGATGCCCTTAGTAAAGCTGGATTCACTATAAATTTAAAGAAATGCAAATTTTTTGTAAATGAAATAGAGTATTTGGGTCGTAATGTCTCTGAAGAAGGAATAAGACCAAGTCAAAGCAAAATTACTGCGTTAACTAACTCTCCAACTCCCACATCTATCAAGGAGGTACGACAATTTATGGGATTAGCCAGTTATTTTCGTAGGTTTATACCAGAATTCGCTTCAAAAACCGCTTGTATAACGAAATTAACAAAGAAAGACCAAAAATGGGAATGGGGCGAGGATCAAGAAAAAGCTAAAGAATACGTTATAAGACACCTAATATCAAAACCCCTTTTAACTGTATTTGATCCAAATTTACCGACTGAATTACACACAGACGCCAGTTCCATAGGTTACGGAGCCATCTTACTACAAAAAATAAATAATCAGAATAGAGTGGTAGCATATTTTAGCAAACGTACTACCCCTACTGAATCCAAATATTGTTCATACGATTTAGAAACATTAGCTATTTACAATGCCCTTAGACATTTTAGAGTATATTTGTTGGGAATTAATTTTACTATAGTGACAGACTGCAACTCTATCAAATCTACTATGACAAAAAAAGATTTGTCTCCCCGTGTAGCTAGATGGTGGACCTTTATGCAAGACTTCCAGTTCCAAATTTCATATAAAAAGGGAACGTTTGTCCAACACGTTGATTACTTAAGTCGTAACCCAGTAACTGTAAAACCTTTGGTTAATATTATTGAAAACTTGAATTCTGATCCACCGTCATGGTTAAGACTTGCTCAGCAAAATGATCAAGAAACTCAAAACTTATTAAACCTAGTTCAAATTGGCGACATTGACGCCAATCAATATGTTATTATTAACGACCTATTACATTACAAAACTGACTCTGACGATGTACCAAAATTATTTGTTCCAAAGGGATATAGGCTGAGTATGCTACGACTGTATCATGACGAGAATTGCCACGTAGGTTACGATAAAACTCTTAATAAACTAAAGGAACATTATTGGTTCCCTAGCATTGCAGCTTTTACAAAAAAATATATCTCTCATTGTCTGATTTGCACTTCTCGGAAAGGTCATTCGGGACCTAAACAAGGCCTGCTCCACCCTCTAGTGAAAGCTATTCCCTTTCATACGTTACATCTTGATTGTACCGGACCATTCCGACAGTCCGAAGATGGATATAAACACATTTTGTTAATTGTTGATGGTTTCATAAAATTTTGTATGCTAAAACCACTTAAGACTTTAGGAGGACAGGAATTAGTATTTGTTTTACGCGAGACAATAACACTATTTGGAACCCCTTCCCTGATAGTTACAGACAGAGGAACAAATTTTTCTTCACATAATGTACAGTCACTATTTAGAGAATTGCAAATTCAGCACCATATGATATCTACCGGTACACCTCGCAGTAACGGTCAAGTTGAACGTTATGTAGCGACGGTTATAAATATGCTAACTACAACAATTAACAATACTGCAGAATGGCCAAACACACTTTGGAATGTACAGCAATCCCTTAATACCACCATACAGAAAACTACAGGATTTTCTCCTGTTAGACTGTTGATCGGTAGAGAAGGAAACATACCCCCCATACAAGCTCGCTTAGATGACGTGACAGATGTATCTAGTCAACCCCATATTAATGTAAATACGGACCGTGACTTAGCACGACAAAGACTTGATGAAAGCGCTACAAAATTCAAAGGTCGTTTTGACAATACTAGACGAAATAATAAGACTTATTCTACTGGTGACACTGTTTACGTTAGCCAGGACCATAGACGTCATGACAAACTTGCCCCTAAATTTAAAGGCCCGTATAAAATAATAGAAGTGCTAGAAAATGACAGATTTAGGCTAAGAGGTCAGAATAATATTAGGGATATTACAGTAGCCAAGGAGAAATTACGAGCCTGGCCAGGCGAATGGCTAGAACAAAATATTTATTTTGAAGAATCTTTGTAAATCTGATCCGTGATAGATTATAAGGTGTTATGGTTATAATTTATTAGTGATAATTTTGCATGTGAAAATAAGATTAATGAACTGATAGAGATGTATTTATATTGTCTACAAACTTTTTTTTATTTTTTAATTGTGATAATATATATTATTAAGATAAAATAAAGCGTGTTATAAAGGTACTCTGTATTTTACGAAAGGAATACATACACATATTTATGGTTTTTACCGCTGGTCGGCTTCTGATCAGATATTAACCTGAATATCATACTGCGGCGGGTGATAGGGTTGATATGTCATGGTCAGAGGTCACAAATAAATTCCGCTGGTCGATCTTTGCCCTGATACTTCACTGAAATTCACACTGCAGCGGGTGATAGGTGCTTGTATGCCAAGGCCAAAGATCAAAAACATAATACTGCTGGTTAATTAAAGATTAATGCAGCAGGTGCTAAACAAAGAGAGAATATTTTAAACTAATATATAAGAGTACTTCGAGAGCGAAGTACAAGTCAGTCTGGCCGTGATAGATTATTTGAAATATTTTGTTTAAATATTTAAAAAAATATCCAGTTAAGTACACTTAAATATGTGTGTGTCTCATATTTTGTAAGTACCTACTAATCCTGCCAACAGTACCGATAGCAAACTGTTATGAATTTGACTAGATTTTACACTATTGTTATTTATAGGTTACATTTTACATTAAGTTACAATAATAAGATTAATTTTAGGCTTATTTACATGTTTAAATATAAAGATAAAAAAAAATGATTTAACATTATTAGCAAAAACTAGCAGCTCAAATATAAAATTTTCTATAAAACACGTGGCCGCCCGACTTGTTTGTTCACTGTTATAAAAGGAGACGTGTCAGACGGATCAGGTGACTTCTCGATCGTCCGCCGAACCGAACGGAGCTCCGAGTTTACGCTACCACATAAAAGCTGAGTAAATATTAAATTCTTATTATTTTACTTTTATTGATTAGATTATGTAAACTATTCTGGTCTGATATTTCTATTTTTTTTTACGTATTTTATAAAGAAATTAGGAATTAAACAAAAATCAAATATCTTACGAAATATTTTTTTAATTACCCTATAAATATAACTTAATTTTAAGATATGTATGTAAGTGGTATGGTAGTATATATGTATGTGTATACATATAAATGAATTAATTGTTTATTTTTATATTTATTTACTGAATATATATACCTAGATAAATTACGTATTAATATAAAATAAATTCATTTCACGCGTCACGTACACAAAGCTAGTGCAGTACACAATTCGCACGGGTAGGTGGAGGCGGGCTGGGCCGGGGCGGGGTCGCCCGGGGCCCGCTCGACGTGCTCGCGTCACGTACACAAAGCTAGTGCAGTACACAATACGCACGGGTAGGTGGAGGCGGGCTGGGCCGGGGCAGGGTCGCCCGGGGCCCGCTCGACGTGCTCGCGTCACGTACACAAAGCTAGTGCAGTACACAATACGCACGGGTAGGTGGAGGCGGGCTGGGCCGGGGCGGGGTCGCCCGGGGCCCGCTCGACGTGCTCGCGTCACGTACACAAAGCTAGTGCCAGTACACAATACGCACGGGTAGGTGGAGGCGGGCTGGGCCGGGGCGGGGTCGCCCGGGGCCCGCTCGACGTGCTCGCGTCACGTACACAAAGCTAGTGCCAGTACACAATACGCACGGGTAGGTGGAGGCGGGCTGGGCCGGGGCAGGGTCGCCCGGGGCCCGCTCGACGTGCTCGCGTCACGTACACAAAGCTAGTGCAGTACACAATACGCACGGGTAGGTGGAGGCGGGCTGGGCCGGGGCGGGGTCGCCCGGGGCCCGCTCGACGTGCTCGCGTCACGTACACAAAGCTAGTGCCAGTACACAATACGCACGGGTAGGTGGAGGCGGGCTGGGCCGGGGCGGGGTCGCCCGGGGCCCGCTCGACGTGCTCGCGTCACGTACACAAAGCTAGTGCCAGTACACAATACGCACGGGTAGGTGGAGGCGGGCTGGGCCGGGGCGGGGTCGCCCGGGGCCCGCTCGACGTGCTCGCGTCACGTACACAAAGCTAGTGCCAGTACACAATACGCACGGGTAGGTGGAGGCGGGCTGGGCCGGGGCGGGGTCGCCCGGGGCCCGCTCGACGTGCTCGCGTCACGTACACAAAGCTAGTGCCAGTACACAATACGCACGGGTAGGTGGAGGCGGGCTGGGCCGGGGCGGGGTCGCCCGGGGCCCGCTCGACGTGCTCGCGTCACGTACACAAAGCTAGTGCCAGTACACAATACGCACGGGTAGGTGGAGGCGGGCTGGGCCGGGGCGGGGTCGCCCGGGGCCCGCTCGACGTGCTCGCGTCACGTACACAAAGCTAGTGCCAGTACACAATACGCACGGGTAGGTGGAGGCGGGCTGGGCCGGGGCGGGGTCGCCCGGGGCCCGCTCGATGCGCACGTGGAGCGTGGTCTCGCGGCGCGTGATGCGCATGTTCTCCAGCCGCGCCGACCGGTCCGCCGACCACTGCGCCATCTTGCCGAACCGCTCCGACAGCGTTAACCTGGAACATCACGAGCGTCATCGGCATGTGGCGGATATGTAGACGTAGCGTGCGGCCCGAAGCGGTACCTCTGCGGCTGCGGCTCCTCGGAGGCGTCGGAGTCGGACTCGGAGTCGGAGTCGTTGAGCGCGGCGGCGATGGCGGCGGGCGACACGCGCGCGCGGGGGGGGGGGCCGCTCGCCCTCGCGGGGGGGGGGGCCGCTCGCCCTCGCGGGGGGGGGGGCCGCTCGCCCTCGCGGGGGGGGGGGCCGCTCGCCCTCGCGCTTGATGTGCGGCGCGCCCGCCTGCTGCGCGCGCTGCCACTCCAGCACCTGCGCACGTCTCGTCACACTTGGCCACTCCACCACACACAAACTTATAACTAGGGAAACAACTCTGGCCGACCCCGTTCAGCATGAGCTGGCTCGGTCGGGGAACCTCCTCCCGGAAGATCGACGACGGTTTCATATGTTGAATAAGAGCACCAGGGCTCAAACCCTCTCCTTATCCTTCATCCTCTCCACCTCCTCTATACCTTTCCATTAAGTGGCGACAAACGAGTGATGCCTCTGGTATTACTAACCTTAGTCACCTGCTCACTGTGATCAAGCGGTACGCAGTTCACAACGAACAGGCAATACGCTATCAAAATATATATACACTCTTCACTCTTTGGTTTGAACGCAGCTTCATTTTTATACCACAAAATCTGTTATTATTAGCCAGTTACTGCCGTGTTGGCTTTAGAATTGTCCCACCCCTCGCCACCCATGGGAGTCGTAAGAGCCGACTGAGGGAATACCGAGACAGTGAGCAGCAGCACTCCCTCAAGTATTAACAACATCCACTGCGATCGCCAACCCGCCTGCCAAGCGTGGCGATTACGGCATTGTCCCTCATTTTGAGGAGGCCTATGTCCAGCAATGGACGTCGAAAGGCTGATGGATGGATGGAAGAAACCCGATTACATATAAAAAAAAAATGTGAGAAGTTATGCTTCTTTAATTAACATCGTTAATAAATAAAGTAATTATTAAATTCGTAACTGCAAAACTTGTCACAATTATGATTTTAAATACCTTTTTCGATAAAGTAATTATGTCTAATGTCACTAGGTGGCGTTAGTATAATTTTGAAATTTCTTATAAGTCGATGTTAAGAGTTTAGGTGTCTGATCATACCCCCTGGTAGTGTGGTATGGTAGCGTTAAACGTTTAACACAACCACGGGGGGGACAGTTTCCCAGAGTAAAGTAATACGTATAACACAACCACGGGGGGGTTTCTCTGAGTAAAGTAATACTAAAGGGAGCCCACTTGCGGATAAATTGAACGCTCATTTTGAAATGCCATCTGGACCCTGTCCCCGCTCGCCCTAGTCCAGTGCAATTACGGAAATTAATGAAAAAAAAAAACCATAAAATTATGTAGTTTGGGGATTATGACTCATTATGAATGATCTATAGGGGGGTGTATTCTATTTCTGAGCATATATTCCAATTTGAGGGATTCTGGCGAGGTCAGCTCAAGGTTTTTTTTTTTTTTTTTTTTGGTGTGGTAACACCGGGCTAACAGCTGTTTTGTAAATTGCTCCAATAAATTAAATAATTGTTTTATATAAATATTTGATATTATTGTGTTATTGCACTTTATTATTTAACCTAAAGTGATTAATTAACCATTAGATTAGTATTTTTAACGCTACTTTACGAAACGTCGATTTATTTGTATACCGAAAATAAGTGACAAAAGTTCCTACCGGTGTTTGTGCATTTGTGCTTTTTGAAAATTTACTGCTGTTCCCGTTGTTGTCTCATCACAAGGTATCTAATTCTTACACTAATATTGTTTGTAGTTAATGTAATAGATTAGTAGGGTAATTGATATTATATAGTAGGTACTAAAAACTTATAACAAACCTAACCTTAACCTTGCTTAGTGTAAACATATTATACTTAAATACATAAATAAATTTAATATAAGTAACTGCACTGATATTTTGTAATTTTGTCACTCTTTTGCTGTTAATATTGTAAAATGATGACCCGTAGAGCTTTGGCTCGCCAAGAGGATACTAAACTCCAATTGGCTTTGAGCGAATTGAAGGCAGCAAAGGAGTTATGTAGTGAACTCAATAAAGAACGTGATATCAGCGAAAGGGAGCTGTTAGAATTATTGAATATAAATAAAAATTTAAAATCTGAAATGGCAAGACTTCATGCAGACTGCAATGAAGCTATTCATGCTCAGGACAGACTCCAACTGGTTGTAGACGGATTTCAAGAATGTAGCATTGAGTATGAAAGTGCTCTTCGCCGAATAAGTACATTGGAACATGAATTACAGGAACCACACTCCCACATATCACAAATGGAAATGAATACATGTAACGCAAATGCTTCAATGAACCAAAGCTTATTCGATGAATTGGTTGGCACTGCCCCGAGCATGGTATCAGTTGTTCCAAATGCCTCATCTATTCCTCTTGACAAATTAATTCAATCTTGTAATGAGGAGGCAATTTGCTGTAAAAAGAATAAAGTTCATAAATTTAAAAGATACATAAAAATTAATAATTACATCAAAAAAACCCAAAAACTTGTAAAAAAGCATAGATTCTTTATTAAAAATGTTAAATTGAACAGAGAAAGATTGCATTTAATTGATAAGCTTGATTTTTATGTGTCCAAATTAAAAAATAAGACTTTAAAGTATAATGAAGACATTCATGAATTCCAGACAAAAATGAATTCTCTTCAAGCAAAGTTAGAAGTTATGACAAATAAATATTCTAGTTCAGAAAAACTTATAAAGGAGTATATATTGGCAATGAATGAAATAGTAATGGATAAAGACAGTCAATATGACAAAGATTGTCTAATTAGTATAAGTAATCGCCTGTCTCTGGGTCGTTCAGTGCCAGTGTGTACTTCAGAGTCTGAGCAACCACATTTAAGCATAGTAAGCACACCTAGTTTCACTAACAGTTCCCTAGTGCCTTCTGCTGATTTCCCTAGTTCTCCATGTAAAACCCAAGACAATGATATTGTGATATTTAGTGATCACATTGGCAAAAATTTGGGTACTCTTCTATCAGATAAGGGACACTCAGTTATCAATCACTGTATGCCAGGACAATCATATCACCATATTATGCTAAAAATATTTGATTATAATTTTGTCCCTGATAATATACTTTTAATATATAGGGAGAATGTGAGCAAGAGACAGTTATTGCAATATAGTAAGAAACTTTCTAATCTAAATGTAAAGAAAATAGTTATGTTCACATTTCCCTATAAAAGAAAATTGACGAAGTTGGAAAATGAATATACTTACAGTTTGAATATGACATTGGATAATATAAAAACTCAATGCAATTATGTTATAAGTGACAAAATGCATGTCATTGACATTAACAATTATGTTAATAAGCATTATTATTATTTGACAGAAGATAGATATTATCTTTGTAAATATTTTAAACAACAGGTAGCTGCTTCGCTATCATATTTTTTTTATACATCAGCCAAGAACTTGGCTAACAACTTTGCTTTTATTGAGCAATCTGATGTTGACATTTGTAATTTAAATGATGACATTTATAGTAATAAAAATAATGACATTTCATGTACTAATTTAAATTACAATATGAGACAATAGAGATATCCTCTTGCTTTAAAAATAGTTTATCAACCAATTATAATCTAATAAAGACAAAAGAGACATCCTCTTGCTCTAGTAATAGTATATTGTGTAATAATAATAAATTAAAGCCTATCAACCTGGTACATCAAAATATTCAAGGTATGCTTGGTAAAGAATTGGAAATTGAATTATTTATTAATGATTGTGAATTAGATATTCTTTGTATTACAGAACATTGGCTCAAAAACAATCAATTCATTTTCAATTTTCCCAATCACCAGGTTGCTTGCTCATTCAACAGAGACATTAGTATACGGGGTGGTGCCCTAATTATTATAGATAATAAAATTAAATATAAAGTACGTAATGATATTATGAGCCTCTCTGTTGAACGGGTTATTGAAATTGCTTGTATTGAGTCTGAGCAGTTCATTGTCGCTTGTGTTTATAGACCCCCATGTTCACCATATGATGATTTTGAGAGACACTTAGAGGATATTTTATTTAAAGCCTCCTGTTCAAATAAAACAATTGTGATCTGTGGAGATTTTAATATAAATTTACTTGAAAATAGTACTATTACTCAAAAATTTATAACTATAATGAAATCTTATAACATGTACAATGTTTTTCTGGAACCTACTAGGATTACTTCTTTGAGCGCAACTTGTATAGATAATATATTTACAAATGCAAAACCAATTAATAAATCTATCATAAATAAACTGGAATCTGATCACTGTGGACAACTTGTGGTATTTCCTGGAACTAGTAGGGTCCATAAAGATAAAGTTACCTTTGTTCCAATGAACTCTAGCCGCTTAGAGCTTTTTAAATGTAATCTATCTGAAAAAGTACCACGGTTGCCTTTTCATGACAACCCTAACGATTTATATACTGCTCTATTCCAGTTGATCAGTAATGAATTCAGCAAGAATTTTAAACCTAAAACTGTAACTGTTGGCGCTCGCGCGGGCTTTAGTGAATGGGCTACCTGTGGTGTTTATAAAAGTAGACTAAGGTTATATGAACTTTATAATGAAAAAACTTATAATCACAACCCAATATTTTTGGAATATGTAAAAAACTATTCCAAAACATTCAAACGGGCCTGTTCCTGTGCTAAATCACTATATCTGAAAAATAAAATCAAAAATTCCGGCGATATTATTAAAATGACTTGGAAGGTGATAAACAATGAAACTGGTAGAGAAACAGTGCGCAAGAGGGACTTTAACTTGAAAATAGATGACAAAAATGTAAGAGCGAATCGAGAAGTGGCAACGGCATTTGAAAATTATTTTACTAATATTCCTGTTTTAACAACAAAACATCTGACGTTGTCTCCTACTGCAGCCGAATCGCTCCTTAGGCAATGTGTTCCGATATGTAATACTTCCTTTAAATTCTCGGATGTCAATGTAAACAGTGTTATAAATTCTTTTAAAAGTCTTAATATTAAAAAAACTGCGGATTTATGGGGTATGTCTGTTAAGTTAGTAAACTCAATTATTCATATTATTGCTCCCCAATTGACATCTGTGTTTAACGGTTGTTTTGTTAATGGTGTATTCCCCGACCTTATGAAGTTTAGTAGAGTAATTCCTTTGTTTAAATCTGGCAGTACCTCAGACCTTAATAGTTTTCGTCCAATTTCTGTACTACCGACACTAAGTAAAGTATTTGAGAAGCTTATTCTCAAACAAATGGTTGATCATTTTGACAATCATAAATTTTTTCATAAAAACCAGTTCAGCTTCACTAAGAATCGCTCTACTAGTGATGCAGGTCTAGAATTGTTAAAAACCATATTTAAAGCTTGGGAAGATTCGCACGATGCGTTAGGCGTATTTTGCGATTTGTCTAAAGCATTTGACTGTGTACATCATGAAACCCTCATTAAAAAGTTATACCATTACGGAATCAGGAACAGGGCTCTCGAGCTTTTGACTTCTTATTTGAGCAATAGAATTCAAAGGGTCGATGTTAATGGCACGTTATCACATGGGTCTGTCATGACAATGGGTGTGCCGCAGGGGTCCATCTTGGGGCCATTTATGTTCTTAGTCTATATTAATGACCTACCATACTACGTAGGAGATAATCGAAATATTGTGTTGTTCGCAGATGATACATCTTTATTATTTAAAATAAGAAGGCAGCAACTTAATTATGACGATGTGAACAACACACTATCTAAAGTTGTTCATTGGTTCAATACTAATAACCTAGTTTTAAGTGAAAATAAAACTAAATGTATAAAATTTACTACACCCAATGTAAGGCATGTAGAAACCAATGTACAATTGAATGGCGTCGAACTGGACCTTGTGGAGTCCACGGTTTTCCTAGGTATCACTATAGATAACAAACTCCAATGGGGCCCCCATATTAAAAAATTGTCAGGTAGGCTCAGCGGCATATGCGGTAAAAAAAAATTAGATTATTGACTGATGTTGAAACGGCTAGAATAGTTTATTTCAGTTACTTTCATAGTATTATGTCCTATGGCATACTGCTATGGGGATGCTCCGCCGATTTAAATTCTATATTTGTACTTCAGAAAAGGGCCGTTCGTGCAATCTATAATCTGGGCCCGAGAGTTTCCCTTAGACAGAAATTTAAAGAAATAAATATTCTAACTGTCGTGTCTCAATTTATATATGAAAATCTGTTGTATGTCAAGAAAAACATCAGAAGCTTTGATAAGTATAGCGACGTTCATCACATTAATACAAGGAACAAAGGCAATCTTGTTGCTCACAGTACTCGTCTCCACAGAATCAGTAGATCTTTCATGGGGCAATGTATATGCTTCTACAATAAAATTCCTGAAAATGTCCGAAACATGCCACTAAATAAGTTTAAGAAAGCCGTAAAAATTAGACTTTGTAATCAAGGTTATTACACTGTTTCGGATTATCTTGAGGATAAAACTAAATGGGCTTGAGCTGCTCCTCATTCATTAATTTTCAAAATTGTTTTATAAGATATAATGTAATTTTAGTTATAAAGATTATATTAAATTGTAATAAATTGGCAATTTAAAAAAGTGGCCCATGAGTTTCTTGCCGGGTTCTTCTCATGAAAGGCTTTACTACGGAATCCGGCCGCTTGTGGCGATTGCAATCGCCACTTTGTTATTGCGGTTGCACTCGCCTCAGGCGCTCGTGTTAATTATTTTAATTATTAGTGTATTATTGACGATTTTAAGTGCTACTTAATAGGCCTATGAAATAAAGATATTTTTGAATTTGAATTTGAATTTGGTCATTTCGATGAAAACGCGATTAATTCGATAACTCGAGAACGGTTAGTGTTAGGTAAAAAATTGTTGACCACTGAAGGAATGTAATATAGTTCCGGTGGCCCGCCAATAAAGGCGGAGAGATGGCACACGGCGGGTTTCTTTAGTGGGTGAGGGCCCCACACTACCCTGTTCGTTGCCCCGAACGACGGGGTGTGCGGTTAGGAACATTTTTTCCCGCCTTAACAAAAAAAAAAAAATTGTTGAGGTCTCTAAAAAATGGTTCTAAATTAAATTTACTAACTTTTTTAGCTGAAACTTTTTTTTCATCAATATTTTTCAATTTGTTGCTTCCGAAAGGCAAAAATTTTACTTTTTTTTCCTCCCTTTTTTTTATTTCTCGCCATTTTCTCCCCAACCGTTCAATTTTATTAAATTTTACCGATTATCAAAGTGTAGATCTTTTAATTATGAACAACTTTTTTCCTAAACTTTTTTCTGTAATGCCAATACCTTCAGAGTTATATATTACTTTACCGAGCGAAATCCGCGCCACTGTCGCAATATCAGCGACATCAGTGGGTATTTAGTACTTGAAAGAAATATTAAAGTATTCCATGATCATTTATTAGCCAACTTACCTGTATCAAAAGGTGAATCGATTAAACTAATCGATTAAAATTGTACTTTATTTAAATATTAAATATTGTACTTCTTAAAGGTCTCTACAATTTTTTGCCTAACACTAACCGTTCTCGAGATATCGAATTAAACGCGTTTTCATCGAAATGACCTTGAGCTGACCTCGCCAGAATCGCTCAAATTGGAATATATGCTCAGAATCCACCCCCCTATTGATCCTTCATAATCCCCAAACTACATAATTTTATGTTTATTTATTTCCGTAATTGCACTGGACTACCCGTGCAGTTTACTTTGGAGGCCGGGTTCCTCACAAAAGCGCCACCTTTCTCTACGCCCCAAAGTTTGAATGTACGTTTACTTGACATAATTATACGGCCCTAGATGTCGTTGGTGGCAACGCGCTATCATTACACTAGGTTTTTTTTTATTATTGGCAACTGTGGCAGATGAGCAAGCGGCCCACCTGATGGTAAGTGGTAACCGCCGCTCATGGACTTTGGCAACACCAGGGCACCAGGGGCACAGCCAAGCCGCTGCCTACCGCAAGTTAAGTGCTCCTTTCAAACCTCGTTTAAAGAGGGACATGTCGTAGCGCCGGGGAAACACCGTAGCAGGTAGGTAATTCCAGAGCTTACACGTACGTGGTAGAAAAGAACGCTGTAATTAATTATAAGATAAGAACTCAAATCTAAAATATTTCAGTATAGCTGTAGCTAGCTCTATACTATTGCAATGTTAGCAATGTATATAGGTAATAATACCTATTAGGTATATAGAGAGTTATAGGATACATTCGCTACCAGCGCGAATTGCGGGGCAAAAATCCAGATGGCGCTTCAAAATGAGCGTCAAATTTATCCGCGAGTGGGCTCTCTTTTCCCTTAGTATCACTTTACTCTTTGAACGCAACCTTGTTGGAAGTCGTATTAGAAGTATAACTTCAACAATAGAGAACTATAAATGCACGAATAATAAATGCCAAAAATATGAAAATATTCATTGTGTACATACCTTCTCCTCTCGGCTGCGCTTGCTACTCTCCCGCGCCTTGAGCAGTTCCCTTGTGGGCTGCACAGCGCGAGCGCGACTCGGTGATGCCGCACCAATGCTGAGTATTTATAGTCATTATTAATCATTTATAGAAAAGTATTTTATCTATATAGTTCGTAAGTCTCGCTAACACTCAAAACCGTTGCTATGGTGAGGTTCACAAGATCTTTTACCAAAATTACCCAATGAATTCCTACGAAATCCATTTGATTGTTGCAAAAAAACAAAATTTAGATGAATTTTTTAATGCTCCATTATATTTAATTAATGAGAGGTAATTTTAGGCTTGGTAAATAATAATAAACCATAACGCCAAGTTTCCTTGCGGCTACTTTCGCCTTGGATTCAATGAACCGCCCGATGTTATCTCAAAACCCAGCAACTGAATGGTGGTCGGTATATTCTAAAGGTGCATCCCAGAAACTAGGAACCTAGGTGAACCCCCATTTGGAGACTGCCTGAAGTGTAAGATTTATACTCTCAACGCCTAACTATCATTATCATATGGTTAATTTCTCAATGCACCATAAGTCATGAAAAATTTAGCAATTTTTACCAATCACTTTTTTTTTCTTATCAGTGTTGCAATGAATAAAATAGTTGTTATATGGTATATGTAATATGTATTGATATAATCAAAAGTTTTTCGAACAAAGGCACATAGACTGTCACTTAGAAAAGATAGTCTGTATTCTCCGAAGGGGTAGGCAGAGGTGTATTGCACATCCATGGTTTGCTAGCTATGTTTAAGTCCCACGTAATATGGGGCGAGCCTATTACCGTCTACCAGAGACATTTCCTTTTTACGAAAAAACTCAATAACAATGCCCGACCCGGGGATCGAACCTGAGACCTCATGATCAGCAGTCTCTTACATTACCGCTGCACCGCAGGGGCAGTCTGTTTTTCTATTGTTACTTAGAAAATACATTTATAGCTTGTAGCACCGTTGCGAACATTAGTTGATAATATAATTTTTGGGATATCAATATCCACATATCCTATTAAGTCTTAAATATTTGAGATTACGTGGGTTTAACAGGCTTAGGTGGAGGTGCAGGTGGTGCCTTTTTATTCTTAGCCGAGCAGACGGAGCACGACTCGTCTGAACAGCTGCTTACTGATGAGCCGGACGGTGATGACTGTAAAACAAACGGTAGTATCAGAATGGCAATCAAAATTATGTTACTTAAATGTTCAAGACCATCGGGAGTATGAAGAAACTGCATGAGACTACAATGTACAGTTCTGTAACCTGTTGTAGGTAAGCAACGATGCAACGCGATGCGACGTATTGCGACTAATACTTTAACCGCTTTGCGTCGCATTCATATTAGGCGACAACGTAGACCATAAGTACATACAAGCTCTATTGCACGCCTCATAAGCGAAGCGTTGAGGTGTGTACTATTCTCGTTTGACGCAGAAAAACTATTTTTCTAACTTAAAATGTCTCTATTTATCATATACTGCACTTGTAAAATAATATCTACACACGCATATAAAGCACAAACATTATTTTTAACACTCATGATATTTTTGATGGCATTTTTGTTATTTAAATTAAAAACTGTTTGAAAAAGTTCTGTCTTGGACGTCCGTTTGTTGTAGGTAATGTATGTTAACACGATAACGACCAAAATACTTTACTAATCGAGTCTTTTTTTTTACGAGTTATTATGATTACGAATAGAGCCCTATCACTTTTCACGGTCTGATTTGATGTGGTTTAATTGTTATTGAATAAACAAAAAAATAGTGAATATTTAAGCTCGACGCGACACTAAAATTAGTGATATCCTTATTTCGTGAGAACTATTTCTATAGACCAATGTAGAAGTACTTCTTAAAATTAGCGCTTGATGGCGTATAAGACATGAGAAGGTACTTTTTGAAATTAGCACTATCTATGTGATTTATTGAAAACTACTTAGTAAGACCAATACATTATTAGTTACTTATCAAATAATCAATTTTATTGTGACAAATGAAGATTATGAGGCGTGCACTTTTGGATTTTCCAAAGTATTTGATATTTTCGTGTCGCGTCGTGTCGTATTAACGCATTTGTCGTTCACCTAGATTGACCTAGAACAACGGGTAAGGTAGCTAGCTAGTGGCGAGTGTAGTTACCTTGCGCGGAGGCGGCGAGGGGGGCCGGCGAGCACGGGGCGGCGGCGCCGGGCGGGGCGAGCGGCGGCGTCTGTGGACACGGTACAGGCTGTTACTGCCGCAGTACGGGCTGGCGGTCCGTGACACATTTCACAAGGATTTACTGAGGCGTATAATGTGACAAGAGACGTACCCGCGCGGGCTGCGACGTGGCGAGCGGCGGGGCGAGCGTCGTGGCGAACGAGAGCGCACGCGCGGCGAGCGTCGAGCCACCGGCGAGCGCGAGCGTCGCGCGCCCGCACGACCCGCGGGGCTCCTGCGACACACCGCCGGGCTAGTTATGTTGTCGGAGTATATAACAGGGTAGTGTAATAATTTGAACACCACTTACGAGTTTCATTAGCACTTCCGAAAGGTAGTCACGTTAGACCGTACATAAGGCACAAATTTGTACTTTAACATTTATTCCCAGACCTTATTCAAATTAAATTTATTGAATGAGATGACACTTGACGGTAGAATACTTTAGGAGGAAAGCCCACCGCTCACGCGCGGATTGTCAATCCCGGTTATCTTTGAACACCGTTCAATATTATTGCCGAGCGGTCCTGAGGATGCCTCGTGTAAAGTCGAATTACGTGTCGGATTTTTGCGGAATATTGCAACGCTGTGATTCTACGAGTCCTGCTGTATCGCATGATTGTGTCGCGTTGGTGAGATTTTTTGTCATTATCGTACATGCTACTTTGCTATTATCACATTCTCCTCTATCTGTGGGAGTACGGATTGGTCATCTTAGGTTATTTTGTGTGTGTCCAAAGATAACCAGGATTGACAATCTGTGGGTGAGTGATGGACTCTCCTCCTAAAATATCCATTCTATAATAATAGGTAAATTTAATTATTTTAATAAATTTACAACTTCTGGCTACAGTCCCGTTTCAAAAAAGCTTAGCTCGGAAGAAATTGTATCTAAAATGTCTACGACTATATGTATTACAAAGACGTGATTTTATTTTCGCCTATTACTTACCTGGACCTCCTAATCACTGGGGACCTGGACCGCCTTGGGGACGGAGACCTGGATCCATCCAAGTACAACTGTTTGTAGCCAGTGTGACGCCATCTATATCAGTTATTATTTCTTAAAATCAAAACCCTAAAAATTACCTAGCCCACCTTTTTATTAATTAACCACTATATGCAACATATATTATGTATATTATATTACATTTATTAATACATTATAATAGCTGTATATTTATTAATATGTCATTATTACACTGTAACAGACCTATATCCAGTATATAAAAGTTAAGATAAAATTACTGTTTAAATGATCCCTTGTCAAAAAAACAACTCGATGTACAAAACAATTTTCTGGAATTATAGTCGTTTACAATTTTTAATAATTTAAAAACTAATTTTTACACCCGTCGAGCGTCATACGTGGGTATATGTACTCGTACCGCCGGTACAAAATCTAATGCAGGGCGCTCAAAATTAGTTGAGTGAAGGTATGTGTGAACCTTGACTTTCAAAGTAGTAAAACAATATGAATATACAATGACGGTTCTCTAGTAGCGACCATTACTTCTATAGTTACCTATTCGGGTCTTTCTCCTCAACTTCCAGAAGCTTCCTATCCCAACTGCCCGGTGAGGCTTGTCGGGCTCGCTTCATGACGTTGTCAATTTCTTTGCGACGTCCAGCAGGATTTGCAGGATCTGTTGAACATAGAAGTGTAGTTTAATTTTTACACATATAGTAGCCTAAACATGTAAATGAATTTGTATATCTTGGATGTGGATTCAGTCGGGATGGAAGGTACACCACTGATATAGAGAGAAGAGCAAATGCGGGAAATAGAGTGAACAGAGCATTAGGACAACTTCTCGGCAGTCATCACCTCACCCAGAAGGCACGGGTCGCAATACACAACGCAGTGCTTGTCCCAACGTTATTATATGGAAGCGAGTGTTGGGTATGTAAAAAGAAGCATGAGAGTAAAATCAATGCCGTCGAAATGCGATCTCTGCGTAGAATCTGTGGAGTGAGGCTGACTGACCGCTTTCGTAACGACGACGTAAGAAAGTGAGTAGGAATGAAAGAGGGTATTGGTGTAAAGATGTGAAAGGGAATGCTCCGATGGTTCAGACGTGCGAAAAGAATGCGGGATGAGCGACTGATTAAATAGATATATAATACGAAATTGGAAGGATGTAAAGCTGATGACATAGTAAATACAAAAGGTGAAAGCGTAATGAAAGAACTAACTTAACAACATTCCTTGATCTCAGAAAAGCATTTGACACCATTTTGTGTTTCAACCCTTGTGACAAAACTAGAAAAAATTGCAACTTTTTACCTATAAGATACCTATTTAGATATTTTTATATATATTTTTAGCATTTGACATGCTTAGCAACATACATTAAACACAAAGTGAAAAATGTGAAATCGAAAATATGTGTTTAATGTATGTTGCTAAGCATGTCAAATGCTAAAAATATATATAAAAATATCTAAATATTTATAGGGTTTGCGTCATTATTAGGTAAAATCTTAATTGTAAAATTAAGTTTACCTGGTCGGTATAATGTATGAAAATACTTCCGACAGATGGTGCAGGCGTCACCCAAAGACGTTAAGTATGAATGTGTTATCGAGATTAGCAGTCAGGAGCAAGGGTCACGATGGCTGAATTGGCAAAGCATCTGGACGGTATCCAGGAGATGCAGGTTCGAATCCTGCTCGTGACTGTTATTTTCGATTTCACATTTTTCACTTTGTGTTTAATGTATAAGATACCTTATAAGAGGTACTCCTCTCAACTTGTTTAGAGATTATTTTATTTGTTACTCCTTAGGGTAGATCTGATATTATTACTTCAATAAGATTGATCCAAGAACTGTGTCTTGAGGGATCCCCGACAGAATAACTCGAAATATTCGATCTTGACGATATGACTTCAGGATAGAGTAGGTGTATGGTAAGAATTTTTTTTATCTTGCGTAGGAGGCCCTTATGCCATCCATCCATCAGCCTTTTAACGTCCACTGCTGGACATAGGCCTCCCCAAGAATGGGGATATTGCCGTAATCGCCACGCTTGGCAGGCGAGTTGGCGATCGCAGTGGATGTTGTTAATACTCGAAGGAGTGCTGCTGCCCACTCCTCCGGTATTCCCTCAGTCGGCTCTTACGACTCCCATGGGTGGAGAGGGGTGGGACAATTCTAACGCCGGCCCCACACGGCCCTTATGCCAAAGTTTATCATAAGGTTGTCGAGCATAAATGAACACAGGTGCACAATATTCCTTCTGTTCTAGATCTTTCGTGATGACATTACAAACCCCCTGCCTTTCCTTTCCTATTCTCTCTTTACTATAATTATTATACTTCATCTTCGCCTCCTATCCTTTTCCTTAAAGATGGCGACGGGCGAGTGATGTCTATGGTGTTGCTAGCCTCTATAAGCTACCGTAACGGTCGTATAAATATTATAGTTTTAATGTCAAACATCTAATGCGGAGGGGAGGGTAAAATGGGCTGTTAGCGTGGCGACGCTTTTATTTTACTTGTCCCGTTCAAATCTTGCAAGTTAAATTTGACACACTTCCCGGTTTCCGATTAAGCTGAAATTTTACACGCATATGATAATGAAATATAATGATGACATGGAGCGTACCTGATGATGGAGCTGGAAGTTGGACATAGGAACTCTATAATGAAATGGCGTAACCCCATCGAGTTTGGGCTCGTATGATTCGTCTTGCCGAGTACTTTGTGCCTAAATGGTATCCAAGGCCTGATGATGAAACTGGTAGGTGGCCACAATAACTCTATAATGAAACGACGCAACCCGGTCGAGTTTGGACACGTTTGATTCGTCTTGATGAGTACTTTGTATTCAGATGGGATCCAGGGTCTGATGATGGAGCTAGAAGGTAGCCATAGGAACTCCTTTATAAAATTACATAACTCCATCGAGTTTGGGCTCGTATGATTTGTCTTGACGAGTACTTTGTCTCAGATGGTATCCAGGGTCTGACGATGGAGCTGGAAGGTGGCCACAGTAACTCTGTAATGAAACGAGGCAACCCTATCGAGTGTACACTCGTTTGATTCGTCTTGAGGAGTACTTTGTCAAGTTATGATCATTTTATTTATACAAAATAATTTCGATGTTAGTTTCTTGATTTTAATGCAGCCACTAGATATAAAACGAGTCTCTGATCTAAGTAGGACTTCGATATTGAAGATTGCCAACAGAATCTTAACATCTCTTTTATTGGGGGATAGTCCATCTTCTGTGTTCCATGTTGCTATTTTAGTAGTAGCGATTTAAATGCAAATTTTATTGTCTAGTGTGGTTTTGAAGTAATATACTCATTTGTTGTAAAATGTGTCGGAAAAATTAGATAATGCCTTTATCTAATTTTTCCGACTGTTTATAAACATTATTTCTTGAATGTGTTTTAGTTAGTAGTTGTAAATTATAATGTGTCTTTGAATTGACAATTTCACCTATAATTTCGTTGCCAGATTCCTCAAATGCTTCCCTTATGGCACTAAAAGGTAACTACAACAGTCAGGAGGCGCCGAAACCGGCGAGCACACGCTCTTTTCTTTATGTGATGAATCACTTAGATCATATTTTTTTATTCTACGAGATAGCTCAAATTGTGGTTTGAATACTTTCTGGTGGGTTTCTTTTTTGTATTTTCTATTTACTGCAGATGTCACGGACTGTGTTATATTTGCTGTTTTTATAATTACTAGTTCAATGAGGTTAACTACAATTTAATTGGTAAATAAATATTCGCCAAACCGCACTGGGACATTGTGGTGGCCTAATCCCTATCACCAGACAGAGGAGGCGTACCCAATAATGGAACAGATATTTGAAGAGAAAATTGTGTGTCACATAAAGTTTACTTCTTTTTTAGACCTATATTATCCCTCCTAATAGTTTTATTAAAAAAAAACAATAATTCAGTCTTTGTTTTTTAAAAGCACAACTAACCTGTGATCCTGGAATGTGTAGGGTTCCTATCCATATGCAGACGGTTCTTTGAGGCGGCTTCGGCCGCACGAGACACCGACCCGTTCCGGCGGGACGACATCCTGCAACATTGTGATGATGAGATATATGACAATTATAACTTTTTATACTACAACAACGGACAAGTAATATACGGCTTTCCTGGTGGTAAGAGACAACACTAGGGGATCACTCACGCGTTGCCCACGGAAAGGGAAGGGAGGTGGAGGATAAAAGCATGGCAACTTATTTTTGATGATGTTTGTATTCTATTTCTAATTGTATAAACTTAAGTTGGAGTATTATTATATTATTTTTATGATAATCAGGTCTAGATGTCACAGAGGAGGTAGATAATCTATACAAATAAATAAAATTGAGGTTTATAATATTTAATAACAGATTTTTTTTGGCTGTGTGGGGCCGGCTTTAGAATTATCCCACCCCTCTCCACCTATGGGAGTCGTAAGAGCCGGCTGAGGGAATACCGGGGGGAGTGGGCAACAGCACTCCCTCGAGTATTAACAACATCTACTGCGATCGCCAACCCACCTGCCAAACGTGGCGATTACGGCAGTATACCCCCAATTTGGGGAGGCCTATGTCCAGCAGTGGACGTCAAAAGGCTGATGGATGGATGGATGGATGGATGGATGGAAATAACAGATTTTTAACAGAAGCGAATAAGAAATTGTATATAGTGCTTGTAACAAAAGCAAATTCTATGTTCTTGTTCTGGTTAATCTTCAAAGCGGCTAGACCAATTTAAATGGGACTGTAGAGAAAAAATTTACGTCTGCTCTAAGAGTTGTCAAATCATGTTAAAAGCTTTAAATGAAACAACGGCATAACGGCATCTATACTGTTACAAACTGTAATGTGAATTCAATAGTTTTTTTTTACCCAATTTTTTTTAGAATTTGTTTGCGATGTGACATAAAAAACTACTGAATATTCATATGAAAGAGCTATGTCTGTAATATTTTAAGATATTTGAGAAAAAATACTCTTTTATGTTTAAGGCTGATGATACAAAACATTTATTTTTAATATTTGTCTATTCCTTCACACATAACAAAAAAAAACTGAACATATTTGATAAAACTTTTTTCTTCAATAGCTCTTTATTATACTTAAGAACTGGTACAAGTTTACTTAAAAACTGGTACTAGTATTGGGATACTGAGCTAAACTAGCTTTTGTCAGTGGGGGAGTCATGGGCAAAGGCTATTTTTTTTTTACACTAAACCAGTTTGTCCTTTATGTGCATACAGCTGCTCTTATTTAATCATTTAAATCAGAATATTTACATCAGGGATGATTGATTATTTGGTTAAGAATATTAGATTTTTAGAATTATAAATGTAAGATACAAAATTTTGTAAATTTTAAATTGTAATTAATGTAAACTTACAATCACTAACTAAGCAAGATAAATAATAAACAAAGCAGGGGATGTATCTCAGTTGGGCAAAAACAAAAATCTGTCAAAACATGTATCATTAGACACCGCCCCTATCTGACATTATTTGAAAAATTTTATTTCGTATATCCGATGGTTACGGTTATAGAGGCTCACAACATCTCTGATTTACATCACTTCTCTTTATTAGACTTGTGTAGTTCACGAACTAAGAACTATTAGGAACTAGTTCCTGACACTGAACTAGAACGAACTATTCCGTGAGCTAGTTCGTTTTCGGTCTTAGTTCATCGATAGCGGTATGGATTATAGTTCGTATCTCGACTCAAGAAACATTTGTATCTTGCTCTCTTTCTTTTCTAACTGACCTACCTATCTCTTTTATAAATATAATGTTTTTAAAAAAGAGATAGGTATAATAATTAGGTCATGTTTTTATTTGTTGTCTAAATATGTTAAAATATAAATAATTATAGGTTTGTTTAATTTGATTTTTAAATACGCTATTCTAAGGTTTAAATTAATTAGGTAAAATACTTGCAATATTAGGTATAATTACAGTCCTAAGTCTGCAAAGTATTACGAGAAAACAAATATTTGTTTCAAATAAAATAGGTAATAGTAAAGTAGGTAATAGTAAAGTAGGTAGTAGTATGTAATTATATTTCCTATTATACAATAAATTAATGCGACCTATTAGTCACAAAATAGTTACACAGTTCATTTACGTCATCAAAGAGTTATAATAAAGATCAGTGTAGGTAACTAAAGACCTCATAGAACTAGATGACCTAATAGAACTAGAGAACTAGATGACCTAATGAAAGAACAGTAACTAGAGAACTAATTGAACTAGATGTCCGAACTAGTTCATTTGAAAAAAAGAACTAGTTCGGAGCGCTCCGACCGAGTCCGTGACCGAGCAAGAACAAGTCTACTGTTTATGTAAATTTTTGGATGTTTATTTTACAGTAGTTTCTGGCAACTAATCTGTCTGCATGGAGTTCACAATAAGTTCAAATAATGTAAATACAAAATAATAACGTATTTCATACAGAATTGTTACTATTCCGTTAACGAATATCTAGAAAGAAAATAATAAAGTACAAATTATTTGTGAATGAGGAATATAATAATATTGTAAGAAAATAATAATTATATACATACAATAGACCTGTACTGCGAGTCGGGTGGAGTAAGTATTATTTGTCTAATGATATTTGATAGTAATGTCAGAAAGCTATTTGTATTATGTAATTAAATCTATTACTGTTATAATACATTATCTGTTATTGTGATTATTATCAATATTGTAATAATAAAGAAACAAAAAATTGTTAATTATTGTAAAATTATTGCAATGTCTCGAAAAGGCTGCTAAGTCATAAGTACTATTTTTTTTTCTCTTTCCATCTATGTAACGACATGTCTAAACACAAATATTTTTTTTTTAGATTTTGTGTTTGTTTGCTCATCACGCAAAAACTACTGAACGGATTTTGATTGAAACTTTTTTATTAGGTGGGTAGACTTAAAACTGCTATACATTTTATCCCACTACTATATGGGGAACCTGAGATATGATCTAAAAACTAGCTTCAGGCTGTGGCAGAGCCGTGGGCAAAGGCTAGTAAATATTATAAATACATATGTATAAAATATACAGCATTCTACAGTACTTTATACAAAAATTATAATCTTAGTAAGGAAGATAGTACGTAAATATCTGAAATTATTATGTTACAAGTTATTTTGTTATGTGGCACACCTGTGCCCTGTTCCACTACAATTCATTTGTGCACTGTTCTGACATAATGAATAGATTAGAGGAGTATACATTTTTAAAACTACAATTTTCAGTTATTTTTCTTAATCTTCTTATGACTCATTTGTTTACAGTGTAACTATCAGAAGTAGGTAACTTCACTTGAAGGGAAAATATCTGCAGAGACAAGTGGTATTGTGTATGCCGTTATACCTAAAGAATGTAAAACTGTCAGTCCTGTGATATCACTTGCTAATATCATATAAAAATATTAGTTATGGAATTTAAAGAGCATACTACGCCCTGCATAAATTCTTGATATTTAGGTACCTATACATTGCTGAATCTATGAATATGTTAGCAAATCCGTTTAAAATTGCTGATTCCATTCTATAGTTATAGAACACAAATTAGGTCATACGAAACTGTCATGACAGCTTCAAACACCTTTCTCTACTGTTAATTGATTATTAACGCCGAAGAACTCAAATTATTGATCACGAAGATTTTTTCGCCTTTTGTTCTAATTATGTACTCACAAAATGGCGTCGAGATTCTGGAGATCGATATTTCTCACCTGCATATGGATGCGAGAAAAAACTTACCTGAAACACTTCGTTTATGGACCGGATGGAGCGAGGGCTCCTTACGCGCGCGGCAAGACGCGGGGGGCGAAGCCCCGATGCCTGGCGGCGGGCAGACGCGATGCCCGGCGGCGCCGCTGTAAAAACCGACATACTTAGAATACGAAAGCGGCGCGCGGGCTCACGAAGCTTCGCTATTTGCAAAGCGACCGCGATCGATACAGGCCCACGCGAGGCAGACATGCAGCCTCCGGGCACACGCGGCGGGGCCTCACGGTAAGGCCTAACGCGGCTCCAAAAGCTCCAAGGGTGTTGGGTAAGCACAGCGACGCACCAGCGCTGCGGCGGCAGGCTGAACATCGAACATCAAATAATCACCTTATTATTAATCACAAAACAATGTTACGAACCAGTATAAACACGTAAACTTTGCACTGAAGTTCAATGGTATCCGATTCCGAGATGGCGTAATTCGCTAGAAGAATCTGCGACACACCTTTCTACGTTCATCGGCCATTTTGTTTTGCAAATCATTGACCTTTCTCTTTCTCTGGGATTTCTGCGTTTCGTTGCGTTCTTAAAGTGAAAGGTCGACATACTTATTGATGAAAATGTTTCAAAATAAATTGATTAAATAATTGGTATATAAAACAGTTAAAGAATAATATAATATTTGATTGAACTACAAAAAAAAAACAATTTTTTAATTTTATGATATTTTTCATTAATTGATGGTAATAACAAAACGTAATATTTATGTTACCAACTTATAAAACGTGGTTGTTTAGGAGTTTTAGAGAAATACATGTATTTAGTTAAATATCAGAATATTAAGCTTTAAAATTCTAAACGGTGCGGCGGCGCACTCCAAAAGGAATATAACCACGTCCACTACGTTAAGCGCACTTGTTCACTTTTTTTTCTTTTAGGTGGGCAAAAATATCCTAACGCACACCCCGCTGCCCGGCGAGGCAACTGGGTAGTGTGGGGCCCAACCCACCGTGCGCCCTCGCCCGTCCTTACTACGGCGGATCACGGGTACCATACCGTCGTATCGACCGCGATCCGCAGGCGGCAGCCCCTTCAGACACCCTCTCTAGAGCGACGGCCCGCGCACTTGGGCCTTCGCGGTAGGCTTCTGCGGACGGCAGGGTAATCCCCAACCCCACCGTCCGCAGCCTCGGCCAGGGCAGCATCAGGCGCAAAAAAGCGTGCCACGCCGCCATTCATTCATCAGTCATTGGTCATTCGCTGAGTGTAATATTGAGTGAATTCCCTATTAATAATAGAAGAGTTTAGCCAATTTAATAGAAATTTCAGTTTATCAGACATAGCCCAGTAAAAGTAAATGGGTATTGCGGCATAGGTATAAATATAATATATATATTTTGATCTGTATTTTAGCCCTTGACTGCTGAGAATAGTTACTATAAAAAGCAAATTATTTGTGAAATTGTTATTTAGGAACCACGCTACTTATCGGATGCATTTACATACCTATATTATTACAATATACCTAGTAAGTTTAATTTTGCAATTATAATTCATACTATTTGGGATGCAGCTTCAAATCCTACTCGCAGTACAGCTCTCTTTTTCCACTTTCACAAATAATTTATTCTTTAAAATATATTTATTGCAACAAAAAAGGTACTTTTTATTTTTATAATCATTATTCAATATAATTGTGGTTGATTGAATGCTAAATATGTGTTAGGTATAAAGGATAGACGTTGATTATTTTTATTACTATTCTAAAAATATTATTACCTTAATGTAAGTTGTTGAAACGTAGTAAGATTTTCAATTTGATCATTGTAGATTTCTGCCATATTTAGTAGAAATATAAAAAATTGTGGTCACGCTGACAGACAGTCCATTCTATAGTCTATATTTTGTCTAAAAGAAAAAAAAAAATAGTGCAGTGACAACGTCCATAGGGGTGGGATGTGTTACTTGCTCTTTTAATTTTAAGTTTGTTTAGATAGCAAATATTACGTTTTCATTACTTTTTTGCTCAATAATAATTTCTATTCTAAACTAAGAGTTAGAATTAAATCGAAATATATATAATCACATTAATAAATAAGCTTTTAAGTTACTTTCCGAGTACATAAAGTGAAATGATAACTACCTTCTATCGATAACAAATACCGGTTTGTGAAAAAGTCTACTGAAAGGAAATAAAGGTAAGATCTCCTTAATTCTATTCCACCAATAGAAAAGTGACTTGATATAACTATAAATTTTAATCAATGGTAGTCGACAGCCGTATTGATGATGGCAATTAAATTAGTAATTGTCTACAGTACCTATAATTATATAAGTATAAATATATATATTTTTTTGTTGTTAGCAAGAGTATTTATTATCCCATAAAACTTTATTGTCCTGTGAAAATCAAACCCACAATGCCCGGCTCGGGTGTTCGGTATATGAAACACTGTGGCGTCTGATGATCACATCGCCGTAATTTTTGAGCTTCCTGAAACATTAGTATCTAATAATAATAATAATATCACACTGTATTGGGATCGATCAATCATCACGGACAGGACTGCTGTGGCCAACAGACCTGTTGGTTGATCGATCTGAGCGCCGGTCAATAAGGCCGAAAAAGATAAACAGATTGAGTATCTGGACTTGACTCACGAGATTGTTGACATGTGGGATGTAGATTCGGCAATCATTGTGCCGATAGTGGTTTCAGTAAACGGACTCATAGCCATAGCCAAGAGCCTCTACCAACATCTTAAGAGGCTCACGTTGGGTATTTGGATCAAGGGTTTGATACAGAAAGCGGTACTTCTGGACACGGCACGCATCGTGAGGAAGTTCCTGTCTCTGGGGCCCTAACCACTGGCCGTTTGGCCCTTGTGCCCGCTGCCGGTGGGTCTAGTCTACACACTTTTTATATTTTTAAATATTTTATTATTTTTCGAATTATTTATATTTAAAATGTATTTAGTTGTAAGATATAATGTAAATAAAGAGATAATATTAACTCTTTATTGTACACCAGAAAAAAGAAACAAGAAAATGTGTGTAAGTATTAAATTGATTAAGTACAATTGGCGGTCCTATCGCACAAGGCAATCTCTTCCGGACAACCATTGGATGGAAACAAAAAAAAAAAAAAATAGCACAAATTAATCATATAAATAATAGGCAATATTAAACCTAATACTATAAATGTAAAAGTGTGTTTCTGTTAACTCTCGACGCTGTAACTACTTAAATTTGTCCGTGTGGTGACGGACTAAGAATACAAGTGGTCATCACCCCATTCTTTCCTGCGGGTTTCATATAAGGGGGCTAAGGGAAGTAAGCAATTATCACCCATTGCATTACTGGTGATAGGGCTGGGTACTAAGTGAGAGCACTTGCTGTCGGGCCCGAACGGGTCGGTACCACCGCCTCCTGTGTGACCGGTCATGAAGCACGTCAGTGTGTTTTGGCTGTAGCAGAAGATAGCCGTTTCTTCTTTCATTTCACATCTGAGAAATGAAATTGTGCGCAGCGGCTTGACTATACTCTTGGTATAGTTGAGTGCATGAGCGACGGTTACCACTTACCATCAGGTGGGCCGTGCCTCGTCCGCCATCACAAGCGATAAAAAAAAAATAAAAAAAAACCTGTCACCACTAAATTTGGCACACGTATAATCCGGAGGATGGCAAGACATAGGCTACTGTATGTGGCATATCACTACAGTAGTGTCACACAGATCCAGTGGCCAGTAATGACGACAGACGGCGGGTTCATTTGAGGCCCCACACTACCTTCATTCGTTGCTCCGAACGACAGGGTGTGTGGTTATGTACATTTTTTCCCGCTTTTATAAAAAAATAGGATGGCTGTGGCACAAAAAAGAACTCTACCCAGAAATAGGTAGTGAAGAGTAGGTATGTAGATCAGGGGTGCTCTGACATAAGCTGACTTGTGTTTTTCCAGTCTGCCAACTCGCACTGGGCGACCGTGGTTGACTTGTAAATACGACTCGGTCTAAGAGGTGACCCGTATTAATTAGAATGAATATGTAGAGCCTTGCTTATCCTAGTATAAATAGGCAAGATTTCAGGACGGGCCTCGCGGCGTGGTCGGTAGTGTAACCGACTGCCGTGCACGAGGTCGTGGGTTCGATTCCCACTCAGGACAATTTGTGTGATGAACACAGATATTTGTACTGCGTCTGGGTGTTTTCTATCTATTATATGTATGTATTTACAAAAAAAAAGTAATATATGTATTATATCCGTAATCTGGTATCCATAGCACAAGCGTTAAGCTTAGTTTGGGACCAGAGGGCGTTGTGTGTGTGTAATGTTCGTGAATATTTATTTATTTGACATGCTCAGTTATTTTTAAAGTACAAATTTATTTGTGAATGAGGAAAAAGAGATTTTTAGTATGAGCGGGAATCGAACCCGCATCCCCCATGTCACGCCTACCATGAACTCTTAGCTAGCAATTCAATTCCGACGCAATTCAAAATAGGTGTGTTGTATTTCGTACCATGATGCCTAATTGAGCGATCTTGTTTAGGTTGTCAAGTAAGTTCATGGTACGAATTTCAATACAAAGATGTCATGATTGGGATTCAGACTAGGTGCTGGGGGGTTAGGCAGAATGTCATATTTCACGGGGTTAGGCAGAATCTCATATCTCACATGTCGATCGTATCGACTCGCTTGTACGATCACCGTGATTGGCCAACGGATTATTGTGACATCACGCTTCGGTTTCTCAACCAATCACAGTGATCTCGATACGGTCGACACGTGAAATATATCATTCTGCCTCAGGGGGCTGATTCAGCAAAAAACAAAAGATTGCGTCTTTGACATGTCAAGGTATGAAATTGCGATTCAGTTCAGTTTGGGTCCTATTAACTGTATCGCAATAAGAGTTCGTGGTAAGCCTGCTGGTATATAGTTTGTCCTGAGATATAATCTAAAAATAGCTTTTGGCTGCGGCGGAACCGCGGGTGGGGTACCCCTAAATAGTAGTTTTTTCTCAAATATCTTAGAACTAGATTCAGTCGACGACCATAGATTATTCTATAAGGAAAAATACGTAATAATCATTATTTATTGTTATGCCGGCGACTCTGTCCGCGTGGACTTATAAGTACGGCACTTTAAGACACATTAATTTTCTCGATATAAAATTTGCTGTCCCAGACTCCCAGGGAACCAATCATTTTTCCTGGATAAAGAGTAGCCTATGTGCTTTTCTGGGCTCCATACTATATTATACACATGTTATAATTATAATTAGTTCATTATGTCGTGAAACGTAATAAACAAACAGACTTTAGCTTAATTATCTTATTATTTCTCTATAGTCTGTTTTTCTGTCGGTCCGCGAGATCTTCCTTATCCTATTTAGTAATGCCTGCGACTTCGTCCGCGTGTAATAGTTTTAGAACAATTTTGGTTAGCATAAAAAGATTTTGCCGTGTGGGGCCGGCTTTAGAATTGTTCCACCCCTCTCCACCCATGGGAGTCGTAAAAGCCGACTGAGGGAATTCCGGGGGAGTGGGCAGCAGCACTCCCTCGAGTATTAACAACATCCACTGCGATCGCCAACCCGCCCGCCAACCGTGGCGATTACGGCACTATCCCCCATTTTTGGGGAGGCCTATGTCCAGCAGTGGACGTTCAAAAGGCTGATGGATGGATGGATAAAAAGATTATAGTGAGTCAACCTTAAAAAATAGACATAATTATGCAGCCGCGGACTTTTTTTTACTTTTAAAGGGAAACGATTCTGTCATACATGATTCTTGCTAAACTTTATCCGTTCACGCAGCGCACGCAACGGAAGCTCTCAAAAAGGAGAAAAAAAACGATTTTGGATAATTCTTCATTGGTGCTCCGCTTCTATTGGTCTTAGCGTGATGATATATAGCGTATAACCTTCCTCGATAAATTGGCTATCTAACACTGAAAGAATTTTTCATATCGGACCACTAGTTCCTGAGATTAGCGCGTTCAAGCAAACAAACGAACTCTTCAGCTTTATATATTAGTATAGATTAAATCCCATGATTTACATCTAATTTTAAAGCTTATGGTGCCTTCTAATGATGAAAAATTTACCGTTTTTCTTATATTTGAAATTTAAAATCATCCAAGTAGAGGTCTTGAACGATAGATATCGAATCGGATTCGATAAATTTCGTTCTGAGGAATTCCGCACGGCTCGACCTACAGACATAACTCTGTTACAGTATACATACAGTATATTTTTTTAGTAATATAATACCTATGTAATGTTTTGCAGACAGAACAGGGTCGATTACATCCAAATTCCAACGCAAAGATTTGCTAATAATGCCCATTGAGGCAAGGCCCTTATTTACAAGCATTAGGAAACTATTATATAAAATTATAGTTGGCATGTAAGGGCCATCACTATTTTATAACTGTAACAGAGTTGTATGTGTGTGTGTGTGTTAAAAATATTGGAGGAAAAAAATGGTGACGTTTTTTATTTAGTTTAATAATCATAAGCCAAAATCAATCTTTCTCGACGGGCCTCGTGGCGTAGTCGGCAGTATAACCGACTTCCGTGCACGAGCTCGGCACGGGTTCGATTCCCACTCAGTACAATTATTTGTGTGATGAACATAGATATTTGTACTGCGTCTGAGTGTTTTCTATCTATAATATGTATGTATTTACAAAAAAAAGTAATATATGTATTATATCCGTAATCTGGTACCTATAGCACAAGCGTTAAGCTTAGTTTGGGACCAGAGGACGTTGTGTGAAAATGTCAGTGAATATCTATATATTCTACACTGATGGCGGAGTAGTTTAGATTTCAATTGACAGGACAACTCTTTGTGTGATCCACAAATGGTTGTTTCGAGTCTGCTTGTACTTTGTGTCCGTGAAATTGTATCTTTGTAAATTCCCCCGCGATACAAGGATTCTTCCTTAGTGCAGCTTGTTGTCTTCAAAATAATTGACGTCATTCGACCTAAATATTTGGCGCCAATTTTGATAGTTGAATTGGTTGACAATCAATTGATCTGCAATTTCTGCATCGCTTAGCGCTTTCAAGATGCAGGTTTCTGAGCAAGAGCAAAATAACGTGCAACTTCCTCTCATCATCGATCATGATTTTAACGCTGGAAGGTTTTTGAAGTTATACTTCTAACGTGACTTGCATAGCAAAATAACGTGCAACTTCCTCTCATCCATCATCGATCATGATTTTAACGCTGGAAGGATTTTTGAAGTTATACTTCTAACGTGACTTGCATAAGGTTGCGTTAAGCGTTTAACGTTACCATGGAGGAGGTATGAAAGCACTTAAACTCTTAACATCGACTTATAAGAAATTTCAAACTTTTATTAACGCCATCTAGTGACATTATTTATTTATTAGACATAATTACTTTTTCTATCAAGGTATTTAAAAACATAACTGTGGCAAGTTTTGCAGTTACGAATTTAATAATTACTTTATTTTTAATGATGCCAAAGAAGTATAACTTCTGACGCGCGTACATAAGTACACGCATTTTTTGATAGGACCGGTACCGAATATTTTTTATACTGCGTGGGTGGCAAACAAGCATATGGCCCATCTGATGGAAAGCAGTTACCGTAGCCTATAGACGCTAGTAACACCAGAGGCATCACTCGCGCGTCGCCATCTCCAAGGAAAGTGGATAATAAGATGAGGATGAGATGCATTCTAAGGAGAAAATAGTAAAGATAATATACACTCCATATAGGAAGTGTAATAAAGAGAGAATAGGAAGGTTAATAAGGGATAGGTGTGGGGCCGGCTTTAGAATTGTAATGGGAGTCGTAAGAGCCGAATCCTCGAGTATTAACAACATCCACTGCGATCACCAACCCGCCTGCCAAGCGTGGCGATTACGGCACTATCCCCCATATGAGCGAAACACATGTTGTGGCGTTGTCTTGGGGAGGCCTATGTCCAGCTGTGAACGTCGAAAGGCGGATGGATGGATGGATAGATAGGAGGGGTTTGGGCCTCCGGCGCTCTCACTCACCATACAAAACACAACGATAGGAGTTCCTGCCGTTGTTTCACGCCGATCTTCTGTTATATGATGGTATTTCCCCGATCGAGCCAGGCCCCTCATGCTGGTATAACCAAGTTTCGAGTATTTGCACTATTGTAGAAAAAACGCAATGCATTAACGCTGAAACATAAGCGTTATTACAAATATGCAATTGCTTATAATACCATAATTCACAACGAAGACGACAGCCGCAGTAACACGTTATAAAACGCTTGTCCTACCCACTCGGGTCTAAAATTAGTTTTTCGAACGGAGTTAGTATGATAATCGTTTAGAAACAATCACAATTCACAATACGACCTAAGTGTCTAATTGCATAATGAAGTATGCATATGCGTAAAATCGTGTATGTTAACAAATAAAAATGTTAATTATATTTGCGTAACGCTATTAATTGAATTAATTAATTGCACAATATAATAAAACTTGGCAAATGCGGTTACGTAGAAATTTTAGTGTTATACTTTATTTATTTTAATATACACATACACCTGAGTTTGTGTAAGTTTTTAATATATATTTTTAATAATACTTCTTTTACAGAATCTTTTTTGAACGTGATCCGTTTTTAAACGATCAGTGATTTTTGGAGTTGTTTTTTTTTTAATTTTGAGTTTTATTTAAGAAAATATGAATTAATGATATTGAAATTTGAGTGGCTTCCAAAAAGTTTGAATTTTTCAACTAGCATTACTACGCCAGCCGAAGGCTCAATATGGGAAATGATAGAAAAACATCAATTGTTTTTTTTTAACCTGTAGATTATAAAAGTATATACAATACCTATGACTAAACGATACGTTCATTTTTTTCAGAATCCATCCTCTGCTGATGTAGTGAAGTCGTAAAACGAAGGTAAGCGCTTCAATTAAAATCTAGTTGATAACGCTCAGTAACAGTGTGTAGCACGTGTACCTAGTATTAATTATGCTATAGCCCATACTTAAGAATTGCAAATCGTAATTCCTTTAAGACCTTGAATTTGACAACTGCAAATAGTTTCTATACAGGTACTTTCAGTTATTTTTTTTAAAGGACACGTTCTTTGCTTATTAAATTTAAAAAAATAGCTTATAATTTGTTGTAAATATTGTATTTTAATCGCTATATTGGCGGTATAAATAAAGTATTGTTTTTTAATTGGCCATAACCTTATAAACTCTACGAAATATAATTATTATTGATTTAAAAAAGATCTGAACGGAAAATGAGATAAATATTGCGATCAGGATTCGAACTGGCGAAGCGTTTAAAACGAATTTTCATGAAAACTTATTGTTTTATACCTCTTGATTATACTTATAAACTGATAGGATATATATTTTATCCCGGTACTATATCGGGAACCTGAGATATAACCTAAAAACCAGCACCTTTCTGCGGTGAAGCTGCGATCAAAGGCTAGTTTGGTATAAAGATATAGGTTTGATAAACGGATAAGTACATAGAATATTTTTGCTACGATAATAAAAACTTTCTGTTATTATTATAGAATGGAAATTTTAGGAGGAGAGCCCACCACTCACCCACGGATTGTTAATCCCGGTTATCTTTGGACAGAAGAACCTAAGATTGCCAATCCGCACTCTCACAGATAGAGGACAATGTGATAATAGCAAATTATCATTTAATATATTTTTTTAATAGTTACATTTTTTTTCAGACATGATCTTGCATGCTACTTTACTTTTTATTCTGTCCAAAGATAACCGGGATTGACAATCCGTGGGTGAGTGGTGGGCTCTCCTCCTAAAATATACACTCTATAATAATAACAATGGACTTCCGCTAAGTGTCGCCTCATTCAATCAAAGACTTTCTGTGACAGACGAAGTCGTAAACATAAGCTAGTATCACTATAAAAAAATATCAGTAACTAGAATACTAGGTCTCTTGAAACAAAGAAAAAAATGTTAGCAATAATTTAAAGACCGTCTTTCTTTTGCAATATATTTGTATTCATGTAAAAATTAAATTATTGTGCTCTAGATATTTAAAAAATAACACATTTCCGTGTGGTGACATACTAAAATTCAAATTCAAAAATATCTTTATTTCATAGGCCTATTAAGTAGCACTTAAAATCGTCAATAATACACTAATAATTAACACGAGCGCCTGAGGCGAGTGCAACCGCAATAACAAAGTGGCGATTGCAATCGCCACAAGCGGCCGGATCCCGTAGTAAAGCCTTTCATGAGAAGAACCCGGCAAGAAACTCATGGGACACTTTTTTAAATTGCCAATTTATTACAATTTAAATAATCTTTATAACTAAAATTACATTATATTTTATAAAACAATTTTGAAAATTAATGAATGAGGAGCAGCTCAAGCCCATTTTGTTTTATCCTCAAGATAATCCGAAACAGTGTAATAACCTTGATTACAAAGTCCAATTTTTATGGCTTTCTTAAACTTATTTAGTGGCATGTTTCGGACATTTTCAGGAATTTTATTGTAGAAGCATATACATTGCCCCTTGAAAGATCTACTAATTCTGTGGAGACGAGTACTGTGAGCAACAAGATTGCCTTTGTTCCTTGTATTAATGTGATGAACGTCGCTATACTTATCAAAGCTTCTGATGTTTTTCTTCACATACAACAGATTTTCATATATAAATTGAGACACAACAGTTAGAATATTTATTTCTTTAAATTTCTGTCTAAAGGAAACTCTCGGGCCCAGATTATAGATTGCATATTTGATTTTACATATCACCCCGCATAGAATCGTTGAGTGCAGGCTGTATATATGTTGTGACGCTCTCGCAAGGTTTAAAAAAAATACCACGATACTCCATGGTATGCGAGGTATTTTAAGCAGTTTGAAAACATAATGACATTGGCTATGGTTACTTTCTAACACTTGAATAATTAAGTAAAAATATGGTTTTAAATTCCGAACGTGTACAAAAACAATATGGCTGCCGGCAAAGGACAGTTGCTTGACCTTCCATTCGGTTATGTAATTTGTTGCTACGAGGTAAAATATTATTTTCGTATATTTTTTATATACTGCGCGAGTAGCAAACGAGCATACATACGCGATGAACTCCAAAACTACTTAGACTCATTCATATTCATTCAGATGGATGAAGGAAAATATCACATAATTTTTTCGGGCAAAAAATAGTGTAAAAAATATTATGGTTGCCTGTAAAGTCGGTTTACGGACGATAATTTTACGTAATAACGTCATAAATGTTTTCTGAGAGTTTCACAAGCAATGCATCGGTCGCCATACATTTTTCGGAACGTGAGAGTTTTTCGTGCATGCAGCCGGCGTTCATCGATTTATAAGACGTCACACGTCGTAAGTTAATTTAAAGTAAAACATGAAATCTAACACAATACTTCTAATACATATATAAATCCATCCATAGTAAAGTTATTATTATTGATGTTTCAAAAATATGGTTACCGATTGTTTATTGGTTGAAAAATTATGGCGCGCAATTTGTATTTGTAGTAATATTTATAATAAAATAAAATAGCCTTTATTGCTGTTTCTTTCCATACAATTAATACATGCCTACTTCCTAAAAACTAAATTGATTTATTCTAACTTACATTTAAATGATCGGCAACTGCATGTTGGTGTGGAACAGCTTGTCTGTCGACAAATCCTTCTCTAAAGATTTCCACGTATTCCTGTCTCTTGCTAAACGCGTCCATACCGGACCAGCTATTATTTTGAAGTCATCTTTCCATGCAAAATTAAACTTACTATATTGGTTTAACGCATGTAAATGCATTCCGATAGATGGCGTTGGTCGTAAAGACAAATGTGATAAGGAGATTGGGATGATCGAAAGATCTGTACGATAGCTCAGTGGCTTAGAGCACTTCCCCGGATAGGAAAAGACGCGGGTTCGTTTCCCGCTCGTACAAAAAATCTCTTTTTCCTTATTCACAAATAATTT
Organism: Leucoma salicis; assembly: GCA_948253155.1. Taxonomy (NCBI): domain Eukaryota; kingdom Metazoa; phylum Arthropoda; class Insecta; order Lepidoptera; family Erebidae; genus Leucoma; species Leucoma salicis. The sequence continues at coordinate 1,782,595 of OX411826.1, read as the reverse complement.
AAAAAGTGACAGAGCATGTCAAATGCTAAAAAATTTAGATCAAAAATCATCTTCCCATCTCTTGGTTTGTCTGCCTCTATTTGTTTTACTATCTCTTGGATACCATTCTGTTACTAACTTAGTCCATTTATCTTTACTTTCTCTTAACATATGGCCTGTCCAACGCCATTTAAGCTGTCTGTAGGCTGTGTGTGCATTTTTATGTTTTGTTTTCTTTTTAATTTCTTGTAATTTCACTCTATTTTTTCTTTTTATACCTAAAATACTCCTTTCTATTGCATTTTGGCAGACTTTTAATTTACTTTCTTGTAGTTATGTTAACGCCCACGTCTGGCACCCATATAGTAAGCATGGCATAATGCATATTGCGTATACTTTCTTTTTTCCTTTCATTGGCAAATCTTTATCCTTCATTATTTCACTAAGAGAACAAAACCGTTTCCAAATATTAGTTATTCTTCGTTCTATTTCTTTATTCATGTAATTATCTGTAAATATAAGTTGGCCCAAATATATATATATTCATTAACATATATAAACGTATACGTAAATAACGAATAAATAGATTGTTCGTTATTTACTGTTTGTTGAGAATTCGTCATAATTTTGGTTTTAGTTAGGTTCATTGTCAGGCCGGCCTTAGCCACTTTCATCGGATAGTTGCTGCAACATTAGTCCCAGAGTTCCTGCGTCCTCTGAAAACAAAATGAAATCATCCGCGAAGCGTAGATGGTCGAGATTTTTGCCATTTATATTGAGGCCATTTTTGGTCCAGTTTAGATTCCTGAAGATCATCTCCAGCACTGCTGAAAATAATTTCGGTGATATAGTGTCTCCTTGGCGTACACCTCTTTTAATAGGAAATTCGTTGCCCGTAGATTCAAGTTTAATTTGTGCTGTGCTCGATGTGTATACGTTTTTAATTATTAGTGTGTGTTTTGCTTGCACCCCTTGTCTTTTTAGAGCGTCCCATATATACTCGTACTCATGTTCCAATGTATCGAATGCTTTGTTAGAGTCTACAAACCCTATGTAATACGTTTTATTATATTCTGTATATTTCTGTAGAATAATATTTATAGTAATATTTATTTATCGTGGTTATCCGAACGGTCCATTAAAACAGCAAAAAGTCTCTATGGACTGAATTAGAATGAACGTTCCCTATTAATTTTAGTAGTTCCAATTTAAATACATATACTATAAAATAAATAATAAATGTAATATTCACGGACATTTCACACAACGTCCTCTGGTCCCAAATTAAGCTTACCGCTTGTGCTATGGGTACCAGAGTACGGATATAATACATATATTACTTTTTTTCTAAATACATACATAATTATAATATATAGAAAACACCCAGGCGCAGTACAAACATCTGTGTTCATCATACAAATAATTGTCCTGAGTGAGAATGGAACCCACGACCTCGTGCACGAAAGTCGATTACACTAACAACTACTCCACGAGGCCCGTAATTATTTAATTTTATCACTGTGATTTTAGATTACGATATAAACAATCTGAAATACTAGTCTTAATAAAAATAATAATACAAATAGTGTTTAATTAAATAAATCCAATGCATTTATACTAAAAATATAAATTTTGAAAGATATCACGTGAGATCAGCGGAGGGGGGAGGAGTCGAGACAAATCTCACGACATTTCACCGGCGGGATAGAGGGTGGTCAAAAACGCCTCGCGTAATAAATGGACGCCCCCTTATCCGATCTTAACGTTGTTTTCAAAATGTGTGATTTGCTCCATATTAAAAGATAAGATAGTTTTTATCACAATTATTAACTTTTGCAAAATTAATGAACTAATTATGTGCAATGAATTTCAATTTCACTAATTTATGTGTACACAGCAATGCGTGGCCGGGCCTGCTAGTTTATACATCTACACAAATAAATAAATTTAAATGTCTCTTAGTAACGTCTAAATAACATACGTTTACTAAATAGATATAATATACGTTAAAGTTTTTGTCTATCTGTTTGTTCGTTCTCGCTAATCTCCGTTTTATCCGTTCCGCAAAAAAAAGAACATAACTAATTACCACGCGGATGAAGTCGCGGCTGGCAGTTGGTATATTATAATAATAATATTCACGGACATTTCCCACAACTTCCTCTGGTCCCAAACTAAGCTTAACGCTTGTGCTATGTGTACCAGATTACGGATATAATACATAATTATATTGCTTATTATTTTATTGTAAATACTTATTATTTTTTTGTAAATATATACATATAATAAAAAGAAAACACCCAGACGCAGTACAAACATATGTGTTCATCACACAAATAATTGTCCTGAGTGGGAATCGAACCCACGACCTCGTGCACGGTCAAGTCAAAAGTCAGTTACACTACCGACTACGCCACGAGGCCCGTAAAAATGAGTGAGGTATATTATATAATTGAACAAGCACATAATACGTTGCCGTGGTTCGAACTTAACACCTCCGCGTAACAGTCTACTGGCATCCACTGATGAATTTCAAACGCATCCACTAGCCTACCGTTGCAGCATTATCAGTAGTGAGAGCGCCGGAAGCCTAAGCCTCCTAATTATTATCTTTCCTATCCACATCCTATACCTTTCCTTGGAGATGGCGACGCGTGAGTGATGCCTCTGGTGTTGCTAGCGTCTATAGGTTACGGTAACCGCTTACTATCAGGTCCATATGCTTGTTACACCCACATACACCATTACGACCTGAAAGTGGTAAAGCCTTGCTTATCCCGAATCACGAGCACGAATGGACTGGCTCGATTGGCGAAGTACCATCCTCTCATAGAAGATCAACGTGAAACAACGGTAGTTACTCCTACCGTTGCGTCATATGTCGAGTGAGAGTGCCAAAGGCCCGATCCCCCCTCCCTATCCTCTCCTTAGCATCCTACCTATCCTATCCTTATTATTATTTTTCCTGTCCACCTCCTATCCCTTCCCTTGGAGATGGTGACTCGCGAGTGATGGCACTGGCGTTGCTAGCGTCTATAGGCTATACAGTAATCGCATACCATTACGTGGGCCGTAAGCTTGTTCGCGATCCATGTAGTTTAAAAAAAAATTCAAATCAAAGGGGGTTAATTTGCAAATGATACACTACGTTAAAAAATAGAAGCAAAACGCAAACGTCACGCTTTTTTGGAGCACACCGGGTTTTTTAAACGCCCATTTAAAAAACGCGATGTGCATAGGCTGCTAGAAAACCCTTGTCACATTTAATCGCACCAAGCGATACTTCCTCCCGTTTGTGTGCGAACGTATTTTTTGAACGGCCCTTTAAAAAGATAGTATTGGACTGCAAGTTACCAGCCCGATTGATTTGTGTGTACTCGGTAGTGTAACCGACTTCTGTGCACGAGATCATGGGTTCGATTCCCACTCAGTACAATAATTATTTGTGTGATGAACACAGATATTTGTACTGCGTCTGGGTGTTTTCTATCTATTATATGTGTGTACATATTTACAAAAAAAAAGTTATATATTATGTATTATATCCGTAATCTGGTACCCATAGCACTCAAGCGTTAAGCTTAGTTTGGGACTCTGGTCCTCTGGGACGTTGTGTGAAATGTTCGTGAATATTTATTATTATTATTCTGTTCGGAATATTGGTCGAAATGGCTGAACTATAATAGCTTTATTTGTCATTCAAACATATCTGACAAGTACAATGCAGTGGGCGGGTAAGTCAGATCACTGACACCGCTAAATAAAGTACAAATAATAATTTGTGAATAAGGAAAAAGAGTATTTTAGTACAAGCGGGAATCGAACCTGCGTCCCTTCCTTTCCGGGGAAGTGCTCTAATCCATTGAGCTATCGTACCATTTCTAGAAATACCGATTTTCCTCATCACATTTGTCTCATGTGTCAAATACTCTTTTTCCTTATTCACAAATTATTATTTGAACTTTAAGAGTAGCTGAGCACGTCAAGTGCTAAAATATAGATCAAAATGACCGCTAAATAAATTCTGGCATCACACAAACACTTCTGAACAGATTTTGATTAAGCTTTTTCTCATTTGATAGATCTTGATTAGACTTACGAAGTCGTAAACATTTTATCCCGCTACTATATTGGGTGGGAACCTGAGACATAACGTAAAAACCAGCTCTCGACTGCGGCGGAGCGGCTAATTCTTAATATTGTGTCCATGGCTGGCAATAAACAATTACCACGAGGTGGACAGTGAGTCATCAGTCATCTAAAGCAATATAAAATACCACCAAAGAACATCTGCTATAGATATCCATAAAATTAAATTCGTTTCACTGACGTCTTACGGAATAAGCGGAATATGACTTCAATTGACGTCGGAACTCCGAAAATAAACGCGATATGCGATTTATTACATCTGGAATAAACTGCCTCGGTGGTGAATCGGTAGTGCAAGGGACTGATGATCATGAGGTCTCGCGTTAGATCCCCGGGCGGGGCAGTGTTATTGACCTTTTTCGTAAAAAGAAAAATTCTCAGTAGCAGCCTAGAGTTTGGACATGAAGGCAATAGGCTTGGCCCTTATTACGTGCGACTTAAACATAATTTACGAACCGTGGGTGTGTACACCTCTGCCTACCCCTTCGGGGATACAGGCGTGAGACTATGTTTTTATGCTCTTTTTTATGTAATAAAACAAAAACGCACGAACGATGGCTTAACAAATTTCGCTTGACCGGCAACAGATGCGTGACACCTCTATGGGTAAACACTTGATATCTGTGCTTCGGAAGGCACGTTGAGCAATGTGTCTCAGCTCTCAAATAACTTGCTGGTAATAGTTTCACAGCAGTGATAGCCTAGCGGTAAAACCAAGGACTGCACAGACAGTGGTATCGAGTTCCATCCCGAGTCCAAGGCCCAGACCTCGTGCGGCACCTCTAAATTTCCAAAGGGCATTATTCAGCTCCATACATTGTTGGCCTAAGGACCAACAGCCACAAAAAATAGTTTTTGTGTGATTAATAACGACTACATACGATCGAAATTAAATGAAAGTCACGGACACTTCAGAAAACTGCTTATTAACCAAAATAGTTGCCCATTTTGAGGTTATGATTTGTTGTATGTACCTACACACTACGTATATAACATGGCGTCGCGGGTTCATTAGTATTTTAGCGCATTTATAAAATTAATCTACATAGGTACTACCTATAATATAGTGGATGAGGGCCCCACACTGCCCTGTTCATTGCCCCGAACGACGGGGTGTGCAGTTAGGAACATTTTTTCCCGCCTTAACAAAAAAAAAGGGTGGCATGCTTGTTCATTCATAGGCCGATTTGAGTAATACATTTTCAAAATATGTAGGTATGTATTTATTTCCAATTTCTAATTGCTCATTGAAGGAAAACTTCGTGAGAAAACCTACACGCTTGAGAGATTTTCTCGACGGCTTGTGAAGTCGGCCAACCCGCACTGGGCCAGCTTCATGGACTATGGCCTAATTCCTCTCACTATGAGAGGACACCCGTGCCCAATAAAAAAGGCAAACGGTCAGCCTGATGCTAAGTGGTCACCATAACCTACACACGTTAGCAATCACAAGGGCAACACTCGCGCTGCCGGCTGTAGGGAAAAGTGCAAGGAGATGTAATTGTATTTGTCGAAGAATGAAGGTAGACCCTAGCTGGTGCCAGTTTGGTGCAGTCGTTCGGAAGTTATCATCCATCCATCCATCAGCCTTTGGACGTCCACTGCTGGACATAGACCTCCCCAAGAGAACGAGGAATAGTGCCGTATTCGCCACGCTTGGCACGCGGGTTGCCGATCGCAATGGATGTTGTTAATACACGAAGGAGTGCTGCTGTCCACTCCCCCGGAATTCCCTCAGTCGGCTCTTACGACTCCCATGGGTGGAGAGGGGTAGGACAATTCTAAAGCCGGCCCCACACGGCCGGGTCGGAAGTTATAGGCGTATCTATATACATACATACATTGCAGCGATTCATTTTTATTTATATAGATTAAACACTATGGAATATCAGGCGAGAATTTCCTCAGCTTCCAGAACGCTCCCCAGCCGCGCTGGATTCGTCGATATCTTGAAGTTGTGTCCACCTAATGGGCATTGGACATGTCATTTTTCGACCCATTAGCCGGGAAAACCTGCCGAGGTCGTTATAAAAAAATATGATGAACTTTTTATGATAAAAGGGGGCAATGACTCCTACATATAAATTATAACACAAAAAAAAACAATTTAATCTACATTGTTAATTAATTTATACAGATAATAATAGCAATATTGTAGGTACACAATTAAAAAAAACAATAGTTTTTAAAACACGCTTTTATTAGCCTCGCCTGTCGGAATCTTGGTACGAAATTTTAAACCCCTTCAAAATGTAGAAGAAGAAATTAAAGTATATTTAAAAAAAACGAAAACATCGATTTTCTTTCTTTCTTCAAAATTAAATATTGTTCGAGTCTTATATAATAATTCTTAGTAAGCGTTCTCGTTATCCATAGTCAAATAAAATTAAAACTGTTATTGGTTTATTGATTGATTTTCTAGTTAGATGCTCTTGTCAACAGATGGCGTTAAAAACAAATAAATCCAACAAAAACAGATTTTACCCTCCCTCCGCCTTAGATTTTTCACATCAATAAAATAATGAACGACTATCTCCCGCTACAACCAAAACACCGAGCTTCACGGTCGCTCACACGGGACACAGTCGTACCAACCCACTCGGGCCAGATAACAAATGGATACTCCCACTTGGTGGGTACCTCTAACACTTGCTCAGTGGGACTTTCATTAGCCCCCGGCCAGCTTTGCAATTGGAGGTAATACGGCTATATACCGCACTCACCAAATGGGTCCTAGGATCGTTCAGAATTTCTTTCGAAATTATATCGATGTTTTCACATCTACGAGACGTCCCGTGACGGCTCCTTTTGTTTCATATCTGCTAAATGAAATGGTGAACTTGATAGTCTTCTTAATATAGTTGCTTGATAGTACACTTAGTATCCTTGGGTCTATGAGCCACGGTTACCACTTACCATCAGGTTGGCAATGGCTCGTTTGCCACCATAAGTGGTGTAAACACATCAGAGGTAGGAGTAACTACCGTTGTTACACGCTGATCTTTTGTGAGAGTGTGGTACTTCCTCGATTGAGCCATTATTCATGCTAGGATAAGCAAGGCTCTATCACTTTAGTGATCACTGTTGATAAAAGATTATCGCATTGTGAAATCGTGGTATACTATATTATTACGTATTATGCCTGCGCTGAGCCCCTCTCATTCTGTGGGAAGACCCGAACGTAAACAGCATTATGAATGCGAAAAACAAATATTAATTGGTCGCGTCATTTCGCCGCAGTACATACATACATACATCAGCCTTTTAACGTCCACTGCTGGACATAGGCCTCCCCCAAGAATGGGGGATAGTGCTGTAATCGCCACGCTTGGCAGGCGGGTTGGCGATCGCAGTGGATGTTGTTAATACTCGAAGGAGTGCTGCTGCCCACTCCCACGGTATTCCCTCAGTCGGCTCTTACGACTCCCATGGGTGGAGAGGGGTGGGACAATTCTAAAGCCGGCCACACACGGCTAGCCGGCCACACACGGCTCGCCGCAGTAATGATGTTTTATTTTAGTAGCCAATTACGAATTTAGTTATTGCACGCCTCATAAGCGAAGCGTTGAGGTGGGTACTACTATCACTTCACGCATCGCAACTGATTTTTCAAACATTTTAAATCTCTATCATATATTGCACTTGTAAAATAATATATACAAACACATATCAAGAAAAAACACTATTTTTAACACTCATGATTGATACTATTTTTGTTATTTAAACTAGTTAAAAAACTGTTTGAAAAGTTTTGTCAGACGAGCCATGATCCATCTGATAGTAAATGGTAACCGTCGCATGGACTTGACTATACCGAGAGTATTGTCAAGCCGCTGCTCACCAATTCATTTCACAGATATGAAATGAAATATAAACGGCTATCTCCTGCTACAGCCAAAACGCAACGATGCGCTTCATGGCCGGTCACACGGGAGATGGTGGTACCAACCCGCTCGGGCCCGATACCAAGTGAGTACTCCCACCCGGTACCCAGCCCTACCACCAGTCATGCAATGGATGGCAATTGCTTACTTCCATTAGTCGCCTCATACGACACCCATGGTAAAAAATGGGGTGGTGACACTTATATTCTTAGTCCGTCACCACACGGACAAATTTTTTCTGCGAAACCTTAATTATTTTTAGAAATAAAAGTAGTCTTATAACAGCAGCTGTCTGCCTGTGAAAGTTCTGTCCAAATCGAACATTTCGGATCAGCCATTTCGGAGATTAGATTATATATTATGTATTACTTAATAAACTATTTTAGATTTTTTTTATATATATATTTTTAGCATTTGACATGCTTAGCACTATACATTAAACACAAAGTGAAAAATGTGAAATCGAAAATAACAGTCAGGAGCAGGATTTGAACCTGCATCTTCTGGATACCGTCCAGATGCTTTACCAATTCAGCCATCCTGACAATTGCTCCTGACTGCTGAGGCGTCACCCAAAGACGTTAAGTATGATGTGTTATCGAAATTAGCAGTCAGGAGCAATTGTCAGGATGGCTGAATTGGTAAAGCATCTGGACGGTATCCAGAAGATGCAGGTTCTCAAATCCTGCTCCTGACTGTTATTTTCGATTTCACATTTTTCACTTTGTGTTTAACCTAATAAACTATTATAAAAACAACAGGAAGAGAAAAACCTAAAAAAAATGGTATTTTATTAAAGGTAACGTTAATGATATTTTACTTTCACATTTTTTTTTATAAAAATTTAACAAGAATTGCTATCATTTAAAAAAAAAAACTGTTATTTAGACATTACAAACAGTTAAATTTTATTTATTTGTTATTTTATAATGGTAACATTTCGTCACAATTCAACAAAAAAAGATATACAAATATTCATTTTAAAAATAGACGTGTCACGTGGGCAACACTGTCGGGCATCCGTTCTGTAACCACGAGGCGTCAACGTGACAAGCTTCTATTTGTGAATGTTAAATGTGGATATTTGTAAAACTGCGCTCGTAACACTCGGCGTTGTTTATAAAGATGTGCTTTTTTAAATTTTTGGAATGGCTACAAGGTTTTTGACTCGTGAAACTTATATTGGTGTAAATCCATTATTATTTTACTCCAATAATATACTTACTCGTAGAAATAAATAAAACTGAAGTGTCTGTCTGTAATGTCTAAATAACAGCTTTTTACTAAATGCATAATGAAAGTATAATCGTATTTTTTAAAGTTTTAGTAAGACAAAAACTTTAAACTTACTTACTTACTTATCATCATGCCATCTCCCTTGCGGGGTAGGCAGAAAGAACAGAGTACCAAAAGGCTCTATTCTTGCATACATCGCTCGCTACCTCAACATTCATAATTCTCTTCATACACGCTCGCCGATTTCGGAGACCCTTGACTCCACCTTCCTTCAATACATGACCGATTTGGTCTAGGTAGGTGAGTCTCGGTCTCCCCTTGTACCTATCCTTCCACTTTCAGATTGTATATCTTCTTACCAAGGCGCACGTCCGGCATAATTTCCACATGTCCGAACCATCGGCAGGATATAGTTCAGGATAATTCATCTACCTCATCTAGAAATTAATAACACTGCAGGATAAGATAACCGCATTATCCACTGAAGTAATGTTACACAGTTCCAGTGGTCCGCCAATACAGGCGGAGAGACGGCATACGGCGGGTTTATTTAGTGGGTTAAGTCCCCACACTCCCTGTTCGTTGCGCTGAACGACAAAGTTTGCGGTTAGGTACATTATTGCCCGCTTTAACAAAAAGAGGTAGTTATTTTGTTACTAAACATTTTAATTGGTAGTTTGTGGTAGAATTTTTGAGCACTAAATAAAAAAAAAATTTAAATTTCAAGAGGAGTATTTATAATAATTTTAATATACTAACTTAAAGTCTCATACATTGTAAGCATAAGTAGATATTTTAATTGTGTTTCTAAACGAATATTGAAGGTTAAAATAAATGATGTTGAAACAACATATCAGCCTTGGGCGCCTACCATCTAAGTCCATCCGTGATCATGAATGTTGTAAAGTATTCGAAACGTCGGGATAGTAGAAAATCAAGTAAACGCGATAGATACCGTAAACGTAGTTTTATTTCAAAAAAAGGCTGTTTTATCTCATAGGAAAAATTTACGAATGTTGAATACTACAGACGATCTCACTGTAATTACCTGGTGAGAGATTCTTTGGGGAAGAGAACTATAAGAGAGTCTTCTGAAGCAGACACGGAGCGACTTCCTTTTTGACCTCCACGACCTACCTAAGGGGACAACTGACCTTAGAACAAGACCAGAGTCAGATTTATTTTATTCAATACTGACAACCTGTTACGACTGTCTGAATGTTATTTGACCGCCGGGACCCAATACGTGACGTGCCTTCCAAAGCTCGGAGGAGATCAGGTGTCCATAAATAGGTGTCACTTTTTGGTCACCCATCTGATTCCATGCCGAGGGAAAGTTGCTTAACCTTTTTTTTTTTTGTGAAGGCGGGAAAAAATGTTCCTAATCGCACACCTCGTCGTTTGGGGCAACGAACAGGGTAGTGTGGGGCCCTCACCCACTAAAGAAACCCGTCGTGTGCCGTCTCTCCGCATTTATTGGTGGGCCACTGGAACTATGTTACATTCCTTCGGTGGTCCGCCGGCGGCTTACCCTTTCGGGTGCCTTCTACTGAGCGACGCATCCGCATACGGAGCGTCGCACCTTCGTGGGAGGTCTTGTGGGTGGCGAACGTTCCCCGGTCCATCCACCCACAGCCTGGGCTATGGCGACATGAGGCGCAAGAACTCGCGCTTGCGCCGCCCCAGTCGCTGGCGGTGGTTCGGGTCTGCGGAAGGATCAGCCTCCCTGGCCCTCTCCGCCGCTTCCTTCCGCGAGATAATCTCCTCGCAGAAGGCAGCGACTGCGGCCCAATTCCTGTCGCTGCCAAAAATCGCTCTGACGACGCTCGGCAGCGAGAGGTCCCCCCCTATTGCCGTGACGAGTTCAAGGCGATGTTGGCCCAAGCCGGGCACGACTCGAGCGTGTGCTGCGCCGTGTCCTCGTCGCAGCCGCAATGGTGACAGCCCGGAGTCGCTTCCCTCCTTGCGACTACGTACAGATCGTCGCCCTGCCCACTGTTCCAGCACTGACTGGAGTGCCCCTACGGCCGAAGACTGGCCCGGGGCGCCTCCAGCCGCGCCCTCCAGCTGGCCATGGCAACCCGGCGGGCGTCGCCCTGCCATCTGGCCACCACGCTGGGTGGGGGACGACGCCCCCCTCCCGCACTTGCGACGCCCGCCGATACACTTTGGCGAGCACCTCCGCCTCCAAGTCCCACGGAGGGGTTCCGGCCAACGCACAGGCCGCCTCCGTCGACACCGTGCGCTATCCACGTATGACTCTGGACGCGACGACTCTCTGTGGTCTCCACAGAAGAGCCCTGTTCAGTGCATCCTGGGACTCCGCCCACACGGGTGCGCCGTACAGCGCCATTGACCTGACCAACCCCGCGTAAAACCGTCAGCACGCATTGTTGGGTCCACCCATATTCAGCATGAGCCGTGCAAGGACTGGCGCCGCACCGACGAGCCTCGGGGACAGTTGACGGAAGTGCTCGCGAAAGCGCCACCGCCCATCCAGCACCAGGCCCAGATACTTAATCCGGGCCTGCACCCCAATTTGGGCCCCGTCCACCGTAATCGAGGCGCCAGCAGGTGGCCGACGTCGGGGCCCATGGAAAAGCAGGGCCTCCGACTTGTCCAGGGCCACCCTAAGCCCCAGCGACCCGATCCTCCTGACCACTTCCGAGGTCCCTAAGGTGGCCAGGAACGCCGCGTGTCATCCGCATAGCAGGTGACCGCAAGCCTGGGGGGAGCCGACAGCGCAGCACCCAGTCGTAACCGATGTCCTCAATGGTTTAACCTAGCCGATCGTTCTAACTGTGAGTCCTTCAATGGCAATAAGCTATTTAGCCCACAAACCTTTTTTTTTGTAAAAAAATTAATTCACGGACATTTCACACAACGTCCTCTGGTCCCAAACTAAGCTTAACGCTTGTGCTATGAGTACCAGATTACGGATATAATACATATATTACTTTTTTTGTAAATACACACACCGCTAATGTGCCGTTTAATACGTCCCGTATTTTACTCTGAATGAGGACCGGGTGGCCCTCGTAAATCCCAAAGGCATTAAAACCCCAGTGGTGACGGAATCACCGCAACTGTAATTAAACCAAGCGCGATTGTTAAAGTACTGGAATGGTATGGTGGAATGGTTGTCCCGTGACCACGGCTGCTGCAACGCAGTTGAAACGTCGGGTAAAAGGTAGTTAATAATTTCAACTATTTTATACGCGAAAAAAGACCCGTTTATGCTACTTTAAATATGAGTACTGGAATGGATAATTTATTTTATTATTTACGTGATCCATCATGGTAAAGTGCTTCCATATTATGACCGATGCCGTGCGCTGGTTCTGGTTTTCAAATCTTAAATTGTAGAAAAATTAACACAAAGCATATTACTAAAAAAACACGCTTTAAAGCCGGCGCTCATTTGACGGGACGGCACGGCAAGGTATGCTTTACGAAACGCCGAGGGACGCGGCATGCCGAATAATCCAGTGGCATGCCAGAGGATGCCGAAGGATCCCGTGGCAGGCCTAAGAGAAAGAGGATGATTTGATATGAGTCCGACGCGTAATTCTTTATTTAAACATTCTGTTTTCGCGTTATTCAAGAGTTAGTTGTGTATTAAAAAATGATAAACTGGCATTTAGGGCCGGTTGCTTCAGCTATACTTGACGCACACGTAAACGTCAAAAATGGAGTTAACCATCGTCAAACCAAAAAAAGCGTTGTTTCACGAAATGAGGTCCTTAACGTACGTTAAATAATAACGATTACGGTAACAGATGTCCCGCCCACTGGTTAACATCACTTTCGATGCGTCTAGCCATAGATATACTCGTAGTATATACTGTCAGCATATAAGTACTATATGGATGCGTCTAACAAACAGTATGTACCTACAACATTATGGAGACTCTTTTGTATTTGTCTTTATTCTACGAGAGTTGTTCATCTGGCGATAATACAAATGATGTAGAAAGGAAGAAAAAAGTCTTTAAAACACTTGTTAACAACCAACATTTTTGGGATGAGCAGGAATTCATATATATTCGAATTCATTCATTGCAAGGTATCGTGAGACTATCGTGTACCTAATAAAGGAAGTAGCTCTATTGTTTATTTAACTTACTATTTTAATATAAAATTTGTTACAGAAAAGTAGAATTTCTCATAAGAATACTTTGATTTAAAATTATTTGTCTACAATATTTCAGAAACTTGGCTGTAAAACCTAGCTTACATATAGATCAGGTACTTGCTACTCTACAATGTTATGGTTCATAATCGCTTTATCAGATGTGTTGGGCACTTAGACAAAGGTTGGGCATGTGTCAGGTTTGCAGAAATCAACAGTGTGTTATCGATAAATTACGTCCTCATTACATAAACATTCCATCTAACGAAGAAGAAAAATTGGCTGTTGCAACTGACTTCTATAAGATAGCTAGATTTCAAATCAAACTTTAACAGACGTGAAGTCCTCGGTTGGCCTCCACCGGCATTGAATTCTGCATGAATAGCTTATTTTTCTTTATATTACCTATAATATTGTCACAATTCACAACTAATAATAAAGGAATACTTCAAAGTTTTGTCATTGGACATAAACAGTAAAATAAATAAGTAATACGTATATATAGTATATACTTATATACATTACATATTACTTTCATGACAAAAACAAAAAACCATAGACTATAACATCCTGTGTCTATGATAAAAAAAGATAAACTGACGTATACGGACAAATGTTGGCATACTAGAAAATTCTCCCATTTATTTTTATTATGAAAATACGTTGCTATGTGCTGGCATCCCTAATAACTTTGACGACTGGTTTTTTAGGCAATGAAACAACGCTTTGTATTTAACGTACGTTAAATATCGTTCGTAATCGTTATTTTTTGATGTACGTATGTTACGATAATCAATCGTTTGAAACAACCGGCCCTTAGTGATAATAGTAGTTATATCAGTAGCGCTGAAGAGAAAGAGATAAAAAAGTACGTACACTAACAAAAAAAAATCTGGGTGTGGTGTGTCTGCTAATAGTTTACAGGAAATAAAGAAATAATAAAAAATAATACTATTAGCACACACACTTTGTGTATGATTGTAATGATGAATAAGATTCAAATTCATTTACTCTTACAAAAAAACCATGGACGTATAAAAGTGTGTGGGTGTGTGTGCCGTATGGGGCCAGCTTTAGAATTGTCCCACTCCTCTCTACCCACGGGAGTTGTAAGAGCCGACTGAGGGAATACCGAGGGAGTGGGCAGCAGCACTCCCTCTAGTATTAACATCATCCACTGCGATCGCCAACCCGCCTGCCAAGCGCGGCGATTACGGCATTATCGTCCATGACGGGACCGCTCGTTATGGCGTTGTCTTGGGGAGGCCTATGTCCAGCAGTGGACGTTGAAAGGCTGATGGATGGATGTATAAAAGTCACATTATATGTCCATGCAAAAAACCCTTTACCGTGTCATCCCGCGCAATCTCGTCATGTGAGCGCCGTATTTTAATAGTTACTTGAACTAAAAAGTAGATAATAATAAACTAACTTAATTGCGACGCGCGACTTCGTCCGCCTGGAATTTAGTTAAGTGTTTTCTTTTATGTGCCGGGCCCCAATTATTTTTCAAAATAAAAGTAGGTATATATGTATATAATGTAGCCTGAGTTACTTCTTATAACATCAATTATATGCCAGTGAATTTCCGTCCAAAGTGATCCTGCCTTTTCGGAGATTAGCCGGAGCAAACAAACAGACAGACATAGAGTGAAAGACAAAAACTTACCGACAACTTAACAAAAATACACCGATGTTCTTCATGGCCGCTCACACAGGAGATTGTGGTACCAACCCGCTTGGACCCGATAGCAAGTGAGCACTCCCACTTGGTACCCAGCCCTACCTCCAGTAATGCAATCGGTGATAATTGTTTACTTCCCTTAGTCCCCTCGTACGACACCCGTAAGAAAGAACGGGGTGGAGACACTTGTATCCTAAGTCCGTTACCACGCGGACAAAGAAATCAAGGGAGCACAGTCATATTATTTGAAATGGAAGAGCCATTTCGGCATCGGAATTTTTTTTTGGCTGCATAAAATACCTTTGCCTACAATACGTTTTACTGTTTGAAATAAGAAATGTCACCTAGTCCCTGTGACATTACTGGCGGTTGAAAAGAGTTCATGTGAGTCTGCGGTCACATTTGTAATAAACTGTAAAGAATTCCATTTGCACAATAATTTATTCAAATAAATGACCAAGCGTGTTACTTAAAAAATAATGTGTTAAGAGAAAAATAATTTATTTCTGCGTTGGTTATTTTATATAGCGCGATTTAAAAAAATAACATCACGCCTGTATTCCCCGAAGGGGTAGGCAGAGGTGTTAGCGCGGTTTTCCCCCGTTTATTTTTTATTTAAACCATGTATAAAGAAATGCATAATTATGAAAGTATATAACGGTACTTGTACGGAACAATTTTTTCTCTCTGTTTGTTCTAATCTCCGAAACGGCAGGATCGATTTGGATTGGACAGGCATTCGTTATAAAGAGTAACTTAGACTAATTTATTTAACTATTGCCCGCGACTTCGTCTGGTAGAACGTAGTTTTATTACAATATTTTGATGTGAAACATCTAATATGGAGGGAAGGTAAAACCGGCTGTTAGCGTTGTGACGCTTTATTTAATTGTTTTTAACGTCATCTGTTGACAAAAGCGTATAACTATAACTGTTAATTCAATTCAAAATAATTAATTTGTCTATGGATAGAAAGAGGGCGCTTACCAAAATTATATAAGACTCAAACAATATTCTCATTTATTATATATTATAATAATATGATAAAATAAAATTATGAGATGTGTAAAATAACGGATATGGAATATATATCCGTTATTTTATACATCTCATAATTTTATACAAGCACATATTAAAAAAGTTAGGTATGATCATTTTATTTCTATAAAATAATTTCGATGTTTTCACATCTTCCAGACGTCCCGAGACGTCTAATTTTTAAATGAGGATAACATTTTTCACGACATCTGATTTCATTTAAATAAAGCCTATTATTTAATTCCAAGCCAAGCTCTATCCGTCTAACAAAATTGTCTAATAATTTGAGAGATGTGCACGAACAAACAGACAGGCAAAAATATAATACGGAGTTTTATCCTTACTTATATTATAAATGCGGAAGTAAGTGTTTGTTTGTTATGCTTTCACACTGCTGACCCAATCACCATGGAAAGCTGCAGACATATAGTCTGCGGCGCAGAAATGGACATCTAGACGGAATCTCCTACCTCACAATAGACATCGTATCGACTCGCTTGTGATTGGTTGAGAAACTGACGCGTGATGTCGCAATAATTCGTTGGCCAATAACGGTGATCTCTCAACCAATCATAGTGATCACGATACGATCGACATGTGGGATATAAGATTCTGCCTAACCCGCAAGGAAGGGGTACGGTAGACTCGATTGAAACCTTACCTGAATAAAATTCTAACGGTGCAAATGGCAGTCGCCATATTGGCCACTCGGATGCAATCTTGAGTTCGCTAGGGCCGATTCACACGTATCAGATGAGTCACATGTCACACGAGCGAAGCCGGGTTTATATCTAGTATAAATAATATTCCTCTTACCCTCTAGTCTTCATTTTTGAAGCAATCCAACTAGAACATACTGTAAAAATGTGAAATAGAAAATAATAAAACAGTATCAGCGGGGATTGTACCCGCGTGTTCTGGAAAACCATTAAAGCTGCAGAACTCTTATTATATACTACGTGAGTGGTAAACAAGCATGCGGCCCACCTGATGGTAAGGGGTTACCGTAGCTAGTTATGTGTATACCCTAGCAACATCAAAAAACATCACTCACGCGTCGCGATCACCAGGAAAAGGGATAGGAGGTGGATAGGAAGGATAATAAGTAGAGGATAGGGAAGGCATTTGGGCCTCCGGCGCTCTCACTTACAATACGAAACACAACGGTAGGCGTAACTACCGTTGTTACACGCTGATCTTATGTGAGAGGGTGGTACTTCCCCGATCGAGCCGGGCCATTCGTGCTGGGATAATCAACGCTCTAGCACTAAAAAGTAGTGTGTATCTATAACGGGTGCTCTTTATCGCAGACTGGGCATCGAACTTGCTATCTTTCTCTTGGCTGTCCTCGCTTTCAGACTATCACTGCTTCATTGACCAAGTACCGGAACAACAGTTTTAAAACCAGTATTACATAAGTACTTGCATCAAGAATTTCAATCTAATACAGGCTTAAAGTATCATAATTCATATTTAATATTGACAGCCCTATCATTGAGACATAAAGATCTAAATTAACTCTTATACTAACAGTGTAAAGTTAAAATTTGCTTGCAGCGATAAATAACCCGTTATTGCAGTTTGAGACTTATTTCAATGCGATATGGTGTATTTTGATGTGGGGAGTCGAATTTCGGTCATTTTTCTTATTGAATACCTTCTCAAGGGCTTATGAGGGTCGGATGTGAGTTGATATCGGTTTGGAAATACCTATATAAATATTTGTTGTACTCTTCAACTTGGTATTGAAGTGCCAACTTTCACGTTTCTAAACGAATTAAAAACATGGCGTCGTGTTTTTGTCTCTAGACTAACATCAACTAACGAAGAGTTTTTGGCTGGCGAGCGGTTGAAATCCTGTCACATACTCCAATAAATTTATTAATTTATCCATAAATTACAGAAATGTATAAGGCTAATGAAGTATTTCACCGACGTAGTTTACATGGTGATGAAAAAATCTGTTCCAGATACAGCAACAAACTGGACGATAAAGGAGATTGGCTAATCCTTGATATTATAAATGCAAGTGATTTTGATTGTTTATTGCGCTTTGACGCCCTAACTACTGAACCAATTATCATAGAATTTTGCTAATAATCCTAAATATAACACTTTTTTTGTTAAGGCAGGACAAAATATTTCTAACCGAACACCTCGTGTATAGGGTAGTTTCTTTCTCTCTTTATCCGCCGGCTGCTTACTGGATTCTGGCTGCCTCGGTCGACACTTTGCGGCATCCGCGTATAACCCTAGACGCGACGTCTCTCTGGTCTCCACAGAAGAGTGTGAGTGGAGTCCCTGGACGCACTACCCAGGGACTCCGCCCACACGGCTGCACCGTACAGCGCCATTGGCCGGACCATCCCAAAATGTTTGTTTGTCTGGCTGTTGACTGGACCGATTTGGACAGGACTTTGTGGCAGATAGCTGGTGTTATAGGGCTTATTCTACGGGAAGCAGCTAGTTTATAAAATTAATATTAGTTAGTATCAATCTACAATTCCACTTTTTTTTAAATAGGCGCCATTTAGTTGCTATTATTATTTATATTAAACCATACGACTAAGGTCTATGAACTTTTTACTGTTTACAATTGACTAAGTAAACAGTTGACAGTGAGCGACCCATCCGAGTTTTCGTAATAACAATCGTACTCATAAGAGTGAACAAAAGAATCGTTCGGCCGCTGGCTAATCTGACTGCACAGATGGTGGAGTGGTTTAGATACCTGCCTCCCACCCAAGTGGGGTGGTTTCGAATCCCACACAGGACAACTCTTTATGTGATCCACAAATAGCTGTTCTGAATCTGGATGTACTTTGTGTCCGTGAAATTGTATGTTTGTACAGTCCCCCGCGATACAAGGATTATTCCTTAGAAAAGAAAGAATTAATATATAAAATCCCTTTGTAAGTATACGTTACATTTCTAAACGTTAACATAGATGTCAATAATACTATCTATGGAAATCTCAATGTAGTGTAGTGTCATCCATCCATCCATCCATCAGCCTTTCATCGTCCACTGCTGGACATAGGCCTCCTTAAAATAGGGGTTTTACCATAATCGCCACGCTTGGCAGGCGGGTTGGCGATCGCAGTGGATGTTTTAGTACACACGGGAACGCTGCTGCCCGGTCCCGCGGTAATCCCTTAGTCGGCTTTTACGGCTTTGTCGACGTTAGTGTAGTGTAGGGTTGGAGTTTTGGCGGGAACATGAAAGAATCATGTCGTCGCTATACATTATTTTCTAAAACTTGAGTTATTTCAAGTAAGTGATGGTATTTTGCTAATTAATTAACTATTTGTGTATGTACATAAGTATTAGCAAGGGATGTAATACGGCGTAACGTGTTTTCTTCTGTTGCCTCCAAAACTCCATAGAAGCTTCACTAAAGTCGCCACCACATTACTGAAGCTTGACTTTAACCGGACTATGACTTTGATTTCGATTGTGACATCTTTGACGAATTAAACTTACCTGTAAAGAAGAAATATATCCATAATAAGTGATTGGCAAATACTCAAACCGATTAGCCATTATTTAAAAAAAAACTATGCATTATAAAAAAATATTATTCGTCTAACAACGCTCGTGTTAAACTTTGTAAATAATAATACTATTGTTATTTGAGATAAGCCATTCACGTGGACATGTGAGCGTTCGTTCAAATATCACCTATTGATTGATATCAAATATAAATGATGTCATTGTCGTTGTTAAACTCTTCATCAATAAACTAGTGTACTCCCCTTCTTATTGCGGGTGCAGTTAACTTGCAAATTAAATAACTGAAATTTCTGAGGAACTGTTACATTGTTAGTACTGTCAAACGCGTTAAGTCGTTAGGTTTTCTGTAATTTTCCAATTTTCTGCGATTTTTTTTTTCATTTTGATTTTCCACCTCCTCTCCCTGTCCTTGGAGATGGCGACGCGCGAGTGCTGCCTCTGATGTTGCTAGCGTCTACAGGCTACGGTAACCGCTTACCATCAGGTGGGCCATATGCTTGTTTGCCACCCACACACAGACCTGATTTTAAATGGTAACTGCCGCTCATGGGCTTGAGAATACCAAGAATACTGCCAAAACAGCATTTTGAGGACGAGAAATACATTAATGGAAATTATC
Organism: Leucoma salicis; assembly: GCA_948253155.1. Classification (NCBI taxonomy): domain Eukaryota; kingdom Metazoa; phylum Arthropoda; class Insecta; order Lepidoptera; family Erebidae; genus Leucoma; species Leucoma salicis. The sequence goes on along the minus strand of OX411826.1, from coordinate 1,762,361 downwards.
TTGAAATAGCTTTAAAGTTTAGCCAGCTTAAGCAATGTTGACCTCAGCATAAATGGGTATTGGTGTGGCTTTTAGTGGTAGAACCTTGCTTATTCCAGCATGAATGGGCCGGCTTGATCGGGGACGAACCACCCTCACCCACAAGATCAGCTAGAAACAACGGTACTCCTCCTGTTGATTCAAACGTGAGTGAGAATACCGGCCCAAACCCCCTCCCTAAGTACTCTACTACTGCTTCCGCTGACCGGAACGACTTTTTTTTTTAGGTGGGAAATAATGTTCCTAACATCACACTCCGTCGTCCGGGGCAACGAACAGGGTAGTGCTTGATGCCGCCCTAGCATGTGCGGATGAGTCGCTCATTAGAGGGTACCCCGAATGGATAAGCCGCCGGCGGAACGACAGGGTGTGCGGTTAGGTAAATTTTTTCCCGCCTTAAAAAAAAAGGGCCTGCCCTGATTGGCTAAGCATCTGGGAGGGTTTTCCAGAAGATGCTTGTGACTATTCTTTTAAAAGAAATTTGATTCGGCGCCAAACTAACGACATCTCGTAGATCATTAATGCTTGCTATATTGTTATTAAATGTTAGCATACTGGTACTCTCAAACTCTACGAGATGGCGTTAAAAATATTAAATGTCATATGTGTTGCCAACTGGCTAAAATTAAAACATTGATCCATATAAATAGTTTATGGCATATCATAATAATATCTAAATTTACATTCATTATGAGGCATACAGGTGATGACCCGTTTGATATTTGACTTTGAGAGACTAATAGATAGTCTCTCTCATGAGTTCAAGTGCGTTGACATCTCCACGTGTTTCCGAGCGTGAACTTTATCGGGGCTGATAACGTTGTAGTGCATTATTGGCGCGATTACTAGGGTTGCCAGCCGTCAAATACGAGGAGAAAAAACAATACCTAAAGTAACAAAAAATTTAGAAAATAATGTACAACGACGATGTGATTGTTTCATGTTCCCGCCAAAACTCTCAGCCATCTACCTATCATTCATCCATCCATCCATCAGCCTTTCAACGTCCGCTTCTGGACATAGGCCTCCCCAAGAGAACGCCACAACGAGCGGTCCTGTGCCGACCGCATCCAACGGCTCCCCGCAGCTTTGACCAAATCGTCGGTCCATCTGGTGGGGGGCTCCTAACTGGACTGTTTGTCTCAGGTAGACATAATGGTCGACAACTTCGAGAAGCGCACTCCCGACTAGGACCGGTGCTGAAATGACATGGACATTAGACATGACTTTTGTCTTGTCCATGTTCATTTTGAGACCCACTAGTTGGGAAACCCTGCTGAGATCGTTGAGCATGGTGCCAAGGTCCTCCAGCGATTCTGCCATGACTACGATGTCGTCGGCATATCGAAGGTGAGTGATGTATTCGCCATTGATGTTGATGCCGAATCCGGTCCAGTCCAAGGGCTTGAAGACATCTTCCAATGCAGCGGTGAAGAGTTTCGGGGACATAACGTCTCCCTGTCTAACACCTCTCTGCAGTTGGATCGGTCTCGTACTCTTGTCCTGAACACGGACTGACATGGTGGCGTTTCTATACAAGCACTTCAGCACTTCGATGTACCGATTGTCAATTTGGCACCGCTGAAGGGATTGCAGCACCGCCCAAGTTTCGATCGAATCGAAGGCTTTCTCATAGTCGACAAACGCCAGACACAGAGGCCGATTGTATTCCTCGATTTTCTGTATAATCTGGCGTAGCATGTGGATGTACTATAGCCCTTTCGGAAACCAGCTTGTTCGGGAGGCTGGAAGTCGTCAAGCCTGCGCGTGAGTCGATTTGTAATGACCCTCGAAAACAACTTATAGACGTGGCTCAAGAGCGAGATGGGTCTATAGTTCTTCAAGAGGGTTCTGTCACTTTTCTTGAAGAACAGCACCACCGCGCTTCTGGTCCACGACTCTGGAACGTCGCCCCCGAGAACGACGGAATTGAACAGCCTCTGAAGAGCTTTTAAGACCGGCTTTCCGCCTGCTCTCAGAAGCTCTGTGCTGATTCCGTCGTCTCCCGGTGCCTTTCCGTTCTTTAGTTGTTTGAGAGCCATTCTGATCTCGTACAGGCTGACGTCCGGGATATCTTCGGTAAAGTGCCGAGTTAGCTTGGATCTGGGGTCTTGGACCAAGCCAACAGCAGGGCTCTGAGATCTGTACAACTATCCATAGAACTGCTGGACCTCTCCCAAGATCTCATCTCGAGAAGAAATGACAGTGCCGTTGTTGGTCCTCAGTTTAGTCAACTGACTTTGGCCAACAGACAGATCTCTTGCGAACACTTTCGAGCCTTGGTTCCGCTCCATCGCCTCTTTAATACGGGTAGTATTAAATTGGCGAATATCGTGCCGCACAGCCTTGGAGATCTGTCTCTAGACATTGGAAGCGATTTTGTAGTTCGAGCTGAAAGCTCTCGGGGTTCTACTATTGGGCAGGTGTTGGTCGGAGCGTAGACTTCATCAAGCGCGACCTCTCGACTTTTGTTCTAATATTCAAGATACGCCTGACTAGTCGGTGATCCCTCCCAGTTTTAATCCTGCTGATCACTGAGATATCATTGAATATGTGTCGTTTGTCCGACAGGATGAAGTTAATCCCGTTTTTCACTGAACCGTCAGGGCTAATCCAGGTCCATTTTCGCTGGGACTGCTTCCTGAAGAAGGAATTCATCATAAAGAGGCCTTCCTTCTCCAGAAAATCAGCCAGCATCTGGCCCCTGTGGTTCCTCTGCCCAAATCCATAGTGCCCCACCTTCAGCTCATCGTCTGTCCTTATGCCCAGTATCGCGTTAAAGTAATATATAAGTTATAGTACCTATACTTACTAATATTTTAAAGAGGTAAAGTTTGTGAGATTGGGGGGTGTAATCTCTGGATCTACTGAACCGATTTTGAAATTTTTTGTACCAATAGAAACCCACGTTATTTGTGAGTGTCATAGGTTATATTATATACCTACTAACCCGAAAAATTATAAGACTTTTTCGTGGTAGTCGGATTTGCAAAGTAAGTGGGCAAAAAAAATGGTCCAATGAATGATGATGAATGTTGATGACAAATGTGATAAGGAGATTGGGTATGTCTAAAAGATAGTACTGTAGCTCAGTGTATTAGAGCACTTCCCCGGATAGGAAGGGACGCAGGTTCGATTCCCGCCTGTACTAAAATTCTCTTTTTCCTTATTCACAAATTATAATTTGTACTTTAATAGTAGATAATATACTATGATCTCAGTGACAGTTAACTTATTGTACCCCAATACATTTTTTGAAATTATACTTCTTTTGGCGCGTTAGGGAAAAATGATGAGAGTAAATTTTTACGATGCGCGCGCACACCGTCACTAAAAACCGACACACTAAAGTTAGCTACTAAAGTTACTAAAGTTAGTCAACATTTTAGTTTTTTTGTAATATTTAAATAAACTTTATTTAACTAGATAATGCGTTATAATAAAACTTTCACTGTATTAAATACCTTTTTTTCTATTGTTAGTGTCTTTTTTCTACAAACGTAGAATAAGGCGAAAGATAAAATTTTTGAAAAGATAATTTTTGAAAAGTAAATCTTGTTACGCCAAAGAAGTATAACTTCTAACGCGTGTACATAAGTATACACACACTTTTTTTTATTATACTTCACCAGAACACAGTGCGAAAATCGATCATTTGATTCCCGCCCGTGGCTTTATTTTTATGTTTCACATTTTCGCGTTTTGTTTTCGTCCATCTACTTAAATCCTGTGAGAGATATTGACAACCCTGAAAGTAACCCCGCCCTGGATTGCTTGTATCTGCTCATGTGTCGACGTGAAGGTTACGTCAGCAGATAGCGGCGATAGCGTAGTGGTCGTAAAAACGACCCTACTCTTCCGCAAGCTAGGTTAAGACTTGAAATACCTTAATATTTTGTACACAAAGTTAGCAGTCAAGCATACGGCCTAGTGGTGAGCATTGTCACATTATCGGTTGGGATACGAAGTGCTTTCGTAAATAAAAAGTACTTACTTACTTATCATCACGCCATTTGCCTACCCCGGCAGAGAGAACAGAGTGCCAAGAGGTTCTATTCTTGCATACATCTCTCGCTTCCTCAACATTCATAACTCTGTATATCTGGTGAATATGTTGGTTGCTCGATGGTATTTGTTGAGTCTTTGGACAAAAATTCATTCACAATGATGGCCTTGTGCGAAGGCGCATTATCGTGGTGCAAAATCCAAATATTTGAATTTGGAACCTTATGGTTTTTTTTATACAAATCATCAATTCCCAATACATTCTTGACTGAATGTATATTCTTAACCAGTCGCTCGTCCGGCATTCTTCCCACATGTCCAAACCATTAGAGCATTCCCTTTCGCATCTTTACACCAATACTCTCTATCATACCTACTCGCTCTCTTACGCCGTCGTTACGAATACGGTCAGAGAGCTTCACTCCACAGATTCTCCGCAGAGTTCGCATTTCAACAGCATTGTTTTTTTTTGCAACCCTTTTTCTGTCCTACTAATGGGCACGAGTCTCCTCTCATGGTAAGAGGAACGAAGCCATAGCCCACCATGCTGGCCTATGGTATAAAAGATAAAATAATATTTATTTGTTCGAACATGAGTAAATACATACGTTACAAAAATATGCACAGGTGTTTTTTTTATTTTTTTTTTCCCAAAATAAAGATCGCCATCATGTTCTGCCTGAGTAGGCGTACAAATTAGTAGTATAAAACAGGTGAGAATAACAAAAAAATAATAATTATGGAAAATAGTAATAATAAAATACTTAATCATAGAAAATAAATTATTCAATGTCAACGGTGTTTTTATAAATTCACAAAAATTGTCGTCGTATATTGAATGTCATATTAAATTAAATCTTAAGCCGATTAAATGCGCACTGAATTAAATAAATAAAATAAATCAAAATTTGTCATCTAGAAATTCCTTAACATCATAATAACATTTATCAATCAACAATTGTTTTAATTTGCCCTTGCATGTGTCCACATTTTTATAGCCTTTGGAATTTTGTTAAAGGTCATCGGTGCTATGCATATTAAGCTTTTACACATCATAATAGTTCTTGGACGAGGTACCAGTAGCCGATCGTTATTTCGTCTATTGCGCTTTATAACATCTGATATGCGTTCAAAAAGGTGAGGATTGTTTCGTACAAATAAAGGCACAAGTATGTCCATCCAGCCATCAGCCTTTCAACGTCCACTGCTGGACATAGGCCTCCCCAAGAGGACACCACAACGAGCAGTCCCGTCATGGGGGATAATGCCGTAATCCCCACGCTTGGCAGGTAGGTTGGCGATCACAGTGGATGTTGATCACAGTGGATACTCGAGGGAGTGCTGCTGCCCACTCCTCTGCTATTCCCTCAGTCGGCTCTTATGACTCCCGTGGGTAGAAAGGGGTGGGACAATTCTAAAGCCGGCCCCACACCGCCATGTATGCACATGTACGGAAGTGTCAAAATCCTGTACTTTATAAAATATGGTCTGCAGGTTTCAGTTTTATTCAAACCAAACATAGATCGTATACACCGTTTTGTCTGATGTCCATATGGCTTTCAAGGTCCACCTTGAAAGCCATATGGACATCAGTTGAGTTTCCCCAAAAGATAATTCTGTACCTTAAAACTAAAGCTACTATCCCGTGATAAGCTGTGAGTAAACTATGTGTACTAACTAAAGGCGCTAATTTAAATAGAGCATAAGCGGAACTACTTATTTTCAGACAAATCAGATATAATGTTTTTTTTTTCACCTTTCACATGCGCTTTAATGAGATTAATTTTTAAATCGTTGTTTTCCAACCATGCGATTACGGAATCCAAAGAATTATTGACGTCGCTTTGATAGAGTTCTCTTGTTTTGCATCGAACCGCGATAGTACTGTCATCAGCAAAATCTTGTAGAAACCAATGGGTATGTCCACCGTTCAAGTAATTAAACACTGGTACAGTGGTTTGCCAAAACAAGCAGAGAGAACACGCGTCGGATTTTAATTAGGTCCGGACCCCACACTACTCTGTCCGTTGCCCCGATCGACGAGATGTGCTCTGTGAGGTTACGTACGTTTTCCCGCCATAACAATAAAAAGGAATACGGCATTCAATTATAACATCGAGAAAAATCTGTAGTGTATCAGTGGGTATCAGGAGTCAATTGACGCTTCAATTGAGGCCATATTCTGATAATTTATCGATATTAGTTGGCATGATATCATCTGCTATATTGTTGGTTATACAATGTTAAGCAAACATCACAAGGATAGCATACGGATGGCTTATTGTTATTGAACTAATCATAGGTGATAAAATAATTTTGGTATCAATAGTTACAAGTAAATAAAATTGAAGTGTGTGTTTGTAATGTCTAAATAACAGGTGTTTACAGTATATACGTTACCTAGAACAAAATACAATTTTTGAGTGTTTGTTTTTTTGTCTGTTTATTCCGGCTAATCTCCGGTTCGCCTGAACCGATTTGGACGAGACTTTTGACGAAAAAAAGCTAAATTCTAATATGTGAAAGTGGAAAAAGATAACTTTTAGTGCGAGCGGGATTCGAACCTGCGTCCCTTCCAATCCGGGGAAGGGCTTTAGACCGCTAAGCTATCGCACTGACCAACGGCTATTCCCAATCTGAAGCTAAATGGTAACCGTCGCTCATGGACTCAACTATACCGGGAGTATTGTCAAGCCGCTGCTCAACAGTTAATTTCACAGATATGATATGAAAGAATAAACGGCTATCTCCCACTACAGCCAAAACGCACTGTATGCTTTATGGCCGGTCACACGGGAGATGGTGGTACCAAACCGTTCGGGCCCGATAGCAAGTGAGTACTTCCCTTAGTCGCCGCGTACGACATGAGAAAGAATAGGGTGTTGACACCTGTATTCTTAGTCCTTCACCACAAGGAAGGGAACTTCCCCGATCGAGCTGGCCTAGGGAAAACAGTATCAAAATCCATTGCATAGCTTAGGAGAAGAAATCGGATTAATTTTATTCTCATTCTATTTTTGTAACAAGGTCACGAATAGATCCCTGTGAGACGCCCACGATATTACGTGCATAATTTGTTGTAGAGATTTTAAGAGAATCTATTTTTATCATAGAACACAGTACTGTATTGATATGGTCACAGAAACCGCAGGCCACCTGATAATCTTCCTGCACATATATTGTATTACCTTCAAGGATTATTTAAACCGCAAATAAGGCTCCTGATACAGCTGGCGCCATCTAGTATGTCCTTGCATATTTGTAGTTACGACTATAGATAACAGATGGCGATGTTTATTTCTTTTTTAATTTATAGTCTGTGAAATAAAACATATTTGTTATCTGTTTTTTTCAATAATATGTTATGATGTTTTCGTTATCGAATTATTGATTAAAGGGTTATTAACTTACCTTCAATTGGAAGATATTTGTGGCGTGTAAGGAGGCAACATTGCAGAAAAACACTGTAGGAATATTTTTATTCGATACTAGATGACCCGGTGAACTCCTTATCACCTAATTATCAATCCTAATCAATCTGCATCCTCTAAGGTTTGAATTATAGCTTATTATATTAATTAAACTTGCTTGTAATTCCAATTAATTAGGAAGAATGACAGTAGCTGACATTTGGCGTCTATTAGCCAAAAGACAGTAGCTCTATAATATAACTAGCCTTTGCTTGCGGCTCTGCAACCAAAAGCTAGTTTTCAGGTTGTATCTCAGGTTTCCGACATAGTAGCGAGATAAAATGTATACCAGTTTTTAAGTCTAATCGAGATCTATCAAATAAACAAAGTTGCATCAAAATCCGTTCAGTAGTTTATGCGTGATGCGCGAACAAACAAACAGACACACAGACAAAAAATCTAAAAAAAAATGTTTTGTGTTTAGACTTTAGACACGCCTATATATAGCCTATTACAGTCAGTACAGTTTTTTCTCAAATATCTTAAATGTACAGACACAGCTCTGTTGCAGCTTTATAATAGTATATAGATATAGATACTAGCCTTTGCCAGTGGCTTCGCCGCAGCCAAAAGCAGGTTTTTCGGTTATATCTCAGGTTGCGATATAGTAGCGGGATAAAATGTATACTAATTTTTATGTCAAATCAAGGCCTTTCAAATAAAAAAAGTTGCATCAAAATCCATGTAGTAGTGCTTTTAAATAAATTCTAAAAAAAAACTAGTTTAAATAATTTTCTAGTTTTTCGGTTATATCTCAGGCTCCTGATATAGTAGCGGGATATAATGTATACCAGTTTTTAAGTCTAATCAAGGTCTTTCAAATAAAAAAAGTTGCATCAAAATCCGTCCAGTAATTTTTGCGTGATGCGTGAACAAACAAACAGACAAATAGACAAACATTCTAAAAAAAAATTGTTTTGTGTTTAGACATGCCTATATAGCCTATTACAGTCATTTTTTCTCAAATATCTTAAATGTACAGACACAGCTCTGTTACAGCTTTATAATTATTAGTATATAGATAGACTAGCTCACCTGGCGAACTTCGTACCGCCATTTTTTTTTTTCATGAATATTGCAATGAAAATTATTAAAGTACTAATATCGCTATTAAAAAATAGGGGTTATCAGTAGAAGGGTGAAAATTTAGGGTTATATGTATTTTTAAATGCTGAATCATAAAAAAAATAAAAATTATATTACTTAGTTACTTAATTTATTTTCTATAAACCACACCTGTATTACTGCGAATAAAACGCAAAAAATATACACATATAAATCGGTCAATCGGTTTTTGAGTTTCAGCGAGATTAACGAACAGCAATTGATTTTTATTGTATAGATTTTTAAGTAAACATAATTGATGCTTTTAGACTAGGATTGTCATAATATAAATGCAATATTAAAAATCCATTTATGTATAATGTACTAGTTAACATATAACTCAATGTAAGAATCGGTTTCAAATTTTAGTAAGAACGGACCCGAAATTGTTTTAAGCTAATCTGTGCATAGGGAGAAAGGTCTTGACCGACAAAACCCACCGGGTTGGCATGCTGAAGTGGCAATGGACGGACCACATCGCCCGACGAACCAACAGCTGCTGAGGAAATAAAACATATTGGTTGGCACAGCTATATATATCTGTCTAAATAATTATCTTGTTTCGTACAAACTTACTTTTAAGATCTTTTTTTTTATTGCATGTAGCACGCACATGAGCCACGGCCCATCTGATGGTAAATGGGAAGCGTCGCTCATGAACTCAACTATACCGAGAGTATTGTCAAGCCAAGTGAGTACTCCCACTTGGTACCCAGCCCTATCACCAGTCATGCAATGGATGATAATTGCTTACTTCCTTTAGTCGCCTCATACGACACCCGTGGGAAAGAATGGGGTGGTGACACTTGTATTCTTAGTCCGTCACCACACGGATGGATCACTTTATTATTTTCGTAGTTAACATAAGCGTAAGTTTTTTTATTTTTATTTTTAAACCTTTACGAGCCCCCCCTATGGTGTAATAGGGATATGTAAATATGTATGTAACATACAAAACTATTTTTAAAGATAAACTTTCTTTACTCTCTGTAGTTAAAATAAGCTCTTAAATAAAAGTAACTGTTATCTTTGACCCTGCGTACTGATAAGGAAGGAGGTCAAGCGTGAACAACGAGGTTATAGAAATGACGGATATTTAACCAATTTAAACTTATTAGGTTTTTGACGTGATAACGTCTAAATCGATAAACGCTGGCTGCACGCACGAAAAAGGATGACTCATTATCACGTTCCGCCTGAGCCGACCGTGCAAGTGAGAGCGCGGAACAAGCGATAGAGAGGCACGATCGGCCTAAACGTTCGGCTTGTGACGTAGGTCTGTATCTATCTAATAGTAGATAGATACAGACCTACGTCACAAGCCAAGATATAGATCTATGGTATCTTAATTTTCTACAGATGGCGTTAGGAATACAATAAAATTTTAATTAATATTTTTATTTTTTATGTGTATAAAATACTATGTTTTATGACAGATAACACATCTAGAAATAAATTGAAATTATTATATCAAAGCTCAAATCTGAAAGTGTGATAATTTCTCAGTAAAGTGTACCACAATATGCATAGATTGTGGGATAATACGATTATCGTCCGTAAACCTACTTTACAGGCAACCATATTTTTCCTTATGGTCTAGGACAGGGGTCTCTAAACATTGAAGCCTTAGGGCCATAATGATTTTTTCAGTAAATATACTGAAAAAATCATTATGGCCAATCACATTTACATAAATCTCATTAATGTTTTTTTGTTTTACTGTGATTAGTGGGATGAATTTCAATTATTTGTTAGTTATTAATATGCTACTTATGTTTTCTGCGTCATTTCTGTCATTAAGTTTTACCTTGCAACCAAAACCAAGTAATTATCTTTCCATGTTTTCTTCTTCAACTTATCACAGTATAGTAACAACAATAACATATTGGCTGTCGCGGGTCAGATTGATGACAGTAGACTAAAGCTTTAAAAAACTGCCTCTGTGGTGCAACGGTACTGTGAGCGACTAATCAATGATCATGAGATCTCGGGTTCGATCACCGGGTCCGGCAGCTTTATTGAGCTTTTTCGTATAAAGAAAAATTCGAAGTAGCGGGCCTGAGTTTGGAAATGTGCCCGGTAGACGGCAATAGGCTTGCCTCCTATTACGTGGGACTTAAACATAGCTGGCGAATCGTGGGTGTGTACCTCTGCCTACGCCTTCGGGGAATACAGGCGTGAAGCTATGTTTTCTATGTCTTGAGCTGTCGCGGGCCGAATTGATGGCGCTGGCGAGCCCGATTTGTTGATCGATTGTTTGGATACCCCTGGTCTAGGATACGCTGAAAACTACCACTGAAGTATTGTTACACAATTCCAGTGGTTCGCCAATATAGACGAAGAGACGGCACATGGCGGGTATATTTTGTGGGTTAGGGCCCCACACTACCTTGTTTGTTGCTCCGGACGACGGGGTGTGGGGTAGGTACATTTCTTCCCGCCTTAACAAAAAAGGCTACATATCTATGTTGCCAAACGTTATGATTTCCAAAGTCCCTTCGTGACCATGAATGCTGTAAAGTATTTCAAACGCCAGGATAGTAGAAAATCAAGTAAACGCTTCATAAATTTATATCAGATTGTAATATGTATACCAGTTCCAGTGGTCCACTAATATAGCCTTAGAGACAGCACACGGCCGGTTTATTTAGTGGGTGATTACCCCACACTAACCTGCACGTTACCCCGAACAATGGGGTGCATTTATTTTATGATGTTTACCCATTGATTTATAAAAAAGGGAAGATACACAATCAGGCACGAAAAGTGTCCACTATCAATGAGTGCAGATTACGCTTTCCTGCACTCCTTTTGTTTAGTATTATTTCGACGCGCGAGTAGACAAAGCGTGTCAAAATGTCTAATTTTTCGATGAATAAATGCCGAAATAGTGCATTAAAAGTACAAAAAAAGGATGGCGTTTCTTATTTTCGGTAAGTATTAATAGACAGTATTTCTATTTCATACATATTTTGTTGCTTTAGAGTCGCATTTTTTAATTTTTCAATATATTTTGTTTCAAATTATCGACGATGGCCCTGTATGAACCAGTCAAATAGAGTATGTATTAAAACAAAGGCAGTCTCGAACTATGCTCATACTTCAACGCATTTTGCTCACTTCGATCGCATAATACGACTAACTAGTCTGTGTAATACGACGTTCTCGGTTCTAAAAACGAATAGAGTCACCTTGTTGAATGTATTTTTTTTATATATTAAGTAATTAGTTGACATTGTTTTATTTACAAAGTTTTAATATCAATAACATTAAACTGTGATATAACAGTCAGGAGCAGGATCCTGCTCCTGACTGTTATTTTCGATTCCACATTTTTCACTTTGTGTTTAATGTATAGTGCTAAGCATGTCAAATGCTAAAAATATATATAAAAAATATCTAAATATTAATAACATTGTCATTTATATGATGATTTTTATTTTAGTTTTCCTATGGACCCAATCAGATGATAAAGCTTGCTCTAAATTATTTATAAATATGTATTCTTTTTTTTAATTAAACGGCGAGCGAATTTGAAGGGCACTACTAGTATTTTATAAGATGATCATTTAAATTGTTGAATTTATGGCTTTTATGCTTCAATAATGAATGTTGAAATGTTGTATTATGTATAAATTATGGTTTCACATACTAATAGTTTTAGAAGTTTTTGGTGGTCTATGTTACGCTAGTGAAGATGAATATACTGTATATAATAAAACCGAGGAGATAATAAAACGAGAGCAGCGCATATGTGGTCAAAAACACAACCAAGACTTATTTGTGTTCCTTAGTTTTAAAATGTACATTAAATTTAAATATATTTTCTGGTATTGATACACACTCCCTTCAACAACCTGCTCTTTTTAATTATAAAATTAGTCTTATAAATGCTATTATAGAAAAAATTATAGATGTTAGTTTACATTATATCGCAAAAAAAAAATCAACAGAAAAGCTGAAATCTAAAATTTTATTGCTTTTTGCATAATGCTTTGTAAATACAACTTTAAACCATACGTGTAAGGTTGAATTTTGGAAAGAATGCATTTATATCATAACTATAACTACTGGCGACAGTTTTGGACGTTTTGTTTCTTTGAAACTGTGGATCTAGAGTTCAATATCAATGTGTTTACCTCAAATTTTTATCACCGCGCGAATATTATTTATATTCACGAACAATTTTATTGGCGTTGCTCCAAAACGGTCTTCAACGAGTAAAAACGTCATAATATGCTGTGTATAATACCTACGACAACGTCACACACACGTACCATTCACATATCTGCGGTATTTGTGTTTTTATACCAATACGGCTATTCAAAGAATTACAATTTTATTACGTGAACATTCATAATCTATATCTATTAGGTATAAAGCTGTAACCGAGCTGTGAAATGTACAGAACGTTTAAGATATTTAAGAAAAAATGGCTGTAATCTATCTATACTATTATAAAACTGTAACATAGCTATGTCTGTACATTTAAGATATTTGAGAAAAAATGACTGTAATCTATCTATACTATTATAAAACTGTAACATAGCTATGTCTGTACATTTAAGATATTTGAGAAAAAATGACTGTAATAGGCTATATAGGCATGTCTAAACACAAAACAATTTTTTTTTAATTTTTTGTCTATTTGTCTGTTTGTTTGTTCACGCATCACGCAAAAATTACTGGACGGATTTCGATGCAACTTTTTTTATTTGAAAGGCCTTGATTAGACTTACAAACTGGTATACATTTTATCCCGTTACTATATCGGGAACCTGAGATATAACCTAAAAACTAGCTTTTGGCTGCAGCGGGGCCGCGGGCTAGCAACATAGTATAAAAGGTGTAACAGACTGACTTGAAAATTAGAATGATATCTATCTATCACATCACAATTAAATAATGACATGTTTTAGGGTTATATATATAGGAAATTGAAAATAAAAATTGTGCATACTCATCATAAATCATTGTAATCTTGGTTTCAGGGTTTCTGCAAGCAGTGATAATTTGTTATCTACATTGTTTTTACTTATTTTTAGATATTTTTATATATATTTTTAGCATTTGACATGCTTAGCACTATACATTAAACACAAAGTGAAAAATGTGAAATCGAAAATAACAGTCAGGAGCAGGATTTGAACCTGCATCTTCTGGATACCGTCCAGATGCTTTACCAATTCATTTTTTGTGTTTAATGTATAGTGCTAAGCATGTCAAATGCTAAAAATATATATAAAAATATCTAAATATTTAAAGGGTTTGCGTCATTATTAGGTAAAATCTTAATTGTAAAATTAAGTTTACCTGGTCGGTATAATGTATGAAAATACTTCCGACAGATGGTGCAGGCGTCACCCAAAGACGTTAAGTATGATGTGTTATCGAAATTAGCAGTCAGGAGCAATTGTCAGGATGGTTGAATTGGTTTCATGAGCGTCGGGATAGTATAAAAATCAAGTAAACGCGATACATTCCGTAAACGTAGTTTTATTTCAAAATGTGTACCTAACATTCGCGTGAATATCAGAAAGTATTATATGCGCTCTTTATTCTTAAAAAATAAGCTAATTTGTGTAAGAAAAATAAATAAATTATTATTATTATTTGTAAATAAATTAGCCGTGTGGGGCCGGCTTTAGAATTGTACCACCCCCCTCCACCCATGGGAGTCGTAAGAGCCGACTGAAAGATACCGGGGGAGTGGGCAGCAGCACTCCTTCGAGTATTAACAACATCCACTGCGATCGCCAACCCGCCTGCCAAGCGTGGCGATTACGGCACTATCCCTCATTCTTGGGGAGGCCTATGTCCAGCAGTGGACTTTAAAAAGCTGATGGATGGATTATTATTTATAAACAAATACAGACATATTTTCGAAAAATCTCCAAAGTTGAGAGTTAGTAGTCCAAGAGTTCTGCGTGGTTAGGTACTTTGTGCTGCGGATCGAACTCGATACCATTGGTACAATACAGTCCAGTACAGTTTACAGTCCTTGGTTGTAGCCCTCTTTTTTTGTTTAGGTGGGAAAAAATGTATTAACTGCACACCCTGTCGTTCGGGGCAACGAACAGGGTAGTGTGGGGCCCTCACCCACTAAAGAAACCCGCCGTGTGCCGTCTCTCCGCCTTTATTGGCGGGCCACCGGAACCATATTACATTCCTTCAGTGGTCTTAGTTTGACCCCTAGGCAGTCGCTCTCTGTAATTGTGGATTAAGAGAGCGTGATTGATTGATTGATTATTTTTTTTAATGAATATTATGTTTTTTGTTACAGATGTTACAAGGATATAACGACGCAATATAAAAATTTGCACGCATCGCGACCTACTTCATTAAGGTAATATCAAAAATTCTTTATCAACACGACGGCAGAGTGCCAGGTTCACAGTCCCCCTAAGCCCTAACTGCAATACAACTTATTAATTAAATTTTAAACACGCTTTTATTAACTTCTCCGTATAGTACGTGTGGTGACGGTCTAAGAATACAAGTGTCACCACCCCATCTTTTCCTGCGGGTGTCGTATAAGGCGACTAAGGGAAGTAAGCAATTATCATCCATTGCATTACTGGTGGTAGGGCTGGGTACCAAGTGAGAGTACTCACTTGCTATCGGGCCCGAACGAGTCGGTACCACCGTCTCCTGTGAGACCGGTCATGAAGCACGTCAGTGAGTTCTGGCTGTAGCAGAAGATAGCCGTTTATGCTTTCATTTCACATCTAAGAAATGAAATGTTGCGCAGCGACGTGACTATACTCTCGGTATTGTTGAGTCCGCTGCGCACCATTTCATTTCTCAGATATGAAATGAAAGAATAAACGGCTATCTTCTGCTACAGCGAAAACACAATGTCGTGCTTCATGACCGGTCACACAGAATGCGGTGGTACCGACCCGCTCGGACCTGATAGCAAATGAGTACTCTCACTATGCCCCGCGCTATGGTAAAACCCCCATTTTTGGGAGGCCTTTGTCCAGCAGTGGACGTCGAAAGGCTGATGGATGGATGGATGGAATTAAAAATAGATATCTTTACACTGGGACTCGAACCCGGTACCTTTTTAGCAGTTCTGAGTTTCTGACACAGCCTTACACTGTTGTTTTCAAATTTTATTTTTATCTCGTATTTGTATAGAAATTATCTAGAAATTCACGCGTCAGGTCAACGTGACTTGTTTATAAGCCAGCGTGTTTCGAGTGCTATTATCATAACTGTTATGAGGTAAATTGTATTATTTTGAAGACATGTACTATTTACATACAATACGCACTGTTAATGTACTGATAGCTGTTTCTAGAACAATTTACATTACATAAACAAGTTTTTTCCAACCCCTTTTGGTCCCCTATTGGGCAAGGGTCTCCTAAAAGAGTGAGAGGCGCAACACGCTAGCCCAGTACGGGTTGGAAAACTTCACAATCCGTTGACAAAATCTCTCAGGCATGCAAGTTACCGCCGAAGGAATGTAACATAGTTCCAGTCACCCGCCAATAAAGGCGAAGAGACGGCACACGGCGGGTTTCTTTAGTGGGTGAAGGCCCCACACTACCCTGTTCGTTGCCCCGAACGACGGGGTGTGCGGTTAGGAACATTTTTTCCCGCCTTAACAAAAAAAAAGGCATGCAACTTTCCTTATGATGTTTTCTTAGACCGAGCAGGATATTTTTTTGTAAATATAGGTACATATATATTATCTATACTATTATAAAGCTGTAACAGAGCTGTGTCTGTACATTTATGATATTTGAGAAAAAATTACTGTATGTAGGCTATATAGGCGTGTCTGAACACAAAACAATTTTTTTTAGATTTTTTGTCTGTTTGTTTGTTGCGCATCACGCAAAAACTATTGAACGGATTTTGATGCGACTTTTTTATTTGATAGCTCTTGATTAGACTTAAAAACTGGTATACATTTTATCCCGCTACTATATCGGGAACCGGAGATATAACTAAAAACTAGCTCTTGGCTGCGGCGAAGCCGCGGGCAAAGGCTAGTACTTAATAAATAGTACACATACACACATAATAAGAAGTGTGTGACGTGTGAGAATGAGAACCTTGGACTCGGGATCGAACTTGATACCACTGTCTTTGCAGTAATTGGTTTGACCGCTAAGCTATCTCTGCATGCATTAATATAGACACATCAAAAAAAGTTTGAGATCACTAGTAAATAATGCTGTATTTTATCAATTTCACCTCATAAAAGAAAAGTGCTTACGTGATATCTTTTTTAGAAAGAAAATAACTTTATTGAAACTAAAATATTAACTATTTTTAATTATTTTACAAATAAAAATTTGATTTGAAAATTTTAATGCAATTGTAACTAAGAAATAAATGAAAGAAAACGACGAAATAAGAAATATTATTAAGAATTTATTATGGAATTGTTTTTATTTAGTACAAGAGAACTCCTTCCCTAGCTCGAACACAAGCAGCAATCCTCCTAGGCATGCTGAGAATCAAGTTATTCAGGATTTCTAGTGGGAACCTGTCCCATTCTTCAATAGCAGCTTCCCTGATCTCTGGCACTGTCTGGGGTGGTGGCTGACGGTTCCAAATAGCTCGCTTTAGAGCATCCCAAGCGTTCTCGATCGGGTTCAAGTCAGGTGAACCGGCAGGCCAGTCTAACCTGGCAGTGTTGTGATCACGGAGAGCAGCATTGACTCGTTGAGCTCGATGTGCGGCTGCATTATCATCAACAAATACGAATTGGTGGCCATAATTTATTCTAAATTATCTGACGATTCCTTCGATAACAATATTTTGGTACAAAGCTGCAGTCATCGAGCCCCGATACGAGATTAACGGCGCTCTAGCTCCAATCATTATTCCGCTCCAAAAGCACACCTATTTCCCGCCTTGTTGAACAGTACCAGTGGCAGTTCTTTGTCTCTCTGCATCCCCACGTCTTCTCCAGACACGGATACATCGGTTGTCTGGATGAGTGCTTATTCTTGTTTCGTCAACGAAGAAGCAATTTTACCAAATGTTTTCCTCGTCATCATCTACGCTGCTGTCGTTGCCGTGAGTTCAGAGGTGCTCGCTAGGATCTCCTTGCTCATAATCCAGCCTGGTGTAAGCAATTCCTGATGGTCTGAGTGCTTGCTTCTAGTCCAGTGGCAGCCCACAACTTAGCTCTCATTTTATTGGCAGTGATTGTTGGGTTGCGGACAGTCAGCAGTCTGATGTAACCTTTCTGGGCAGCAGTAAGAACAGTTGAGCGATCACTGCGAGGTTGATCAACAAAGTTATCCATGCGATACCTCCGCAACGTGTTCACGACACAGGATTGGGATACAGCAACTCGGCGGGCTATTACTCTCATAAAATATAATATAATCCTTCTTCCCCAAAAGCAACAAAGCTTCAAAGCAACAATTCTTGCCCGTAAAGCTTCGGGCAATCTTTTCGGCATCTTTCCAAATCAACTTTTTACACGAAAAATTTTAAAAATATGCTTGAATCTTGTCGGTCAGATTTCTGAATAAATGTAATCAAATATTGGATTTCTTTTTATAGGGAAAAACAATTAGACATGTTTTTGATATTGTTTTTTGATCAAATATCACCTTTTTAAATGGGGTATCATAGACATAAAATAAAAAAAGTTTCACCATACTGCCAACAAAAATTTTTCGTATTTTCAAAGTGATCTCAAACTTTTTTTGATGTGTGTAGGTATATCATAACATGACCATAACAGTGGTAGTCGTATATTAACAGAATATAAAAAAACAGGCGCTTGTGGTTATCATTTTCTATTTCACATTTACACACATCCTTATGGACCGACGTTTTGCCAACCAAGCCATCGTGACATGTGCTCGGGACTATCAATATCGATAACACATTCCTTATGGTATATCCTTCCCATTATCTGTAGTGATGATGATGATCTTAGGTTATTGAAATTGATAGTTAAAAGTAAGAGGTGATCCATTTCGAGGTTCCCTACTTTTTTAAAGAAAAAAAAACAGAAAATTCAAATGTAATGGAGAATGTTTATTATCATTTGAAAGAACATTCATTGGCATTTATTTTTTGAAGATTATCTCTATCAAATGTTGGCGTCGCAGATGGTCCATCCGTTGAGTCTAATTTTCGATGACTCGTTCAAGCATTTCGACTGGTAACAACAAAGTAATGAGGCCAATTTCTGGCTCAATGGGTATGTAAACAAACAAAATTGCCGCATTTGGGACGAAGAGCAACCTGAAGAGATTCAAGAACTGCCACTTTATCCAGAAAAAACAACGGTTTGGTGTGGTTTGTGGCCCGGTGGAATCATCGGTCCATATTTCTTTAAAAATGATGCCGGTGCGAACGTAACCGTCAATGGCGACCGTTATCGTGCCATGATAACCGACTATTTGATGCCTGAAATTGAAGCTCGTAATCTCGGCGACATTTGGTTTCAGCAAGACGGCGCCACTTCATGCCACATAATTTGTGTTTTTCTGTTTATTTGTATTGCGTGATCGTTTGGGAATCACGCAAAAACTACTGAATGGACGTTGATGAAGCTTTTTTTTTGGATTAGATTAAAAACTCGTATACGTTTTATCCCGCTATTATATCGGAATCGTCAGATAACCTAAAAACTAGTTCATGGTTGCAGCGCATACGGGGGAAGAGTTGTCACTCACGATACAAAACAACAGTAGAAGTAGGTACCTATCTACGGTTGATTCATTCAGATCTTCTGTGAGAGGGTGGTACTTCCCCTATCGAGCCGACCCATTCATGCTGGGATAAGCAAGGTTCTATTATTCCACAAGAAGTTACTTAAATAACTCTCAGAACAGCGCTGTTCACAGCGATATCACACCGTTCACACGCCCACGCGTAACGCACGCGTTGTTTTAGATAACACACAATATTCAACAAGGAAACATACTGATAACCTGCTATTTTAATTAAAAGCTAGTGTTTTTAGTGGCTACTTACTTATTATCTCCCTTGCAGGGTAGGCATAGAGAACGGAGAGCCAAGAGACTCTATTCTTGCATAGCTTCCACTATCGCATTGTATATCTTTTTAAGCAATCGCTCGTCTGGCATTCTTTCCACATGTCCGAACCATTAGAGCATTCCCTTTCGCATCTTTACATCAATACTCTCTTTCATACCTACGCGCTCTCTTACGTCTTACGTTTAGTGGTTGAAAATTTACCATTATCGGTACAAATATATATAAGTATATAAATATACTAGCCTTTGCCAGCGGCTTCACCGCGGCCAAAAGCTAGTTTTTCAGTTATATCTCAGGTTCCCGACATATTAGCGGGATAAAATGTATACCAGGTTTTAAGTCTAATCAAAATCCGTTCAGTAGTTTTTGTGTGATGCGCGAACAAACAAACAGATAAACAGACAAAAATTTAAAAAAAATTGTTTTGCCTTTAGACACGCCTATATAGCCTATTACAGTTATTTTTTCTTAAATATCTTAAATGTACAGACATAGCTATGTTACAGTTTTATAATAGTATAGAAGATATATATAAAATTAACGAAAACGCATTAGAATTACCTACCATATTTCTAATTTTGATGTGAAACATCTAATGCGGAGGGAGGGTAAAATCGGCTGTTAGCGTGGCGACGCTTTTATTTTACTTGTCCCGTTCAAATCTAACAAGTTAAATTTGACACACTTCCCGGTTTTTGATTGAGCTGAAATTTTACACGCACATGTATATCGCGTGACAATGCAATATTATGATGACATCGAGCTGATCTGATGATAGAGCTGGAAGGTGGACATAGGAACTCTATAATGAAACGGCGCAACCCCATCGAGTTTGGGCTCGTATGATTCGTCTTGACGAGTACTTTGCCTCTAGATGGTATCCAGGGACTGATGATGAAGCTGGAACGTGGCCACAGTAACTCAATGAAACGACGCAACCCCATCGAGTTTGGACACGTTTGATTCTTCTTGATGAGTACTTTGTCTTTAGATGGTATCCAGGGTCTGATGATGGAGCTGGAAGGTGGCCACAGTAACTCTTTAATGAAACGACGCAACCCCATCGAGTTTGGAATCGTTTGATTCGTATTGACGAGTACTTTGTCTCTAGATGGTATCCAGGGTCTGATGATGGAGCTAAAAGGCGGCCATAGGAACTCCGTTATAAAACGACCTAACTCCATCGAGTTTGGGCTTGAATGATTTGTCTTGACGAGTACTTTGTCACTAGATGGTATCCAGGATCTGACGATGGAGCTGGAAGGTGGTCACAGTAACTCTGTAATGAAACGACGCAACCCTATCGAGTTGATACTAGTTTGATTCGTCTGAGGAGTAGTCAAGTAATGATCATTTTATGTCTACAAAATAATTTCGATGTTTCACATCTGGTAGACGTCCCGCGACGTCTAGGTTTTTATTTATATTGACAAAACTAAAGCCCATAATTTCTAGTTTGGCTACTTTTTGAAATCCTGCCAGAAAGTCTAATAAAGAAATTTATTAACTGTTACAAAGTATTCGACTGACGAACATTGAATTCATGGTCAAGAGGAAATCCGCTTAAGATAATAATACACTAGACCCCATAGCTACTAATAAATTATAGTTTAAACAAGTAAAATAACACGCTTTAAATAGCTAGTTGAACTAAAAAGTAGTAAAAAATATTACAATAAATAATGATTGTAAAAAAGCGTGGGGTGCTTTTTACTACATAGGTGAACTATTTGTAAAATTTGATGTTAAGCACCTCACGCTTTTTTACAATAATCATTTATAGTAATTTTATTTTTTACTACATTTTAGTTCAACTATCTAAAGCGTGTTATTTTAGTTTTTTAATCTATAATTTACTTTCTTCTGTTTAGTCTTAAAATAGTATCAAAAGTACTGTTATTTAAAAGAATTAAAACCAACTTATGCCGTGATAATTGGCCTTTAAACTTCATCGGACATTTTAAAGTGGTTGAAAATCACGTTCGAAGATTCCGTTATAATTAATCCTGACGATGCTAATTAGGATAATGAGATAATCTCCTCGAATTTTTAATTTGCCATCGGCCCTCGATAAGTCTAAAAAGTTAGAACGAAGTCTGATCGATGAAAATGAGTCAAAATCGAAGTCAAAGAAGCGGTTACAAACAAACATTTGTGCGTGTTAAAAACAATCGGTTTACATTAAACACAAAGTGAAAAATGTGAAATCGAAAATAACAGTCAGGAGCAGGATTTGAACCTGCATCTTCTGGATACCGTCCAGATGCTTTACCAATTCAGCCATCCTGACAATTACTCCTGACTGCTAATTTCGATAACACATCATACTTAACGTCTTTGGGTGACGCCTGCGCCATCTGTCGGACTTTTCTTTTTTTTTTTTTGCTTGTCAGGATGGCTGAATTGGTAAAGCATCTGGACGGTATCCAGAAGATGCAGGTTCAAATCCTGCTCCTGACTGTTATTTTCGATTTCACATTTTCCACTTTGTGTTTAATGTATAGTGCTAAGCATGTCAAATGCTAAAAATATATATAAAAATATCTAAATAATCGGTTTACAAATAGAGGAGGCAACTATTTTTGAATTGTTTTGTCGTCATTTGTTGAAGTTTGTTATAGTTAAATATTGAGGCATGTAAACATGCTGTGCTATTCTATTCACTCAACATAGGTATGCGATACATTATAGTGTACAAAGACGTTCGTTGACACACGAACTCTAATCCGATGGGACGGCAATCGGACACGTCCGTAAAAGAGTCTTAACTCCAACACAAAACTTTTTGCATATTAGAAATGTATCCTGCCCAAAAGTTGCTATAACAGAGAATAAAAATGGCTAAATAACATTTCTCCAACGCTTTAAAAAAAGACAGTTAAAAAGTTTGTAACTTTAAGGGAAACCTTGACATTCGTATGAATATGGAATGCGATAGCAAAGTTCGTTCACACTGATACGTTATCACGCCATATTTTGAATTTAAAGTTGTTATTTGTGATTTTGTATGACTAATCTGAAGAATATATTTTGGTTTAATTCTTACAATAATAGGAGTTTTAAACGAAAAATATCTTCCACTGGTTAGTTGGAGGCAGACCCCTCTTTCCCAATGGGCACTTTGGGTAAGTGCCCAGGGCCCCGCGATCGATAGGGGCCCCTCTCAGATCAAATACAAAGTCCCTAGTTCCTCTCAGATCACCAAACTATAACCAATATTTATTACCAAAAAACTTATATAATTCGAAGAAATCGAACCTAAATTACTGACTACAATACCAACTTACTATATAATAGAGGTTAAAGTATGAAATTGGCGTTTTATTCTAATATGTAATTCGAATTGACATAGAACCTTCATCATTTGAGATTTTTGAGTGAAATTTTTTTCAAATGGTACCTATGAGGTTCTTCTTTTAAAAAATGTACAACATTCGATTATCGACTTTCAGTTGTTTTTTTTTTTATTCAGCTTAGACAAGAAAGATGGATACTTCGAAAATTCGAGTGATTTTTTAATACGAGTTCCGACGCGGAACTACTCTGCTACTAACACTAACTGCAGAAACAGCTCGCAATATCAATGTTGCGTTTGGAGAGGGGACTGCTAATGAACGCACCGTGCGATTTTGGTTTAAACGCTTTCGTGATGGAAATTTTGATTTGAAGAACGAACCACGTGGAAGACCGCCCACACATGTGAATAACCTTGAATAACAATGAATTGAAAGAGATGGTGGAAGCCGATCCGAGCCAAACTACCCAGGAATTAGCGGCATGGTTTAACGTTACCTTACCAACAATATTGACTCATTTGCGTCAAATCAATAAAATAAAAAATATGAAAAATGGGTGCTTCATGATTTGACTGATCTGCAGAAAGAAACGCGTGTTGAAACTTGTGTTGCCTTGTTGAATCGATACAGAATTGAAGGAATATTGGATCGGATTGTGACATGTGATGAAAAGTGGATTCTTTACGATAACCGTAAGCGAAAAATGTAATGCTAACCTCAGGTCAAACGCCGCAACAGTGTCCTAAAGCAAAGCTTACCAATAAAAAGGTAATGGTAACTGTTTGGTGGTCTCAGTATGGTGTTATTCACTATAGCTTTCTCCGATCTGGTCAAGCAATAACAGCAGATGTCTACTGTACCGAACTCCGAACAATGATAGATAAACTTGCAGTAAAACAGCCCCGACTCATGAATCGATCTTCACCATTATTGCTCCATGATAACGCGAGACCTCATACAGCACAAGAAACCGTTTTAACTTTACAGGAGCTGCAATTAGAAACCATTCGTCACCCTCCGTATTCGCCAGACCTTGCTCCAACGGACTACCATTTTGTACGTGATTTGGACAATTTTCTACGTGATAAACAGTTTTCTTCCCAGGAGGCAGTACAAAATGCTTTCACATAGTTTGTAGAATGTAGATCAACAGAGTTCTATCACAAAGGCATAAATGACCTTCCTATTAGATGGCAGCAATGTATAGATAATAATGGTAGATATTTTGATTAAATAAATATGTTAAATGAAAAAAAAAAAAACTAATTTCAATTTTTCAGTACAAATCGGCAATTCATACTTTAACCCCTAATATGTATGTTTAAAAACATAACAACAATATCACTTGTTTTCGTTTCCATAAGTGATGGCGCTACCTAAGTCTATATAGTACAGTGAACTCAGAAATTAAACAAAAAAAAATTGTTAGGTACGCGTTCGGAACTTACTTTTTTCTCTCTGTTAACCTGTTACTCTATGGTCTCAGGGCCATAAATGCCTGAACTATAATTTTTTTTAAATATTTCGCACCTTGAAAATCAAACCTTCACTAAACGAAATTTAGCTTTTTTTAGTTATAAACGCCAACTGTTTACATTTCTCTTAAACTTTAAAATGCAAAGACACTACCACTATAACTCACTAGATAGCGCTAGTGTCACTATGGTTTTAGTGGGAGCGCGTACGCCATCTTACTAGCAAAATGTCATTTTGACAGTAGTGTCGGTGATTGAGTGTACGAGAGCACGAGCGACGTTATAGAAAAGTGATTTTTTTGTTTTGAAACGGTGTTCTCTCACCGATATTGGTTTAGTAGTTAGGCATAAATTTGAGTAGTATTAGCGTATTTTTTTGATTAACTACAATCTTCCTGCAATCATTCTCCCAATATTTACTGAAAGATATCAAGCAATAATGTCATTTTTAGGTTAATGACGATATTCCTTTATTTTTGCTGATTTTTATTTGATATTTGTGGTCATTTTTTGGTTAGTGCCACTTTGATTTTATAATTTTGTATTTAAAATAACTTGAACCGAAAAGCATTATTGTATTTTTTTTGTAGTGTCATTAATATGGTAGGAATAAAGTAAAAGTTAGGTCTTAACGTTACGAGACTAACGTTTTATTCAATTTAATGTCAGTTAGTGTAAAGCTATATTGATTCAAAATCGTTTTAGTACAAAAAATGCAATGTATTTTTTCATTAAAACATAAAAAATAGAAAATAAAATGTTCATAGGTTTTTCTTTTTAGTGTCATTATTAGTCAAACCAATCGTAATTTTTACCGTTTCTTGTCTTAGTAACTCAGATTATATTATTTGATTTAATTGTTGAAGATAATTGACAATGCTACTGGCTGCTTTTGATTAGTGTCGTTGTTCGTTTTAAAATACAACAACTTGGAAGAGAATCCATATTGAAAAAAGTTATTTTTTTTACAATAAATTCAATATGGCTCCTCCTAATCCTAGAATGTTAAATTTCAAGCGCTTGATTAAGAATATAAATGAAGAAACCAGTGAAAATGAAGATTACTTATCTGAAACAGAAAATTTACCTAAATTATCTGTGGAAAAAGAGCTAATAAAAGATAATCCTAATCCTCTCCATAAATATCCATTAAAACTCCGCCCGTCGTCAACTACTAATTTTGAAAATAGGCTACAAAGCAGAACACATCCTCGCATTCGTCCCTGAATAGTCACAGATCAGCGATTTCTTCCAGCGTCCGATAACGATCTTGAGTATAAACACTTATCGGAGTATTCTAAATCTGAATCCGAAGAAACATTCTGTTTGAACAAGATAAGGAAATTAAGAAAGAGAAATAGTATTTGTAGTCTATCATTATCAGGATCCTATAAATCTGGTTTTTCTGCTGCTCGTTTGTCCTCTTCGGCTTGGAGCTGGTTGAAGCAGATGTGTATGTTAGTCCTAGAAAACTTAAAAACCCAAATAGTAAAGAAAGTAATAATCGTTGTAGTTTAAAATGCTCGGAAAGAATTTCTCAAGAGAGTCGCCAGATAATTTTTCCTATTTGACTCGGCAAAGGGATTTCATTGCTAAACACCTCTAAACACGCTTGTTATCTAACGGTGGACAGAGAGTGTGCAAAATATTTTTTAAAACACGTTAGGTATTAACTCCAGACCGAAAAAAAAAAATTAACGAAGAGCAGCAGAAAGCAGAACAAAAAAACCATAGATACTAATGTATATAATTAAGCTCTGTGGGTACTGGTGGTACTTTTATACAGAGATAAGAGACTTTTATAGGTGACTTGGGGCTTGTAACTGCTACTTATTGACGTCTTCCTCAGTCGTCAAAATGCAACAGTCAAAAGCCTCCAGTTACAAATTTGTAAAGCAGAAGAAAGTTATTTTCTCTAATTTTTATTCTAACACACACTAAATATTTAATTTTATATATAAAAAAAAAATATATACAATTTATATACAATGTAAAAATGTATGAATGTAAAAATGTATGTAAAAATTACCTAACTATATGCTTTTATTTAATATTGTGCACATCTTACTTATACAATCAATATTATAATTTGAACACTGCTGTTATGCAGCAATCCTCTACTCAGCCAAGTTATACAATATGTACCTTTAATATGCCTCCTAGTGATTAATAATATTAAACACATTAAGTTTGGGTTGCTGAATGCTGGCTCACTTGGAACTAAACAAGATGAATTTCGAGTGGCTATGAGCCAGCATGCAGTGGATATAATGGCAATAAATGAAACCTGGTTAAGATCGGGACAAGAAGACCGAGCCCCAAGTATAACAGGCTATAGATTCAAACACATCCCTAGGCCGGAATATGTTCGGAAAGGCCGTGGTGGTGGTGTGGGTTTTTATATAAAAAACGGAATAAGTACTCGAATACAGGCTCACCCTGAATATCCCGGACTTGAACAGTTATGGCTTCGTTTAAAAAGTAATGGCAGGGACATTATAGTTGGCACAGCATATCGTCCTCCATGGTCTATTCTGTCTACTTTTCTTGATGGTATAACAGAGAGTATCTGTAGCATGGCACCATATGATCAAGTTATATTATTAGGGGACTTAAATGTGGACATGCTTGAAACCAATAATTCAAGTTTTAGGCAAATTCAGGAGTTTCTCAATCACCTTAATTTAATTCAGGTTGTCCAAGAGCCCACACACTTCATAGGAGAAAGTAGTACACTCATAGATGTTATTTGCACAGATATGAAAATTCGAGATGTAGTGGTAGACCACATTAGAGAGCTTGGCCACCATTCATTCATTAAATGCGAAACGGTGCTAAAGAGAGACAAGCCTAAACCTAGGGTTGTGTTGTATCGTCCCATAAGGGACATTTTGAAAGAATATTTTATTATTGACAGGGACTTAATGCCATGGCACATTATAAACAGCACTTTAGATGTTAATGTTATGGTAGGGATGTTCAACTCTCTTATTATTCAGTTGTTTGATCTACATGCTCCTATTAAAATACAGACTTTTAAAGAACGACAGACTCCCTGGATCACTGATACTGTTCGTTTATTGTTTAAATTGCGAGACAAGGCCAGGTACAGAGCTCATAGAACGAATCAGGAAGGGCACAAACGGTACTATTTGGATCTCAAGCATCAGGCCAAGCAAGCACTAGAAAGTGAAAAAAAAGCATATTTCACAAATCACATCAATAACAAAATTAAGAACCCTAGGTCATTGTGGAAAAACATCAAGTCAGATGTGTTGCCTGATCATCGAGATTGCCTGTTGCCTGATCACTTTGATAACCCTGATGATATAAATAAAGAATTTCTCAATGTGCCTGGTAAATGTTGCAATAGCATGGTAGTAGGGTCGTATTTTCAATCTAATAGGTTTGGCAACTCTACTTTTGGGCTAAAGACAGTGGATCAGGATACAGTGTTAAATATTATTAATAATTTGGAGTCAAATGCCCAAGGTGTAGATAGTATTAGCTTGGAAATGTTAGTTCTTACACTGCCTACAACTTTACAAATCATAACTGACATTATGAACAGATCAATAGTTACCCACACTTTCCCAGAGTTATGGAAACATGCAATAATTAGACCCATACCAAAAAATAACAACCCACTTAGTCCTATAGATCTACGTCCAATCAGTATTTTGCCATTGTTGTCCAAAGTTCTGGAAAGGATTGTACATTTGCAGACTGCAGAATACTTAGAGCAGACCAATATTCTGCCAGAATTACAGTCTGGATTTAGAAAAGGTCACAGCACATCAACAGCACTATTGGATGTTGTGGGAAACCTGTTGGAAGCTCGCGACCAGGGTAAGGGCTCCATACTTGTCTTGCTGGACTGCTCGCGCGCTTTTGATGGTATCAATAGAGATTTACTGCTTGCCAAACTAATATATTATGGCTTTGATGAAGGAACGGTGGAGTGGTACAGGAGTTATCTCACAAATAGACAGCAACATGTGGAAATTCGTAGAGTGGATGGTAGGACCTCTGAATCCTCATCCTGTCAGGTAACTAGGGGAGTACCACAGGGATCCATTCTAGGGCCTTTGCTATATATTCTTTATAGTGCAGATATAACAAAATCTATAGTGAACTGCAAATATCATATGTACGCAGATGATATACAGTTATACTTATCCTTCAAGCCAAAAGACACACAAGTTGCGGTTCATAAGATAAACGAGGACCTTCAGAGGATTATTTCATGGGCAGAACAGAATGCATTAGTCTTGAACCCACTAAAATCAAAGTTTATGGTACTTGGAAGCAAATATCAGATTAGTGCAGTGCTTTCTGAAAACCCAGAAGTTATTATTTCGTCCTCAAAGATTGGTAGGGTTGAATATGCCAAGAATCTTGGGCTAATAATAGACCCAGAGTTGCGTTTCGAGAGACACATTAATCATTCTTTGAAGTCATGTTTTTATAAACTCAAGGTGCTATATTCAATACGGGACTACATTAGCGTACCTTTAAGGATTCAGCTAATGAATAGCCTCATACTTTCGAAACTTGATTACTGTGACACAGTTTATGGGCCATGCTTGCTGAAGAGGACAGAATGCCTGATTCAGAGGATTCAGAATGCCTGTGCGCGTTTTTGCTTCAAGATACCACGAAGATCCCATGTTACACCTTATTTAAATTCTAATAATATTTTAAAAATGACAACTAGGAGGAAGGTACACTTAGCTACCCTTACATTCAGTATCATTAGCAATCAAAAACCTATATATTTATATAAAAAATTAAGATGGAAACAGGACAATCATAAATACCCAATGAGGTCAGCAGTGAGCCCTCTGACTAATCCAGAGCACAAAACTGCAGCATTTAGGGGAAGCTTCAAATATGCAGCCACACACTGCTGGAATGTTCTCTGGCCACCGGGGCGTACACTGAAAACAAAGAAATGCTATAATACTAACTTAAAAAAATATTTACTGCAAAATCAAATTCAGTCTCAACTATAATATATATTCTATCAAATTATTATAATAATCAAATATTTAATATCTATATTTACTTACTTAAGTTATATAATAAATATAAGTTAGGTTTATATAATAAATTAATAAATGTTGGTATACAGTTATTCAAATAATTACACAAACCTCTCAGTTGTCACTCATCAGGTGAGGCCCACATCTGTAGTAGTGTGGGTGTGTAAAGTCCTTCGGCCCTTTATTAATCTTTGGCTGTAATAAAACTTAGGTAGGGTAGAAGTGTGCACAAAATAACCGTGGTCCGGTCAGTATTTCAC
Organism: Leucoma salicis; assembly: GCA_948253155.1. Classification (NCBI taxonomy): domain Eukaryota; kingdom Metazoa; phylum Arthropoda; class Insecta; order Lepidoptera; family Erebidae; genus Leucoma; species Leucoma salicis. Next base: position 1,732,678 of record OX411826.1, on the reverse strand, counting down.
ATGGTAGAGATATCACTGTAATGTAGAGGATCGTAACTTTTATGTGTTGTAAATTGACTTGGCTTTGGAGCATAATTATTCTTGATTCATATGGATAAATTGGATTACAATTTTCAATCCAGGAAAACAAGGGATAACCTTAAATCTGGTAATCTTCTTACAGGTTCCAATGTGTTTTGATGTTCCAATGTGTTTTTTATTGTGTGTATGTCTCTGTATGGTTTGGTTACGTCTGTTTATATATAATTTCTTTTGTAAAATATAGATTTCAAACTGAATAATTTACGTTAAGCCGTCTCGGATTGACACTGAAACTCTGATTTTAAACGTAGTGGTTAAGTTTAGGTTATATTCTCTTATCTTTGCTCTATGAATAATAATGGCTGAAAACATTGGAAACCGAAAGTACATAGACTAGACTGGCAAATATATTTTTCAACTTTGGCTATTTATGCATTATGGGACGGCAACGCTATGTACACAGATTATATTGGTTTGATATGTCCATGGAATGTAGAAAACGTACATTACTATTTATTTATTTTTTTATTTTTTATTTTGTGGGATTTAGCTATATAATAATATGTTAGTAACAAACAAATATATGTATTTAAAATGTAACTATGTCTATTTGTAAGAATCTATTTATTTATAAGGAAGTAAAAATAATAATTGTACAGTAATTGGAGCACTAAATGCTCTATGACCTCTATGTTGGTGTCAAGTAGGGTCCAGGACATTGCTGAAAATCAGCGTTGGAATGCCATCCGGCATTGCAACATTTGCTGAGCAATGGGCCTTTTTCTGCTTCTTAAGACAAACACCAATCCTGTATAATTCTGTTTCAACTTTTTATTATAGGTAGTTTTAGGTATATTAAATTTTATTTTTGTTACAAATATGCAGTCTTTTGTAGCACGAAATAAATATTTTCTTTCTTTCTTTCTTTCTTTCTTTCTTTCTTAATTTAGTAGCTATTACCTATTTTGTCTTCCATTCTACGTCGTCGTCTTCCTTATGTTCCTACTAGCATAAGATGCTATTGATGAGTTGATTGTATTGATCTCATTATTGCCATTGATAACTAACTTATCATCACGCCATTTCCCTTGCGGGGTAGGCAGAGAGATCAGAGTGCCAAGAGGCTCTATTCTTGCATACATCGCTCGCTTCCTCAACATTCATAATTCTCTTCATACACGCTCGCCGGTTTCAGAGACTCCTGACTCCATCTTCCTTCAATACATGACCGATTTGGTCTAGGTAGGTAAGTCTCGGTCTTCCCCTGTACCTACATCCTTCTACTTTCGCATTGTATATCTTCTTAACCAGTCCCTCGTCCAGCATTCTTGCCATTGATTATTTATTACTTAAGTAGTATTATTAAGTTTAAGTGAACGTCAGCATCTTTTTAGTTTTGTATAACTTTGTAATGCCATTGTGACTTATTGTGATTTAAAATACTGTTTATTTTGGACACATTATTTATTTATCTTGCATTTCTTAATTTTATATTTTGTTATTAGTGCTAACTCTTTATTCAAAATATTTACGACTGAGGTGATCGCAATTTTTTATAAGAAGTTTTTTCGAAATCGTTACGTTTTTTTTTGTTATTTTGATTTTGACAATGTGATCTTTTTAGTTTTGATTTAATTTGATGTTAATTATTGTGAGAATAAAGCCTCATTTATCTATAATGGTTTTTTATTTAAATAATACTATAATCACCAAAGGATAAAACAATAGGTTACGGTCATAAAATATGACACTATTACTTTTTTGTTCATATTTAAGTGGAATAATGACACTAAAAGAGACTTTTTTTAAATACCTGTAAATTGCTCCTGTAAATCCTATTGTTATAACTTAATCTAACTAGAATCTAAAAGAATGTTAAACAACCAACTGCAATTCATATCAAAAGTTCCCAAAAACACTTTTAAGAATATTTTCTGAGACTTAACAATTTATTAAAACTTTAAAGCGAATTCCCCTAAAATAATGTTTTTTGTTTAGTGACGGTTTGATTTTCAAGGTGCGATTTATTATTTTTTCCAGTGCCGCTTGTCGATAATGTAGAAAATTATCCTATGGTTTTCTTGTTTGTAATATTAAACGCGTGTAACGCGTGCTCTTCTGGAATTTTCAAACTTTTTTACGAAGTATTTTTATTTTGGAGTAAAATTACTCTAACATATAACCGCAAATACTACAATCATATCTGTGTAAACGGTGCATTTTCCTTTATGACAACTATGACATTTATCAAGGGTTCCTCTTCAAATAACATAGATTTTTAAGCACTAACCAGTAAATGCTAAGAATTATTTTTGTAGACTATATTACATGTATCTATTCGTTTCATGTGATTGTTAATAAAAATAAATATTTAACCTTATTTATCTACTTTCTTTGTCTATTCTAACGAAATAGTGTTCTGTCAAAGTCATAGGGGCCCCATTATCCTAATATGACCAGGGCCTCCAATAGGTTAAAGACAGCCCTGGTTGGAGGTGGAGAGGATAAATACAATAAGAATACCTACCAATGTTTTACGCTGATCTTCTGTCAGAGGGTGGTACGTCCCCGAAAATAAAAAAAAAATATATAAATAAATATTCACGGACATTTTCACACAACGTCCTCTGGTCCCAAACTAAGCTTAACGCTTGTGCTATGGGTATCAGATTACGGATATAATACATAAATATTACTTGTTTTTTTGTAAGTACATAATATAATAGATAGAAAAACCCAGAAGCATTACAAATATCTGTGTTCATCACACAAATAAATGTCCTGAGTGGGAATCGAACCCACGAACTCGTGCACGCTTTACACTACCGACTATGCCACGAGGCCCGTCAAGAAACTTACTATTATTTTGATATTTTTATATGTTTTTAAGCATTACGACATGCTCAGCCATATAAATTAACACGAAGTGCAAAAATGTGAAATAGAAAATAACATTCAAGAGCAGAATTCGAACCTGCATCTCCTGGAATACCGTCCCATGTGTTTTGCCAATACGAGTGACTGTTATTTCTGTTTATTATTACTATATTTTTTTCTTTTACTAGCAATCTCACATTTAGTCTAAACCAAATTCAAACTAAAAAATAAAGACACCGCATTGTCAACTAAAAACTGAAGCTATTTTTTGAAAGATGTGTGCGTGAAAGTATTGTCACCGGAAAAAAAATCTCAATAATTTGGGTAAATTTTAAAAGTTTTATGTTTAAAACATAAAGGAAGTAAAGTATAAAGTAAGTTTACAGCAAATCACATAGGGAATATTATGGCGCTGCAAACGTATTCATGTACGTAACGCACGTACGAAATCGTCGAGTCATTTGGGGTAATTTTAAATCATACTCTGGTAACACTCGTGGTTTATGACACTTCGTTTTGCCATGGTTTTGTTTGTATTTATGTGCGTGAGTGCGTGTAATTACATGATTGGCATGGTTTTATATGGCTTCACTGGATTGTTCGTAATGCTCCGTCTATATTTTTAGTTAGTCACAAAAACACATTCCTCAAGATAGCATTTGACATTTATCTAATACTCTCTAAATAGACTATGTTTATCTACAAAACAATATTATTTTCGCTCTTCACACCACGTTCCAACACGCTGAATACGCGTGGCAGACATCTTATCTCGCTGGAAAATATTACAGACTTTTTTGTACTAAACTATCTATCGATGTGTTGTAGTGTCGTTTGAAAAATAAACTTTACTTCTTATCATCACCCCATTTCCCTTGCGGGGTAGGCACAGAGAACAGAGTGCCAAAAGGCTCTATTCTTCTTCAACATTCATAATCCTCTTCATACGCGCTTGCTGGTTTCGTAGATTCCTGACTCCACCTTCCTTCAATACATGACCGATTTGGTCTAGGTACTCGTAGGTGACTCGGTCTCTCCCTGCACCTATAATCCTTCCACTTTCGCATTGGATATCTTATTAACCAGTCGCTCGATCCGTCCGGCATTCTTTCCACATTTCCGAACCATCGTCGCATTCCCTTCCGCATCTTTACGCCAATACTCTCTTTCATAACTACTCGCTCTCTTACGTCGTCGTTATGAATGCGGTCAGTCATCCTCACTCCGCAGATTCTCAGCAGAGATCGCATTTCGACCGCATTGATTTTACTCTCATGCTCCTTTTTGCATACCCAACTCTCGCTTCCATACCAAAATAAACATTTTATGGTGGGCTTCAAGAATCTAATGAATGATAGCGGAGTAGCTTAGATACCGGCCTCCCGCCCGAGTGTTTTGGGTTCGATTCCCACACAGGACAACTCACACACTATAAATGGTTGTTCTGAGTCTGGGTGTAATTATAATTTGTATAGTTTCCTGGTGCAGGGTCGTCATCTTTTAATAAAAAAAAAGATTCTCCACAGCATCCATCTTTAATAAAATATAACAGCTCGCAGTTTGATCACGCAATTGCTTATCTGTCGCGTCACAGATAAAAAATGCAAGCGCCGAACCTAGCTCAATATTTCGACATAATTCCGTGTCATGGTTGTTTATTTTTTTTAATATACATTTTACACGCCCAGCCGCTGTCATTATGATCATCCTGATGCCAAATGTAAAATCGGTTGTTATCGCAACATAATGTGATGATAAACACGTTGCAAAGTTGTACAGATAACGATTCCTATTTTTAATAAATTATATTTGTAGTTTCCAATTATCTGCGGATAAATAATGCGTAGACGTTGAAAAAAAGATAAATTTATCTTGTACCAGCCTTTGCCCGCGACTTCGCCGCAGCCAAAAGTTTTTAGGTTATATTTCAGGTTCCCGATATAATAGCGGGATAAAATGTATACCAGTTTTTAAGTCTAATCAAGAGCTACCAAAAAAAGTTGCATCAAAATCCGTTCAGTAGTTTTTGCGTGGTGCTCCAATGAACACATAAAAATTTTGTGCTTAGACACGCCTATATGTATAGTAGCCTAATAGAGTAATTTTTTCTCAAATATCTTAAATGTACAGACAGCTCTGTTATAGCTTTATAATAGTATAGATAATCTCTCGTAGATAAATATGACGTTAGTATGGCAACAAATACGTTTATTTAGTTGATTCATAATATTGACAGAGATTTATCTTTTTTTTTTCTTTTTTTGGTAAGGTGGGAACAAATGTATTTAACCGCACACCCCGTCGTTCGGGGCAACGACCAAAGTAACATTACTCACTAAATAAACCCGCCGCGTGCCGTCTCTCCGCCTGTATCTCGGTGGCCCACTGGAACTAGACGATATTACTTCAATGGTATTATTATACAGAGCTAGATTACTATTTTTTGTAAAGGCGGAAAAAGATGTTCCTAAGCGCACACCCCGTCATTCGGGGCAACGAACAGGGTTCCTACCCTACCTACAGATACCTATCATTTGATTTTTGATGAGGTCTGTAATCGGCAGAAATTCTGTCAGAAAGTTAAAAGAAATATTTGTGATTCGACTAACCAATTAATTGTATCCACCCATCATCTTCCTAAGCTTTGTTGGGGTCATTTTAGCTGACCCACCAATATTTACCCGTAGTCTATGTAACCTCGAACTGTCTATCTAACCTCCAAGACAGGGGACAACTGGCGACCTTAGAACCAGACTGGAGTCAGATCGTGACTTCCGAAGCACGACAACTGTATAACTGTGAACAACAATTGTATTCATGGTCATAAAAATCCACTCAAGTTATACAAAAATAATTATATATTTTTTTTAAGAAAACTTACGCTTTGGCATTATAACTTGAACTCATGTGCGAGATAATTTCGTAAAAATACACTTCACAAGTGATAAACGCCTACACTTTAAATAAATTATAGTTAAAAAAACTAAAAATAATGAAATAAAAAGTGGTAAATAATATTGTAATAAAATAATGATTCTAAAAAAAATTTTTCTTGTACAAAGAGTCTCTGAAATGCTACGGAAAGGCGGATGGACGGACATGGCGAAACTATAAGGGTTTGTTTTTTTTCCTTTGGAACCCTAAAAACTAATAAACTTAAATTTATTTTATTGTTATCGATCCTTGATGGTACGGGCAGACTAACGGGAAACACCGTTTAATTAGGACGATGATAGACGTTTAACGTTGGTGTAGCCACGATTTATCGCTAGAATTTGTTATTGGTTTTGCGTTAATAATTCACGCAATAATTATCGCGATGATGGAGTGTTGACATTGTCAGTTAGTATGAAGTTACAATTTAATCAGAAGTTTTGAAGTAGGAGAAAATCACGTTCAAAGATTCCGTTACATAGGCGAAACTAATAAAAGCGATCTTAAGACTAACTCAGAAAGTCTAAGTTAAATATTTTTCACTAAAATTATTCCAAGACGGTTTCTACATACATACATATACATAGCATCACGCCTGTATTTCCCGAAGGGGTAGGCAGAGGGGTATTACACACCCACGGTTCGCCAGCCATGTTTAAGTCCCACGTAATAGGGGGCGAGCCTATTGCCGTCTGCTACTGAGAATTTTTCTTTTACTGAACCCGAGACCTCATGATCGGCAGTCGGTCGCACTGCCGCTGCACCACATAGGCAGTTTAGGTTTCTAAACAATGTTTAAATAATGTAAATTAACACACATTACAATGTGTCTGTCAATCGTTTGTTGGCACGATGTAATCGTGGTTGATCGACAAATTTCTATGAACAAACAATATCTTTATACAAGCAGTGTTAACTAGAACAAACGTGAACTTTCTAGAGAGAACGTAAACGACGAACGCTCTGCTAGCGGCAATCGGAACATGATTTCATATTATTGATTAGGTACTAGACTCTGCTCATCTATACATATCTATAATAAAATTATAACAAGCCGACGTCTGTACATTGAAGATATCGAAGGGATATTAATATGGTGTTTATTAGAGCAACACAAGCCAAGCCAATAATTATTCGAATTTTTGTCCGTCTGTCTCTAAGTTTGTTCGCGCATCACGCAAAAACTGTACGGATTTTGATGAACCTTTTTTTTTTGCTTGATTGCTCTTGATTATACTTAAAATCTGGTATACGTTCTATTCCGCTACTATATCGGAAACCTGAAATATAACCTAAAAACAAATCATATATGAACTGATTTTGATGAAACTTTTTTAGATTGTTTTGTTTTTATTATCTACGTAGTTAATAAAAACAAAATAAATCGCGTTCAAAACAAAATAAATCATCGCGAAATAGCATATATTTTTTTTTATTGCATTTAGTGGCAGACTAGCCACGGCCCACCTAATAGTAATTGGTAACCTTCGCTCATGGACTCAACTATACCGGGAGTATGGTCAAGCCGCTGCACGCTGCTCACCATTTTATTTCACAGATATGAAATGAAATAGCTGTCAAATTGTAGTAACTTTGCCTGCCTGAAAATTGTTGCTATTTTTTGTGTTTAATGGGCAATATTGTTATAATGAAAAAAGTACTAAAGTAGGTATCTGGAAGAATAAAGAATAGAAAGATGCTATGCTGTGTTGTGTACCCACAATTTTTTTGGCGACATTTTCCACTTTTTTTAATGTTGGGATCTTTGTGAAGTAAAATTACATCGGAGTTATTACATTTTGATACAGCACACACAGGTATATTACGACAAAATTAAAATTTACCAAATCACAGGTTACAAATTGTATGGAAATGGCAGTTTTCAATGGCCATGTCGATAATACGCCATCTACCGTGAAATGATGGCAGTAAACATCTCCATTATTGGATAAACAAAACGTGACACGCCTGCATTAATGCTGTTTTTATTCGGTCGTTACTTTTGAGTTTTCGGGATTTAATTTTAGTAAAAGAAAAACATAGCATCACGCCTGTTTTCCCCGAAGGGGTAGACAGAGGGGTATTATTTTTTTTTAATTTTAGTCCTATAGTTTAACATTCTATTTAGGTCTCCTGGCGTTTTTACAAATAACACAATATCGTCGGCAAATCTTAAACCCAGATTTTCCCATTCAAGGCTTCTGAAGATCATTTCCAACACAGCGGAGAAAAGTTTAGGAGAGAGAGGATCTCCTTGTCTTACTCCTTTTTGTATCTTCAACGATCTCCTTTCTTTTCTAGCTGAATGCACGCCGAGCTGTTTTTGTATACATTTCTAATCAATTTTTATTCTATCCCTTTTTCTCTTAACGCCTCCCAGATGTTTGTGTGTATTAATGAATATTAATGAATCGAACGCCTTGCTGTAATCGACAAATTCTAAATAGTATGAGATGTTCCTTAATTTTTAAATAATTTTCCTAACAGCATGGATAATAAATTCATTCGTTTCATATAAATTTATGAAATGAAATGGTGAGCAGCTTGATAATACTCTCGGTATAGTTGAGTCCATGAGCGTCTTTTGTTACCACTTACCATCTGGTGGGCCGTGGCTCGTCTGCCATCAAACACGATAAAAAGAAATACAAAAAGCATTTAAACATAACCCGGAATTAATGGAACGAACAACTATTTTTACGCTTTCATATTTCGCGTGAACTTATCTTTCTTTTTTATGAACATTTGTTTGTATTAATTTATTTAATATTAAAAAAAATGTTCTAAACAGGCCCGTTAAAATTTCTTGTTAAATATTCATATTCGTAGAGTTATTTTTGTTTTCTTTAAATCGTTCATAAATATAATGACTAATATGCGAGGAATATTCGTAGAGATTTTCTGACGAGTTTATGGTTACACATATTATAAAATAACTAGGTACGTTTGTGATTCGAATAGCAATCATGATCACCGGAGGTACGAAACGTTACTATAAGTAAAAAAACGTTATAAATTCCATCTCTCTTGCGGGGTAGGCAGAGAGAACAAAGTGCCATAAGTGTGTGGTATTCTTGCATACATCTCTCGCTTCTTCAAATATTCATAATCCTCATCATACACGCTCGCCGGTTTCGGAGACTCCTGACTCCACCTTCCTTCAATACATGACCGATTTGGTCTAGGTAGGTGAGTCTCGGTCTCCCTCTGTAGGCTTGTAACTACATCCTTCCACTTTCGCATTTTATATCTTCTTAACCAGTCGCACGTCTGGCATTCTTTCCATATGCTTACATAAATATAGGTGAATTTCATAATATTGTGTAACATTCGGGTAAATCTCAGAAAGTATTATCTATACTATTATAAAGTTGTAAATGGGCAGCAGCACTCCTTCGAGTATTAACAATATCCACTGCGATCGCCAACCCGCCTGCCAAGCGTGGCGATTACGGCACTATCCCCCATTCTTGAAGAGGCCTATGTCCAGCAGTGGACTTTAAAAGGCTGATGGACATGGACATAGGCCATATAGGAAATAACCGAATAAATTTTTTTTTTTATTTATATATATTTTTAGCATTTAACATGCTTAGCACTATATATTATATTTTTTTTTCTCTCAAATATCTCAAATGTACAGACGTTATAGCTCTGTTACAGCTTTATCCTAACTATTATAAAGCTGTAACAGATCTGCCGCTGGGCCTAGCCAAGTTGCATTCTAAGATCGCTAACGCTAAAAAAAACTATTAAAATATATGGGAATTTGACATCTTTAACGCTAAGTCACGTGACGTAACGTTAAAGATGTAAAATTGTCATACATTTTAATAGTTTTCTATAGCGTTAGCGATCTTAGAATGTAACTTGGCTAGGCTACACTTTACTTACTGTCTCTACATTTAAGATATTTGCAAAAAAAAATAATACCGCAATAGGCTGTATGTATAGGCGTGTCTAAACACAACATTTTTTTTTAGAATTTTTGTCCCATTATCTATTTGTCTGTTTGTTCGTTCGCGCATCACGCAAAAACTACTTAAAGGATTTTGATGCCTTTTTTATTTGATATCTCATGACTAGAATTAAAAGCTGGTATACATTTTATTACAAAGTATTAACAACATCTACTGCGATCGCCAACCCGCCTACCAAGCGTGGCGATTACGGCACTATCCCCCATATGAGCGCATAGGACCGCTCGTTGTAGCGTTCTCTTGGGGAGGCCTATGTCCAGCAGTGGACGTCGAAAGGCTGATGGATGGATGATACATTTAAACCCGCTACTTTTGTGAGAGGATGGTACTTCCCTGATCGAGCCGGCCCATTTATGTTGGGATAAGCAAGGGTCTACCACTAGAATCAAAATCTGGCTCTGATCGTGGTCTGAGGTCGCCAGTTGTCTCATTTGTTAGTCTGATAAGCTGCTGCTCCGTGTTAATGCTGGCGATCATCGAAAAGATCAGAAGCCGACTTCAACATTATTTTACAGTACAAGCTGTGTGTATTCAATTGGACTGCACAGATCACAGAGCGTCTTACATATATAACGTTCTCCCGTTACGAGTATTATGGGGTTGGTTCCCACACAGGACAATTCTATATCTACTCTAAATTACACATCGAAGGATTATTCGCCTAATGCAGTGTTGTCTTTTAAAAATAATACCTAACATTTTAAACAGAATGCTTCAATTTAATTTATGTGTAATTATCGTATTATTATTCAGTTACTAAGCGCATTAAGTGCAAAACTTACTTCCATTGTATACTTTAAACCTGTTTCAATATTATGCCTGAGTCAATTCATAGGAGAAAAAAAAACATATTTTGTTCCAAAATGGCGCCGCGTGATATTTAAACTAAACATCTGATCTATCATCTAGTGTCTACGTGACCTGTTTGATGTTATGCTCGTTTTATATTGGTTTTCCTGTTATTTTGCGACGGGTTTTCATTAATAAATATCCTTTTCAGCTTATGACGAACTCTCTACAAGTCTTCTCACCGCAATAACTTACCATATTAGTATACTTTAAGAGCCGTTCCACCTTACCGGTCAGGGGGTCATCTTACCAGTTAGTATGACCCCACTATATAGTCAAGATCTAGTCTGACAGACTCAAAACACAACTACAGTAATTTTATTAATAACATTTAGTCCTATGGACGTCAGTATATTATTATATATATTATGTTTGTCGTTCGCCTGCGTATGTATGATAGGTAACTGAATCTTTGAACGTGATTTTCATTCACTTCAAAAAATCGGATTAAATTGAAAATTTGCACACTTATCAACGACCGATGACAATACAATAATTCATTTTCCGTTTTTTTAAGTTCCCGAAAGTTGGGAAGTTATTGGTTTTACCCCGTTTTTCGAAAATCGAGTTTTCAACTGATGTTGACGTTTTGAGGTCCTAGGAAGCTTCCCCGAATGTTTCCGCGATGATGTCTGTATCTATGTGTGTGTGTATGTGTGTGTGTGTGTGTGTGGCCGTATGTAAACCTCTAATAACTTTTGAACGGCTTGACCGATTTCATCGCGGTTGGCGTCACTCGAAAGGACTTTACCAAACTTAGATTTTGAATACAATTAGGACCGATTCGAACCGGTAGATTTTGAGAAATCTCAAAAAATCTAAATTTTTTTTTTCAAATGTTTTTTTTTAGAATAACTTTTAAAAGGTTTTACCGATCGATTCCAAAAACGTATCAGCTCTTAACATAAATAAAAACACGTCGACCGCAGTCAGTCCGGTCAAAATCGGTTGATTCGTTCGTGAGATATAGTTGTCGAAAAAAATTGAAAAAAAAGTTTTTTCAGAATTTCTATGAAATTTTCAGTCTGACCACTTCGAGCTTTAAGATTCTTTAAAGAGCTCAAAAAGCTGCGTTGAATGCCATAAACTACGAGAAAATCGGTTCATTCATTAAAAAGTTATTTAAATATTCAAAAAAATAATGCTGTTTTATTAAATTTTTATCAAACATTCGCTCGACTGCCTAGGGTTAATTTCTAGAAAGTCAGATATTGCATTCTTGATGTCAGATGTGTATATCGATTACTTTCTTGACTGAATATTTTCCTTGTCTTGTTGTCTGAACATCCTGAGCAAGACACCGCTTCATGTTGCAATTTTTAATTTTTTTTCCTTTTTACTATTTTTTTTTTATTAACTACTTATTTTTATATTTTTTTTAAAATTATTTTTCTTTAACTATTTATCATTATTGGGAATCGGTTCATTCATTCAAAAAGTTATTGCGATTTGAAAATTCAACGAATAGTGTTTTATTAAATCTCTATCAGACTTTTGAGCTCGAAGAGTTGAAAAGCATAGAACAGTTATCTCGGAGAGCTCAAAGAGATCAAAATCAAACGAAAATTATACTTTTGAGCTCGAAGTGCTCAAAAACGTAATAAGTGCAATTTTGAGCGCTTAAGTATCAAATTAGCGGGAAGTTGCAAGGTTGGCCTTTAGGGTCAACCGTTTTCCAGATTATTTTTTTAAAAATCTGTACTATCGTCACATCTATTATTTATTAAGGCGGGAAAAAAATTACCTAACCGCTCACCCTGTTGTTCGGGGCAACGGTCATGGCGTAGCCGTGTAGTGTGGGGCCCTCACCCATTAAATAAACACGCTGTGTGGCGTCTCTCCGCGTGCATAGACGGAATACTGGGTACTGTGTCACATTACTTCGGTGGTACTAGTCGCACGATAAAAAAGAAATAGGGACTTTTAAATAAAAGTACCTTTGATGCTGTTCTGGGACTAAATAAAATATAAAAAAAAAGATAACCGCCTTCAAAAAACACCCAGGAACTAAAAAGCAATAAATAATTGGTATTTACATACGATTTCCGTACTAGACAGGCTTTTTTTTTTAATATTAGATTTTTTTATTTTTAGTGATATTATATAAAATAGGTGCGTAGGTTTAGGGTAGGTGGTGCATGAGGATGTGCATGGGGAGGCCTTCCTAAACGAAAAAAAAATCAGACTAAACCAAAAAAATATCATCGTTGATTTTTGATATTTGTTGATTTTTTAAAAACCACCGCACCGATTTCGATAAAATTTAAATGAGACCATTTCGGAACAAAAATATAATTTTGCAAATTCGTCTATATATGACGGGAGTTATTATGCCTGAACATTCATAAAAAATATATATATATATATAAACATCCGAATTGAGAACCTCCTCCTTTTATTGAAGTCGATTAAAAATAAGATAATCTATAGCTATACTAATAAATAGAGAGAGAGCCGGTATTTTTGTTCTGTTATACTGCTAAAACTACAGAACCGATCGGAATAATACTTATACCATAAGATGCAGCGTGTTTCGGAGAACGTTTTAGTATATGATATGTTGGTGATTGCTTATCCTGAACCTATATTATTGATGTGAAACATTTAATGCGGAGGGAGGGTAAAACCGGCGGTTAGCGTGGCGACGCTTATACCTAATAACAGGAATCCTATCCGAAATTGATTTTTCATCGACAATACTATGACGCGAGTGAAGCCGCAGGGAATGTACTAGTAAACTATAATTTTAAGTAACTAAAGACACGGTTTACCAGCTGGTTGAACTAAAAAGTAGAAAGTATTATTAAAATTTTTACCCATAACCTAATCCTACTGAATGCTATTAGTAGGACGCCATATTGCTTGTTATTTTTTTAATAATTTTCCTACTTGCGTCAAAGTCAATGTATATTAACTATTTTCTGCGTATTGGTTACCTATTTGGTAATAAATATTGACTTATTCCTGTAGGACCATAGACACGACATTCATAGGCGTCCAAACGAGATCGTTTGGACACAGTGGCAGATGCCACTGAGCTATCGCTGCATTTTATCAAAGCTACCAATTTTTGTATCACATACCTTGTCCCCCTCCCAAAAAGGGGTAAGGAGGGATAAGTAAACCTGACAGATACATAGGTCACACGTCATTTTTCAGATGTACTTATCTGGAAGCATTGTTCCGACCATGGCCCAATAAAACTGGGCCATGGTTCCGACCAGGTACGCTTAATTACTAAAGACGGTAATAAAAAATGTGACATAGAAATTCATAGCTATGAGCAACTGCTACGATAGTTCACTTGGCAATCTTAACCAACAGAGTTTGAGACGCGGTTCTGCGGCGAAAAACAACTCCCTGAATTAACGAATAATACTTTTATCGCGGGGGACAAATTACACCCGCACTCAGAATAACCATTTGTGGATCACACAGTGTCCTGTGTGGGAATCGAACCCACAGCACTCGGGCGAGAGGCCGGTATCTAAACCATTCTGTGCAACAATACCCTTAGCTGTTCGTAACATTTTTAAGTCTTCGTGTTTCATTTTTGATCTGTATTTTTAGCATTTAACATGCTCAACTACTTTAAATAACAAATTATTTGTGAAAGTGGAAAAAGAGAACTTTTAATGCGAGTGGGAATCGAACCTACGTCCCTTCCAATCCGGGGAAAGTATCGTAAAGACGAATGTGATGTGGAGATTTGGTTTGGGCGTTGGTCAGTGCGATAGCTTAGCGGTTAGAGCACTTGCCCGGATGGGAAGGGACGCAGGTTCCCGCTGACACTATAAGTTATCTTTTTCTACATTTCACAAATAATTTGTTATTTGTTCGTGTTTATGAAGAAACTAGCCTTTGCCAGCGGCTTCGCCGCAGCCAAAAGCTAGTTTTTCGCTTATATCTCGGGTTCCCGATATAGTAGCGGGATAAAATATTTACCAGTTTTTAAGTCTAATCGAGGCCTTTCAAATAAAAAAAAAGTTGCATCAAAACCCATCTAATAGTTCTTTTAAAATTATTCTAAAAAATATTCTAGTTTAAATAATTTTCTAGTTTTTCGGTTATATCTCAGGTTCCCGATATAGTAGCGGGATAAAATGTATACCAGTTTTTAAGTCTAATCAAGGTCTTTCAAATAAAAAAGTTGCATCAATATCCGTTCATTAGCTTTTGTGTGATGCGCGAACAAACAAACAGACAAAAATTCTAAAAAAAAAATTGTTTTGTGCTTAGACATGCCTATATAGCCTATTACAGACATTTTTTCTCAAATATCTTAAATGTACAGACACAGCTCTGTTACAGCTTTATAAAAGTATAATATAGATTACGCTTGAATTCTTGAATTAACGAAACTTGTCGTTATTACCTAACTACACTAACAGTTGACTGCACATTGTAATAGTTTAATCCAATCCAATTATCTTGCCTACCCCGCAAGGGAAATGGCGTGACGATAAGTAGTAGTGTAGTAATTATGTTATGTCGTAGGTTCGATTCTTTACATCATTATGTGTACAAGTTATTTTATTGAACTTGCTTTCCTTGTTTGTAAAGTCAAACAAGACTGGTATTTGAGAACAAGTGAAAGTTGTCAGTTGTTGCAGACCCGAGCGAGTAGATACCACCTTTAAGTTAACCGCACTGATGCACTTGTCTTTCGCTTGTAAAAGAAGACGGTCTCATCCATATCCATATATTCTTGAGCTTTGTGGTCTCACGATAGGCAGTAGCGTGACTGCTAACTCAGTAAACGGCAGTTACCACCATCAGGTGAGAGTAGGCTTCTAAACACGGATATCCTAAAATCCTTGTCATAGTGGTAAAACCTTGCTTATCCCAGCATGAATGGGCCGGCTCGATCGGGGAAGTACCACCACCCTCTCACAAAAGATCAGCGTGTAACAACAGTAGGTACTTCTACCATTGTGTTTGGTATGGTGAGTGAGAGGACCGGAGGCTCAAACCCCCTCCCTATCCTCTCTTTGTTATCCTTTCTATACACCATCCCTTTCCTTGGAGATGGCGACGCGGTAATGGTACCACTGGTGTTGCTAGCGTCTATAGGATATGCTAACAGGTTGGCCGTATGCTTGTGTGCCATTCATGTGCTATAAAAAATCCTAGTACAGGATGATGTCTTAAAAACTCAAACATGACAAGTGAAAGAAGAATGAAAGATTATATATTGTAAAGTCCCTTTAAGCATATACAAACGGGAAAAAGACATAAAATTACTACATTATTCGTTACAAATCGACCCCACCTCAGCATAGTCATAAAACCTAGGCTGATCTTCTGGTGGGGCGTTCTGATGGTGACATGGGACGTGACAGGATGTGGTTGTGTGTGCGTGTGTTACAAAAAAAATGAATAAATGTGAAACTTTTTATGTTTGGATGTTTGTAATTCAATTACGCAACAACTGCTGAACAGTTTTGTATATAATTTAACATACAAATCATTTTATTTTTTTTGCGCTAAGGAATAACCGTTGTATCGCGGGGGACTTTACAAACATACAATTTCGCGGACACAAAGTACACACAGACTCAGAACAACCATTTGTGGATCACACAAAAAGTTGTCCTGTGTGGGAATCGAGCCCGCAAAACTCGGGCCGGCATTTAAACCACTCCGCCATCTGTGTGGTCACATATTGTATTAATTTTAATCCCAGAATATTTTAAGTTTCTGCGGGATAATCATTGCGAACTACAGGACTCGAAGTAGCGGAAGGTAGTGAAGGACTTGTGTGGAAGCTAGTTAAAAATGTGTATGGTTTAGTGGTTTCGATGGCTAACTTTACTGATAACAGTCAATCTCGGATCCTTAGTGTCTATACAGATTTTTATTTCTAATTGGCAGATATTATTAACGGACCACCAATGTTCAGAATTACTCACGAACCTAGCTGTAACCGGGAATAGAAACCGGGGTCCCCCATCACCCGCAAGATCCTTTTAACCACTACACCGTTAGTGAAACTGTTACCTATAGAACTGGTTCGATTTAACACGTATATACGAGCGCACGGCGCGTGGTCGATCACGCGTCTACCTTGTGGCGCGATGGCTTATATTTTCTAGGGTGACCATACTTTGCGAGTTTAAAGAATAGTCCTGATTTTACTATTCGAAGTTTAAAAATAATTAAATAAAATGCGGCAATTAACCATACACCATCGTGGCGTAGTCGGTGTAACCGACTTCCGTGCACGAGGTCGTGGGTTCGATTCCTACTCGGGACAATTATTTGTGTGTCAACACAGATATTTGTACTGCGTCTGGGTGTTTTCTATGTATCACCTGTATTCCCACAAGGGGTAGGCAGAGGTGTATTACACACCCACGGCTGGCGAACAGCTATGTTTAAGTCCCGCGTAGGGGGCGAGCCTATTGCTGTCTACCGGGCACATCTCCAAACTCCGGGCAAATGCGAATTATTCTTTTTACGAAAAATAAATATTATTTACTTGGTAAATAATGGCTATTATCTCACCTCACGTGATTGTAAGCGGTTACCGTATCCTATAGACACTAGCTACACCAGAAGCAACAGTCGCGCGTCGCCATCTTCAAGGAAAGTGATTGGAGGTGGATAGGAAGAATAGTATGGAGAGGATAGATAGGATACTAAGGAGAAGATAAGAAGGATAATAAGGAGAGGATAGGGAGAGGGTTTGGGCCTTTGGCACTCTCACTCACCATACGAAACACAACGGTATGTACTGTTGTTACACTTGGATCTTATGTGAGAGGGTGGTACTTCCCCGATCGAGCCGGCTTATTCGAGCTGGGATAAGTAAGGTTCTACCAGTAGTAAGCTTTTAGAAACACCATTCCTTTATTAGGAAAACTTTTATAGAATAATTTAATGAGACTTTACTTTACTGCCAAAGTAATTGAAGAAAAGAAAACTCTTTTTCAACTAGTCTGGCCTTCTTGATATAGCAGGCCTTTAACTCTCTTATCATTAAGGTGACGCATGTCCAACAGGGGGGCAGCTAACGAGCTGTAACCGTGGCAGGCTAACTCAAACCATCACTCACCCACTATTGGGCATAGGCCTCATCACAGTGTTTAGAGGTTTTAAACCATTATCCACCACACTGGCGCAGTGCGATTTGTTTGCCGTTGATACAATCTCCCAGGCATAGAGGTTTCCTCACGCTGATTTTCTTAACCGAGCAGTGATAAATTTGTAAATACATCATTTTAATAAGTTTTATAGTCCGTGGTGTGTACCTTCTGAGGTCAGGACCTCGAAATGACTGGGGACTGATCCTTTGTTTCCTAAGCTTAGTAGACTATTTCGCGGTAGGTTGTGGGCTAAGTCCCTCTCTAAGAGACCTGAAACGTATAGTGGGACAGTAACGGGTGAAGACTATTTTCTGCAGAATGCACTCAGTCATCTCAATCTAAAATTATTGTACCTTGTTTCACATAATTCGTTTTATGTATTTCTCAATGCCAAAAATGATGCAATACACTCTAAATTGAATGTAAATATAGCAAATACTGGCCTGGTTTGATGTGACTTAAGGTGTTATGAGTAGCATACTTTAGCTAATTTACTTACCTAATGGTATTTAGATATTTTTATATATATTTTTAGCATTTGACATGCTTAGCACTATACATTAAACACAAAGTGAAAAATATTTAAATATTTAAAGGGTTTGCGTCATTATTAGGTAAAATCTTAATTGTAAAATTAAGTTTACCTGGTCGGTATAATGTATGAAAAATACTTCCGACAGATGGCGCAGGCGTTACCCAAAGACGTTAAGTATGTGTTATCGAAGTTAGCAGTCAGGAGCAATTGTCAGGATGGCTGAATTGGTAAAGCATCTGGACGGTATCCAGAAGATGCAGGTTCAAATCCTGCTCCTGACTGTTATTTTCGATTTCACATTTTTCACTTTGTGTTTAATTACCTAATGGTGTTTTTTATTATTGAACTAATAAATAAAATCAATTACACTATTACTGTTCCACTTTTGAGCACTAATGGAGTCCAACCTATAGTCTATCGCGCTGGTCCCTGGCCCAATACAACTACAAGGCTTTGAACTTAATTATGATGTTTTTATTTACTGTTCTACAATAATCATTATGTCTACATGAAAGTCGATATTTCTGAGAAAGACTGTATGAACTCAATACTATTTTTCCGACATACATGCGATATAAGTAAAAAATTCTCTGTCAACATGTTTATAAAACTGGCACCCTGACCCAAATGTTATAAATAGCGTCCCACAATATCCTACAGCGTGGCCACCTTGCAATATCGGCTGTATCAAGTGCGTGGCCTGCGCGTGCTCACCGGTAGTCTGTGGCACGGTAGTAAATACCTTTTAGTTTGCGACAAACGCTCGCCGAGTTAACACGTTCCGTTCGTTGTTACAGAATGTGCGCGGCAATCGATATGTTGGCGTCAGAACACTTTTACGGGCACAGTCCACCCGCAGGCTTCTTAACAGACTACACGCTGTCCACTCGAAGACCAGCCAAGTTGACTACAAGAGGATTTTCAGCACCCTGTCTGCTACCCCTCAAACCGCTGCAGCTAAATTTAAAATCAGCTCCGAGATCCTGCATACGTCCGTCAACGGACAAAAAGAAGAAACGCGTTGTCTTTGCAGACGACAGAGGATATGCGCTCGAACAAGTCAAGTTTATGACAGAACCGTCACACGTGCCGCCTTATTGGGCTCTGAAGATTATATCCAGTCCCCCACCGGAGCGAAAACCTCCTCCCAAACCCGTGGTAGATTTGTGGGAGACGCGTTTTGTGCAACCGGCTTCTGACTATGTAGAATTTCGGCGACGGATCACTGAAGAATGTGTGTCTTTAGAGAATGTCATAATAAAACAGAATGAATGTGCTGTAGACGGTACTGTTAAAGTGAAAAACTTGGATTTCTCCAAAGAAGTCATAGTTAGAATGTCGTCTGATGGATGGGCTACTAGTGAAGACACATCGTGTGCCTTTGTAGAGTCAGGACCCCTGAATTCAAATGGAGTGTCTCTATACGATACATTCGGCTTTAGATTGCAGCTTCCGATCCACTCCAGACGGCTCGATTTCTGCGTTTGTTTTAGATGCAAAGGCACTGAATACTGGGATAATAATCATGGACTTAACTATACTATAGAGAAAGCATCGGTGAAAAGCTCGCCGGCCATCTCGTGTGCGAGGATTAAGTACGGAAACTCGTGGATTACGCGGTCAGACGGTAATTCGAATGTCCCCTACTGGTGAACCACTATGGTGCTTTGCCTAAGGGCTAGTGTTGTGCCATAAGTGATTAATGATTTCATTCCTGTTACGCGGACTCAAGATATGGTAACATTTATGAAATTGCAATTGAAAGGTATGTTATACTGATGTATTTTAAACCCCCACAATGAAAACGATGGGCCTTATTTCGTATATGGCAAACGAGGGCTACTTACCCTTTCCATCCTTTATTTTAAATGGACTTTGCTTCGAGAAATAAAAATAAAAATCGAATTTAACTTGTAAATAGAATAATATTCATAAATGGCGAATTTTATAAGATTGTTAGGTTAACGAACTGTCCGCGTTAGAGATTAGGTAAATTGTTGTCAATAAATTATCTAGATAAGACTGAAAAAATAATTAGTTCGAAAAAAATCGAAGTTATAACAGTAATATTGATAAGTAAAACTATTTAATATATGTAAATATATTAACATATGTTTGATTTAAATACAGAAAATTTATTTTAAAAACTCAATGTTGCATAGTAACCGGTGCCAGGCGCCATTTTTGTTGGTTCCGTTCAGTGGTAAAATCATAAACAATTCAATTAGTCAAAGTTTATAGTTTTGTTTTTTTTCATTGATAATTATTTTTCAGTTTTTGACAGATAACTAAGCTTTTAAACGTAAGCACATTGGCTTATTATTACTTTCGCGTGTGAATCTAGAGAATTTTGCCATTAGATGTTAATTTTGTTTACCATAATTTTGGGGGTTTTGTTTTTTGCAAAGACTATAATCATGTTTATTACATCTAAATTTAAGGATGTGAGGTAAATGGGTACATATTTTTACTTATAGTAACAGCTAAACTGTTATTGTAAGAATAAGTGCCTATATCCAAATTAAATCGAAGTTATTCTAACAGACAACATTTATTTACGTTATGAAGTTTACAACTGCACTATAATGTAAAGAGTAGGAGATAAAAATAGAGGCAAAGTGCACTATCCATAGATATTAATATAAAATAACTACTACAAAAAATGTCTGAATGATGTCATTTTATAGAATGTTTGCGAAATCCTAGAGGATGTACCCATTAAATTAGTTCTATATGTTCCTCAAAAACCTAAAGGGTATCTTAACGTAATTACTATTAATATTAAATTATGAATGGGGACATACTGTAGGTATCGAAATTGTTCGCCTTTACTTAGCCAACATTCTTTGATATGACTCAAGCTGCATTTAGTCTGAAATCATTGTTGCAATACTCAGCTGATATGTCTGTGGATTGCCTTGTCGCCTTGAGCACTGCGGGTTTGGTGTCTACGAATAGAAATCTTAAAACTATATGTATAATGCTTCCACAACATGAAGTGGAACTAAAAATATAATCGTGATTATACATATATATCGGCATACAATGAAAATATTGACTAAATATAGCATACAGGTAGCAGTATTTTTTTGCACATGCACACCAAGTAGTACCAGGCTATCATAAAAGAAAGGAGATGTTTAGTAGCATAAATATATCGATCCGCTAGCAATATAGCAGCTAACTGATAAATAATCGGTTTTGTTATCACTTTAAACTAGTACAAGAGTCATTTAAGCTGATATTATAAATAAATCACATCATGTTTATAAACATTTGAACAACTATGTTATGTCTGCCATCTTGTGTTGGCCATTATGAATTTTATTTCGATAAAAATGTTGTTGAATATTAACATTTTATTATTTTGCAATTTGAATATTTTGTACCTACCAAAATAAGTAAAGTATGCTTTAATATTTTGAATGACTTTTTGGATGTTTTACCAGACGAATACTGAAACGCCGCTGGAAGTAAGCGCTCAATTATCCATTTTTTTTTAAAATAAACCGAAAAGCAAATAATGGTGTGGGAAATAGTGACAACTTAGTTATAAAATGCATCGTGAACATGTATCGAGATCGATCTTTACACATCACAATGCATTTTCGTTGCGGACCTCCGGTTTGTAAGAATTACTTGTACCAACAGTGATAACAATCAAGAAAGAAAAATATCACGGTCAGTGTGGTAGGCTACACCGGCTATATCCCAATGCCTCCGCCTCCCCCTTGAACAGGAATCTAGTGCGCAATATTTTTACAATTTACGTTAAAAATGTAGGTAGTGGCGTTTCAGTATTTGACTATATACTTTGAACATACCTATAATTTTTTGACATGTCTGGATTGAGAACTGTCATTTTACGAATATTAATATCAAAAGTCTGGCCAACTCTACATTACTTATGATATTCCTTCTATTTGAACTAAATTTGAACCTTTATCTTTTTTGATTTAGACTTGCTATTGCATTTTAAGTACTGATTTTAGTTTTGGTCCTGGTTTAGCTAATATAAAATGGTTTTGGTCTTGCAGGGCCGATTTCGCTCGTCACTAGAAGTTAGGATGCCATCAATTAATATATAGGTGTCTTATTTTAGGTATTAGGTTAAATACTTTCTTTAGTAAAAATACTCCTGCAAAGAAATCCATATTCCAACCTTTTATGTAAATATGAGATATTCTCATCATATAGTCGATATCTAGTCTGCTTGAGTTATTAGTCAAGATTAGTAATAGTATATGTACAAAATGCTTTGGTAACACAATAAATTATTAGGTTAAGTACGACCATTGTCACTTGGTAGCGTGGTATTACGTCCACGTTTGCTAATGTTACAATGGAAAATGTCGAAATTCTACAAAAATATTCGTTTACACTTATTTGTGTAAAATTTCGTTATATTTATTAAAAGCATTTTATTGTACATAAAAAAAGTCTTTAGGGGATTATTATCCTCAATTAAAATATTAGAGGATTTTTTTTTCCACTGACACTTCAGCATCGCTAAAATTCCTTTGCTTGAGATTACAAAAAAAAAATTCGTAAAATGACAGATCTTATAATGATAGGCGGCGTTGGGTCTCTGGTGTTGGTGAGATCGCAAAATGCAGGTAGCACTAACTATTAGGTGTTGCTCATGTGCTAGCAAAAAGTTATTTCGCTATTAGGATGCTTAAATATCTAATCCTGAAACAAACAATGTAACTTTGTTAACACTGAACTTAAGTTCAAGTTCCTTTTTATACCTCAATTAACATAGAATCTGAAAATATTTACTATTTATAGTACAGTACACTGCCGCGCAGACAAACAGTCGTAAGTTCAAAAAGAACTCGAAACAAAAAAGAATTTCTATGATTTAATTATTACTATGTTAGAATCTCCCTTGTTTTATTTTATTTTTATGTAGTAATAGTGTTGTCATTTCCTCTTGTTATTTGCGCAGCAGTAGGTACTTAAAATATTGAGGTTTCAGCTCTGCAGCCACACGCTCGAAGATTTTTACTTCAATTTTAGATGGTGTACTGGGAAAATCTAATCGCAAATGAGATCGATTGAGAATGTACAATTTAATTATACTCTGTGAATAGATTTTGCCGTTTCCATGGACGTGTAACACACATTAGATGAAATGTCCGCATCTACTCGTAAATGTTATAGCGTTAACTGTTAACCTGGATTTAATGACTGTCATCTCCCATATAGATTGTTATAACAATCATGGAAGATATGTGTATCTACATGATTACAATCTTTAATATTTTTATGTTCATAAATTATGTATAAATAAAGGTAGCTGTTTTTTTTCGATATTAGGCACAATAGACATGCATACTTCAGCTTTTTGTATTAAAAAACTAAAAAGCCGGCAGTGTGTCAGTCAGCGTTAGATTCAGCCTAATACAGACGGGGCAACAATATTTTGCTATAATGTGATTTTGTTTTGACTACTTTATTTAATAATGAATTAAGTAGATCAAAAAATCTGATATTAAATAATTATGATAGTTTTATTTTCTATATATATTTTTAATAAATATTAATTATATAAGAAATGAAGTGTTTTTTTTATGATGTTGTACATTGGCTGATGTAGATATTTGCCAACATTTTAGTATTTATATGTATTGTATACTCTTGATACGATGAATGTTAGTAATTTATTGAATGTATCTTGTTAATTATAAATAATTATTATGTTTTATAATCGAATAGTTTAAAAATATATAAGTAGGGTTGTATGAGTTTTAAATAAAGAACTGATTAATTAATTGTATATTGTATATTAAGAATTTAAATATTTTTTATTATAACTTTTAAAATTATTGTATAAAATTGCCAGCATGAATGACAGAATATTTTTGCAATATAACACTATTGATTATAAGTTATTGTTTTATTTCATTTCTATAGACAAATAACCTGGCGTGAATAAAAATTGTGGTAGTCGAATTGCATTGACGCACCATGACGTGCATTGACGGTACGTGAAACCACTGAAGTAATGTCAGAATAGTTCCAGACGTTCCAGCTTAGTACGTCAGTACAGGTGGAGAGACGGCACACGGCGGGTTTGTTTAGTGGGTGAGGGCCCTGTAATACCCATTTTTTTTGTTTAGGCGGGAAAAAATGTTTCTAACCGCACACCCCGTCGTTCGGGGCAACGAACAGGGTAGCGTGGGCCCTCACCCACTAAAGAAACCCGCCGTGTGCCGTCTCACCGCCTGTGTTGACGGACCAGCCCTATAATACCCTGGGCCCGTAGAATGTAACTCGCTAAATAGTATCGACATCGTATCGTCTCGCAATCAATCACAATTGCTAGAGAAACCCACGCGTGATGTCGCAATAATCCCTCGGCCAATCACAGTGATCTCTCAACTAATCACAATGACACAATGTCATATCGATATGTGTCGATATGATCGCGTTAGATCAAGAATTGAATTGAGATACATTCTAACCCCCCCGTACCATTTTTTCTCACCTTAAAAACAATTATCCATGTGTTGACGGACTAAGAATACAAGTGTCACCACCCCATTCTTTCACACGGGTGTCGTACGAGGAGACTAAGGGAAGTAAGCAATTATCGCCGATTAGTAGGATTGGGTAGTACCTTACTCCTGCTTGGTACTCGCTTATTATCTGACCAGAGTGGATTGATATCACCATTTTCTGTGTGATAGATCGCGAAACACCTGGTGTTATCTTTGCAGCTGGAGATAGCCCTCCGCCATTCCGCACGTGAGGTGAAATGTTGAGTGGTGTTGGCAGTATTTTTATTATTGGTAAGCCCATGAGTGGCGGTTACCACTTATCACCGGGTGGTAGGACCGTAGCTTGCTACCATACGCAATGAAAGAACAGGCTTAACCCGCTTTTGCCGTTCAAATGACGATAACAACTCGCAGATGACGCAAGTTAACTCTCTACTGTACTAATTAAAGTGTAAAACGGGTATTCAAATAATGCACTTTTTTTTTAAACAAACCCTTCAATTTCAATTTTCACGGACACAAAGTACACCCAGACTCAGAAAAACCATTTGTGGATCACACAAAGAGCTATCCTGTTTAACAACACTCAGGCTGGTGGCCGGTTTCTATTAACCCATCCGCCATCTGGGCATAAACTATTTCTTGAAGTGAAAATTAGCACCGTTCTGATTTAAAATTCGATATAATAATAGCAACAACCAATTTATGCCAGATATTAATTTCTATATTTAAAAAATATCAAGTTGGAAATTTAAATAACGCCTCTTGAGTCCTGAATTTTGGGTCGGTACTAGGTGTATTGAACAGCGCAGTGTAGGACGGCCTCCAACCAGGTAGACCGATGACCTGGTCAAAGTAGCAGGCAACCATAGGATACAAAAACCATAGGATGGCAAAAGACAGTTCGTTGTGCCGCTCTTTTCGGAGGCCTATGTTCAGCCGTGGACAAAGTTCACAAGATTTACTAATACTTTAATGCTAGACGAAAATGGGCCCTAAATTACGGTATATGAACCAAAATCTTAATAGCAGTTTAACAAGAAACGCGTTCAATTAAGGTGATACATCGCATTGTTTACAAATTAATCAAACTAAGAAAGATAAATAACTAGGTGGTAGCTGATACTCGTATTTTCGTCCGCGTGAAATTAAAATACCCCTACCCTAATTATTTTTTTAAAATAAAAGTAGCCTAGTTGCTTCTTATAACAATCTATCTGCCAGTAAATCCCGTTCAAAATTGATTCGCATATTAAAAGGTAACAAAGAAACCAACAGATAAAAACGGACAATTGGTAACGTATATAACTTCATATGCATTTAATAAAAAGCAGTTTAAATTTAGACATACCTACCAAACAATTTTTTTATTTTGGAAAATAATACTTATTTCGTGTAAGTTAGATATTTTTCGTAAAGGATCTAACTGCTAACGGTACACGTTTGTAGACAGTATGTAAACGATGGCCTAGACGAGTAAAAGAATAGTTGTCCACGCAAACGAGCAAACGGAATTGTAAAGAGATGTTAGAAAGTATAATTAACGGCGAATTCTGGCAAATTTCTATGTCTATCGAAATTTTCGCCGGCATCTTTACAAATATAAACTAGCTGACCCGGCGAACTTCGTACGTAATAGGACAAAATAAATACATACTACTCTGTCAAGAAAGTACCGGGAAATGATCAATAATACACAAAAATTTTGTTATTCATCCAAAATTATTTTATCACCTTCAAAGTATGCTCCTTCAGAAACTATAGACTTACGCCAACGAATAATCCAATCATCAAAACATTTTTTAAACGCTGTTTCCGGAATTGATTTCAGTTCTCGCCGCGAATTCTCCTTTATGTCTTCTACCGATTGGAAACTGGTGCCACGAAGTGGTAATTTGAGTTTAGGAAAAAGAAAGAAGTCGGCTGGAGCCATATCTGGTGAATATGGTGGTTGCTCGATGGTATTTGGACAAAAATTCATTCACAATGATGGCCTTGTGCGAAGGCGCGTTATCGTGGTGCAAAATCCAAGAATTTTCTTTCCACAAATCTAGCCTTTTTCGTCGAATTTGCTCTCTTAAACGCCGCATAACTCTCAAATAATATTCTTTGTTTATACCGTTTGACCTTCTGGCAAGAATTCCGAGTTTAAAACACCGCGATAGAAAGAAAACAGTCAACAAAACTTTGACTTTTGATCGACATTGGCGTGGTTTTTTCGGTTTCGGTTCAGTTGGAAGTCGCCACTCCGAAGCTTGTTGACTAGCTTGTATGTCAAACTCGGAAAACCACGTCTCGTCACCAGTAACAATGCGTTTCATGAATGTTGGGTCGGAATTGACTCGTTCTAGCATGTCCTCAGCGACTCTCATGCGATTGAGTTTTTGGAGAAAATTCAGGCCTTTAGGGACTAGCCGAGCGGAACATGTTTCATACCCAAGTGATTATTTAAAATGGTACAGACAGATCGACTCGTGAGGCACAGAAAGTTTGGCGGCTATCTCTCTCAAAGTTGAATGAGGATTTTCAGTCACTATTTCCTTCACTTTTGCAATGTTAACTTCAGTTGCAGACGTTGATGGCCTACCAGAGCGACGAAATCGTAGGTATCGCTTTCTATTCGACTCAACTTAAATCAACAACTTACTTTTTAACACGCTTTTGCCGTTTAAACGTCAATAACAACTTAATTTGCAGATGACACAAGCTAACTCGCTACTGTACGTACTTATTGAAGTGTAAATCGAGCATAATTCGCACACTTTCAAGTACAGAAGGTAGGTTAGTAAAGTGGTACAACTTACCAAATTGCGATACGGTAGATATTCCCACCAGGCACAACTTACAAATTGCCGCAAACCAGCAAATATACAAAATGACAGTCTTCCTTCTGAATTAAGTTCTATTTAATTCTTTTAGAACACAAAGTTGGTCAGTGTAGTGACGGACTAAGAATACAATTGTCACCACCCCATTCTTCCCCACGGGTGTCGTATGAGGCGACTAAGGGCAGTAAGCAATTATCATCCATTGCATGACTGGTGGTAGGGCTGGGTAACAAGTGGGAGTAGGCATTTGGTATCAGGCCCGAGCGGGTTGGTACCACCATCTCCCGGGTGACCGGCCATGAAGCACATCGTTGCGTTTTGGCTGTAGTAGGAGATAGCCGTTTATTACTCTCGGTATAGTTGAGTCCATGAGCGACGGTTACCTTTTACCATCAGATGGGCCGCCTGTCACTACATGCAATATAAAAAAATAATAAACAGCGCCCAAATGCGAAGTCGAAAATAATAGTCACGAGCAGTGGCTGTTATCTCCGATTTCTTATTTAATATATAATTGTTCCATTAACATTTAACACAAAGTGAAAAATGTGACATCGAAAATAACAGTCAGGAGCAGGATTTGAACCTGCATCTCCTGGATACCGTCCAGATGCTTTGCCAATTCAGACATCCTGACAATTGCTCCTGACTGCCATTAACATTTATTTTCATCATGGCAATTGACGGCTGACGGTGTTAAGGTGAAAGTACAATTTTAATTGCAAAATTAAACTTACTATATTGGATGCATGTAAATGCGTTCCGATAGAGGGCGTTGGTCGTTAAGACAAATGTGATAAGGAGATTGGGTATGTCTAAAAGATAGTACTGTAGCTCAGTGGATTAGAGCACTTCCCCGGATAGGAAGGGACGCAGGTTCGATTCCCGCCTGTACTAAAATACTCTTTTTCCTTATTCACAAATTATGATTTGTACTTTAAGATTAGCAGAGCATGTCAAGTGCTAAAATAAAAGGTGTTAAGGTTGCCAAGTTCTCGTATTGCTTCCTGTTTCCAGCTACCCTAGGCCTGGTCACAGACGGATACTTAGGATGAAGGAGGCACGAGACCAGTAGTCATGGCGCTCATGATAAGGTTTATATGCAGCAGTGGACGATTAAAAGCTCATGAATTGATAAATCACAAATAAAACAACAAAATTATATATTTTAAAATATATATTTATTTAATTTCAACTTTGTACACACGAAGTGCTTGTAATACGTACGTCGACACCTGCCGAGATCGCAACTACAACTGATCGTGAAACTAATTATGTGGGTAGTTTTAAATTCCTTTGCTATATATTTAATTGCGAACGGTGATAGACGCGCTAAAAGCCCTGATGATGCTAAGTTGACTCATGGAGTTACTGTCAGGACCCTTCAAGCCCGCTTATAAAATACTGAGGGAAAATGGAGAGTCAGCGATTTCCACCCACAGAGTAAACAAGACATGTGGTATCTCTACGGATCGTAGATATTTTGAGCCGTAAAATTTACCAGTAGCCTTTGACTTGTCCAACACCATTCGCAAATAATTATTTCTTAAATAATATTAATTATGACAAAGGTCTTCACTACATACAAATATCAGATAACAGTTGCATAGGAGTTGCATCGCAGTCGCCGACGCATTGGATACATCTTAAATAACACATTATATTTATTTAATAACTATATTACAGTAATTTACAATATACATGATGTATTTATTGTTAATATTCTGTTATTTATATTGACGCCACAACACAGGCGCAAGATGGCAGCACGTGATTCGTGATGAGGATGTCTACGCCTAGCCTAAGAGGAGTAGTTCAGGACGGATACTTCGGCCCAGAAGTGGGACACTATGGGTTTAGCAATACTCTCAATGTTTGGAAAATGTTGTTTTAGGTCTGGCTACAGACATATCGTCAGGTATGATATATTTGCCGCATGCAGGTTAACAATTTATTTCTTAAAAATTTTTGATCTATATTTTTTAGCACTTGACATGCTCCGCCACTTTTTAAAGTACAATTTTTTGTGAATAAGGAAAAAGTGATTTAGAGAATTGCATGTAAATGCGTTTCCGATAGATGGCGTTGGTCGTTAAGACAAATGTGATAAGGATATTGGGATGATCAAAAGATCTGTACTATAGCTCAGTGGCTTAGAGCACTTCCCCGGAATGGAAAAGACGCGGGTTCGATTCCCGCTAGTACAAAAAATCTCTTTTTCCTTATGTGAATAATTTGTACTTTAAATTTATTTCTTACTTTTGTTAAATAATAGTAAAGGAGAATTGCCACAAATATATGGGCTTTGGTTTCATATTGAACCATGTTGAAACTTACCTTAATGTATAGTGTTTTAAGTTTACATACAATTATAAATAATACAATATCCCTACTTCGTCGGATTGTCGAGAAAAAGACCAATTAAGTTCATCAAATTAGGTTCTATTTTACGGGTTTAATTATCATACAAATGAATTTTGAGACCAATTTGAGTCTGATACAAAACGTAAACATGTATGGGCATTCTCCTTTTCAATGACAACGAGAAGATACGTAACTTTTCTATAGATATAAGATTTTTTGATGGTTTCTAAATTGTGGATATTTTTGAGGGGTTTCCGTGTAGAATCGTATCAAAACTGTTTGAGCTATGTGTATTTAGATGAATTACTTAAAATGGGCTAACATTACTAACATCTCTTAACATAATCACCAGATCTGACGACAGTTTACGATTTTATAATCACATACACTGGTATACAACGTCAATATTAATATCACGATATTATACACAAACAATTATCTCATAATTATTAAACTATTAATTATACTAAACATACTCATTTTATCAAATGAGTCTGATACAAATTGGTTATATTTAAATGTATCTATACTCTGTAATGTTCAGTAACAATGTTTTCAAGATAAATACAGGCTCAAGTTACGGTAGCTTAGGTGGTAAAAGTACTCTGAACCGATTTCCATCCAGTCTGTTTTTATAAAAGGCAACACCCTGCACTAAGGAATAATACTTGGTTTGCGGTGGACAAACATACAATTTCACGGACACAAAGTACACCCAGACTCAGAACAACAATTTGCGAGTCACAGTCACACAAAGAATTGTCCTTTCTCGAACCACTCTAATATAGAGGGTATGAAAATGGGGCTTATGAATCTGGCACTCTCACTCAACGAATGAAACAGTAACCATAAAAATATCTCTCATTTCTTCGATATTTTGTGAAAGGGAGGTACTGCCACAGTCAATTAGGTCTACCAGGAAGATTCTGGCAACACCAAAACTCGGGAATTCCCCGAAAAACCAGTCGTACCAGAACTATGAGGTTACTTAATATACTTAACTATAACCAATTTGTATCGATAAATGGCCAAATTAAACATGATTCAACTTAAAAATATACACTTAAAAGTAAATTTTAAATAACAAGGCAGATATGAGTTTTTAAATACCTATTATATGTTAACCGGAGCTTTCAACTAAACAACGGCTTCATTTACATGGATTATGTTTTAGCTCTGAGTGGAAATTTGGGTTTTTCACATTTAAATAATTTGAGTGATGCTGTATTTAGTAAAAAATAGTTAGCCAAATCTGTTAGGGATCGATAAACTGTGTGGTTAAGAAGTTGCTAACAACATCACGTAATTAATGGATGATCCCTAAAGTGTGCTAACGTCTATTTAATTCTGGACAGCTGGCACTTAATTTGATTGAGAAATCTCATTGAGTGGCGCCATTGTGGCGCTGTAGACCGGCTGTTCAAAGAATAAAAGCCATATATATCATTATAATTTAACAAAATTATAATGATATTAAAATATCCAAATACAAATTGAACTTTCGAAAGAAAGCAATGCTTTGGAACTTATGGAGAAATCTGGAGTCATATTCAATTCAATTTTTTTTTATGGCGATTCCGTTGATTCCGCCAATTACCAGTTTCTGAGGTTTTTGTTGTTGGTGCGTGTGTCAAACAGCGCTTACGCGAAGTTTTGAAATGTAATTTATATGACCGCCAGTCCAGATATATAGATATCAGTGCGTATATTTTTAAAGTTCTGTTGAATAAAACGCTTAGTAGAAATTGAGTCGTCACGGAACGTCTCGCTGATGTGAAAACATCGGTTTTCTTTCTTTCTTCAAATATTGTTCGAATCTTATATAAATCTCTCGCTATCCATAGAGGAATTATACTTCCTAGTTAGATGCTTTTGTCAACAGATGGCGTTAAAACAATTAAATAAATTGACGGGGGCGACGTCGCCACGCTAACAGCCGGTTTTACCCTCTCTCCGCAATAGATGTTCTCACACCAAAAATATGAGAACTTAAACCACTCAAGCCATATTCGGGACATGAACCACATTAAATGAGACCGAACTCTTACAGAGTGGAAACCATTGCACTAAATGCTATCAACCATACACCACATGGTTTATGCAAAATGAGAATAAATGATCACTAAATAATGTGATGTATGTTAATAATTTGATCCCAAAAGGAATAGACAGATAAATTTTTTACTTTCACCTCACTTGAACGTTAAACACTGTATAAAATATATTTTTGTGCACAACTATACCTGCTTGTATAATACTTTTCATAAAAAATCTGATGATAATGCGTGTGATAGACCCATCAACGATATAATTCTAGATTCCTAACGTAAAATGATCTAGGTTTGGAAATTAAGTCTAATTAAAGTCACATAACGAATACTGGATGTAAGCAGTATGCTTACATTAAATTTTAACTTTTACATGTAAAATAAATACCTGAATTTCCATATACAAGACATATACCGCCATACTAATAAACATTGTTTAAGCTCCGAATAGTAATTCAGTGTTTTGTTCCGTTCTTTCAACTTCAAACTATCATATTAGTGATAAAGAAGACAAAATACTGAATAACTATTCAAAGGTTATACAATGTTTTACCTCTAAATACTCTGAATCTGTAAGTGAGTTAAAATATGGCATCGCTTTATTTTACAACCTCAGTTATTTTATAAAGTGCCATTCATATAATACGTCACACAAAATTCTGCTTTACTTTTTTAAAGGCGGTTGAATCATTCAAGGAGTCTAGTCTTATATGATGGCTTAAAGATTCTATTATTAGTCTGTGTAGAACAGTAAATCATCCCAGTAGATGGTATACCCGTCTCTGTCTGTCAAGCCGTGAGGACTCTTAACACCGTCTCACTCTAACAGTGCTGTTGCTCGTACAGGTCCGGCTCGAGGCGTCGAACCCGGACCCTTTGCCGATAGTGGTACTCTTTCAAGTACAACCGGAGGCGAGCTGGTAACGGGAGCTTTTCTACACCTGAAGAAATAAATAATTTTAGTATAATTGTGAGTTCAGACTCGCCTAAATAGCCTAATGCAGTATTTTTATTCTCAAATATCAAAAATGTACTGACACAGCTCTGTTACTGTGAGTACTATAATTGTGAACAGCAGCATTTTTTAAATATATGTATATAGCTGCTGCTCATAATTTCATTTAGACTTGTATTCTTAGTCACATGGACGAGAGCTGCTTGTATACCAACTAAAATGGTGCTCAATAATATTTTTTTTAGTGGTGCTTATCCTAGCATGATTGGGCAGTCTCGAACGGGGAAATACCACCCGCTGACGAAAGATCAGCGTGAATAAACGGTAGTCTCTCATATTGTTGTTTTGGGTATGGTGAGAAAAAGCTTATCCGGGTGGTGACGGACTAAGAATACAAGTGTCACCACCCCATCCTTTCCCGCGGGTGCCGTACAAAGCAACTAATAGAAGTAAGCAATTATCACCAATTGCAATACTGGTGGTAGAGTGAGAGTACTCACTTGCTATAGGGTCCGAGCGGGTCGGTACCACCGTCTCCTGTGTGACCAGTCATGAAGCACGTCAGTGTGTTTTGGATGCCGTTTATTCTTTCATTTCGTATCTGAGACATGAAATAGTGCGCAGCGGCTTTACAATACTCTCGGTATAATTGAGTCCATGAGCGACGGTTACCAGTTGCCAACAGGTGGGCCTCGACTCGTCTGCCATCATTAGCAATAAAAAAAACGAATGCCCTATCCTCCTTATAATTCTTCCTTTGCATCTCCTTAGGAGTTGGCGACACGCGGCTAATACCCCAGTGGCTAGCGTCTATAGGCTATGGTAACCGCTTACCATCAGGTGGGCGTATGCTTGTTTACAACCCGCGTAGTTTAAAAATACTTTGGAAAATCCAAAACTGCACGCCTCATAATCTTACACAATTGATTATTTGATAAGTAACTAATAATGTATTGGTCTTACTAAGTAGTTTTCAATAAATCACATAGATAGTGCTAATTTCAAAAAGTACTAATGTGGTTCTCATGTCTTATACGCCATCTAGCGCTAATTTTAAGAAGTACTTTTGTATTGTTCTATAGAAGTAGTTCTAACGAAATAAGGTATAGCGCTAGTTTTAGTGTAGTGTACCATCGAATCGAGCGTAAATATTCACTATTGTTCATTTAATCAAAATTAAACCACATCGAATCAGACCGTGAAAAGTGGTAGGGCTCTATTCGTAATTATACTGAAGCGTAAGAGAAAAAAAAGACTCGATTAGTAAAGTATTTCGCTCGTTTTCGTGTTAATATACATTATCCGAACATACCTACATTACCTACAACACACGGACGTCCAAGACAGAACTTATTAAACAGTTTTTTAACTAGTTTAAATAACAAAAATGGCATCAAAAATATAATGAGTGTTAGAAATAGTGTTTTTTCTTGATATGTGTGTGTGCAATAAGATCAAAAATAACTGCTATTTGTATTACGTATCGACGAGCACATATTACTAAAAATACATTATCTTCGGATGTTATCTTAGGTTAATATGTACTATGTAATGCATAAAATTTTCCATAAGTATATTTTTTGCGTTCGCAGAAAAATATAAACAAGTAATCTCATGTTTCAACATTAAATAAACAAACACTTTGACTGCACAGATAGCAGAGTGGCTTAGATACTGGCCTTCGGTCCGACTGCTGTGGGTTCGATTCCCACACATGATAATTCCTTAATGCAGTGTAGTGTTTAAAAAAAAGAAAAAAAATTAAGTGTTTGATTGTAACGATAAGCAAGGGTCTAACGGATTACGAAATGACGCAGGTTCGATACCTGGTCACAGATATATGTTTTGCACTCAATGCCTGTCAATCATACTGCTTACATTGACTGATTCGTTTTTTTTATTTGCCTTTGGTGGCAGAGGAGCTACAGCCCACCTGATGGTAAATGGTAACCGTCGCTCATGGATTCAACTATACCGAGAGTATTGTCAAGCCACTGCTTGCCATTTAATTTCACAGATATGAAATGAAAGAATAAACGGCTATCTCCTGCTACAACTAAAACACACTGATGTGCTTCATGGCCGGTCACACAGAAGATGGTGGTACCAACCCGCTCGGGCTCGATAACAATTGAGAGCTCCCACTTGGTGCCCAGCCCTACCACCAGTAATACAATGGGTGGTAATTGCTTACTTCCCTTAGCCGCCACATACGACATCAGTGGGAAAGAATGGGGTGGTAGCACATGTATTCTTAGTCCGTCACCACACGGACAAATAAAGCACTTGTGAATATTTTCACCCCATTAAACTACACATATTGTGTTGGATAGATACCGACCTCCCGTGCCGAGTATTGCAGCTTCGATTCCCAAACAGGTTAATTCTGTGTGTGTTCCACAAATGGTTGTTCTGAGTGCGTCAAATAACGTTTGTAAAGAGCACCGCGATATAGACATGATTCCATAATGCAGTGTCGTTCCGTTGATGAAAGTATACATGCCATCAATTAATTTACTGCCAATTTTCTCATTAAACATTTTACCTGACCGAATGTATGTATCTCCTCGGAGTATAACTCTACTAGCTGCAACCCGCGATTTCGTGAGCATTTTTTTTTATCGCTTATGATGGCAGACGAGCCACGGCCCACCTGATAGTAAGTGGTAACCGTCGCTCATGGATTCAACATACAGCCACACAGGAGACGGTGGTACCGACCAGTTCGGGCCCGATAACAAGTGAGTACTCCCACTTGGTACCCAGCCCTACCACCAGTAATGCAATGGGTGAGAATTGCTTAGTTCCCTTAGTCACCCTGTACGACACCCGCGGGAAAGGGTGGGTCACGTACCTATATTCTTAGTCCATCACCACATTTAATTAATTCCAGATTTAGTTTTTTTTTTCGTGCAGATCTCTAATTATATTTCCAAAATAAATGGAGCCTACATTAATACTTATAGCATCTGCCAGTGAAAATCACATCCAAAACGGTCCCGAGATTAGCCGTAACAAACAGACAGACAAAAACTTTAAAAATTAATGTTATATACAGGTAATGTATATAATTTCATATACATTTAGTAAAAAGTTTTTATTTAGACATTACAAACAGACACTTCAATTTTATTTATTTGTATAGATGAGTGTATACAAACAGTACTTACCATCATAAGTGGTATGTGAAACGATGACCGCCCGCGCCAGTTGCTGAAGGGAGAACGGCTCGGTCCTCGGCAGGGGAGCTGTCAGCATCGGCTCGAAGAACATCACGCAAGCTGGGTCCTGACAACGAATAAGCAGACTTAATATGACTTACTTTGATAGCCAATTCTGATGGTAAATTCACTTCTACAATACATGGTACTTACTGCTTACCATGAAGATGCATCATGCAAGGCAATTTTTGATCATTTTTACACGCTTTTTATTAGCTTCACCTGTATGTTTGTATATTATTTTGTATGTTTGTAACCGATACCTTTGGGCGCGATTTTGGCCCACTTTAAACGGCCAGATTTCGTTCAAACTTTGTAGATTTATCGAGGACCGATGACAATACACTAATATGATAAAATTATTCGGTATTTATCGGTTTTTAGGGTTCCGTAGTTATTGAATGTGTAAGTTTCTGAATCGCGATATTAAGATGTGCAGCGGCGTTGTCCGATGTTTCTGAATCGCGATATGAGTGTTTGCGAAATAAGAATGTTTTTGCTTCCTATTTTAGTGTTTAGTATAGTTATTTATCTATGTTCTGCTTTCATGTAGTATTACTTTTACTTTACTCTTCGCTTCGTACTTTTGAAGTTTTGATACTATTTTGAGACTAAAAAGAAGAAAATAAATCATAGTTTAAAAAACTAAAATAACACGCTTTAAATAGCTAGTTGAACTATAAAGTAGTAAATAATATTACAATAAATAATGATTGTAAAAAGCGTGGGGTGCTTAATGCTTTTTACTATATGGGTGAACTATTTGTAACATTTGATTATGCACCTCACGCTTTTTGACAATCATTATTTATTGTACTTTTTAGTTGAACTATTTAAAGCGTGTTATTTTAGTTTTTTAAACTGTAATTTATTTATCTGTATTTTAGCACTTGACATGCTCAACTACTTCAAAGAACAATTTATTTGTGAATTATGGAAAAAGAGAACTTTTAGTGCGAGCGGGAATAGAACCTGCGTCTCTTCAAATCCGGGAAGTACTCTAACCACTAAGCCATCGCACTGACCAACGGCCATTCCCGATCTCCACGTCACATTTGTCTTCACAACACATGCCACCTATCAGGCAATTTTTTAATTTTTTATTGCTAATGATGGCAGTTGAACCAGGGCCCACCTGATGGTAAGTGGTAACCGTCGCCCATGGACTCAACTATACCGAGAGTATTGTCAAGCCGCTGCTCGCCATTTCATTTCACAGATATAGAATAAACAGCTATCTTCTGCTACAGCCAAAACACACTGACGTGCTTCATGACCGGTCGCACAGGAGACGGTGGTCAACCCGTTCAGGCCCGGTATCAAGTGAGTACTCCCACTTAGTATCCAGCCCTACCACCAGTAATGCAATGGGTGATAATTGCTTACTTCCTTTAGTCGCCTTGTACGACACCCGCGGGAATTGATGGGGTGGTGACACTTATATTCTTAGTCCGTCACCACACGGGCAAGTTTTTTTAAGCAGGTCATTGGTCATTGTAAGTGGTTACCGTAGCCTATAGGGGCGTCACTCACATCATAGAAGGGGTCGAGCAAGTAGAGGGGTAGAGTAGAGGCTGCGGGCGCTCTCACTCACCAAACGAAACGCAATCTTAGGAATACCTACCATTACCTTTGTAAATATTCTATGTGAGTAAACTACATTGGTTGGTTAGCTTATTCATGCTGGAATCTTCTACCAGTTTTTATTGCTTATGTTGGCAGACAAGCGACCGCTCACCTGATGGTAAGTGGTAACGGTTGCTCATGGACTCATTGTACTAAGAGTACTGTCAAGCCATTGCTCACTATTTCATTTCACCAATATCAGATGAAAGACTTGAAAAGGTAGTAGGCACACAAATTATATTATTTAAACTTGAAACATGTATCCTACGATACGGCTGCTTGAGAAGATATACAATGCGAAATTGGAAGAATATAGGTACAGGGGGAGACCGAGACTCACCTACCTAGACCAAATCGGTCATGTATTGAAGGAAGATGGAGTCAGGAGTCTCCGAAACCGGCGAGCGTGTATGAAGAGAATTATGAATGTTGAGGAAGCGAGAGATGTATGCAAGAATAGAGCGTTTTGGCACTCTGTTCTCACTGCCTACCCCGCAGGGGAGATGGCGTGATGATAAGTAAGTAAGTTCGTATCCTACAGTACACGTACCTCACAGTATGTGACTGTGGATAAGTCTTAAGAGACATATGCAAATAATTTAGACAGAGTTTATGCTGGTGCCCCGCAGTGCACGCACGTACCTTGTAGTGCTCGATGAGACCCGTGACAGTGGGCGCGGCGAACACGGCGGGATCGTGCGAGTCAAAGCTGAACCGATGTTGGTAGTGCTCGATGCGCGCGTGTAGTGACCGTCCGTACTTGCGGAACGACACAGAGAATAGGTGCTCTTCTTGAGCGGAGTCACGAAGTAAAAATGTTCCTGGGAATGAAGGAAACTATTATAAGAAATCGTCGTCGTCTTGTCTTGTGGTAGAACCTTGCTTATCCCAGCATCAATGGGTCGGCACAAAGTGAATTACTTAAAACAGTACAGATTTCGTAAACGTAGTTTAATAAATATCAGAAAGTATTACAGCCGCTATATTGTAAGCCAAATAACAACAAAATGTAATCGGGTACCTTCAGGTTTATTATCCAGAAGTCTCTCCGCCTCATATCGATCCATCTTGCCCCAGTAGTAGGAGCAGGCGGTGATCTGATGCAGATCTGGCACGAGACAGTGGATGTAGTCCACCTGCGTGTGGACTTTAGTGGTGGGAGCTGATTGGTGGGGGAGAGACGGCGCTCGGATGAGGAGCGCACGAAGTTCGCTGCCACATACCACCTGAAAACAAAACCTATGGTTAGAACAAATAAACAAAAACTATATGGTTGTCTGTAAAGTAGGTTTACGGACGATAATTTTACGTGACAACGTCATATATATGTGTTCCGAGTTTCACAAAATGTAATTACTGATATAAATCGAATGTAACATATAAAAAGGTACGATCGCGCGTGCTGTTATACGATAATTGAGATACCCGTGTTGTCCGGGAGGCGTTCGAGCGAAGAATGTTATATCGGTCGGCAGCACGGCCGGCCACCGCCCTCCCGCAGACGCTCTTCAGCCCTCAGCTCTCTTTTGGGTGATGGTTCATCGATTTATAAGACGTTATCACGTCAAAAAAAATCGTAATCGATTATTTTTGTTGACTTATATTTTTAGTGCACATGCTCAGCTACTAAAGAACAAATTGCAAGAGAAAAAAAAAAGGATTTACTGCAAGCAGGCATGGCATCTGTGTCCCTTCCAATATGGGGAAGTGCTCTGAACCGCTAAGCTATCGCAATCACCTAGACGTGACACCCTATCTCAGCTTCACATTAATAAGGATAAGGAGCTACTTTTATTTTGGACAAATAATTAGGGTTACGCATAATAAAATAAAATAACAAAATTCTATGCGGAAGAAGTCGCGGGTAGCAGCAAGGTCTTCGATCAAAAATGCAATAGATTTCGCGACGGCCCAAAAAATCCGTCTCGGTAAATAAGAGCGCACTTGAGAAGTGAGCTCTTATTTTGTTTAGTTCAAAAAGTACTTTATTTGTTGCTATTTAAGCTTGATTTCATAGTAAATGTTATTTGTCTTTTCACTTTTTAAGTGGCAGTGATAAATTATTGCTTTGCTCATTTTTTATGATGGATGTTGGGTAATGAGCTTGGACATGTTACTCCTATAAGCCGGTGTTACGTTCGCGCGAGTGAACGACACCAGTGTGCGACTACCTTCGCACCTTTTCTTGTCTGAGGTGACGTGCGCGCATCCGGGGCTCTCAAGAAAATATTTATATATATTTTTAGCATTTGACATGCTTAGCACTATGCATTAAACACAAAGTGAAAAATGAGAAATCGAAAATAACAGTCACGAGCAGGATCCTGCTAAAATATATATAAATATTTATAGGGTTTGCGTCATTATTAGGTAAAATCTTAATTGTAAAATTAAGTTTACCTGGTCGGTATAATGTATGAAAATACTTCCGACAGATGGCGCAGGCGTCACCCAAAGACGTTAAGTATGAATGTGTTATCGAGATTAGCAGTCAGGAGCAATTGTCACGATTGCTGAATTGGCAAAGCATCTGGACGGTGTCCAGGAGATGCAGGTTCATATCCTGCTCGTGACTGTTATTTTCGATTTCACATTTTTCACTTTGTGTAACTCTCAAGGAAAATTAAAACCCGGTGAGTACATTCCTTTTATGCTTAAATTGACGATTTCAATCTATCAAATGTTGTATCAAACAACGGATGACCGTAAATGTAAGATAATATTTTAAGTGCTCTGATTGCAATTAGGTTGAACTTAAAACTTTTAGTAAACAGATGTAGCTGTATAAGTATATATTCACACGGACAGTTTTTAGCTTGATTTTGTTCATGACACTGTATCTTGTTGTAATTGATGATCGAAGGTTAGAACAAATAAAAAAAACTAGACGTCGCGGGACGTCTAGCAGATGTGAAAACATCGGAATTATTTTGTAGAAATAAAATGATCATAACTTGACAAAGTACTCCTCAAGACGAAACAAACGATATGGTTGCGTAGTTTCATTACAGTTACTGTGGCCACCTTCCAGCTCCATCGTCAGGCTCTGGATACCATCTAGAGACAAAGTAATCGTCAAGACGAATCAAATGATTCCAAACTCGATGGGGTTGCGTCGTTTCATTACAGAGTTACTGTGGTCACCTTCCAGCTCCATCACCTGGATATCATCTAGACACAAAGTACTCGGCAAGACGAATCGAACCCAAACTCGATGGGGTTGCGCCGTTTCATTATAGAGTTCCTATGTCCACCTTCCAGCTCCATCATCAAATCAGCTTCATGTCATCATAATATTGCATTGTCACGCGATCTACACATGCGTGTAAAATTACAGCTCAATCGGAAACCGGGAAGTGTGTCAAATTTAACTTGCAAAATTTGAATGGGATTAGTAAAATAAAAGAGTCGCCACGCTAACAGCCGATTTTACCCTCCCTCTGCATTAGATGTTTCACATCAAAAATCGTAATCAATTATACACAGCATCACATCAGTATCCCCGAAGTGGTAGGGCAGAGGTGCGTGTGTGTATGTAAAAATTCTAATAAACCAGTATCTTCCTGTACCCCTGGTATAATAAAACCAGTGTCAGTGGCTGTATAATTAAAGTACTAAAACATCTCACCTGGAAGTGTGGATGCAACCGTATTGCATCATTGCTCTGAGTTAGCTCGTTCCTTCTTTCTTGAGTCGTTTCACCTTCCGCACTGTCAAAAGAAAGAAAGGTGTTGAAAAAAGTAACGGCGCGAGACGCCCGGCAGAAGCGAAAGTTAACATTTTTTTTATGTTAATGTGGAATAGAGGAATATAGTCCCTCCTAAGGTATTGTATATCTCAGGATTTGTCCTGAGATCTCAGGCTCTTCCCGGGACTGCAGCCGGAATTTGAAATTTTCGTAAATCTTAGGATTTTTTAAATTTCAATAAAATAGAGTAGATATTGGATCAGGCTCCAAAGCTGTAAATTACGTTTACGAGAGAATTCGCAAAATTCGAGAAGATCTCAGAATTTTTCAAAAGAAATCAGGCTTTTTCGCCGGAATTATAAATTTTCTATCTGGTAACGACAAAAAGGAGACTGGCGGGTTTCCTAGGAGCTTTCGGCCTGGTCACCTACACGGATAATTTTAATATTTCCTGATAGCATTATTAATTAGAAAACCATGTATGGTTGTCACTTTTCCAAAAACTTGTCTGAAAGTAGATATAAAACATTAATTTATGACATTGACGTAAGGTTATCACGCGCGAAAACTTCTTAAATATTTTATCAATAGAGTTATTTGACTCATATGAAATGAATATCATACAAGACCAGCATCGGATGCTTCAAGGTCAAAAATAATAATTGATAGCACAGAGAAAATTCTACAAAGCGCCGGGAACAGGGATCACAGACAACAACGACAATATAACGTTGTAGAGGTTCTTGCTAAACATTACATTTAAAAGTACTCTGTGACATTACCTCATGTTGAAATTATATAATGTCTATAATGATTGACAAGTGGCAGTTTGTTGGCATCCTAAAAAAACAATAGTTTAAAAAGATAAGTATTGAGTGAATAACCAATTACAAAAATGAAATAAAAAAATCTATAAAATACCTCATTACCTTGGTTAATATCTACCTTATACCTTGGGATGTAAATAATAAAGGAACCAATCTGATTTAGGGTACAGAGTAGGTTGAATCATGTGTTGAAAGTAAAATGGTGAGTATTGATGATTTAATAGTATCGACTTTTCACAATATAATCGCAATATTAAAAATTATTTGTCTCCACTCAGACAAGTTTTTTGGAAATAGTACTGAAGTAAAAAGTTATGAGTAA
This sequence comes from Leucoma salicis, assembly GCA_948253155.1. Lineage (NCBI taxonomy): Eukaryota > Metazoa > Arthropoda > Insecta > Lepidoptera > Erebidae > Leucoma > Leucoma salicis. The sequence goes on along the minus strand of OX411826.1, from coordinate 1,690,009 downwards.
ATATGTACTTTTTTTCGTATAAGTTTTATTTCTGTAAGAGTTCAGGCCGAAAACCGCTAGTCTCCTTTGCTAAAATAATGTCCATAACTACAAATCCTGTCGTACGGGGCAAGCCGCAGTGTCTGGCATTTCATAATGACTATTAGTTACGACGTCAAAGCTAAACAAACAATCAAACGCACTATAACATTAATAATACTAGTAAGGTTTTCATGGCTGTTTAAGGGTCCTCTCATATTCTGCTTCTCCACATTTTATCCCTTTCCTTTGCTTCAAGGCTTCAGTAACCGCTTACCATCAGGCTGTAATATAGCAGTGTATAGTACCATCAGTAGTATAAAAAAAACAGTGAATTGAAAGAAAAATTCAGTTGTGTAAAAAACAAAGGGTTTAGAGTACACTCACGGTCTGGGCGCAACGGACAGCACATACACCTCTGCCGTCGCCTCACCATTCTCTCTATTCGTGTCACCATCTGAAAGGAGTTGCTGATTACAGTTAGGTCCTCGGTAAGACATCACCGGAATAAGTAGGTGAGAATAGACAGAGACATTATGACTATGCCTGAGTGCAGTTCTCTTTTAAAAAATAATCATTTTTGATGTGAAACATCTAATGCGGAGGATAAGACCGGCAGTCAGTCAGTAGCTCCAATTAAATTTTTTTTAACGTCATCTGTTGACAAAAGTATATAACAAGGAAGCATAACGTCAATCAATAAACCAACAACAGTTTAAATTCGTCTATGGATAGCGAGAGGGCGTTTACCAAACAGTATATAGGACTCACAAGTAGTATTACTCATTAACCATTCTATTTTTTTTTTTGTTTAGGCGGGCAAAAATTTAAGTACTAAACCGCATACCCCGTTGTTCGGGGCAACGAACAGGGTAATGTAGGGCCTTCACCCACTAAAGAAATCCACCGTGTGCCGTCTCTCCGCCTGTGTTGACAGACCACTGGTACTATGTTGGATTACTTCAGTAGTCCGCCGGCGGCATTACTCATCAACCTAGCCGCATCAGTGCCGCATCCAAATCTGTCGCTACCATAAAAACTCCCCACCAAGGGAAAAGTGGGCTGTCCCATAAAGTAATAAGCCATTGAGTGGTCTCGACTGTTAGAAAGTGGTACTTACCAGTGTTTATGACAATAGCGTCCAGCTCCCGCCTCAGATCTCTCGCGCCAAGCCTCAGCACTTCTGCAAGTCTGTGAAATAAACAATTTAAACTTAAAGTTAACATTTTTCGTATTGAAACTATCGTGAGATTGATACATATTAGAAATATATCACCGGAAATAACTCACGTTGAGGATCGATTTAGTCGACCCGAGTTTCGAGCATATTCGTTGCTCATCATCAGAGCGAGGGTCAACGAGTTCTCGGCGGGCACTGCGGCTAGCGTAGCGCGGCTCGGCTTGACACATGTGCGGGCGGCGGGGCGCTGCGTGGAGATGGCGCATGTTCGTGGCTGCCGATGTCAGCCGAAGAGGCCCGATTTCGATCAGGGCTGACATCGGCAGCGACGAACATGCGCCATCTCCACGCAGCGCCCCGCCGCCCGCACATGCGTCAAGCCGAGCTGCGCGCTACGCTAGCCGCAGTGCCTGTCAAATTAACATGTTAAACTTTTAATTTTTAACCCTTTAAGCGTCCCATTTACCTGTTTTTTCTGGATATCGATTTATAAAAGGGCGATATCTCGTTATTTTTATAATTATATACTATGTTGCGTACATCACAAGATTCCTTGTGAAGTATACTAGCGAATACAAGTGAATTATGAAGTCTTAAATATTTTCTAAACTACAAAAAAAGTTGCGCTTACGAGTCTGTCTTACTCAACAGTTTTGTGTCCACAGTATAAATATTGTGGTAGAAATTTAGTCTGTTTCATTGAAAATCGACTAAGTAAATTGATAACGTTACTACGTACATGCCGATAGAGAAAAAACAAGAAATATATGACAGTGGTCTCTTAGGTTCACATCTATGAGCCGCGGGACGCTCAAGGGGTTAAAGCATTTCACTAGCTCTGCTCGATGAAAACAATTAATCTTTTGGAAATAAATGTATCAGCACTTCCCCGGATTGGATGGGACGCAGATTAGAATTCTGTTCGCAATAAAGCTCTTTTTCTACTTTCACAAATAATTTGTTCTTTAAAGTAGCTGAGCATGTCTAGTGCTAAATATAGATCAAAATTTCGTCCATCAAATTCTCAATAGCAGCTCAGGGTTAAGAAACCAGTATGTGTTCATCATTCATGGTATGTAGCAACTTCCGGCCCCCTTCTTACTTTGTACACAATTTACTGTAAATAAATTACATCTATTAGTAATAATTATTATATTGTTACATCAAGCAACATCGCTCTCGTTTGTTAAGGACCGAAAATATTTACCAAACCGCACACCCCATAGTTTAGGGCAACGAACAGGGTAGTTTAGGAGCTCTCATCCACTAAATAAGCCGTGTGCCGTCTCCACCAGTACTGGCGGCCCACTGGGACTGTGTATCAAGCAATACCCTCTAGGTTATTTGAACAACCTACTGAAGGAATGTAATATAGTTCCAGTGAATCGCCAATAAAGGCGGAGAGACGGCGCGCGGCGGGTTTCTTTAGTGGTTGAGGGCCGCACACTACCCTGTTCGTGCCCGAGCGACGGGGTGCGCGGTTAGAATTTTTTTTTCCCGCCTAATCAAACAAAAAAGGTTATTTGAACGTCCCTCAGTTAGCGTTGCAGTGAAGCTGAAGCAGTCAGTACCTGTCGTCGCTGACGCGGCGGTAGGCCGTGCACACGCACGCGGGCCGGCGCCAGCGCCGCCTGCGGCACGCGCACTCGCGCCCGCTCCACCTGGGGGGGGGGAGGTGACGATCAACGAAATTGTCACCAGCCTATTTCTTTCGAGTGTCCCGCGGATATCATACGAATGCCAGCAAAATAGGACCTAAAATTCTATCCTGCCCCCTGAGGCAGAATGTCATATTTCACGTGTCGACCGTATCGAGATCACTGTGATTGGTTAAGAAACCGACGCGTGATGTCACAATAATCCGTTGGCCAATCACGGTGATCGTACAAGCGAGACGATATGATCGACATGTGAGATATGAGATTCTGCCTAACCCCCCTGGGTATATTTTATTGCGTATGGTGACAGACGAACGACGGCCCATCCATCCATCAGCGTTTCAACGTTCACTGCTGGACATAGGCCTCCCCAAGAGTACGCCACAACGAGCGATCCCGTCATGGGGGATAATGCCATAATCGCCACGCTTGGCAGGCGGGTTGGCGATCGCAGTGGATGTTGTTAATACTCGCGGGAGTGCTGCTGCCTACTCCCCCGGTATTCCCTCAGTCAGCTCTTACGACTCCCGTGGATAGAGAGGAGTGGGACAATTCTAAAGCCGGCCCCACACGGCCAAGAAGGCTTGATAATACAGCAATACGAGAGTATTGTCAAGCCGCTGCTCATCATTTCGTTTCACATATATGTGATATATGAAACGAAATAATTAACAGCTATCTCTTGCTACAACCAAAACACACCGATGTGCTTCATCGCCGGTCACATAGGAGATGGTGATACCAACCCGCTCGGGCCCGATAGCAAGTGAGTACTCCGACTTGGTGCCCAGCCTTACCACCAGTAATGCAATGGGTGATAATTGCTTACTTCCCTTAGTCGCCTCGTACGACACCCGTGGGAGAGAATGAGGTGGTGACACTTGTATTCCTAGTCCGTCATCACACGTACAAAATAAATAATATAATTTGACTCTCTTAAAATGACGATACAGTAGAGCGTCGATTATCCGAACGTCGATCAACCGAACGACCGCTTAACCGAACTACCAAACTACCTATTACGCCCGTCCGTCTCGCATTGCGCGTAGGCAAAAGTGCGGGACCTAGCCGCTCGTAAGCGAGTAGGCTTGCTAAGGCAGGTAAAGATTGAAGATTTTTTTAAACTTTCAATTGTACCTACCTAGTACCTGTTTTATTACAAGCCTGTTACTATTTGTCATTAAATATATATTATAAATAAATATGTTTTTCATTCGTTGTACAAAATATATAAGCGTAAATATAATAATACACTATAATCCGAATCGATTTGATGAGATTATCCGAAAAAACCGGTTTTCCGACACCCATCTCCCCCGATTAGTTCGGATAATCGACGCTCTACTGTATGATAATATAAAAATCGTACTTTGCTTACTCTAAGTACATATAAAACAACTACATTATTTCCCAGTACTATTGAATATAAAATATACTCGTTTTTTATGATGTATGGCGTAAGTAATTAAACATTTTTTTGTCTATAACCGATCACTACTGTCAGACATAGGGACGTCTATTCGCTCTAAAATAAATCAATATCGAATTTCTACTTCCCGTCATATCCCCATGACAGACATGGCCTAAGCCTAAGTGAGGGTTGTGAGACTAAAAATACGGGATTAGGCCTACCGATCGGTAACTGCGCTGACATATCGATGGACGCTGCTCGGAGACTCTGGGTACCGCTGTCGTTCCCAAGCACCACAGCCGCAAGTGCACTCTCCACCTGAAGCAAGAGTTCACATGAGCTACCAGACTTGGAGAAGGTAGAGGGCGAAGCAACGCCCAGCATGAATGGACCAGCCCCCTTAGAATGAAAAACGAAACGTTAGACGAACTTTCGTTTCGAGTCATTGTGATTGAGCAACAGTCCGACGCATGATTCTTGATTAATCGAGATTTCGACGCGTGATTCAGGCGACCAATCACAATAGATGAAGCGAAACGAAAGTTCGTCTAAAGTTTCGTTTTTCGTTCTAAGGGGGCTGCTCGACTCGTACCACCGAAGGAATGTAACATAGTTCCAGTGACCCGCCAATAAAGGCGGAGAGACGGCACCCGGCGGGTTTTTTTAGTGGGTGCAGGCCCCACACTACCCGGTTCGTTGCCCCGAACGACGGGAGTGTGCGGTTAGGGACATTTTTTCCCACCTTAACAAAAAAGAAAAAAAAGTGGCTGTTCGACTTAGGAAGTACCACCCAACATAGAAAATCAGCGTGAAACAACGGTAGGTACTGTTTTTTCAAGAGCTAAATCTTTATTATCCTTCCACTCCACCTTTTATCCCTTTCCTTGGAGTTGACAACGCGCGAGTGTTGCCTCTGGGGTTGCTAGCGTCTAGAGGCTGCGGTAACCGCTTACCATCAGGTGGGCCGTATACTTGTTTGCCACCTTCGATCAACAACATACATAATATATTATAAAGCTGTAACAGAGCTATGTCTGTACATTTCACATATTTGAGAAAAAAAATACTATTGGGCTATATAGGCGTGTCTAAATACAAAATATTTTTTTTTTAGATTTTTTGTGTTTGTCTTATTAACAGATTTTGATGCAACTTTTTTTCATTTGGTAGTTCTTGAATAGACTTAAAAAACTGGTATACATTTTGTCCCGCTACTATATCGGGAACCTGAGATACATATATCCTAAAAACTAGCTTTTGGATGCGGCGAAGCCGTGGGCAAAGGCTAGTAATTTAATAAGTAAGTTTAATTGTTATATATTAATACTAGCGGCCCGTCCCGGCTTCGCACGGGTGGACATTCATTATTTAAACATTTTGGCATAAACATACAGTAAATGCAGGACATACCTAAATAATAATGTATTTAGCAATAGTGTATCGCTGGCTCCCTTGACTGGATATGGAATTTGATGATTAAAAATAAAATGAAAACAAAACAAATGACATCAACGGGTAATTTTTAAAAACATTTCACTGAGGTTTAGAGTATAGGTATACTAATAATAATTAGATACATTATATACCTACTATTACTGTACAGTCTACAGTCAATACTCATATGTAGTGATTAAGAAAGCAATTGTGTCTGATAATTTATCACATATTTAAAGTGACATAACTACAATAGTTAGACATATGCTATCGCGACATTTTTTGTAGATATTGATATGTTATTTAATATTGTGGAACATTTTTTTGTTCTATCATCAATAGTTTTCGCAGCGCATGTGATGAAAGATATTTTATAGGCATTTTTTTCATCATTATTGTAGTTTTAGTAGGGATCATTATTTTTTTTTTCTTACAATTAATATAGCCTATATTAATCAGTTATAATGTAGCATTCAAATTGTGAAAGAATTTTTAAAATCAGTCCAGTACTTTTTGAGCCAATTCGTTACAAACATACTTACATACAAATCTTTTCTCTTTATAATATTAGTATAGATATATAAATAAAGAAAAATCACAAAATTGATCGGAGAAGTACCACCTTCTCACAGAATATTGAGCTATTGTAACGATAGATACTCGTATAGTCGAGTTTTGTTCGGTGAATGAGAGCGCCTTTCCTAATCCACTCTACTACCACCAGACTTACTTTGCACAGGTGTTCCGTTCCAAAAGGGAATAAGCAGTACTCCTGTATCATTTTATTTTATTTGTAGCATTAAGAAAGGTATTTCTTTAGAAATGATATTTCTCCAAAATGAACTAAAATTACAATCTCGTAGTCTGTTTTAAAATGTTTATGTTTGTCTGTTTGTTTCGCACATCACGCAAAAACTACTGACCGGGTGTTGATAAACCTTTTTTATTCAATAGCTCTTGACTTGTAGATTTAAAAACTGATTATAATCTATCCATATATGCCAACATATCGGTAAACTGATATAGAACCCGAAAAAAAGTTTTTAAGAATAAAAAGCTTTTGTCTTTGGCGGAGCCGCGGCCTAGTATAAAGTCATGTCACACAGACGAAGTCGCGGGCGACAACTAATTGACAATATAAAGTACTATGCATTTAAGCCACTTACTCTTCCTAGAAGTCTGCTGACCCATCTTCTCAAATATACTCTGTTATCTTGTACATGAGCTGTTCGTCCCGCGAACTACCATCTGCAATGAAAAATAATCACATTTTAATATGTACACGTTCTTATACGGGTATAAATGACATTATACCGACAACTCCGGCCAAATATGTCACCAAATAACTGTAACAATATGCCCAGCCCCCTTAGAATGGCAAACGAAACGTTAGACGAACTTTCGTTTCGCTTCATTGTGATTGGTCGCCTGAATCACACGTCGAAATCTCGACTAATCAGGAAACGAAAGTTCGTCTAACGTTTCGTGTTTCATTCTAAGGGGGCAGTACCATTCATCGATAACAATGGGTTACAAAGTTAGCAATATTTTAGTAGTACAGCGCGACTAAAAAAAATTACGAAGTCCATAATGGTTTTTGGAGTAAATAGGTGATTAATGGGTTTACCTATTATCTAAAATCGAATTTAGATGATAAAAAAATATAAACTGTTTTATCTTACATGCAATTTAATAAAATGAAAATAAATTTTTCATGAAAAGACCGAGTCCAATTTCAACCACCTGGGTGTTCAGAATCGAGTACTGAACCCATGGTATCAATTATCGGTACAATGTCATTTACACCTGTATACAATTAGATTCACGTACGCGAAGAGTTCAAAATATAAACACGTCACTCTAACGACCTCTATGCAAAAATTGATATCTTTTGTGGTTTCTTGACTATATGTCTGCTAAATTTCATGACGACCGGTTGAATAGCTATGCCATGAAAGTGAAACAAACAAACGCACTTTTGCATAACATTAGCATGGACCTAACTTTGGGGTAAAACCACTTTTTAAGTCTAAACAAGAGCTATTGAACAAAGACATCAAAATCCATTTAGTAGTTTTTTTCGTGATGTGTGAACAAACAAAAATTCTATTATTATAGAATGGATATATCACTCACCCACAGATTGTCAATCCCTGTTATCTTTGGACAGAATAACCTAAGATTGCCAATCCGCACTCTCACAGATAGAGGAGAATGTGATAATAGCAAAGTAGCATGCACGATGGGGTGGTGACACTTGTACTCTTAGTCCATCACCACACGGACAAAAGCCACACAGTAAGTTAAAAGTCACATATTATCCTCGTACAGCTATTTTTAGTTCAGTTGTATGCTTATAATATAACTGTTGCTATGTTATTCAACACTAGCTGATACTTCGTTTGCTTTGCCAACATAATGAGGAAGAGTGCGTTTGTTTGTGTTACGCTTTTACGCCGTAACTACTAAACCAATCAGGAAATTTTGCATGCACATATAGTTTTGGGCACAGTAAAGGAGTGACCATGTCCGATTTTTTCTAGGTAGGTGAGGGTAGGTCTCCCCTGTTTCTTTAGGTACGCGAGTCTCGGTCTCCCCCTGTACCTACATCTTTCCACTTTCACATAATATACTTCCTAACCAATCGCGTGCGCCATTCTTTTCACATGTGTGAACCATCGAAGCATTCCTTTCAACATCTTTACGCCAATACTCTCTTTCATACCTACTCGCTCTCTTACGTCGTCGTTATGAACGCGGTCAGTCACCCTCACTCCACAGACTTTTCACAGAGATCGCATTTCGACCATATTGATTTCACTCTCATGCTTCTTTTTGCATACCCAACTCTCGCTTGCATTTATTAATGTAAAGAAAGAACTGTATTGTAACACGTGCCTACTGGCTGAGATGGTGGCTGCCTATACTTAAAAACTAGCTTTTGCTTGCGGCGAAGCCCAACGCATATTTCGAGAAATGTCCTGTTTTAAATGAATTATTCTACATTTATACAAATAAATATAATATAAGTTTCTGTCTGTAATGTCTAATAAACAAATGCATAAGAAAGTATATATATATATATCACTTTAATTAAAAATGTTACTATAAAATATATATCCTCCGGAATGGGTGGTCTGATTAGGGCTTTCACTGGCAGATAGCTGATGTTATAAGGAGTAACTTAAGCTACTTTTATTTTAGAAAAATAATTAGGGTCCTGCATAAAACGTAAATAACTAGTGTGGATAAGGTAGCAGCTAGTTGCCAATATTGTGTGTGCGTTGTTAAAATAAATTACAAAAATATGCTTTTTGATACTGCAACACTCAAATATACAATTTAAATGAGTGTGCTCGCATCAAACTGGTGGTACTTGTTGACTTGACAACTAATTGAGACAATTAAAACAATTAACGCAACAAGTATTAATTGTTGCATGACTAAAGTCGGTTTTCCGGTGATAAGTGATAAAGGAAACAATATGCCATCACTTTTGTATTTCTCACTAGGATAAAACGAAAAATAGAAAAGTATACCCATAATCATGGACTCTTCAGAATAGCCATTCTCCTTTGGAGCCTGAAATCAATAAGTTTCAAACAGACGGAAGACAAACAAAAACTGCGAAAGAATCAGCCCCAGCCCAAAATAATTACTATTAACTGCCTCTGTGGTGCAGCGGTGGTGTAAGCGTTTGCTGATCGTGAGGTCTCAGGTTCGATCACCGGGTAAGGCAATGCTATTGAGCTTTTTCGCAAAAAAGAAAAATGCTCAGTAACAGCCCGGAGTTTGGGAATATGCCCAGAAGACGGCAATAGGCTTCCCTCTATTTTTTTTATTTTTTTTTATTTGGGTAACAAACAGAGCTTTTACAAACATAGCTTAAATAATAATTATACAAATTCCAGTTAAGTTTCCACATAAAGTTAAATCATTTTAAAGTGAATAAACAAAGATTTTTATGATGAAAACATTATCCAGAAAAAAGAAAAAAAAAAAAGACCTTACATGCAATACTTACTTAAATATTGAATAACAAAGAAAAATAAAACTTATAATATATATTCTCACAATTTTCTACTAATAAAAATAAACCTATATATACGATACGATAATACTATTTGGACTAAAGTTCCTGAAGTGCTTTTCTATAATTATTACGTGACAGATGAAATAAATCAATATGAGAGATTTTTTTATTGTAGAAGATCTAAGAATGAATGAATTAGACCCATAATTAGTTCGGGCTGTAGATTGTTGAAATGTTAAAGGCTTTCGAACGCCTAAGCGGGGACATTTAAATACAATTTTTGACGGTAAATAAGTTGAATCAACATGGTTTCTAACGACGTTATACAGAAACATTTGATCCCTTATCAACCTACAGTCTGCAGGTGATACCAGTTGCGATAGTTCATGTTGATTATTATATCGAGATCGTGCAACTATATGTTTATTAAACTTATTTTGGACCCATTCAAGACATTCAATATAAATCTTGTATTGAGGGTTCCATACCACAGAACCATATTCTAATATGGCCCGAACAAAACACGTATACAAAAGTTGAAGAGTAGAAGGATTTTTAAAATCTCTAACTACTCTGAGAATAAAACCCAACAACATACGATACGCCTTGTTGACTGTTTCTTTAAATGTGGTTATCAAATAATAATTTGTAGTCTAGATGAATGCCAAGGTCACAACTGTTTTTTTATTTAAAATTTGACCATTGATATTATAGTCATAAATGAAATGAAATGAAATATTTGACTTTTTACGAGAGAAGGAAATGCTGTTACATTTATCTATATTGAGAGATAATAAATTCTGTTGACAGTAAATGTATAAATTGTTCAAATCATTCTGTAACTGTTTGCAGTCATCAATAGTTTTAATAACTTTATATGTTTGTTATCAGCATCATACTAATATTATAAATGTGAATGTAAGTTTGTTTGTTACGCTTTCACGCGAAAACTACTTAACCGATCATCATGAAACTTTGTACACATATTATTGGAGGTATTAGAAGTAACATAGGATATTTTTTTAATAAATAAAATATTTTTAACGAAAGATAAAAAAAAAATTGTCATTTCAAGGGTTGCTTTATTTATTTTTAAAAAATTCCTCGCGGATGAAGTCGCGGGTAACAGCTAGTACAATATAAATTTTGAATTTTTAAAAATATTAGAGACGTCATTTATAAATATGTTAAAGAGCAGAGGACCCAAACGCGATGCTTGGGGAACACCAGAAGGTACAGGAATAAATGAGGAACAAAAACCCTTTACGGTAACAGCCTGAATTCGATCTCTCAAATAGGAATCAAGCCAACGAAGCAGGCCGTGTATACTAAAGCCAAGTAATTTTTTAACTAATAAATCAAAGTTAATTTTATCAAAGGCCTTAGAATAATCTGTATATACCACATCCACCTGGTGACCCTCTTCCATAGCTGTTGTTATATAGTCTACAAATTCACAAAGATTAGTCTCAGTGGATCTTTTACTTAAAAAACCATGTTGTTCTCCAATAATATATGGCCTTATTAGGGGAAAATATTCGCCTGTTTTCAACAATTCGCATTCGCATTCGTATTCGCATGAAACGATACGAATGTTCTGCGAATATATTTAGTCCATTGAAAAGTTACATTTAGGGTTGCGTTTTTTAGAATACGCAACATATTATTTTTTTGATGTGTTGGTAGTATAAGCGTAAGTTCAAGTTTGTGGCTGCCATCTTGGAAAAAGGGGTGCAAAGGGTTTTCGAGCTGTATCTCGTAAACTAGCATACATACAGACAATTCTGTAAAACATTATTTGTAGCAAATTAAATTGTCTACTTCGTTACTTTATTACTTTTTTTCCTAAAATCGAAAACAAAAAAGTTATAAACAAAAATAACTGAAAATTGTTGAACAACTTTTCTTTTGGCTGTTATAACTTTTTTCCTGGTCATTTTACAATAAAATCACATTAGAGCAATATTATAGCGGGTTTTTCAACGAATAATTTCCACTATAAATTTGTTTAATTTCATTAATTTATCTGGGTTTTACAGCGCTCCGAAGTTGACGGAGTTCTTGAATACTCGTAAGAATAAGATAAAAACGAACCATTAGGCTTAGTTTTGTATTAGCTCCGCACTCAGGTCACACAAAGACCCTTCAGCCCAGCCTCCTCATCAAGGTGGTCGAGGGCATATTTCCACGACGAAGGCGGAGCACACGCCTTCAGTCATGGCACCGCCAGGTAGCGACCGGGAGGCCGACCTCAGTGTACCGCCCGTCACCGCGTCGGAAATGGGGGTGGCTGTTTCGCGGTTTCGTTATTCGTTCCAAGTACACCGGCCCTTGGCTCAGATGGGATAGCCGCCCGGGTGCTGGCCCTGGCTCAGGACCACCTGGAGCCCCGACTCAGGGGACTGTTCGACGCGTGCCTAGCGTCCCGACGGTTCCCTGACTGCTGAAAGGAGGGGAGGCTGGTAGTCCTGCCGAAGCCGGGGTGAATGCCGGATGCCCATCGTGCTGCTAGACGAGGCGGGTAAGCTGCTGCAGAGGATCCTCGCTGACCGCATCGTCAAGCACCTGTGCGGCGTCGGACCGGACTTGTGAGACGCCCAGTTCGGTTTTCGAGCTGGTTGTTCGACGGTCGGCGCGATCATGCGCCTGAGGGCCGCGGCCGCGGTGGTCGTCGCTGGCGGTGGAGTGCTGTTGGCGGTATCGCTTGACATCGCCAATGCATTCAATAGTCTGGCATTCAGCTGCATCAGGGAAGTGCTCTGGTATCACGGGGTGCCTGCATATCTGAGGCGGCTAGTAGCAGACTATCTTAAGGGCCGCAGCGTTCTCTATGAGAGCCGCATAGGAGACGTTGTGAGGAGACCCATGTCGTGCGGTGTCCCATAGGGTTCGGTTCTAGGGCCACTCCTGTGGGACATCGGTTACGACTAGGTGCTACACTATCGGCTTCCACCCGGGCTGGCGGTCATCTTCTATGCGGATAACACGCTGGTCGTCACCCGGGGCGGAAACTTCGAGAAAGCGGCGTTCCTGGCCACCTTAGGGTCCTCGGAGGTGGTCAGGAGGATCGGGGCGCTCGGGCTTAGGGTGGTCCTGGATAAGTCGGAGGCCCTACTTTTTCATGGGCCCCGACGTCGGCCACCTGCTGGCACCCCGATCATGGTGGACGGGGTCCAAATTGAGGTGACGGCCCAGATCAAGTATCTGAGCCTGGTGCTGGACGGGCGGTGGCGCTTTCGCGAGCACTTCCGTGAACTGTCCCCGAGGCTTGCACGGCTCATGCCGAATATAGGCGGACCAAAGAATGCGTGCCGACGGCTTTACGCAGGGGTGGTCCGGTCGATGGCGTTGTACACGCACCTGTGTGGGCGGAGAACAACGAATATTTTTGAATGAACTCAATCCGACTAACTTCATTCAATCTAATTGTCAAAATGAACCTCAGCTATATTCGGTTTAAACATGGGTGACTGACAGTGACACTAGATGCGAAACCCGTATGATATTTTGCGCGCGCTTATTTGAAAATCAACATTCGCATTCGCATTCGCGAATGTTGGAGGGAAACATTCGCATCCGCATTCGCATTCGCGTTCGCGAATGCTTATAAACTAACATTCGTTACATCGCTGTTACGGACCATATCAACCGATAAAAATAGTTTGTACTTGCTCTTGTGTAAGTGTTAATGTAGATGTTGCTTTATCATTTAGGTAAATGGTGTTAAAGTAAGAGTTAAATAAATTTAAATAATAATATTATGGAACCATCTGGTGTAGAAATATCTTTAAAAAATAACCTGTCCGGCAAATCTCCAGTTTTTTTTTTATAGATTTTATATACGTCCAAAAGTTTTTGCTACAATTAGAAATATTACGTTCACATTTCATTATATAAGTGTCATAACAACACTTCTAAGGGTTTTTGTCTCTCACGTAGTCTAGAGAAACAACAATAATCGGCAATAACATCTATAAATTTTCCATTATGAAATTTTAGTTTTTCCTTAACAATCTTTATTAGAGCAGGAGAATACCACACGGGATAGTTGGGATCACTTTGATGAACACTTTGAATGGGAATGTGTTCACGAATAATTTTATACAAAATGTTATGAAACTCTTCCACGGCACCGTCAATATTCAATCCGACAAAACAGTTATCCCAGTTGATTTTAGAGAGTACATCGTCAATTACAGTATAGTCACAACTATGAAACAATCGAACAAGACGAGGTGGAGCCTGAAGAGACTGCTCAAGAATTATGTGGTACTTAAAAAATTGCTGGTGAAACATGGGTGTGTAACACTTCCACCTATCCCTTCGGGAAATACAGGTGTGATGCTATGTTATTTTGTTATGTTACCAAGCTTTTTAAAAAAGCTTCTTAATGTTAGAATATTTAACTCTCCGCTACATTACTTGGTTTTTTTGCTACAGATTGAGGTGAGACAGAGAAAGGTAGAAATATATTCAATGCAGAGAGCTCACAGAGCCCTGGTTGAACTCAATATATTCAGTAAAAGTAGTTTTCATTTACACCAAGATACATTTACAAGGAGACAACATGATACATTTTGAATCAAATTTGCCTCATTGGGACATGAGTAACTTCCTAAGTGCACACCCCCACGTTTGGGGCAACAAACAGGGTAGTGTGGGGCCCTCACCCACTAAAGAAACCCGTTGTGTGCCATCGGGCGTGCGTGGTGGTTATAACATATATAACCCAAGAACCCCCCCAGATGTACTGATTTATTTTATATGATCTTTGATTTGTTTACTGATTTTCATCAAATATGTATATATTTAAATATTCATCTCGAGAAGTTTTGAGATATATAATTCAGTAAAACCAAAATTTGTTGATTATCAGGCGGTACTAAGTTCACCGCCTTCGCCGGGTCATGTAGTTTAGAATAAAAAATAATAATATGATGAATCTGAATTTAGAATACAACAAAAAGATATAAAATTTGTACAGGTTTCAACAAGTTCATTAACCTCACAAGATGTCTTCTTGAAGTTGGTTAGTGTTAGTATAATTTTTGCAATGCTATTTAAAGTAATTACAAAAGGCACACAAAAAGTACCAGATGTCTGGGGCACAGTAAAGAAAATAAAATAGTCAAAATAAAGGGCCACACATCCGCCATCTTGGAATACCTGTTTCAACATGAAGTACCTACCTTTACGTGTATTATTTTACTATTATAAAGTACTCACGTCTCTTGTAGTCTTCTTTAAATCCAGTCAATATTTAAAATAATTAAACTTATATTTTATCTAACTTTAATAATTCGAAGAGTCGATGTCAATTTGTACATTAGCCAAATACTAGTCACTGCAATTTAAGCAATTACTAAAAACGACAATATATATTTACAATATAGGACCGCATAAAATTTGCAAGTATAAATAAATATAATTCACAGCTTTAGTGAAATTAGCACAAATACGCAGTTCTCCATCAGTATGTGACATTCGGTTCTGACATTTTTGTTTGTTTTTTTTTTTTTTTTTTTTTTGTTTGTTTAAGGCATTGGAAGAACCATCAGCCTAACAGTAACTTATAAACATCGTTATTCTCTCATCACACGTAAGTTTAGTTCATAAAACAAGTCATAGTCGAAGTCAGTCATATAAAATAAGTCAGTCAAGTCAAAGTCCCACTCCAGTAAGACGATGGCGATCTTACTGAAGCTTCTATGGAGTTTTGGAGACAACAGGAAAAAACACGTTATGTCGCATTACATCACTTGCCAACACTTATGCACATACACAAATAGTTAATAAGCAAAAGGCCACCACTTTTACACATTAATACTTGAAATAACACAAGTTTAGGAAAATAATGCAGAGCGACGACATGATCTTCTTCGTGTTCCCGCCAAAACTCCTTTTTGTTTGTTAATTCAGCTACAGAGTAAACAGTAACGATTTCTTTTTTTTTTTTGTTTGTTTAAGGCATTGGAAGAACCATCAGCCTAACAGTAACATAAACATCATTATTCTCTCATCACACGTAAGTTTAGTTCATAAAACTAGTAATGATTTCAATGGATGACAAAGAGTAATACGTATAACCAGAAAGGAGCTCTGTCTGTCTAGATATATTTAGTCTGAGCTATTTAAGCATCTCTAAACACCTTAGACAATAATATTTTTTGTCTAAGCTAAACACAAACAAAAATGCATTATGCAAAAAACATGAAATGGGTTTTGATGATTTTTTTTTAGTTTCAATAATATTTTTACTAGAACATAAATAAAGAAAATGAAAATTTTTAAATAATAGTTTTGAGCAGGATTTATTCCGGCAACTCCTGGAAAATCATTCCAGAATCTTTTCCAATTCAGCCAAGTATGCTGGGTAGATGAGGTCCTAAATATACCTTATTCCCTAAAGCTCGAGACACAATGATTCTCAGAGAGCCTAGGTTTAGACCTGTTTAGAACCATGAATACGCCAATATAACAATGGCAAAATAATTCAAAATTTAAACAACTTATTATTCGTAGTTATTAAAGTTTTGATTCGTCTATGGATAGGGAAAGGGCGCTTACCAAAAGTATATAAGACTCAAAACAATATTCTCATTTATTATAATATATATACAGTAGAACCCGCTTATAACGACGGCCAAGGGACCGGTGATATTACGTCGTACTAACCAAAAGTCGTACTAAACGAATTGAAAATTATTGTTTTTTATTAAAATAATCACATATAATGTATAAATTAATATTTAAGTTACCATCAAAGAGAAAAAAAAAACATTTAAGTCGAATTACGTATGTAGTTTTTTTATTTTACATCCATATATATGTACATACACATACATATTATTATGGTTAATCCAATTCACCGAACAATCAAAATTAGGCTCTCTGGTTGTGGTGAAGCATAGCACGAGCTTTTTGTGATCTACGAATTCTTTCGATTTTAGTGATTGTTTACTACAGAATCTTTAATCGAGATAGTTCCGTTGAAGAAGTGTGTTCTGGTGAAAGGTTAGTATGTATCTATTTACCCTATATGATCCATCATGGATCATAAAAAACCTCCCGACCCGCCCGACAAACTAGTCGACTACACACCCGTGGTGACGGTAACTCTTCCCCATGCTAATCAGATTAAGGAACTAGCAACGAACATCGATAATACAACGCGAAAGCGAACCGCTCTGGGTCCACCGGACCCATAAAGTTTGCCAAGAAAATTATTGGTAGACAGTCATATACTACTAAAGATAAGCCGCCGTACATAGTCCATGCATCTCTCAATGCTGAATAATCCTCAGCTGCTACATTACACCCGGTTAAATTTGGTATGTTTCTAACACAAAATGGTATAGGTAATGTTAAACAAGATGGAGTGAAACGTCTTGGTAGAAATAAAATATCGGTCGAGTTTGAGTCTCATCAGGATGCCAACAATTTCCTAGTTAGTCGATATTTGATCCAAAATAATTTTGTGGCCACTGTCCCACAATATAACATCACCCGCATGGGAATTGTGAGAGATGTAACCACAGAGTGGTCAGAAGAAGAAATAGTAGAAAATATTAAAGTACCCCTTGGTTGTGGTAGCATTATAAAAGCGAGACGCATTAATCGAAGAGTAACATCTGAATCTGGAACAGAATGGAAACCCACACAAACCGTGATCCTAACTTTTGATGGTCAGGTTCTGCCAACTAGGGTATTTTGCTTCTACTCAGCACTACCGGTAGAAAGATACATGTATCCTACAGTACAGTGCTACAAATGCTGTAGGTATGGTCGTGTGCAGTGTCGCTCCAATCCTCGCTGTTTCCGTTGTGGTATGGAACACATTGGCGACAACTGTGAAATTTCTCCAGATGAAGCCCATTGTATAATGTGTTCAGGTAACCACTACGCCAACGACAAGGGCTGCCCTATTCCCCCCTGTTCGCAAATCCTATGCTGAAATATCTAGGGCCCCATTATCCACACAAGCATCTTTATCATCAATTGAAAATTATAGTACATCTCCTCAACCCACTAAGTCATACAAGAAAACAGTATTACTTAAAAAAAAGCCAAGAGTCATCCTCCCTACCGGTTATAACAAAGCAGCTCATCAAGCACTCATTCAAGACTACTCATTTTGACCCTCTAGAAATGGCTGTGCTCTTCCTGAGGAGACTGAAGGGATAATCAATCTCTTGGGGACAAATAACCCACACAATATACTGTTTGCTATTTCCCATATGCTAAATAGTGTCTTATCTAATTCTAAATTATCACTACCTAACCACGTTGCTGTACAACTTTCTTCTTTTTTAAACTATATTAATGGCATTCCATCCCCTGACATTTTTTCAGTGGAACGCAAGGAGTATCCTACATAAGAAACATGATTTAATCTATCTACTTAATAAATATAAAATATTAGTCTGTGCTGTTGCTGAGACATGTCTTACTGCTGGTTCTAGCTTTAGGATCCCATGTTTCAGTAGCATTCACCATGACAGAAATGATGACTATGGTGGATGTGCTGTGCTTGTCATCAGCAGAGTTCCATTCACACCTATTCCTCTACCGTCTTTTGGTGACAACATCAATGTTGTCGCAGTTTAGGCTGAGGATATTCACATTTTTTTTTTATATTGCTCACCCCCGTATTGAGGATCTGACATTGATTAAAAATATTTTATGTAGTGTAAGGGGCCCTTTGTTTGTTATGGGGGATTTTAATTGTCACCATTACAGGTGGGGATCCGAGTCCTGTTATAATGTTGGCATAGGGCTGGCTGACTTATTAGATGACCTTAACCTATGTGTTATTAACGATGGCAGCACAACACGTAGACCATTGTTAGGCCGGGGTAACAGCTGTGTAGACTTAACATTTTGCTCATCAAACTTAGCTGGACTTTTCAATTGGAACACATTGAATTCAACTTATGGCAGTGACCACTTCCCTATAGTCTCTACAATGCCTTCTAAACAGTGCCATAGTAAGCCCCGTGCACCTCTACTTAAGTTTCAACTTAACTCTGCAGACTGGCATCTTTACTCACAAATTTTAGATGTCAAAATTGCTTCATTGCCACCCATTACAATAACTAATGCACAGAATTGTCTTGAATCATTTTCTTCTGCTATCTCCTCTACAGCAGATGAATGTTTTTCATTAAAGTAGCCTCCCTCTGGTAAAATACCATCTCCACCATGGTGGGATAGGGAGTTCACACACATGATCCGAGCTAGAAAAAGGGCAGAAAAAAGTTACAATGCAAACATGACTCCTAATAATTGAATTGTTTTTAAACAAGTGTTGGAAAAATCTAGAAAATTATTTAAAAAAAAGAAAAGGGAAGAAGGGTTGGTCATCGTTTTGCCATTCATTGAAACCTTCCACCCCACTGTCAGAGGTGTGGAGAAAAGTTAAAAGTTATAGACATAGCTTAACCGCAGTAACTACAAATTACATACCCGCTGAGATAGATTCATAATTATTTCTTTTCAAAAATTGTTCCATCTTGTGTTCCATATGAGGAAGAAACCACATTTGTTAGTTTGGACACCACCCTCTTTGATCATCCCCTTGATAAGCCATTTTCACTGGATGAATTAAATACAGTCCTCTCTCGTGTCAACGACTCTGCAACCGGTATTGACGGATTTATTTACTCTTTTATTGTGAAAGCTAGTGTAAAGTGCCATCAATACTACTTAGATTTGGTCAATCACTGTTATAAATATGGTTATGTCACTTCAGAATGGAATACACAAATAATTATACCATTACTGAAACCAGGGAAAGACGCTAATAATCCTGACTCTTATAGACCTATAGCTCTGTCGTCTGTACTTGTGAAGCTTTTAGAACATCTAGCTAAGAACCGTCTAGAATGGTTTGTAGAAAACAGGAAATTGCTACCAGCGGTTCAATTTGGTTTTAGAAAAGGCTTGGGAACAATGGATAGTGTTGCAATTCTCACCTCTGAGATCCGCTTGTCTCGTGCAAACAATGACTCTGTTGTGGGGATATTCTTAGATGTTTCCTCTGCCTATGATTCAGTTCTCCTCCCAGTTCTCAGGCATAAACTGCAGAAGCTGAGAATCCCGGCAAAGATGATACAAATAATTTCTAACCTTCTTGTAAATCGCACTGTCCAACTGAAAACACAGGGGGATGAACCTGTACAGGGAGTAGTTTGGAAGGGTCTACCTCAGGGATCTGTACTTAGCCCAATTCTGTATAATATTTACACGTACGATCTGCCCAGTTGTTTAAATGTTAACTGCCAAATCTTACAATATGCAGATGACATAGCATTAATGGTCTCTGATAATTCTATAGAAGATGCTGCTGCCTCTATGAATATCTCTCTATCCTCATTGAACTGTTGGCTTGTAAATCACGGGCTGACCCTTAGCTTACCAAAAAGTGTAGGTGTTATATTCACTAGGAAAAGGCGGATACCTCAATTAAATATTAATATTGATGGCGTAAGTATTCCTATTAAAGACAAAGCCAAATTCTTGGGAGTAACCATAGATTCAAAATTTTCAGGGGCTTACCATATAGACAACATTATTAAAAAATGAGAACAGTCTGTGTCTATTCTTAAGGCAGTTTCAGGTGTCTGGTGGGGTGCTCACCCGAGCACATTAAAATTATTATATAGTGCGTTAGTCAAGAGTAGAAGGGACTATTGCAGCTTTGTAATGGAACCGTGTAATAAAGGGGATTTACGTAAGCTCGATGCCATTCAGTCTAAATGTCTGAGGATCATAGTTGGCGCAATGAAATCTGCACTGATTAACGCTCTCCAAGTGGAATGTTCAGACCCATCCTTGAACTTAAGGAGGCAATATTTGGCAGATTGCTTTCTCGGTAAGGTTTTTGCTCTCTCTTCTCATCCCTTGCTGGACAAAACTAATGTATTGCTTCAGAACTCGTCATATTGGAGAAACAAGTCAGTTCCTCCTTTAATAATCAGCTTCAGAAATATAAAAAAATCTCTTTCACCTGTTTGCCAGTACCCAATCTTGCCAGAATTTTCTTCTGTCTATGAAGCTGTACATTTTAAGCCTAAAGTTGTCCTAACCCTTGGCATTACTAAGTATTCCCGGAATGTTAAAGACGACTTCAACTTGGCACTCAAGAGATATTGGGATGTTTGGAATCTCTTTTGTGCTGATGCATCTAAATTATCACCTTCTGGATGCACAGGTGTAGCTACATATTACCAGAACTCTAGAATTGCTCTACTTTTCCAGTGTCCAACAGAAGTTTCAGTTTTTACAGGAGAGAGCATCGGAATCTACGAGGCAGTCAAATTCATTGAGGCACATAATATCAAAAAGAGTTATTTTTTCGGACTCCCTTAGTAGTTTACAATCTTTAACTCAAAATCAGCTGTACAGCAAAAATAAAAGTAAACTTGTAATGGATATTAAAAACATTCTGTTAGCATGTTCTAAAAAATAATTAAACATCGAATTAGTTTGGATTCTAGGACATTCAGGTATAACTGGCAATGAATGCGCGGATAGTTTGGCCAGGTTTGCTACTTCAAATCAAGTAGACCAGTCCCATAATGCTATATACAGTTATGACCTACAACATGTCTCTAAAATAATCCTGTCATCCTAATGGTCTTAACAGTGGCAGGAAAGTTCCCAACATAAAGGCAAATATTATGAGAGTGTTCAACCAGAAATACAACCAAAACCATGGTTTACAAGGTACAAAAAGCTGGCTAAAAGGACTGTTACTTCCCTGTGTAGACTTAGACTCAGCCATTGCCATACTCCAGTGTTCTTTAAAAGAATACATGTACTTGACAACTCTTTATGTGAATGTGGCTTAGGTGAGGGCACAGTTGACCATATTTTCTTTGCGTGCCCATTAAATTGCAACTCTTTTGATCTCTATTTAAAACTATCCAGTATTGCAGTTCCTCTTCCTATAAATTTCCATTCTCTTCTTACTTATTTCTCACCGTAATCAAACTCTTGTCAAAATTCTTAAATGAAAATAACATCAAGATGTAATGGGCCATTATAGGTAAATACCTTAACTATTTGTACCGTCTGTTTATGTACTAACACCTTGTGTCCGTCCAACAGCTACTAACAAGACTTCCTACCAGATAGAGAAGTTGCCGTCCTATAAGGTTTTCCAAACTACTGTCTAATAATAAGTCACTCGACATTGGCAAGATAGTCGTCGTCACCGGCGGCATACTGCCATTTTTGAAAGAAGAAGAAGAATCAAAATTTAGAATGCTTAGGTCTTTAGCACAAAAATGTCTTTTGTTGAACTCATTTACGGGTATTATTCCCCGATTAAGCTGCAGCTTAGACCATTGTAAAAGTGCCAAGTCAACATGTTTTTGAGACGACAACCTCACGCCTTTTAACATTCGCATTGAACAAAGGTGTGTGTGGTGTGTGTCTTGTGTTTATTTTTTTAATCGTGGATGTTGTGGAATGATTTACACTGAATTCCTTCGCAATCGTTACATTCGACTCGCCAGCTTCTAAACGTTGTATTATAACATTTATTTCTTCAATGGAGAAACTTTTTCGTTTTGTAGAAGCCATTTTTAAAGTTATACTTCTTTAGGCGCGTTATGAAAAAATGATGAAAGTGAACTTTTAAGATGCGCACGCATCACTGTAACACAAAAGCAACAGGTAGATGTGCGCACATCCTATAAATAATAATAATAATAATGTCTATTTAAGGATAATTAACAAGCTTTTATATATCTTGTCCCGGTCAAATTAAATTTGACACATGTTCCAGTTTCCGTTTGAGCTGAAATTTTACACGCATATGTATATTGCGTGACAATGTAATATTATGATGACATTGAGCTGATCTGATGATGGAGCTAGAAGGTGGCCATAGGAACTCTATAATGAAACGGCGCAACCTCATCGAGTTTAGGCGCGTTTGATTCGTCTTGACGCGTACTTTGTCTTTAGGTGGTGTTCAAGGTCTGATGACGGAGCTAAAAGGTGGTCATAGGAACTCCAATATAAAACGACATAACCCCATAGAGTTTGGGCTCGTATGATTCGTCTTGACGAGTACTTTGTATCTAGATAGTATCCAGGGTCTGATGATGGAGCTAGAAGGTGGCCATAGGAATTCCAATATAAAATGACATAACCCCATGAAGTTTGGTCTCGTATGATTCGTCTTGACGAGTACTTGGTATCTAGATGGTATCCGGAACTGATAATGGCGCTGGAAGATGGCCACAGTAACTCTGTATTGAAACGACGCAACCCCTTCGGGTTTGGACTCGTTTGATTCGTCTTGACGATTACTTTGTCTTTAGATGGTATCTAGGGTCTGATGATGGAGCTGGAACGTGGCCAAAGGAACTCCATTATAAAACGATATAACCCTATGGAGTTTGGACGTGTATGATTCATCTTGACGAGTTCTTTGTATCTAGTTGGTATCCAAGGTCTGATAATGGAGCTTGAAGATGGCCACAGTAACTCTGTAATGAAACGGTGTAACTCCATCGAGTTTGGACCCGTTTGATTCCTCTTGACGAGTACTTTGTCTCTAAATAGTATCCAGGGTCTGATAATGGAGCTGGAAGGTGGCACTCTGCTATAAAACGCCGCAATCCCATCCAATTTGGAATAATTTTATTCGTTTTGACAAGTACCCCAGTCCTAGATGATATCCAGGGCCTGATGATGATCATTCCGCCACTCTAGCAGAAGCATGCCCGAGATGTTGGCGATGGTGGTGTTCCGTGAGCACCTCTCGAAGAGGGAGGGCTAGGCCCTCCAAAACCAGATGGGATACTAGCACTGGAGGCCCAGACCAGTGCAGACAAGGGGGATGTGCGGGCGCAGATAGTTTCTTACGATTTATTTGCGAACGCCTCAATTATAACCGTACAATTTTCTGTGAAATTCCCTACCTTAAAAGTGGTCGGTTGCTGTAAGCGGATTCGTAATAAACAGATGTACTTTCATAGTGGCTCATATTAAAACCAAACATGTGCCGATACTTACGTCGTTAATAATCGGGTTTTACTATAGGCGTGTTCACAAGGCTCAAAAAGGTCCTTTAGCCAATCCACTTCACGGCCACAGTTGTTGTGGTCTTAGCGAAAACGTCATAGGTGACGTCATTATTTTCGCTCACGCATATATTACTTAAAGAGCCTGCTACACTGTTGTAAACCAACTCCAAACAGATTTTATCATACGTACGGTTGTAATCTATACAACCGTGTAGACAGTGATTTGCAACCAAATTTCGTTCGACATTCAAATTCAAATGTCCTAGGTGAGAGCTGCGTTAACGATCAAGGTCGTTTGAAGTAACGTTTGTAATTTTTGTCACATTTAGGAAGAATTGTACGTAATAGCCACCCTGAAGTTTCATGTTGCTGTCTCATAAGTTGCCACGCGGTGGCTACATCTATAGGTACTTTATCTTAGCTAATACTTAGACAAAGAATATTATAGACTCGCTACTATTTTGACATTAAGAGTGAAGAAAAGGATGCACATATCAGGTTTTAGCAAGAGTGAGAGAGAGACATGTATAAGAATTGTTTCCTTTTGGTATATGCGTTATTTGTATTTGGACCCAATCACCTGGGTCCCAATAATAAGGTGGCCAACTGTCCCTATCATCGGTATGTAAGCTTGTTTTTGTAAAAAAAACCTTCATTAATCACGTTATATACGCTAATGTTACATGTTCTAATACATTTTAAGCAAACTATAAGCGTGACTGCAATTTCTTTTGTCCTGTCATTGTTATATCCGGCTAAAACAGGTAGTACATTTTTAGTCAACAAAGTTATAGTCATAGTTATCTTTTAAAATTATGCCGGTTATCATATTTATGTGAAACTATTGCTATCTCGACACTGCATACGCTGATAGCTTGTCTACAATATTCTTTGTCTGAGGCCTAATTAGCCTAATACGTAGTACGTACGTACTACTCTTTGGATCATGCCAAGCTTTAAATAACGCTAAAGATTTGGATCAATGCGCGTTTAGAAAGCTTTTCAACCCATTCATTTGTGCAAGTGGAACGACAAAAATCCTGGTTGTAACTTGTAAGCGCCAGCGAGTGCCAAGTGGAACATACACATTACCAAAACCATAAAGTCAGAATTTTTTTTTCTTCAAACCTGTGTCGTCGCCATCTTGTGGCCTGTTAAAATTTATTGAAAATTCGTAGAATTTTCTCGTATTTTATTATAATTCGTGTGTTTTATGTCATAATATAAAATGTCTAAACGTCGGATCGAAGTAATGGACCCTTTTATTAAAAAGAAAAGGTTAGTAACACGTTTTATATTTGTTTATTGTGCCATGCTTTGGGTTTTCGGCTTAGGACGTTATTTGGCACTGTTTGCGATTTACAGTCACATATTTTTAAAATAAAGCAGTTATAAGACGGTCTTCGCTGTCTAAGTCTCTCTGACAATCGCCATACAAACATCTCTCGTTGAAAACAGATGATGATACTTTTTTCATACATGCATACGTTCGTGTCGTCGCCGGTTCTGTTATAACGCTCATAAAGGGTAATCAAGTCGTCTGCATGATCACTAATCCTTACCAAAATGTTAGTGAGTTTGTGTGTTACGTTTACCGGCCGGTACAACTCGACCGATCTTCATGAAACTGCATAATTAAGTCATAGACTTCAAAAATCATATGATTCCTGTGTTATAGCTGTTTTTGCCTGACATCTGTCCTCTGATCCCAATATAAGCTTAACGCTTGTGCTATGGGTACCAGATTACGGATATAATACAAATATTACTTTTTTTTGTAATTACATATAATAGATAGAAAACACCCAGACGTAGTACAAATATCTGTGTTCATCACACAAATAATTGCCTGAGTGGGTTTGATTCCCAGTTATGCATTTTTATAACAGACATTTTAAAATATAGCATTATGAAATCTAAAAGCTTGTGAATGGAATAGGTGACACCATGGCCTTCTTAACTTATTACTTTATTGATCCATAGAATTTGACTGAACATACAGATTTATTCAAAATATGTTTCTTCTCGGTCATACTCTAGGCTGTCAATGTTGTAGAGAGCTCTATATATTCTAAACAAGTTTATATCATTAACCTGCTGTACTCATATAAACAATCTGTGCAGGGAAGAAAAGGCTGCAGCTGCAGCTAAGTCTGGCAGTAGTGGGGCATCGTCAGATTCTGTGGCAACGTTTGGCACCACTTTGCCTCCCACAGCAACCAGTACTCCTGGCATCAACCCTTACACTAGTAAGTATTTTTACAACCCATGTGTCCCGTGGACACTGGCTTCCTAAGCACAACCATAGTTAATTAGCCTCACAAATTAGATTACAAATTTCCCTTCAGCAGTGGGTACTTTTATTTAGTTGACTCATATTTCTATAGATGTAGATATGATTGTAATACTATATATATATATGTATTTATACTAGCTGACCTGGCACATGTTGTTTTGCTATATAATTACGAACTTGTATGCCCAATAACTTTGGTCCAAAAAATAAAATTTGAGGTAGCTTAGCACTTACCACCACCACCGTTTGGTGGTAAGTGGTAAAAAGCATTACACTGAAAAAGAGTTTGCATCCTAGAGCTCACCATGTCAGACCTACCGATATACACACAAAATTTCATACGAATCTGTCAAGCCGTTTCGGAGGAGAATGGCGACAAACTGACACGAGAATTTTATATATTAGATTATCTTTGCATGAGTCCCCCTCACCTTATCCCAAATTTTATTAGATTAGTTTCAATCTAGTTAACCTTAGCACCTATATGTATGCCGTGTGGGGCTTTAGAATTGTCCCACCCCTCTCTACCCACAGGAGGCACTATATCCAGCAGTAGACGTTAAAAAGCTGATGGATGGATGGATAGATGGATAACCTTAGCAAAAGACCGGAGTCAGGATTTGTTATTCAATACTGACCAACGATAAGGATGTTGTGTGGCAGCTGGGACCCACTGCTTATCATGCCTTCGTGTGAAGTTCAGAGGAACTCAGATTTCCACTAGTAGATGTCACTAGCCTTTGCCCTCGGCTCCGCCGCAGCCAAAAGCTAGTTTTTAGGTTACATCTCAGATTCCCGATGTAGTAGCGGGATAAAATGTATACCAGTTTTTAAGTCTAATCGAGAGTTATCAAATAAAAAGTTGCATCAAAATCCGTTTAGTAGTTTTTGCGAGACAAAAATTCTAAAAAAAATTGTTTTGTGTTTAGACTCGCCTATATAGCCTATTAGGTGCAGCGCAGACGACACACTTTTTGTGCGATCGAATCTGTGGCGCACAAAAAGTCTGCATGGCGCGCTAAAAGTCCGTCGCGGATTTTTCGCAGACTTAACGCACACGGCGCACATCTACGATCATTTTGTCGGCAGAACTGTAGGGACGTATACGCTGTGGAAATGCAGAGATCGCGATGTATTATTTTATACTTGAAGTTGTGGGGATAATAGTATTTTCCATTCAACCTTCTCACATAGATATATTTACTGTCGTAAATCGATTGATATATATTATTAATTAATGTTCTATGATTCCTGTAATTATACTTTTGTACCAGACAAATATATATTGATTCATATATATTTGTCTGGTACAAAAGTACTGCCTAATTGTATATTTACTCATTTGTGTGGTTGTTATAAAACATTGTAATCATTGAGCAAGGTATGGTGTATCATTCCTCCAGGGCACGCATTCGAGTCATGGGAATTTGACGACGAGATTAAAATCCCATAAAGGGAATACCATCAGGATGTTAATTGATTAAAATGTATAGTATAAGTTGGACTCCTGTTTGGACAGGAGTGGAATAAATATTTCTTCCCACATTTTTCTCTTTAAATGTCTATCATGATATTCTGGATTAGAAGTATTTATCATAAATAAATTGCTGGGCTGTTTTGTACTTCTTTTATTAACACATCAATCTCGATCGAGTGTGCTGTAATATTTATTCCGCTCCTGTTTGGACTTACACTTATAATATACTTACCTGTTTGGATTTTATGAGAATATGGGTACCACCAGAATGTTAATCTCGTCGTCAAGTTCCCATGTCTGGGATGCGTGCTCTGGAGGAATGATACACGATACCTTGCTCAATGATTATAATGTTTTGTAACAACCACACAATAAGAGTATACAATTAGGCAGATGGCACGATTATTTATATAAAATCACAAAAAAAATGTTAATAAAATGCCTGCCTACGTAAACCATGAAGGATTTTAAGTATATATTATTATTCAGTAACTACATAACACAAACTGATATGAGAGATTTACTTTTGTACCGGGATCAGAGGGGTTCTTACAGGTACATTAGATGATTCCTGTTTAAGATATAGCACATCAATAAATAATATATATCAATCGATTCACAACAATAAATATATCTATGTGAGGAGGTTGAACGGAAAATACTATTATTCCCACAACTTCAATAATACATCGCGATCTCTGCATTTCCACAGCGTGTACGTCCCTACAGTTCTGCCGACAGAATGATCGTAGATGTGCGTCGTGTACTTTAAGTCTGTGAAAAATCCGCGATAGACTTTTTGTGTGCCTTGCAGACTTTTTGTGCGCCGCGGACTCGATGGCACAAAAAGTGTGTCGTCTGTGCTGCACCTTACAGTCATTTTTTTCTCAAATATCTTAAATGTACCTCACACAGCTTTGTTACAGCTTTATAATAGGAATAGATTTTAATGACCAAAATTTGATGCTAGCAGAGCAAAGTTTGCATAACCGTTCCTGTTTGTACTATATTTGAGCAACTTTAATAGTCATAGTAATCTCTAATTGGTTGGATCGAGTGAGGTACTCAAACCCACCCCGCACACAAAATATGCGTTCAGTCGTGGAGTTGCAGAGAACGGCCCGCCGAACCAATAGTAATATCTAGTTTCAATTGGGCATCTGATGGTCGTCAATTCGTTGATGCAGAATAAAATTGGAGACATATTATCTTTATATATATATATATATAAGTCTACTGTATGTGTGTATGTCACTGAACTCCTCCTAAACGGCTGGACCGATCTTGACGAAATTTTTTTGCGTATGTTTGTGTAAGTACCGGGATGGTTTAGATTCACGTTTGGACCCGGTAGGTCGCGCCAGGATAGAAATTCGGAAAAATAAATATGGCGGTACGAAATTCGCGTGGTCAGCTAGTATATATTATATATACATATATATAATATACGTATATGGATAACTGATTGACTGAATGATATAACAATGCACAGCCCAAACTCCCGAGGCTAGGACATTAAACTTTTTTATATTTTGATACTGTAGGGGAGCACTAAGACAGAATTTTACGCAAATCTTATTCAAAGTGGAATTATCATTGACTCAAGCAATGCTGCAGGGAATGTCCTAGTTGTTATTTACTTGGCATTTATATCATAGTGCCCTTATTTGGCACATCACAGTGCCCTCATTTGACACATCATAGTGCCCTTATTTGGCGCACCATAGTGCCCTTTTTTGGCACATATCATAGTGCCTTCATTTGGCACATATCAGTGCCCTTATTTGGCACATATCATAGTGCCTTATTTGTCACATATCGTACCCTTATTTGGCACATATCATAGTGCCCTTATTTGGTATTTACAATTTGATAGGGCCCTTAAGTGGTAATGTAGTTTGCGACGAAGCAAAGTGTATAGTGGTAAGATAGAAGATTACTAACACAGGTATTGTGTTTCGCCCTGGTGGAAGTTTGTAACTTTGTAAAGGGCACATGCAAAAGTAGACATAAGGGAATCTGAAATAAACCAGGGCCCGTAGAATGTAATTCACTAAATCATATCGATATCGCATTGTGTCATTGTCATTGGCTGAGAGATCATTGTCATTGGATGAGCGATTATTGCGACATTACGCATCTTTGTCTCTACCAATCGCAAATAAGACGATATGATGTCGATACGATTTTGTGAATCACATTTTAAGGGGGCTGACCTAAGGTGAAGCCAACATGCCAGCAGGGTTTAAAATTTTCTCATCTTTTTCCAGATCTCCCACACTCTCAACGTTACCATGAACTTCTCAGACGCCGCCTAGGCCTACCCGTATGGGAGTATAAAAGTGATTTTATGAGACTCCTCAACACGCATCAGTGTGTTGTACTTGTTGGAGAGACTGGTTCTGGCAAAACAACCCAAATACCGCAATGGTCTGTGGAATTTGCGGCTGTCACTGCTGGCAAATCCAAAGGAGTTGCTTGCACACAACCTCGGAGAGTAGCAGCCATGTCAGTGGCTCAGAGAGTGGCAGAAGAAATGGATGTAGCTTTGGGTCAGCAAGTTGGTTACAGCATCCGTTTTGAAGACTGTTCCGGACCCCAAACTATCCTAAAATACATGACGGATGGTATGTTGTTAAGAGAAGCTATGTCTGATCCGATGTTGGAGCAATATAGAGTAATTTTACTTGACGAAGCCCATGAGAGAACACTAGCTACTGATATACTTATGGGTGTTTTGAAGGAGGTTATAAAGCAAAGGCCTGATTTGAAGTTAGTTATTATGTCTGCAACGTTGGATGCTGGAAAATTCCAGCAGTACTTTGACAATGCGCCATTGATGAATGTCCCGGGTAGGACACATCCAGTAGAAATATTCTATACTCCGCAGCCAGAACGAGACTATTTGGAAGCAGCAATACGTACTGTTATACAAATTCATATCTGTGAAGAGATATCAGGAGATATATTGCTATTTTTGACTGGTCAAGAAGAAATTGAAGATGCTTGCAAGAGGATTAAACGGGAAATTGACAATTTGGGTCCAGATGCTGGTGAATTGAAGTGTATACCGTTACATTCTACTCTACCACCCAATTTACAGCAAAGGATCTTTGAGCCAGCACCTCCAAACAGACCTAATGGTGCGATTGGACGTAAAGTTGTAGTTTCAACTAACATTGCGGAAACATCATTAACCATAGACGGTGTAGTGTTTGTGATAGACCCAGGTTTTGCGAAGCAGAAGGTTTATAACCCAAGGATCCGCGTGGAATCTTTGTTAGTGTCTCCTATCAGTAAGGCGTCAGCTCAACAGAGGGCGGGCAGAGCTGGTAGGACCAGGCCTGGTAAATGCTTCAGATTATATACAGAGAAGGCTTATAAGGACGAAATGCAAGACAACACATATCCGGAGATTTTGAGGTGATTGATTGAGAGAAGTTTAATTTATTATTTTATATTATCAGTATTAATATTTACACAGTAGTCGTGCTCAAATGGTCAGTAAAGGTGCTAGGGTATACTCCAAAAAAGGAAAGAACAACAAACTATTTAGATATTTATATAAATATATTTAGCATTTGACATGCTTAGCCGAAAGAGAAGTGTTTATTTAGTTGGTATAATGTATGTAAATACTAAGTATGAATGTGTTATCGAAATTAGCAGTCAGGAGCAATTGTCACGATGGCTGAATTGACAAAGCATCTGGACGGTATCCAGGAGATACAGTTCAAATCTTGATTGTGACTGTTATTTTCAATTTCACACTGTGTTCATAAAAATGGTCGTCTGGGGCTTTAGAATTGTCCCACCCCTGTCTACCCCCGGGAGTCGTAAGAGCCGACTGAGGGAATACCGGGGGAGCGGGCAGCAGCACTCCCTCGAGTATTAACAACATCCACTGCAATCGCCAACCCGCCTGCCAAGCGTGGCGATTACGGCATTATCCCCCATGACGGGATCGCTCGTTGTGGCGTTCTCTTGGGGAGGCCTATGTTCAGCAGTGGACGATGAAGGGCTGATGGATGGATGAATGGTTCATAAAAAATATTTTGTCTAAATATTGTGTGTTCGATTCCTATCTTTACTAATGCGAAAATGGGTTTGTTTGTTGCGTTTTCACGTCATAACTACTCTACATCATAACGTTTTGTATTATTATTAGGTGTGAGCCGAAGTTTCGGTGGTTAACTAGATATGTATAAATAACATATCAGACTCATAATTTCAATACGAAGCATGTCTTTGGTATGAACTAGTACAGATGTCGTACTAGGTGACGAGGATGCTATACGGCGTCAAGAACTTTGGCAGTTAGTTTGACGTTACAAGGTATACGTGGTTGGAAAATGTGCATACGGTGGATCTGATGGTAAGCGGTTACCGTAGCCTACATACGCTAGCAAAACCAGTGGCATTGCTCGCGCGTCGCCAACTCTAAGGATTTTTTTTTTCTAATCTTATTTGCCAAGGCTTTAGTAAACTCTAAGGATTGGAGATGGTTATATGATGTCCCGGTTGAAGTGATGTTTTTAATTGCTTATGATGGCTGACAAGCCACAGGCCACCTGATGGTAAATGGTAACAGCTGCTCATGGTCTCGGCCATACTAAGAATACACCCAAGCCACTGCTCACGACTTCATATAGAAAATGGTGGTACCGATTATATTGGCACCAATAAGTGAGTACTCCCACTTGGTATTGAACCATAACATCAGTAATGCAATTATTGCATATTCTTATTACCTTGGTCGCCTGGTACGACACGCAGGAAAGAATGGGTTGGTGACACTATTCTTAGTCTATTAACACACGGATGAAATGTACCACTAGTTCATACCAAAGCATAGCATAGCACATCCTTTTTTTTTATAGACAGCACCCTGCACTAAGGAATAATCCTTGTCTCGCGGGGGACTTTACAAACATACAATTTCACGGACACAAAGTACACAAACACTCAGAACAACCATTTGTGGATCACAACAAAAAGTTGTCCTGTGTGGGAACCCACTGGGGCAGGAGGCCGGTATCTAAACCACAGCCATCTGTTTATAGGCATATGTATAGTAGCTCTTATAACAAAGCACAGCACATCTAAGTGTATAGTAGCCCTTCTGTCTAACGGCTAAGCTAACAGCGTACCAATTGCGTTGCAGATCAAACTTAGGATCTGTAGTTTTGCAGTTGAAGAAGCTGGGCATCGATGATTTGGTGCATTTTGACTTCATGGACCCGCCAGCCCCTGAGACGCTCATGCGCGCCTTGGAGTTGCTCAATTACCTGGCCGCGCTAGGTGAGTGAACCCATCTCTTTTTTTATATTTATCAGTGACAAGCTTGATGGTAAATCTTCATGGAATTTGCGAACAGCAGGGATGCAGCCAAGGCTTACCGAGAGTAGTGTTGTTATCAAAATTCGTTTAGCGCTCGGGAAATAGCTGCAGGAAGTCCATTGTAAGCCCTATAACTGTGTTCCATCTTAGGACCTGCCCCCTTAGAATGAAAAACGAAACGTCAGACGAACCTCCGTTTCGAGTCATTGTGATTGATCAAAAATCCGACGCGTGAGTCCTGATTAGCCGAGATTTCGAAGCGTGATTCAGGCGACCAATCACAATGAAGCGAAACGAAAGTGTCTAACGTTTCGGTTTTCATTCTAAGGGGGCTGACCGTTTTCAGATGAGTCGAATCTACTGCGATGTCTCGTGGTTCCTTGGTAAAAAGGCGATGCTGGTACCACTTTTTTCGAGTGGTAGAGGTTTTCTTATCCCAGCACGAATGGGCCGGCTCGATCGGGGAAGTACCACCCTCTCACAAAAGGTCAGCGTGTAAAAACAAAAAACATAACACATAGCATTACGCCTGTATTCCCCGAAGTGGTAGGCAGAGGTGTATTACACACCCACGACTCGCCAGCTATGTTTAAGTCCCACGTAATAGGGGGCGAACCTATTGACGTCTACCGGGCACATTTCCAAACTCCGGGCTGTTACTGAGAATTTTTTTTTTTAGGAAAGACAATTACATTGCCCGACACGGGGATCGAACCCGAGACCTCATGATTAGCAGTCGCATATACTACCGCTACACTACTGAGGCAGTTAATGTAAAAACGGTTCTTTCGCCTACCATTGTGTTTCGTATGGTGAGTGAGAGTGCCGGAAGCCCAAACACCCTCCCTATTCTCCTTATTATCCTTCTTATCCTTTCCATCCTTCCCATCCACATTCTATCCTTTCCCTTCAAGATGGCGACGCGCGAGTGATACCTCTGTGGGGTTAGACGGAATCTCATATCTCACAATTGACATCGTATCGTGATCACTGTGATTGGTTGAGAGGTCACTGTGATTGGCCAACGGATTATTGCGACTTCACGCGTCGGTTTCTCTACCAATCACAAGCGAGTCGAGATGTCGATTCGTGACGTCGGATTGTGAGATACGAGATTCCGTCTAACCCCTCAGTTTTTGCTTAGCGTCTATATATATATATATATCCTTGTGGCGTAGTCGGTAGTGTAACTGACTTCCGTGCACGAGGTCGTGGGTTCGATTCCCACTCAGGACAATTATTTGTGTGACGAACACAGTTATTTGTACTGCGTCTGGGTGTTTTCTATCTATTATACGTATGTATTTACAATAACAAAAAAAACGACGTCGCGGGACGTCTAGCAGATGTGAAAACATCGAAATTACTTTGTAGAAATAAAATGATCATAACTTGACAAGGTACTCCTCAAGACGAATCATACGAGTATAAACTCGATAGGGTTGAGTAGTTTCATTACAGAGTTACTGTGGCCACCTTCCAGCTCCATCGTCAGACCCTGGATACCATCTAGAGACAAAGTACTCGTCAAGACAAATCATACGAGCCTAAAATCGATGGAGTTATGTCGTTATATAACGGAGTTCCTATGGCCACCTTCTAGCTCCATCATCAGACCCTGGATACCATCATCAGACCCTGGATACCATCTAAAGACAAAGTACTCGTCAAAACGAATCAAATGATTCCAAACTCGATGGGGTTGCGTCGTTTCATTACAGAGTTACTGTGGTCACCTTCCAGCTCCATCATCAGACCCTAGATATCATCTATGACTAAGTTTACTCAACATATTTTGATACGGTTACACTACTTCACTGTCTTTATACAAGCAGCCCTAATTATTGATTAGTAAATAGCATCCTACGAAGTAAGGGTAAGTTCCTTGTGTATATTAAACTAATGTATGCTTATAACTGTTCGCAGACGACGACGGCAACTTGACAGACTTGGGTGCTGTGATGGCGGAATTCCCTCTCGACCCTCAACTCGCCAAGATGTTGATAGCAAGCTGCAACCACAATTGCTCCAACGAGATACTGTCCATCACCGCCATGCTCTCAGGTATGTCTATACCAAACAAATGATGTACATTTTAATAACTAACTGCCTCTCTGGTGCAGCGGTAGTGTGAACGACTGCTGATCATGAGGTCTCGGGTTGTATCCCCGGGTCGGGCGGTGCTGTGCTTTTTCATAAAAAGAAAAATTCTCAGTTGCAGCCTGGAGTTTGAAAGTAAGCATTTATCATCCATTGCATGACTGGTGGTAGGGCTGGGTACCATGTGGGAGTACTCACTTGGTATCGGGCCCGAGCGGGTTGGTACCACCATCTCCCGTGTGACCGGCCATGAAGCACATTGTTGCGTTTTGGCTGTAGCAGGAGATAGCCGTTTATTCTTTCATTTCATATCGGTGAAATGAAATGGTGAGCAGCGGCTTGAATACTTTCGGTATAGTTGAGTCCATGAGCGACGGTTACCATTTACCATCAGATGGGCCGTGTCTCGTCTGCCACTACGTGCAATAAAAAAAGATATATATCTGTATTTTTTGCACTTGACATGCTCAGCTACTATAATGAACAAATTATATGTGAAAGTGGAAAAAGAGAGGTTTACTGCGAGCGGGATTCGAACCTCATCGGCGCTCACTTGACGGGATAGCACGGCAAAGTATCAACGGAACGCCGAGGGACGCTTCGGCATGCCGTGGCATCCCGCGGTATGCTCGGTCTGCTTGTAACGATATCAACGAAATTTGTGTGCCAACAGTATTATAATAAGATTCAAATTCACTTCCTCTTACAAAAATCCTTTTACCATCCCGTGAAATGAGCGCCGGTCTTTAATCTGCTAATCTCCAGTTCACAATTGCTTTCAGATGTCTTTACGCCTCACGCCATCTATCGGGTGCATTTACATACATTAGTTAAGATTGTTATTTTAGATCTATATTTTTTAGCATTTGACATGCTCCGCTACTTTTTAAGTATAAATTATTTGTGAATAAGGAAAAAGAGATTTGTAGTAGGAGCGGGAATCTAACCCGCGTCTTTTCCAATCCGGGGAAGTGCTCTAAGCCTGAGCTATCGTACCGATAGAAAAATAAGATTGTTATGTTTTATTCCGCAGTGCCACAATGCTTCGTTCGCCCGAACGAGGCTCGCGAGGCGGCCGACGAGGCGAAGATGCGATTCGCTCACATCGACGGTGACCACCTGACGTTACTGAACGTGTACCACGCTTTCAAACAGAGTATGTACTGTTATACTATCTGATATTTGTGTTTTACTAACACACGGCAATTGATTTTTATATATATATATATATAAAGACTAGTCTTTTCCCTCAGCTCTGCCGCAGCTCACTAGTTTTTAGGTATATTACATTTTTTTTTTGTTATTTCTTATGATGGAAGACGAGCCACGGTCCACCCGATGGTAAGTGGTAACCGTCGCTCCTGGACTCAACTATATCGAGAGAATTATCAAGCCGCTGCGCACCATTTCATTTCTCAGATATGAAATTAAAGAATAAAATGGCTATCTTCTGCTACAGCCAAAACACACTGACGTGCTTCATGACCGATCACACAGGACACGGTGGTACCGACCCGTTCGGGCCCGATAACAAGTGAGTACTCTCACTTGGTACCCAGCCCCCACCTGTAATGCAATGGGTGATAATTGCTTACTTCCCTTAGTCGCCTCATACGACACCCGCGGAAAAGGATGGGGTGGTGACACTTGTATTCTTAGTCCATCACCACACGGGCAAACAATAGTAGGTAGTAGTAGAATAAAACGTATATCAATTTTTAAGTCCAATCAAAAGCTATTGATGCCGTGTGGGGCCGGTGGCACCAAGAATAGATCCACCCCGTCTCTTTTCTAAAGGAGTCGTAAAAGCTTACCAAGGGATTACCCCCCCGGTAATCCCTTGGTACCGGGCAGCAGCGTTCCCCTGTGTAATAAAAACATCAACTGCGATCGCCAACCCGCCTGCCAAGCGTGGCGTTTATGGTAAAACCCCCCCCATTTTGGGGAGGCCTATGTCAGCAGTGGACAATGAAAGGCTGATGGATGGATGGAAAAGCTATTAAACAAAAAAAAATAAACCTGTAAATAAGAATTATGAAGAAAAAAATTTCTCATACATTTTTTATGGAGCGGCTGTTTCACATCAGACACTTGAATTTTATTTATTTGAATAGATGTTTAGAATTATATTTAATAGCCCCAGCTGGTGTAATTACTATAAGACTATACTTAGATGACTGTCTCTACTGCAGTTGTCTTTCGGATATAAACTAATATTTCCATCCATCCAGCCATCAACCTCTCAACGTCCACTGCTGGACATAGGCCTCCTCAAGAGAACGCCACAACGTGCGGTCCCGTCATGGGGGATAATGCCGTAATCGCCACGCCTGGCAGGCGGGTTGGCGATCGCAGTGGATGTTGCTAATACTCGAGGGAGTGCTGCTGCCCATTTCCCTGATATTCCCTCGGTCGGCTCTTACGACTCCCGTGGGTAGAGAGGGATGGGACAATTCTAAAGCCAGCCCCACACGGCCAAACTGACTAATATTTATACAAATGTATTTCAGATATGGAAGACCCACACTGGTGTTATGACAACTTCATCAACTACAGATCCCTCAAGTCTGGAGACAACGTCCGACAGCAACTCAGCAGGATTATGGACAGGTGTGTGTTACAAACTAATATTATATATTAACTGAATCTGTGGTGCAGCGGTAGTGTAAGCGACTGCTGATCATGGGGTCTCGGGTTCGATACCCGGGTCGGGCAGTGTTATTGAGATTTAAAGAAAAATTCTCAGTAGCAGCCTGGAGTTTGGAAATGTGCCCGGTAGACGTCAATAGGCTCGCCCCCTATTACGTGGGACTCAAACATAGCTGGCGAGTCGTGGGTGTGTAATACACCTCTGCCTACCCCATCGGGGAATACAGGCGTGATGCTATGTTGTTTGTATCTATGATCGGTGTAGTGTTGTGGGTTCGATTCCCACACAAGACGGTACTTTGTGTGATGCGCAAATGATTGTTATGAGTCTGGGTGTGCAATTTGTGGTCTTTTACTAGTAACTGTAGCTTGGTATAATGCTCTCTTTTTTTTTGCTTAAGGCACGTTAAAAAGGTACGGTAAAGGTTTATGTTACAAGATGGCGGGGGTCTAAATAAATATGAAATTGGCAGTTTGTCTTATATTTTAATCGCAATAATGATATTAGCGAATGTCCAAAAGTGGAAAGTTTTGCGTGATGTAATTACAGCGAACGGATCTATAGCGTTATCTCAGATGCAGATGAGGGCTCATACTCCACACCTAAGGACCTGTAACCACTGCCCAGATGTTATATGCCGATCATTCAAACTGCAAGTGCACAATTAGGCTACAACCTCGTCAAAAAAAGTGATATTATTATTTCCTTTATTTTAATCCAACTATTAGAAGAAAATGAATATCGGTCCGGCCGTTCTAGTTATAAATGACGTGACACAACTTTGTTTTATATATATATCTAATTATATGTTTCAGGTTTAATCTAAAGAGAACAAGTACTGAATTCACAAGCAAAGATTACTACATAAATATAAGAAAAGCGTTAGTTAACGGCTTCTTTATGCAGGTATGTTATTTATTTTCGCAAAATAAACGAGTGTGCCTAGCCAAGTTGCTTTCTATGATCGCTAAAGCTATAGAAAACTATTTAAATGTATGGGAATTTGACATATTTAACAATATCTATAACGCTAAATCACGTGAATTAATGTTAGAGACGTAAAAAATCCATACATAGTTTTCTATAGCGTTAGCGATCTTAAAATGCAACTTGGCTAGGCACAGAGTTCCTGTAGGAAGCAATCTTTAGAGACCATTAGTATACTGTTAGTGACATATTTATATTTCGGAGTCCACGCGGACGGAGTTGCCGGCAGAATGTATTTTAGGATATTTGAGATAAAATTCTGTATTAAGCCCGTCACACACGTTTGTCCGTGTGGTGACGGACTAAGAATACAATTGTCACCACCCCATTCTTTCCCAAGGGTGACGTATGAGGCGACTAAGGGAAGTAAGCAATTATCATCCATTGCATGACTGGTGGTAGGGCTGGGTACCAAGTACTCACTTAGTATCGGGCCCGAGCGGGTTGGTACCACCATCTCCCGTGTGACCGGCCATGAAGCAAATCGATGCGTTTTGGCTGTAGCAGGAGATACCCGTTTATTCTTTCATTTCATATTTGTGAAATGAAACGGTGAGCAGCGGCTTGACAATAATACCGAGAGGTATAGTTGAGTCCATGAGCGACAGTTACCATTTACCATCAGACAGGCCGTGGCTCGTCTGCCACTAAAAATAAAAAGACGTAGTTATAGTGATACACGGGCTTGTTTTCCGCAACTCGACGTCTTTCAATGCGCCTATTTTGCGTGACGGGTTGGTGGCACTACTCTAGCCAACCCAACCCTATCAAGAAGCCTAGCAGACCCTTAATGTTGCCGACGACTTCTGGAAGTGACCTCGGTGACCAGAGGTATCGTGCCCGGTTCTCCTCCACCCCTGGGCATTCAATGATGACATGGGTGGTTGTTTCTTCTGCCTCCGTGCAGGCTCTGCAGAGGAGCCCCCTCTGCAACACCCAGTCTGTAACACCCAGTATAAATAAGTGTCTATTCAGTAGGGTATGGATGCATGTCCAGTTAGGGCTGCGACTACAAGTCGTAGCTGAGGCCTATTCATTAGCCGTAGCTTACGTGACAATCCAGGGCTGATTGTTGGGCCTCCCTAGCTTGCCTGCATGTACCTAGATTAGACCAATATTGTTGATGCTACCTTGGTGTTTTGTCGCAGTATTTTGCGATGAAAGGCTAATGGTAGGGGCAGAATGGGCTCAGGGCCCATCACTGTCGTTTCCGAACCTCCCCTTGCCAATTCATGCACGTAGCTACTACTAATATATATTAATTAATATACTTTAATATAAATCACGGTATAGGTTAGCGAATAGAAATATACATTATAGCTGCATGTGTGGTGACTCAAAAATTTATATAGAAAACATATCGTAATATGCCTTTTTGAAATAAACCTACGTTTACCGATTCTATCGCGTTTACTTGATTTTTCTACTATCCCGACGTTTCATGATCACGGTTGGACTTAGACGATATACGTCCATGTTATTTCAACGGTTTCATCTACCCACAGTATATGATTTTAGAAAAATTTTGGTTTATTTATTTTAACCCACCTAATATTTGTTTAGAAAAAAAATATCTACTTTCCGCTCGTACTAAAAATCTCTTTTTCCTTATTCACAATTAACTTGTACTTAAAAAGTAGCGGAGCATGTCAAATGCTAAAAAATATAGATTAAAAATATCTACTTCAAATTTTTTTATGCTTACAATGTATGAGATTTTAAGTTAGTATATTAAAATGAGTATAATACTCCTTTAAACTTAGTGGTCTTTAGTACAGTACCTAGGCTACTTTTATTTTGGAAAAAGAATTAGTATACTTCCGAGAAAAAAAAACACTAAACTTCATGCGGATAGAGTAGTGGGGCGGGTAGCAGCTAATAAATATTCACGGACATTTCACACAACGTCCTCCGGTCCCAAACTAAGCTTAACGCTTGTGCTATGGGTACCAGATTACGGATATAATACATATATTACTAGTTTTTTTGTAAGTACATATAATAAATAGAAAAACCCAGACGCAGTACCAATATCTGTGTCCATCACACAAATAATTGTCCTGAGTGGGAATCGAACCCACGACGTCGTGCACGGTAGTTGGTTACACTACCGACTACGCCAGGGGGCCCGTCAAATAATAAAGCATTGCAAACTCAACAGGTAGCCCACTTGGAGAGAACCGGCCACTATCTAACGGTGAAAGACAACCAGCCAGTCCAGCTGCATCCCAGCACGTGCCTCGATCACAAGCCAGACTGGGTCATATATAATGAGTTTGTGCTCACCACCAAGAACTATATCCGAACAGTCACTGACATCAAACGTAAGTACAGTACTGTTGCTACAAAGACCTGTTGGTTATTGATGTGAAACATCTAATGCGGAGGGAAGGTAAAATCGGCTGTTAGCGTGGCAACGCTTTTATTGTACTTGTCCCGTTCAAATCTTGCAAGTTAAATATGACACACTTCCCGGTTTCCGATTGAGCTGAAATTTTACACGCATGTGTATATCGCGTGACAATGCAATATTATGATGACATGGAGCTGATCTGATGATGGAGCTGGAAGGTGGACATAGGTCATAACTCTATAATGAAACGGCGCAACCCCATCGAGTTTGGCCTCGTATGATTCATCTTAACGAGTACTTTTCTCTAGGTGGTATCCAGGGTCTAATGATGAAGCTGGAAGGTGGCCACGGTAACTCTGTAATGAAACAACGCAACCCTATCGAGTTTATACTCGTTTGATTCGTCTTGTCTTGAAAGTAATCCACTTTGTCAAGTTATGATAATTTTATTTCTACAAAATAATTTCAATGTTTTCACATCTGGTAGACGTCCCGCGACGTCTATTTTTTTTTTTTTGTTGAGGCGGGAAAATATGTACCGAACTACACACCTCGTCGTTCGGATCAAACAGCGTAGTCTGCGGCCCTCACTAAATAGGGCGCTACATTGGGGGACTACTTGAACTGATTTTTTTAAAAGAACCCTGCACTAAGGATTAATCCTTGTATCGCAAGGGACTTTATAAACATACAATTGCACAGACACAAAGTGGGTGCACTCAGAACAACCATTCGTGGATCACATAAAGAGTTGTCCTGTGTGGGAATCGAACCCACAACACTCGGGCGGGAGGCCGCTATCTAAACCACTCCGCCATCTGTGCAGTCTTCGCCATCTTTTTAGTCTAATATATAAAATTCTCGTGTCGCGGTGTTTGTTACCAAACTCTTTCGAAACGGCTGGACCGATTAGTATGAAATTTTGTCTGCATATCGGGTAGGTCTGAGAATCGGGCAACATCTATTACACCCCTAATTTTTTATCTTTTGGAAAAAAAATTATTTTGTTTTTATTATGATTCGGCACTAATCTATACTTATTATAAAGCTGTAACAGAGTTGTGTCTGTACATTTAAGATATTTGAGAAAAAATCACTGTAATAGGCTATATATGCGTGTTTAAACACATAACAATTTTTTTTAGAATTTTTGTCTGTTTGTTTGTTTGCGCATCACACAAAAACTACTGAACGGATTTTGATGCAACTTCTTTTATTTGAAAGGCCTTGATTAGACTTAAAAACTGGTATACATTTTATCCCGCTACTATATAGGGAACCTGAAATATAACCGAAAAACTAGAAAATTATTTAAACTAGATTTTTTTTTAGAATTTATCTAAAAGAACTACTAGATGGATTTTGATGCAACTTTTTTTATTTGAAAGGCCTTGATTTGACTTAAAAACTGGTAGACATTTTATCCCGCTACTATATCGGGAACCTGAGATATAACCGATAACCTGAGATATAACCCTAAATTTTCACCTTGCTACTGCCGATGTAGAAATAATTTATATGGCAAAACAATGTTTGCTGGGTCAGCTAGTTATTCTATGAATTGCCTGGCTATACTTCTCTTAATTTTTCTTGGCGCTCTATTCTCAACGACCATGCCAGTTGTATATACTGCAGTTAAATAAATTATTGTTTCAATTTCCAGCCGAGTGGCTCCTGAAGATCGCTCCTCAGTACTACGAGCTGAACAACTTCCCACAGTGCGAAGCGAGGCGGCAACTGGAACTCCTGCAGGCGAGACTCGAATCCAAGGCGTACCAAGAGGGCTTCTGAGTCCACCCTCATCAAGCTATAGGAGTAAATTGTCTATAAGCGAAACCGTCTGGTGATATTCTGTTTAGTATTCGAGAGCTGGGTTTGAATCGTGATTATTGTACTTTGACGTGACAATCTAGGGCTAGCTTTTAACCAAATTTTTATTTCCAAAAAGGAAAATTCAAGCGCACTGTGGCAGAGTGGTTTTAATATCAACCTCCCGTGCTGGGTGCTGTGGGTTCAATTCCCACACAGGACACTTGTATAATCTCTGCAGTACAGGAACTATAACCGAGAGTAGGCTGTTCTTTAAAAAAAAACAACTGTGTGTACTTATGTACACGCGTTAGAAGTTATACTTCTCATTATTCTTTATTTAAATATCACAAAAAAACTAAAATGTTAACTATAGCTAACTTCAGGGTGTCGGTTTTTCGTGACGGTGTGCGCGCGCATCGTAAAAATTTACTCTCATCATTTTTCCCTAACGCACCAAAAGCATAACTTCAAAAATTGCCAGCTTATATTTTTTGGCACGCAGATTTTAATGATTCTTATCTTGGAGTAATTTGTAGACAATGTGTGACTATGAACTCTTTAAATATTAATTATATAGCAACTCAATATTGTACCTCGGTTGAGGATGGATCTCTCTAGTTATTAGAACGTCGAGAAAATATCAAGCAATCAGCTTTCCTTATGATGAATTCCTAAATTTAAAAAATATATTTGTAAAACGATCTCAGGATGTGGTCACAATATTTTGAACTCAATTATGCCAAAATGTACGAACACACAAATTGTCCAAAACTATTGACACCACCTCACTAAATCGTATCGACATCGTATCGTCTCGCTTGTGATTGGTAGAGAAATCGACATTGAATCGACGTTGATGTCGCAATAATCCCTCGGCCATTCACAGATCTAGTGAAATACATTCTAATCCCCCAGGACGTGGTGCACCATTCAGCAAGAACAGACCAACATTTATTAACATTTGACATAGTAAACATATGTATAATGTGAATGTCATTCAATTCCTGATATTAAACTGTTGGTACATTTTGGTATAAAGGGACTTTGATGTAAATTATAAAATAAAAAGTAAAAAAGATGATAAACGAAGCTGTTATTACTAAAACTATTTTAATG
The DNA here is from genome assembly GCA_948253155.1 of Leucoma salicis. NCBI lineage: Eukaryota > Metazoa > Arthropoda > Insecta > Lepidoptera > Erebidae > Leucoma > Leucoma salicis. Next base: position 1,646,102 of record OX411826.1, on the reverse strand, counting down.
TATTTTAATTAAGATTGAACACGTAAGTCCGTATATTAATTATTTTGGCGGCCATTTTGAAATTCGCCATCTTATTTTTTTTTTTTTTTTCATTTTCGTATGTTGTCACCGGAATGCTATGCAAAATTGCTGTGGCGTAAGTCTACAGAAAGTGCATTAAAAATTGTTTGCAAATTTGGAAGTAGACAACTTGCATACGAACTTCGCAAGTTAATATGAAGCTTGTAAAAATAGACTGAACTTCATTGCGATCCTTACTAATATTATACTAACTAACTTAACTTATCATCACGCCATTTCCCTTGCGGGGTAGGCAGAGATAACAGAGTGCCAAGAGGCTCTATTCTTGCATACATCTCTCGCTTCCTCAACATTCATAACTCTCTTCATACACGCTCGCCGGTTTCGGAGATGACTCTGCCTTCCTTCAATATGTGGACGATTTGGTCCAGGTAGGTGTCTCGGTCTCTCCCTGAATCTACATCCTTCCACTTTCGCATTGTATATCTACTTAACCAGTCGCTCGTCCGGCATTCTTTCCACATCTCCGAACCATCGGAGCACTCCCTTTCGCGTTATAAATACGAAAATGTGTTTGTTTGATACGCTTTAACGCCAGAACTACTCAAACGATCATCGTGAAATTTAGCACACAAATTGTTCCGATCAGAAAAGGCTGCTTTTTATCCCGTGAAAATGGATAGATGCTGTAGAATAGCAATTTTTGCATGGAGGTCATTAATGTGCTGCGGACGTATGTATATTCTGAAGTCCACGCGAACGGAATCTAGTTTATTATATATGTTTTTGATGTGAAACATCAATGCGGAGGGTAAGACAGGCTGTTAGCGTAACACGTCGCCACGTCAATTTATTTAATTTTACGTCATCTATTGACAAAAGCATGTAACTAGGAAGCATAATATGATATTATTAATATCAATCAATAATATTCGTCTATGAATATCCAGAGGGCGCTTACCAATAATTATATAGGTAGGACAAACAATATTCTCATTTATGCATTATAATAATAGGATATATTCATACTTATTTATAAGTTCATTGCATTTATATCCATTTACGTTATTTTACACAATTGTCATAATTTTATGCAAGCACTCATTGAAAAAGTTATAATCATTTTAATTCTACAAAATAATTTCGATGTTTTCACAACTACCAAACGTCCCAAGATGTCTAATTTATTTTATTATCTGTAGAAAAATATATACATATGTTAGAATGTACTTGATAAGATGTTTTCAAATGGTATAGGTGAACCCAGGATGTTGGTATGGTTAAAGAATCCAATATTATTGTCATTCAAACCCAGTTATTATGTTTATTTACTATGAGATAAATGTGTAAACAGAATTTTTGTCTATTTATTTTAATCCCTAGTATTTTAAAAAAACATAACCTTTCCTTGCAGTCAGGTAAAAAGGAAGGTAATTTTGTTTGTGTAAAGTTTAGCAGCTGAACAGATTTTGATGAGTAATGAGCTCTTTTTTTTTTAAGGCGGGAATAAATGTTTTTAGGACACACCCCGTCGTTTGGAGCAACGAACAGGGAGGTGTGGGGCCCTCGCCCACTAAAGAAACCCGCCGTGTGCTGCTGTCTCTCCGCCTTTATTGGCGGGCCACCGGAACCATATTACATTCCTTCAGTGATGGAGTAATGAGCCCTAGGATTTTAATTAATTTTTGTGCATATCTGAAAATTATCCCATAATGAAAGGGCCGGCTTCGATCACGGAAGTACCACAGGAGATCATCGTGAAACAACTGTAGATATTACTACCTTCATATGTTTCGTATAGTAAGTGACTCTTCTCTGATTATTCTCTACACCTATCCTTTTCCATGACGAGGGGACGCGCGAGAGATGTATCTGGTGTTGCTGGCGTCTATAGGATGCGGTAACCGCTTACCATCAGGTGGGCCGTGTTTGCCACCCATGTAGTAGGTATAACAAAAATGAGTTATAGAGTGAGTCTGATGGGGCTAGCCACCAGGCCATTGAAGAGGAAATAAGCCTGGGCAGCGAGGTGCGCGACAGGAACGTTTTTCCGCTGTACCAAATAGTAAAGTGTGGTATACATTTGATAGTATCGTGGAATGATCTGTGTGGATGTCATGTTTGCGATTCAGATAATTGCTGATTCGGCAAAAAACAAAAGATTGCGCCTTTGACACGTCGTGGTACGAAATTGCGATTCAGTACAGTTTAGGTTCAAAACTAAATCGCAATAAGAGTTCATGGTAAGCCTACTGGTCGTAGGTGTGGTCTGCCACCACAAGAGAAAAGAAAAACAATTATAATAACAACCAACTATATTTGTAACTAATTATTTATCGAAACCACGAACACTCGCCACTAGTTTTTCTCGGGGGTTGACGTGACGTCGCCCACCCCACAGAAAAAACGTGAACCATTCTATAAATGCATTATATTTTATTTTTAAGAAAAATAATCAAATATACATAGCCTAAGATCCGCCTGCAAGGTTTCTACGCTTATCTGGTTTTTAATGAAAATGCAATTTCTATAGATAGTTAATTCTACTAGGTTGCCGACGTTATGACCGTAAGTATTTTTTAATAATCTGTATAAAGGTAACCTTTCCAGACAACTTGTATCATCCTTTATAGAAGAAAATAGCTTTAATTTGACATATAATTTTGTAAGAACGTGTATGTTTCATGGAGTTATTACACCTGGTTGCCGTGAGTTTGCGGCCAAAGGAAAAATTATAATTAAAATAAATATACAACTCAAAACCAAAAAAAAAAGGTTAGGAAAAGAAATATACAATAATTAAACTGTTATTCCTTGTGATAGGCTTAAATTATTGATAAAAAAAAACTAGCCGTTGAAATCTTGCGTCAGATCTGTCCCTAACATATTTTCTTTACCAATAATAAATATTTATAGCGAGCATGGCGGGACCTCTGTGAAGAGTTTTTTGAAGGGGCAAACATTCTGCCACTAACTGTCATCAGGCCGAATTTAAGGTGTTTAGAAAGATATTTTACGTATTTATTTTCAATAAATATTGCTTTGTTATATACAGGCTGCTCTCAAAACGAGATACCTGGAATTAATTAATTCCAAGTATCATGTATTATAGTCGCTAATAAATATCAGTGATTCCAATGGAATGCCTTGTCTTTAATAAACGGAAACGATTATTAATTGTTTTTTCAACATAAAACTAATGTTTAAGTGAATACACATTATGAAATAAAACTATTTTTACGGAACCTATCGCGTTTAATAAATATTGACAATTCGGATACGCAAATACGTTTTAATATAAATTATAAACATTGCTTAAACTTAATATGTTAAACTACTTCACTAAAGGTATGTTTATAGAACCCTAGAGCAGAGATACAGCCTCTTTAGAAGCTCTGCTTAGATATTGGTTGTAGTACAAACAATAAAACAATAGGCGAACTGTCAAATATCCGAACCGGAAAACACCGAATCGGAACGCGATAAAAACCGTAAAAAAAAAAAATTAAATTATAACAGGAAGTTTTTAAACAGTTAAAAGCAGACAGCAGCTGCCACTATTGACGGTTTCCAGTCCCGTAACATTCGCCGTGTGACCGTCCTAAAACACATTTACACAACATTTTTGTTCATTTATCCCGCTCACTCCACAGCCGTTAGGCCGTCCACAAATGTCAGACTTATTGCATCACTTGGCGACTCCCACCAGCGCCGGCCGGACACAGCGCTCGTGTAATTTGTACCCCACCTTGCTGACTGCTACCACCGTGCCTGTTGCTGCACCTTCCACCTCCTATAAAGTACAAACGGTAATGAACCTGTTATCTACAACTGCCTCGGTGGTGCAGCGGTAGTGTGTGATTGCTGATCATGAGTTCTAGGGTTCGATCCCGGGTGGTGCTATTAAACTTTTCTTAAAATTGTCAGTAGCAGCCTGGAGTTTGGAATGTTATGTTGTTATAACTATGTAAGCTAGCTTAACCGGCGAAGTACCATGCTCTCACAGGAGATTAGCGTGAAACGACGGTATGTATTTCTACTGTTGTGTTTCATATGGTGAATGAGAACGCCGTAGGCAGAGGCACTAATCCCATCTTTAATTGAATCCTAATAATTAGAATTATCTTTCATCTCCACCTATCTCTTTCTTTGGAGATAGCGACGCGCGAGTGATACCTCCGGTGTTCTGGCATCTATAGGCTACGGTAACCGCTTACCATTAGGTGGGCCGTATGCTCCTCATTGTATAATAATGAATAAGTAGGCAATTAAAATTTGCAAAATACTAATTTTTTTTTTATTGCCAACGGTGGCAGACTAGCAAACGGCCTACCTGATGGTAAGTAGTAACCGCCGCCCATGGACTATGGCAACACCAGGGGCACAGCCAAGTCGCCGCCTACCGTGAGTAAAGTACTCTTCTCAAACCTCGTTTAAAGAGGGACAAGTCATAACGCTGGGGAAACACCGCAGCAGGAACTTCATTCCAGATCTTACACGTACGTGGTAGAAAAGAACGCTGAAAACGAACCGTCTTGTACGAGATCGTTTCCAGGTGGTATGGATGAACCCTAGTACGGCGTCTCGTGGTCCGGTGGTAAAACAGCGATGTTGGTACCACCTCAAACAGTTCCTCAGAGCACTCCCCGTTGAAGAGTCGATAGATCACACAGAGAACCCCAGTCTCTCCGCCGCCCCAACGACTAGCTCATCCGTGAGATTGGGATCATCGACAATTCGAACAGCGCGTCTTTGCAGGTAGTCAAGTGGGTCGAGCTGGTATTTTGGTGCGCCTGCCCAGAGATGTGAACAGTACTCCACGTGAGAGCGGACTCAGCACAAGTCGCTGCCTCGGTGTGAAGTACCGCTTGGCTCTGTTCAGAACGCCCAGTTTCTTGCTCGCCTATTTGGCTTTGTCCTTTAAATTACTCCCGAACTGGACTTTACTAGATATGTCGATGTCAAGGATCCCAATACTCTCGGAGACCGGGAGAGATACCCCTTGGAACTGGGGCGTCACGACAAATGCGTCCTTCTTTGCAGTGAACGCGCAAACCTGTGTCTTCGTAGGGTTGAATTGAACCAAGTTCTTTTCTCCCCATTCCGAGGCCCGCCCCTAGAGAGCGCTCGACTTCAGACACAAGTTGGATCCGCCTCTCCTCCAGCATGTTCCGAGGGACTTTCTGATGGCCGGTATATCGCGCATCACCCGTACTGTCATCCGCATAGCAATGCATACTCTCTATTGAGAGCAAGTCATTGCATCACATATGCAGGATGAACAGCGTTGGGAAGAGCACCGAGCCTTGAGGAACGCCAGCATTAATCTCCATGGTATCAGAGCAGCATCCCTCTACAACGACTTTGATGCTGCGACCATGGAGGAAGCCGGCGGTCCATTTGCAGAGCCCCTCGGGGATTCCATATGATGGTAGCTTCGATAGAAGGGCCCTATGCCAGACCCTGTCGAATGCCTTCGCGGTGTCCAGGCTGAAAGCCAAAGCTTCACCCCCACCCTCCAAGGCCTCTGCCCAGCGATGAGTGAGGTACACGAGAAGATCACCAGCAGATCCACCTTGACGGAAGCCGTATTGGCGATCACTGATCAGCTGGTGATCCTCAAGGTACTGCAGAAGTCGGCGGTTGATAACTCTCTCCAGTACCCTGGAGAGCAGGGATGTTAGTTTTTGGTAGTATCTGTTATTAGATTATAATCTGGCAGTAACTAGGAGGGCTCATGGATCGGGACACCCTGGGCACTTATCCAGCTTGCAGTGGAATAAATTATAGTTTAGTTTTAGATATTGACTATACCTGCTGGAACAGTGCTTCATGTAAGTTTGGATCAAACTTCTCTCGCAGCGGAGACACTACCACGAGCCCGTGCCGACTGAACACCTGAAAAAAAATTAGTTGATAGTTTACTGTGACAGATTAAGAATACAAGTGTCACCGCCCCATTTTTCCCCACACATATAATAGGTGTCTAAGGAAACTAAGCAAATACTAATGGTAGGGTAGGTTGGTTCCAGGCCGCGGTCGCTGCCTTTTGCGAGGAGGTATCTCACGGAAGCGGCTAGGGAGGCTGATCCTTCCACAGATCCGAACCGCCGCCAGCGACTGGGGCGGCGCAGGCGTGAATATTTGCGCCTAATGCCGCCCTAGCTGAGGCTGCGGGTGGATGGACCGGGGAACGTTCGCCACCCGCAAGGCCGCCCGCGAAGTTGCGACACTCCGTGTGCGGATGCGTCGCTCAGTAGAGGGTACCTGAAAGGGTAAGCCGCCGGCGGACCACCGAAGGAATGTAACACAGTTCCAGTGGCCCGTCAATAAAGGCGGAGAGACGGCACACGGCGGGTTTATTTAGTGGGTGAGGGCCCCACATTACCCTGATCGTTGCCTGCGGGGTGTACAGTTAGGTACATTTTTTACCGCCTAAACAAAAAAAATTAACAATAAAGTAATGTCGAATAGATCCAGTGGTCCGTTGCTATAGGTGGAGAGACGGCATCCGGCGGGTTTAATTAGTTAGTGTGGGGCCCTCACCATCATTTTTGTTGCCTCGAACGACGGGGTGTGCAATTTAGATTAGGTTAGATGGGGTGCGCAATTTAGTTTAGGTTAGACGGGGTGTGCAGTTAAGTACATTTTTTCCCGCCTTAATAGAACACTCACATACTGTAACAATAACTGCCAGGATGTTATTAGACAGCCGGGACCCACTATTTAACGTGCCTTTCGAAACACGTATGTCAGGTATCCACAAATAGGTGTCATGATGGTCACCCATCTGATTGCCAGCCGAGCCAGTTGCTTTACCCTGCCTGACGATTGAACTGCAAGTGTACTAGGTTACAACGTCCACCAATACGACTGTGATATTATAATAGAGTTGTATTAATTATTTTTCGAAAACAGGCTCGAAGGACCAATGTCGCTTGTCGGTGTTTAATACAGTAGTACGTGAGGCCGCACGCACCTGCGCGAGCTGGGCGCGCGTGAGGCGCACGCCGTCGTGCAGCGAGCGGAGCGCCTCGCTGCCGCCGCCCTCCGCCACCTCTCGCTCCGGCACGCTCTCCGCTGCCGCCGCTAGCGTGTCCGCTACCTAAAACAAGATTAATGCATGTAAATGCATCCGATAGGTGGCGTTGGTCGTAAAGACAAATGTGATGTGGAGATTGGGAATGGCCGTTGGTCAATGCGATAGCTTAGCGGTTAGAGCACTTCCCCGGATCGGAAGGGACGCAGTTTCGAATCACACTCGAACTAAAGTTCTCTTTTTCCACATTTCACAAATACTCTGTTCTATAAAGTAGCTGAGCATGTCAAGTGCTAAAAATACAGTTCACAAATAAGTTTGTACACAATACAGGTACTTTTCAAGCATTTTAAATGTACAGACATAGCTCTGTCACAGCTTATAAATAGTACACATTGTAAGATTGTATAGTGCTGGTAGGTTTGAGTTTCAAGTGGAGGCTCCAGACATGTATGCAAAACTTCGTCTTAGCAGTATTATTGGTATAGCAGAGTCCACGAACGATGCCACTACTTACCATCAAGTGGGCCGTGACTCGTCTGCCACTATACGCAATAAAGTAAAAAACGTTATAACGACATACTCACATCTAGCAGGTCCTTGCAGAAGCTCTGTATAGCAAAAGATTTAGCGTCTTCCACTTGCTTCATCATGCGCCGGCGCACGTTCTCACCGTCTGCCAGGGCGCGCTTGTATTTATCCTACATCCAACATTGATATATAAAAAATACAGATCCACAATTAGACACTAATTGTCCACTATAAATGAGTGCAGATTACGTTCCTGCACTCATTTCGTTGTGTAGCTTCGACGCGCGAGCAGACGCAGCAGTCGGGAGCAATTGTCACGATGGCTGAATTGGCAAAGCATCTGGACGGTATCCAGGAGATGCAGGTTCAAATCCTGCTCGTGACTGTTATTTTCGATTTCACCTTTCACTTTGTGTTTAATGTATAGCTAAGCATGTCAAATGCTAAATATACTGGGTAATTTTTTAACCAGTGCGCAAATTTTGAGAGAATAAACTTAAGCAAATTTTAATAAACACGTATTTTTTATTTTGATGTCTTAGTACTAAAAAATAAAATTATCGCTAACGAAAAGTTTTACTTTTGAAACAGATTTTATTGTCACACTACGCGCGCGCTTCCGTAGGTATACCTACATTGGCGCCTGGTAATTGCTCCGACGCGTAGGTATCTATGCGGGTTACTGACCGCTAATTTTATCAGGTTCGAAATAAACTTTTTAAGTTTAGGTTGTGACCTGAAGTTATTTGTAAGAGTAGCTCCAATTTTTCCTTTATACTTTCATGGGCTTAGGACCATCAAAATGCAGAAAATAAAGCATCTAGCTGCTCGTAAGATTGGTGGCAATATTTTACTGATTTCAAGTCGGATAAAAAAATTCAAAAATCGGATTAAATAATTAATGGAAATGTGTTCTATTACTGATATTGAACCACCAAAAAAAGTTTGCGCACTAGTTAAAAAATTACCCTGTATATATAAAAATATCTAAATAATTATAGGGTTTGCGTCATTATTAGGTAAAAATCTTAATTGTAAAATTAAGTTTACCTGGTCGGTATAATGTATGAAAATACTGCCGACAGATGGCGCAGGCGTCACCCAAAGACGTTAAGTATGAATGTTTTATCGAAATTAGCAGTCGGGAGCAATTGTCACGATGGCTGAATTGGCAAAGCATCTGGACGTTATCCAGGAGATGCAGGTTCAAATCCTGCTCGTGACTGTTATTTTCGATTTCACATTTTTCACTTTGTGTTTAATAAAAATCTATAAACAAAATTCTAAATAAAACGCGATAAAAAAAATACATCACCGATATCGGTCATAAGGACCAATTTGACGTGCTTCTCAATTTTGACAACCCGATATCGATCACAAAGGGACTGATAAAGGCGAGAAAGCAAAAGTGGCGGTAGCCGAAATTCGATGCCGATTTCCACGCAGGACAATACTTTGTGTGATCCACAAATGGTTGTCATGTGGGTGTATTTTATTTCTATGAAATTGTATGTTTTTGTAGTCCCACGCGATACATGGATTATTCCTGACTCCAGGTCAGGCAGGCAGTCTTTTCTGAAATTTCGGCACTGAGAACAAGCACCGTGTAAACACTTTCCGCGCCAAATTTCTATGGCGCGACAGCGGAATGGAGCCTATTTTTCGACTCTATATAAGCGTAGTAAAATTGTCATAATGTAAACGCGCCAGTAAGCTGATAAATGCACATATGGCGGAGTCGTCTAGATACCGGCCTTCCGCCCGAGTTGGGTTCGATTCCCACCCAGGACTGCTCTTTGTGTAATTCATAATCGGTCGTCCAAGTCTGGGTATACTTTGTGTCCGTGAAATTGTATGTTTTTAAAGCCCCCGCGCAATACAAGGATTATTCGTTAGTGAAGGGTGTTCTTTAAAAAATAAAATGAGCCGTCACGGGACGTCTCGCAGATGTGAAAACATCAATTTTCTTTTTTCTTCAGATATTGTTAGTCTTCTCTCTTTATCCATAGACGAATTAAAACTGTTATTGGTTTATTGATTGACATTATACTTTCTAGTTAGATGCTTTTGGTAACAAATGGCGTTAAAAACAATTAAAAAACAGCCTATTTTGCTCTCTCTTTGCATTAGATGTTTTCACATCAAAAAACTTACTTCAAAATCCTTAGCCTGCTCTTTAACAGTATTCAACTCGCTGGTGAGGGCCTCAATCTGTTTGTGGCACTCCTCTATGGTAGACGGCAACTTGCTATCGTCTTTGGCTTCAGCTGGCCTTTCCTCTGTGCTGTACCCACGGGTTGTGCTTCTGGAAAACAAAATTGATTTTTATAGCTGATGATCTCCATCCATATATCCCAAACTTTATTGGGATCGAAAAAAAAACTGGCGACCTTAGAACAAGACCTATCAGATTTTTTGAAGTGAAAACTTCTTTAGCCACTTTGAGAAATTTTTGGTAGGGAAAAAACTTATGGGTTTGAGTCAACGACGACCTTGACATGCTCGTGACGTATTGCGCTTGCGCCAAACTAGCGACGTGTAGTATAACGGCCTGTATAGGTACATGTATATATACACTAATACATTGTATACAGTCGACTTTATCATTATGCGTGTTTGACTTTTTGGATGGGTAAAATCTTGTGATTTGCGTCATGACATGCTACAATAGCAGTAAGTAAAGATGTATATTGTGCATTGTTTTAACCCATCAAGGGTACAAAATATATTTTTTGAAGTATTCGCTTCTGTTGGCAGTCCTCATGACTGCCTATATATTTTTTTTATTCAGGACTTCAGGATGTTTCTCAGCAGAACAAGAAAATGAATAAATGCATTTGTTTAATAAATGACTGTTTCGGCTGTCTTTATTTAATCCACTTTTGGTGACTGTATAGATGATAGAATGGTTTATATACTGACTCATTGTTGTGAGTTTTGTGGGCTCGACTCCCACACAGGACAACTCTTTTTGTGATCCACAAATGGTTATCATGAGTCTGGTTGTACTTTGTGGCCGTGTGGGGCTTGCTTTAGAATTGTCCCACCCCTCTCTACCCACGGGAGTCGTAGCTGCCGATTTAGGGAATACCGGGGAGTGGGCAGCAGCACTCCCTCGAGTATTAACAACATCCACTGCAATCGCCAACACGCCTGCCAAGCGTGGCGATCACGGCATTATCCCCCATGACGGGACCGCTCATTGTGGCATCCTTTTGGGGAGGCCTATGTCCAGCAGTGGACGTTTAAAGGCTGATGGATGGATGGATGATGTACTTTGTGTCTGTGAAATTGTATGTTTGTAAAGTCTCCCGTGAAGGATTATTCCTTACTGCAGTATCATCTTTAAATAATAATAATAGTACAAAGGTACTGCTTACTTCTATTCTAGAGCTTCTGAATTACCCTTCCAGCAGACCAGTGAGAGGAGTGTGTAAACTGGACATATGCTTGTGTGTAGGAAAGACATACATACATATATAACACTATTACATACAGTACATATATAATATACCTGTGCCAGTGCTGTGGGGAAAAGTTAGTATTGCAATCAAAATAAATAAGATATTTTAGCCAATATTTTCTGGGAACCATGGTTATTAGAAAACCCTCAGAATTATATTTGTTCACTTAGAAAATTTTTATCACTAACCCATCTCATGCCATATAATACTTTGTTCCATCCATCCATCCATCCATCAGCCTTTCAACGTCCACTGCTGGACATAGGCCTCTCCAAGAGAACGCCACAACGAGCGGTCCCGTCATGGGGGATTATGCCGTAATCGCCACGCTTGGCAGGCGGGTTGGCAATCGCAGTGGATGTTGTTAATACACGAGGGAGTGCTGCTGCCCACTCCCCCGGTATTCCCTCAGTCGGCTCTTACGACTCCCGTAGGTAGAGAGGGGTGGGACAATTCTAAAGCCGGCCCCACACGGCTATATACTATATACTTTGTTTATACACCATAAATTATATTTTTTTTACTTTGATAATTTTTCGTATAGAAATAATCTTTAGATATTTTTATATATATTTTTAGCATTTGACATGCTTAGCACTATACATCAAACACAAAGTGGAAAATGTGAAATCGAAAACAACAGTCACGAGCAGGATTTTCCACTTTGTGTTTAATGTAGAAATAATCTCTTTCAATCACCAATACCTCAGCCATCAGTGACAAATAAATGCCATTTATTGCAGATATCTGTACCTATCATACCAGATTCCATGGCTTTATTCGTTATCTGCTAAGGCCTGCTATCAATGTTAGCTGTGGTTTATCTCGTGTAAGACTTTATGCGACTTTACACGAAATAGGACTCTGGTGACCAAAGTAACACATTACATCAGCAGTATTTTATAATGATAATCTATAAAAATAACGTTTAGGCCAGAAGATATGCAGATTTTAAATACGATTAGTAGCTATAGGTGCATACAACATACTCTTCATGTTGTAAAAACTGAATTATTTACAATTATAACCTATAAAATAGTTGCGCAATATTACCTGTACACATTAGCCCGCATAGTCCTGAAAGATGATTCTGTAATGTATTTAGCTAGTCGACCTACTGAATACACTTTTAATGTAGCCATTTTAGTTATCGTTATATAATTTTTCTATCAATTTTCAAATAAATTCGCGTGCAAAGAGGTTAGAACTTAAATAGAACTTATCTGTCAAGAGTGTCAATGTCAAATACCACTGCCAGTTGTTGGCATGTTGTTGGTTGTTGTTGACAGAGTGTTGGGCGAAAAGGAAAGATTCATTCGAATGATCAATCTAATAAGTAACTATTTGACCTATTCGATTGCAAGAAAGAGCTATTCTAATAGTTCGAATATTTTTATATCTTTCGACTAAAAATCGCATTTGTTGTCAATATTGATTGAAATCAATTAAAAACCAAATTAGTGCCCATAGTTCAGAAATTAAATACTAAGACATTAATAGTCATCAACTGTCTTTTATCACAATAACAACTGCTACCATTACAAATAAAAAATATAGTTATGAAATAACTGAAATATTTTTAAATGGTCTCGAAGACTTGTGTTTCCAGAAAGCCTTAAAGTCTTTATACATAATATATTGCATGCCACTGATAATTTATCTGCTGATTTAATATGGGTCCATTTGCTATTCACATGAACGTTACAAAAATTTGATTCAATTACATTTCCAAAATAACGTTGATACACTGCACTGACCACTGTCTTTCACTAGCAGTTTTTCTCTATAAAATACTGTAAACATATATGTAAATCAATTCTCAATAAAACGCGGTAAAGTTTAACAACAATGAATCACTTTTTCTGTAATAAATTCTAAGAAAAAACACAGAAGCTAAGCTAAAACATGAAAATATTTAACAAAAACCAACAGATATTTTTAATGAAAACGTGTAATTATCAGATGTGTTGTATCCGTTAAGTAAACAAAATTATTTGACCAATTCATTCGCTCTATTTGATTGATTTAATTATTTCATACAAAATTCATTTGAATAACGAATGGTCATTCGCATGATAAATTATCATTCGAATCCATCCATTCATCCATCAGCCTTTCCTCATCCACTGCTGAACATAGGCCTCCCCAAGGGAACGCCACAGCGAACGGTTTTGTGCCACCTGCATCCAACGAACGCCTGCGATTTTGACCAGGTTATCGGTCCACCTGGTGGGAGGCCGGCATACACTGCGCCGTTCGATTCGCCGTCACCACTCGTGAACCTTCCTTTCTTCCATTCTAATAATTAATAGTTATTCGAACAGCACTAATAAAATCATTCGAATAATACGATAGTGATTTTTTTTAACAATCGCCCATCGTTTGACTGTTAACTCTCAGTGTACATTTTTTTTACTATATTTATCTGGTGTTGGGTTCAGAAACCGTGCCGTGTGGGGCCGGCTTTAGAATTGTCCCACCCCTCTCTACCCACGGGAGTCGTAAGAACCGTCTGAGGGAATACCGGGGGAGAGGGCAGCAGCACTTCCTCGAGTATTAACAAAATCCACTGCGATCGCCAACCCGCCTGCCAAGCGTGGCGATTACGGCATTATCCCCCATGACGGGACCGCTCGTTGTGGCGTTCTCTTGGGGAGTCCTATGTCCAGCAGTGGACGTTTAAAGGCTGATGGATGGATGGATGATGGATGGGTTCAGAAATCGAAAGAATCAGAATATAAATCTAAATATATCTCCATAGATTTTTTTACAATACCTATTTACCAAACTAGTAATTGATTTCGTCTACACATTGGAATATTTACATTGGAAGATCTTTCAAGTTAATTCAAGTTCAAATGTCCAAAAGCAAATATCAAAAATATTAACAAAATTTTTATTATATAACAGTTATAACAGTTACACAGGGGAACGCTGCTGCCCGCTCCCCCGATAATCCCTTAGTCAGCTTTTACGACTCCCATAGGAAGAGACGAGGTGGAGCTATTCTTGGTGCCGGCCCCACACTTCAAATGTAACCAGTCTTAATTAGTGTACTTGCAATTTCGACCTAATCATAAACAAATACGTCTCACAGTCATTTCTAAGTAACGCAATCAGTTACAAGCTGTGCGAGTGACTGTCAGTCGGTTGTCAGCTCGTAGATGGTTGTCAGCATAGACTAGAGAGAGGTAGATAGATAGATAGATAGATAACTCTTTATTGAAAACTTTAAATATTGTTACAAACAAAGTTAAAGGCTTAACTGTGCAAATTTTCAATTGGCGGCCTTATCGCTCAGAGCGATCTCTTCCAGGCAAACAGGCATAGACAGGAATTAAGACGTAACATGCCTTACAGTTATATATGTACAATACTAAACAGCAACATAGGTACCTATCTGACAAACACAATATACATATAAGTTTGTTTTAATATAATTAATACCTACACAATTACATACAATAGATAAACAATTGAAATAAAACACACACACACAGACACTTAAACTTAGTGCGACGTAGTAGCAACTACTTGTTGTCAGTCTGACAACAGTCAGTCAACCTCAAAGCAGAAAGCACGCGTGCCAACGTTCTACGGATTATATAGAGCAGTTACAGTCCCCAGCCCCAATTAATTCGAATTTGGTTTTTGGGGTAAAAATTTCAAGTTTAATTTTATTTATAAAGTTGTTACTATTTATGTGCATAATATACAATATAAAGTGTTATTTATATATATATATATATTGATAGCATTTGACATGCTTAGCACTATACATTAAACACAAAGTGAAAAATGTGAAATCGAAAATAAAAGTCAGGAGCAGGATTTGAACCTGCATCTCCTGGATTCCGTCCAGATGCTTTGCCAATTCAGCCATCCTGACAATTGCTCCTGACTGCTAATTTCGATAACACATCATACTTAACGTCTTTGGGTGACGCCTGCGCCATCTGTCGGAAGTATTTTCATACATTATACCGACCAGGTAAACTTAATTAGGTATTAGGTAAAAATCTTAATTGTAAAATTAAGTTTGAATTGGCAAAGCATCTGGACGGAATCCAGGAGATGCAGGTTCAAATCCTGCTCCTGACTGTTATTTTCGATTTCACATTTTTCACTTTGTGTTTAAAATATAAAGTGTTGTTTATTGCACTGTACACAAAATATAATAACCACAACTTGCTTTTTGAGGTCGGTTAAAAATAGCCTCTCTTTTTCAGAATGAATAAATTCAAAAGAGGAAAGCCACTGAAGTCACAGGCACGGCAAATTGTGTACAATGTACACCTTTACTTTTTACATGAAGCGGATGCATTCAAAAAACTCTGGAAAATGGTTGACCCTAAAGGCCATCCCTGCAACTTCCTGATGATTTGATACTTAAGCGCTCAAAATTGCACTTATTACTCGAAGAGCTCAAAAACGACTTTTGAGCTCTTCCAGATCTTCCGAGCTCAAAAGTATAATTTTCATGTCATTTTGAGCACTCGGAGCTCAAAGAGATAGCTGTTCTATGCTTTTGAGCTCTTCGAGCATTTCTTCTCTTCTTTCTTTCTTCTCAAAAGTCTGTTAGAGATTTAATAAAACACTATTCGTTGAATTTTCAAATCACAATAACTTTTGAACGAATGAACCGATTTTCTCGTAGTTTACGGCATTTAATGTAGCTTTTTGAGCTCTTTGAAGTATTATAAAGCTCAAAATGGTCAGACTGAAAATTTCATAGAAATTCTGAAAAAAAAACATTTTTTTAATTTTTTTCGACAGATATCTCACGTACGAATCAACAGATTTTGACCGGACTGGCGGCGACCGACGTGGTTTTTTTTATGTTAAGAGCTGATTAGTTTTTGGAATCGATCAGTAAAACCATTCAAAATTTTTTTTTGTTGTTTTTTTTGAGATTTCTCAAGATATACCTGTTCGAATCGGTCCAAATTGTATTCAAAATCTAAGTTTGGTCAAGTCCTTTCGAACTACACCAACCAGTTATGAGAGGTTTACATACGGCCACACACACACACACACATAAACACATACATACAGAAATCATCGCGGAAACATTCGGGAAAGCTTCATTTTCTTTTATTTTATTTTTTTATTTTAAATTTTCTTAGCGGAAAGTTAAAAAATAAAAACTGATACTTTCTCAAAGTCCAAGGGTGAGTAGCTGAGGCTTCTGGAATTTCTCGAAATACTATAAGTAAGATAGGGAATGAAAGAGATGAAAATAGTTCGCCAGCTTTCTAGTCACCAAAAAAAGGTAGACCTAAAAAGGCATTTCGTTTGAACCTGGGTGATTTTGACTATAGTGTTATTCGAAATATGGTTTATGATTTTCATTTAAAATTTTTAGAACTTCCGACCCTCAACCAATCTATATCTAAAGGTGAACGTGTAATTATTGTTCATGCTGGCACCAAAAATGGTTTCGTCCCTGGTGCGCTTATGTTGCATAGATGTTTGGATTCTGATGGAGATTATCACAAAGAAATAAATGCGGACCGTTACCAAAATTGGTTCGTTAACAATTGATCCCAACATACCTCCCTATAGCGTGTTGGTAATAGATAATGCACCTTAACACAATAAACTATCAATTAAACCTCCAAACTCAAATACGACAAAACCGCTAATGATAGCATGGTTACAGAGACACAACATACCCCCTAACCTAAATTCATTGAAGCCCGATTTATATGACATAGTAAAACAAGACAAAGAAAAGTTTTCCGAATTTGCAATCGATCAAATTATGCAAGAGCACAGACACTCAATTGTACGTTTGCCACCTTATCATCGGGACTTCAATCTAATAGACAATATTTGGTCACAAATTAAAGGACATGTGGCAAAAAAAACGTAGCAATGAATGTCACCTCAGTTAAAGAACTTATTTAAGAAAAAAATAATATGATACTGGAGGACTGGAAGAAAGTGTGCGACCATGCCATCATTTGATGGCATGGTCGTGAAGATAATTAGAGGAAGTTTGAACCTCAGTTCGATAATATCACTGACAATTTTTTCATAACCGTTGGTTCTACTAGTGATGAAAGTGAGCGTCCTGACTTAGCGATGTCAGAAACAGCCATGCTTTCAGATTTAGTAACCTACTTTTTCTAAGATACTGACTTTATGATATTAACAAGAAACTGTACTTAGCAAAACACTGGGCGTCCTGAACAGAGCCAAGCGATACTTCACACCGAGGCAGTGACTTGTACTGTATAAAGCACAAGTTCGCCCTCAAGTTGAGTACTGCTCACATCTCTGGGAAAGTGCACCATAATACCAGCTAGACCCACTTGACACCTGCAATGGCGTGCTGTTCGAATTCTCGATGATTCCAAACTCATGGATGAACTGGAGTTGTTGAGGCGGTGGAGAGACTTTGGGGATCTCTGTATGCTCTATTGACTCTTCAATGGTGTGTGCTTCAATGGTGCAAAGTGCTCTGAAGAACTGTTTGAAGTGGTACCAACATCGCCATTTTACCACTGGACCACGAGACGCCGTAGTAGGGTTCATTCATTCCACCTGCAGGTGATCTCCTGCAAGATGGTTTATTTTCAGTGTTCCTTTCTACAACATACGTGTAAGATCTGCAATGAACTCCGTAGCGGTGTTTCCCTAGCGTTACGACTTGTCACTCTTTAAACGAGGTTTGACAAAAGCACATTACTCACGACTGACTAAAAAAAAAATCCCTAAGTAAAAAAATATTAGCTAGTAGGTACTAATAAATATATATGCAATATATTATAAATACTTTATATTAAAAAATATATAATATATACTTATAAATTACTGTATATTAAAAAATAATAAACGATATTTTATTTTACAGTATTACTTTACATCTAGTTTCTTAATTTACCAAACATGCAAAGTCAACAAAACACAATTTTTTAAAATGAGAACTTTCTGTTTTTAAAGTCTACTAAAAATTGTTACGAAGATATTGAAGATAAATATTTTGTAAAACTAGTCTTTGTGAGACTCGTTTGCAAAACGAAAAAAAATAATACCTAATTGTAATAGCAGCTCTATAAATTTAATATATTTGCCGTGTGGGGCCGGCTTTAGAATTGTCCCACCCCTCTCCACCCATGGGAGTCGTAAGAGCCAACTGAGGGAATACCGGAGGAGTGGGCAGCAGCACTCCTTCGAGTATTAACAAAATCCACTGCGATAGCCAACCCGCCTGCCAAGCGTGGCGATTACGGCACTATCCCCCATTCTTGGGGAGGCCTATGTCCAGTAGTGAACGTTAAGAGGCTGATGGATGGATGGATGGATGGAAATTTAATATACCGCATTCGCGCAGTCACTCGTATTCGGAAATACGAAATTAACCTTAGATAAATAACCTAAATTAACCGATGCCCAATATTTTCTGAAGTAGGTACTGTACATCATCACTACTAAATTAAGCTGGCTTTAACTACAGCTGGTAGATACGAAGTATGCATGGAACTCAGACTAGATATATTTAGTCTGAGGCATGAAACTATATAATATATATGATGCTACGTCCATGGAAGTATGATATTAACCTATTCTGTGGCATATGTCTTTGTTGGCGGGAACATGAAAGAAACATGTCCTCCAGGGGCCGGACAATGCCGAACTTGATTTATGGTCCCAGTTTTTTACAAAGAAAACGTCGCCATCTTATAAAACACCCGCGTAAATAAAAGAACATTTAGTATCCTAAACTGATGTAGAGGTCACTGTTATAAATTTTACAAGTGTCATTTTTACTATGGACGTAGTGTGTTTGATAAATGGAGGACAGACCATTAATCATTTATAGTCAGTTATAAAATAAAATAAAAAATATAAAAAATAAAACTGACATTACTATAAAAAATAATTGTGACAAGAAATTTCTACAACACAACATTATATAAATTATACTATAATACCTAGACATTGTGCTATAGTATGTACGCCAACTAGTAAGTATCGTTTTCTAGTTCTACTTTAATTATTACTTTTACTATTTAAAGTTACTATATATGATGAGTGACTAAAAAACAAATTAAAAACCACACTTTACTGCGGGTGTCTCACGAGGCGTAAAGAATTACGAAGATTTTACTACTACGAAAACACGAAGCTATATCCTTTACCAAATCATGTAGCCAGAGTTGTACTATAATATTAGAATTATAAGACTTCCTTGGGGTAAACAGCTCATGGCATGTCCGACAGTGTCCGATATAAAGTTTAAAAAAACATTTTATGTGTCTGCTCCGATCCATAACTGGAGTCTACTCCTTAAAATATTCAATAAACAAAGAGGGAACATAAACGCATCTTTTATAATACTGAAAGTATGTATTCACATTTTTTTATATTGATTTGATAAAATATTATAACATCAATCATGTTCATGCAATGGAGTAGTGACATTAGTCCTTTACTTTTTCTGAGAAATGGCGTAGTATCATTATTCTGTTACTTTGTAAGCAATGGGGTGATGCTATTATTCTGTTGCCCATTATTGTTTATTTTTTCCTTTGTTAATCCATATTCTTCCTTTTTTCTTTTACCTATCATCAGCTGGCAAATCGTGGGTGTGTAATACACCACTGCCTACCCCTTCGGGAATATAGGCGTGATGCTATGTTTATGTTTTGTATATATATAAAAGATAATGTATGTGTGTATGTTCAACTAAAACTCGAGAACTGTTAGCCCAATCGATATATAACTGCACACATATAAAGGGCGAAATTACCACTATGACAAATATAGTAACGTTAGTGTCGGATAAGTGGCGCTGGTGACAATGATTTTTATCTTTTGAACCAAAGGTTGAATTGATATGAAATATTGTACGTATTAAAAATGGTAGTTTTTTTTAGGTGAAGCGCAACAGCTAGTTATACTATATAATATATATAAACAAATAAATAAAAGGTGTCAGTTCGTAATGTTAAATAACAACGTTTTACTAATTACTTATGAAAGTATATACATAAATAGAGCTAAATACCAAATTTTGACATTTGAAAGTGTCTCACTGACACATAGCTGGATATAAGGAGTAAATTAGGCCATTTAAAATAACTAAATTTCACGTAGACCAAGTTGTGGGTAGCAACAAAATAAAACTTAAATTGTTTACAATGCTAAGCTGACTGGTAACCTATACCTAAATTTATTTTTGCAGAGGATATAGGTACTTCGTGTGTTTTAATTAGTGGGTGAGGCCCCCTCACTACCCTTTTCGTTACACCGAACGACCCGGTGTGGTAAGGACTATTTTCTCCTGCCTCAATAAAAAACGTGCTTAGTAGTAAAAAAAACAGCAAAAAAGCTACCAAGTAGAAAAAAAGGTACCTAGTAGAAAAAAAGGTACCTATACAGTAAAAAAAATGAAGTTTAAGAGATACGCTATCAGACGGCGACACCATTCAATGTGGGTGACAAAAAATGTCGTCTTCTTTCTTTTTTTAGATTATTCTACTCTTTGATGTCCTCGCTCTTTTTATTTTCTAAAATTTGTTTTATTTCAAATATTAATGTGTTAAGTGGTGGAATTTTATTTCAACTATTTGTATTAACTTCTTGGATTGTCATAATCAAAGAATAAGAAGTAATATACAGCTAAAACAAGTCGAATAAAAGTAAATCTAGTCGTATTGCATTCATGGACAGTATGATAGTCTCATTGACCGTTGTCCTAGGTGAACGACAAACGCTTTTTAATACGACGCGGCACGAAAATATCAAATACTAGCCGTACAGATAAAGAATGGGATTACAAATGGCGGCTTATTATGCCGGTACTGTCAGCATACACGGAATCTATAGCAACAATCCGCTAATAACGATAACGTGGACTGTTACGAATACAAAAGACGGTCATCATAACGGTGTTTGTAGTGTTGTCCGTACCGGCGTGTGTGAGTATAGATAGCGACAGTGTGCGAGTGAGAGGTCAATAGAAGTGACGCCATTTTCAATCCCATTCTTTATGTGTACGGGTAGTAGAGGTTGTACTTATGGCCTACGCTGTCGCCTAATATGAATGCGACGCAAAGCGGTTAAAGTATTAGCCGCAATAAGTCGCATTGCTCACCTAGGCAAGCCTTTGTTTTTTTTTGTGTGGGCGGGAAAATATGTACCCCGTCGCTCGGGGCAACGAACAGGGTAGTGTGGGGCCCTCACCCACTAAATAAACCCGCCACGTGTCGTCTCTCCGCCTTTATTGGCGGGCCACTGGAACCATGTTACATTCCTTCGGTGGTAGGACAACGGGTAAGCCTACCAGGCGCGGTGAGTCAAGATGAATAACTGAGACATGAGTGTGTAAAGGAGACTGGCCATTTTCGACCTTTTTTTTTAAGTTATACTTCTTTAGGCGCGTTATGAAAAAATGATGAGAGTAAAATTTTAAGATGCGCGTGCATCTTAAATAGTAGTAATCTTACTGTAACACAAAAGTAACAGGTAGATGCGCGCGCATCACTGTAATTTTTTTTAGAAAAATGCAAAATGCTCGCCGCGTACCTTACGATTTTTTTTTAATATTGGGTTACAAGACTAAATTCTCCAATTATATTAATGTCTGCCTATGTCCAGCAGTGAACTGTGAAAGCTGATGGATTTATGTCTGATGAATGTAAAATGGTTTGTATCAATGATTTGTAAGTATCGATTTTTCTCAATATAATCGCAATATTTTTCTGGATATAGTACTGAAGTGAATAGTATTGAAATTATCGTGACATTGATACGTATTAGATTTATTATAAATACCGACAGTAACACACGTTTAGGATCGATTACGTCGACCCGGGTACCGCAAGAGTTAAACCGCGTTATTGGTGAAGGTATGTGGATGACATCTTCTCTATAGTGGACAAGGAAGGCTTAGCTGAGTTCACGGAAAACCTTAATAATATACATCCCAAGATCAGTATCACCGTGGAAGAAGAGAAGAAAGGGATGCTGGCGTTCTTGGATGTATGTTATCCGAGATTCGGATGGTAGTCTGACACATAAGATTCATCGAAAGTCTACGCATACGGATCGATGTCTTCATGCAACGTCACATCATCATCTTGCGCACTTGTCTTCAGTACCGAGGTCTTTAATAAGCCGAGGTCTTAGACTATGTGACCCGCAATTTATAAAGAAAGACCTTGAGCACGTAAGGGTTGTACTAGAGGACAACGGGTATAATTGGCGCCAATGCTGCCGGTGGGCAGAGCCTAGTGAACGTAGACGACCGATAAATGTAGAACGTTCTCCAAGCTATCTACCTTTTGTTAGAGGAGTAACCGACAAAATAGCTTACTTCTAGCGTAAGTACGAAACAAAAAACGTTCTTTCGTCCCCCTGGTCGAATAAGACAAATGTTACGTTCTCCGAAAGATAAAGACCACCGTCCGGTTTGTCCGTGTGGTGACGGACTAAGAATACAAGTGTCACCACCCCATTCTTTCCCACGGGTGTCGTATGAGGCGACTAAGGGAAGTAAGCAATTATCATCCATTGCATGACTGGTGGTAGGGCTGGGTACCAAGTGGGAGTACTCACTTGGGGGCGGGCCCGAGCGGGTTGGCAAACCGCACCGCTGTCGCGTCGAGCCGCGCGCCATGCGCTCCGCAGTGCACGCCGGGAGCTCGCAGACGCCGCTGCGCACTCGTCCTGATGATGAGCATCGGATATGCTCGAAACCCGGGTTGACGTAATCGATCCTAAACGTGAGTTATTGTCGGTATTATAATAAATCTGAAGTGAATAGTTATGAGTAACAACATAATATTTTTTCCGTGTAAATTTTATTTCTGTAGGAGTTTAGGCCGAAAATGGCCGCCGGCGGACCACTGAAGGGATGCCAGGACAGCTCTAATGTCTAAAAAAATCTAATGAACATTTATGCTCGGCGAGTACAGCTCCCGGGACTTGACGTTTTAGATTCGAGATTTAAAATTTTAACATGTACCTATATTTATTTCTTCTTGTTTAAGGCTTCTTTTTATGAAACCTATTTTTAAAAATAGGGAGTATATAGTAATGTACAGTTTTACAAGACTTAAGTTGCTATTAAATATTTTTAAAACCTTTCTCACATACATCACTTTCATATGGTTCTTCCCCTATACGCACAAGCATACGGTTTCTTAAGTGGCTCTGTTAATTAAAACATTTCTCGCATCTAAAACATTTAATAAACATGATTTTTCACTATGTACATGGGTATGGTTCTTTAAGTAAAGCTTAAAATAAAAATATTTCTTACATAAAACGCAATTGTATGGTATAAGTTGAGCTTACTTTTAAAATATTTTCCAATTTATCACATTGGTATCATTTTTCACCTGTGTGTATACAGAGATGGTTCTTTAGATCAGCCTTGTATCTAAAACATCTCTTACATATATAGCAATTGTATTGTTTATCTCCTGAGTGTACACGGAGATGGCTCTTCAAGTTAGGCTTACACCTAAAACATTTCCTACATATATCACAACTGTATGGCTTTTCACTTGAGTGTACACGGAGGTGGCTTTTTAAGCTATCCCTACGTCTAAAACGTTTCTTACATGTAACACAAATGTATGGTTTTTCACCAGTGTGTATACTCATGTGTTTCCTTAAATTCGAGTTTTTACTAAAATGTTTCTTACATATGTCACATTTATAAGGGGCATTTTTAATATCTTTATTTATTTGACTAGGATTACATCCGACACATTTGTCCACAAGAATTTTGGCAATAGTATTTATCTTGTTAGAAAATTGTTGATATCTTGTTTCTGCTTGACCTGTACTTTGAGCCTGTATCTTCGCTAAATCTGGTTTCTGTTCCTTAGCAGCCAGGGTACCTGCATTACGTAAATACATGTGTAGTAAACGGAGAGACAAAAGAACGATTTACATTTATCAAATAAACACGACATTCCGTAAAAGTAGTATAGTATTATATTTATATACACAAAACAGGATTTCTTAGGTAAAATATTTGGTACCACTGAAGTAATGTAACGTAGTTCCAGTGACCCGCCAATAAAGGCGGAGAGACGATTCATAGCAGGTTTATTTAGTGGATGAGGGAATGAAAAGAGAAGAATAAGATTGGGTACAGAGAGAGAAGTATAAGATTGGGTACAAGTTTTTCCAACGTAACAAAGAAAAGATTAATCAGTCCATTGCAATTGATGAAGATTATTGTCGTGCCCAAATTGTCTTAAAAAATAAGCTAATGCTTGGTCATAATAAATATCCGATTATACATGTGACCGAAGCGTAAGGATATTTACAATTTTAACTATGAGGTACAGCGCATTTATTTAGCGGGTGGGGGCCCCATACTACCCTGTTCGTTGCCCCGAACGACGGGGTGAGCGGTAACGAACATTTTTTCCCGCCTTAACATAAAAAAGTAAAATATTTGGTGCAAATTATTATAGTTTCTTTTAGAGTCCCTACAATCGGATATTTGTTAATTAAAAATATTAACCTGGCCGTGTGGGGCCGGCTTTAGAATTGTCCCACCCCTCTACCCACGGGAGTCGTAAGAGCCGACTGAGGGAATACCGGGGAAGTGGGCAGTAGCACTCCCTAGAGTATTAACAACATCCACTGCGATCGCCAATCCGCCTGCCAAGCGTGGCGATTACGGCATTATCCCCATGAGGAGACCGCTCGTTGTGGCGTTCTCTTGGGGAGGCCTATGTCCAGCAATACTGATGGATGGATGGATGGAAAAATAGAGATATATGATAAACAGTCTGGCTGATGGAACGCAGCCCTGTTTAACGCCGATATTGACGTCAAACCAGGGTGACATTCCATCATCCAGCCGCATACAAGCTCTGCAGTCCATGTAGTTGGGCTGCACCGCTTGTAGCAGTCTACCGTTAATACCATACTCCGGCAAAATATCCCAAAGTTCCTTTCGTACAACCGTGTCAAATGCTTTCTCCAAATCCACAAAACTGCAGAAAACCCTCGAGCCTACAGCCAGATGATTCTCCACAATGTTGCGAAGAGAAAACACTTGATCCATGCATCCTCGTCCACACCTGAAACCTCCTTGTGCCTCACACAAAAATTCATCACATACCCTCCTCATTCTCCTTTCAATAATCTTACCATACACTTTGGCTGCCAAACTGGTCAAGCTTATGGCTCTGTTGTTTGCACAGTCATAACGTGAACCCTTGTTTTTAAACAAGGGTACGATGACTGCGCTTCTCCAGTCCTTAGGAACCATTCCTGAGCTCCAACATAAATTGAGAAGCATCTGGAAGGATTCCCGGACACATGAGCCTCCAAGTTTGATCATCTCAGCAGATACCAGATCAATACCCGCTGCCTTACCATTTTTCAAACTTTCTAATCACCCATTCAACTTCGTCTATACTAATGTCATCAGAGAATGCCGGTAGCGAATGCTGATCTGTTAGACCACATGTGGCACCAGCATCACCCTGAACATCCGCATACATCTCCAATCCATCTCCAAAATATTCACTCCATCGGCTTTGTGTTTGCGTAAGAATGTCTCCACCTTTAGACTATTTTATTCATTCTGAAAGACTGACCAACCACTCCGAGATTTCTTCACCTCCCTCCAGAAAAGTTTGGTGTTGCTCTCGACGTTTTTGGTCAGCCTTTCTTCTGCAATCATATTTTCTCTATCACGCTTCTCTTTCAATAAGGCTTTAATGTCATTCTTACGTTGCCGGTATATTTCATTCTTCTGTTCTTTCATACTTGCACTCAGGTTCAAAGAAGATACATAGTCCAGCCACGCTTTCTTCTTTTGGTCTACGGAAGCTGCTACATCCATATCCCACCATGCATCACCTTTCACTTTCCTATTCTTCTTTGAGCATCCACATACCTCTTTCACTGCATCTACCATACTTTCTTTCAATACTCTCCAGCATTCTTCTATGTCAGATCCCGGCTGACTTGCCATTGTCAGCCGTTCACGGACACCCTCTACATACTTTGCTCTTACACTCTCTTCTTGCAACTTTTCAATCTTTATTCTTTCAAGCCCTCCGAAGTGGACACGCTCTCGCCAGTGTATCCACTTTCTGAACAGACCACTAAATCTCGCAATAACGAGATAGTGGTCCGTGTCAACAGTGGGACCCCTGTAGGCTCTTGTATCCAGAATTTTACTTCGGAGGCGACTGTCTACCAGAATTAAATCTATCATACTTCTCTATTCATTCCTTCTCCATGTATACATATGGATGTCCGTATGTTGAAAAAATGTGTTTGACACATTAAGGTTTCTCTCCATACATACATCCGCAATGAGCCTACCTGCATCGTTCACTCTCTTATCACCAAATGAATCAAGCACGTCCTCGAAGTCTGGACGCTTGGTTCCAACCCATCCATTCAAGTCTCCGCATACAATCACGCGTTCACTAGCTTCTGCCAAATCCAGAACTTCCCTAACATTATCCCAGAACTTCTCTAGATCCGAAGCCACCGAAGAGCCTACGGCAGCATAAGCTGCGACCATGAAGACCCTGGTGACACCTAGTTTTATTCGGACCCATAGAAGTCTGGGATCGAACATTCCGTAGTCTTTCACACCTGAGGCCAAGCGAGCGGACAGCAACACCCCCACTCCCATGCTGGCCCAATCGCTCTGCGGTACACCAGACCATAGAGCTATCCCGCCACCAGGAAGATCACAGGCGTCGCTACCCTTTCGTTTAGTCTCTGTTACACAGAGCACATCAAGCTGTCTGTCCGACATGACGGTTACCAGCTCGTGTAACTTACCTTCCACAACACCTCTTACATTCCACGTGCCTACTCGACACTCTGCTCCCCTCGACTCGCCAAACTGGGCAAGGCGTGATGGGTGGCGGCCCCCATCACCGCACCTGCCATTGTTCGTACCGACGGGGGTGGGTCGGTACGCGTCGCCTCTGGGGCACGCCCTAACCCGCACTGCGGTACGCATTCGATATTGGCTAAAAGAAATAAAACAAAATAGGGCAGTACATAAAACAAACACATCATTACACCTGTATTTCCCGAAGGGGTAGGCAGAGGTGTATTACACACCCACGGTTCGCCAGGTACGTTTAAGTCCCACGTAATAGGGGGCGAGTCTATTACCGTCTACCGAGCACAATCCCAAACTCTGGGCTGATACTGATTTTTTTCTTTTTACGAAAAATCTCAATAACACTGCCAGACCCGGGGATCGAACCCGACAACCGACCAGAACAGAGGTAAATAAATAGTTATAATCTTTTGACAAATGTGTGTAGAATGTGCTAAACGCGTTATATCATGTGCTAGTTGTGTATTTTTCGAATGCAAACATAAAATCTTTTGAAGACCTCCCGAAGTCCGTTCATATATGTACCTATATTATGTAATTGTATACATAATATAATTCGAACGACGTTATTGAATACAAATACACGTTCGACGTAGTTGAAACCACCGACCGACGCGGACGGCGCGCAAATCGCTTTGATGGCGGCCGCTATGATATATTAGTTCAATAAATTAGTTTAAAAAACTAAAATAACACGCTTTAAATAGCTAGTTGAACTAAAAAGTAGTAAATAATATTACAATAAATAATGATTGTAAAAAGCGTGAAGTGCTTTTTACTATATAGGTGAACTATTTGTAACATTTGATTATGCACCTCACGCTTTTTTACAATAATTATTTATTGTAATATTATTTACAACTTTTTAGTTCAACTAGCTATTTAAGGCGTGTTATTTTAGTTTTTTAAACTATAATTTATTTTCTTCTTTATCAAAAGTACGAAGCAAAGAGTAAAGTTATACTACATGAAAGTAGAACATAGATAAATAACTATACTAAAATAGAAGCATAAATTTTCTCGTAAACACTCAGGAGTATATATATGCTGCTGTGCACATCTTAATATCGCGATTCAGAAACATGGGACAACGCTGGTGCACATCATCGCGATTCAGAAACATCGGACAACGCCAGTGCACATCTTAATATCGCGATTCAGAAACTTACACATTCAAAAACTACGGAACCCTAAAAACCGAAAAATACCAAATAATTTTATCAAATTAGTGTATTGTCATCGGTGCTCGATAAATCTACAAAGTTTGAACGAAATCTGGCTGTTTCAAGCGGGTCAAAATCGCGCCCAATGGAGTCGGTTACAAACATACAGGTGAAGCTAATAAAAAGCGTGTAAAAATGT
This sequence comes from Leucoma salicis, assembly GCA_948253155.1. Classification (NCBI taxonomy): domain Eukaryota; kingdom Metazoa; phylum Arthropoda; class Insecta; order Lepidoptera; family Erebidae; genus Leucoma; species Leucoma salicis. The sequence goes on along the minus strand of OX411826.1, from coordinate 1,617,826 downwards.
AGTTTTTATGTAGTGATGGTGTATGGTGTGTTGATAAAAAAACTCCTAAACTAAATGGTAATATAATCAACATTGACTTAATAATAAAAATAAAACCCTAGCAGTAGACTTACAAGTGCGAAATCTCATTTATTTTATGATTAATCTTTTTAGTAATATCTACCATAAAATTTAAAGAAGTTTTATTTCAACCGCGTTAAGTTTTTACACACACTCATTAAATTACGTTTTTGTTAAGGCGGGAAAATATGTACCTAATCGCATACCCCGTCGTTCGGGGCAAAGAAACGAACAATGTAGTGTGGCGCCTTACAAATGTCACAAGCCCTGTCTCTTATGCGATACAGTAAAGTAATAATAATAAATATTCACGGACATTTCACACAACGTCCTCTGGTCCCAAACTAAGCTTAACGCTTGTGCTATGGATACTAGATTACCGATATAATACATATACTAGCAAAAAGCTGTGCTTTAGGAGGGCTCGCGAAGTTTTCTACTTAATTTATAATTGTCAACGGATGGCGTCAGGAATACATAAAATTCAAATTAATAAAAATTGTTATATCTTTTGTATAAACTACTATGTTTTATGATAAATAGGTAACAATATTTAGATATTTTTATATATATTTTTAGCATTTGACATGCTTAGCACTATACATTAAACACAAAGTGAAAAATGTGAAATCGAAAATAACAGTCAGGAGCAGGATTTGAACCTGCATCTTCTGGATACCGTCCAGATGCTTTACCAATTCAGCCATCCTGACAATTGCTCCTGACTGCTAATTTCGATAACACATCATACTTAACGTCTTTGGGTGACGCCTGCGCCATTTGTCGGAAGTATTTTCATACATTATACCGACCAGGTAAACTTAATTTTACAATTAAGATTTTACCTAATAATGACGCAAACCCTTTAAATATTTAGATATTTTTATATATATTTTTAGCATTTGACATGCTTAGCACTATACAATAAACACAAAGTGAAAAATGTGAAATCGAAAATAACAGTCACGAGCAGGATTTGAACCTGCATCTCCTGGATACCGTCCAGATGCTTTGCCAATTCAGCCATCCTGACAATTGCTCCTGACTGCTAATTGAATTGGCTGTTATTTTCGATTTCACATTTTTCACTTTGTGTTTAATAAATAAGATAACAAATCTAGAAATAAATTGAAATTGTTATGTCAAAGCCCAAATCTGAAAGTTTGATAGTTTCTCAGTAAAGTGTACCACAATATGCATATATTTTAGGATAGTACTAGGGCCCACTTCGCTCGCCCTAATTACTTTTTTTTTCAATTGTTACATATAAAGATAGAAAACACCCAGACGCAGTACAAATATCTGTGTTCATCACACAAATAATTGTCCTGAGTAGAAATTGAACCCACGACCTCGTGTACGGAAGTCGGTTACACTACCGACTACGCCACGAGGCCCGTGATGGCAATGAGTGTACATCATTTTAAAACAGCACTTACCTGGTTTAATAAAATCCATATCTCTTATATTCGACACCATCCTAACTGTTAACAATTCTGTAGAAGCCGTGCTGTGATCTGAATGTAAGTCATCTTGTGATTCCATAGACTGGATTTTGTATTTTAAATCTGTGTCATGTTCCACACTCTGATCTGCAGATTCTGAAGGCCAGTTGCATCCTGTATCTTTAATGAGGGTGTAGTAACTTGATACATCATCTTCTGTTTTAACAATATCTTCTTGTCCCGTATATTTCATGGTAAAATCCTGGTCAGTGAAGTTGTCTTGTGCATCTGTGAGTACAATCATAACAAAACATCATTTGTACTGTGATGAGTAGATGTATCTATTGAAGACACCCTCCAATACAATTTAATTTAGTTTTTAGACGCTTTCATTAACTAACTAACAATACAAATTTTGGAAGTCAATTTTAACACCCTCTGGACTTTTGATGAGAAAACATCTAATGTGGAGGGAGGGTAAAACCGGCTGTTGGAGTGGCGACGTAGCCTCGCCAATTTATTTCATTGGTTTGAACGCCATCTGTTGACAAAAGCATCTAACTAGGAAGTATAATGTCAATCAATAAACCAATAACAGTTTCGTCTAACGATAACGAGAGAGCGCTTACCAAGATTTATATAAGACTCGAACAATATTTAAAGAAAGAAAGAAAATCGAAGATTTCACATCTGCGAGACGTCCCGTGACGGCTCATTTTATATACAGCCCACCTGATGGTAAGGTGGTTACTGTAGTCTTAAGATGCATCTCCAAGGAAAGGGATAGAAAGAATAATAAGGAGAGAAAAGGAAGGATAATATGGAGACGATAAGCAGCACTCTCATTCACTCACACCATACAAAATACAATTAGTTTGTTAACATTTCATGCTATAACAACAAAACCAATCATTATGACCATAATCATTTTGCATTTTTATATAGTGATTTCACAATACTGTATGCGCTACTACTGTACTGTACAAGCTCCAGGATGATAATATATGTACCTATGCTAGGGGTCGGCAACCTTTTGAGTAGGAAGAGTAAAAAATTACAATTAACAAAATTTTTAATTTTTTAAAGTGCCACTATTTCTTTTTCTTGCGGACAATAAAAATATGTAGTACTTGCATAAATAAAGATTTTTAATAAAAAAATCTAATAATCTATTTATTCATAAGAAAAATATTTACTATTACAAGTAGCTGTGAGATAGAAATGGTGCCTAATCCTCTTTAATCAATTCAAAACGAAAATGTTTTTTTTTTTATGAATTCTATACTATTATAAAGCTGTAACAGAGCTGTGTCTGTTCATGTTCACTGTTCATTCAAGATATTTGAGAAAAAATTACTGTAATATAGCCTATTATAGGCGTGTCTAAACACAAAACAATTTTTTTAGATGTTTTGTCTTGAAAGGCCTTGATTAAACTTAAAAACTGGTAAAAATTTTATCCCGCTACTATATTGGGAACCTCAGATATAACCGAAAAACGAGAAAATTATTTAAAGTAGAATTTTTTTTAGAATTTATTTTAAAAAAACTTTTTTTATTTGAAAGGCCTTGGTTAGACTTACAAACTGGTATACATTTTATCCCGCTACTATATCGGGAACCTCAGATATAAACGAAAAACTAGCTTTTGGTTGCGGCTTTGCCACAGGCAAAGGCTAGTAAATAATATTTTCTTGTGGAACTGGAGCCACAGCTTCACATCCAAAGAGCCGCATGTGGCTCGCGAGCCGCAGTTTGCCGACCCCTGACCTATGCAATTTAACATGGCCAATATTTTAATTTAATTGTAGAGATAATTCAAAAGCATGGAATGCTCTATCTTACACTCTAGTACAAATGACGTTAGTACCTTCAACTTTTTCTTCCTTAATTTGAACTTGGTCATCTATTAATACAGAGTGATCCATATTGGCATAATTGTGATCACTCATCTCCCGTATTACAGGTGTCCGTGTTACAGGTGCACAACTCAAACGAATGACTGGATGGATTATTTTAAATGTGTTATTTTGTACTAGAGTGGATGTTATCTGTAATATTAAAATTAATATTTAACAAAAGCCACAGTAATTAAAATAAGTTTTCACTTACAACAAATTATATTCTAAACAAACATAAACATTGCATCATGCCTGTATTCCCCGAAGGGGTTGGCAGAAGTGTATTACACGCCCACAGTTCGTCAGCTATGTTTAAGTCCCAGGAAACAGGGGGCAAGTCTAATGCTGTTGACCGGGCACATTATCAAACTACGGGCTGCTACTGAGAATTTTTCTTTATATGATAAAGCTCAATAACACTGCCTGATTCTAGGATCGAACCCGAGACCTCATGATCAGCCGTCGCTTATGCTACCGCTGCACCACAGAGGTAGTATTATTATATTCTAACTATAATGAAATTTTGCATACACATTTATATCGCAGAAAAATTGCCAGTTCCTATCGGATAGCACACTATTACTCACTGAACCACTTGCGCATTTCTTTATTGTTATTTTATTAAGTCACCACAATAATTAAATAATTTTAAATTATAAGATAAATTAATTTAATATTTCACCTCATAATTTAGTACTTGAGTAAACAACTTCTCACTTTGCAGACAGCTGGCTTGCAGATGGTAGCAGTTCTTAAGTCTCGCACAGCATATGTAGCATACTTGTAATGGTCTACCATCATCTATGTGGAACTGCAATCAGAAAATCCTCTGTAATATCTGTATGTTGAAAATGTAATCACAATAATATCCTGCTGACTGTGTGTCCGTCACAACAGCCAACGCCGACGGAGTACTAGTCCTCTAAGCAACTTACAATAGTGTAGTGTACAAGTTATGTATATCAGTACACAAATAGGTCCATTCCATATTTCTTCACTGTTTTAGTCAGATGCAATGGCGAACAAACAGTAACCTTAAATAATTAGTTGTTCCAAAACAAACTAAACATTATAAAATAACAGGTGCAGCAGGCTGCAGGTGTTTACTTACCGGCGTTGCCGTCAACTTCTCGTACAGGTCTTCAAGAACGGTATCTGCTATGGAATGCAAACCGTCCTCGACTCGACATATTCTACACATTGATAATTTATTCATATTTAACTGTGCTATAGTAACTTTGGTTTATTAATTAAATAATTTATTATAAAATTGTAGATTTATTATTATTTATTTCAATATACTCTTTGTCTCAGACTAATTCTAATTTTTTTTTTAATATTTGTTTTAAGGCATTGGCAGAACCATCAGCCTAACAGTAACTTATAAACATCATTATTCTCCAAACTAGATTAATTCATCAAACAAGTCGTAGTTGAAGTCAGTCATATAAAGTCAGTCAAGTCAAAGTCACGCTACAGTAAAACGATGGCAACCTTACTGAAGCTTCTATGGAGTTTTGGAAACAACAGGAAGAAACATGTTATGTCGCATTACATCACTTGCCAGCACTTATGCACATACACAAATAGTTAATAAGCAAAAGGCCACCACTTTTACACATTAATACTTGAAATAACACAAGTTTAGGAAAATAATGCAGAGCGACGACATGATCTTCTTCGTGTTCCCGCCAAAACTCAGACTAATTCTATTATTCAATTCACAGACAAAAGGAATAATTCTATTTCTTTTTTTCTCAGACTAAGAACTAGACGGAGCCACGGCGTGGCCGCACTTGAAACAGCAATTTTTTTTAAATGTTGCCAGGTTGACAAATATTTAGAATTGTCCCACCCCTCTCTACCCACGGGAGTCGTAAGAGCCGACTGAGGCAATACCGGGTGAGTGGGCAGCAGCACTCTCTCGAGTATTAACAACATCCACTGCGATCACCAACCCGCCTGCCAAGCGTGGCGATTACGGCACTATCCCTCATTTTGGGGAGGCCTATGTCCAGCAGTGGACGTTGAAAGGCTGGTGGATGCATGGTGGATGGAAATCTACCACCCCTTCTATTCATCCAACCGTCAGTCTTTAAACGTCCACTGCTGGACATTGGCCTCCACAATGGAGCACCAGACCTAGCGGGCTTGTGCTGACTGCATCCAACGGCTCCCTGCAGCTTTGACCAAATATTTGGTCCATCTGGTGGTCGCCACTCAAGAACCTATTTCCCCAACGGTTGTCAGTTCGTTGAGCGATATGGCCTGCCCATTGCCACTTCAGCATGCAAACCCGGCGGGCTATCTCGGATATTCACGTTCTAAGGATCTCCGTAATAAGAATTCGATCACGTAGAGAAATACCAAGACTTTGAGCCTTGATGCAAGATAAGTATTGATTCTCCATAAATTGCCGTTCTGTTCGATATCTCATCTGGTAAATAATAATAAGTTACATTTAATAAAATAATAGTTTACAAGAATACAATTAAATGATCTTTTCTTCCTTTTCAGGGTCAAATAAGTAAAGAATTATCATCCTTCCAGCGCTGATTTAATTAATTGAATAAGAACTTTTTTTTTTATTGCATTTAGTGGCAGACGAGCCATCTGATGGTATGAGAAAATTGTCAAGCCGCTGCTCACCATTTCATTTTACCGATATGAAATGAAAGAAAGCAAGTAAACAGAAGGAGACGTCATAATCATCATATACCTTAAAGTAAAAGTGAATTACTTCAACTGTCATCCGTCATAGTACGGTATGGCTTTACATTACACAGTAGTCGTGGGCGTTACAACGTTTGAGATGGGTCGAGGTCATAAGGGCAGTCCATCCATATAAACTAACGAAAACCAATCAACTAAAATTAGAGTCGAGCAACGTGCAGTTATTATAGTATTTCCAAGAACTAAGTAAAAGTATAGGTACTGAATATAACTCAATTCATTAATGACCAAACGTTACGATGAATACAATCAAATATTGATCCGAACCAAATTAATATACCATATAATAAATAGTTATTTAAATAAATAGTTTAAATAGGTGGTATCACCAATCATACCAATAAATATTTCGGTTTTACAATAACAACGTACCAACCCATAACTATTACATAACACAGCGTAAGAGCGTCTTTGGGTGTGTTCCGATATACACTGCGAGCACAAGCACTGTAAGATGTGACGTCAATTTAGTATACTGCGAAGTCGTTCCTTTATAGTTAGCTATACTGGTTACTGTTTATAACCGATAGCAGTCGAGTATACTGATCTGTCATTACTTTCATACAAAGTACTGGTTTTACACTGCAATAATCACAATTTATTTACATTTTCCAGGTTTCGGTATCTTTACAAAATTGGCGACAATTTAAGACGTTATACAGAGAGTAACGTTAAGGGTATTACCACGTGCTTTAGGCATATTAAGGTCCATATAAAGAATCCATTACTAGTACTAAAAAAAGAAAATACAACATAACTACCGGACATAATTTACCGTCCCGATTACTACATAATGTCAACGAACTATAAAAAATACCTACGTCACTATTCATAAAAACGGTTGACTGAGTTTTCGAGTAGATACCTAATGAAACAATTAAAATGAAATACTGACGATGGCGAAGGCGGCATTTATATATCTTAGTAAAGGACTACACGTATAACACGGTAGCGGTGGTATTGCAAAACTTACTTTATAAATATTTAGATATTTTTATATATATTTTTAGAATTTGACATGCTTTTTTATTTTCGATTTCACATTTTTCACTTTGTGTTTAATGTATAGTGTTAAGCATGTCAAATGCTAAAAATATATATAAAAATATCTAAATAACTGTAGTTAGGTACATGTGTCGCAAAGTAGGTTTCGCTCTGTTCGCTGTCACGGACTTTATACGGAATTTACAAACACTACTTTCAAAATGCCTACCCCTACAACACTTTACATACATACACATGTGAGTTTTAATACAATTGTTATTTCACTGTTAAACTTTAAAGCAGACAGAGACATTTTACGTACCTGTCTAAAGTCTGTGCTCGAATTGTGCTCCATCCATTTCGATACAAAGCGAGGCCCGTCGCTGTGTCGACCGGTGAATACGAGGCATTAGTGTAGGATCCTCAACACATTCTGCACGTAACCTATCAAAAACGCTCACTATTCTGCTACGCATTTCATCAGCACAGTCACATTCCCGATCAAACACTCTTTCTTTCACATATCCCCACAAAAAGAAATCCAGTGGTGTTAAATCGGGTGAACGAGGCGGCCAGGCGCGCGGCCCCAGCCTTCCGATCCAGCGGTCATGAAAGAGCTCAGTAAGACGCTCGCGGACAGGGCGTGTAACATGCGGTGGAGCGCCATCGTGCTGGAACCATGCTCGACGATATTCAGTCAGCGATAAATTATCTAGAATATCGTCTAATTGTTCATTTATAAAATTGAGATACTCTGTTCCATTGAGGCGCTGCGGTAGAAACACTGGTCCTAAAATTTGTCCATTAAAAATACCAGCCCATACGTTGACCAACCATCGGGTCTGATGACCGGTTTCTTGAGTGGTGTGCGGGTTCACGTCTGACCATAAATGAGCATTCCGCCTGTTCCACATCCCGTTTCTCGTGAATGTAGACTCATCCGTCCAGGTTATGTGCTCAATGAACCCAGGCGTACATTGCTGTTCATCTAGCAGCCAACGACAGTACTCACGACGACGAACGTAATCATTGGGCAGCAAAGCTTGTAACTTATGTATTTTGTAGGGCTTCATTTTATTCCGGCGCAAGTCTTTGTGAACTGTCCAGTGAGACCCCCGCGCCGCAATAATTTCACCGCACTTCGTGTGCCCAGGCGAGGATTTTGGCGAATCACATTTAAAATACGCTCCTCAGTCTGCACATTCACCTGTTGTCCACCACCTGCCGCCATCGGAGCAATCGGTCGATTTTCTAAAACTCGCTGAAAAGCTGCCGTTATTGTGCGAGAATCGGATGGATGCCGGACGTTCGGGAATCTCTCACGGTAAATTCTCAACGCAAGAGAAGCATTGCCACGGGCTTCTCCTAAACACATCAACATGTTTCCGTATTCACGAGCACTGTACACGTATGCCGCAGGCATTGTTAAATACAAAAAATACTCAAAAATAATAAAACAGCAAAACGTAACAAAAAAACTTAACACAAAATTTAAAACTAACAAAACAGTATGAATACTACCAAGTAGTAACAATCGAAGCTAATAATATGGAACCGTAACGCGCGTTTGCTCTCGAACTGAGTCGGAATGAAACTGAGTATAAGGACAGTGGGACACGAAAAAAGTAGCTTTACTTTTTGGTATCGAGTTATTTTCTTTTCGATACCGATATTTTTGTAATCGATACTTTTATTCAATGAGTACTTTTAGCAAGGTATCGTATCGAAAAAAATTTAGAGATTACCTAAATTAAACTTGGCTTCATGGCTCAAGTTTATGGCAACGCCATCTAGATCAATCTTGTCAAAACCTTCTAAAATATTTTGATACCATTCTTTCATTAAATTCCTTCAATCAATGTCTAATGGTACCAATACATTTAATGCGATACTTGGGATCGATACTTTTGAAGCGATACTGGTATCGATACTTTCGTTTAATATCAAAACTTTAAGCGCATTATACCGTAGGTAAAGTACTCAATACCTTAAAGTATCGATACTTTTGTGTATTGGTATGTATTGCTTATTGCGCACTTCATTGTTATTTTGTTTCTTCAAGTATACTCTAAAAGTACTCACATTTGAAGAATTGATGAAGCTTATTAACAAAAAGTGTTCGATTTCAAATGGTATCGATACATTTAATGCGATAGTTAACTTAGGATCGATACTTTTGAAGCGATACTGGTATCGATACTTTCGTTTAATATCAAAACTTTTAGCGCATTATACCGTTTCATTATAGCGAGACTGGTATCGATACTTTATCATACCTTAAGCGCATTATAACGTAAGTAAAGTACTCGATACTTTGAAGTATCGATACTTTTGTTTCGATAATTTTATGAGTACGATACTTTTTTTTCGATACTACTCAAGAGTATAGTATCGATACTTTCTATTCGATACCGTGTCCCTGAGTAACTGACTTGATATTTCATAGTAGATAGATACCTACTAGTCTAGTAAAACATCAACAGACACCGCGTTTGTCGGTGACCGACAAAGTAGCATCAAAAGAAACCGCCTTTGTCGGTATCCGACAAAGTAAAGAATTTTAAAGTTTTTTTTAATCGGCGGTGTTTTTTTAATGTGCAAATATCAACGAATAATAGAGAAAGCAGGAGGTTATTGAATCAGAAGATAGAAACCAACTAATTTTGAAGGCAAGGAAAATGTAGGTACCACGTCACGTCACACCGCACGCGTGGCTTTTGTAGGCATTTATTTTGGCGTGGGTGCGGGGGGATTTCTTATTAATTTTAATAACTCAAATTTTTGAGAGTTCAGTTGTCTCAGTTGTTCAGTTCCGTGTTCACGGTGTTCACTTGCATGTGCGCGCGAGTGATACCTAGATACAATTGTACCTTTGATCGATTTATTAATTCTTGTAGTTATTATTTTATTTTTACGTTGTGTGTTTCTTAACAAGTTTTTTTTTGTTTTTATTATTGTTTTGTATTAATAATGCCTGACGCGTACGTTTATAGTGCTCGTGAATACGGAAATACGTGAATGTGCTTTGGGGAAGCTCGTGACTTTCTTCGTCTTTCGAAGAGTCGAACCCGGTACTCGACTTTGTCAACGCTGAGGAAACCTACTTTGGTCTAGGTCGGTAAGCTTTTTCATACCTACTATTTTTTTTGAAACTCTTAGCATTATTGTTTTTAATAGGTAGATAGGTACCTACCTAACTGAATACTTACATTGGAACTTCCAATGTTTCCAATTTGGAAGTGGCGTAGTGGTTTGTAATGCGACTGCTAGTCACGAGGTCTCGGGTTTTTCCAAAGAAATTTCTCAGTAGATCGGTACCTGCCTAGCAGCCTGTAGTTTGCTAATCAATGTGCCCGGGAGATGGCAAATGTATTAGGTATGTGGGGCTTAAACATAGCGAACAGTGGATGGCAAGAAAAATACACCTCTGCCTACCCCTTCGGGATACAGGCGTGAAAGTATGTTATGTTATTAACCATATCTAAACGATGTAAGTATGTATTAAAAAAATAAAAAATCATAACTGTAACCTTGTCAGAATTTTATCTAAGTAAGTAAATGTGTCTTTAGTGAGGAATCGAACCAAGTACGTAGGTACCTACCTACTTGATTTATTCAACTACTGAATGCAAATGAAAATTGAAAATGGTGAGGTACCTACCTAGATCGCAAGTGTGTTGTCCGCTAGCACAAAACAGATAGGTAGCGACTGCGCGGTATACCTATCAGCTGATTCTAAATTTTGCAATACATTGCTGTTTTTTTTTTTTGTTATTAAAGTAATATTATTTTTATGAAATTATCGCTTCATTTAGCTCTACTAACATGATAGAGTGTAACTAATGTAAATATAACGATAAAAAAATATGTTTTTTTTTTCATCGTAAAAAAAAAAAAATCTATCCCATCATCGAAAATATCACTAGTAGAATCATCTGTCTTCGTTTTCAGAAGCGGTCTCCTGATACCCGGTATGAACATATTCACTGGCAATGATTTTGCTCCCAACGTTACTATTTTCTTATTACCTATGTATAATGAAACATCAACAAAATATCGTGAAACATATTTTGGGTATTTCGTGGGTTGCCTCGTTTTCCCGTAGCATCCACCCATTTCGATCTCGCATCTGGATTAGAGGGAAACCTAAAATGGTACATTTTTATCATCATCTCATAACTTCCGATAGATGGCGCAGGTGTCACCCAAAGACTTTAACCATGAATGTGTTATCGAAATTAGCAGTCAGGAGAAATTGTCACGATGGCTGAATTGGCAAAGCATCTGGACGGTATCCAGGAGATGCAGGTTCAAATCCTGCTCGTGACTGTTATTTTCGATTTCACATTTTTCATTTTGTGTTTAATCATCTCATAAATTACATATAAATGTATTAGTAAAGTAAAAACTGGGCAAATTAAATTCGAATAAGGCAACACTGAAACAATTCTCAGTAATAGAAATTTATTAACAATTATTAATTTCGAGTAAAAAAGTCCATTTTATACCACTTTATAGCATTCAATCATTAAATTATTTTATTATCGACTACTTACGAATTAAATGTTATACCAGTATTTTTTCGCTCTCTGTAGCTTTTGTAGCCTACTATACTATTTTACAGGCACTATTATTACGCAGTCTTTTTCTCAAAACACTGAATAATACATAAATATATGTAAAACCCGAGAGTCACTTTTATTAGGTATATGTGGAGCCCTATCTGTTTGTTGTTCTCCTGTTGTGACGTATGTAGTTATGGTGATGAAAATTCCGCTCCAGATACAACGTAGACAAAGGATATAACAACAATACAACACAGTCACACAGATCAGCTGTTTTCTGTCAAATATCATTCGTAATTCGCATTTATTTCTTGTTTATTTCTTGGATGACGAAGGATGTCTAAGTTAGGTACTGAGTTGCAGAAAATATACCAATAATAAAAATGATTAGATCACCAAATTTCCCACTTCATGTTTCGAACGACGTCGACGTCATACAACTTTTTGCTGTATTTCTGAACTCTCAGTAGATTTCCCTGAAATCATTAGTTCAGTCAGTTTAGTGTGAGTCAAAACGTAGTGTACAGCGCGCGTATTATTCAAAAACAAAATGCCTTCATTAGCAGTTTTTGACTTTGATCGCACTGTGGTCCTAGACGATTCCGATGCTACAATAATAGAGAAATTAAAAGAAAAGCAGCCACCTCCCGAATGGGAGACGTCCAACAAAGACTGGACCCCATACATGAGCGATGTAAGTTATTATTTGTATTTTGCAATGTGTTTTATTTTCTTATAAAATATTTCCATAAAAGTAGTTTCTATGCTATAAATTTTTGTAGGTACCTAACTATATTTTGCAATGGACTTTTTTATGTGAAACGGATACTAAAATACATACAAACCACCTTGATACAGCCTTTTTCGGCGCGCGCCATAATTACATAATTTAAATTCTATATTTCCTTGGTCACATGCATATTCGGATATTTATTATGACCAAGTATGCCTATTTTTTAAGACAATTAGGCACGACAATAATCTTCTTCAATTGCAATGGACTGATCAATCCTTTCTTAGTTAGGTGGGAAAGAAATGTACCCAAACTTATACCTACCTTTTTTCATTTCCTTCTAGGCTCTACTTGTAATGATCTATGGCTTAAACTCTTCTTATTCGGATGGGATTGGAAACTAGCACCCAATATTAATCTAACGTATAAAATTTGTAAAAACCTTTTCGGTGTTTCCCTAAGCCTTCAATAAAATACTTGCGAAGTAGATATTTACGTTGTGCGAAATTGTTTAAAGGCTAGGATTGTCTTCTGCTGTCCGCCGAAGGAATGTAACATGGTTCCAGTGGCCCGCCAATAAAGGCGGAGAGACGGCACACGGCGGGTTTCTTTAGTGGGTGAGGGCCCCACACTACCCTGTTCGTTGCCCCGAAAGACGGGGTGTGCGGATAGGAACATTTTTTCCCGCCATAACAAAAAAAAAAGGATTGTCTTCTGCATCAGTATAGAGTGCCCGAGAAGGTAAGCCGCTGGTGGACAAAAGTAACGTCACGCAGTTCCAGTGGCCCGCCAATACAGACGGAGATACGGCACACGGCGGGTTTATTTACTGGGTGAGGGCCCACACTACCTTGTTCGTTGCCCCGATGGACGGGGTGTGCGGTTAGCTAGGTACTTACATTATTTCAAGCCTTAACAAAAAAGGTCCCTCACGAGTCACGATATTTTCATTTAGTCGGCAGTGATAATTTGTCTACAATTACGCAATATAATTCCGCATGTTGTAGGCTCGTGACTTGTGAAGTACTCGCTTCGATCAACTAGTACTCGTATGAACTATGAATTATCAATCGAACTCAATACTTTTGGCTTGGTTGCCCCTAGATTCACCATTAGACCAATGCTAGTCATTTTATTGCATACTAGACTAGATGACCCAGTGAACTTCGGATCACCTACATTTTATTTTGATGTGAAAACATCTAATGCGAAGGGAGGGTAAAACCGGCTGTGGTTTATTTAATTGTTTTTAACACTATCTGTTGATAAAAGCATCTAACTAGGAAGTATAACAATCAATAAACCAATAATAGTTTTAATTCGTCTATGGATAACGTGAGGGCGTTTACCAGAAATTATATAAGACTCGAACAATATATGAAGAAAGAAAGAAAATCGATGTTTTCACATCTGCGAGACGTCTCGTGATTTTACTAGTGATTATCAATATCAATCCTTATCTATCTGCATCGTCTAAAGTTTGAATTAGATTATTCCTTCCATCCATCCATCCATCAGCCATTCATAGTCCACTGCTGGACATAGGCCATTATCCTTACAAAGTAATTTTTTTCCTCAAATATCCTAAATTTACAGGCAGCTCTGTTACAGCTTTATAATAGGATATATAGATAATGAAACAATTTAAATAATTCAACACTCAGCTCGGCGCGCGAACGAAGCCCTATGAGGACGTGACGTGATGTGATTTCTTAAATTACACCCTCGTGATGCCGCGAGGCGCAGCTAGCGGTTCAGTTTCCAAGATTTCCTAATGACTCTTAGCTATTTATAGTGCCTACGTATAGCCTCATGGAAACTTCTTAAAATATTCTTTTATCGCATATGGTGTTTTTATCCGTGTGGTGACGGACTAAGAATACAAGTATCACCACCCCATACTTCCCGAGGGTAGCATATAAGGCGACTAAGGGAAGTAAGCAATTATCACCCATTGCATTACTGGTGGTAGGGATGGGTACCAAGTGAGAGTACTCACTTGCTATCGGGCCCGAACGGGTCGGTACTACCGTCTCGTGTAACCGGTCATGAAGTACGTCAGTGTGTTTTGGCTGTAGCAGAAGATAGCCCTTTATACTTTCATTTCACATCTGAGAAATGAAATGGTGCGCATCGGCTTGACTATATACTCTCGGTATAGTTGATCATAAGCAATAAATATGTACACGCGTTAGAAGTTATACTTCTTTGGCGTAACAAGATAAAAATCTTTTCAAAAATGTTATCTTTCGCCTTATTCTACGTTTGTAGAAAAAATGACACTAACAATAGAAAAAAGGTATTTAATATTTAATACATTGAAAGTTTTATTATAACGCATTATCTAGTTAAGTAAAGTTTATTTAAATAACACAACAAAAAACTAAAATGTTGACTATAGCTAACTTCAGGGTGTCGGTTTTTCGTGACGGTGTAAGCGCGCATCGTAAAAATTTACTCTCATCATTTTTCCCTAACGCGCCAAAGGAAGTATACTTAACTTCAAAAATAAAAAACCGGCCAAGTGCGAGTCGGACTCGCGCACGAAGGGTTCCGTATCATTGATTATCACACATTTTTCATTTATTTAGCGGAGCCGAAAAGCCGTGACGCGCGAACCTTGTGCGGTGTTAGCCCCGACTGGCGCACTGAGAAACGGGTCGAGATTTTGTTAGTGTGCGTACAATACTATGGCGCAGACATACAAGCCGCGGGCGGTGCGTTTGTATGAAGATAACCTACTTCCCACACTTTCAACTATGGTACCTACTTCTTTTTTCCTTATACTATGCATTATCTGTCCACCTCCTTATCTCTCTATCATCCTTCTTCTCCACCTGCTGTCCCTTTCCCTGAGTTTCTAGCGTCTATGTGCTACGGTAATTGGTTACCATTAGGCGGGCCTTATTCTTGCTTTATTACCCTCGTAGTCTAAAATACTTTGGAAAATCCAAAAAAAATGGTTGCCTGTAAAGTCGGTATACGGGCGAAAGTTTTACGTGACAACGACTTTGAGTGGTAAAATAATTTTAATGTGAATATTCATTCGTATAGTTGGAAGAAGGATGAAATAATAGTAACAATTTAAAACATTTATTTATACAAAGAATTATATTTAAAACATTAATTTATACAAAGAATCTCGCACTGAATTTCATATTAACAAAATTTTATTTCTTCGTCTCTCTCGCTCTTAGGCGGGCTAACCATGCCCGAGTGGAAGGGACGCGTGCCTCTCACTCGCTCTCATTGTGAGCGCATAACGTGAGCGGAGCGTAACGCAGTTTCTTGAAGTGTCACCCGGCAAACCAATTTATAAGACGTTGTCACGTCAAAAGTGCACGCCTCATAATCGTCACATGTCACAATAAAAAAAAAAAAATTCCAACAGTTTATCTAAACTCAGCATAAAGTTTTCGAAATATTTATCATCAGGGCTGCGGTATATACAACATATAAATAATCCAGTACACAAATCTTCCACACAACATATTTCAAAGTAATTTTCTTTGTATAACTTATTAATCACGTCAATATCAGATACTTGTTTACCTTTATGTCCCAATATAAGACTACCACCCCTTTTCTTTTTAGTTCTTGTATTATACGATATGATATTATAGTTAGTCAGAGTAAATAAGGGTGCAGACAATTTATTCAAGAAATGCTCCGTAATACAAATATAATCTAAAATAAAAAAAAATGATTATAGCAATATTGCAATATTATTATATATTTATTATTATTATTATATTAGCGGTAGTGTTTGCGACTGCTAATCATGAGGTCTCCGGTTCGATATTCGGGTCGGGCAATGATATTGAGCTTTTTCCTAAAAAGAAACAATCTCAGTAGCAGCCCGGAGTTTGGAAATGTGCCCGGTAGACGTCAATAGGCTCGCCTCCTATTACGTGGGACTTAAACATAGCTGGCGAATCGTGGGTGTGTAATACACCTCTGCCTACCCCTTCGGAGAATACAGGCGTGATGCTATGTTATCTTAAATTGATTATTTGATAAGTAACTAATAAAGTATTGGTCTTACTAAGTAGTTTTCAATAATATTTGGATATTTTTATATATATTTTTAGCATTTGACATGGTATTTTCACTTTGTGTTAAATGTATAGTTTTCAATAAATCACATAGATAGCGCTAATTTCAAAAAGTACTAATGTGGTTCTCATGTCTTATATAGATGGCACTAATTTTAAGAATTACTACTATATTGGTTCTATAGAAGTAGTTCTCACGAAATAAGGTAGATAGCGCTGGTTTTAGTATATGATCGAATCGACTATACATATTCAAACTATTTTTGTTTATTTAATAACAATTAAACTAAATCGAAACAGACCGTGAAAAGTGATAGGGCTCTACTCGTCGAAAAAGACTCGATTAGTAAAGTATTTCGGTCGTTATCGTGTTAACATACATTATCCGAACATACCTACAGACACACGGACGTCCAAGACAGAACTTTTTTAAACAGTTTTTTCTAGTTTAAATACCAAAAATGGCATCAAAAATATCATGAGTGTTAAAAATAATGTTTTTTTCTTGATATGTGTGTATATATTATTTTACAAGTGCAATATATTATGATAAATAGAGACAATTTAAGTTTGAAAAATCGGTTGTTCTGCGTGAAGCGAGAGTAGTAGGTACCCACCTCAACGCTTCGCTTATGAGGCGTGCAAAAGATTATAGTTTAAAACACTTAAAATTCACCCCACACTCGGCCTTCCGCCCGAGTGTTGTGGGTTCGATTCCCACACAGGACAACACTTTGTGTGATCCGCGAATGGTTGTTCTGAGTCTGGGTGTACTTTGTGTCTGTGAAATTGCATGCTTGTAAAGTCCCCCGCGACATAAGGATTATTGCTGGGATCTCTTTAAAAAAATATATATAAAAAGAAACAATCAGTGATACTGGTAGCCCAAAACACTACAAGATGAATAATATGATGATGAATATAAAGAAAAGTATACTTTGGAATATCCAAAACTGCACGCCTCATAATCTTCATTTTTCACAATAAAATTGATTATTTGATAAGTAACTAATAATGTCTTACTAAGTAGTTTTCAATCAATCACATAGCGCTAATTTCAAAAAGTACTAATGTGGGTTTCATGTCTTATACGCCATCTAGCGCTAATTTTAAGAAGACAATAGTCTATATTGGTCTATAGAAATAGTTCTCATGAAAGGTATAGCGCTGTAAGCGCGGGTTTTAGTGTCGAGAGAGTATTCAGTATATTTTTGTTTATTTAATAACAATTAAACCACATCGAATCAGACCGTGAAAAGTAATAGGGCTCTATTCGTAGTAATACTCAAGTTAAAAAGAAAAAAGAAGACTCGATTAGTAAAGTATTTCGGTTGTTATCGTGTTAACATACATTACCTACAACAAACGGACGTCCAAGATAGAACTTTTTTAACTAGTTTAAATAACAAAAATGGCATAAAAAATATCATGAGTGTCAAAAATAGTGTTTTTTCTTGATATGTGTGTGTATAATATATTGTTTTACAAGTGCAATATATGATAAATAGAGACATTTTAAGATTGAAAAATCTGTTGTTCTACTCTACTATGTAAAACGAGAATACCACCTCAACGCTTCGCTTAAGAGGCGTACAATAATACATATATATTTAGTAAACTTTTAGCAAAAAAACCTAAGTATTCTTATTCCTCTGGAAAATCCCAAATATAAAAGGCCGAGGGAATCGCGGTCGTCCAAGTACCAGAACTTTAAATAAATACAGTTACCAAGGTAATCGATAAATTCGCAATTTTGGCGAAAATATAACAATTTGTCGCAAGCTTTGGCACATTACCAACTGAAAACCTTGAATAGCGAGCAACTGTCAAGTTCAAAAGATTATCTATTTGTGTTCAGACAAGATTAGGTTGAAGCTAAAATAAATATTTAGTTTCCGCGATTATTATTAAGTTTAATCATCAATGGCGATGACGTGGCTCGCCACCCGCCACATCTCGTTCCCATGGGAGTAAAAAGTGGGCAGTGGAAGGTCAATCCGTTTTCTCTGCTTATACTGTCACCTGATGGTCAGCGTTTACCGTAGCCTATAGACGCTAGCAACTCCAGAGGCATCACTCACGTATCGCGATCTCCAAGGAAAGGTATAGGAGGTGGATAGGTAGGTAGGTAATAAGGAGAAGATAGGGAGAGAGCTTGGGCCTCCGACGCTCTCACTCACCATACGAAATACAACGGTAGGAGTATCTTTTTTTTGTTGTACATTATGTGACACACCCGTCGTTCGGGGCAACGAACAGGATAGTGTGGGGCCCTCACCCACTAAATAAACCCGCCATGTGCCGTCTCTCCGCCTATTTTGGCAGACCACTGGAACTGTGTGACATTATTTGTGAATAAGGGAAAAGAGATTTTTTGTACGAGCGGGAAACGAACCCGCGTCTTTTCCAATCCGGGGAAGTACTCTAAGCCACTGAGCTATCGTACAGACCTATTTGGTCATCCCAATTTCCTCATCACATTTGTCTTTACGGCCAACGCCATCTATCGGAATGCATTTACATGCACCGGCGGCTTACCCTTTCGGGTACCTTCTACTGAGCGACGCTTTCGCACACGGAGCGTCGCACCTTCGCGGGAGGCCTTGCGGATGGCGAGCGTTCCCCGGTCTATCCACCATCGTCCATTTTTTTTTAAGGTGGGAAGCTATGTTCCTAACCGCATACCTCGTCGTTCGGGGCAACGAACAGGGTAGTGTGGGGCCCTGACCCACTAAAGAAACCCGCTGTGTGTCGTCTCTCCACCTTTATTGGTGGGCCACCGGAACTATATTACATTCCTTCAGTGGTAAGGCAAGGTTGTACCACTAGAAAGGTATTTATATAAAGTGAGTAAGCAGACCTTCCATATTATCTTCAGGTATTCGAGCACGCATTTACCTCCGGCCTCACCCAAGAAGACATCTTATCCTGCATAGGATCCATGCGGCCGACTCCTGGGGTCCAACAGTTGATCACCACGCTGTCCGACGAGGGTTGGGACATCCTCGTGCTGACAGACGCCAATAGCATCTTCGTCTCTCACTGGTTCAAGGTCCACGGACTCCTGGTAAGATCTGATAATTCTGATATATGAAAAGTTATCTTTTTCAGACTAGCTGATGTTGTATTACGTAGCGAGTAGGTCTGAAAGAGAGTTTTGTTGTAAAGATGCGAAAGGGAATGCTCCGATGGTTTGGAGATGTGGAAAGAATGCCGGACGAGCGACTACAATGCGAAAGTAGAAGTATGTATTAGGTACAGGACCGCTGAAGTAATGTAACACAGTCCAATACAGGCGGAGAGACGGCACACGGCGGGTTTATTTAGTGGGTGAGGGCCCCACAGTACCCTGTTCGTTGCACCGAACGACGGGGTGTGCGGTTAGGTACTTTTTCCTGCCTTAACTAATAAAAACAAGGATATAGGTACAGGGGAGACCGAGACACCTACCTAGACCAAATCGGTCATGTATTGAAGGAAGGTGGAATCAGGAGTCTCCGAAACCGGCGAGCGTGTATGAAGAGAATTATTATTATGAATGTTGAGGAAGTGAGAGCTGTATGCAAGAATAGAGCCTTTTGACACCCTGTTCTGCCTACGCCGCAAGGGAGATGGCGTAATGATAAGTAAGTATCTTAGGCTAGTGGAGAGGTATGAATGGATGGTATTATACCAAATAGCTATATTTTGTGTCAGGTAGACGTTATATTCCGACTTGTGTTAAACTATCTAATACAAAAATATCAACAAAATTTCCGCCGTTTTTTCGTGTTGAGTAACATACTTACAAATGTATAATATTAGTACGGTAAAGATAGAGTAGGCAGAGACAAGGACTTGCTCACATATCATGAAGCGGCCTTACGCTGCCCACTTTACGGTTACGTGGAAATGACACGTGGCTGGTGGCGAACCACGTTGCCGCTGAAAATTGTTACTAAAATCTCCATTGCATGGGATAAAGATACAGATAAATAAGAAAACATCTCCTTTTTTTTTGTTTAGGTGGAAAAAAATGTACCTAACCGCACACCCCGTCGTTCGGGGCAACGAACAGCCCCCTTAGAATGAAAAACGAAACGTTAGACGAACTTTCGTTTCGCTTCATTGTGATTGGTCGCCTGAATCACGTGTCGAAATCTCGACTAATCAGGAATCACGCACGACTGTTGATCAATCACAATGACTCGAAACGAAAGTTCGTCTAACGTTTCGTTTTTCATTTTATGGGGGCTGGGTAGTGTGAGGCCTTCACCCACTAAAGAAATCCACCGTGTGCCGTCTCTCCGCCTGTGTTGACAGACCACTCGTACTGTGTTGGATTACTTCAGTGGTCCGCCGGCAGCTTACCCTTTCGGGTACCCTCTACTGAACGACGCATCGGCAAGAAAACATCTCCTACATTTCTGATTTGTATTTATATATACTTGACATGCTCAGCTACTTAGAACAAATTATTTCTGTAAATGTGAAAGTTCCAATCCGAGGAGTACCTACTACTTCCCCGGATTGGAAGGGACGCAGGTTCGATTCCCGCTCGCACTAAGTTCTCTTTTTCCACATTTTCACAAATAATTTGTCCTTTATAACATCTGCTACTTACATAGCAGATGTGGAATGAATTATCACGCCTCATCGGAGTGGCCCTCACGCGATCACGAAACTGATAATATAATTAGAGCCTTTTGTTTTATGAGTCACTTTAGTTTGTGACGTCACAGTCGGCTGTCAATCATAGACAATGATATAATCAATTGTTTACGGAACTACTCTAATAATAAACTGCGAGCGGTGTACTAACCCGCGTCTTTTGGAATGCCGGTACAAACGCCCAGTCACTCGCAGTGATCAATTTCTATATCGCGTTTATGCCTACAATGCAGTATATCGCAAGAAAATGTATAAAAGTACCAACTACTTTTGTACATTTTGATAGTTTTATATCGGACTGGTGGTAGGGTTGCCTGCCAAGTGGGAGTACTCACTAGCTATCGGTCCCAAGCGGGTTGGTCCACCATCTCCTGTGTGACCGGCCATGAAGCACATCGGTGTGTTCAAAAGCTATCAAATAAAAAAGTTGCATCAGAATCCGGCCGTGAAGCCAGAACAAATAAACAGAACAAAAATCTTAAAAAAAAAATTGTTCAGACTCGTCTATGTATAGCCTAAAACAGTATTTTTTTCTCAAATATCTTAAATGTACAGACAGCTCTGTCACAGCATTATAATAACGATTATACGGACTATAGAGATTTTTGTCTATAGATAAAAAACAGCGTCACGCCTGTATTCCCCGAAGGGGTAGGCAGAGGTGTATTACACACCCACGATTCGCCAGCTGTTTAAGTCCCACGTAATAGGGGGCGAGCCTATTGACGTCTACCGGGCACATTTCCAAACTCCGGGCTGCTACTGAGATTTTTTTTTTTTTTTACGAAAAATCTCAATAACACTGCTCGACCCGGGGATCGAACCCGAGACCTCATGATCAGCAGTCGTTTACACTACCACTGCACCACAGAGGCAGTTAATAATAATAAATAATCTCTTTATTTCAGGATTGTATAACCTCCATAGTAACGAACCGCGCGTTCTTCCAATATGGCCGCCTCTTCATAGAGCCATGCATGCATCAGGTCGCGTGTCCCAGATGTCCAACCAATTTGTGCAAGTCGCTGGCCCTAGCCCAGTGGCTCGCCACCCACAGCTATGATCGGATTGTGTACACGGGGGACGGCAGAAACGATTACTGTCCGTCAACCAGATTATCCACTACGGTGAGTTGGTTTATTTTACTGCGCGGGTGGTAAACAAGCGTTCCACCTGTTGGTAAGCGGTTACCGTAGCCTATAGATAAATAAATATATATTCACGGACATTTTTCACACAACGTCCTCTGGTCCCAAACTAAGCTTAATGCTTGTGCTATGGGTACCACATTACAGATATAATACATATACTACTTTTTGATGTGAAACATCTAATGTGGAGGGAGGGTAAAATTGGCTGTTAGCGAGGCGAGGTTCAAATCTTGCAAGTTGAATTTGACACACTTCCCGGTTTCCGATTGAGCTGAAATTTAACACGCATATGTATATCGCGTGACCATGGAATATTATGATAACATGGAGCTAATCTGATAATGGAGCTGGATGGTGAACATAGGAACTCTATAATGAAACGGCGCCACCCTATCGAGTTTGGATTAGTTTGATTTGTCTTGACGAGTACTTTGTCTTTAGAAGGTGTTCAGGGTCTGATGATCGAGCTAGAAGGTGGCCATAGGAACTCCGATATAAAACGACATAACCCAATCGAGTTTGGACTCGTATGATTCGTCTTGACGAGCACTTTGTCTATAGATAGTATTCAGAGTCCGATGATGGAGCTGGAAGGTGGCCATGGGTACTCGGTAATTAAATGTCGAAAGCCATCGATTTTGGGCTAGTTTGAGATATCTTGAATAGTGCCATAGTCCTAGATGATATCCAGGACCTGGATGATGATTTATGTCCATTTCCGTTATTTTACACATATCATAATTTTATATAAGCACACATTGAAAAAGTTATGATCATTTTATTTCTACTTATTTTTTTTACACAATATTTTCGATGTTTTTGTTTGTTTTTCACATCTGGTAGACGTCCCGTGACGTCTAATTTTTTTTTTGTAAATACATACATATAATAGTTAGAAAACCCAGACGCAG
The DNA here is from genome assembly GCA_948253155.1 of Leucoma salicis. NCBI lineage: Eukaryota > Metazoa > Arthropoda > Insecta > Lepidoptera > Erebidae > Leucoma > Leucoma salicis. The sequence goes on along the minus strand of OX411826.1, from coordinate 1,594,638 downwards.
TACAAATATCTGTGTTCATCACACAAATAATTGTCCTGAGTCCCACTCAATCGAACCCACGACCTCGTGCACGGAAGTCAGTTACACTACCGACTACGCCACGAGGTCCTAGTAACACCGGAGATAAGGGAGAGGTAGGTTGATATGGAGGATGGCTTGGACCTCCAGCGCTCTCACTCACCATACGTAACATAAAACAGTACCTACCGTTGCTTCATGCTCTTCTGTGAGAGGGTGGTACTTCCCCATCGAGCCCTTGTTTTTGTTAAGGCAGCAGAAAATGTACCTAAATGCACACCTCGTCGTTCGGGGCAACGAACAGGGTAGTGTGAGGCCCTCACCCACTAAATAGACCCGCCATGTGCCGTCTCTTCGCCTGTATTGGCGGACCACCCCCCCCGATCGCACCGGTTCCTTTTATTCTGGGAAAAGCAAATCACTACAACTTTTATGTACAATCACATCACAAGCTCAAAAGCCGTACCACCGAAGGAATGTAACATAGTTACATGGCACACGGCGGTTTTCTTTAGTGGGTGAAGGCCCCACACTGCCCTGTTCGTTGCGCCGAACGACGGGTTGTGTGGTTAGGAACATTTTTTCCCGCATTTAAAAAAGAAAAGGTTCGAATGCCGTTATTAGGATTTACCGTCAAGCTAGCAATGTGGTAGCGTTCCACCCCGTGCCTCGGAGAGCTCTTAAAGTCGTTGTGATCTCTCCTCCGGTCGTGTTGGAATGCCTTCCCATCGGACTCTGAGAGTAAAAGAAGTGCTCTAGAGTTTGCGCACACTCGTGCACTATAATATCTCCTGCGTAATTGGCTAGTGTACGCTGAAACTAGTTACTGTGATCGGTTTTATTATTTAACAAACTAGCAAAAAGCAGTGATCCGTGTGGTGATGGACTAAGAATACAAGTGTCACCACCCCATTCTTTCTCACGGGTGTCGTATGAGGCGACTAAGGGAATTAAGCAATTATAATCCATTGCATGACTGGTGGTAGGGCTGGTTACCAAGTGGGAGTACTCAATTGGTAACGGGCCCGAGCGGGTTGGCACCACCATCTCTCGCGTGACCGGCCATAAAGTACATCATTGCGTTTTGGCTGTAGCAGGAGATTGCCGTTCATTCTTTCATTTCATATCTGCGAAATGAAATGGTGAGCAGCGGCTTGACAATACTTTCGGTATAGTTGAGTCCATGAGCGACGGTTACCATTTACCATTAGATGGGCCGTGGCTCGTCTGCCACTAATTGCAATAAAAGAAATTGTAATGGCTCACGAAGTTTTCTACTAAATTTATAATTTTCTACAGATGACGGAAGACTACAATAAAATTCTAATTTATAAAAATTGTTATATTTTATGTGTATAAAATATTATGTTTTATGATAGATAACACATCTAGAAATAAATTGAAAATACTATGTCAAAGCCTAAATCTGAAAGTGTGATAGTTTCTCAGTAAAGTGTACCACAATATGCATAGATTGTGGAATATTACTAGATACCTAATAGTAATAACCGACTGACAACATGACTGACAGCCCAAATTGTAGTATGAAAAATGAAAATACTGTGGGTGAGCACTAAAGGATTTTACGCAAATCCTATCCAAAATGATATTTTCATCGCCTTCACTACGTCCCTCGTGGCGTAGTCGGTAGTGTAACTGACTTCCGTGCACGAGGTCGTGGGTTCGATTCCCACTCAGGACAAATATTTTGTGTGATAAACACAGATATTTGTACTGCGTCTGGGTGTTTTCTATCTGTTAAATGTATGTATTTACAAAAAAAAAAGTAGTATATGTATTATATCCGTAATCTGGTACCCATTTCATTTCACAAGCGTTAAGCTTAGTTTGGGACCAGAGGACTTTCTGTGAAAAATGTCCGTAAATATTTTTTTTTTTTTTTACTATTACGTGCGCTGGTAATAATATATACAAATAGGGCCAGATCAGAGATTACCTCTCGTAGGTAATCTGTGGGCCAGATGATATACGCCCCCCGGGATGGTTAGGAGCCGTCCATAAATTTTGCTTTTTGGACCCCCGAACCCGTCGATAGCGGCACACTGCTTCTGTAAATATTACGCCACGAAATCTAAATTGCTGCTCTGCTCCCCCACTGTAAAATTTAGTCCCCATAGATTTGTTACAAGGAATATAGTACTAGAAAGTTTAAAAAGTACTTAATTTTGCTTCTCCAGGCTACAGTGTTCCCTCGTCGCGGATATCCGCTAGACGACCTCACGAAGAAGACCCTGGCCACTTCTTCGCCTCAGGTGAAAGCAAAGGTGGTGGCGTGGGACGACTGCTACCAGATACTCCAAGAGCTGTTCCCAGCGAAAACACCAGCGATTCCATCTTAATCTATGATATTAGAATAGGTGAATTGTGAGCCAGCTACATGACGATAACCCATAACTGGCACAGTCTAAAACCTTTAAAAAACACTCAATAACGTTTTTTTTTTCTGGTGAATAAACATAAATGAGGCTGTATAAGTGTGTTGTCTAAGCTCTAACACCGCACACATTAGAAAAAATTGTGTACATAGCATAGTTACTTACTAGTATTTGAAATTCGCGCGATAATTCCACAGATTACACGCGTGCAGCTGTGCAACTACATAAACCAAAAAGTAGAATGGAAGAAAAAATCTAACTACCTATCTCTTCAACTTTATTAATTTAGTATATTTTTTAGATTATTACTTAATATATTTACTTACGCGAATATTCATCCGTCCATCCATCCATCCATCAGACAATTGACGTCATCAGTCTAGACATAGGCCTTCCCAAGAAAGCACCAAAACGAGTGGTCCTGTGCTGACGGCATCAAACGTCTCTGACGCATGTCGGCCCCGTTCTCTTAGGCGAATTTTACGCATCTCTACAATGAAATAAAATTGAAGTGTTTGTTTGTATGTCTAAACAAAGCATATATATATTATATGTTACCTATAACAAAATTTGAAAAAAGATTTTGTTTATCTGTTTCTTGTCACATGAAAGAGTTTCGCTTCAGATAGCTGATGTTAAAAAATAATTAGGGTTCGATACAAAAAACGCGACAGCAGCTAGTAATTATGTAAAAAAAATCTAGCGTGTACGAGTGGATTACCCGCAACCATGAATGACAAGTCGAAAATCAAGTTAAAACGATATTCTTTTTAAAGTAGTTTTTTTTAAATATTTATTTAATAAAATACAATTATTATTACACACCCACGGTACGCCACCTATGTTTAAGTCCCACGTAATTAATAGGGGGTGAGCGTATGGCCGACTACCGGGCACCTTTTGCAAACTCCGGGCTGCTACTGAGATTTTTTTTACGAAAAATCTTAATAGCACCGCCCGACCCGGGGATCGAACCCGAGACCTCATGATCAGCAGTCGCTCACACTACCCCTTTTTTTTGTTTAGGTGGCAAAAAAATTTCCTATCCGCACACCCCGTTGTTCGGGGCAACAGGGTAGTGTAGGACCCTCGCCCACTAAATAAACCCTCCGTGTGCCGTCTCCGCCTGTATTGGTGGGCCACTGTAACCATGTTACATTACTCCAGCGGTGTGTCTATTATATCCTACGTAATGGCGGTTCACACTAAAATTGATTGCTATAATATAACTTTTGTAGTGCCTAGTTTATGATTCTAATTTGATCGATTGCTACATTTTCGTCCAATACCTACTTTATGTATATAGACTGTTCAACTGTATTTTATGACAAAAAAAAAAGAAATTAAATTTCTTTATACCTACTCTAATTTTTCTTTTGAATATTCCACCCTGAACTGAAGTAGTAGGTATCTATCGACGAGCAATTCCTTTACTGTTACCAAAGTAAAGAAAGAAAGTAAATGTTTATTTGGTAACAATACAATCATACAGAGTGACAAATCAGAAATACAATAATCATATAGGCAAGGCAGCACCAAAAAGATCCTAGTTCAACACATGACGGACAGCCTATCACAGACTAAGGATACTACGTATCAGCCTATGTCTGACGCTGATTTAAAACCTTTGTGACACACGGACTTCAAACAATGGAAAAATATATGTGTGCGTGTGTGTGTGCTTGTCCTTATTACTAGCTCGTTGGTGCTTGTACGCGAGTGACAATATTTTCTGAGAACTACATGATTGCGTTGAAAAATAATTATTAGTAAACTTTTTAAATTTGTCCCAAGTTAATCTGCGCATATGGCGGAGTGGTTTAGATACCGGCCTTCCATCCGAGTGTTGTGGGTTCGATTCCCACACAGGCCACCTCTTTGGGTGATCCACAAATGGTTGTTCAGAGTCTGGGTGTACTTTGTGATCGTGAAATTGTATGTTTGTAAAGTTTCCCCCGTTATAAGTGTTACTCTGTACGATAGCTCAGTGGCCTTAGAGCACTTCCCCATATTAGAAAAGACGCGGGTCCGATTCCCGCTTGTACAAAATATTTCTTTTTCCTTATTCACAAATAATTTATACTTTAAAAAGTAGCGGACTATGTCAAATGCTAAAAAATATAGATCAAAAATGTTTAATAATTTGTACTTTAAAAGTAGCTGAGCATGTCAAGTGCTAAAAATATAGATCAAAATGTTTAAAAAGGCATGCCATCAAATAGTATGAATTTTGATTGCAAAACTAAACTTACTATATTGGATTAATGCATGTAAATGCATTCCGATAGATGGCGTTGGTAAGACATATGTGATGAGGAAATTGGGTACGACCGCAAGAGAGTACGATAGCTCAGTGGATTGGAGCACTTCCCCGGAAAGGAAGGGACGCAGGTTCGATTCCCGCTCGTATTAAAGATCTCTTTTTCCTCATTCACAAATAATAATTTGTATTTTAGTTTAAATAATCAAAAATATCATGAGTGTTAACAATAGTGTCTTTTCTTGATATTTGTGGGTAGCTATATATTATTTTACTCTTAGATTAATTATATTTCTAGATGGACCCTTGGCGTTGTAAACGCGTCAAAAAAAATTAGGGTGAACTTTTCATCCCAATGCTATTCTATGGCTGTTAGTGTCAATCGTGACGTCACTTGACAAGGATGTATCCAGGAGCACGAGTGTGTCATTTAAAATGTCAACGTGTGTAATTAAAGTGTGCCGAAACTAGAAAAGTCAGAAAATGTACTAAAGATATCTCTTATCATCGGTTAGTAACATTATTTCATGCAATAACTGAAGTCATTTAAATATTATTAAATATTTAAATATTTAAATGACTTACGGCCGAAAAATACGAACTAAAATTAATTTATTTTCGGAATTCGGAATATTCCGAAAATAAATTAATTTTAGTTCGTATTTTTTTAGGTGATACCAGTTTATGAACTTAAATTTCCCGCGTAATCTTGCAAAGTTGATGATATTTCAACGATATAGAGTAATAGAAACATTACCTAACATAACTATTAGCGTTTTTAATGGATCCATAAACGTTTCGACGTTCGAAGTAGTGGGGGTACTTGCTGGATGCAAAATGGGTCGTGCACGTCCAGCAAGAAATTAATAATAATTATTGACGTACGTCGAGGCTATTCACTGTCGTTTTTCGTCGTGCATCGCGCATGTCCTTGGCGGGACGTACAGCAAGATGGATGGTGCGTGAGGCGTTTTAGACGAAGAATAATATAGACTCGCTACTATTTTGACACTAAGGATGAAGAAAAGGATGCACATATTAGGTTTTACCAAGAGTGAGAGAGACACATGTATAAGTACTTTTATCCTTTTCGCGTATGCGTTATTTGTATTTGGACTCAATCAACTGGGCCCAAACAATAAGGTGGCCAACCGTCCCCATCATCGGTATGTAAGCTTGTTTTTGTATTGACGTAAAAGAAACCTTCATTAATCACATTATATACGCTAATATTACATGTTCTAATAGATTTTAAGCAAAATATAAGCATAACTTGTAAGGTTTATGATTTTTATATTACATTATCGAATTGATGCGTGTGAATCGTAGTCGAGTCATTGATTGTGATTCATACGATTCCCTTGTACTGACAACATTGACAGATAATAATAACGGATGGCGAGTGTGGGCAGTCTGGCTTGGACAACCGAACCGTGTGGTCGTGGCAGGAAGTGGTGCTAGCCGTTATTGTAAACCGAATAAGTATTATATACTAGTACCTAACGTCGAGCGAGATTGTGGAGATTAGTGTATAAATAATTATAAGTATATAGAACGGAGTTTTACTACAAACTGCAATTTCTTTTATCCTGTCATTCTTGTATCCGGCTAAAACAGGTAGTACATTTTTAGTCAACAAAGTTATAATCATAGTTATCTTTTAAAATTATTTCGGTTATCATATGTCAAACTATTGCTAACTCGACAATGCATACTCTGATAGCTTGTCTATAATATCCTTTGTCTAAGTTCCCACCCGATTTTTATGATGTTTATAAGTGACAGTCCATCTAGATATATAATTTAATCTAAGATTCTACTATTATTTTTTGAAATTTAGCAAACAGAACAGATAGTCTGGAGCGCAGAAAAAGGCTTAGACAAATTTTTATCCCGACTAAATTGATATAATCTATTTTTACATTTAGTTAAGTAGTTGATGACAAAAAGTGAAATAATCTTGTCTTATCTTCTTGTTTAATGGCTCTTGTAAAAAGTGATATTGTTCGCTTCCCTAAATAGCTTCTGTCAAATACCGTTATGTCAAAACACTGACAGATTGACATCTGACACTCAATGCTGTCAATGCTGTCATCACTGTCATTCATGAACTATCGCCCGACGCACGGTTTGCGAAAGTGTTTGGTATTATTGGGATTTGTTAACGTAAAATTTTCGTAAAACAGTCAGACGTTGTTATTTATTAAGGTAAATAAAAGCATAGCTTTCTATTTCAACGTCAAATTCTGAGTCAAATGAGTATTTACGAAGATAGAAATATTGAAACATTGCTATCGATCCATCCAATTTGGGCCATCGATATATTTTGGCGAAGTTTTCACAGTTATACCATCGAATTGTGTTATCGTTATCAGAAAATCTGTGTAATGCTAGTGATAACGTACGTGATGTTATTACAACGGTAAATTAACAATTATTTATAGAGGCGAACGGGGAAGGCGTACGCCCCCATTTCGGAAGTATAAAAGTTTTCGTCAGCAATATTAAAAATAATTAAAACAAAGGTATTGTATAAATTTGTAGCAGTCACGTACATCCGTAGGTGGGAATAATATAATACTTTCTGATATTTACGCGAATCATAATGGGGATAATATTTACCTTATAAAGCTGTAACAGAGCTGTGTCTGTTTTAAGATATTTGAGAAAAAATTACTGTAATAGACTATATAGGCGTGTCTAAACACAAAACAATTTTCTTTAGATTTTTTGTCTGTTTTTCTGTTTGTTTGTTCGCGCATCACGAAAAAACTACTGAACGGATTTTGATGCAACTTTTTTTATTTGAGAGCTCTTGATTAGACTTAAAAACTTGGTATACATTTTATCCCGCTACTATATTGGTGACCTGAGATATAACCGAAAAACTAGCGTTTGGCTGCGGCAAAGGCATACATATCAATCAAGCAATTTTTTTAAACAACACTAATCTATATTTGTTTATTGTTAAACATTAACACTAATGAGTACTCTTCAACTTCAGTTTTAAGTTATTCAAGATTACAATCTTGATGACCCCAAGAGTTTCTTGCCATATTCTTCTCATGTGTGGTTTTAAATTTCAGTAAAAATGGCCAGTGAAAGCAGTTCTGCAGTTTTAGAACTGAATGATGCTGATACTGAAGACACAGAAGCCACAACGGGCACGGACAACACTCATGAGGGAATGCCGCTTATCATGGAACATGGCTATGATATTGCTGTGAAGGTATGCGTATAGATTACAAAAACTCTTTTTATTTTACGCAGGTAAACTAGTATACCCACCTGAGAGTTGAGGTTAGCAGATAGACTATAGATATCTATCTATTTAGATAGATACTCCTGCCACCTCCAAGTATAGGGGCAGCAGCAGGAGATGAAGGAAAACGAGAGTTTGGGATAGACATGGTTGTTTTTTTTTTATTGCATGCATTGGCAGACAAGGCACAGCCCATCTGGTGGTAAATGGTAACCGCCGCCCATGGACTCGGCTATTCCGAGAGTATTGTCAAGCTGCTGCTCACCAATTCATTTCACATATATGAAATGAAATATAAACGGCTATCTCTTGCTACAACCAAAACAACAATGTGCTTCATGGCCGGTCACACTGGTGATGGTGGTACCAACCCACTCTGGCTCGATACCAAGTGAGTACTCCCACTAGGTACCCAGCCCTACCACCAGTCATGCAATGGATGACAATTGCTTACTTCCCTTAGTCGCCTCATACGACACCTGTGGGATAGAATGAGGTGGTGACACATGTTTTCTCGTCTGTCATTACACGGACAAAAAAAAATCCCTGTTAATTCATGTCAACGCCCAAGACTCATTAGTTCATAGTTGCTATTATTAGATCAAGATTATCAAAAATTGGTTATGGTTTGACTGCTGATCTCTTTCATGATTTATTTCCAGGTGGATGCTCCAATGAAGCAGCTGTCTACCCTTGAGACTTATGTGACTTACCGTGTTAGATGTGTGTGTGCGAGATGGCCCACTCCACCTTATGTAAGAAGAAGATATAACCACTTTAAGGTATGCATTTAAATTAGGACGCCTGCGTTAATGCATCTAATTAACTTACTGTTTGGTGGACAGTAATAAGTAATGGTTGATATGGCATTTGACATATACCAAGACATTAAGAAGGAATGTGTTATCGAAATTTGCAGGCCTGAGCAATTGACCACTGAAGCAATGTAACATGGTTCCAGTGGCCCGCCAATACAGGCGGAGAGACGGCACACGGTGGGTTTATTTAGTGGATGAGGGCCCCACACTACCCTGTTCGTTGCCCTGAACGACGGGGTGTTCGGTTAACACATCTTACAACAACCATCTTCCGTGTGACCGAACCTTTTTTTTTTGTTAAGGTGAGAAAAAATTCACCTTACCGCCCACTCCGTCGTTCGAGGCTACTAACAGTGTAGTGTAGAGCCCTCACCCGCCGTGTTATTACTTCAGAGGTCTGCCGGCGGTCGTGTGACAGACTCTGAACCGGTGTGTTTTCTTTGTAGCGCAAAATTACGGTCCAGTCATTTAATTCCTTTATGTGAAATTAAATGTTGGCTTGGCAGTATCCTAAGTTGCCACTTACAATCAGATGGGGGCTTTGGCCCGTTACGTCCCTTACTTACCATATGAGACCCACAAACACGAAACTATTGGTAGAGCCTTGCTGATCCCAGCACGAATGGGCCGGATCGGGGAAGTACTTACTAGCTTCTCACCAAAGATCAGCGTGTAACAACGGTAGTTACGCCTATCGTTGTTTCGTATAGTGAGGGAGAGCGCCGGAGACCCAGGCCCACTCCCTATCCTCTCTTTATTATCCTTCCTATCCACCTCCTATCTATTTCCTTGGAGATGGCGACGCGTGAGTGATACCTTTGGGTGTTGATAGCGTCTATAGGCTGCGTTACCCGCTTACCATAGGTCCGTATGCTTGTTCGCCAAAAAAAAAGAACATGAAAAGACATATCTGTGGTTGCGTACTTCAGTTGGTGGATATGGAATATTTTGGTGATGAATTCCGTTGTTCCAGCTGTTACACAAGCGGCTATGTGCCGCTCACCCGCTGGTCGCACCACCACCGCTCCCCCCACTGCACTCGGCGAGGCAGCAGCTGGACCGGTACTCGCCCGCCTTCGTATCCATCAGAACATACGCGTTGCACGCATTTTTAGGTAAATCATCTCATCTGAATATATTTTGAAACATTTTGGTAATATAATAATATATTATTTATTAGAGTAACAGTACAACTGATAATAATAGTAACAGACACATTAGGGGAAATCTTTGAGGCATGTGGGTGGGGTTCCACGTTTTTAATTGGTAGAGTCATGTTTGTATCAGCATGAATGGGCCGGCTTAATAAAGGGTGGTACTCCCTCAAAAGATCAGTGTGAAACAACGGTAGTTACTCCTACTGTTGTGTTCCGTATGGTGAGTGAGGGCGCCGGAGGCAGCCTGGGTTATCCTCAGTCTCAATCTTCTATTCCTTACTTTGGAGTTGGTGAAGCGTGAGTGCTACGGTAACCGCTCACCATCATGTGGGCCGAATAATTGTTTGCCACCCACATATAAAAAAAAATATAGTGTACAAAAAATACAGACTAACTTTCGAAAAGGTTAATGAAAATTGAACAGTAACTTCAGCTATCTTAAGAAGCCCTTTTATTGTATAAATACAAAGCTCTTTATTAAGTCTGAAATTAATAATATTTTTGAGTATACAAATAAAATTATTATATTTGAATTCGAATAAGTGTGGACAGAGAATTCTGCCTTGAGGTACTCCAGAATGAAAGGAAAAAAAAATTAAATGAAAAATGTTTTATTGACATTAAACAAAGTATTTAAATTATACTGAATTCCCTGGCGTCTGAACTGGCTGAAGCTGTGTTCCAGACGACAGTGACTTCTCCCTAGAGCATGTTCACATTTGGTCAAATAAAAACATGTAAAATTAAAGTAAAATTAAAAAATAAAAGAAAAGTTAATAATAATAATAAAAAATATATAACTATTGTGTGTGTGCGCACGCGTGTGTGTGTGTCTGTGTGTGTATATGTGTGTGTGGTTGTGTATGCGCGTGTGTGCGTGCGCGTGTGTGCTTGCGCGCACGTATGTGTGTGAGTGTATGTGTCTCTGTTTGTATGTGCGCCTATATCATTTACCTACAGACAGCAAGTTTTCAGGCATATCATAGCTGAAACTACGTAACCATTCAAATACAGCTTTCTTGAAGGCATTATTATTATTATTTTTAATTTTGCATGCCTTTTCTAGTTTATTATATATGTTGGGAGCTAATACTGTAAAATACCTTTGGGCTAATGTTGTTCTTACTTTGGGTGCAGGACAACGTAGGGTACGTTTAGATGAGGGCGGTAGTGTAGGTATAGTACTTTTGTGATATCTTTTAAGTATTTCATAAATATAACGTTGCCTAACTGTAAGTACACCGGTTCTTTGATAAATATCAGTTGTTGGATGTCTGTAGGGCAAACACATAAGTACCTTAAGAATAGCTCTTTGAGCTCTCTCTACGACAATAAAGTGGGCTTTTTTGCTGCACCTCCCCATGCATAAATGCAGTATCTGATCAAACATTGACACAAGGCATGATAGGTAATAATTAATGTTTTGTGATTGGCTACATTTCGTAAGTTTTTAAAAACGTATATAAGTTTCCTGATCCTAGTCGCCAAAGTTGATAGTTGTTCAGTCCACGCAAGTTTTTCATCTATTTGCAAACCTAAATATGTCTTATATGACAGAAGATACCCTAGATAATGTATTGCAACTACAGTTTGTGTGAATATTTCTCCTGTTGCATGGATATGTGTGTATTGTGAGATTAAATGGTTTCGGGAGCGTAAGATGCGACTTGTTAAAACAGAGGTAATTAGATTTAGACGTATTTAGAGAAAGGAGACTATCCTCCAACCATGTTGTAACTTTAGATATACCATTATACCATATATTTCAGCTAATTGACGGACTTTATCCCAGGTTTCCCGTGGAAAACTAGGGCAGTATCATCTGCAAACATAATTATATCCATATTAGGTATAGTGATGTCGGCTAAGTTAATAATATACGTAAGGAAGAGGGTTGGTCCGAGAGTACTACCTTGAGGAACACCAAAAACGCAAGTCGCACTGTCGAATGCGCTTTACACAAATTTTATTATATCCTAAATCGGCGGATTTATTGCTAGCTTCCTTCGAGAAAACTGATAACTGTTTCAGGGTGTTATAACAGATCTCGAAATATGTAAAGATTGATATCATGATTATGTTGTTAACGTTATTGAAGGCATTCAACAATTACACGAGAGTTCTCCAGAGCCTCCATCTCTAACTTTTTATTGCCTGTTGATATAAGGAGTGGGTAACTAGTAATGTGTATTAACTAGTTTGGGCCCGATTAGAATTAACTTTTAAATGATATGGATATAGCCTTCCATCAAAAATACAATAGATTTCGCATCGACCCAAAAAATACATCTCTGTAAATACGAGCGCACTTGAGAAGTGAGCTCTTATTTTGTTTAGTTCAAAAAGTACTTTATTTATTGCTATTTAAGCTTGATTTCACAGTAAATGTTATTTGTCTATTCACTTTTAAGTGGCAGTAATAAGTTATTGCTTTGCTCGTTGTTTGTGACGAATGACCGTAAATGTAAGATAATATTTTAAAGATTTGTGACTTTATTACTAAGTGCCATGATTGTAATTAGGTTGAAATTAAAACTGTTTCAAAATCTTTGTGTGTTAGTAAACAGATGTACAGCTACATCTGTTTACTAACGAAAGTATATATTCACATTGACAGTTTTTAGCTGTCAATGTGAATGTTCGGGACACTGTGTCTTTTTTGTATATATAGACTGATGATCCCGAAATTTGGCACACATATACTTATCTTTTTATCTTGGGAAAAGGGATGATCTGTGGCTGTAGCTATTTTCGTACCGAGATTATTTATGTTTCGAATGATGACGTATTTATATTATAGGCGGCTCTGTCGCAGGCAAAGGCTAGTTCCATAGAGAAAGAAAATTGTTTTCCTATTTTTTGCAGATCGTGTAGCAAAACACCCTATACTTACCCACAGCGAAGATTTTCGTGTTTTCCTGACCACGCCTGATGAGGAGCTGGAGAAAGTGTTCAAGAGTGAAAACAGCGCGCTTAACTTGTGGGGGTTGAGCAGCGCTCTCTACGGGTCTGGAGAATCTAAGACTGCCAGTGGACCTAGGTAAGTTCAGCTGTTATTTAATTGTAAAAGGTAGATGTTTTTCTTTACAAATTAGTTACTTGGTGAAGGAAAGATGAAAATTGTGAGAAAACTCTCTCTAAGGGTCTGTCAACCCTCACTGGGCCAGCGTGGAGGAAGGCCCCGTGACAATAGTGGGGCAGTAAAGTACTGGTATTTTCGGAAAATAATGTTTTGTACCCGGATGTAGTCTGCGGCCATCAAAGCTTCGAAAAGACTGAACAGATTGTGAGTGGTAGTTTTTTTTATATTTGAAAGCTAACTTGATTGACAGTTTCGTAAAGACATCTAAAATAAATGTGATGTGGAGATTGGGTGACACCGTTAGGTGACCGCGATAGCTTAGTGGTCCAGAGCACTTTCCCTGATTGGATGCGACGCAGGTACTTCTCTCTTTTTCCACTTTCACAAATAATTTGTTCTTTAAAGTATTCGTAGATTTAAAAAAAAATGACTTTAGCGTGAAAATGACAAATTGAAAATAAGAGTTGAGGAGGATTTGAAACTGCATCTTCTGGATACCGTCCCAGATCTTTTGCCATGTATCGCAGTCCCGAGCAATTGTCACGATGGCTGAATTGGATGCCAATTTCATACGTAAGGACCTAATATAATTTACACACTCATCATACAGGGTCAGGGATCCAGAGTTTACTTCAGCGGCAGACTACCTTCAGTCCCTACAACAAAAGTTGACCACTCTCTGTACTTTGACCACGAAGCTGCACAAGAATACAGACGCCTTAGCCACCGAGCTGTTGGGGTAAGTTTATTACTGACCTATAGGGTAAAGCGTATCACTGAGCTATTAGAGTAGTAGTTCTAAGCTATATGGTAAAGTGTATCACTGACCTATAGGGCAAAGGAGTCTGCCCACTACACCGTTCCATACCATGACCGTGCTAGGACCATATCGGACACAAAATCAATACGATACGCTCTAATATGCCCACTAAATATTATGGCATCCAATATTATGGCAATGATTGCCATAATATTGGATGACGAAAAAGAAAACAAAAAAAAAGTACATCCATCAGCCATCCATCTATCAGCCTTTCAACGTCCACTGCTGGACATAGGCCTCCCCAAGAGAACGCCACAACGAGCGGTCCTGTGCCGACCGCATCCAACGGCTCCCCGCAGCTTTGACCAGATCGTCGGTCCATCTGGTGGGGGGCCGTCCTACGCTGTGCCGTCCGATACGTGGTCGCCACTCGAGAACCTTTCGTTCCCAACGGTTATCGGTTCGTCGAGCGATGTGGCCTGCCCATTGCCACTTCAGCATGGCAACCCGGCGGGCTATGTCGGTCACTCTCGTTCTACGGATCTCCGTATTACGGATTCGATCACGTAGGGAAATACCAAGCATAGCCCGCTCCATGGCGCGCTGAGCGACTTTGAGCCTTGATATGAGGTCAACATTCAGAGACCACGTCTCTGTTCCGTATGTCATCACCGGTAACACACACTGGTCGTAGACCTTCGTTTACAGACACTGCGGAATATAGGATGAGAAGATCTTCCTTAGCTAAAAAAAAGTACAAATTCAATTAATTTTTCATCCTCCATTACAGCGTCTTTACGTGTACACGCGTCTCATTGAATTGGCAACAGACAGCTAAGTAAAGGAAGGCGTTTACAACGTCCTTATAACGGTCATCATACGCGGTTACAACCCGTATACTCACCGGCTCGCCGCCTACGCACACCGGTTTGGCAACGTTGCGTGCCATGCACGGAGCGTATCGGCACCGGCAAAATATTCTCGCCGACAATTATTGACGCTCCGTGCATGGCACGTGACGGTGCTGGTCGGTTACGGAACGGTCGAGTGGGCATAGTCACATACTTTTTAATACAAAGAATATTTTTTTGCCTGGCACGTTCCTAGCACGGTCATGGTATGGAACGGTGACTCCGTAAAGCGTATCACTGAGCTATTGGAGTAGTAGTACTGAGCTATAGGGTAAAGCGTATCACTGAGCTATTGGAGTAAGGGTAGTATTGAGCTATAGAATAAAGTGTACCACTGACTTATAGGTTAAAGCGTATCACTGAGCTATTGGAGTAAGGGTAGTACTGAGCTATAGGGTAAAGTGTACCACTGGCCTATAGGGTAAAGCGTATCACTGAGCTATTGGAGTAAGGGTAGTACTGGGCTATAGGGTAAAGCGCATCACTGAGATTTTGGAGTAAAGGTAGTACTGGGCTATAGGGTAAAGTGTACCACTGACCTATAGGGTAAAGCGTACCACTGACCTATAGGGTAAAGCGTATCACTGACCTATAGCGTATCACTGAGCTATTGGAGTAAGGGTAGTACTGAGCTCCCACCACCCATTAAATAAACCCGCCGTGTGCCGTCTCTCCGCCTGTGGTGGTGGGTCACTAGAGCTATTTTGTATTACTTCAGTGGTCAGCAGTGATAATCCTAAATGTTAAAATTAAAATTAAGGATTGCAAATACAGTGGTATCGAGTCAAGGTCCAGGGCCCGTAGAGTGTAACTCATTAAATCGTATCGTCTCGCTTGTGATTGGTAGAGAAATCAACGCGTAATGTTGCAATAATCTCGCGGCTAGGGAACTAATATACAACAGGAATGCGCACTGATACTAAAAAACGGTTCTAGTGAGATAGTAGGTACGAGGTCTATTTATCTCACTCTATTCGGGTGACTATAATTATGTTTGAAAACAAATATAAATTTTCTAATTTTTTTTGTTATTATTAGTTAGGTTAAAAGTTAGTTTTAACTTTTGTAGGTTTTGCTCTCACGCTACATATAGTGAACCGATTTTGATGAAATTTGATCCAGTTTTTAGGGAAGCTAAACATTTAAAAAAAAACTAATATATAAGCGTAACTAGAACATGGGCCTCCTCTACATTCAAAGATGCCGACCAGACGTATTTCTTGGCTCATGCAAACAAACAAAATACCTACCAACTGAACTATAGTTATAAGTCCGGATATAATAAAAACCTTACATTTGAGGAAGTTTACTTTATTGTGACTGACAGTTTTTTGTTAATTTTATTTTCGTGAACTGGCTAGCCCATCTGAGTTTAAAAACCTTAAGGCTTAGATTTGAATGAACTGAAAAAAGGAATGTCTAGATGGACACTCGGCGTTGTGAACGCGTCAAAAAAAATTGGGGTGAACTTTTCATCCCAATGCTGTTAGTGTCAATCGTGACGTCACTTGACAAGGTCGTATCCAGGAGCAATAGTGTGTCATTTAAAATGTCAACGTGTGTAATTAAAGTGAGCCGAAACTACAAAAATCGGAAAATGAGCACTAAAGATATCTCTTATCATCGGTTAGTAACATTATGTCAATTACTGGATAAAGTAAGTCATTTAAATATTCCGAAAATAAATTAATTTTAGTTCGTAATTTTTTGTGTGATACCAGTTTATGAACTTAAATTTCCCTCGTAATCTTGCAAAGTTGATGATATTTTAACGATAGAAAGTAATAGAAACATTACCTAACATAATTATCATCGTTTTTAATGGATCCCTAAAGATGCACAGTCGTAATTTTCGGAATTAATTACAATATTACTATTTGTAATATTACTATTTATTTTAATGATGAAGATTGTTTAACATAATTATCAGCGTTTTTAATGGATCCCTAAAGCTGCACAGTCGTAATTTTCGGAATTAATTACAATATTACTATTTGTAATATTATTATTCATTTTAATGATGAAGATGTTTGCATTTTGCACGCCTCATAAGCGAAGCGTTGAGGTGGGTATTACTGTCGTTTTAGGCAGAACAACTGATTTTTCAAACTTAAAATGTCTCTATTTATCATATATTGCACTTGTAAAATAATATATATACACACACATATCAAGAAAAACACTATTTTTAACACTCATGATATTTTTGATGCCATTTTTGTTATTTAAACTATGTAGTTAAAAAACTGTTTAAAAAAGTTCTGTCTTGGGCGTCCGTGTGTTGTAGGTATGTTCGGATAATGTATGTTAACACGATAACTACCGATAATTATGAATAGAGCCCTATCACTTTTAACGGTCTGATTCGATGTGGCTTAATTGTTATTAAATAAACAAAAAAATAGTGAATATTTATGCTCGACTCGATACTATTACATATACTAGTAGTATTCTCAATTAAGAAGAATATATATATATATATATATATATATATATATATTATATATATTATGATTATGATAGTAAATAGAAAGAGATAATTAATTATACTGACGAAACATTTTGTAGTATAACAATGTCTTGAATCTATGATAAAATAATTTTTTCCATAATTTAATGGAACTACCACTGAAACTGGTATCATTACGCGCGCACACATATGATGATTTTGAGAGACACTTAGAGGATATTTTATTTAAAACCTCCTGTTCAAATAAAACAATTGTGATCTGTGGAGATTTTAATATAAATTTACTTGAAAATAGTAACTCAAAAATTTATAACTATAATGAAATCTTATAACATATACAATGTTTTTCTGGAACCTACTAGGATTACTTCTTTGAGCGCAACTTGTATAGATAATATATTTACAAATGCAAAACCAATTAATAAATCTATCATAAATAAACTGGAATCTGATCACTGTGGACAACTTGTGGTATTTCCTGGAACTAGTAGGGTCCATAAAGATAAAGTTACCTTTGTTCCAATGAACTCTAGCCGCTTAGAGCTTTTTAAATGTAATCTATCTGAAAAAGTACCATGGTTGCCTTTTCATGACAACCCTAACGATTTATATACTGCTCTATTCCAGTTGATCAGTAATGAATTCAGCAAGAATTTTAAACTTAAAACTGTAACTATTGGCGCTCGCGCGGGCTTTAGTGAATGGGCTACCTGTGGTGTTTATAAAAGTAGACTAAGGTTATATGAACTTTATAATGAAAAAACCTATAATCACAACCCAATATTTTTGGATTATGTAAAAAACTATCCCAAAACATTCAAACGAGCCTGTTCCTGTGCTAAATCACTATATCTGAAAAATAAAATCAAAAAATCCGGCGATATTATTAAAATGACTTGGAAGGTGATAAACAGTGAAACTGGTAGAGAAACAGTGCGCAAGAGGGACTTTAACTTGAAAATAGATGACAAAAATGTAAGAGCGAATCGAGAAGTGGCAACGGCATTTGAAAATTATTTTACTAATATTCCTGTTTTAACAACAAAACATCTGATGTTGTCTCCTACTGCAGCCGAATCGCTCCTTAGGCAATGTGTTCCGATATGTAACACTTCCTTTAAATTCTCGGATGTCAATGTAAACAGTGTTATAAATTCTTTTAAAAGTCTTAATATTAAAAAAACTGCGGATTTATGGGGTATGTCTGTTAAGTTAGTTAACTCGATTATTCATATAATTGCTCCCCAATTGACATCTGTGTTTAACGGTTGTTTTGTTAATGGTGTATTCCCCGACCTTATGAAGTTTAGTAGAGTAATTCCTTTGTTTAAATCTGGCAGTACCTCAGACCTTAATAGTTTTCGTCCAATTTCTGTACTACCGACACTAAGTAAAGTATTTGAGAAGCTTATTCTCAAACAAATGGTTGATCATTTTGACAATCATAATTTTTTTCATAAAAACCAGTTCGGCTTCACAAAGAATCGCTCTACTACTGATGCAGGTTTAGAATTGTTAAAAACCATATTTAAAGCTTGGTAAGATTCGCACGATGCGTTAGGCGTATTTTGCGATTTGTCTAAGGCATTTGACTGTGTACATCATGAAACCCTCATTAAAAAGTTATACCATTACGGAATCAGGAACAGGGCTCTCGAGCTTTTGACTTCTTATTTGAGCAATAGAATTCAAAGGGTCGATGTTAATGGCACGTTATCACATGGGTCTGTCATGACAATGGGTGTGCCGCAGGGGTCCATGTTTGGGCCATTTATGTTCTTAGTCTATATTAATGACCTACCATACTACGTAGGAGATAATCGAAATATTGTGTTGTTCGCAGATGATACATCTTTATTATTTAAAATAAGAAGGCAACAACTTAATTATGACAATGTGAACAACACACTATCTAAAGTTGTTCATTGGTTCAATACTAATAACCTAGTTTTAAGTGAAAATAAAACTAAATGTATAAAATTTACTACACCCAATGTAAGGTATGTAGAAACCAATGTACAATTGAATGGCGTCGAACTGGACCTTGTGGAGTCCACGGTTTTCCTAGGTATCACTATAGATAACAAACTCCAATGGGGCCCCCATATTAAAAAATTGTCAGGTAGGCTTAGCTCAGCGGCATATGCGGTAAAAAAAATAGATTATTGACTGATGTTGAAACGGCTAGAATATAGTTCATTTCAGTTACTTTCATAGTATTATGTCCTATGGCATACTGCTATGGGGATGCTCCGCCGATTTAAATTCTATATTTGTACTTCAGAAAAGGGCTGTTCGTGCAATCTATAATCTGGGCCCGAGAGTTCCCCTTAGACAGAAATTTAAAGAAATAAATATTCTAAATGTCGTGTCTCAATTTATATATGAAAATCTGTTGTATGTCAAGAAAAACATCAGAATCTTTGATAAGTATAGCGACGTTCATCACATTAATACAAGGAACAAAGGCAATCTTGTTGCTCACAGTACTCGTCTCCACAGAATCAGTAGATCTTTCATGGGGCAATGTATATGCTTCTACAATAAAATTCCTGAAAATGTACGAAACATGCCACTAAATAAGTTTAAGAAAGCCATAAAAATTAGACTTTGTAATGAAGGTTATTACACTGTTTCGGATTATCTTGAGGATAAAACTAAATGGGCTTGAGCTGCTCCTCATTCATTAATTTTCAAAATTGTTTTATAAGAAATAATGTAATTTTAGTTATAAAGATTATATTAAATTGTAATAAATTGCCAATTTAAAAAAGTGGCCCATGAGTTTCTTGCCGGGTTCTTCTCATGAAAGGCTTTACTACGGAATCCGGCCGCTTGTGGCAATTGCAATCGCCACTTTGTTATTGCGGTTGCACTCGCCTCAGGCGCTCGTGTTAATTATTTTAATTATTAGTGTATTATTGACGATTTTAAGTGCTACTTAATAGGCCTATGAAATAAAGATATTTTTGAATTAGAATTTGAATTGCAGAAGAAGCGTAATGACAGCTGTCACGCACAGTAGCATCATAAATCCCGCCCGATTTTTATGACGTTTATAAGAGTGACACTCCATCTAGATATATTATTAATCTAAGCTGTCACCCTAATTGTTCCATAATAAGGCTTTAACACGCACTGCAAAACCTCACAGGGCGATTTTTTTTCTGGCGGTTTATAATCCGTGTACTGAATCGTAACTAGAACGTACTGCGTATAAAATTCTTAGTGATTCTCAGCCGAGACGCATGAACCTAAATGGATATCAGAACATAAATCTTGATTGGATTTTTATAGCGGCGTAAAAGGCATGTCAAAACATGTTACTAATGCTGGATACACGCTTTTACGGCGTTAAAACCTATGAAAGGATTTTTCTATGTAAAATACCAAGCCTTGCGAGAATATAACAAAAAGTTTTTCGGGTATTTTAGAATGACTATAAAAACATTCAATAACTTACTTACTAGTCTAACTAGTTTTTAGGTTATATCTCAGGTTCCCAAAATAATAGCGTTGATAAAACGTAAGTACTGTGGAGTTTCACCCGCGTAAGCGTAGGTAGACATAAGTTTGAACCTAGGCAATTTTTACAAAATTCGATAGCATTTTAATATTTACTTACATACTTATTATCTAAATAAGTAATAAACAACAGACTAGATAAACAATAACACGTTGGATGTCCGTGGTTTCACCTGCGTAAGATTCTACTTAGCAGTGAGTGATGACGAGTGGTTTCGATTGTTCAAACATCTCGATGACTTTCTATTGTTTTCATTTGCAGTCGATGGTTACCTTTCGATTGTTCAAACATCGCGCCATCGTTCACGATTGTCTTCATTCATAGTTTTCACTCGGCTCGGCGCTCACTTATCGAGTCGCTACTGACTTCATTCATGTTTGAAGGATCAACCAATCGTAATCCACAATCGCATCGAGTCGTTTGGTTTGGACTTATTTGTTTGTACCATTATAAAAAATGAGCGATTTAAAATCTAAATTTGGCAGATAGGAATAAATAACAAGAATAATTGCATGATATTATTTTTGAGAATAAAGTGTGTTGCTGTATATACAGAAATACAAAGTGCACAATCCTGTTGTATGCTAGGTCCATGCCTTCGGCCAATCACGGGAACCTCTCAACCAATCACAATGACACGATGCGATGTCGATAACATTTACATTTATTGAGATACATTCTAATGCCCCAGATCTCGTACCGCATATACTTCTGACATTATTGAGATTTTTTAAGATTGAGATTGAATTTTTTTTTGCATATTCGTATTGTTACTAATGAAACTAGATGCAAAAATTGATTTTTTATTTGCTTGAAATTTAATAGCTTTCGTTCAATATATTTGTTCTATTTTAAAAAGTTGTAAGCGTTAAATTACGTAACTAGCAGGTAAAGCAGCAGTACTCGTATTACAGTACCTTGGTTTCGTTCTACTAAATGAAATGACAGTGTCAGTTTGACAATTGTTTTTTGATTTATGTAATTTTGACATATCAATACATCGTAATGCTACCAAATTACAAAGGCAAAGGCATATATCTCATTCTACCCATTATGACGTCTTTAGGCATTTCTCGATTTTAATTAACCATTAAAAAATACTAAAAATATATAGTCGAGTTCAGAATGAGAAAAAGAAACGGTATTATTATTTTAGCTTATAATTTATTTAAAATGTTGTCAATGATGTTTGTATTTGTATACTATTTATGACTGCTCGGTGAAGGAAAACATCGTGAGGAGACTACAATCATCTCATGGAGTCTTATCAACCTATGGCCTAATCCCTCTCATCGTGAAAGGAGGCGTCCTCAACAGTGGGATAAATGGTGTAAGGTATTAGTTACGCTGTGACTGAGGCGTCGTCCTGTGTGCGCAGCATGAAGCGCGCGTGTGACGTGTGGGCGTGCTCCGTGCGGGGACGCGCGGGCGCGGCGGGCGGTGCGGCGGGCGCGGGCGCGGGCGCGTGGCGCGCGGCGTGCGTGGGGGGGGCGCGTGCGGCGAGTGCGAGTGCCGGCGGGGTGACGCACGCGCGCGCGCTGCTGCCGCTGCTGGCGCACTACGCGGCCGCGCACGCGCACAAGATCCGCCAGCGCGACGTGCTTCACGGTACGGTGCGCCACTACCAGCTCATAGCGACTTGTTTCCAGCATGGGGGCCTCGTGGGACGTACCACCCTCTCACACTATCAGCGTAAGGCAATGATAGGTATGCCTGCTGTTGTGTCGTATGGAGGCTGCTGGAGGCCCCAACCCTTTCCTTATCCTCTGCCTATTATCCTTCCTATGTCTTTCCTTGAATTAAACACAAAGTAAAAAATGTGAAATCGAAAATAACAGTCACGAGCAACGAGCACGAGCTTAAGAATCGTTGTGATTCGAAACTCGATGAAACGAAAATGCGTCACGAAAAGGTTCTAAAACATGAATGGATTAAGTCAATTGCAGAAAAGTCCATTAAACTTACTTGAACTTTGAAATATTTTTTTTTCACAAAAAATATTCCTTGGTAGTTGATTTGAAACCTCGGTCTCCGGTTTGCGTGATCAATACTTAAGTAAACCACATGACCACAATGTACATTATATTAAGTTTGAAAAAGTGATATGCATTCAATAATAAACTAATATCTCTGTTTTGCTACGTTCACTTGGTATTCCCATGCCACTTATAATAGTACATTATTACCCTAGGGGTGAAAGTAACTTATTGAGTCCCGAGACGGGATTTTGGGCCCGAGCGCAGCGAGGGGCCCCTTTAGTTCGAGGGACTAAATAAGTCTTTAACCCGAGGTAAACACTGTGCTTTTTTTCATTACGAATACAAAGTGTGTTTAAGTGTTTACCTCGGGTTAAAGACTTATTTAGTCCCTCGAACTAAAGGCTTACTTTCACCCCTAGGGTAACAATGTACTTCTTACCTACCACCGCAGTGAATCATATACTTTTGTTATTTATGTTGCTATGGTGAGGTTCACAAGATCTTTTACCAAAGTTGTCCCATGAATTCCTACGGGATCCATTATATCGTTGCAGAAAACGAAATTTAAATTAATTTTAATGCTCCATTAAATTTAATTAATGAGAGGTATTTAAAAAAAATATCCTTACATTTTGTCCTAATACTCCTGATACTCTATATCCAGCTTAATCTCTCATAGGCTACTTTTCAGAAGTTTCACTTCTGCCGTGTGTGAATTGTACATATATGCGCTTTTTTGGATTTGTGTGTGTCTGTTTATCTATTTGTTTGTTCGCATATCACGCAAAAGCTTCTGAGCGGGTTTTGATCCTTTTTTTTTTTGCTTGATAACTATTGATTTGCTAAAATATACTTGATTTATATTTACCCCGCTAAATCGGGAACTTGCAACCTTTTTTTTTGTTAAGGCGGGAAAAAGTGTTCCTAACCGCACACCCCGTCGTTCGGGGCAACGAACAGTGTAGTGTGGGGCCTTCACCCACTAAAGAAACCCGCCGTGTGCCGTCTCTCCGCCTTTATTAGCAGGCCACTGGAACTATGTTACATTCCTTCGGTGGTAGGGAACCTGCAACCTAACAATTAGCTTTTGTCTGTGATGGAACTGCGGGCAAAGGCTGGTCCTTAGGTCCTTACTGACAATATAAATATGATTAGTTTTTTTGCTGCGCGTTTGCACATAACTGCACCTATCGTCACCAATCGTCCTACAGTCTACATGGAAGAAATCGCGAGCAATAAAATGTTTTAACACCAAATTGATTAAAAATTATGTTTATTTTTCTTCTGGGAACCAAGCTTAGAAGTTTCGTTTAGTCATGATAATTTCATGGCCATTAAAATGAGTAATTAACTAATAAAATTAGTATTTCAAACTTAAAATTCGTCGTCAATTTAGTTGATTATAGTAAAAATCAAAATAGTTGCTTCTTATATATTTTTTATGTGATGGCAGTTTTGCAAACAAAAAGTTTTAAATATTTTTATTTTCTTTATTCAGCTGCGTACGTGTCGGGCGCAAATAATTCGGACGATTTGCATAATAGGTAAGATTTACAATATATTTTTTTACAAGTTTCCTTGTTACCGTCAATGAGGTAGAAAAAATTTGCAAGAAAGAGTCCATCCGGTTAGTATAACATCTGAAACATATATGAATCAGGAATATAGAAATCTATTTTAAATTGTATAACCTCTAAGCAATAGAGATACAGCGATAGTCTAGCGGTAAAACCAAGGAATACTAAGACAGTGGTATCGATATATTTGATCCCCAGTCCAAGGTTCATACCTTGTACGGCACACATCTCTGAATTCGAGATTTTTCAAAATTATGTGTATTTGTTTTTTTTATTTTATTTATTTATTACATTTAGTGGCAGACGAGCCACGACCCATCTGATGGTAAATGGTAACTGTTGCTCATGGACTCAACTATACCTCTCGGTATTATTGTCAATCCGCTGCTCACTATTTCATTTCACCGATATGAAATGAAAGAATAAACGGCTGTCTCCTGCTACAGCCAAAACACAACGATGTGCTTCATAGCCGGTCACACGGGAGATGGTGGTACTAACCCGCTCGGGCCCGATACTGAGTAATCCCACTTGGCACCCAGCCCTACCACCAGTCATGCAATGGATGATAATTGCTTATTTCCCTTAGTCGCCTCATACGACACCCATGGGAAATAATGGGGTGGTGACACTTTTATTCTTAGTCTGTCACCACATAGACATTTGTTTACAATGTATCACACCGATGTGCTTCATGGCCGGTTACATGGGAGATGGTGGTACCAACCAGCTCGGGCCCAATAGCAAGTGAGTACTCCCACTTGCTACCCAGCCCTACCACCAGTAATGCAATAGGTGATAATTACTTACTTCCCTTAGTCGCCTCATACGACACACGTGAGAAAGATTGGGGTGACACATGTATTCTTAGTCCGTCAGCACGCGGACTAAGAATACTTGTGCTTGTGAAGTCTGCCAACCCGCACTGGATCAGCGTGATGCACTATGGCCTAATTCCTCTCAAAGTGAGAGTAGACCCGTGCCCAATAGTGGGACAAGAAAAACATATTAAGTTTTCGCAATTTTTCACAAATTTGTTCCTTCAACTATAGCCATTTTGTATGGCTAGGTGTTAAAAAATAAATAATAATTTGAAACAAGATCTTTTCTATCCTCGCAGATTAGAGCAAGCGTCAGAGGCGCTACGATCAGAGCTGTCAGACTGGATTCCAAAGACACACTCTGATATCAAGACCCTCCTTCTAGAGCTAGCTGAAAGACAAGTTAATATACACACACAGACCCTGTTAGGTTGGGAGCATGCCCTAAAATTAGCAACGGAATGTAATACAGAAGATATCTTTAAAACCGTCTCGAAATCAGCTGTCCAGCATCTATCTCCATCCAGATGCAAAATGTCGCCTACAGAAACTGAAAGAGATTTAGATGATTATAGTGATTATAACGATGATTTAGACAGCCATGATAGTGATCAGATCAGACATTTGAATGATGATATTGCCGAAGGCGATTTAAACGGTGACACTGAAGCCCCAACTCATGATGATGAAACACTTAAAACAGTTAATCCTGATGTGAATTTAATAAACGACGATACTAATCTTATAGAAGATTCTAGAACAAATAAGACTGAAGAAGATTTGCTAAGTGAAATCTTAGAAGATGATTTACCCTCCAGCAGCGAAAAAAAGATTGTTGTAGATAATATTAAAGATCCATTGACGAATTTCACTGAAGTTGATCTGTCTTGATTCTGTGATTCTATATTGTTGAACTTTTTGGAAGAATGAAATAATGAAAGAACTTTTTGATTCTATTCTGTGTTATGGAAACAGTGATTGGAGTTTTGTTTTAGGCGAGTGTCTCACTATTATCTACATTGTTTTGTTTTTTTCGTAAATTGTTTGTAATATCTTCATGGTTTTTCCTAAAATCATGTCGTCGAAGCTATCTACTGAGAGTGGTATAGGGCAATGAACCTCGTTTCACGTATATAGATTATAATTCAAATTAAAGCATCGACGATCCGTTGGTGCGTACAACCTCTACGGCAAACGGCAGCTGGTCGCTGCTCAATAACTGCCTGCGTCCTACGTTTGAGTACGAGTGACAGTGACAGATCACTCTTCTAGAAATCAATACTTCACACTAGATCTTCATTCTCGGTGAATAGTGGCGCCACAGTCGTGCTCCTACGCCGTCATGCATAATAATGAATTGTGATTATTTATTATTAACATTCAGGTCTCGGATGTCCTAGGCATTGAATGAAAACTAGGTTGAGATATTATATCTATAATACGCTGTTTGTACCTTCATCTGTTGAAGGAGAAAGCATTTAATATCGCGCTGTCTCTATCAAAAAGTACGATTTTACGTTTATTATAAATAATGTATCTGTCTGTGAGAATGGACACTTACCAAGAAATATAATAAAAATGTATTAATTATATCTTGGAACAACCGGTCAGTGTTGTTATTGATACGGCAATCCTAATTTTTTTTTAGAAAATACTGCATATTGTTTCATTAAATACGGTATAATAAAATACGGCAATTGGTTGCTCCCGCCAGTTACATTTTTTTCGCGCCATCTGCTCAAATATATTCTTGCTCGGCGGGATTGAATCCAATTGTTTCTGGGCTATGAACCCACAACATCAGGTGAAAATTTTTCACATTTCCTACGGCAACTCAGATTTCTACGATTAAACACTGCAACCGGTATAAGTCAAGCTTCTACCAATTGAAACTATAATATCTATCTAGATTATTTTCTAAGACTTTTTTTCTACAACCATTATGGCTATGATTAGGTATTTTTATTTATATAGAAATTGCAACATACATTTTGCGTGGAAAAAAAAATATTATCACGACAGATCCAAAAGGGTAAATTTTCTGTAGCTATTAATTTATTGTTTTTTTTTTAATGAACATTGCATCAGTACTGTAATGTTGGCAATAGTACAACTTTTTTTTTAAATGTGGTCGAATGTAAAAAAAGATATGACCAAATCACTGTACATAATATAAATTATAAATAATCTTTAATATAGTTTTTTTTTTATTTATATTTGTGGTGAAAACTGCTGAGATATATTAAGTACGATACATCACGTATATATTTTTAACTAAGTATAATATTAGTCTGAAATAGTTTTGGTTATGTCGTAGTGACGCAAAAATATTCTGACGAAATTTCTTAAGTGATAATGTCTGCCAAAATAGCCAGCATGTAACTTTGGCTAATGCCCTTTTTTATCTTTTTAAATAATGTTATATTTTATCCGTACTATGTTCGGGTACTTAAAAAGTTACCGGCTACGGCCACTACACTTATAATTTTTATACAGAGAATTTTTGTATGAAATTCAAAAAATAGATCGGTCTCAGTACTCTACTTTGCATCCAAAGGAATGTATCATATCATAGCTATGTAGTAATTTAAATTTATACAATAAGTTGTTTATATCTGGCAATACTTATTTATACATACAATAAAGAATTTGCATTATTGTTTATTTTTATTAAGGGAAACCTATTTTACATTTTTCGAATTGTATTCAATTAAGAAATTTAATTCAATACGATTTTAATGTCGTCAGTCTATACTTTATTCACTATAATTCTTCCACATTCATAGATTTAGCTGGATTCAGGAAAAAAATACTTAATATTTAATCGTCATACCACGAGTATCATAAGATCCAACTAAGTAAAAGTGCCACAATAAGGCCTTGGTCACGAAGTCAGCGGGAGCGGGGCGGCGGCGCAGGGAGCGGCGCGTTTCAATGCATATATTTATATGGAACTGGCCTCGAAGGCAGCGGCGCGGGGAGCGGCGTACGACGCGGTGCATACGTAGTAGAATTTACATCTTTTGCCCACAATAATTCATACTTTAGGAAGGAGGTAGTATCAAAAAGATGTCGTCGTCGTCGTCGTCGTCGTCGTCGTCGTCGTTGTTATGTCATTTCGTTAAAAAAAGGAGACTTAATTTCTCGTAACACAATATTACGCCGCTCTAACGCCGTGCGGTCTGCGCGCTGGCTTCGAGACCAGGTACGATGATGCCGCGTCGCCGCCGCGTCTTTCCATTCTGTACAAAGCCAGAACGCAAGGGTATGAAACTAATCACGTATAGATTGGAAATAAGTTTTTTACGAAGTTCTTCCAATCCATACAAGAGCAGTAAGCACGCAAATACTCGCGTGTACTTTGTAGTAACATAGAAGTATATCTTGTTCCATAATGTACAGCGCCAGTACGCATAGGGACTTATCGTGTATGTTTCGGAATAAACGCGCAAAAATCTGGATTACAATTTGTAAAAATAAACTAACCTAACCCACCGCGAAAAAAATAAAAAAAAGGGAACACGACCTAGCATTTAACGTCTCGCATAATATTAATACTGCTCGTTAAAAAGTACTTTTTTTAATAAAAAAATATTATGATTAAAAGTTATTGTTATGTATTTAATCCTACCTAATAAAGTTCAAAATGTTCAAATATAGTTCCATATTTTACTGAATCAAAAAACTACTTAGACTTTTAACACTCTTGTCAAGTGTAAGTAATTCAGTATAGTTAGGAACGAAGACGCGAGCATCCACGATACAAACTATACACGATACAAACTATACACGATGAGTACGCAAAATTATTGTAATAACAGATTTTTAAAACAACATTACAATATATACGCGAGCAGTTTCTTATGGCTGCGTTCTGGCGTTGTATAGAATGTAAAGACGCGTCGCCGCCGCCTCGCCGCCCCACTCCCACTGACTTCATATCCAAGGCCTAAGGCATAGAGGGTACCTGGAAGGGTAAGCCGCCAGCGGACAGTTCCATGGGTCCGCCAGTACAGGTGGAGATACGGCACACTGTGCTTATTTAGTGGGTGCGTGCCCCACAGTACCCTTGATAGAGCAGGCCAAATCCTAACCAGTGGCAGTAGGTAGTGCAGTGGGCCAATGTGATCACTGGAAAGACTTTTGGATTACCTATATTAGACTTCGTCATGGACTTCAGACTATAAATACATAATTCTACGGAACATTATGCGAAAATAGCTATCCCAGAGGAACTGTCTTTTTCTCTTCATCTGGTCTTCAGAGTATAAATATGTAATTTCATGATGATTGGTTCAGGTGTAAGAGCGTAACAAATCATTTTATAATATATAAGCATTTAAAATCAATTTGGAGAGAGAATTTTATTTTTGAAGCATAATGCTTTAATGAACATTGTAGACTTAAAAGACTTTTATTCTAATGAGGAGTGAATTAGTTAAAATGTGAAATATTTGACAATGTCAAAGACTGTAGAATGTCAAATTCTGCCAAATGGTACGCTGTGCTTTGCTTTGTTTGTTGATTTTGAAACTATTATCCTCAATGTAACCTGGGATTTTTTTAAATAACTAGTCACAAAAACTGTGTCAATATAATTAATTTGCTGAAAGTTCCATTTAAAACCGTCAAAATTGCGTCCAAAATGCAAGGCGTTAGTGCTCCGCGGGAGCCTACGCAACCCGTTATCAGCACCAGTTCTACAATCCTGACTATGAGAGAAAAAGAAAAGTACATAGAAGATTTTGATTTCCCATTTTGTGACGAATCTTCTAAATATGAAAAAGTAGCGAAAATCGGCCAAGGAACTTTTGGAGAGGTATTTAAAGCACGCGCTCGAAACAGCAACAAAAAATTCGTCGCAATGAAAAAAGTCCTCATGGACAATGAAAAAGAAGGTTTTCCGATTACAGCACTGCGTGAAATCAAGATATTACAACTTCTAAAACACGAAAATGTAGTTAATTTAATCGAAATATGCCGGACAAAAGCCACATTCCACAATAAATACCGTTCAACTTTTTACTTGGTTTTTGACTTTTGTGAGCATGATTTAGCTGGTTTATTATCAAATGTGAATGTTAAATTCAGTTTAGGAGAGATTAAGAAAGTAATGCAGCAGTTACTAAATGGTTTATACTATATACACAGTAATAAGATTCTACATCGTGATATGAAAGCGGCTAATGTATTAATTACTAAGAATGGGATTTTAAAGCTGGCTGATTTTGGTCTGGCGAGGGCTTTCAGTGTTGCCAAGTCTGGACAAGTCAATAAATACACAAATAGAGTGGTTACATTGTGGTACAGGCCACCAGAACTGTTGTTGGGTAAGTGGAACATTTATTCTACTATTCAAACTGCTTTTTTGTGATTAAATGTTTTTGACCATTAGGCACTAATTCCTAGGTAGATAGGGCTTTGAAAATATAATACATATATGTAGGGTAGAGTAATAGAACAATTTTTTTGTGAAAGTGAAAAAAGAGGCTTACTTACTGAAAGTGTTTTAATGAAACTTTTTTGTTTGATAGCTTTCGCTTAGACTTAAATCTGGTATGATTTATCCTGCTACTATATTGGGAACCTAATATTTAACCTAATTAGAGGAATTAGAGATTATTTGTGCTATACGGTAACATATTTTGATTAGAAGTGGTTATTAAATCAATTATTTTTGCCCTATCAAACAAAAAAAATTGTGATGGTCATCTGATATGGTTAGGGAGCTGGGTGTCAAAGGAGAAGACCCATCACCTATACAAAAAAATGCCTGAAATGTACAACAATGAAATATATGCCAAAACCTACTACAAATCTTAGGAAACCCATTATAACATCAATTATTATCAAAAAAACTAGGTAGTAGCCAGTTCCAAACATTTCTTTAAACATATGGTTATGGTAAGGATTAATATGCAATAATAAAACAGCAATATGTAAACATTTTTGTTGTTTCATCATTAAAAACCTAATATCATCATCATCAATAAACTGAGCAGGAGGATAAATATTAATTTAGTACCGCGCCGGTGCTAAAAAATGTAATATAAGTAATGCAATTATCTATTTTTATTTATTCTACTCCTTGATTTATTCTACTCTTTAATGCAACATGTCAAACTGTCATTAAGGCAAAGGAAATGTGTTACAGCCACAATACGTTATCTATTTTGAAAATAATATGATTTTAATTTATATTGACACGCATATAATCATTTTAATTATATTTACGGTACATACTAGGTTGAATTAAATCAAAATAATGATAACTGTGGACTAATTCTATCCTACTCCAAAAATCAATAAGAATGAATTAGCCGGATATCAAGTTTAATATTTTAATGGTTGTTATATTTTTGCCCTAGTCAAACAAACTTGAGAATTATTTCATTATACATATTTTATTCTAAATAGAATAAAATTAATTAATTAATTTGACTATTAATAGTTACTGTCCGTTTCAGGCATATCCCTTTCTATATGATCTGTTTGTGTGGCAGACATGATTAATATTGATGATTGTACTATAAAGAACATTAAGGACCATGTCTGCCACCATAACAGGCCTGCATTATCAATTGACAGCACCTTAATGTAAAAAAAAATGGTACACTAAATCATTTGTTTGTAAAGTATAAATTATTTGTGAATAAGGAAAAAGAGATTTTTAGTAGGAGTGGGAATCGAACCCGCGTCTCTTCCAATCCGGGGAAATGCTCTAAGCCACATAGACCATTTGTCTTACGACCAACGCCATCTATCGGCAAGTATTGGGAGGTTAGATAAGAAAATTGGGATGATTGAAAGATCAGTAGGATAGCTCAGTGGCTTAGAGCACTTCCCCGGTTTGGAAAAGTCGCGGGTTCGATTCCCGCTCCTACTAAAAATCTCTTTTTCCTTATTCACTAATAATTTATACAATAAAGTAGTGTGATCGTGGGTCCAATGAATTGTGCTCGGTGGTGCAGCGGTAGTGTATGCGACTGCTAATCATGAGGTCTCGGGTGATAACGTCTTATAAATCGATGAACGCCGGCCGCATCTAAAAGCACTTCCTCGGATTGGAAAAGACGCGAGTTCGATTCCCGCTCGTCCAAAAAATCTCTTTTTCCTTATTCACAAATAATGTGTACTTAAAAAGTAGCAGAGCATGTCAAATGCTAAAAAATATAGATCAAAAAAGTTTAAAAAATCGCGCCATCAAGTAGTATGAATTTTAATTTCAAAATTAAACTTTATAGGATTAATGCATGTAAATGCATTCCAATAGATGGCGTTGGTCGTAAAGACAAATGTGATGAGGAGATTGGGATGATCGAAAGATCTGTACGATAGCTCAGTGGCTTAGAGCACTTCCTCGGATTGGAAAAGACGCGGGTTCGATTCCCGCTCGTACAAAAAATCTCTTTTTCCTTATTCACAAATAATGTGGACTTAAAAAGTAGCAGAGCATGTCAAATGCTAAAAAATATAGATCAAAAAAGTTTAAAAAATCGCGCCATCAAATAGTATGAATTTTAATTGCAATATTAAACTTACTACGAGCCCCGATGCAAAATAGTTCGTCTAGTATGGAAAGTAGTGCAAAGCGTAAAATATAGAAAGTAAATATTGGTCAAATAATTAAGAACGTTTAATAAAAAGTAAATCACAATTTGAGGAACATATTAAAGTTTATTTTAACATAACTGAAATTCTTTCATGACTTTATATAACATAAAAAAATATTCTAAAAAACATAACGCAAAAGTATTCGTCTACCCTTGTCACTCACGCAAAATAGTTCGTCTACCACTTAGTTGTGTCGCCTTTGCTCTCAATGACAGCTTTAATGTGAAGAGGCATGGTTGTAACCAACGCTGCACACTTCTCAGGTGTAATTGACTCCCAGACAGCCCAGAGTTTAGCCTTTTAAATCGCTCTTCTATCTTGATGGATTTTTACGGAGAACTTTTTTCATTTTCCACCATAGGGTTTCGATCGGCGACAAGTCCGGGCTGTTAGATGGCCATTCGATTGTAGGGATGCCTTTCGCCAGTAGCCACGTCTTTGTTATCCTTGCAGTATGGCAGGAAGCACCATCCTGTTGAAAAATGAAGGAATCTTGATGCTTAAGTGACGGAATATAGGGCAGTAAATTCTCTTCCAAAAGGTTTTGATACCTTGCAGCATTGATAGAACCATCCACAAACTGCACACCACCAACACCTTGTGCAGACATGCAGCCCCATATCATAAGAGACGCCGGAAACTTCACTTTGCGTTTGAGACAATCAGTATGAAATGCCTCATTTTTGTTCCGAATCACTTTTTTCCATTCATTGCCGACTGTCACTTCAAATTTGGACTCGTCACTCCAAATGATCCGCCACTGGTCGGAAGTCCAATTTAAATGATCACGAGCAAACTTCAACCTCCTTTTCTTTTGTACAGCAGTCAACAGTGGTTTCTCCTTAGCGGTGTAAAATCCGTAACCCATTATTTTTAGGGACTCTTTTGCAAGTATCAACTGAGACGTCTTTGTGAATCATGTCCTTCCATTGCACTGTGAGTTCTCCAGCTCGAGCACGACGATTATTTTTGATAATTTTCTTCAGGATTCTGTTTTCTACTGCACTTGTGATATGTGGTCGACCAGTTTTCTTCAAACAAGAAGTCGTTCTATTCTTTTTATAGTGCTGAATGATAGATTGGACTGTAGACCTGGGAAGTATTAAGTCTTTAGATATTTGGTAACTTGATTTGCCAGCATCGAACCCACAAATTATTCGCTTTCGAAGCTCTTCACACACGGGTTTGCCACGACCCATTGTTATTTGAAAACTAATGAAAAAAACTGAAATTTTCATAATTTATACTGTCTCACTTGACAAATAACACCGAATTACTTTTACAAATTTAAATTATGCAACGTAATTGTACAAAGAAGGAATAATCTTATTTAACTCACCGATAGACGAACTCTTTTGCATCGATTAACAATTAGACGAACTATTTTGCTTATAACTTCTTCGAATTTAAAACAGGATATGTATAGATTTAAACGGCTAAAATAGTTTATTGGTTTATAATAAAAAAATGGCATAAGTAGACGCGACATGTGATAGTAGAACAGTTTAATATTTTATATAGATATACAAAAATAATGAAGTTTCTATATAGGATTAATGCATGTAAATGCATTCCAATAGATGGCGTTGGTCGTAAAGACAAATGTGATGAGGAGATTGGGATGATCGAAAGGTCTGTACGATAGCTCAGTGGCTTAGAGCACTTCCCCGGATTGGAAAAGACGCAGGTTCGATTCCCGCTCTTACAAAAAATCTCTTTTTCCTTATTCACAAATAATGTGTACTTAAAAAGTAGCAGAGCATGTCAAATGCTAAAAAATATAGATCACATAATTTATACTTTAAAAAGTAGCGGAGCATGTCAATTGCTAAAAAATAGATCTAAAATGTTTAAAAAAATCGCGCCATTAAATAGTATGAATTTTAATTGCAAAATTAAACTATTGGATGCATGCAATGCTTGCCGATAGATGGCGTTGGTCGTAAGACAAATGTGATTAGGAAATTGGAATGATTGAAAGATCAGTAGGATAGCTCAGTGGCTTAGAGCACTTCCCCGGATTGGAAAAGACGCGGGTTCGATTCCCGCTCCTACTAAAAATATCTTTTTCCTTATTCACAAATTATTTATATTTAAAAACGTAGCGGAGCATGTCAATTGCTAAAAAAATTGATCTAAAATATTATTTTGTGTTAAATATTATTTTTTGGTATTCTCACTTTAAAAAGATACAACTAAAATAAGAAATTATGAAAAAAAATTGAAAAATGTGACATTGAAAATAACAGTCAGTTGACGTGGAATGCCCCTTTTATACGGCTGTTTTACGCGGTCAACCTTGAGAGAACAGTCGATCGTCGATTTACGTTTTTTTTTATTAATAATTATTAAATAAAAAAAAAATATTGATTAAAAGGAACAACAACATGTGCCCACACATGTATGGGCTTAGGTATCATATTGTATGTTGAAACTTACCTTAATTTATAGTGTTTTAAGTGAGTGAGATTTTCGAGAAAAAGACTAATAAGGGGGGTTAGGCAGAATGTCATATTTCACGTGTCGACCGTATCTGTATGATATATGATGTCACAATAATCCGTTGGCCAATCACGGTGATCTCTCAACCAATCACAGTGATCACGATACGATCGACATGTGAGATATGAGATTCTGCCTAACCCCCAAGGTTATATTTTACGTGTTTGTATCTACAATAAACTAATATTTTGCGTTTTCATACTTTTTATCATGTATATAACAAAATAGGTATTTAATGTGACAAAAATGAGTCGTCACGGGACGAAAACATCGATTTTCTTTCTTTCTTCATATATTTTTCGAGTCTTATATAATTCTTGGTAATCGCCATCTCGTTATCCATAGACGAATTAAAACTGTTATTAGTTTATTAATAATTGACATTTCACTTCATTTAGATGATTTTAGTCAACAGATGGCGTTAAAACAATTTTAATTAAAAATAAAAATAATTTGGCGTGGATCACCACGCCAAATTGGTTACAGTATTACATGGTGGTATTCGAACGATCAAAGTAGGTAAATTACACTCTTATTTATCGAACGACGAATTATCGACGAATAAGAGTCTGTAATTTACCTACTTTAGTCGAGTCGAGCGTAAATATTCACAATTTTTTTGTTTATTTAATAACAATTAAACCACGTCGACTCAGACCGTGAAAAGTGATAAGGCTCTATTCGTAATTATACTGAATCGTAAAAGAAAAAAATACTCGATTATATAGTAAAGTATTTCGTTCGTTATCGTGTTAACATACATTATACGAACATACCTAACCCACACGGACGTCCAAGACAGACCATTTTTTAAACAGTTTTTTAAATGGCATAAAAAATATCATGAGTGTTAAAAATAGTGTTTTTTCTTGATATGTGTGTGTATATATTGTTATACAAGTACAATATATGATAAATAGATACATTTTAAGTTTGAAAAATCAGTTGGTCTGCGTGAAGCGAGAGTAATACAATATTTATAATATTGCATATATTATAAATATAATATATTTGCATTCCATCTGTCAAAAATTTGGCTATAAATATGTCTGTTTGTAATTATTAAATAACACCTTTTTACTAAATGCATATGATAGTATCTATAGACAATACTTATAACAGAAACTGTTTGTTTGTTCTGCCTAATCTCCGAAACGTCTGAACAATTTGGAAGAGACTTTTACTGGCAGATACTTGATGTTATAAGAAGTAACTTAGACTAATTTTATTTTGAAAATTAGTGTTCTATGCAGAAGTGAAAACTAAACTCCGTGCGGACGGAGTCGCGGGTAGCAGCTAGTATACACATAAAAAATAACTTTTCCCCTGGTTGATTTTAGGTGATCGTAACTATGGTCCCCCAGTAGACATGTGGGGTGCTGGTTGCATCATGGCTGAGATGTGGACGAGATCACCCATTATGCAGGTACGCTTTATCCTAAACATTATTCTTCTCAATCGTATCAAAGTATTAGAATATTAGTTTTTCAGCGATGAGCCATCTAGGCTTAGCAATGAAGACCACTGAAGGAATGTAATATGGTTGCGGTGGCCCGCCAATAAAGGCAGAGAGACGGCACACGGCGGGTTTATTTAATGGGTGAGGGCCCCACACTACCCTGGTCGTTGCCCCGAACGACGGAGTGTGCGGGTAGGTACATATTTCCCCCCTAAACAAAAAAAAAAGACAGCAATGAAAAGGTTAACAATATGCTAAGGTATTTGATATTTTTTTTAGTATTTGACATGCCATATAAATTAACACAGTGAGAAAATGTGAAGTCGAAAATAACAGTCATCAACAGTCAGAGCAGGATTCGAACCTACATCTGGAATACCGTACCAGATGATTTGCGAATTCAGCCATCGTGACGGTTGCTCGGAACTACGAATTCCGATAATAAATTCATTCTTAACGTCTTGGGTGACGCCTGCGCCATCTGTCGCAAGTATTAGTATTATATTTGTATTAATAATTACGGACAAATGCTATCATACCGTCCAGCAATTACTCCAACATGAAGCGATTAGGAGTTTATTTAACCTTCTCGGCAATTACTAATATAAGATGCATGTGATGGTGACGGACTAAGAATACAAGTGTCACCACTCCATCTTTCCCCGCGGCTGTCGTACAAGGCGACTAAGAGAAGTAAGCAATGATCACGCATTGCATTACTGGTGGTAGGGCTGGGTACCGAGTGAGAGTACTTACTTGCTATCGGGTCCGAACGTGTCGGTACCACCGTCTCCTGTGTGACCGGTCATGAAGCACGTCAGTGTGTTTTGGCTGTAGCAGAAGATAGCCGTTTATTCTTTCATTATACCTTAACCGCACACCCCGTCGCTCGGGGCAACGAACAGGGTAGTGTGGGGCCCTCACCCACTAAAGAAACCCGCTGTGTGCCGTCTCTCCGCCTGTTTTGGCGGGCCACCGGAACCATATTATGTTCCTTCAGTGGTTCATTTCATACCTGAGAAATGAAATGGTGCGCAACGGCTTCACAATACTCTGGGTATAGTTGAGTCCAAGAGCGACGGTTACCACTAAGCCATCATATATACCATCAGGTAGGCCATGACTCGTTTGCCATCATAAGCAATAAAAAAATATGTTATTTTACACTAATCTTATGTGCTATGTTATATTGACCAAAATCTGAAGTTCACGGGAGAAACCGCGAGCTCCTCGCCTAATAAAACCAGCAGACACGAAGAAAACACCAGCACCGTGAAGATACCATTTGGGAAAAGTGGTTGGTTACTTACCATCAGGTCAACCTGGTTTCAGGGTCCTACGGAACAGCAACAGTTAATTCTTATCTCCCAACTTTGCGGATCGTGCACTCCAGACGTGTGGCCCGGGGTGGAAAACCTCGATCTTTACAATAAAATGGAACTTCCTAAGGGTCAGAAGAGGAAGGTGAAGGAGAGGCTCAAGCCATACGTAAAGGACCCATATGGCTGTGATCTATTAGACAAACTGTTACAATTAGACCCTGCTAAGAGGTTGGTATTTTTCAATATTATTATTTCTTTTTCGTTAAACCTGAGCGGGTTGGGGTTCTACCATCCTCTTACAGAAAAGTTTTTTTTATAAGGCGCACCCTGTTATTCAAGGTAATGAGCAGGGTAGTGTAAGATTTTTTTTTTTTTTTTTGGGCGCGAAAAAATGTTCCTAACCGCACTCCCCGTCGTTTGGGGCAACGAACAGGGTCGTGTGGGGCCCTCATCTCCGCCTTTATTGGCGGGCCACCGGAACTATATTACATTCCTTCAGTACACTAGCCACTAAATAAACGCGACGTGTATCCCTCCGCCTGTATTGGTGGACCACTGGAAAGGAGATGTGCCAAATGCCCATACATACTCGGCCTGCAAAGGACATACATAAAACAATATGTTTTTTGAAGATAAATGACTACCCTATTGCCCTGTGTATTTCTTTTCACACTAAAACTTTTGGATAATGGGATAAGAGACATCTAAGATGGATATAATTTTGAAATTGAAATACCTCAAAATCGAATATTAGATCATAAAGAACACCATAATTGATTATAAATAAATAAAATAATATCTACATATATAAACAAATAATGAGGTTAAGGGCTGATTCGATCAAACAATAATAAATTTTATTCCTAGAATAAATCGCTACTTACTCGAGAATAAATCAATTTTACGTTTCACCAACAACAATACGAAGAATAGCGAGCCTATTCGGGAATAGTCACTATACCACCGATAAGCGTCGAATAAGGAGTTAATCCAAGAATAAAAAAATGGCGTCATCTTTTTTGTGCTGTCATTTTAATTTAAACTATACAGTGACAGCTACATTCTCACGCTATAATACGACAAATAAGAGTTGAGATGAGTTCAGCTATACATTGTCCCGTTTGTAGAACAACTTCTTTTTGCCGGGTATGTACATTTAGTTCGCCATTCGCGAATACCTATTCTAAGTATAGCTTACGTCAGATTACGTGGAAAAACGACTGTTATTATCTAGAGAATAAAATCGTGGAATAGATTATTCTCGGTATAGTTAATCTTGTATATATATTCGAGTTTGGCCGAATCCGCTCTTAATATCACTAAAAATGGTATAACTTACACTCATAAAATCACAATACAATATTCACCATACACAACAACAACAACAACAGTAGACGAGTAGAATGACATCACATGACAGATGTAAAATGTTTTGCCAATATTTTGAATCATAACTTAGAAATAATATCAGTTTTCACCAAATAATTATGAAAAATATTTTATTAAATAGGCATATTACTGTTCTCACGAAATTATTTAAGAAATAACTACGTAATATTGTTTTGTGCCGTGTGGGTCCGGCTTTAGAATTGTCCTACCCCTCTCCACCCATGGGAGTCGTAAAAGCCGACTGAGGGAATAATAGAGGAGTGGGCAGCAGCACTCCTTCGAGTATTAACAAGATCCACTACGATCGCCAAGCGTGGCGATTACGGCACTATTCTCCATTCTTGGGGAGGCTTATGTCCAGCATTATGGACTTTAAAAGGCTGATGGATGGATGGATAATTGTTTTGTAATATAATAGTACCAACGTTTTTAATGTTGTCAATTCATCGTAGTGGCAATATCCTATTTGATTGTCAACAGATAACAATCATCCACCAATCACCATTACGATTAAGTACAAATTCAAAATAATACTTTTTTAAACTATAATCTTTTTCTAAATTTCTCTCAAGAAAAGAAAATCACTGACGGATTTTATAAATTATTATTTTAATTTTAAATATTGAAAACATTATGTCCGCCACATGCCGTAAATGGCACATATCCTTTGCGAAATTTCTTTAGTGGTCTGTTGAAATTGCAATAATCCCTGCTATATTCCGTAAAGCGATTGAAAGTGCTGGAGGCCCCCAGGAAGGGTTTGGGCCTCCAGCACTTTCACTTCATCATGTCCACCTCATCTTCTCTTTATAATAATTCCTCGTCATTTCCTGTTTCGCTGGATTGCTCAACTGAACAACGTGAGAACTACGCCTCTGGATTAGCGTCTATAGTCTATGCTCCCTTTTTTTTGTTAAGGCGGGAAAAAAATTTCCTAACCGCACACACCGTCGTTCGGGGCAACGAACAGGTTAAGGTGGGGCCCTCACCCACTAAAGAAACCCGACGTGTGCCGTCAACGCCTATATTTGCGGGCCACCGGAACTATAGTCTATGCCCTACAGTAACCGTTTACTGTCAGCTGGACCGTGTACGTATCCCTTTTCAGGGGTTGGCAGCGCGTGATTGGTACCCCTGGAACTACTGATTTCTGTTGATTATGAACGCTTAAAATTATACAAGCCCTATCCCTGTTTATCACATTTGTAGTAAAAAACTTTTGTCGTAATCTTACAAATTCTTTTTCAGATTTGATGCAGACACAGCATTAAACCATGACTTCTTCTGGACTGACCCAATGCCTTGTGACCTTGCTAACATGCTGGCTCAACATACACAGAGCATGTTCGAGTATCTAGCCCCTCCCAGACGGCCTGGCCATCTACGACATCACCACCACGTGGCTGGTGCTCAGGCCAAGCCAAGCCAACCTGTGCAGGACTCGGGGTATCAGGATAGAGTGTTCTAGAATACGGACTGTTAGGAGCAGTGATGTGATTGGTATAGATCCACACTTCCATATTATCCATTTATACATATACAGTAGCGGCTTCGCTAATCTTTGGAACTACCAAATGAAATAGATTTTTTTGCAATTGATAACCCAACTTTTCAAGAATGTTATAGGAGGATAATAAATATATCACTGCGACACCTAAGGTCCAAACACAAATAAAAAAATATCTAAACAAATAAGTGCCTGATGTCACATAAATTAAACTGAACTACGATTTAAAATATAGATGGCGCTTTTCTAAAAATTCGTCATTACTTTCTGTGGAGAATTTTTGCGCAGGATAACTTTTATAGTTGAAAATATTATTTCAATTCATCATCATATTTGATAATTTGTGAACAAGTAGGTTGAGGTGGACATTTAACACACACTCATAAGTACAAATTATTTGTGAATAAGGAAAAAGAGATTTTTAGTACGAGCGGGAATCGAACCCGCGTATTCACAAATAATTTGTACTTTAAAAAGTAGCGGAGCATGTCAAATGCTAAAAAAATATAGATCAAAAACACACTCATAATTTTGAAGATTCAAAGGTGTGTTGTGAAGTGTCGTCCTCGGACTCTGACTGC
This sequence comes from Leucoma salicis, assembly GCA_948253155.1. Lineage (NCBI taxonomy): Eukaryota > Metazoa > Arthropoda > Insecta > Lepidoptera > Erebidae > Leucoma > Leucoma salicis. Next base: position 1,553,224 of record OX411826.1, on the reverse strand, counting down.
ATATTGAACTCTGGCAGTGATGATAAAAAGTTTTTATTTAATTTAATTCAACCACTTACTATCATGTGGGTCGTGGCTCGTTTACCTCCATTATAAAAAAAAAATGTTTATGGCCTTGCTTACTGCTAGCTTGCCCAGTATGGGCCGACTCATATGGGAAAGTACCACCCTCCCACAAAAGATAAGCGTGAAACAACGGCAGGTGCTCTTAGTCAGTTTTCGTATGGGAGCGCCAGACCCCAAATTCCTCTCCCTATCCTCTCGCGTAGTATAGAAAAATACTGTTATTTAAAAAACTATAAATTTGTTTGTAAGACTGTAAATAAGAAAAATAGCTTTATAAATAAAATGTTTTATAAAATTACTGCATTTTTTTTCGGTTGTTACCGCTAAATATACCGTTAGCCAAGGGCGTGGTGCGATTGGTTAACGGTCGACAAGGGTGCACAGGTAGGTAGATAAATTTCACATTATGTATCACGTTATGGCGGGAAAAAAAAATATTTAACCACACACACATGGTTCGGGGGTCTCTTAACCACTAAATAAACGGCGTGTGCCGTCTCTCTGCCTGTATTGGCGGACCACTAAAACTGAAGGATATTACTCCAGTGGGTCTAGCTTTTCTCCTAACCACGTTATTATTTCTTCTAAAAGGAGGATTTCGACGTTGGTTAGCAGCTAACTAATTGGAGGCGCTGGGGACCCTAATAAGATTAGTAACTAATTTGCTTTTTTTTTTTTTCAAAATGTTCTTTATTTTATAATAATAAAAATATGTACAAACTAGTGTAAATTACATCCTAGCAAGACAACAAATGAAGATTAAAAAATGTTTTACAAGCTTATCACTTATTAAAAAAAAAACTTTTAACATGTACATTATTTATGTATTCATTGCACTCTAGAAACAAGTGATGCGGTAATTTATATCGACAATATGTATCGATAAACGATAGATTTGTTTTGTGTGTTTTACATAATGTATTAATTAGCTTATGTTTACTTTGACGATTCGAATGAATATAAAATTTTTCAGAAAGCTTGTATATATAAACATTAATCCTAGGAAGTCCAATCTTAAGGTACAAATTAAATAAGTTAACTCGAAATGGGGTGTTATATGCAAGCTTAAGGGCTTTATTAAAGTGAAACTCTTATTAGATCGTCTCAAACTTTTTGTTCTGTGTGTTGCACGTCGCGTGACGGTCGGCCGCGGAGTAGGGATAAAGTGAAAGGCGCTCGCCAGAGCAGCCAAGGCCAATATGGCGGCGCCTATAGTTCGCAGCAACTGACCGTGTAGTGTATAGACTATTACTTCATGGAATATTATTCCAAAAATGTTTAGTTAAATGTCTATAATGTGAAAAAAAGTTTCACTTTTACGTGGTTTCATAAAACCACACAATTTTTTTTGTAAAATCTGCAGTTTATTTATATTAGTTTGAGATGTGCTACTCCACACTGGACAGGCGTATGTTAGACAAGGCCGAACCAATGTGCAATATATTTGTAATTTTGTGCTATTGCTAAGGGTTGAGCTCCTGTTCAATACGGGACTTAGTTCATTTATGGCTTTGGTGCCTTTAAGGCGTAGTTTAGCAGTATTCTCAGACCAGTTAAGTTTATTGTCAAGAATAATTCCTAAGTAGTTAACTGAGCGTCTCCAAGGGATATTAAAATCACAAATTTTAAGCATTCGCACTGGCAGAGCTCGCTGTAGGGTAAAAAGTATCGCTTGTGTTTTGGAACCATTAATTTTCAGTTTCCACTTGTTAAAGTAATCGAGAAGAAGATCAATTGCCTATTGTAGGCGAGATATTATCAGGTCAATATCTTCAGATGACGTGACACAAGCTCTCATCAGCAAAGCATGCTAACTTTGTATGAGGTTGTTTTGGTATATCATTCAGGAACAATAAAAATAGCTAAGGGCCCAAAATCGAGCCTTGTGGAACACCTGCAGGCACAGGTTGGAGGGAGGACGAGTCGTCCTTAATATGTACACGGAAACTACGATTTGTTAAGTAAGAATTAATCATTTTGATCAGTGATACGGGTATACGCAATGAGAATAATTTATGTATTAGAGCTTGATGCCACACCGTATCAAATGCTTTTTCAATGTCTAAGAGGAACATACCGGTTGATTGTTTAAGATTAAGATTGTGAGACACTGTTTCGGCTACTCTGGCTAATTGATGAACTGTTGAATGTCCTTGACGAAACCCAAATTGTTCATCAATCAGAAAGTTGCTAGATACTTTTAATAATCTCTTATATAGAATCCTTTCAAACAACTTACCGAGACAAGGTAGCAGGCCGATGGGGCGATAAGATGATGGTTCAGCAGGATTTTTAGTAGTCTTATAAATGGCCACAACCTTAGCTACTTTCCAAGGCAAAGGGAAATAATTAAGGGTGATACAAGCATTAAGGATTTTGGTTAACATAACAATGACTTTTTGGGGCACATTTCTAATAAGGACATTGGAAATTTGGTCTGGTCCAGGAGCTTTGCGGGGTTTTAAGCTTAGGATATTATTATGGACTTCTGTTGGGCGCACTAATAAGGTGTGAACAGTATACGAACTTTGATTCTCTAACGCGGATAAAGATTCCTGTATATTTGATGATTCAATGCTAGTCCAGTCATCAGGCTATTATTGAGAAAAGTTTTGGCTAACACTTGACATTGCTCGTGTTGCGAAGATGTAAGCGTGTTTTCATCGATTTTTAAAGGAGGGGTCGTGGTTGATGCGTTAGACCGCAGTGACTTAACGACACGCCACAGATCGGTGCCAGGGTTATCAACACGTTTTAATTTTTTGTACCATACGTTATCGTTGTAGTGTTGTATAGCTGTTTTTATTTGTAGCTTTAGATGGCGACAATGAAGGAGTAATGATTTGCGCACAAAGATGTCAGATTCAGTAGCTGCATATCTTTGTAATCGATTTTTTTGGTTAATTAGTCGCTTGATTCGTCGTGGCAACAAACAAGCGTTCCATGGCTTGAAGGTTGTGGTTGGTACGCTTACTCTTACTCTACTTTTTAGTATGGTCTGTTGTAAGTCAGTGATTGCAGTATCAACTGATTGGGTGCAGTTAAAAGTTTTGGTAGGCAGCGTAATGTTTTCATTAAGGTAAGAGCGAAATTTTGCCCAATTCGCCTTAGCGTAATTAAATTTTGTTATAGGATGGCGTTGGAAATGCATTTTAAATTTAAACACAAAGTGAAAAATGTGATGTGTGTTTAATGTATAGTGCTAAGCATGTCAAATGCTAAAAATATATATAAAAATATCTAAACATTTTAAATTTAACAAAAACAGGTAGGTGATTAGATGATAATTGTGATAATGCAGTTATATGATCGAGGTAGTAAATATTTTTACATAAAAGTAAATCAGGAATTGAAGGAGTATGGCCAGCACAGTACGGAATAAGGGTATTTTTTTGAGGAGCATATATTACGTATTCATTATTAAGCATGTGTTCGTAAAGCGTTAGACCATGATTATTTCTCACCCCAGGAGACCAAAGAGGATGCTTGGAGTTCATGTCGCCCATTGCCAAAACTTTAGCACCAGCAGACATAATACAATCAATATCACTAGTAATGAGAGGAAGATTAGGAGACTGGTAAACTGAATAAATTAATATATTTTTGATCTTATCTAAGTTTAAGGATACGCCTATAGCTTCGAGATGTTTGGTTTTAGGTAAAGGAAGCAAATTGTGAACTAAATCAGAACGAACTAAAATGGCTACACCCTGTCCCGTAGCATTATTACGCTTGTCCATACGGTGACATACGTACCCGGGAATTTTTAAGGTGAGACGATTAGTGATTCTAGTTTCACAGAGTGCAATGACATCGGCTCCAAGTCTACTCACCGCAAGACCTGCCAGTTCCTGCTGCTTTTTATGAACACCATCCGCGTTCCAATACAATAGTCTAAGTTCATGGTTTCTAGACATAATGACCTAAGTGTTTAACTATTAGAATTACTTTCTCCATGAAAGTATTACAATTCGTATATTCTTGCTTAATTGACTGTATTGTCGTTAAAATTTGTAGTATTTCTGTTGTCTCAACGTCTAGTGATAACTTTTCATTTGTGTTACCTTCGACTGAAACCTCTGTAGGGATTTTGTTTAAGGATGAATCAGTAGCGAATTCTGCTGGTTTACTTGGCACTAGCATTGTTGGGGCGATTTCTTGAGGTTTAAATTCATTACGTTTCTTTTTGCTAGCAGCAGTTGATTTGAGCCCACGTGTTCTGACTACTTGATGTTAAATGAGTGTTATCAAGAATGATGGACTTCCGTATCTTTTTTCGTCTAGACTCAATATGCTCCAAGTATTTCAATCTTGTTCTGCATTGCGTATAATTTGCCGGGTGCTCTTCCTGACAATTACAGCAGCGGGCTGGTGCTTCTCTATCCTTTTTAAGGCACTCCCATGTACACTTTACACAGCGAGCCTGTCTGTTGCAATTTCTGAATGCGTGGC